>OU862924.1:8397348-9709561 GCA_917880885.1 Limnephilus marmoratus
TCTCTTTCTCTTCACCACTACCATCAACCCCTCAACATACCCCAATCAGGGATGTCAGAGACTGACAGGCTCCGGACGATTGGGAGCAATTGGGATCCTTGATGTTCATTCCTTCCTCTCCTCAAAAAGACCCTCCACACAGCATCCCAGATGACATAGGCCCTGAGGGAAATTATTTTCCTCAGGGCCTCCTGTGTGGAGTTAATGTAAAATAATAAAAAATAAATTCTGACTATTGACATGGCCCGACTCAATTATCCGATTCACTTGATCGTGCCATGTCTTCCTCGGGCGCCCCGACTTCTTTTACCATTCACATTTGCGTCATATATTCTCCTTACTCTCCTTTCCTCGACCATTCGCTCTATATGCCCAAACAATCTGAGCGGGCCTGTCTTAATCTTACTCATTACCCTTACATCAGCCTTGCACAATGATCGTACATGGTTTTACCACACAGGATCTCAATTCTACAGCATTCGGCCTACTTTCATTCTTCCTCTGCCAGTTCCATGCCTCACTGCCATACATCAGGGTGGTTACCAGTACTCCATTATGGACGGCTAGCTTCGTTTTGTTGGACAGATTTTGTGTTGGCGCCGACGGCGTTCATTCCTACATTTAAGGCGCCGATTTCTACCGATTTCTTACATGTCTCCCTTAAACATTTGAAGTTTTTAAGCTCTTAAAAAAATATATGTTATTTTTTAAGATAATATCTAGAAAGCAAGTTATACAAAATTCCCTCGATATAAAAAAATCGCAAAGTATGCGTCGAAAATTATTATAAACACGTTTTTTTCAGTTATTTTACAAGTTATAGCTGTGAAAAAATTCACAATGTTTCTTTAAAGTTTAGTTTAGTTTAGTTTTAAGTTTAGTTTCTTTGACGACCTCCGTAGGCCAGTGGGTAAGGCTCTTGACTCACAATCCGGAGGTCGCGGGTTCGAACCCGACATGCGCAAAGATATTTAATTTGATTAATTTGTGTTATTTCACAATTAATTAATTTAAAAAAATATATAGTATATTTGCGGCATGTTCCAGAGTGGAAAATACTATTAGTATCGCCCTGGTGTAAGACCACCATTCAGAATTGAAACGTTGCTCGAAAATGGCTTTAGCCGTGTTTAGTGGCCAGATCTGAATAGCCAGGTACAAAAAAAAATGATACCTAAGATTCGTTTCACCAGATTTTGCTCTATTTTAAACGAGTCGTGTTTTATGAAACATTTTCGCAATTTTGGCATCGATTTTGTCGTTTTAAATGTTAGCGCGCTCCTCTAACATTCGTAATTTCATATCTGTCCATCTTCTTCTTTTTGAGCCCGGTTGCGGCGCCTTAATGGAGTTACCTACCCTTACCCTTCTTTCAATATCTCTATCAGCCTTCCCATCTCTCTTAACATTTTTTTATTTATTTTATTTTTTTATTAGTAATAGAAGGTACATAAATTACAAATTATTTTTATACAGTAATTAATTACATAGTAGAACATTTGATATACCCCCATAATTAAGCAAGGCTTGTGTTTATGGGGGGGTGTTATTATAATATATATTATTATAATATATTACAGAACGACTAATTGTAAAACGGTGAAAAGAAATCCAGGATTTCTCTACGTTCAGTCAACTAAATGTACCTACAAACAACGTGTTTTACAATCAGGCAAACAGATTATTCCTACTTAGTATGCAAAGTTTAACTTCCAAAGTTGCCCCTTACTTAGTCGAGCTGCGCGACAGATTGCGAGCTCGCCATAGCCAGCCTGTCCAGGAGAGAAACGTTCAACATAGTTACCTCTGTAATGCTCAGTAAGTTTCTGCGAGCCTGGTATTAACTAACTCAATGGACCTTAAGATAATATCCTAAGAACAACAACGGTCTCGTATTCATTCAAAGTGTTGTTTTAAGTCATCCCAAGTTACCCAAGAGGAGAGCAGTTTACGGAACGCATCAAACTTTTAACCGTTTCACCCTTTCAAAGAGGAATATCTAGTTTTCAAAAGAAAAAAAAATCAAAGACCTTGCACGGCATGAAACGTAATTGAAAAATAAAACTTCATTTCCGACGTACTTCGCATAATAAACTTTTGTGGCTTGACTTCAGTTCACTTGTATATTTATCACTGTATGTTATGTAAAAGCTGTTTGTTTCTTACAAACAAATAAATATTATATGTATTTCTTTTCTTCGCTCTTTCAATAGAATAATGAATTTAATACTTATTACAAGTGAAAATTTTAAAGGAAACTGACTTGATACCTTTTCGTTCTAGATCATTTGGCATTCCATCTCTCTTACACGTGCCTAAAGTTGTATATCGCCATCCCACTTGAATTTCGTAATCATAGTGAAACACAGTTTTGTATGGATATATAGGCTGAAATTAGGCCTATAATTGGATCACGAAACACTTATGTTATTCTTCTTTCTATGGCTTTTTCAATTCGACCACATTTCGTCGTAAAATGATTATAATTGATTTTCTAACAATTTGTTCTTCTCTTGTTTCAGGTAAGCTCCAGTTTTAGAGCGATTTGGGAATATGAATGTGAATAACTTTCAGTGGATTTTTTGGTAAGATATATACTATAAATTATTGTTGAAGTTGATTGACCTGCTTTAATATAAACTCTTTTTTTCTTCTGAAGTCGGGGACGCCCGAGGAAGACACGGCACGACAAAGTGAATCAGATACTTGAGTCGGGCCATGTCAAGAGTTTTAAAGCTCTTAAAAAATATATGATATTCTTGAAGATAATATCGAGACATTTCACGCGCCGAAACGCAAATTATATAAAATTCACTCGATAAAAAGAATCGCAAAATATGCTCCAAAAATTATTATAAACACGTTTGTTTCAGTTATTTTACAAGTTATATGTATTAGAAAATTCACAGTGTTTCATTAAATGCTGTTTAAGACAGCCCCCGCGAGATTTTTACTTTATTTTAAACGAGTCGTGGTTTATTAAACATTTTCACAATTTTCGCATCGATTTTGTCGCTTTCAAATACTAGCGCGCTCCTCTAACATTCGTAATTTCATATCTCTCCATCTTCTTCTTTTTGAGCCCGGTTGCGGTGCCTTAAGGAAGATATGTAAGAAATCGGTAGAAATTCGGGTAGCGGCCGCTTAAGTAAAGCAAATTGTAATATCGACGAGCCTCGGTCTTTATCGTAGTTTTCCCTAGTAATCTCAATCACTGGGATTGAATCACATGTCATATGTACTTTTCATTTACCTGTAGCATTTGCTCAATCCGAACTTAGCGTATTGATCGGTATCTCCAAGTCTACCCTATGGCAAATACCTCAAATTAGCATATCCCTGAGTGACTCTCCCGGTCTTGCATATTTCGCATTCCTGTTGACATCAAATTTTGCTGTTACTTTTCAAACCTTGCTTTCTTATTTTAATATTTTCTCATTTTATTTGAAAAGGTGAAAAAACTGTGACGTTTTTTCAATAATGAAAGATTTATCTATTAAATGAAAGAACACACTTTGTAAAACACCACTTTTTATTATAATTGATATTTAAAAGCCAACCAGGTTTCGCTCGATCTCGAGCTTCATCAGGGCTATTATAACAACTAAAGTTAATTATCTACAGACATACATATATAAAAGACATTAACAGGATGAGTGAAAGAGCTAGCAATATTATAGGCAACACCCTATTGGTGCCAGAAAGTGAAGCAAATTGACAAGAGGGAGACAACAATAATTACAGGATGAGTAAGTAAAGGGGGGGAGGGAGAGTAAATCAAATATTATTAATAACCAAATCAATTTATCTGATAGTCCCATTTTTAATTTATTCCGCTAAACTCTTCTTAAACAACTCCTTCCCTCTCCCTCCCCCCCTTTACTTACTCATCCTGTAATTATTGTTGTCTCCCTCTTGTCAATTTGCTTCACTTTCTGACACCAATAGGGTGTTGCCTATAATATTGCTAGCTCTTTCACTCATCCTGTTAATGTCTTTTATATATGTATGTCTGTAGATAATTAACTTTAGTTGTTATAATAGCCCTGATGAAGCTCGAGATCGAGCGAAACCTGGTTGGCTTTTAAATATCAATTATAATAAAAAGTGGTGTTTTACAAAGTGTGTTCTTTCATTTAATATATAATGTCACACCACAAAGTGTTTGCTTCCTTCGATAGAAAGATTTATCGTTTGTGTTTTCTACTAGTAATTTGATAAGAATCAAATTCTCTAGTATTACCGAAAAGTATTTTTATATTTAACTGCCTGCCCCGCCCATGCGTTGCTATTCTGGATGGTTACCCAACCTTTATAACCACTGCCATCTGTTAATTTGCTTACGAATCAAGTCACACCGCCCGCTTGCCAGATTTCCACCACATACAGACGTTCTCCTTTATGTTTCAACCAATTTACACAAAACCTTGACAAATTATATACTTAAACCTTCCTCATGAATCACTCTACCTATTGTTGAAAACCGCATGAAAATCCGTCCAGTAGTTTTTGAGTTTATCGCGTACAGACAGACAAACGCGGAGGAGGACTTTAATTTATAATATGTAGAGATCAAAGCGTAAATTTTGATCACAATCAATCTTGTATACAGTACCAGTGATTCTTGACATTATTTGGAGTAAAAAATGTAAACGAAATTTTGGTCTCCGGTGACTTTTTTTGACGACTTTTTTTTTCAAAAATTTTTTCTTCAAAACCAAACAAAAAAAATTCTTCCGCATCCACTGGTCACTCAGCCGGGTGTCCGACGAACCCCTTACCCCACCTCCAGCTGTTCAACAACTACAATTTTTTTATGTTTTTGTAGAAAAAAAAACATCAAAAATGTCACCGCAGACCAAAATTTCATTTACATTGTTTACTCCAAATAATGTCAGGAATCACTGGTTAAAGTAAATCAAGTACGTCCCTTAACACCCTATATATATAAAATAAAATCTCGTGTCACTGTGTTTGTGGTCGCACTCCTCCGAAACGGCTAGACCGATGTTTACGAACTTTTTAATGTATATTTGGTAGGTATGAGAATAGGTCGTAAAGTATATTTCATACCGCTAGGTGATAAGGTGTCCCTATCGAGAAAAAAATTATTTTTTTTTGACAATTTTTTTTGTTTTTTTTTATTTGGCATAAAAAAAAACTTATAAACCCAAACTTTCACGTTCCTACCACCACCCGCCCATTTTTTAATCGCGATTTTAGTATTTTTGTATGAACAAATTTAACCGTAGTTCGTATTTCAAACAGAACGAAATTATTTATGTTGTTGAATGACAGATAGCGCTACGTCCGCCTCATGGAACTTTCTTCCACACACGCGCAAGTCATTCACGAGAAGCGTCGCGTCATTTTGACATTTCATTCGACATTTATTATGTATCACAAAATTTTGTACCATTTATTTTAATTTATCTATTTGTGTGCGTGTATTACTGTGAACAATGCCAGCAAGACGCAAGGGAGTCCATTTGGTTATTTTTTATTTAACAACTAAAATATTCACTACAAATAATTTATATGGCAGAACAACGATTTTTCCGGGTCAGCTAGTATTCTATAAAAGAGCACGATCTTTTATGCATAAACATTAAAAAAAAATCATTCATGGTCAAAAATATTACTGTTTTTTATTTTTAGGGTGTTATGCCGTTTCGGGCTACATCATCCTAAAGCCAATGTTTAGGATAGCACTTTGGAGTTCTGCTGTGTAATGCTTGATAATGCCTTCAGAAGGCGAAACAGCTGTCAGGCGTCATAATAATTACATATCAGAACTTTGAGTCGGGCCATGTGAAGAGTCGGATTAGTAGAAGAGCATTTATAAGACGATGTATGAATGTGAACGAGGCAAGGAGTGTGTGCCAAGATCGAGTTGTTTGGCGGTCCGCTCTCACTGCATACCCCTGCGGAGAAACGACGCTATGGTTAGTTAGTTAACAGAACTTGTTTATAAATAAACTGTTTTTATAAATTGAATAAAAATAATATTATTTAATACCTAAAAGAAATAAAAATTAAAATGGAATTCTACAAATTAAACTTAAGGGCGTTTAACCAGCCAGCGGCCGAAAATCCACATTTCGTTATAATTAATTTTTGAACATAAGTATTTGTCATTTCTCAATAATGTCTAAGCAAAATAAGAATGTAAAAAAATCTGAAATGTTAGTTTGTAAGTGATCAAATAAATACACAAACGGACCAATTTTCGTGATGATACACATGTTTGTATATATTTTTAATGATTTTATTTAAACATAAATCAAAATTCTGAAACATGCGTTTGTCAGATAATGTATTGATTTATTTTACTGCATGATTATATTATTTGACATGAGTGTTGTATAATACAAAATCTTTTTTGAAAATTTAACAAATCTGCCAACGACCTATGGTATAACCTTATTATACTAAAAACAAACATTTTTTCTCAAAATTTAAAACATGCGCTTACCAGATAAAAGTACGATCTTTTAAATCAATTTATAATTTTTTTGTGGAAAAGAGTCAATACGTCCAAAATCTGATTTAAAAATGACATATTTCTGGTTTTCTCTGGTTATACCCTCTTAATAACAGTAAACAGCTTTGCGGTGTCCACCTCCAGGGCAGATGTGTAAATCATTGTACATCTAAATGGATTACACACCTGCCCTGAAGATGTACTCTGCAATGCCGACACGTTGGCTAAAGAAGGAGGTAGCGCACACGGTGTAATTCTCCAAAAATAAATCACGATAAATATAAAAATATTGCATTACGAGTAAATAATTTTGCTAAACTTGCATAAAACTTTTGGTAACTACCCCTGTTTAAAAAAGTTATAGGATTCAGAGTATTTAAATTAAATAGAAAACTTTTATCTAGACTTTTCAAATATAGTTGGTAAATGTTCGGTTAAGTTGTGGAAGCAATGGTAAAAGCTAGTTTATTAAGGGGAACGTATGCGCGGCCCATTTCTGCCCGTTTCATACAAATCTTAGATTTGGATTTGAGATCAAAATACCCAACCAAACTTAAAAATTATTTTCTTAATCAAAAGGTATATTAAATATCTAGTCAGGATGTGAGCTACCTTATTTATTTTTGCTTTAAATTATAAGATATAGGCAATTAAAGATTTTAATGTTTCTGGATTTTTATTGGGTAATTATTTGTGAGTAAATGAAATACAATTAACAAATTATTTTACTATATGTTATTATGATGAAATATAAAATAAAAAAATAAAATTTATAAAAAAACGTCATTTTGATGGGTGTAAATTAAAAATACAAATTATCTACCTATTTACGGCGGAATAAAAAATAGTCGTTCATATATTACAATTTTTAAGATTTTTTTATATTATTTTTCATTGTATTTTTAAAATAAATGTAGTAAAATTATTACTGAAGTAAAATGATCTGAAAGGCATTATTGCCACGGATTAGTACCCTTCTTTAGATTATGTATAAATATTTTTTTTTTGGAATTCCCTGCTCATGGTAAAGTCAAAATGCTATTGATTTACCTATCAATGGACAATATCAGTAAAAACCTAACACCCCAATCTGTTTGATGTTGAGGGATAAATCATATTTTTTCTATGTTAGCTCCACACAGGAGGCCCTGAGGTAAATAATTCTCCTCAGGGCCTATGTCGTCTTTGGGGATGCTGTGTAACTACTCCAAATAAAGTCAAAGTGCCATTGATTTACCTACCAATAGACAATGTCAGTTGGAACCTAACACCTCTATCTGTTTAATGGTAAGCGTTGAATAATCTTAATTATTTTTTTTACGTTAGCTCCACACAAGAGGCCCTGAGGAAAATAATTACCATCAAGGGGTACGTCAACTTTGGGGATGCCGTGTAGAGGGTCTTTTTAGAAAGAAAGTTCTAGGAAGGAAAAGGGGTTGATCCTGGAATGACGGACCTATAAAATCCATCCCTACCGGGGGGGGGGGGGGGGGGGGGGGCTGGGGGGGGGGGGGTTGCAAAGTGATGTTCTGCAAGGTGATGCGGTGCAAGGGAATGTTCTGAGAGAGAACGGCTGGAGAAGTTAAAGGGACTCCCTCAACCATTCTTTCCCGATCTGGCCAGCCAAGCAGCTGGTGGGCAGACGCATCCGCCACAAGACCCGGACAAACCTCACCCATTAACGCGGGCATCCCAGCTAAGTCACCAAATGTAGTGAACCACTGGGGGTTCCCAGGGAGGCTGTACCCATACCCGCCTCCCAAATTGAAAACAGTTAATGCGGCAAAGGTCGACGATTAATTTCATTCATTCATATAAGATACCTATGTATACTTTCCGATAAATCCATCTAAACCATTAAAATCATTTTCATAACACCGTGTTTTAAAATTAAATTTAAAAACTTCATATAATTCTTAATATATATTATATATACAACTTCATATAATTCATGTACTTCCTCTCCGCAATAATTTGGTGTATAACGTTTTATGGAGAACCTGAAAAAAATAAATGTACCCTCCTGTGAAACACTGTGTAATCTCACGTATCGCTTAAATGTTAAAACCTATCTATGGCGTTTAATTAAATAAATACATAACTACCTATACTGACGACATATGTTGAAGGGCATTATATAAATATATATTTTTAAAAATTGAAATGACGAATTTTAGCCAAAGTATCGCTACAACTGTAGAGAACCGTGAACAAATAATCGGCAATATTTAGAGATAGAATTTCTACCCAATATAATGAATACAATAGAGAACTCCAGTCCATTTTTTTAATGACTAATGACCTTCTATCTTAAATAACTGAATTTTTATTTTTATTTTTAGAGTTAATTTTAATAGTTAAAATAATTGTCAAAGTTTTAAATTTTCAAGATCCCCGAAAACCACCGTATGTATGGTGAATCGTGTGACGTCATCACTCCTGAAAAGTTACTATAGGATCGGGCAATCAGCTGATCAAATACCGCCATTTTGAATTTCGTTGTTCGTTGTATTCTCCCTAGAAGTAGCTTTACTATTTTTTTTGTGCAGTAGTTTTTGAATATTTTCAATAATACAGATAAATTAATATGAGAATTATATTTGAAACATTATTTAGGCCTAAATAATGTTTAAATAAATACAACAACAAATTCTCTATAAACAGTATATATGTGAATAAACGAATAAATTAGTACAACTGTACACAACTTATAAATAACAATTTACCTTTGTATTAATTGGTTGGTTGTTTATAAGTTATCCAAAATTTTAAAAACTTTTTTCAAGTGAAAACTTCTATAGTACCGTCATGATTTGAAACTCTATGAAACGAAAAATAGCGCCACTAAAAATATTCATATGAGCCTGCGAGAGAATGAGATCGACTAATAGGTATCCTCTTTGTGCGATGCTTAGTAGCCTCCATAATTTCAGTTTCATTTTTACCGCGTGTGAGCTGCACACTATGATTTTTTTTTTAGTAAGGACTCATCTTTGGCCCTTAGTTATTATGTCTGAAAAACATTTAATCTAAATCTAAAGAACAATCTTTAGAAATCAATTTATAATTTTATTGTGGAAAATAGTCAATACGTCTAAAATCTGATTGAAAAATGATGTATTTCTGGGTTTCTCTGGTTGACCCTCAGCCATTCTCATGTAAATTGCAGGGTTAAGTCCCACCTCCCAATCGAACAGACCGCATGTGTTCAGAACCACATTAAACATTATCTTGGCCATTTACGCCACATTAAAATCGATTTGCCATTCTTATCTGATGTGTTTATTTATACCTGACCCAAAATAATGGCCACGCCGTTTTCCCCCATAAATGACGCAAATTTGCAATCCTAGTGAATTATGTAAAGTATGGTGTTATTAGTCATGTTTTATAAATTTTATTAAGAAAACAGGGTAATTTAACAAATAATTTAAATTTCCCAATTTGGTATTGGAAAACCAACACCTCTGCCAAAGTTTACCCCAGAGGTCACTATTAAATCCCCAAAGTTTAACCGTAATCAAAGAAACATTCATTTTTATACTAGCTGATATACTAACTGACCCGGAGAAATTTGTACCGCCTCAGAATCAATATTATTGTGTTAGCTAATTAGCTGAATTAAATTCCAGTTTTTGTATAAAGTTGAAAATTACACAGTGAAGCAATTATCGATGCGCGACCGTCCGTGTTTTATTTTTGTCAGTACCAAAGATGGGATTGAGTACGGATATATATTTTTTGTGATTTTCTTCCACTTTTTACGGGAATTGTGTTTCATTTTCTTTACGTGTGAGGGAGATTTATTATAATTATATTGTATTGCAACAATAATTCTCTAACCAACTATCACACACATGCATCAATCTCTCGACTTCACACACTAGGGAACAAATACACCTCAAATGTCGATGTATTTAATACAAGTTTACCGTTATTCAAGAAATATCTGAACAATATTTTTATGTTGAATATTTTGATATCTAAGGAGCTTCACCTAGGGTCTATTGCATATATTTGTGTATTTCTATATTAATCTACAATGTAAAAACTTGTTAACGTTTTCTTTTTATGAATCTTGCATTTTGTCATGTATTATTCATGACATTTAATCAGTCACTTGTAAATTTTGTAATTATTAACATACCTACTAGTTTAGTTCTATGTCATTTACAACTTAGAAACTTTCTCTTTTATTGTAATGCACTATCATTCCTAAATTTATCTGTATGATGTTTACCTACTAGTTATATTTTTATAGTTTATCTTTTTTATTCAAAAAAACTGTCTCTGTATTATAAACTTGTCATGTAAAAGCCCACCAGGGTGTTGAAAATAAATAAATAAATAAAAAAAATAAAATAAGTATTTTTCCTGTGGAGGGGTGCAGACATACTACGTTCACCGTTTGTCCCATTTTCAATTGTTGACATTTTGTGTGTAAGAAAGGGGGGCAGAATTGTATTTTTAAGAACAAAATCAAAACAATCAGCGCATTGACATTTGACGTTTTTGAATTTTCGGAATTCACTCACTACTCAATATTATACTCACCATAATATTCTTACAGCTCTCTCAAAAGATTAGTGTTCGTTCCGTACAAAATGTATGAGGAAAAGAATTTTCTTCGTAACTTTTTTTTCCAGAATTTTTTCGATTTTTCAATAGCTATTCTGCTATTCGGGGCGAAGACAAATCCAACAAATTAAGATCATAAAAATCGGTCCAGCCGTTCTTGAGTTATAAATGGTGTAATTAACCCGACTTTGTTTTATATATTAAGATTTAGTATTTCACGAGGTTTAAAAACATTTTTTTTTACATTATTTTTATTGTACAAATCGAAAAATACAAAACAGGCAATATGGCGTAACATTATATATTTTTGGGATGTTGTGTCGTGTTGCTCCACATCCTTTGGTCAAAGTTTCGGAGAGCAGTTACATTGTCTACCATCACATCTGCCCTGATGATGGGCACTGTCACGCTATCCGAACGGTTTACTAAAAAAAGGAGGAAGCCAAAGCCGGCATAATGACCCAAAAATAAATTTCAAATTAAATTATTAGCAATGTAACTTTTTCTTTTATTTTCAGATTAATGAACACTTAGTTATATAACAATTTGGGAGGTGGGTAGTGGGTACGGGTACCGCCGCCCCGGGAACCATTTATTGGATAACCAACACCTATGCCATAGGTCACTTAGCAGGGGTTCCCCGGTTCATGGGGTGAAGTTTGTCCAGGTCTTGGCGGCGGATGCGTCTGCCCGCAAGCTGCGTGGTAGGCCGGATCGGGAGAGAATGGTTTAGGGAGTCCCTTTGACCGCTCTAGCCGTGCTCTCTCGGAACTTCGCCTCGCACCGCAGTGGGAGGGATGGATTCATATGTCCGTCACTCCTAGATAAACTGACCCCCAAATTCCTACCCATCCCACACATTTACTTCCTTCTCAGAACTTCCTTGCCTTCGTTTCCTATAAAAAAACATCCACAGAGCATCCTCTAAGATGACATAGGCCCCGAGGGAAATTATTTTTCTCAGGGCCTCCTGTGTGGAGATAATGTAAAAAAAATCTTTAAAAATACTGGTTGATGCTTAAACTCACAACATTTAAATTAATTTAAAAACTTCTATTTTTATAAAATTAGTTGTCAATCAAAATGTTTAAATAGATACTTATTTATTAAAACATTTTATATCTAAAACGACCTACGTGGTAGAGAGATAAGACGCTCGACTGCGAATTCGAATAATTTTTATTTAATTAATTGCGTCTTTTTTATAATTCATAAAAAAATTGTGTATTTGCGTAAATAATAATAATATATATAAATTATTTTTATTGAAGTCGAAACTTCTTTAGCAACGTTATGATTTCGACGGCCGTCGTAGTGCAGCGGTAAGGCGCATGACTCGCATTCCGAAGGTCGCGGGATCGAATCCCGGCGTGGCAAATAAATTTTATTTGATTAATTTGTGTATTTCACAATTTATTCATTTAAAATAATATATAGTGTCTATATTTGCGGCACGTTCCAGAGTGGAAGATACTCTCAGTATCACCCTGGTGTAAGACCACCATTCAGAATTGAAACATTGCTTGAAATGGCTTCTGCCGTGCTTGGTGACCAGATCTGAATAGCCAGGTACTTCCCCACTTTCCTCTTCCCTATCTCCTTACCCTCCCCACTGCCTTCAGCCTCACAACATACCCCAATTGGAGATGCCATAATCCCACTGGCTTCAGAAGGGAGCAGTTGGGACTCTTGTGTGGTATTCAAGTAAAAAAAAAAAAATTTGAAACTCAATGACTTTGAAAAAAGGCGATTCTAAAAATAGACGAACATAATACGTCTGCAGGATTTAGCCTGCAAGAGAATGTGATAGTTTAAACTGTCTCAAACTGTCTCCTCATTGTGCGGTGGTTCGTAGCCTATCAGTCTCCTTCTGTGCGGTGCTTCGTAGCCTATCGGTCTCCTCTTTGTGCGGTGCTTCGTAGTCTTCCTCTTGTCACCTTTAGTTTTCTGAAGGTTTCACTTTTACCGCGTGTGACACTCTACTGCACACTCTATTTTTTTTATATTTGCGGAACGTTTGAAAGACACTCACTACCAATTATTTTTTCAATTACTGCTCTATGATTATATATCAGCATCATCTTCTTCCCCTTATCCTATTCGGGTCGGGGACCCACTGCATCGACAAGACTCCTCCATACGTCCCTGTCTTGTGCAGCTTGTTCGGCCTCCGTCCATGGCAGTCCCATCCTCTCCTCACCCAGTTTCTGAAGTTGCCTCGCCCAACTGTGTCTGGGGCGGCCAGTATTTTCCTCGGAAATCGGTCATCAGACATTCTTAGTACATGCTCAAGCCACCTCAGTTGCGATTTTTATATGAAGAGTAGCAGTAGTTCGATGTTTAGATCGTCTCGGATCGTCGAGTTTCTTATATGATTTCTTAACCCCTGCCACTCCTCTCAAGTACCTCATTTCGGCAGCTTGGACTCTAGAGCGTGTTCTTTCCATATCTTGTGGCCGTAAGTGAGCTTCAGGCGGTATACAGTTTTGAACACTGCCATCTTTGTCTAGATACTGAGCTCGGCTTGATTATATGATTATACAACCCAATAGTATTCAATAATAATCCTGCATTGCACCAATGTCTTAGAGAAGTTTTTGCGTAGTATTCATAAATACGATATTGTTTTTAAATCTGAGAAATGATTCAATGCCGTTCATAAAACGCGATAAAAAAACGCAGAAAACGAATACGAAATTTTGCGATACTGATGCGAAATAAATGACTAGAGGCTGATGTTGTTATGTTGTTATTAGCTATGATGTTATCTCCCCCTCTTTTTTCTCAAACGAGGTATATTAAATAATGATCAGTTACAATGGAGTTATCAGGGGCATGACGAAACCACTTTATCTAGGAATTATATTCGACAGTAAACTCACCTTTGTATGTCATATTCATAATATTATCAAAAAGGCATTCAATAATTTGGGCATTTATCATCTAATATATAAAATTCTCGTGTCACGGTGTTTGTTACCATACTCCTCCGAAACGGCTGGACCAATTTTGATGAAATTTTGTGTGCTTATCTGGTAGGTCTGAGAATCGACCAACATCTATTTTTCATACCCCTAAAAGTAAAGGGTGTTCCACTCCGAAAAAAATTATTTTCCCCATAAATTTTGTATGGAACGAATTCTCCTATTTTGAAAGAACTGCAGCAATATTGTAAGGGGTATAATATTGAACTGTGAACCGGGGGAGGGGGAAGGGGGGAGGGGGGAGAGGGGGAGGGGGGAGAGGGGGAGGGGGGAGAGGGGAGGGGGGAGGGGGGAGGGGGAGGGGGGAAAGGAACTCAAGAAGGGGGTTTAGCGGGACGGGGGAAGGGGAGAAGTGGAGTGGGGAGAGGGAGAGGGATCGCGAGAGGGGAAAGGATACGCAGGGAGAAACAATTTAGATCAAGGTATGGTATACGCAGGGAGAAACAATTTAGATCAATTCAGCTAATAAGTTGACAACAGTTTTTGATTCTGAGGCGGTACGAAGTTCGCCGGATCAGCTAGTGTTATATAAAACCCTTGTCAGATGCCAACTGAGTATAACTCTACGTTATGGTCTGCCTTTTACAATATTCATTCAGACGACATTGAAAAGATTCAACGTAAATTTCTAAGGTTTATAAACTATAAATTACATATTATTCCTGTACAAAATATTGATTACAATTACCTCCTGGATAAAATGACACTATTGAAACTTTCGGAAAGAAGAATAAGCACAGATTTGATACTATTACATAAAATACTGCATTACAAAATTGACTGTCCTGAATTACTTCAATTTATCAATATCCATGTTCCCAAAAAATCATGCCGACATTTATTACCCTTTTACTTCAATAACACCAGGACACTAGCTTATCAAAATTCTCCTATTCCGAGACTTCACAGTCTCGGAAATAAATATTCTAATCTGGGCGATATATTTCCTATTAAAACTAATCGGTATAAATGTTGTATATTCTATCACTTTTATTCTTTAAGACACAAATTAGACCTATGTACCTACCAAATAACTTCTACGCTACTACTAAGTATATTGTTTTGAAGAATCTCTTAAATTCAATTATATGCGTGAGGATTCTTAGTTTCTGTTTACATTTTTATCTATGTATTTTGTTTTGTGTTTTGTTGCAACGTTTTTTGTCATTATCTTTATATTTTCTTTATTGTTTAAATTTTTAAGTCTTTACTTTGATACAAATAGTTTGTAAAAAATTTATAAGAAAAGCCCACTAGGACGTGTAATAAATAAATAAATAGTGATATGAGAATTAACTCCCTTGATAAAATAAAGGACCTACGTACATCTACAAGAAATAAAACAAATAAGATCACTGATTTGGGTCTCACGAATAAATCAAATTCTTTAGTATCATTTTCCCAATCGATTTCCCCGCCGAATGTAAAATGTTTGGAAGCATCGCGAATAAATGGAAAATCGATGGACAGAGAAAGTCAGATACAAAGGTGTATAGCCTGAACAAAACCACAGTCAAACTGCCTTTTCTACGCTACGCGACGCGTCTACAGTTCTGTCCAAATAAATACTGTGGTTTACTACGTCGAAGGGCTATAAACTAAACATGCCTACGCGACTACGGCAATACTACGCCTCGAGACAACTAAGAACAGTAGATTTATCGTAGCCATGCGCAGTGGTACATTTTAGTCTTATATTTTTTAATTTAAAAAGGCTTGCGTTCATGGTATAAATGTGGCTACGACAATACTAAGAGCTACGACCATCGATTTATTAACTATAGATTAGCTCTCCCATACCCAATTTCAATCCCAAAGTGACACCACCTACGAGAAATTTCATAATACAACTACCCATCGAATTCCTTTGCATCTCTTGCGTGACGTGGTTGTTTTACTAGGAAGATATTAAACATTTTTTATCAAATGTTACTTTTCTCGATACGCTGCCTCGAATTCATATGTTATGTACACATTTTTTTAGATATTCATATGACTGATTTTAATTGTTAATAATGAAGTCCGCAATAGCCCATACCTAAAATATTTCTACCTGCCTGAAATTTGTGTTTTAAAAATGATCTTCACAAAGCTAGTAATTCCGTTACCGCGAACTTGTTGAAAAACAAATTAGCTCCACGCAGACCAACAAAAGGTACAAACCAATGCTTCTTGCGACCTTTTGACTTTGAGATAATGGACTTTCTTTTTGATAAATGTTTTCGTAAACCAATATTTTTGGTTCTGGTGTCTTTTTTAAGACCTACACGCCCTGTCTAGATATACTTGGTCGAAGGCTACGACACATCTAAAGAAGAATGGATTTTCGTAGCACTACGTCGTGTAACATTCCAGTTTAATGATGTTTATATTTTAAATTAATAGATACTTAATAACTGGATATATAATAAAAGGCATTTATAATAAAATTTGTGTGTGTATTATCTAGTCACGCATCATTTCTGGGAGGCGGGTAGGAGTACCGCCGCTCCGGGAACCATTTATTTGATAATAACCTACCATAGGTCACTCCAAGTGAATAAGAGAGTGTTCGAATTCATAGGGTAGGTCATTACTAGATCTTGATGGTGAACGCTTATGCCCACCTACTGCATGGCGGGATGGATCGGGTGAGAGTGGTTGAGGGAGACCTAACCTAGGCTTCTGCAACCCGACTCTCTCATCGCCTCGCACCATCGTACGTCGTCATTCCTGGACACATTGACTCCCAGATTCCTACCCACCCCTCATATCCTTTTCCTTCCCAAGCCACGCTTCCACCCCTACCACAACATTTAGTAATAATATTGTACCCACCCACTGTTTCGTAATTGTCAAGTTTGTCCTGAGGAAGGAACGATCGTTCCGAAACCAGTCGGCGCTAATAAAATATAGTGGGTCTAACAAATACATACCATTTAATTTATTCATAAAAGATAACCACAAAGTTATAGCTACTGTTACGTAATGACGGTATCTAACCGCCCGATTACAGACTTACAGACTTATGATGTACTTTTTGTTTTTGTAATTATAAATCTTAATTTTTTTGTTCAATAAAGATATGTTATTTTTACGCACCAGATTTAAATGTCCGGGTTAAATTTTCCCCACAGGAAAAACTAAACCCTTTCACACACTTCCCCAAATGATCATCTAGTCAACCCACGCTATGCAATTGCACTATATAAGTATTATAAATACAAAATAATACAAGAACAACATGTCAACCTACTAGAGACCAAATGGGAATATAATTCACCGACTCCAGATATTTTCATATCAGAGGGTTCGGCTCTGTGGCATTTCTAATTGAACCTATAAATCCTACTGATCCCTCAATATAAATATTTTAAAATTATTATTATTATAGGCAAATTAATAATAAATAACAACACAGTGTTCAATTTACACCACCAACTTTATAGCACAAACCTCACGGCTAGCTCAATAAACAGGGTCTC
The DNA here is from genome assembly GCA_917880885.1 of Limnephilus marmoratus. Lineage (NCBI taxonomy): Eukaryota > Metazoa > Arthropoda > Insecta > Trichoptera > Limnephilidae > Limnephilus > Limnephilus marmoratus. The sequence goes on from OU862924.1 coordinate 8,414,859, forward strand.
GTTTTCATAGTTCGTTCAGACTCGATAATACAAGTAAGACAACTATCGCTTCGTCATGGATTGGATAAATACAGATGGGGTTATATTAAATTAAAAAATCTCTTGTCGCATTTAAATAACTTGGGAATTTATTTATGACTCGACGCTCTAGGAAAAAAGCTTAAATCTCTTTGTGAACTCAACTCTGAGAGCGTCATGGAGGAGTCGTGTGTATGAAACCTAACCCAAGTTATTTCACAATTAATTCATTTAAAATAATATATAGTATAATTTGCTGCACGTTCCAGAGTGGAAGATACTCTCAGTATCGCCCTGATGTAAGACCACCATTCAGAATTGAAACGTTGCTTGAAACGGCATTAGCCGAGTTTGGTGAGCAGATCTGAATAGCCAAGTACTTTCCACCTTCCTCTTCCCTATCTCCTTCCCCTCCCCACTACCTTCAGACTCACAACATATCACGATTAGGGATGCCAGAAATGGCTACGATTCAAGAAACAATTAAAAAAAATATGCTTTTCTGAATAAGATTAGAAATATATACCATCTACCATGGGATACGCATGTCAAAGACATATACTCACTGACACAAATTCTTCCCTTTACCATTCTGCCAAAATATAGCATCACCACTGCCATCCTACAAATAATTCAACACTCGTCACACACCAACACTAAACCAGCCTTTAATTCCGATATACACCAGCACAAAACACGATCACAAAATCAAATACACCTATCGTCATCTACACACACAACTAAATTTGGAATTAACTCCTTACAATACATCGCACATAATCAATACAACGCATTACCTAATGTCCTAAAACTACCAGAATCAAACAAAAAAATATTGGCAAAGGCTCTAAAAGGATATTTTCTCAGCAAATTTTATTAACCAGTGACGAAGTTATCTGTCTTCCTTTGTAACTCTTATATATTTTTCAATTACCTGGATCAAGTGTGTCTAGTCCATTTAAAAATCTATGTATTGTTCATTGATTTCCGTGTTCTTATGTAAAAATAATTTTCCTTTAGATGTATAATGTTGTCCTTCCCGAAATGAGTTTTATTAAACTCATTGGGAGTAATGTATTATAAATTTTATGTAATAATTTTGTAATATATTATCTCTAATAAATAAATAAAAAAAATTATCCGTGTTTTTTCCCTCGATTAACATTTTTTCTTTCCCTACAAAATTATTCATAAAATAAATAAAATCGACTTTTGCGCAAAATCGACAGTTTCCACACTCCTTTATAACTTATGTTCATGTTTACCTATGCACATTTTTAGTATGAGAATTCCTCAATCACCGTGCTTTATATTTGATCTGCATAATAATATTGTGTTTCCTGGTGACCCACTGATAATTTGCAGATAGAGTGAATATCACTGAACCAAAGTAGAAACAGTAAACATTGATTTTGTATATCGGTGGTCGGGTTTACCGGTAGGTCAATGACGTGAGCTAATTCCATTCAAATCGATTATTTCCTTTAAGTTAGTTCTGTGTGTTATTATTATTTGATGCATTACGTCACTAGAAACGTGAATTCACAATCATTGAAAAATCGGGGTAAACGTGACATTTGAATTTATGACGTAATCAGATTATTAATTAATAAGCACATGTTTTGAACACCTGAAATATGACAAAATGCTGTTTATTAAAAAGTATGATAAACATGAGAAAAAAATAATTGGATTTTTGTTTAATGTAATGTGTTGAATAACGTTTGTGTTTTATTTATTCAATACTAATTAAAACCATACACAGGTCATCATGGAGCATTCGAAAGTAACGTAAGTGGTAACTTGCTTTTTATAATACAGATTTATGTGTGACAATGACCATTCTTCTATGATTGACGAAACGTTTATTGTACAGGGTGGCGCAAAATTAATCGTCCAATTTTGTTTTTGAATAACTTTTTTACAAAATAAAAAAAAAAGATTTTTAGTAATGGAAATCTTTATTTGGACTTTTACAATTTTTTTCTGTTAAATGGAAAATATGATATCCATCAAGTGGCTGCCGCCAGTGTTGATACACATTTGTGCCCGTTTTATCGCATTTTCCATAACTTTCCGCAAGATTTCCGGTGATAACTGTTCGCATTCCTGTCGACTATTCTCTTTAAGGGCTGCAATTATCTGAGGCTTGTTGGCATAAACCCCCGACTTCAAGTAGCCCCAAAGAAAGAAGTCTAGGATGGTTAAATCGGGCGATCTTGCTGGCCATGCCAAATCGCCAAAACGTAAGTTTACGCGACCAGGAAACGCTTCCTTCACAATATCCATTGTGGCTCGTGCTATGTGTGCGGTTGCACCGTCTTGTTGAAACCACATGTTCACCAAGCACCGCTCATCTAATTCCGGCAGTAAGAAGCCGCTTATCTTGGCCCTGTAGCGTTCGCCAGTAACAGTGACCGTAATGCCAATGGCGTCCTCAAAAAATCACTCCTGCCGCGTGAAAGCCGTACCACACAGTAGCTTTGAATGGATGTAATGGCTCTTCGTGCAACGCACGTGGATTTTCAGTGCCCCAGAAACGATGATTTTGCTTATTGACGTAATCGCTTAAGTGGAAATGCACCTCGTCGCTCATGATGACTTTCGACACAAAATAGCTAAAAGCGTTAAAGTTAAAATCGACACAATTATTCCACGCTCTTGCGGAGTATAGCGCTCCATTGCTTGTTGTTTGTATTCTGCAGCTGTCTAGTTCATAAATGTCAAATATGATTGACATACGACGCCATTTGCAAAAATTATAACATCTTCCGGTGGGGTGATTAATTTTGCGCCACCTTGTATAAGTAATATGTTTACATTAACCAGGGAACCAGAATTCCGATTTTATATACAGGGTGTCCGGGGGAAAAGTGCATTAACTTCGGGAGGTGATTCTACACGATATTATAAGTAAAAAAGATAAATAACTTTTTTCGAAATTCCAACTTTTAGGGGTAGTTTTGTGGTAAAAAGATAAAATTAGACCGGCGTGTGCGGGAGGCATTATTTTTTCCGCTGTTACGATACGGGCCAAACACAACGAAATATTATTGCCACAATCGTGCCGGCAGGCTCTCAGCAAGTAACATCGTACCTCACACTAAGGATTTTTAAGTGGGTACTTCTTTTTGTATGGGAAAAAAAATGTTGGAATTTCGGAAAATGTTGTTAATCTTTTTTACTCCTACCATCATGTAAAATCACCTCCCGAAGTTAATGCACTTTACCCCCGGACACCCTGTATTTTCCGCTCATACGTTAGCGCTCGCGAACAGACTTTTTTAAAACTAGATAGTTTTCATTCTTATCCTACTATCGCTCGCGCCTGGGTGAAACAATAAAATCTTTGTTTTTTTTAATAAAAATGCAAATAAGTTTTTTGATGTTGAAACTTGTATTTCATGGTGAAAATTTTCTTATTTGGACATTTTTTGACCAATTTTACCGATATGATAACATCAAAATTTTGCTAAGAAGAGCGTCACAGAGAAGCCCTCCCAAGGCCGCGGTTCGGGCCGGAATGAATTGGCTTGGAACTTATGTTTTCGGCTGCTATGAAGATGACCAAACTCGAGTTGGAAAATTAATTAAAAACATATATTCCTAATATTTTATTTTGTTTAAAACAATTATTATTTTTCAATGATGATATTAAAAAGATGTATTTAAAAAGTCTGAATTTTATTAATTAGTAAATGCGCAAATAAATAAATAATTAGACTAATTTTCGACGTGAAACACTTGCCGAATTTTTTTAAATGATTTTATTTGAACTAAAATTAAAATATTGAAACATGGTTTTAGCAGATAATGTATTGATTTATAATACTGTATGATTATATGGTATGAATTCATTCTTGCATAATAATATTTCTGGTTTGAAAATTAGTAAATCTGAGCATCGACTAACAGTATAACTTTTTCTTTATTAAAACAATTCAAATTCAAAAAATATATAAAACACCGCTTTATCAGATAACACAACAATCTTTCGAATAACATTATGTTTTATTGTAAAAATGTGTTGTAACTTCTAGAAATTGATTTAAAAATGACAAAGTTCCGATTGATTCTAACCAAGCCCTCGTATCACAAGTACCTACTACATTACATTACACCCTGGTAAAAAAAATATTTGCGTGTTTTCTACTACCGCAGAAGCAATTTTTTTTCTCAATTTATTAAAAAATACAGTTTCAGTGACGTATTTAAAGATATTAAAAAATGGCGCCTACCTTAAAGATACAACATCATCATCACTATTGGCTCTATAACCCTTGGTGGGTCTTGGCCTCCTCAGGAGTCTTCCTCCACTCATCTCGGTTTTGTGCCAGCTCTCTCCAGTTTAAAAACTCCAAGATAGATATGTCTTTGAGGACGTTGTCGCTCCATCTTAGTTTTGGTCTTTCCAGGCTCGTTCGCCCTATTGGTCTTGAGTTCAGCATGAACTTTGGTGCTTGATACTCGGTCATTCTCTTCACATGACCCAGCCACCGAAGTCTTCCCAGTTTTATAAATTTTCCGACGTTTAGTTCCTTAAACAAAGTATGGAGCTCATTGTTAAAACGTCTGCGCCAAAATCCATTAAAGTCCTAAATCCACCTAAAAGATACATGTTCACAAAAAGAGTAATATCGAAGTTGAGCAAACGCCAGTTAATATCTCCCTGTTTGGGCATAATGGATGGACGCAGAACTCATTCAAAGTTGGATTTGCCGGAGAATATCTTCAGTACCATTTCTCATCCGAATTCGTTTCCATGGATTTACGTAGAACATTTTCGATGTTTGATTATGTGCACTGGAAGATCTCTATGTTGTAACACGCGTATTTTACATTAAAGATGTGCTTTTAATGTTAGTAACTCGCTTTTGACTTGCTGTTTGACTTATTTTTTTAAATATTTTAGGAATTCCTATTTGGTACTTTGTTTGCATCTATTTGATTTGGATTTTTCATTTTTATTGAAAGCAACTGTGATTTCATATCTTAATATTTTTACATGCGTACATATAAAATGAACAAAATAGGGTTACATTTTTTTTTTTTTATTTTTTTTTTATTGAAAGAATAGATATACATATTAAAATCAACAAACAAGTCCTGCTAAGCCAATTGAATTGGCTTGTCAGCAGGTGCTTATATTTTAGTTAAATATAGATTTTTTACATTTAAAATTTACATCTTATATCTACAGATTCAATATTTTTTTTATACATATAAATATAAATATAATTTTTTTTTTCTGATAACCAATTTTTCACCATATATTTAACCTTATTCATAGAATTACATTTCTTTATATTGTCAGGTAATAAATTAAATATCTTATTTCTCTTTATGCTGCGGGGTTAATATATGTTGAATTATAATTTACATGATAATTCAACAGCATTATTAAGAATTGTCTTGAAAAAAATGTTGCCGAAAAATATAAAATAGCTTTTTTGATGTGAAAACTTCTCTAGCACCGTTGTGATTTGAAACTCGGTGAAACCAAAAAACGAAACTAAAAAGAGATAAACACATAGGTACATCTGTAGGATTTAGCCAACAAGAGAATGAGATTGAAAAATAGGTCTCCTCTTTTTGCGGTATTTCGTAGCCTACTCGTCTCCTCTTTGTACGGTACTTTGTAGCCTCCCCACTCTTGTCTACTTTAGTTTTCTGAAGGTTTCACTCCTACCGCGTGTGAACTGAACATACATTTTTAATTGTGTGAGCTAATTTTTGTGAGATTTTGTTTGTAATATAGGCTCTTTTCCAATTTGGGAGGGGAGAACGGGTACCGCCGTCCCGGGAACCATTTATTTGATAACCAATACCCCTGCTACAAGACTCCTCAAGTGGTTTGCCACGTTTGACGACTTAGCAGAGGTGCCCAGTTTCATGGGGGTGATGTTTGTCAAGTCTTGGTGGCGAATGCATTAACCCGCCTGGCGGGCCGGATCGGAGAGACCGTCTGAAGGAGACCTAATCCAGCTGGCCTCTCTCAGCCCATCGATTTACACCACACTGGGAGGAATGGATTCACACGTCCGTCACCCCTGGAATCATTGACATCCAGATTTCTATCCACTCCTCATACCTTTTTCCTGCCCAGCGATCCGAGAAGAGCCTTCTTTCCCTAAAAAGACCCTCCACACTGCATCCCCAAATCTTCTATCTTATATCTTATATCCTTATATCTTATCTTCTTCTATCTTCTTCTTCTATCTTCTATATAAATAAAAATGAATCGCCGAAATGTATGTACGCGCATAACTTCCGAACGACTGCACCAAATTGGATAATTCTTTTTGTTTTGTGTTCGTTTTTGTCAGGACAAGGTTTGTATAATTGAGCTCTGGCATTATGAAATTTGTATAAAAAAATTGCAATATGTGGCACGCGAGCTGTTTGAAAACTAAATGTGCCGCGAATGAATGCATGGAATGCAGGGGGGAGGAGGGAGGGGGAAAGGGGAAGGGAACTCGGGGAGGGGGTTAGCGGAGGGGGAAATGAATGGGAAAGGACACGCAGGGTGAAACAATTTCTTTATTAAATGGCATAGCAACGTATGCCGGGAACCAGCTAGTATATAAATAAAAATGAATCGCCGAAATGCATGTACGCGCATAACTTCCGAACGACTGCAGCAAATTGGATAATTCTTTTTTTGTTGTGTTTGTTATGGTCGGGACAAGGTTTGTATAAAACTACTGGTGAGCTCTGGCATTACGAAATTTGTTTAAAAAATTGTAATAGGTGGCTCGCGAGCTGTTTGAACACTGAATGTACCGAATGAATGGAATGCGGGAGGGTGGAACTCGGGAGGAGTGTTCGCGGGACGGGAGAAGCAGGCGAGGGGAGTGGGGAGAGGGAAGGCGGTGTGAGAACGCGAGAGGGGGAAGGGGATGGGGGAGAGGAAAGGGAGGCGGGAGGGGAACGGGACGAATGGGAAAGGACACGCAGGGAGAAACAATTTCTTTATTAAATGTCATAGCAACGCATGCCGGGAACCAGCTAGTATGATATATTTCTTCAGGGTCTATTGTGTGGAGCTATTGGAAAAAAGAGGCGGTAGTTTATCAAAGAAAACATTGATTTACACTTGAGAAAATCGTCTAATAAAGGATTAGAAATTTTAAGGTAACTAGTTCGTTTAAAAAATATATTTATTAATTTTTATTCAGGTTCTCCATAAAACAGTTATACACCAAATTATAACGGAGAAGATTACAAAATTTAAAATAAGAAAAAAAAAGTCCGTGGGGGCAGTTTCACTATGTTGTAACGTACGTCAAAAGATGGTTACTGAACTCTCTTTAGGTAACATTGAAGATGTCGATGCTCAATGCAGAATCGTTAAGGGACCGCAACCCGGATTTGTACCGATTTATTACACATTTCCCTTAAACACGGTAAGTTTTAAAAGCTCTTAAAAAAGTATACGTTATTCTTGAAGATTTTTTATTTCAGAAAAAGTTTATGAAATATGTCTCTTATCGCGTGCGAAATGATGAAAACTATGTCCCCGTAAACCTTAAATCTCTTGATCAACGCCGAGATATCAGAGACCTATAATGCTCTATAAAATTATTCATAACTTCATTGATAGCCCGTACTTACTACAAAATATTCATTTCAGATGTCCATTAAGAGTTACTCGATCTCCAGACATCTTTTATGTCCCTAAGAGCAAGACAAATTATCTTGAAAATGTATTTGTAAGAAGAAGCTGTAGCACATTTAACAGATTATGCTCAAATATCGATGTATTTAATACAAACCTTGATAAATTCACAGCATGCATAAAAAAATAACACTATTGAATGCCACATGTTTAACTAATAACTTAATATTTCATTGATTTCTGTATTTCCCTTTTTATTCTTAGTATCACCACATTTTCTCTCCTACTTTTAGCAGTTCGAATTCAAATAAAATCACTTCCTGAAACATATTATTGATATCCATCAAAATTTAAATGTAAATTGAAATGTAGGTATTGTGTATTTTTGCATTATGGTTCTAAATTTAAATTAATTTGTCGTTATTTTATTGGTCTATGACATACTTATTTTTATAACTGTCATTTACGAATTTTGTACAGACTGTTTATAACGCTAATAAATAAAATAAAAATAATATCTTGATTTTGCCCGCGCCGAAACGCAAATTATATAAAATTCCCTAGATAGAAAAAAATCGCAAAGTATGCTCCAAAAATTATAGATTATATAATCATTTCCTTTAACGTAGGTGGATTTAGTATAACACCGGAGATCAGCTTAAAAAAATGTTTCCCCAAAAATCATTATCATTACATAGTATAAAATGAAGTCGCTCAAAAGGGATGTGCGCGTTAATCTTTTAAACTACGCAACGGATTTTCACAGTTTTCACTAATAGATAGAGTGATTGAAGAGGAATGTTTATATGTATAATAAATGTAAATTATATTAGAGAAAAGCCGAAAAATTCAAAGAAAACATATTTTTGTGCGATTTAAAACGGCTGGCGGGCCGTACCATAGTCACTTTTGAAATTCGTTCTACGCAAGAAATTGGAAAATAGATTTCCTAGAGTAAGAAGGTATTTGATTTTCCCTTTTCAAATATCCAGTGTTGCATTGCAAGCATTGTATAATTAGTGGCGAGTTAATTAGTTTATATGTATAATACATGCTTATTATAGTAAAGAATAGTCGATAAATTCAAATATTCAATTCAGGCAGCGGGCAGCGGGCAGCTGGCAAGCGGGTGGTGTGGATTTTATAAAGATTGGGTAATGGCGTTGTGTTTCGTTAGCCACAGCAACGTGTGGCCGGGTCTGCTAGTATATAATAAAACTTTTGCGCAAATATTAAACTTTACATTTTCTTAACAATAACAACAAACTCAATATTTACGATGTACCATTGTACAAGTATTTACGACGTTTGATAGGAGTACACAAAACACAGGGCGCGGTACATTTCGGGCGGTCAACAGGAAAACTACCCTAATCCTTGGGGAAAATATTGACTTAAGGAAACCCGACCCAACTCCATATCAAAGGGTCCTCTAGTCCTCCCTTTGGTGGGCGGGAAGATTTTAATATTTGACAAGGTAACCGGATTTTCTTTAGCGGCTTGTTTGATATGCGCTTGGATGAGGAGGTGAAGCACCGTCACCCCTGCGGTCGGCTCGGGCGCCCTGAGATTCAGCTTAAACCTACCCCAAGTAGGTACTGGTGCTTATTCAACACGCTTATACGGTAGACTCTCGATTAACCGGGAATATTTTAAAAGAATGCGATTAAGTGCTGCTTGAAATGGATTTAGATATTTATTTATTTATTGCTTCTTCACAAATTAAATACTTTACATTTTTTTGCATGTAATTATAAACCCCACTAGGGAGCGCCTGTATTGGGTGTAAAGTTTGGTTGTAAGGTTAGATAAGGTTAGGATAGGTTAGGTTAAATATTGCTTGACATGGATTTAGCGATGTTTGGTAAGGTTAGGTTAGGTTAGGTAGGGATAGGTTAGGTTAAATGTTGCTCGATTAAATGTTGCTTTTTTTTTACATGAGCTCCACACAGGAGGCCCTGAGGAAAACAATTTCCCTCAGGGCCTATGTCATCTTTGGGGATGCTGTGTGGAGGGTTTTTTTAAGGAAAGGAAGGAGAGGAGAGTTCTGGGAAGAAAAAGGGTTTAAGGGGTGGGTAGGAATCTGGGGTTCAGTGTGTCTTGGTCATCCGCCTCCAAGACCTAGACAAACCTCACCCCATGAACCCGGGCACCCCTGCTAAATCACCAAACGTAGCGAACCACTTGGGGTGACCTATGGCAGAGGTGTTGGTTATCCAATAAAGGTTCCCGGGGTGGCGGTACCCATTCCCGGATCCGGTACCCATATCCATTCTTGAAATGGATTTAGCAATGTTTGATTAGGTTAGGTTAGGTTAGGTTAAATGTAGCTTGAAATGGATTTAGCAATGTTTGTTTAGGTTAGGTTAGGTCAGGTTAAATGTTGCCCGATTAAATGTTGCTTGAAATGGATTAGGCAATATTTGGTTACCATATCTGTGTGGGACGCGAACCAGCCATCAATCTGCGACCGCGAAGCATTCCTATTGGTTCCTCATACGCCAATAGGGATCCGCATTTCTCACGAGTCACTAAGTGATACGTTTCGGTTGGTGACTTGAAAAGGCTGCCCGGATTCATGGGGTGTAGTTTTTCTAGGTCTTGCCGGCATATGCGTTTTCCCACCTTTTGCTTGGCGGGCCCGATCTGGAGAGACTAGTTGAAGGAAACCTTTGTGCCTCTCCAGCAGGATTCTGTATCACCTTGCACCAGTGCGAAGGGACGTCACTCCTGGACACATTGACCCCAGATTCTTACCAACAACTTACCACACAGCCTCCCCAAAGATGATATAGGCCCTGAGAGGAATTGTTTTTTTCCTGACTGATTTCATGATTGAAAAAAAGTCGATATGTCATCGAAAGTTGTGAGCGAGTGGGAATAGTCTCGGAGTAGCCGCTACTCGTACGGTGTATCAGGTAAATCGTGAATCTGCTGTATTTACCTTTCTGAGAAGCTGGGTGTACATTGTACAAACACTGACAACTCCGGGAGATAAACTTGTATGGACAAACTACACCGAGTATGTGTGTGCTGGTAATTGTATATAAATAAAGGTAGGTACCAGACACTACTCTGGCGAGTTCCACTTAAGTTTGTCGAGTGTTGCGGTTGGAGCGCTGAGTGAACAGATTCAATTTATATCGAAGTGTAAATTAATTACGTATCTGAGAAAGGTCATTTTATTATACCAATGGAGCCAAAGTTATTGTTATTTGGACTAATGATAAGTTTTTTACTTAATAATTCTTAATTCCAGTGATAGAGATTACTCCAATAAAATTCGCCGAGATTACTTGCTGACGTATTTGCGTTATCGTAAGGTTCAAAATTAATATTTAACTGGACCAGACGTCCGTACTAGAGGAGGCACTAAGTTATTCTGAAGCTGGGCGCCTAAACATTGTCGGAGCCCCGCGGTCGAACATAAGCCATAGACTATTTCCATAACTTTTTTTTTTTTTTTTTTAAAAGAAAGACAAACATTCCCGGGTTACGAATAACCCAACAATGTTTGAAAATCTCCTACTACCACCACAGAAAGCCGAAAATATTGCTTGTGTTGTGATGGAGGACTTAGCCAGTCGAGGAATCGAACACGCGACGCTCGGGTGGGACCCAAGCGCTATGCCCACTCAACCACCGACCAGTCATAACCGTTCGTGCATTGAACATACTCTTTTAAGATACAACTTAACTGATATCAGTTGAAACAACTATAAACTACATATAACTATTTATGCCAACGGTTCTCCATACTAGGGAAAAATCTAAGTTTCAATCGAATATCTAAGCTATAGGTAGTGGCAAAAAATCGAAATACAGTTCTCAAAAACGGTGACCCGACAATTCGTCCTGCGACAATTCATCCGGCGACAGTTCATCCTGCCGACAGTTCATCCTGCCGACAGTTCATCCCACCGACAATTCATCCGGCGACAATTCATCCTGCCTGATCATTTAGAAGATTTTTATTAAGTAAGTATGCAAAGAGGATATACGGCCGTACAACCAAAATCGATATACTTATATCTGAAGGCATCTTGAGTGGAAATCAGCTGTAAAAATGTTTTTACTAACAATAATTTCGACTCTCCGAAGAAGCATGCGTGAATAACAAAATACGACATATTTATACTTATAGGTTAGGTTAGGTTAGGTTAGGTTAGGTTTGGTTAGGTTAGGTTAGGTTAGGTTAGGTTAGTTTAGGTTAGGATGAATTGTCGCCGGATGAATTGCCGGCGGGATGAACTGTCGGCAGGATGAACTGTCGGCCGGATGAACTGTCGCAGGATGAACTGTCGCCGGATGAATTGTCGCAGGATGAACTGTCATGGAACCCTCAAAAACAGTTCGAAAAACATTATTCCCTATATGAATGCGTATTTCTATTGTATTTGGAACATTTAAAGATCTCCGCTTAGATTGAATTGTACAATTGTATAGACGAGGGAAATTTGGAAATACAGTAAGGAGGCTTTCAATATCCAATAAACTTACCCCCACAGACCTGAACTTACATTAAGGAAGAAAAAAAAATTAGGGTGAATTTGGTTTTAATAAAACTAAAATATGTATTTTTTTAGTAAGTTCTTAAGTACCTATCGTTTGGTAGGAAATTAAACATGTTAATAGTTGTGCTTAGCACGTCTATTTACACAGGTTTTAAAAATAAAATATGTCACTTTTATTATTTTCGCACGCTATATTTTATAGCATTATTAGATTTTATTTGCTTTGAAATAAGTGTGCGTAATAATTCACCATAATAGATAGTCCGTCGGTGGCATAGCACATGTTAAGGATTTCATCTCAAATTACTAAAATTGATTCTTTCATATCGTATTTCCCTGTTTTTGAATATCCTTTTTGTATGTAAATTTCTTACATGCAATTAGTTCCGTCTCCGTTGTTTTTTTTTTATCTGCGTACATGCTTCGAGAAAATGTAACATCTGGCGAATAGCAAATGAAGCAGAAGATTGATACATCTGTTGCAGACTATCTTCTAAATCTAGAAGAAGGTACCTCTAGCCATTTCTGCTCTGATTCCGAATCGTTGGCAATATTCCCATCGATTGTGAAGACGAACTTTCAAATGCAAAACTGGCAAGAAGTTCAAGTTATTCTATATCTCAATACGGTGCCTTGAGTCCGTGTATTTTATGCCTTTATAATATAGTCACTTGAAATGTTATTCTTCTATATCTATTTTCTATATTGTGGTTTTTCGTTATAAATATGCTTCGGGGGGAGTTTCACCACCATTCTCAAAGATATCCATAGATAAAATACATTTTCGATAAAATAAACACGATTTATTTATTTAAAAAAGTGTGAGTTTACTATTCGATAGTTTAACCTAAGAATAGAGATCATATATTGGATAATTTAGCCAAGTTTTTTACCTGTTGCGAATATTTATTTGTTTATTTATTAATATTCGTTAGTTAAGCTATCAGGACGATGGTTAAAAATCCCCTTAGTGTTATAACTAACATTGTAAAATTGAACTACTAACAAACTGCTTTGACAGTTTTGCGGGTGCTTATAATGAAGAATAAAAAAATGTTAATAAAAACACGGCGCAATTTTTTTTATCAAGGAAACCGCTCAAGCAATTTTTTTTAACTTACCTCGACTGCATCGAACTGGATTGGGAACAATTTATAGCTAGTTTTTGAAGTTATACTATGTAAAAGCCGAGAGGCGTTATTGGTGAAAATTACGGCAATTTTTGAAGTGAAACTTCTTTAGCGTCGCTAGTGTCTTGAAATTCGGGTGAAACGGAAATGCGTCACGACTCAGTTCTACACAAATACTCGGTTCTAATATAATGCTGTAAATTCGCACCTCGACGCGTGCCTTCCATAGCGCAGTTGGCAAGGTGCCTGACAAGTCTCAGCGGCCCGAAAGACAGACATCAAGCAAACGGGGGTTAGAATCCTACGAACTACAAAGTAATTCATTTTTATTTTGTGAAATTAATATCCAAACTTCAACCACTTCTTTAATTTTTTAAATTTAATGAAATTGAATGAAATTTAGAAAAAAAAATCATTTTCAGCTATAACCACGTCAATAACTTCATTTTTTTCAATCTTAGCGCTCCTGAAAACTCACGGACCGCTTATATATATTTTTTAAATAACTGAAAAATGATTTCTCTCAGGGTCCTTGTTTAACTTCGGGGATGCCGTGTGGAGAGTCTTTCGAGTAGAGGGAAGAGTGAATATCGGTATTGATGAAACTTATGTTGTAGGAATGAGGAAACACAGAGGCCGACAGATCGTTTAACAGCCGAGCTGTTAAACTCAAGAACAATCCTTAAAACGCCTGTTCTCATGTGATAAACCGTGTTCAAATGTTGAACCTTTCACTGAAATTCCATACCCGCCTGAAGATTTTGCTTTTCTCAAAGAGTCGAAGGTTTTTTAAGTATTTTGGGGCTCCTAGAAAATACAATAATATTACATATTTGCAACTTTATTTTTTAGCAATGTGATATAAATAGTAATTTGCGGTGAATGGAGGTCCCAAAACACTCCCTAAAAAATATTCCTCCCCTGAGTGAATGCTATCTATGACTACGCCACTACTACATATTTTTAATATAGTGGTATTCAACGTTCATACATATTTGCAACTATTTTCTTTAGCGAAGTGATATAAATACTTATTTGCGGTGAATGGAAGTCCCAAAAAACTTTCTAAGTAATATTTCTCCCCTGATTGAATGCTATCTATGACTACGCAACTACTAGATATTTTTAATGTAGTGGTATCCAACGTTCATTCATCACGCAATTGAACCATTATCGATTACCCATCGATAAGTTATTAAATTAATCGTTTTATCAGGAATTTGCAAAGGAAAATAAGTAAACCAGTAGCTGAGAACAAAGGCTGTTGAAACTCATCATTGTGCCTCATTTATCCCACCCCCTCACTCCCCTCCCCGTTACATTAGTCTCTTTCATCCCCACAGGCATGACAGAATGTTCCTTTGTACCGCGGCCTCTTGTGGTGATTGTTTGACCTTAACCTTCATCATCTTCGGATCCTTCACTAGATATTTCCAAATAAATTTACTTTGTGCGAGCATTTCCAAGTGGAATCTTATAGATCTTAAGCAGATGACACGTTATTTATCTATCTTTATTTATTTATATAGAAACCAACAGCACATTGGTTACAGTGATGATAATAAATAATATTTTATGGTGGGTACCTGTGATATGTTTCTTTGTAGTGTCTTATTTATGATACGTGTATTTAGTAATTACCGGGTGATGTACGTAGGTGTGTGTCTGTGTGTGAGTATGTTTGTAGATGTGAGAAGTGGTGATGTGTGAAGGGATATGTATGCGCATTGAACAGTTTATATTATTGACATCATGCTCTTTTTAAATTTGGGCAGTGAATCGGAGAAAATACCGATGATTATATATATGGGGTATGTAAGATCTCATCTCGAATCTGCATCTGTCATTTGGAATCCACAAAAACTTAATTAATCGAATTAAAAATATTCAAAAAAAATTTTTGAAACCCCTTTCGTATCGTTCCGAAAATCACCAGTGTAAACCCATTGCTCTTTACAAACGGAGAAAAATTTCTAAAGTACTATTTCTATACAAGATTGTGAACTGCCTTTTTGACTCAACAGATCTATTAGAAACATCGACCAAGTATATCTAGACAAGGCGTGTAGGTCTTAAAAATGACACCGGAACCAAAAATATTGGTTTACGAAACATTTGTCAAAAAGAAAGTCCGTTATCTCACAGTCGCAGATCGCAAGAAGCATTGGTTTGTACCTTTAGTTGATCTGCGTGGAGCCAATTTGTTTTCCAGCAAGTTCACGGTAACGGAATAACTAGCTTTGTCAAGATCATTTTTAAAACACAAATTTCAGGCAGTTAGAAATATTTGCGTTACCGCGGACTTTATTATTAACAATTTAATTAGTTATATGAATATCTAAAAAAATATGTACATAACAAATGAATTCGGGGCAGCGTATAGAGAAAAGTAACATTTGATAAAAATTGTTTAATTTCTTCCTATCAAAACAACTACATCACGCGATAGATGCAACGGAATTCGATGAGTAGTTGTATTATGAAATTTCTCGTAGGTGGTGTCACTTTGGGATTGGTATTGGGTATCGGAGGGCTAATCTATAGTTATTATATCGATGATTAGAAAGGATTGCATCTCGTTGCCCCGAACGCAATACCAGATCGACTAGCCTATTTTTTATACAACATTTCAAATCGAAATATGCACAAAATTCTTTGCTCGGACGTATCTGCAAATCTTACAACGCCCTAAGAGATATCGATATTTTCAACTGTACCCTTGAAAAGTTTAAAATTAAATTAAACTTACAATGTACTTAAACACTTATTCCTATTATTCCTTTATTATTTCTTTATTGTTTACTTTTTCTTTTTACTAATATTATAACTATCAATAACTACTTGCTTCCTAATCTGTAACCATTTCTTTTTTTAAATCATAAATGGAACTTCACTGATTTATATTAAACTAGCTTGTTCCCGGCATGCGTTGTATTTGGGAGGCGGGTATGGGTTATTATATATATTGGCTTTATTTGCATCGGAGCAAGATTGACACTATGATACAAAAGGGTGTTAATTTCACTCATTATTTTCATGAACCAGCTGAGAAAAAAATAGTAAGATTTAGTTTATTTGCCTTCCCTGTTGAGTTTTCACCTTAAACTTTGGGCTTTGACAACATTATCGTCATTTAGGAATTAGGTCAGGCAGCTTTCGGCTTGGAATTTTATGACTATCTCTCACCGGCTTTTTTCTTTCCACGGGCCGGCATAATTTTCGCTTTCGTTTTTCGTTTTGCAGTTGGGGACATTTCATTATAAAACGTGTTTCCATTTGCAGAAATATGACCAAAAAAGTAAGATAAAAATGATTGAACTACCAACACGTACATGATATTTTGGATAGCTTTCTTTCTGGGTTCCAAAAGGGGAGTCCAAATGGACACATTTATATATACCTATATATAAAAATCTAAAAATGTTTGTGTGTATGTCCGCTATGCGTTGCTAAACCATTCATCCGATTGCGATGAAACTTTGAGGATTTGACGCGATGGTTTCTGTATACAATAGTGAGCTTTGGCATCATGAAATTACTCATTGCTACACCGTTAATCCGATTGCGATGAAACTTTGGGGATTTGATGTGTGCATGCCCGCGAAGGTTTATATATACTGGCATTATGAAATTTGGCATTATGAAATTTGTATAAAAAATTGCAATAAATGGCACGCGAGCTGTTAGAAAACTGAATGTACCGAGACTGAATGTACGGAATGCGGGAGGGGGAAGGGGAACTCGGGAGGAGGATTCACGGGACAGGGGAATCGGGAGAGAGGAGTGGGGAGAGGGAAGGCGAAGTGGGAAAGCATGAGAGAAAAGGGAGGCGGAAGGGGAACGGGACGAATGGGAAAGGACACGCAAGGAGAAACAATTTCTTTATTAAGTGGCATAGCAACGCATGCCGGGAACTCGCTGGAAAAAAGGTTGATCAATTTAAATATTTAAATTGGATAACGGAGAACTCTTATTGGTTTTTACATTTGATTCACACAGGCAGCCACGAGGAAGAAAAATATCATATTTGGGGATGCTGTGTGGTGGGTATTTTTGGGGAAAGGAATGAGATGAAGTTCTGGGAAGGAAAAAGGATCAGGGATGGGTAGGAAACTGGGGGTCAATATGTGTAGAAGTGACGGACCCATGAATCCGTCTCTCCCACTGCGGTGCCTTGCCTGTGATGAATCACTAAAGGTGATGAAATGAAATGCAGTTGTAGGATTATTTTCTCTTGACTCAGATTTTCAAAAACAAACATTGTCAAATTAAGAGAGACGATCTAAAAATTGCCTTGGCAAAGCCGGCTACTGGGCATTCTGTGAACACGGAAAAAGCGTAACACTAAAAAATTCAACCAGATTTTGAACGAATCGAATTTTATTTAAGTAGTTTTCACTGACAAGTAACTACTTAGCATGTTCAGAAAGTTTTTTTTTTACATGTATACCTCACAACAGTCCCAACTGCTCCCGTTTGGAGCCAGTGGGACCATAGCATCCCCAATTGGAGTATGTTGTGAGGCTGAAGGTAATGGGGAAGGGAAAGAGGGAGGTGGGGAAGTACCTGGTTATTCAGATCTGGTCACCAAACACGGCTAACGCCATTTCAAGTAACGTTTCAATTCTGAATGGTGGTCTTACACCAGGGCGATACTGAGAGTATCTTCCACTCAGGAACGTGCCGCAAATACACTATGTATTATTTTAAATGAATAAATTGTGAAATAACACAAATTAATCAAATAAAATTTATTTGCCACGCCGCGCGCCGGGATTCGATCCCGCGACCTTCGGAGTGCTAGTCAAGAGCCTTACCGCTGGACTACGCCGGCCGTCAAGTAAGTGTACTGTGACCATGGTAGAGGGCGATCTTCTGACCAGAGCGAACAGTTGCGTGAAAAATGTCGGAAAAATATCCCGCTGAGTGCCGTGATCCGCTTATTACTTACGGAAGGAATAACACTTACACGGAAAAAATGTGAGGAAGTTTTGAACCACCCCCCCGTATTCTCCTGACGTGGCATCTTCAGATTATCATTCTTTCACCTTCCTAAAGGCATATATGGATGAAAATAAATTTTCAACCGACGAGCAGATGCAGAAATTGGTCCTGAAATGGGGAAAGTGGTAGCGGGAGAATCCTTTGAGGAGGGCATAAAGAAACTTGTGCCACGGCTCACCACATAAATTGAACGAGTTGGCGATTATTTCGAAAAATAGTTAACAAGTGTATCATTAATAGGCTGTAATTTTTTTCCAATTAACTAAAAAAAAAAATAATTCAGTACACTTACTTTCTGAACACGCCTCGTACAACAGACAAGTGCATTGAATTACCACAACCATTCGTGTTAATTTAAAGGGCCCTTGAGGTAATTTTTTCACGAAAATGATGCTATTGAAAGCATGCCATAGAAGTTAAACATCGCTACAAACCAAACACATAAACGAATTTTGAGATGTTTTTTTTTTATCTGTTTTCAATGATTTATTTTCAGTATTTGAATTATTGGTAAATAAATAAATTACTAATATTTTCAGTGTAGACACAAATTAAAAAAAAAAAACTTTCATTCTTGGAAAGCGTTTTTTACACCCTTAATCCCGAACTGAAAATACGTTCTACTGATTTAAATCCAGCCTATTTTAAATGTTTCTTCTATGAATAATACGAGTATAAGCATGTTCCAGATTTAAATTCATAAATCACCATCTTACTTACAAATTTGTCTTGTAAAATCTTTTTTTTTTCGGATCTAACGAGAAATTGAGACGCTGCCAACTTTTTAAATAAGAATCCGCCTAAATAAGTAATCGGAGAAATATTTTATTCTGGTTCAACCCCAAATCTGAAGATTTCTCCTGATTTTCTTTGTACGGATAATCAAAACGTTCATAAGAATCTCTTTTATGGGATTAGGACTGACTTTGATGGCCCATAACCGATGAAATATCGTTCAATTGATTATGAGATTCTTTTAGATGACAGATTTGACCAGATTTGCATAATACCTACGATATTAGATAATATTAGGTCCTTTCATATGAAATTGGCATTTTGCCGTACTGGCAACTTTGATCTCAAATATCTTCTCTTTGGTTAGGAATTCCAAATTCAAATGTGTACAGCTATTTACTCTTGTATTTGTGTTTCGAAAATTGTAATTCATTTGTTTTTTCCTTAATTGTTTTTTTTCTTTGCGTCACTTAGTTTACAAAATGGAAAACTTGAAATATCGCGTTATTTACGAGTACGAGTTCCACCGTGGCACCAGTGCTGCAGAAACGGCTCGAAGGATTAATGATGTGTATGGTGACGGTGCCGCAAAAGTAAACACAGTGCGTTTTTGGTTCCATCGTTTTCGTTCTGGAAATTTTGACCTGCAGAACAAGCCCCATGGACAGCCGGAGACCAAAGTTGATAATGAAGAATTGAAGGCTTTTGTGGAACCGGATCCATCGCAAACCACGTCCGAGTTAGCTGCAGGCTGCGGTGTTAGTGATAAAACTGTTTTAATCCACTTGAAGCAAATTGGGAAGATGAAAAAGCTTGAAAGGTGGGTACCTCACGAATTGAGTGAATCAAATCAACAAACGCACGTTAGAACGCTAGACCACACACTGCACAACAGACGGCTACCAAATTAGAGGAGCTTCAATTGGAATGTCTAAGACATCCACCGTACTCTCCGGACCTTGCCACAACCGATTACTATTTATTTCGAAATTTATTTATTTATTTATAATTTCTCACCATACATGTGTTCTTATTTTTTTTTTTACAAAAATATTAACCTCACTAGAACTAGCAGCCTGTATTGAGGTTAAATTCATAAATTTGAGTGGTGCATTTATACACAAATCACTAAAATACAAAAAAATCACTAAAATACAAAACACTACATCCAAAACACTAAAATATTATATGCGGAAAGTAAGAAATAACAATATTATATTGGTGACCAGATGGGTAATTTGTAACAATATAGACCATAAAACAAATCCTTAATTACTATACCCACCAAGAAACAAAGGTAGTTCAAAACAACTAGGGTGACACTCCGATTTTTACAAATGGGACTCAAATAAAATCTGGTTATTTAAAAATATATATGTATATATATATCTTTTACTTAAAAACAAATATTATTAAAAAAAATATATCTTATTATTTTAAAATATGTTTTTTTTTTTATTATTATTTAAAAAAAGGAAAAGGATGAAAAAATAGTACGCCAATCCTCTGACAACACAAAAATCTTAACATTTTTTTTAAATTTAGCTAATGAATTGGAAGACTTTATGTAATCTGGCAGAATATTAAACAGAAGTGGAGCCTGATATAAAAAGTTTCTTTGGCCAAAAGATGTTTTAGTACTTATTGCGACAAAGTTCATTCTTGAGCCAATTCTAGTGGTATGGATTTGTTGGGTTCTTTCAGCAGAATAAATATTGATAAAAAATTTACAAATTATTTTAGAGATGTACAGCTGTTTTATACTCATAACGTCAGATTCCTTGTAAAGAAGTTTTGATGGATAACGAAATTTTTTTTTGTACATGACCTTAAGAATTAATTTGTGAGCAATATTTAGTGGCTCTATATTGGACTTTAGACAGGATCCCCAGCAAACAATATTGTAAGAAAGTCGAGATTGTACTAAGGCATAATAGACAGATTTTAATTTATCTTTATCCAGTATATGATGAAGTTCTTTAAAAATATAGGTAAGTCTCCTGATATTTTTTGTTAACATGTCAATATGGTCATTCCATCTCAAATATTGATCAATATTTACACCTAGGTACCTTATACAGTGTACTCTTTCTAAAGGGTGGCAATTACAATTACAATTTTGCAGACAATTGTGTATAATTAGATTATGAGTGTTGGAAGGCTGACTTTTTGATGATATGCTAAAAGTTACATATTTTGTTTTTGATGTATTTAAAGTTAAGATGTTATTATTTAGCCAACTCTTTACTATTCTTAATTCTGAATCACATTTGTCAAAAGCATCTTTCCAGGTTTTACCCTCAAATATTAAAGCAGTGTCGTCTGCGAAACTAACAATATTACCAGGAATATCTTAATTACATAAATCATTAATGTAGATTAAAAACAATATTGGTCCAAGTACACTACCTTGTGGAACCCCAAATGAGATTTGTTTGCTAATGCTTAAATTATTATTTATCTCTACTTGTTGTGTTCTATCGCTAAGATAGGATTTGAACCAACTTAATGCTGTACTGGAATGTGAAATGCCAAGAGAAGATAATTTTTTGAGGAGTAATCCATGGGAAACCGTGTCAAATGCCTTTGATAGATCTAAAAACACAGCTAAGGCTTTGTTTCCATAATCCAGGGCACTAGTGACTTTCGACAATACCCTCAATACTGCATCACTTGTTCCTATATTTTCTCTGAAACCAAACTGATTGCTAGAGAGTAGTTTATTTGTTTCTAAGAATGATACCAATCTCGACTTAGCCAATCTCTCTATTACTTTTGAAAGCGTGTTGAGTAGGGATATAGGTCTATAATTATTGACATCTAGTTGATCTCCACCTTTAAAAAGAGGAATCACTTTAGCTTTCTTACAGTGAGAAGGGAACCTCCCACTCTTGAAGCTAATATTAATAATATGAGATATGGGACCAGCTAATTCGGATAAATGGAGTTTATATATCATAACACTTATAGAATCAATACCGCATGAGAAAGACATTTTTAAATCATTTATCACATTTGTCACTTCAGAAATGTTAGTTGGCTTAAAGTCAAAATTGTCCCCGGTAATCTGAAGTTCAGATTTAAAATCATTCACAAGATACGTCTCACTGGTTTTATTATCACTGCACAAATTGTTAGCGAAACTTAGACCAATATCACTGAAGAAGTCATTAATGTGATTAGTAATTATATTTGGACTCTCTTCCATTGAAGTAATAATATTATTAATTTTCAATTTTTTTATGGTAGTTTGTTCCTTTTTAAGGTTTATGGCCTCCTTTATAATTTTCCACTGTTGTTTAATGTTACCATTGACGTCATCTAATTTTCTTCTGAAATATGCTTGTTTTGTTGTTCGTATTATCCTAGAACACCAGTTTCGATATCGCTTATAATATTCAAACAGTTCCAAGTTATAGCTTTCTTTTCTACATCTGTTGTGCAATTTATCACGTGTTCTGAGGCATTTGATTAATCCAGCGTTTATCCATGGTTTTAGATGTTTCATAATATGTTTCTCTTTTTGTACTGACGTACAACTTTGCACATGGGTTTTCAAACATTTTATGAAATTATCAGTTGCCAGATTGACGTCATTTGTTGACAGAACTCTATCCCAGGATTCTTCCTTTAATTTGGTCTTCAAGAGGTGGTTGTCAACAACAAATTTAGGTTTTACATTATTATTAGAAATATTTTGTAGATTTAAGCTCATAAACTTCATCAAAATTGCATAATGGTCTGTTATGTCATTAGTAAAAGACGCTCCCTGTGGTTTAAATTTTGATTTTACCATAATATGATCAATGCAGCTTGATTTGTTAGGAGTTACTCTTGTTGGTGAGTTTATTATGGGCTTCAAACCATGAAACGCCAGAAGTGATAGGTATTTTTGTGTTTTTATGTTCTTCAAATCTAGGGTATCAATATTTAAGTCCCCACATAAGATAATCTCCTTATTTTGCAAGGATTCAGATGCAAGGAATTCATTCAATGAGTCGAGAAAGTTGTCTATTTTAGTCTGGGATGGAGATCGATATACAGCTAATAAATATAATGTATTGGATAATTGCATTTTCAAGCAGTTTGCACTGGGGAGAGCAATTTCCTCAACAGTTACCTGAATGTTTTGTCTTACATAGATAACTACTCCATCATTTTGTAAATTGTTCATCATAGTTTTGTAGACTACGTACTCTGGAATGCTAGACATATTAATTACACTGCTCAGCCAAGCCTCTGTAAAGACTAGTACTTCCGGACGATGATTAATGCAATCCAGCATAGAAATAGTTTCATCAAAATTCTTGCTTATACTTCTAATATTCATGCATAGTAAAGAAAATTTTGAATCTTTCAAAAAATTTTTGCAAGATAATGAATCTTCAAAAGTTATGTTAGGTTCAGTATTGTCGGTTATATTATTTATGTTTTCCAAATAGATAACTTCTTGCAAGGGAAAAAATTCAACTCCGATGGGGCAGTCCAAACCGCCTTCAAAGATTATATTGATTCCCGTCCGAATGGTTTTTTAAGTAAAGGGATCGATGAACTACCTATGAGATGGCAAAAGTTCATAGATAGCATTGGTACATACTTTGATTAAATAAATATGTTATATTAAAAAAAAATCGACTTTATGTTCCTCCCATACAAAACGCCAATTTCATATGTGTGGACCTAATATCTTATACGCACTAGCAGTTTAAATCCCGCCCAGCAGGTTTTTACTACTAGATACTGCGGACGGCTTTTGGTTCGGCTTCGCCAAGTTAGTGTTGGTGATCATTTTGTAAATCCAATAGAAACTGGTTCCAAAATTAGCCCGTTCCTCGTATACACTGTCAACGTGTAAACCAGTGATGGCAGCGATGGCAAGTCACCGCGAAAAAGTAACCGGGACGGACGATGATGTCATATGTAATATACAGCCGCTTGATACAACTCAGTATTACCGTCAATCTTTCGAAATTCGGGAGATACACCAGGTTCATAAATTCATAGAATTAATACCTAGGAAGGGAATGCCCCTTTGCGTCTTGCCGACGAAAGTTGCGTCATATTGTGACGAATTCTTGAATTAGAAACCGAACTACAATGGTAGCTTTGTCTGAAAATCCACGTACACGGATGTTTAGATGGTGCGACGGGTAAGGCGCAGCGGCAGACGTGCGTTGGAAGTTGGATCTTAAATTCAACCACGCAGACGCAAACCTATTAATACTGTTTGATAATCGTTATTTTGACAGGAATTTAACTTCACTTTACCTTGTTCCGAGATATATATTTTCTCTTTTAACCCTTATTAATTCTTTTCATCTTTATTAATTTGTGATACCCATCCTACGCCTGTCCCACTAGAAAAACCTGTGTTGAGAGCAGGCGTTTTAAAACATGAGCAGCTTATAATAAAAATAATAACACATACAATAAAAAGTAACACAATATTACA
The DNA here is from genome assembly GCA_917880885.1 of Limnephilus marmoratus. Taxonomy (NCBI): domain Eukaryota; kingdom Metazoa; phylum Arthropoda; class Insecta; order Trichoptera; family Limnephilidae; genus Limnephilus; species Limnephilus marmoratus. The sequence goes on from OU862924.1 coordinate 8,439,330, forward strand.
TTTAAAGTAACATACAATCATCGTCGTACCATTAAAAAAATATGTACTTAAAATATCGTTTTGATAATATCTTTGTTGTTTATTTATTTATTTATTTATTTATTTACGCCCTTTTACGGGGCTTTTACATAGTATGAAATTTATAAATTACACTATGATTAAATAATATATAAATACTATTTCTTTAACAAAGAAATATAATAGGTTTTTGCAACGCAATATATAGTATTTATTGTACATAACTGAACTGCCTCAGTAACAGTATTTTGTATTTGTTTAAAGATAAATTGAAGATGTCCACTGACTTGGTATAATTATTTCCCTCCATTAGTATTCTGGGCAAAGAGGAATACATATGGTAGTTAGTTCCAGAATTTCTGCACTGAAATAAATCCTGACTTCTGGTATTACGTAGTGGAATCCGGAAGTTTATCAATTCTAGCAATATCGGACTATCAACTAAATCATTTAGAATTTTATATAGAAATACCAAGTCAGTGAAAATTCTTCTGTCGGACAATTTGAGCATATTCATATCATTTAAAATAGTGTTGTAGTTCAACACAATTGCTGGAATACCCATTTTAAAATTTAGAAAACGTAATAATTTGTTTTGTATTCTTTCAACAGCTTATACATGTATATTATAATGTGGATTCCAGACGGGAGAATTGTACTCAAGTTGACTTCTAACATAAGCAAAATATAACAGTTTAATACACTTCATATTATTAAAATTTCTAGTTAGCCTGGTTATAAATCCCAACATTTTTAAGCCCTTATTAGAGATTGTTAGATCTATTTTGGCTGGTAATCCAGGACTTGATGTCTGATTTATATTTAAGATACATTGTGTTTTGTTTAATGGCCAGTGGAAGTGCACTGTATAGTTTTGTTGCAAAGTAAAATTTCTTTCGCCAAAAGTTGTTTTAGCAAACAGGATAAGTAAGAATTTATGCCCTTTGGTTCTGGTATCTCGAGCAGCTTGAACATTTTCAAAGGTAGTTCTGAGTTTGAAGAGGTATGCAAGTATGTTTTCGGCATAAAGTTGCCTAACGTCCAAGGCACTACAGATTCTCCTGAGTTTTAATATAATCTTTATAATTAATTTCTTTAAAAATCTTTAAAAATCGGATCAATGGAGGCAGCGTTAGCTCCTACCCAAACTACGGTACTCGATTCAAGATTGACATAGTGCATAGTAAATTGTTTTGAGTTGATTTAAGTTAAGTTTTGAGTTGGTATTAACGATTTCGAAGACGATTTCCCATTATCCATCTACCGATTTCTGATTTTGTGGATGAGAACATATTTAAAGGAAAATATTTACCATTTTAGAGCATACATGAACCATGTAGATAGAACCATAAGCAACCAGATAAAATACGATTTGAATAATGTGCACTCAGGTTTGTACCCGAGGAAAAGTTGTTCCCTCTCAAAAATTTTACAAAGTAATTTTAAAACCAATCCAAAGTTTGAGAGATATAAAGTAATGGATGTTTTAAATGATACTTTTTTGGTGTCTGTTTTAATGACGGTTTAGGTATGGATGTAGGTATGTACTTGCCAAAGGAAAATCTCACTCCCGTCACATATTATTTTAATACCTGCTTCTATCTTAATGTTGTAAAGAATCTCAACGAATTCAACTTTCCCAACTTTGCAAGGAGAGATTATTTTAAGAATTGCTCAAGAATACTGAATGTAGAGGTTAATTCAGTGTCAGCGAGAGTTCGTACGGACGTTATCGATGTTCATCCTCTTCCTTCTCACGTGTCTTATTCGAAAACGAAAAAGACAAGATACTAGGACAACGACGTCACGTGCTATCTCTCCCCGGGACTAGTATATTTCATTTTAATGGTACCTAAGTAGCGATTTTTTAACATTAGTAAAGCTTCAATTTCCAATATATGCTTATGAAACATATTATATCTATTTAATAACACATGATCTTAGTCAGATACGTTTTAAGATTTTCACGGACAAAAGCATTTTCGTTATTTGTTTTTGGGGTGTTATGCCGTGTTGCGCTACCTCCTTCTTTAGTCAACGTTTCGGACATCGTTGCAGTGTCCATCATCGGGGCAGATCCGGTAGATGTCTACCGTCTATGTCTCACACATCTGTGTAGACATCTACCGGATCTGCCCTGATGATGGACGTTGAAACGTTGGCTAAAGAAGGAGGTAGTGCAACACGGCATAACACCCCAAAACAAATAACGAACATGATCTTAGTGTACAAAAATTAATGTTTTTTTGGTTTGTCCCTAATGCGTTCCTATACCATTCATCCGATTGTGAAGAAACTTTGGTGATTTGTTGTGCGCATGGCCATGAAGGTTTATGTATACATATAATAGAGAGCTCTAGCGTTATGAAATTACTTCCCATACTTTTCATCGGGTCGCGATAAAACTTTCGTGAGTCGTTGCCCGCACGCCCGCGAAGGCTTCTGTATATAATGGCGATATCTGGGGTTATGAAATTTGATTTAAATTTTTTCAATAGGTGGCTCGTGAGTCGTTTGCAGAATGTGTGTATTTAAAATGTTTTTATGCTAGAGCAAAATTCCAATTTCAAAAAACACAATAAAATTTTTTGGAAGAATTCGGCCAAAAATTTCTAGAAAAACTGCAATCACCATATACAATTCAATTATTGCTCCACACTTCAACCACTGCTCAAGTATACTTTTACTATGTAACGAAAGAGAACAAAATAAGTTACAAATTCTCCAAAACAGGGCAATGAGAACAATTCTTCGACGAAACAGATTTTCAAAAATAATTAAAATGTTAAAGGAACTAAATTGGTTGACCGTGAAACAGATGCTGACCTTGAACACGATGGTATTTATCCACAAAATATTGAACAACACGTTACCAAAATACTTCTCAAATAAAATTGTATACAATAAAGACATTCACAGATATAACACAAGGACGTGCAAGGAAACACAAGGACGTGCAAGGAAAGAAAGGCTACAAAAAAAGGACAAAGCGAATACGCAGAACAGTCTACTGTACAAGGGAATGAAGTTGTATAACACACTACCAGAAAATTTAAAGTCCACACCAATTGGAGAGTTCAAGATGTATTGTAGGAGCTACATAAAACTTGAAAAAATATAGTAAATATGAAATATTTTAATCAATTAGAAATTTGTAAACTTAAATGTACAAATTACTAAAATAAAAAATTATTATTATTTTATTTTGTTAAAATATTATTTTATAGGGAGGTACCTAATTTACAGCTTGTATGAACTATTCTTCTCCAAATCGATAAAAAAAATTAACAAAAAACACACATTGAGATGTACTTAATTCAATACAAAAATATATAATTTTGTGATTATGGGTAGGTACCTATCTATTTTATTGCCTGTCTGAACAATCAGTTCTAATTTTGAAAATGACTCAAATCAAATTGGATGTGAAAATTTTCTTGAAGAAATAACTAACATTTCAATTACAGACAACCGAAATTAGTATTTTTGATTATGATGAATAAGATTTTTAAAAATCAGAGTGTGCAATTCACACGCAGTAGAAGTGAAACTAAAAAGTCGCTTTCTTTTCTTTTGCCTGTTTATTTTAAAGTGGTTTGGAGAATGGATATTGATTTTACAAAAATAAAAATGTTTATCTTTAATGGATTTGGTAGGTTTCGAACCCCTGTTCGCTGGATGTCTTTCTGGGCGCTGAAATTCGGGCGCTTCATACCGTAGCGCTATTGGAGACCCGTGCGTAGTCGTGAATTTACCGCATTATACTAGAACCGAGAACCGTCAAATAATAAATTTTTATGACGCATTTCAGTTTCATCCGAATTTCAAGTCACTAAGGGGGCTAAATAAGTTTTTCTTCAAAAAGTAAAAAACAATATTAACGCTTTTCTACGATTTTAACACCATGTTACGCCGTTCCAGGCAAATGTAGAATTCTGCAGACAATTATACCAAGTAAAATTGTGTTCCATAATTTGTATTGGTGAATTCCAAATCGTTTCTTTGTGAATTTAGTCAATTCAGTGTGAAAAAAATCTGCCTGAAAATCACAGTAAGTGTGATCGATATTATTACGTATAAAAATGTCGTTAGTTCTTATGTAATCGTATTGTGCACCGCGGGGGTGGCGCTAGTAGTGGCGTGTCGAAAATAATAATAATCGCGTGTGGGAAATAATAATACCCCTGTTGTACGGCTCTTGTGGAAGTATTTACAAACATAAATAAGGTCGATAATGTCCGAGAGTCCTGACACACCTGCTATTACTCAAAACGTGAATTTTTACCACCTGCTTTTAGATTTTTAAATCGGGCTTAGAAACTCCGTGAATAGCGCCAAATTGCCAAGAGAAAGTGGTTAAAACGATGTTAAGATTTCAAAGGAAGTGCGTAAATGTGAGGCTTTTGTGAAATATCACTAATAATAAAGCTATATGAGAGTGAACAGGTACCATTTTTTAAAAAGGCTTTTCAGAATGAATTGGTAGTTGTAACAATGAAAGACTCCTTTTTTAAATATCGATCGTCCATTAGTCAGACATCTCCAGATACTAAGTTTTGAGATAATGGGGAAAGCAATATTCGTAAGCTCACCACAAATCAAATATTATTTACAGGTGTCTTTGTTTAACATAATAAATATGCTGTAAAATAACTGTTGCGGCGGGAAAATTTGTTCCCTCTCAAGATCGAGGGATCAAATGAAAATGCGTGCACTGTATGCGTATGCGGTTCTTATCTATTTTATTATATTTAATCTCACTTACCGAACTGCTTTCTGCTTTCCACTGATATTAGTGTTCACTGGGAAAGGTATATGTCGGGAGAACGAGATCTTAGGGAAGAAATGGTGGGGAAAATGAACGTTTGAATGCGTAATCAATGAGCGATATCTTGCGGTGCGGCGATGTTACTTGCGAAAAACTGCGGTTTATGACTTCTGTAAAGCGATGCGATTTTAGGAATTGTGTCCGTTAAGGCGAGGTGAATTCTACTGAACTGACTAAGGCAGAGGGCACACAATAGATCCAATAGATAGTTCCAAAAAGCAACATGTAACAATAAAGGCGTGAACAATAACACTTGGAAGCATAACGATCCGGTACATGTATGAAATTTTGAAATTTCCTACAGTGCTCAGAAACATAATTTTTGTTTTGTTTATTTTACTAGTTTTTCTGCATTATAATTGATTTGGTGGTGTTTATGAGAAATCTGAGTATTTTACCAGATAGAAACCCTTTAATATACAACTGCATACTGTGCTCTTAAAAGGGGTGTAATACGTATTATTAATGTATTTTAATAGAAAAACTTTATTTCTTGTATATAAACATGTAATTGATACCATTATATTATATTAAATAATAAAAAATAAATAAAAATACACAACTCAAATTTCGATATTCCGGAGATGTCCACTGGACGATCGACGCATGCAAGTATGTCAATATGTCTTTCATGTAATTCAAAAGAAATGTTTCTGTCATTCTTATAAATAAATAAATAAATAAATAAGTGTTTTTTCCAGTATGTGGGGAGGAGAGTGCAATCCCACACATTCCATAAGGGTATAATATAAACATACATGTACAAAGTATTTGAAAGGAAAAAAAAGAAAAAGAAGTTGGATATGAATGTACACGAAACAAAAAAAGATAATACGCTAATAGTAGTAAATGGAGAACAAAAGAAATAATAATATTAGCTTTCAGGATTCTGTGAGCACGTAAGGAGCCAGTATTTTTCTCCAGTGTGCATCAATACTGGATGATGGACTGAGGCGGGCTTCCATGACGAGGATGTTTCCAGAGCTGGTTATCCTTTCCCTCATTCCTGCCACCCTGGATCTAATAAGGGCTGCAAAGCCAGGAACTCGCCCCTCCGTGAACATCCGGGAAGCGCTGCAATATCTGGGGAGACCAAACATTATGCGGAAGGCGTTGTTATACTGAACCCGAAGTCTTTCTATACTACTCTTCTTGTAGTTTGCCCAGAGTTCAGACGTATACAGTGTTGCGCAGAAGGAAAGGAAGATGTTTGAGCTTTTAAGTTTAAGAAAACAGAGTGTGCAGTACATTTTAGGAATTTTGTAATATTTGTCAAAATCAAAGAACTGCATTGTAAAGATGTTTTTTCCGTCATCAGTACGAGTACAAAATAGTTTTATTTTTATTTTTCGTACAAAATTTTTTACAAAAAAATAGTTTTAGGTTAAAAAAAAAAAATTCATAATAATCGCGAAGAAACATGTCATTCAATCAGATTTTTTTTATTATTGTATAAAATTGCATACAATTGGAATTTATTATCCGCTAAGCTACTGCAAGTAGCTTGCCAGCAGGTATGACATTAGAAAATCAGTAGACGTGGTCTTTTTACACAAGTCGTTGATTTTTCAGGTATTTCTGATATTATTATAAAGTTTGATTTAATCAATTGACGTAGAAGATAATATTAATAAATAAATCTTATTATATACATAGGATGTATATATTACTAACAGGATTAATTATTCCTCGACTAATTTTAGCCATACTAAATGGATATCATCTTTTATATAGATATTATTAAAACATAATAGGTTAATATTGCGTAGAATTTTGTTATTACGGCATGCTTCTTCGGGATGTCAAAATTATTGTTAGTAAAATTATTTGATCATGTCAGCGGACAGTTCAAAATTGCCGTATTAAATATTTTATTATTGTATTTATGCATAATTTAAGATTATAATACTTGATTAAATGAAGACAATATTAGCGAAACTCAATTGAAAACGTGGTTCAGAAAAATCAGATAAAGATATTAGCACCTCTGGGACTCGAACCCAGGACTTGCAATCTTATATAAAGATAGCAGCCAATAATAATTATGTGCGTTAAGAAAATGAAGATAATGTTGGTAGTTCTTAGTCAAAGTATGATACAGTTAATTAAAAGTGATCGAATTTGATATCGACACCTTAGCTCAGTTGATAGAGCACTTGCCACGTAAGCAAAGGGTCCTGGGTTTGAGTCCCAGAGGTGCCAATATCTTTTTCTGATTTTTCTGAACCACATTTTAGATTGAGTTTCGCTAATATTGTCTTCATTTAATTAAATATTATAATTTGAGATTCATGAAGTTAAAAATTTAAGATTAGCTGTCAACCTTCACGAAAAAAAATAACAACAAAAAACTCTCCGGAGAAGAAATTTATTTTTGTGCGTTAGTAGTACAAGCATCGGGCAGTATGAACTCTTGTGCGGTAGGTACACTAAAAAAAACAAAAAGGGTTGAAAAACAATTTTTAAAGAAAGAACCCCACAAAATACCTAATGGCGTGGCTTTCTCTTGAATGGTGTTACTTAGGTTATCAAATAACGGTATAAAAAAAGCTTCTTTGCGCAAGCGCCGCGCCGGCAGGAGTGTCGTAAAACCAGGTATGTTGAAACTATCTACAAATTCTAAAGGGTTTAATATAATGAGAAAAACGTGCCTGGAATTTTCCAACTTTATTAAAAATTATACAGATTGGGAAAACAATTTTCCATAGGCGGCGACCATTAACGGTCGGACGCCCCTTTAAGAGGCGTTTGCATTAATTTGGAAGATAATTTTATTTTCATACATGTGAAAATTTTCATAATTTTTATTAACGGTTAACATTACCCAGATCATAAAGACAAAAAAATATTTGGGTGTGAATGTAATCCGTTTACTAAAAGATACCTAAGTCTAGAATCTTCCACTTTTTGGGAAAAAATATTTTTATTAATAAATTCTAAAAATAAACTTTTATAGAAAGCTAAATCTGTGTTCCATGGTCAGCTTAAATACATTTTATTTTACAAAGATAAGTTTAAATATTAATTGCAATTTAAAAAAATATATTTATTATGGTGTGAGACATTATCTTTTTTTTTTAATTAACTCCACAGAGGGAGACCTGAAAAAAATATTTCCACCAGGGCCCATGCCATCTTTGTTATGCTGTGTGCAGGGTATTTTTAGAAAAGGAAAGATACGATGTTCTGGGAAGGAAAAGGGTACTAGGGATTGCTAGGAATCTAAGGGGCAGTGTATCCAGTAGTAACGAACGAACGAATCCATTCCTCCCATTATGGTGCAAGGCGATGGATCGAGAGAGTGCGACTGGACAGTTCACAGGGTCTCCTTCAACCAAATAGCATCCGCCGTCAAGATCAAGTCAAATCTCGCCCCACGAACCCGGGCACCCCTGCTAAGTTACCAGACGTATCGATTAGGTTGACCTATGGCAGAGGTGCTGGTTACTCAATAATTGGTTTTATGGGTGGAGGCACCCGTACCTACCAAATTGTGATTTGAATCAAAGTGATTAGAATTACATAGTAAATGTAACAATAGTTAAAAAAAAAAATAGTTACGTGTTTTCCGTTAAAATAATATACTGCTACGCATAAAAATAAAATTAATTTTTGGAATGAAGATCATTTAAGAAAAGTGTTAAGATCAGTGAAATGCTTCACCACAGAAAAAGTTTTATTTATCTTTGAAATTAAATGCCGAAATGGTCTTCTCTGTCGGCGAGCTCTATTTCTACAGTCGATGTATTATTCCGTTGTTCCGTTTGTGTTTGCGCGGGAAAGGGCGGCCATTTGTGGCAGAAATTGGCGGGAAAGCGACAGCCGCAGCGGAGAGCTTCCTATCTACGGACTGTTGACGTTATCTATGACAAATTCCTCTCGTATCAAACAGAATAGTGTCTTATGAGGTATTTAATGTCTCAGTAAAGATAAGGATAGCTTCTAAAACCATGATATAACCTTTTTTTATTGAACGGAGGATTTATGGTGAGTATTTTAATTTGGAAGGCCGCCCCCGGGAACCATTAATAAGATATCCAATATCCCTGCCATAGGTCACTACAAAGAGTTCGCTACGTTTATTGTCTTAACAGGGTTGCCCGATTTCTTATGGCGATTTGTCTAGATCCTGGCGGCCATTGCGTCTGCTCTCCTACTGCGTGACGGGCCGAATCGGGAGAAATTTGTTGAGGGAGACCTCACCTCCAGCCGGACTTTAACCCTAGATTTCTACCCGTCCCTTATATCTTTTTTCCTTCCCAGATCATCCTCTCCTTACTTTTCCTAAAAATGCCCTTAACTCAGCATCCCAAAGATGACGTAGTCCTTGAGGGAGATTTTTTTCTCAGGGCCTCCTGTGTGGAGCTAATGTAAAAAAATAGTAGAAACCCAGAACAATACCCAGAACGATTTAACATAACAGAACAGAACATAACATAAATTTCATTTCGCAAATGGCTCATCTACAATGAACCCGTCTGCTTGGTTCAATATATTCGCACCTCACAATCCGGAAGCCTCGGTTTCGCGCGTAAATTCTGAAACCGTCAAATTTTCAAAAAAAAATAAGAAGCATTATTTCGTACTGTTTCTGGTTAAAAGTATACATATCACGTTTTTGGTCTTATGAAAGTATAACGCGATTACGTGTTCTGGGATGTATTTATTCCTAAACAAGCAGACGGGTTAAATAAGAAGTTTGAAAATTGAAAAATAAATTTGGGGATTAAAACACCCCCCACGTCTTTCATCCCCGATCGTATTGACGGAATAAGGAACTTCAGTGAAAAATATTCTGGCTTTAAAAAATATGTTCATGTTTCATATTTATTACGTAAACCCAGAGATTTTAAAAAATTATTAAAAAGTCCATTTTTAATCTGGTCGTAAAAACACGCCGTCGACGTGTCGTGACGTCACCGTAAAGTCATTGTATGGGAATGAATGATATGACACAAGGATTTTCAGGATTCCCAATAGCATTTTTTGTGTGATATAATTAGTCCTTACAATTTTTAAGAATTGAACATTTTTTAGGGTTGGTTTAGAATTGTTACAAGGTCATTACAGGTCTTGCGTGAGCGAATTGAAGAAAGAACTGCGGACGATTCGCAACATTATTGAAAATTTATCAGATTTATCAAATTTATAAACATTATCAAAGGATATTATGGAAAAAATCACGTTTTTCAAGCACATTTTTCTTGAAAATGGAAGCTTAACAGCTGTAAATGTAATGAATAAAGAATTTGCTAAGTCTCCGCTTTTGTATCCATTGTAATTTTCATAATAATTTCGAAATTATAATATGTATTTAGTTTAGACCATTCCTACTCCAATGTAAACAGGTATCACTTCAAAAAGCAATAAAAAAATCTCAAAATCATAAATATTATAACGATTTGACAATAAAATTAGGTCATTAATAATTTATATTATTTGTAAGGTTTTTTCCCTAAACATCATTGAAGTGAGCTACAAACCCTAGGTAATTAGCCCACTGGAATTACCAAAATATTTGAAATTCTACAGTCTAAAACGACTTAGTAACAAATATAATTAATATAATTGATTAAAATCCTTGTAGACCATCCCTCTCCCCCTCCCCCACATGTCATGAATAAAAACCGTAGACTAAGAATTATTGGTACTAGTCTGAAGTTGGCTTCAACGAGCTGAAACCGGTTATGGTCAATAAAATTGAGTGGAATAAAGTTTTATGTTTGTTTTATTATAATATAATACCGAAGGCGGGTATGCTCTCATCATATTGAGGGGGCCTGCCAGACAAAACTGGCTACCAGTTAGTACGGACGTTAATCCGCTAAAGCTCTACATGTAAATAACCAAACGTCAATAAACAGTCACTGTGATCTCACAGATCTAAGGCTTTTAATGAACACGTTATAGTTAATTAACTTTAACTAACCTCGTCGAATTTAATGTTTCAATGACACAATCATGTCTGATTACTTCTAAAAGAGATCGATATGAAAATCTAGTCTCCTTCAACAAGTGTCTTCCAATCTAGGCCTGTTCGGAAGCAATCTTCCAAACAGCCCTCCATTGATATGCTTGGTGTAACTTTAGTGACCAGCTCAGATATGGTGTCTCAATCGAGGCCAGAGTTAAGTTAGTCTCTCAGAAACTGAGCGTACTGTACAGGGCCCGCAGATACTTTAATAGTATACAACTGCTAATCCTGTACAAATCGCAAGTGTGCCTCATGGTTGGATTTGGCAGCCACCTCTGGTCTGAAGCCCCAAAATTATTTAAAAAAAAAACCCTCGAATCTGTACAGAAGCGGCCGATCCATTTGACAGATTCTCCTAACTTAACAAGCGTATACAAGCTTTGGAGCACAGGCGTCAGGTGGGAATGCTGTCCTTGTTCTACCGGCATTACAATGAAAGATGCTCTGTGAAACTAGCGTCATTGATCCCCTCGGCACCGGTGCTTAGTCGGGAAACACGCAAAACACGCGCCCAACATATACATGGTTGACATCAGTCACAAGATAACAGGTCGTTTCTACCACTCCTTCTTGAGTTCAACAGCTCAGCTATGGAACGATTTGCCGTCATCTGTGTTCCCTCCCTCCTACAACATGGGTCTTGAAGAGAATCTCCTTAAAACGATCCTCCGCACAGCATCTTCAAAAATGACATAGGCCCTGAGGAAAATTATTTTCGTTTTGGCCTCCTGTGTGGAGTTAATGTAAAAAAAAACGATTGTGATTTAGACCACATAACTGAAGTAAAACATCTGCTCCATCTATATGATACGAAGAGAAAAAGAAAATGTGCGCGCGCACTGCTCTCTCTTGCTCCTACAGTGTGATATAGACAATAGGCCTGCACTGTGTAACGTAACGGCTATGAGAGAAAGAGAGAAAGAAAATGTGTGCTCGCACTTCTCTCTTGCCCCTACAGTAATATACGAAGCGTTCGCCTCGCTTTTCGTAACCCTCTCATCACGCATTCGCCAGCTTACTCCCCAAGTCTTCTTCTTCTTCCTTGCACTGTCCCAACTATTTGCCTAGGTAGGCAGTTGGGGTCGGCTCTTCTCGTTCTCAGGTTGTAATTTCTTCTGTTCTGCGTATAGCTTTCATCTAGGCCGTTTCTCTGAAGAATTTTGGAGCATTGAGTCATCCAGGAGTTCTTCGGTCTTCCTGTGGATGACTGTCGATGAAGATCCATAGACATTGCCTGCTTCACTGTGTGGTCTGATGGTCTCCGTCTTATGTGCCCATACCATCTCAACTGTCGTTCCTCCAGCTTACTATTTATGTCTGTGACACCCAGGCTACCACGAATGCGTGAACTTTTGATCTTATCTTTTAGTGATACTCCTGCCGACCATTTAAGCCAGGGTTTCCCAACCAGTGGTCCGCAATAGGGTAGAAGATGGTCCACCGTTCAATAACCGCCGTCCCTGGTTGAGAAGTCTGAATAAAAAAAATCGAGACAATATTCAGTTTATCATTATTGTGCCTTGTGGTCAGTGGCCATTATGGTATTCCGTTACGCCCCACCCCATCCTACTCCGTTCTACCCCATCCGTTGTCATAAATATTCTTCTAGAACCCGTGCGTCCCATCCTATCCCATTCCGCCCCCTCTGCGCTGTGGTAAATATTCTGCTAGAACCCATCCCATTCCGCCCCCTCCGTTGAGGTAAATTTTCTGCTAGAACCCGTCCTACCCTATTCCATTACGCCCCTTCCATTGTGCTATCCGTCCCGGGTGCCACCCGCACTAGCCTATGCTACTGACCACAAACAGTGGCTTAGGCTAGCATGGGTGGCACGGACGGATAACGTGATGTCCCTCCCCCTTATTAAAGTTTTGATAAAACACAAATTTTGACTTTCGTAAAAAAATTGGTCCGTCCTGGGGGGGGGGGGGAAGCGAGAGGGGGGGGGGCAGAGAATTGCGGTCTTCTTGGGGGTGAACTCGGTCGGATGGCACCCAGCGCACTGCTTGTGGTCCCTGTCGAAAAAATGAACGTACAAGTGGTCCCGGGTCAGAAAAAGGTTGGGAAAGACTGATTTAAGCATTCGCATTTCTGCTGTTTCGAGTTGCCTAGAGTAGGAGTTGTTCATAGTGCAGCATTCGGGGCCATACATTATTGCGGGTCTTACAATAGTCTGGTATATCTTTCCTTTAAGTTTTTATAGGCATTTTGGAGTCACACAATATTCCTGTTACGGATCTGAATTTAATAATAATTTAATAATTTAATTTAATTTAGCTTACTCCCCAAGTCTTTATGCATGATAAAGAAGTTTTACTTCAAAAATACATGTATTGCTGGAGAATACATGCCTCGGAATATCTGAGAATAAATAACAATATCTCTGGAGAGTCCGGTCCACCTTTACATTATAGGTGGACCATGTTTATAGTTATTATATCTTTTCTTATTCATAGTTAGGTGAAATACTCCTTTGCTCTATAATCTTGGATATTTACCTGTCCCAGTGAGGTATTCGCCTGACAAAGCCCACCACAAAGTATTCGGGAGTAATGTTGCCATTGTTGCGGTGTACCATTGTTTCAAATTGAGGCGAATATTGCCGAGGCCTTTTTGAATGACAGGGGTTTTGTAAAATGGCCGTTGCAGGATAATTTTTTAATCCGTGAATTAACGAAAATTATTTTGAGTTAATAATTTTACACAATTGGTATCTTGTTTTTGGATTAAGCGAACTCTTTACATATTAAGGCAATCCACTATAATTAAAAGGAATTAAACATATTTATTTAGAATGCACAGATTTACGGATTTATTATACGAGGGTCATTCAATAGTATAGTAAGTAAGTAATGCCTCCTATTTTTTTCTACTAAAATAAAGTTAGATAAGGGAAAATTTTGAATTTGGTGCTATTCCCCAAACCTTCTTCTACAATTTGCTGCAGTAGTAACTTTTTGTGTCATCAGGTGGCGGCACTGCAGTCACTTTCAAAATAGCCGATATTGATTTTCGTAATAGATAGCATTCTTGATTGATTGATTCTTGACTGTAAAAGGTGAAACGCAAAAATTCACATTCATGAAAGACTGAAAAATGTGACCATGATGCAACAGTGGGCGTCAGCACTGCTAGACGATGGGTTCGTTAATGTAATGAAGCTGAAGGACAAACACCGCTGGCTGAGGAAAAGCGGGGTGGCGCAGGCCGTTGATTGCAGCGACTGCACTCATTCATAGTGACCCCAAATAACTACAGATATCGCATTCTCTCCCTCAGTAAAGGCAATGTGATGATGATTATTCGACAACAAAAGTTTTGCATGGTGGTTACCAAGAAACTTAACCGACCAGAATAAAGAAACAAGAAAAACAATGACCTCAAAATACTTGCAGCTCTTAGTTTCTGGAAAAAATGTGACCAGAGACGGAAAATGGGTATTTCTTTTTTTAACCTAAATCAAAGTGGCATTCAATGGAATGGCAGCACACGGACTCACCAAGGACAAAAACAAATCAAAACTGTGTAATCGGCGGGGAAAGTTATAGCGATTGTGTTCTGGATATGACCATGCTTTTTATAACACTGTGATACATGCCCTTGTTAAATGATGGACCAAAGCTGTGGAATTAGACGGAGATTATAATTGAAAAGTAACAAATTAATCGTCATTAGTGTGGTTTTCGACCCCAGTAATTGCATTTTGTATTACTTGACAATTAAAGGAGAAAATAAATTGGAGGCATTACTTATTGACTGGCCCTAGTAGTATGATATATTATTAGATATTTCTGTAATTATAAGAGTACATATTATTAGATATATTTATCAAATTGAGAGGTGGGTATGGATACCGCAGCCACGGGAAATGTTTAGCCAACACCTCTGCTTTAGGTTACCCCAAGTAACGTTCGCTGCGTTTGGTGCCTTAGCAGGGGTGTCAGGGTTCATGGGGTGAGGTTGTCCACGTCTTGGCGGCGGATGCGTCTACCCATCAAAAGAGAAGTTTTGAGGGAGGCCTTTTTACCTCCTGCCGGACTCTCTCGCCTAATCGCTTTGCACCGCAATGGGAGACCTCCTAATTCATACCCACCCCTCACACCCTTTTCCTTTCTAGAGCTTTTTCTTCTTTCTTTCCTTAAAAAAACCTTCCACACAGCATCCCCTAAGATGACACAGGGGCTGAAAGAAATCATTTTCCTCATGGACTCTTAAAGTTTTTTTCTTTCAAACCACAAATAATAGGTTTTATAGTGTTGTAACAGTTTAACTTGTACCCCATTTAATTTAAATGTTGACTCGTACTTGAATCTTGACGCATTCTTGTTACTCGCGCTGTTCACACTGGAGACAGTGGCGACATCTGGTGAATGGAAACGACGGGGGCACTCAACGGATTTTGCGACAAGAAGAAGGTGGTTCCTGAAAATCTCCGGCTGACATCGTGAGGCGTTAGTTTTTTCCTTTACCTTATACTGGTTTGTTTTACTTTTAAATGTAAAGATTAGGATGTTCTAATAAAATGGTCATGTTCAGTAGACAGACCTGGCGCCCGAAATTCCCGGAAATATTCTCAATTTTCAAGTTTAATGCCCGTGTTTGAACATTAATGTCACACATCCAGGGCCGTATTTACACTTTTCATTAGTATAGGCCACTTCATTTGCGCCGCCCCTTCCTCCTTCTTAGAAGTTGCCACCTATCATAATCATTAACTTGTAGGCTTTTATTAGGACATACAATTTTAAAAATAAATATTCAAATATAGGTTAAGTAGGTAAAAATAAACGAATGAATTATTCACAAAGAAAAATAACATGAAACAAGAATTACAATCTTTTACAGGAATTTTTATTTGACTAAATCATTTATAATAGCTTCATAGTTTATAGTATTCAGTCAGCTTCTATGCATAGAAAAGCCAAAAAGTAAAGTTTTTCTTGTAATAATCAAGACTTGATATTTCTTCACTCGCTAACTCCTTTCTTCGGAACAGTTTGTGGCTGCAGTGCAAAGTGCGACACGGAGAGCTATATCCAAATTTGGGTAAACGTTGCACAGAGATTTTTTCCTCAAATACTTTCCTTAAAAAGATTCCGTAATGTTGTAGATTCAGGTTTCTCTGCCGTCTTATTAGAGGAAATGTGACCTTGAAAGTGTACACATTCCTGAACTAAATCTTCTTCTAAATCATTGTATAATATTGAACAAGAGACTGAGCTTTTTCTGGGATTCTTTGTATTGAAAGTTCACCAATTTTTTTAAAATTAAATTTTTTCTTTGAAGTTTATGTACGCATTATGCATTCTCTCTAATTCAGCTCTCAGTCAGAAGGTTGTTTCAATATCCTCAGTTGATCTTTCGTCTATACATTTTTTTCTCTTATGCTCATCTAACTCTTAATGTCGCCCTATTATTGCTAAAGGGCGCTCATTTCAATTGTACTTTCTTCGAAATAATCATACTTTTCTTGCTCTGGCATAATAAACTCGAGAAGAGATCCATAAAAATCAGATACCGGCAGTACATCAACAAATGAACTCTGAATCTGAGCACTCTCTTTATTTAGTATTTCCAAAATACAATTAGTAAGGTCTCTGCCCACTACACCGTTCCATACCAGGACCGTAACCGTAGCGGCGCATGCAAAAAAATATTCTTTGTATCGATCAGTATGAAACACTGCCCACTAGCCCGTTCCGTCACCGACCAACACCATCGCATACCATGACCGGACTGACGGCAAATTCTCGATGACAATATTTTGCAGGTGCCGGTCCGCTCTATGCATGGCACGCGACGGTGTTAGAACGGGGATCGTACGCGTATGATCCCCGTTCTAACTCCGTTATAACCGCGTTGCCAGTCCGTCAGTTGTGGGTGGTTTGGTATATTTATGCGTCAGTTCGTGCTTTGTGTTCAGTTCTATGAGATGCGCGTCAGCGGGTAGACAGACATTTGAACGGGGATGGTACGGACACTAACCCCGATGTATACGAATATCATACGGCCACTAAACCCGTTACGTATGGGTATCGTATGGGTATCGGGGTTAGCACTTAGCACGTTCTAGTGGGCATAGTAGGGCGTAGCGTGCTTATTTCGTGGCTGATACGTTCATAGTACGGTCATGGTATGGAACGGTATAGTGGGCAGACTCCTGTTACCAAATAATGGTAGCCCACTGTCCAAGCATTTTTTTGTGAAATATTCACAAAAAAATCGCAATCCGCGATCCCGTACGGGATCACAGGTCTGAAGGTTCCTTTGAGCAGAAATAGGTGTAGAGGCTTAAAAAATTTTATTCAAAAATATATTCTGAAAATTTCAAACCAATATACCACGCCATTTTAAGGTTATATGCGTTTGAGTGAGTGTCCTTCGGTCGAACTACCACTATTTTACAGCTACTCTTATTTTCAAACGCATTTTTCTTAAAATAACTTTTTTTCGAATTTTACTTTTTTGAGTTATCAGCTAGTTAACTCAGCACATAGTTTCATTATATAAATCCTAAACACTTTATTTTTACTATTTTTTTATGGCACATAAAACGTACAAAATAATGGTAAAAAATCATACTAAATTTTCACATTTCTCAAAAAAATATTAATTTTCGATTTTTTTGTTAAGGATGAGGTTCAAATAGGAGAAAAAGTTATATAAAAAGTAAATTCTTTTGAAAAATTGAGTTCGGATGAAAATTGTGACCTCCAGGAGTTACACAAAGCGTCCAGCCGGATGGCGACTTACAATGCGCGGCAGCTGATATCTCCGTTATTTTTTGAGGAAAATATTTGAAAATACTGTTGTGTATGTGCAAAATGACCCCAAGGTATAAATAATATATATAAGTGTTAAAAAATCATGAAAATCACTAAAAATACGCCGTCCTACACTTATTTCCCCCATTAAACGCTCGAAATAAAGATAGACCACTGCCAAAGCATTTTTGTGAAATATTCGCACTATACAATCACCCGTCCCGTATTGGACGGTTGGGCATTGAACGATACAAACCACTGGGCGTCTAAAGGTTTATAGATAGAAAACTCTCTATCCACAGTGACTTTTTTTTATAATCGTACACAAACTTAATTGCTTACCAAAGCGAGCGAGCGCCGCCCCCTGAACTCTGCCGCCCCTAGGCCGCGGCCTATAAGGCCTATTGACAAATCCAGGACTGCACACATCACAGATTTATTTCTTATAAATGATTATTTTGTTAGCTTCATCATCCAAGAGATTCTCACAAGGAACCTTGGACCACGACCTGAGATATATTAGATTTATCATTATGATAAGAGTCTCTAATTTAAGAAACAGCATATTCCGTGTTATAGAATCAAATAAATTGATAACTTGATTGATGATTGATTGGTTTCATTCCGCCTTAGATTTACAAATTGAATTGCTAAATCCCTTAAGTTACAGTGTATGTTATATGTATGTAGGTTACACACCGCGCTCGCTCGGGAAGGTTCGGGTTTCCGGAGTTTCACGAGTGAGCGCAGTACAATGGAATAGCTGGCCTGGTCGGCAGCGCTCAGATCGTGGGTGGTTTGTATATTTATGCTCAGATCTAATCAGAGAGCCTCAGTAAACAGTCGCAACCAAATAACATAAATTTAATACAATATTACCCCCGATCGTTGTAATTCACAATAAACTAAACTAAAAACTTACGTTGTAATCATTGCCATTGTGGGCTAGTGAGCCACAGATTAAAGAACATTACAGGTTTTATATTATTTGTTTTATTTTACGGCCTTTCTTTGTTGACGGGTTAGGCTCTTGGCCAGCATCCAGAGGTCGCGTGTTCAAATCGCAGCGTGAACATATGCATTTTATTTGATCACTGAAGACAATATTAGTGACACTGTCTTTGTTGATTAAATATTACAATTTGAGATTTTGTTCATAAAGATAAAATAAAAATAAAATTAGTTTTATTTGATTGTTTTGTAGTATTTCACAATTTAATCTTTATTTATTAAAGAAATTCTGATTGGTGGTCTTACACCAGGGCGATACTAAGAGTTTCTTCCACTCTGGAACGTGCTGCATATATACCTGCTATATAATAATAATTAATAATAATTGGATAATTTGTAGAGCGCCGTTTTTGTGAAAAATCACCTCAAGGGCGCTTTACAATTTATTATGAATCTTAGTATTATTTATTATATTTATTATATCTTACTATATATTATTTTAAATGAATTGATCGCGAAATAAGTGGACATACATTAATTACGTGAGCAGTTTTTCTTCCAATCTAGACCCCTCCCCCCTTGGTGAGATAAATTTGGGCCACTTCGTATATTATTTTCAAGTAACGTGAGATTTTGCTGCACCCCCCCCTTTTGAGCTCAAGTAAATAATGAATGCCCCCTAACACAAATCAATCAATTAAAATTTATGCGGGATTCGATCCCGCGGCCTTCGGATTGCGAGTCAAGAGCCTTACCGCTGGACTACGCCGGCCGTCAAAATTACATTACATAAAAATAGGATTTACATTATGTTTTCACATTTTATGAAATTTTAATAGTACTCTTCTACGGAAGTGTTATTTCGTGGTTTTAAAATAATATAAGTTAAATTTGCTGCACTTTTCGTAGTGGAAGATGCTTTCAGAATCGCTCTGGTGTAAGAATACCATTCGGAATTGATACACTGCTTGAAATGGCTGTACCAGATCTGAATAGTCAGGAACTTCCCCATCTCCTCACTTTCAGTTTCACAATTTTCACCAATTGGGAATACCATGGTCTCATTTGGAAACCTTGAACACACCTTATGGAGTAGGTAAGTAGGTAGGTTTTTGTTGTTGTTTTTTTTTTTTAATTTAGACTTCACGCCGTACTTTAGTGTACTGGTACTTAGATTTTACAGAATTGTCGTTTTTTTTACATGAGATCTAAACACGAAAGGCCCTGAGGAAAATAATTTCCCTCAGGGCCTATGTCATCTTTGGGGATTCTGTGAGGAGGGTTTTTTTTTAGGAAAGGAAGGAGAGAAGAGTTCTGGGAAGGAAAAAGGTTTAAAGGGTGGGTAGAAATCTGGGGTTCAGTATGTCCGGGTCGTCCGCCTCCAAGACCTAGACAAACCTCACCCCATGAACCCGGGCACCCCTGCTAAATCACCAAACGTAGCGAACCACTTTTAGCACCCAAAGTAGTGGTTATGCAATGCAATGAAATAAATTTTGAAATTACAGTATACAATAAAGGAAAATCAACAAAAAAAAATCTATTTGGCAATCGTGAGAAAGATTTTTTTTATTTATTTTTTATTTATTTATTAATTTTATTTTAGTAACTTATGCATTTACGTTTACAAATTTTTAATTAATTATAATATTTCATATTGCAATCTAAATTTTATGTAGTTTTATGTAGCTCCTACAATACGTCTTGAACTTTCCAATTGTTGTTTCTGGTAGCATGTTATATAACTTCATCCCTTTGTACAGTAAACTGTTCTGCATATTTGCCTTGTCCTTTTTTTGAAGCCTGATTTCTTTACACGTCCTTGTGTTATGTCTGTGAATGTCCTTGTTGAATATAATTTGATTTTGAAGAGTATTTTGGTAAAATATTGTTAATTATTTTATGTATGAATATCATCGAACTCAAGGTTAGCATCTGTTTCACGGTTAGCCAATTCAGTTCCTTTAACATTTTGTTTACTTTTGAAAATCAATTTCGCCGTAGTATTGTTCTCATTGCCCTGTTTTGAAGAATTTGAAACTTATTTTATTCTCGTTTCTTATTTTCGTTCACGTGACCGTTATTTATTATCACCCGTCCTTCGGAAATTCATGTAAGCAATATTTAAAGTAAAATAAAGCACAAATACCCATTCCACACCGAAAAAAGAAATGCATAATTCAATATGGGCCATAAATTTTAAGTCCACCATTGTGAGAAGCCCAGAATACACACTATAAAAGCTCTATTCAATAGCAGATATAAATCTCGCACACATTTTCACAATTCAAGATGGCTAGATATGCGGTTGGAATAAATCACCAAAAGGCACAACAATTCGCAGAGTAATATACGGTTCCCTCTGAAACGCGATATAAAGCTCTAGGAAAATGCCATCCCGGCGTGGAAAGCTTGAAGCTTGAAGCTCCCGTGCTAAGCTTTGTGTCCAGAAGTCTCTACCAACTTTACTTCAGCTCGACATATTATTTGTCAGTACGATAAAAGCTTTGTTCTCATTTGTTTCTCCATGTTTTGTAGCGAATACGTCGACTGAGGAACTGGGGTTTGCCGGGTTAGCGTGGGAGCTTAAATCTCGGCATTTTATTTAAAAAATGGCGTTTGAATGTCACTCACAAGAATAACATTTTCATCACGGGTGCTGCGTTTATTTTATGAAAAATAATTTGATAGAACAACAGTATTTTCGTTTGCTTTTCAAATTTGCGACATGGATTGTGAATTTTACTCGACTGAGGCCTCTACCAGTTTGTTACAGTAGCGTGCACAGAGTTTTTTTAAAATCAGGATAGACACTGAAAGCATTGCGAAAAACAGCTAAAACCCCTCCGAAATATTCACAAATATTCACTTATAATGTCTCAAACGAAATGACATTTTACGAAAACTTTGTGTTATTACCGCTTCACAATTAAAGCTCTATAAATGAAGCATTTCTGAACGTAGCCGAATAGAAATAACTGTTTTAGAAAGGTTACAAAATAAACTTTCAAATAATTACAATACAAATAAATATTAACATTGGTAAATATTAAAATTTAGAATGCAAACATTAAAAAAATGTAAAAATGACTCACGTGATGTTAATGTGAAAACGGTACTAAAATCACAGATTATGTAAACAAAAATACTTATTCTGTTTTATAAATGTATAATAAACACTTTTGTCACCTCGCTTTTTATCATTTCATATAAAAATATTTAATAAAAATTAACAATGTCGAGCGCGGTCGAGCCGCCCGTAGGAAATTTGGCGGGTAAAATTATGTGTCAGACCACGCGAATGACAGAATATTCTTGTTACTTATTTCTATGGGCAACCTGATAGGGATGTACAGCTTGATCCACTATCGACATTTTACTTTTTGTTTCAGGGATTGTCACTAAAAGAGTAACGGAGTTAGAACGATTTCTATGGAGACACACGCGTTGACGTATAAACACGCTTATTGTACTTGACTGCTATCGTATTTTTAACGCATATATCTGCTAACGTTGCTGACCGGTTTTAATCGATACATAAATAAAACGTTTTGCGTAGAATAAGTAAACTGCTTTTGCTCAAGTTAGTTGGGATTAACAATTAATTATTAACAACCATGAAAAAATCTAATTTAACCACTCGAGCGCTTTATGCCACAATATGGCACTATTTAAAATACCTCGAATTGCTTTGCTGCCAATTTTGGCAAATTTTCCCTTATTTGTAAGTAATTAAGTTTATGATTTTATAATATTTTTTTTATAAATCCTACGAATATGTAATAATGAAAAAAAGATAGGTGGATTCATTGTCTATTTAGAACTATATTCAGTTTATATATCTCCATATTAAAATTCGGAGGTATGACTTTTTTAAATGTGGGCGGAAAAAAACCACCAAAAAATCTCGAGCAATTGGAGAAAAAAGTTATAAATTGCGCAGTCGCTCCAGTGGATAACATGATTTTTATTTCATTATTAAAGTTATGACTAATTAACAGAGGTACCAATAGACGGCACTGATCGCTACATTTGTGATTTGTACAGAAAGGCACAGCCTTTTCGCTACTAACACAAACAAGTCTTCTAATTATGATATTTTTCATATCAAAGAAAAATTAACGATTCTCCCTGTTCCGCTATAAATCCATTGCATACGTATGAATAGGTTTCGACAGAAGAATGATTACAATCTAAAAGTAGCCTGTCGTTGCACGCCATGACCCACATTATATAAATACACGTATCGTATACATAAGCACACACACAAATACTTAATATCCGAAAATGCATAATTCCAGTGTTATGAGCTCTTTCTGGGAACTGCTAAGTCCGCATAATTTGATAACTGTTAAATTTTTTAAATACTTTGATTGAACGTCTTCCTTAGCCGGGGGTAGAAAAGGATCTCGACTAGAAATCCAGATGTCTCAGGTTCAAATTCTGACGTGCGCACTTAAATTTTATTTGATTAATTTATGATATTTCACAATTTTTTTTTTTTAAATAATACGAGTATTTTTTGGCAAGTATCGCACCACCATTCAGAATTGAAACGTTGCATGGTTAGCTATGCTTGGTGAGAAGATCTGAATAGCCAGGTACTTTGCCGCCTTCTTCTCCCCATCTCCTTTGCCTTCCAAATACTTCCAGTCTCACAATGTACCCCGATTGCAGATGCTATAGTCTCGCTGGCTCCAGACGGTTGGGAGCAGTTAAGCTTTAAGTTGAGACGGTGTTCACATAAAAAAATAAGCATTGATAACTGGTCAAGCTTTAAAGTTTTTGATAGAAATATTGAAAACTTTAAAACACTATGTTAGAAATATTGATAACGGTAAAACTTTTAAACACATTGGTAAACGTATTGATAAGTGGTAAAACTTTAAGATTCTTTGATAGAAGTATTGATAACAAATGGTAAAACCTTAAAACACATTGCTAGACGTATTGTTAAATCGTAACATTTTAAGAAACTTTCGTAGAATTTGTGATAACTGGTAAAACTTTAAAACACATTGATAAACGTATTGATAAATGATGAAACTTTAAGACACGTTCAAATAATATTGATAACTCGTAAAAATTAAAACACTTTCACAGAATTATTGATAAATTAAATGGTAAAACTTTAAAACACTTTGATAGACTTATTGATAACTGGTAAAACTTTAAAATACATGGAAAGACTTATTGATAAATGGTATAACTTTAAGACACATTGATAGACTTATTGATAAATGATAAGACTTTGAAACACATTGATAGACGTATTGATACATGGTAAAACTTTAAGACACATTGATAGACATATTAATAAAGGGTAAATTTTAAGACACTTTGATAGAAGTATTGGTAACTGGTAAAACTTTAAAACACATTGATAGACGTATTGATAAATGGTAAAGCTTAAAGATACAAGTGTTGATAACTGGTAAAACTTTAGCACATGATGTACGTATTAATAAATGGTAAAACTTTAAGACATTTTGATAAAAGTAATGATGAGTAGTAAAACTTTAACATATTTTGATAAAATTATTGATTATCTGATCAAATCTCAAATTGTTTGTGTATTTCACGACTACCTTCTCATTTTTATTGTGTGACAGTCAGTAAACTCAGTTTTGAAATACTGTAATAAAGTTCGAGCAACTCAATTTAATTAAAATTAAAAACAATTATTAGTATTTATAAGGAGAAATGAAAATACCATGAACACCGATATGATGTGCATTATCTAGCAAATGGATTCTAGGAATTAAATAATAGTGCATGTGGGAATTATTGGCGGCAGCGTATTTACAACGAAATTTATTCCATTTCGGATGCATTCTAAAGGTATTAAGGTCAAGAATTTCAGGAGAGTTATTTATTGTATTTCAAGTTTTGAAGGGGAATCCCTATTTAATTTTATGTGGTTACCATAAATGAAAACAAGGAATGTCGATGCAAGACCCGCAAATAGCCTCGAAAAAGGGCGTCAATAAATAAATAAATATATAAAAAGGCAAATTGCATAAATCAGAATTTAAATTTTTAACCCTTTAAAATCGGACCCATTTTGTCAGAAGGTAAAAATATATCCGGTTTGCAATAAAATCCAAATAAATGGAGTATACTGCTAATCATGATATCAATCCCTTAAAATAATATTATTAATATTGTATATTATATTTTATTAATATTGGCTATATCATAAAAGATATAGTCAATATTAATAAAAATGACACACCTATTGTTAAAATTAATATCGAAGACCAAACAATATCTACATGTTAATTCTGACCCTGAAAAAATATCTAACCATTTTAATCAATTTTTCTCCAACATTGGACCCAACTTAGCAAAAAAAATTTTAGACAAAACAGCGTTTCTGAGAAAGATCTTGCAAATAATATTCCTATCAATAATCTGAGCTATAACCAGTTTCAATTCACTCCCACCACTGAACTCGAAATTCTAGGATTAATAGCATCTCTTAAAAACAATAACTCCACGGGAATGGATCATATCTCGACAAAAATAATCAAACACATTCAAAATTACATCGCATCCCCTCTTAAACACATAATCAACTTAAGCCTCAAAACTGGCTTTTTTCCTAACTCCCTAAAACAGGCCACATTAATTCCAATCTTTAAAGCGTGAGACAAATTATTTGTAAATAATTACCGTCCAATATCCTTACTAAGCATAATATCTAAAGTTGTAGAAAAAGCGGTGAAAAATAGACTCTGTAAGTTTCTCGAAGATAATAAAATATTATCTGACAATCAATACGGCTCTCGCAAAGGTAGAAGTACTTCAGATGCAATAGCCGCCCTCACAAAGATCGTTTCCTATAATCTTGACATTGGTCGCAAACCACTTACTATTTTTCTCGATCTCGCAAAAGCATTTGATACGGTCTCACATCCATTACTACTAAAAAAACTGCAGCAGATTGGAATAACTGAAGTATATACATGGTTTGAAAACTATTTATCAAACCGAACACAACAAACTCTCATCCAATCTGATAAAATACATAGGTATAAGCAATAAATTATCTGTATCCTGTGGTGTACCCCAAGGTAGCATACTAGGACCAATTTTATTTCTTATATACATTAACTCACTATGTGCCATGAATATTGGTGGAAAAATATTATCATTTGCTGATTTTGCACGGTCTTAATATTCGAAGATGAAACATGGCAATCAGTTATTAACAAAACTAATAATGCTTTAATAAAAGTAAAGCATTGGCTTGACACAAACCTCCTCACACTTAACATCGACAAAACACAATATATGATATTTTCCATTCGCAAATACAATATACTCAACAACTGTCCTAAACCAATCATCCACTCGTGTCAACTCAATTTAGAAAATCCAGAAACCACATCTAATATTAATTGTACGTGTTCGACCCTCAAATCATCAAAAGTAGTTAAATATTTGGGAATAATCATAGACAACCAACTACGTTGGGAAGCTCATATCGATAACACAGTACAAAAACTTCGTAAACTCTGCCATATTTTCTGCTCCCTTAGGTCTATCTTAGATTTACAAACTCTAAGAAGCGTATACTTTGCCCTTTTCCAATCCATAGCAACATACGGTATAGTGGGATGGGGTGGTTGTGCTGAATCCATTATTAGACCAATTATTTTAGTTCAAAAACTAATTTATTTTTATTTATTAGCGTTATAAACAGTCTGTACAAAATTCGTAAATGACAGTGATAAAAATAAGTATATCATAGACCAATAAAATAACGACAAATAATTTAGAACCGTAATGCAAAAATACACAATATCTATACCTGATATAAATTATTCTGATAAAGTGTATCTTCTTACTTATATCTACAAAAAGTAAATAACTGAGAATTATATTTAAATGTCAACCTACCCACCCGTCAAATGAACTCTTTGCAAAAATCAGAGTCTTAGATATTGGACAGCTATTTACTAAGATAAGCATATGTTATATATGCCAAAATAATCTACTGGTGGCCCCACAACATCAAGCACACACACGCTTCTTAGCAAACCTGGGTTGCGTGGTCCCTAAAACTCAAACTTCTTTCGCTCAACGACAATTCTGGTATATCGCTCCTAAAATGTATAATGCTTTGAGTGTCGATATAAAGTCACATAATTCTAAATCTCTCTTTAAATCCCGTATCAATCATTGGATATTTGAAAAGGGAAGAGATTTCTTCAAACAACACATGAGAGCTTAATATTACAATAAAAAACAAATAATATTAATATTGATTAATAAAATATTACAAATTTAATTAATCAATTATTTTAACTTAATATTGCATTTAAAAAAAATCAAAGAAAAAATTACTTTCTCTAACACTCTTTCCAATTTCGTTCATAGAACGAATATCAAAAATGACTAAAAACATGTAAGATTACTTACCAAAATTTTATTTCTATTTTTATTTCAAGAAGAATAATGCTCACCAATGTTTATTTCAATCTTCTTTAAATTTTCTTTATTTCTTAGATAACTTGCAATTCTTATATTTTTATCTGTTTTTAGTTTTATTTATCCCTAAATATGTTATTTTTTTCTTTTCTCTTCTTATATTTTATTATCTGTTTATATAAAATTATATTACACGTATGACTACCACAACACGGGCAATAGCCTAGTATGGTAGTCAAAAATGGCCAAAAATGTAACATTTAATCATTTATGAAATAATAAAAAATAAAAAAAAGAATGATTCGACAAAAATCTATTAACATTAAACATTAAAAAAACCTATTATATACTTTTTAGTATAAATAACAAAAAAAATCCTCCTATCGCTTTAAATATTAAAATTCATTCAAACAAATGGGCCACTAAAATTTTAACATGCCGAAATAATGACTGTCTATGCATAGCAAATAAAAACGTAATAAAATACTTGGATGTAATAATAGATAAGAACCTTAAGTGGAAGACTCAAATTACCAATATCACAAATCGATTAAGAAAACTCATATGCGTATTTATTAATTTAAGAAATATATTTAACTTAAAAATTCTTAAAAATATATACTACGCACTAGCCCATTCAATAATACAATACGGTATCGTTGCATGGGGAGGCGCTTACAAAACCTCAATTTTGCCACTGGAAATTACTCAAAGACTAATAATAAAAATTATTAGTAAGAAACCTCAGATTATTCAACCTCTCAATTTTTTCAAGACGTCCACCTCTAAAAAATACATACATAAAAAATAAGCTGTTTCAAATACACAAATACTATTCTAAGAAGTCGCACCACGCCATGGTACGTGTTTAGAGCAATAGGCAAAACAAAATTGTAATAAATTATACGTAAAATTGCACTCTCGTAAAGGTCATATATTGTATACATATTTGTGTTTTTACAGTTTCTGATCAATGTTGCATGTTTAATTACTCATGATTTAGTTGCATGTATATGTATATAAAAAAAAATAATAATGTCTGAACATATCCAAAAAATACAAACTGTTTTTGAAAGGTGATGAAAAACGCAATCAAATGTTATTATTATTATTTTTTTACATTAATTTTACACAGGAGGCCCTAGGAATATAATAGTAAAAGGGGTGGGTAGGAATCTGGGGGTTAGTGTGTCTAGAAGTGACGAACGTATGAATCCATTCCTCCTAGTGTGGTGCAAGGCGATCGGTCGAGAGAGTCCGGTTGGAAAGGTCGAAAGGCCTCCCTCAACCAGTCTCTCTCAACAAACGTAGCGAAACACTTGAGGTGACCTATGGCAGAGGTGTTGGTTATCCAATTAATGGTTCCCGGGGCGGCGGTACCCACACCCGCCTCCCAAATTGAATGAACAGATGTGAACATTGTCAGGCTACATCAGTCATGTAGGCTCTTTGGAAAATTGAAAGCAGGATCCATTGTAACTTTTCGTCACCTTTCTAATACCACTAATGTGCCCGGCAAGAGTAACACATTTTTTTATAGTCATTGACACCCTCAAAACCATATTTTAAAGGAAAATATTTAATTAGAACATGGTCCTAGCTTGGAATAGTATTAGGAATACGTAGTTATAACCTTGTGCAGTGATTTATATGGCTCTATCTGCACGTTTAGGGATGTTCTAAAATGTTAAGTACAGGTCCTGTTTAAATATTTTCATTTGAAATATATTAAACGATAATGCTTCATACGAAATTCAATCGCAAAATTAGAAATCGTTTAAAACATTATGAGAAATCGTCTTCGCAAACTTTGAAATCTCATATTTCAGAACAAGGTAAAGCGAAGTGAGAATCGTGTCCAATCAAACTGACGATTGATGAGCATTGGTTTGTAGCATAGATATATGAATATATACAGACCTGCCCTAAGTGATAAAAGCGTATTATTTCCCCCTTCCCATACCGGTTCTATGGAGCCGCCTGGGGTTACGAGAGCCTCGCTTGAATCTAAAAAATGTGAGTTCATCATTCTTGTCCTGACCAGCGTCGAGCTCACATCGTACATTTTACGAAATAACATGGCAAAAATTATAGCTGGTGCTATAAATTATACCCTAAAATATGTCGATCATAACGAATGTGGGCGGTTCTTCAGTGAGCTCGTCGGTGGTTACAGGGGTAAGTAAATTATGAAACATTTATAAAAGT
This sequence comes from Limnephilus marmoratus, assembly GCA_917880885.1. Lineage (NCBI taxonomy): Eukaryota > Metazoa > Arthropoda > Insecta > Trichoptera > Limnephilidae > Limnephilus > Limnephilus marmoratus. Next base: position 8,468,510 of record OU862924.1, read on the forward strand.
GTCTTAACTAAATACGGCAACAAAATATTCGTCTGTGAAAAGCGGCGAACTTTACTTTGCCGTATTTGGACTTTGCAGATATATATTAATCACGTGGTGAGCAATTCGCGCTCCCATGTAAAAAGGCCTATTCATTAAAAAGCAGATTGAGCTTTTAAGAACTAAATGGCGATATTATAATGCGAGATGCCTGTATAATGTCAGATTGATTTTGTCGATTCATTCAAAAGCAGATTGAGCTTTTAAGAATTAAATGGTGATATTATAATGAGAGATGCCTGTATACTGTCAGATTGTTTTTTTAACGAATCACAGTCATCTTTCCCCTCTTCGCCCCCCATAGTTTGGTTTTACCCCTCATCTGTATTTTTTCGTCTATTAAATTAGAATGACTATGGTTTGTAGAGTAAACCTATTGAAGTATTGACCTCCACATACATTGGAATAGACTTAAATTGTAAAATTTAAGTATTGACCTCCTCATACCTTAGAAAAGACAAGAATGAAAAAAATTAGGTTTCACTCTTGTCCGACCGTTAATAAATTATTAAAAATATTATCGATTTTCGCACACAGAAAAAAATCATTTCTGAAGAACTAGTAGCAACATCGGTAAGTTTTACACATCTGATAATATATTATATGTATTTACTTGTTAGCTTATAGGTTTACCGATTCAAAAGGGACACGTTTTATAGGAGTTGGTATTAACAGTCCTACTTCCTGCTATATTATAACTTTGTGGCTGAATTTCATGCCCGGCTGAGCTTTTACATGATATTTTTTTATAACATCTAAATAAGCACAACAAAATTGAAAAACAAAATCGAATGTATTTTGCATTATAACGACTAATTCACTTTTATATTATTAAATTCAATATAATTACTGTTATCTAATTACTTTATCTTTTTTCATATTTGAATTTAATACACAGCAATTTTTAAACACGAAAGTATATTTCAGACATAAAAATCTAAAAGGTACTCTTACTACCAGCACTGATACGATCTTCAATACTTTCAACCTTGTGGACATTAAACAGCTCTACGCAAGATCCATCTCAGTTTATTTACATAAAAACAACAAAATCCAATACAAAATGACACACAATACCCGAGCCAAAAAAAGAACTTCTCCAAGCTCCTTTTTCTTGAACCACCTACGGACAAAAACACTTTAAATACATAACTTGCAAACTACACAAAACACTACCAGCTACGATTAGACAAACTGAATCAATGACCAAATTCCAACAAGATATAAAGAAATGGATTGTAAGTATTGGACGTCACACTACTGCAAACATCTGTAAAATAGATTACAAATAGACAGAATTATCAATTTACATATGTCCTTACCCATGTATTATATCACTCACCAAACCAAAGCCATTCAAAATTTTTGGATTTCTTCGAAAGTTGGTGTACCAAAAACATGAAAAATCAAGATATGTTTTATGTAACCGGTGACTTTAACATTGACACGAAAGCCAAAAATACATGCAGTAATAGACTCCAAAGTTTAGTGAATAATCTAGGACTGAAACAACTTGTGACCAAACCAACTAGAATATCAAATACATCAGCAACCATTATTGATTTAGTTATAACAAATAATTTTTACTTGAATGTTAATGTTGTGGATACTCCAAAAATATCAGACCACGAAAATATTTTAACAACATTTGAAACGAGTGTAATTAAAAATGAATCAAGGGAAATTACATATAGAGATAAAAGGAAATATGATGAAATTTTTTTTTGTGAAACTCTACAAAATAGTATTTGACAAGTTACCGAATCAAATCACCTAAATGACAAAGCAGAGAACTTCGTTAATATTTTGACTACAGCAGTCAATGAAATTACGCCAATTAAAAGGGTTAAGTTTAAAAATACGAATAAATGGTATTCTAAACCATTACACAACCTTCAGCAACAAAGAGATAATGCATACAAATCGGAAAAATTGGAACCATCAGAAGAAAAATGGAATGCATATAAAAAATTTCGTAATATTTATTCCAAAAAAATTAAACAACAAAAATGCGATTATTATAAGCAAAAATTAGGAACACAACAGAATGACCCAAGAAAACTTTGGATAACACTTAAAGAATTCATAAAGGGCAAACAAAAAGAAATTGTAAAGTCACTTGATTTTCCAGATGGAACTGAAGAAGAAGTAGAGAAGATAGCCACTAAATTTAACAAGCATTTTATTTCGAGCATAGATCTTATAATTCAAAGTATTCCACAAGATCCAGAGAACCAACTAGACGAACCTATATGCACCGATGAAGAATTTAAGTTTAAAAATATAGATTTACCATACTTGAAGAGGGTGCTGAGTAATATGAAGTCGAAGGAATCCCCAGATGGTATTACAATAAATATAATCAAAGACTCTATAAATATTATTGGCGAATCGATGGTTCAAATTATCAATGAATCTTTGAATAGTGGAGTATTCCCCAAAACTTGGAAGACATCTGTAATAACTCCCATTCCAAAAATTGATAACCCAAAAAAATTTGACAACTTTAGGCCGATCAATTGTTTACCCAAATATGAACAAATACTGGAATACATAGTAAAGGAGCAATTAACTGAATGTATTGAGGCCAAGCAGATATTAGTTCGACAACAATCTGGTTTTAGAAATAAATGTTCTTGTGAAACTGCTATTAACTATGTAATAGATGAGTGGAAAAATTTTAGAGATAAAAAAAGTAAAATTATTGCAGTATTTCTAGACTTAAAGCGGGCATTTGAAACAATCGACAGAGATAGATTAATAAAAAAATTAAGTTATATTGGAATTAATGGTAAAGAAAATAAGTGGTTTGTTGATTACCTATCAGAAAGAACACAAGTAACAAAATATGGGGGTATAACATCTGAACCACATAGTACTAACAAAGGCGTTCCGCAGGGTTCTGTCTTAGGTCCATTGCTGTTCATTATATATATGAATGATATTATCAAAGTGTTAAAACATTGTGCAATTAAACTATTTGCTGATGATACATTGTTACACATAGCCAGTAAAAAATTACAGGACGCCATTGAAAAAATGCAAATTGATTTAAATAATGTAACGCTTTGGCTAAACCAAAACAAACTCAAATTGAATGTTACGAAAACTAATTTTTTAATTGTGGATAACTTAGGTGGAAACGAGCAGGCAACACTAAAAATTGATAACGAAAACATAGAAAGGGTTAGCAGTATTAAATATCTGGGTGTGATATTGGATGATAAATTAAAATTCGACGAACACTTAGAATACATAACAAAAAAAATTGCTAAAAAAGTTGGATTCCTAAAAAGGATCAGAAATAACTTGGATCTCAAGACAACGCGCCTTGTCTACAATTCTATTGTAACTCCGCATTTAAATTATTGTTCTAGTGTATTATTCCTATGTAACGAAGCCCAAAATAATAAACTACAGGTTATACAAAATAGGGGGATGAGGATGATTTTAAAATGCAACATTTTTACAAGAGTTAAAATTATGTTACAAAATTTAAAAATGATGACAACCAAACAACATATAATAATATAATACATTAACAATGATTTATAAACTTAAAAATAATATGCTCCAAAATTATCTGAAGAGTACTATTATGTTTCAAGAAAATGTTCACAATTATCCTACGAGAAGACGCGGAGACTTTAGGCTTCCCAAAACTAAACTTTCGTGCACACAAAATAGCGCATTTTATAAAGGGCAAAAACTCTATAACAGTCTGTCAAATGCCGTAAAGGAAGCCTCAAGTCTCAGCAAATTTTCGTAGGATGTGTGCATTATATGTAAAAAATATTTTTTGATTACTCACCAATGTTATTCTCAGGTCTTGTTCTTTTATAATGTATTTTTGTATAGTTATCTTTTTTATTTAGTATTCTTTTTTTTTAAATGTAGTTGTGAATATTCCTGTACCTACTTCGTAAATTGTATTTTTTATATTTTCCTACTAGATGTATGAAAATATTTACATACATCTAAATAAAAAATTCAAAAACAAAAAAAAAACCATAAAACAAATTAAAATACTATATAATCTAACTCCATAAATAGATTTGACAGGATTTAATACTTTACTACATCTCTTCCTTCATCTATATTATAACTCTCTTTATGGTATTTACTCACACTTTAAATCATCTTCCTGTTAATTAATTGTGTTCAAATTTATATGTATTTAACCTTAAATATTCTTATGTATGATATTCATTTATGTACCTCTACGCCCGTCTCAACACAGGTATACCCTAGTGAGACAGGCATCGAATAATGTAATGTAAACATACCTTATATAGATGAAAAAATAAATCTAGTTTTTAGGAATGTATTTGTTTTAACGGCATCCTCAAAAATAATAAATATGCAATACATTTAAAACACGTTGGAAAAATTCCTAAATTCGTTCTGAAATTTTTAATAAAGCAAGCATACAATAGATTAACTACTCACTCTGGCTGTGTAACCAAAGTATATATCTTTCCATGAATTTTTTTTTACGTTTAATTAAATTAAATAAGATAATATTAGAAACACACTTTTTTGGCGGAAGGTCTACTATGCACATAACTACTGGAATGTTCAAAACACGAGAATAGCGAAGACTGCATTGATTCTGCGACACCCGAACGGGGAACCTTTACAAAGGGAAATAGTTTAGTAGTTCTTGTTGTGGGTTTCGTGGATGATTTAAGCTCTCTGATTTCTCGCATGTTTGCTTCAAATAATAATGGTTAGGGTAAGGATTTCAGGAACAGTTTTATCACTTAAAGACTTCGTTCTTCATAAAAATTTTTGTTCAGCTCTGAATATACTTCTCTAAAATTTCACTAGTTTTACTGACTTTTACGTTAGAAGTTGAAGCAGCATATCTCTCTCTGTGTAGGTCGGGAAGTTTTTTTTAAAACGTTTAACGTTTTGCTAAAACACTTCATAAAAAGTACATTTTACCTATAATTTTTCCTTAATTATATATTTTTATTTTTAGTTTCATTTTAGCTTTTTTTTTATGCAGCATTATTTTAATATTATTTTTAATGTTTTATGTACCTACCTTTAAATTTGCGTCGTTGCTGAATGGAATTTAAAAATGTTGGATATGATGTCAAATAAAATAAATAAATGGTTCTTAACTGACATCTGTTGTGACACCACAAAACTATGTATAACTAACTGTAATAACGATATCTATTGAAGGACGTTGAATTACATATCTAATCCTGTATATTACAATTTTTTTTTAATTTGTAGCATATTTTATAAAAATGTTCAAAAAGTAGTTTAAATGTTTAAAAATATTGACAAATAAAATTGCTTTTACGTTCCTAAATAATTTTATTTTACTTAAATTTTATTTTGGTTTCATCTTTACGTTTTGTAAAACTATAACTAATTATCATGCATGTAATATTATTGAGCAGGTGCCTCCCTCCTTCGATTCTTTGAAGAACCTCCTCAATTGTAATGTGGTCTCTCCAGGAAATTCCTAATAGTCTTCTATAGGACCACATCTCAAAAGCCTCTAGTCTCCGTTTATCTCTTTCGGATAGGCACCATGTTACGCAGCCGTACATCAAGATACTCCATACATAGGTCTCGATGAGGAGTATTCTCAGTTTTAGGTCTATATTATTCGATTCTATTATTTTCGACCTTTTATTGAATGCAAGCCTAGCCTGGTGTATACGGCTGTCGACCTCGCTCTTAGACCGACCGTCCCATGTTATTTTGCTCCCGAAGTATACAAACTCCTTGGTGTTCTTTAGTGGAACTCCTGACATCTCTACTCTCATCTGATGTTGCGTTCGGCCTACAGTCAGCCGCTTTGTTTTGTCTTTATTTATCTTCATGTTGTAGTTGTTTTAAGGAATGCTTTGCATGGTTGTTGAGGCCTCTTGCAGTTCTTCTTCGCTTTCAGCAACCATAGACTGCTCAGGACCTTGCTCGAAAGGCGTGCAAGATGGATCGGCCATGTAATACGACAAAAAGGCCTCTTGCATGCCATAATGGAGGGCATGACCGAGGGGACAAATTCTAGGGGACGCCCAAGCCGAGTGTACCTGGATGACCTGTTGGTGGACGTGCGCTGCTCATCGTATGCAGACTTCAAAAGAGCAGCACAAGACAGGGAAGAATGGAAGAGAAGAATAGATGAAATTGTTGCAAACCAATCCCAGGATTGAAACCAGAGAGAGAATATTATTGACATGCAAAAATTCCTGCCGAATTGCACAATTGTTATTTTAATAAATTTTCCACGTGTTTTGTTGTGGGTACCTACCGCATTTCCAGTGCAGTTAATTGCTTTCATTAATTAGTGCCATAGTTTATCAATATGTAATTTTAATCAACGCACGCTAATTATATTTTAATATTTTAATGATATGTTAAGGCCCATTAAGCATTGGCCGAGAATTTAATTATGGTCTTGCTATCGTCTATGCTATCGAGTCTTGCTACCCTTGCATCTGTACAGGGCGGTTGATTGATTTATTCTCCGTTCCTGAATTTTAACTAATATCTCAACATTGATTTTATTTCATTCAAAATTTGCTTTAAATGTATTAACATTCACGTTAGCAATAAAAATGCTCAATCGCGTGATGATAAAAATATTAGTTACACAAATAATGTCTTAGCAAAATAAGTGTGTAAAAAAATCGTGAAATAAATTGGTTTGAAAGACCGTAAATAAATGCAAACCGAACTACGAGTATTTTTGTCTCAAAACACGTGCACGGATTTTTTTAATGTCTTTATTTGATAATTTAATGATTTATTTAATATAAGATTATATGATTTGAAATGTGTGCTGTATATTTTAAATCTTTTAATTAAATAAAAACAATATTAGCGAAAGTCAATCGAAAATCTGAAAACAGAAAAATCAGAAAAAGATACGGTCACATTAACTAGGTTTTAAGTTAAAAATAAAAATAAAAATAAAACATTATTTTTTTTCGAAAACTGATGTGCCTACGGCCAACGGAATAACCTTATTATAATAAAATAAATATATTTGTTCAAAATTTAAAACATAACTTTACTAGAAAAAATAACAATCTTTCAAAATCAATTTATATCTTTTTGTAGAAAAAATTCAACACATCTAGAATTTGATTTTAAAATGACATATTTCCGGTTGGGCCTGATCATTCCCTCTTAAAATTTTAGTACGTAGCCAGAACCAAATCTGTTTGATTGCAATCAGTAAACCTATCGCATTTCGAATAATGGTTCAAGACATTAAACATCTCATAAAGGATGTTTTTTGCAGCATTCGCGTAAATCTAAACACTGTTTATTTAATTATCTTAATTAAGAAATAAAGTTTGTTTACTCTCGCATTGTGCTTTATCACGGAGTTAAAAACAAGAACTGAGATTCTGTTCATCCAAGTATAAATAAACACGAAAACAAATAAGTCTGTTTCTAAAACAAAATCATTAAATAAACAAACGATATAGATTACCTTCTGTACGTCTCTAAATTGATATCTTTGCACGTGTTTGCACAATTTAATGGGTTTTGCAGATATTCTTTGAAGTGTTGTGTTCGTTGTATTGAAATATTTGTTTCTGTATTATTTGAGGTTATCACAGCCCGAAGCCCTTTCCTGTCCCGATTATGGACGCTACAAGGCTCCTGAAATATTTGCTATAGGAGGAGGATGCGCAACATCTTACTAATATTATAAAGGCAAAAGTTTGTATGGATGTATGTTTGTTACTCTTTCACGCAAAAACCACAGAATGGATTTTAATGAAAATTTGCAGTGATATAGCTCAAACATCAGAATAACATATACAAGCTCTGGCATTATGAAATTTGTATAAAAAAATTGCAATAGGTGGCACGCGAGCTGTTTGAAAACTGAATGTACCGGGAATGAATGTATGGAATGCGGGAGGGGGGAGGGGAACTTGTGAGGGGCGAAGCGAGTTCGGGAGGGCAGAGGGGAACCTGGGAGGGGGGAAGGGAACTCGGGAAGAAGGTTCACGGGACGGGGGAAGGGGGGGGGGGGGGGGGAGTGAAGTGGGGAGAGAGAAGGTGAAGAAATCGAAGTAGTAATGGGACGAATGGAAAGGACACGCAGAGAGAAACAATTTCTTTATCAAATGGCACAGCAACGCATGCCGGGAACCAGCTAGTGGTATAAGAACCCAAAAATCAATCACAATCATGTGTTATTTCACCTGTTATAATTTAATTTTAATTTTAGTAAGCTTTTACTTCTACGAATCTCTTGACACAAGTTTTTCCTTATGAGACAGGCATCGAAAAAACCCTTACAATCAAACTTTACGTGGATAAATTAATTAAATAAAATGATTTTAAAATTAAAATGAGGGGAAGACCTTAGAATATTTTTTTTCGTTATTTTTTAGGGGGTGTTACGCCGTGTTGTGCTACCTCCTTATTAACCAACTTTTGGGACAGCGTTAGAGTCCATCACCAAGAACACAATCTGCCGTGCTGATGGATTTCACATGACATCCTCTTCTGTTATTCTGACTCATGACTCATGACATGGCCGGACTCATTAATTTTATTAATTTGACCGTGTCAAATCTTCCTCAGGCGTCCCCTAACTTCTAACATTTACATTCGCGTCACAGATTTTTTCACTCGTGAAAATCAATTATTTGAGTTAGTTCTGAATTCATTAACCACCTTTAAAAAAAAATAGCGTACTAGCAGAAACCTTTTCCGCAGGTTTTCGCTGCTAGGACTTGCGGACATCTTTTGATTCGGCTTCACCCAGTTTAAATTTTGGTGACCATTTTATAAATCCGATAGGAACTGGTTCCGAAAATAGCCGGTTCCTTGGATCCAGTGACAGCTAGTCACCGGGAAAAGGTATCTGCGTCATATACAATATATAGACTTGTTGTAGAAATCACGACGTAGTATTTTTGTTCACAACTGCCAGTTACAATAATAATCTACCATCCATCTCTCTATACCCAGAGAGTACTTACGCCTGCCAGCCGATGTTCCTCACGCTAGCTGTTAACGTATCTAAGTGGTGCCATCCTTTAGCATTGCTTTAATTCGATTCTATTACTAAAGCAGATTTGTAATAAACTCCACGTACGAAAATGGTTTTGCGTAAGGATTCTTAAATAATAAAGTCAGATGTTTTCAAAATGAAGAAGAAAAATATACTTATGATTTTTTTGTATTTAAAAAAAAAATTATTTTATTTTATTTATTTATTTATTTTTATTTTATTATTATTTTTTTATTTTTTTTTTAAAGCGGAGACGGTTTACCATTGGTTCCTGTGAGTATTTGGGCCATGGGCCTAATTAGTTTTTTGTATTAGTTGCTTGTGATGTGTTTAAAAATTATGGGACCTTAGTTTTTACACCAAGTCTTTTCTTTGTTTCAGGTAAGCCAATATTATTAGAAAGCTGTCAACAAATACCTAAGTACACTTATTAATTTGTTGGAGACAAATGCCGGGGTAAGTTGAAATAATTTATTTTTATTTAAATGAAAACAAATAACTTTGTAAAACCACTAAAGTGGTATATAAAATTATCTACATGTTTCGAAACTGGAGGTTACTTCGTTAGGATAAGATTAAAGAAGTAATTTATTTAAAAAAAAAAATGAAATATTTAAACGTTGTATTTATTTTTGTTTGTGTGTTAAAATCTAATTAAATAGTTAAAATCTTTTTCCATACTGGGTGTTAAGGGACGTACTTGACTTACTTTAACCAGTGATTCCTGACATTATTTGGAGCACGGACATATGAATATATCTGGACCTGCCCTAAGTGATAAAAACGTATTATTTCCCCCTCCACATGGCGCCGGCTGTAGCTCCTCCTTGGAACCGGCTCGCTCCATGGGGAGGGGATATAGCCTCGCTTGAATCTAAAATGTGTGACGTCATCATTCTTGCCGTGAACAGCGAGAAGCTGACATCCATACATTTAACGAAATAACGGCAGCTTGTGCTATACAATATATCTACATATCAATATGCACATAGCGAATGTGGGCGGTACTCCAATGTGCTCGTCGCTGGTTACAGGGGTAAGTAAATTATGAAACATTTGTAAAAGTGTTTTAACTAAACACGGCAAGAAAATATTGATAAGCAAATAAGTTTTGAACGTGGCAAGCAATTCGCGCTCCCGTGTAAAAAGGTCTATTCATTCAAAGCAGATTTTGCTTTTAAGAACTAAATGGTGATATTGTAATGCGAGATGCCTATATACTGTCAGATTGATTGTTCAACGAATGACAGTCATCTTTCCCCTCTTGCTCTCCATAGTTTGGTTTTACCCCTCATCTGTAACTGCTTGTCTATCCATTTGGATGTCTATGATTTGGAGTAAAAAATGTAAATGAAATTTTGGTCTCCGGTGACATTTTTGATGTTTTTTTTTTTTTTTTTTTTTTTTCTACAAAAACATACAAAATGGTAATTGTTGAACAGTTGGAGGCGGGGTAAGGGGTTCGTCGGACACCCGGCTGAGTGAACAGTGACGACATGCGGAAGAATTTTTTTTTTTGTTTGATTTTGAAGAAAAAAATTTTGAAAAAAAAAGTCGTCAAAAAAAGTCACCGGAGACCAAAATTTCATTTACATTTTTTAATCCAAATAACGTCATGAATCACTGGTTAAAATAAGTCAAGTACGTCCCTTAACACCCTGTATAATAATAATTAACTTTTATTTAAAAATGTATTATTAACCCTAGAAAGATAATCCTAAAACATAATCATACGTCTGAGAGACGTAATGAGTTTATAAGTGAATATTTCACATATTATCACACTTACACAGTTTAAAGATCGAATAATTAGTTTAGGGTTTCTTACTTCAAATAAAAGCAAAATAATTTTAAAAAAATGTATTGTAGTTAAAAAAATAACAAAATTCTTTAACTGCAAATAAAATACTTCGTTTTACTCACTTTATATTTTAAAATTAGTTATTTTTTTCTTCAATGGCGCTACAGCCCAATTCGAGCCTTGGCCTCCTTCAAAATAAGCCTCCACCGCCCTCTGTCCTCGGCCGTCTTCTTCCAATCTGCAACCTGGAGTAATCCTCTTGCATCCTTCCTGACATCATCCTCCCATCTCAGTCTAGGTCTGCCCGCCTTTCGTTTACCTCCCGGGTGTCCTGTCAGAACCTTCTTCGGTACTCGTGTGCTTGGCATTCGGTGCACATGTCCGGCCCATCTTAATCTTTGGAGTCTTAAATGGGTGGAGAGTCTGGGAGCTTGGTAAATATCATAGAGCTCATTATTGTGGCGGATTCTCCATGCCTCTCCCTCTCGCACCGCTCCTAAGATTCTTCGAAGTACCTTTCTTTCGAAGATGTCCAGCCGTTCCGCTGACTTTGCTGTCAGTGTTCCCGCCTCACCTCCATAGGCCAAGACCGTTCTGATAATTGTTTTATATAAGGTTATTTTGGTTTTCCTATGGACGTTTCGGGATTTGAACACTGGCAGCAACGCGAAGTAAGTTTTGTTAGCGGCTGTAATGCGCTTTCTTACTTCTACTGGGTCTTCATTGTCCTGCGTTATGATGGAGCCCAGGTAGGTAAACTCTTCGACCACTTCGAAATTATAATTGTCTTTGAATTTCACTTTGTCTTTTATTCTGCGGTGAGGGGTTCTGGTTTGCATCATGATTTTTGTTTTATTTTCATTGATTTGCAAACCCACCTCTCTTGCCGCAGTCTCCAAAGGGTCAAACACTTCTCTTACAGCCTGTAGGGATCTTCCGACAATGTTAAGGTCATCTGCGTAGCCAACTATTTGATTGCTTCTGTAGCAGATGTTTGAGTCGGTACTGATCATTGTCTTCCTCACGACGTGCTCCAGTACAATATTGAAAAGGGTGGGTGCTAAGCCATCACCTTGTTTCAGCCCCTGGGAAACGTTAAAATCCTCCGTTGTTTCACCTCCTATCCTTACTCGACACCGTGATCCGACCATTGTTGCTTTTACAAGCTTGACTATTTTGGGCGGTATTCCAAAATTGAGGAGTATTTCATATATTTTCTCCCTATCTATACTGTCATACGCCTGTTTGAAGTCAACAAATAGTTGATATATATCTATATCGAATTCCCAGCATTTTGTCAGGATTTGTCGAGTAGTGAAGAGTTGATCAGTGGTGGATCTCCCCCTCCTGAACCCTGCCTGATATTCTCCTAGTAAGTTTTCTGAGTAATATTCTAGTCTTTCTTTCAAAATCATTGTGAAAATTTTATACGCTGTACAAAGTAACGATATTCCTCTGTGATTTTCACACTTCAATTTGTCTCCCTTTTTATGTATGGGGCATATTATGCTAGTTTTCCATTCTTCTGGTACTCTTTCAGCGGTCCATATTTTCACAATGAGATTGTGTAGCAGGTTCTTCAGTTGTTCGTTTCCATATTTATAGAGCTCTGCAGGGATATTATCTCCTCCCGGAGTTTTATTGTTTTTCAGTTTCTTTAGGGCAGCCCTTATTTCTGCCATTGATGGCGCTCTCGTTGTTTCATCACTATTTAGCTCGTCCGGAATGTGAGTTGGTTCGACTGTCAGGTTGTTATTGGGATTTAAGAGCTGTTGAAAATATTCTTTCCACCTAGTCTTGATCTTTTCCTTATCTCCTATTATGTCTCCATTATTATCTCTGCACAGAGATGTGTTGGGTTTGAAGCCCTTTTTAAATACATTGACGCCTTTATATGCCTCACGTGGATTGTTATTTGCAAAGTCATGTTCCATTTTCAACAATATGTTGTTAAAATACAATCTCTTCTTTCTTTTAATTAAATGGTTAGCATCTCTTCGTGCTTGTTCGTAGGCTTGTCTTTTTGCTCTAGTTCCTCTTTCTATACATAATTTTTTTAGAACATTTTTCTTGCAGACGCTCTGTATGCACTCCTCATCGAACCAGGGATTTCTAGCCTGTCTTGGTCTATTTCCAATGCCTGATTCCGCCGCTGTCAGCAGTGCATTTCTCAGATTGGTCCAATCCTCTTCTAAATCATTTGGGGAGAGCGGATCACTCAGTTGGTTTGGTAGGTTTGTTGACAATGAGTCATGATATCTTTCCAATCTTTCTGGTGTTTTAAGAGCATCGATGTTTAGCTTTGGGATACTTGGCTGATTAGACCTTTTATCCCTTGCTATTCTGCATCTATAGGATGCTACTACCAAATAGTGATCCGAATCACAGTTAGCTCCTCTGTAGCTTCTTACATTTGTGATACTGGTCGCCCCTCTTCTTTCAATTAGGTTATGGTCTATTTGGTTATGGTATCTGCCGCCAGGTGATGTCCATGTCCATTTATATATATTCTTCCGTGGGAACTGTGTTGATGCTATTATCATATTCCTTGATTCTGCAAAGTCAATCACTCTTGATCCATTGTTATTACTTTCCGTATGAAGACTGTTTTTTCCTGTAACCTGCTGGTGTGCCGGATCCTGACCAATTTTTGCATTAAGGTCTCCAATTACCATTTTTATATCATTGGATGGTATGGTGTCATATATCTGTTCCAGTTTATGATAGAAAGTATCCTTAGTTACTTCATCTTTGTCTTCTGTCTCAGCGTGGACATTTACGATGGAAATGTTAAAGAATTTAGTTTTTATACGAAGTATACATATTCTTTCGTTTACAGCCCTAAAACCAATTACTTGGTTTTTTCATCTTTGGTTAACGATGAAGGCTACTCCGAACTCATGGTATTTTTCGTTGCCACTGTGCATTATTGTATGCGTTCTAGTATCAAAGGTATCAGTGCCTGTCCATCTTGTTTCCTGCACTGCTAATATATCTACTTTGTACTTTTCCATTTCACCAATTACTTCTCTGAGGGCCCCACCTCTGTACATCGTTCTTACATTCCATGTTGCCATTCTCAAGTCCATATTTCGATTGCCATGTTGTCTGCCGGGTATTTTCGCTGTCCGAGGCTTAGTTTCCGGTTTCGTAATAAAATTAGTTATGATTGTGTAGAAAGCTAAAGGCATGGCTAAAATATTTCAAGATGTTGCGTTTAAAATAAATTAAAAAAAATGTAAAATGTAGGTATAGTTTTGACACTGATTAAGAGTGGTAATCATTGGTTATTAATCTTTGTTGTAAGCTACTAATAATAATTCTTAACTAGAATAAGTTACTCGGCAGACCCGTGAAAAATAATTGCAGGATTTATGAACCTGAAAGTATTTAGGTGCAAAATATTTTCCTCAGCATCACTGCCTGTAAAAACAAATTAATTAGATATGATGAGAAAAAATTATCGTTAGACAACAAGAATCATTATTTAGATTACGTATCAAGATTATTATTAAAGATTCTTTATAATGAAAAATTGTATTATTTTTTTTTTTTTTTTCATTTTTAATAGTTGTTTATACCTTTGTTACATTCGCCTACATTGATGTCATTTTAAAGGAGATGTGATATGACACAACGCTTATTGGCGTCGTTTTAGAGGAGATGTAAGATGACACAACGTCTATCGGCGTCGTTTTAGAGATGTGATACGACACAACGCCTATTGGCGTCGTTTTAGAGGAGATGTGATACGGCATAACGTCTATTGGCGTCGTTTTAGAGATGTGATATGACACAACGCCTATCGGCGTCGTTTTAGAGACGCGATGAGACACAACGCCTATTGGCAGTTTTATAGCAGATATGACACAAAGTCTACTGGCGTCGTTTTAGAGGAGGTGTGATACGACACAACATCCAATTGGGTCGTTTTAGAAGAGATGTCGTTTAAGAGGCAAATTGTATAACGTACAAAATATATGTCCTTTAGCATGTCCGCAATGAGACGCAACCGATTGGAAAGTCAAGATTTATAATATAATAATTAGAAAAACGATATTTTTTTATGGCTGATTTTCATTACCTTCATAAAACAAATATTCTCAGAAAAAATACATGCGACAGCATGTCGTATCACAAATCTCGGTTTCCAGGAAATTTGCCTATCAATGTGTTCAGCATCTTTTTCAAAGAGCTAGACTAAAAAGTAAGTAATTACCTACGTACAATTATTAAATATTCATCATCATCATCATCACTATTGGCTCTACAACCCCTGGTGGGTCTTGACCCCCTCAAGAGTCTTCCTCCACTCATCTCGGTTTTGTGCCAGCTCTCTCCAGTTTGGAAGCTCCAAGATAGATATGTCTTTGAGGACGTTGTCGCTCCATCTTAGTCTTGGCCTTCCCAGGCTCCTTCGCCCTATTGGTCTTGAGTTCAGGAGGGACTTTGGTGCTTGATGCTCGGTCATTCTCTCCACATGACCCAGCCACCGAAGTCTTCCCAATTTTATAAATTTTGCGACGTTTAGCTCCTTAAACAAAGTATAGAGCTCATTGTTATAACGTCTGCGCCAAAATCCATTTTCTAGAACCGGTCCGAAGATGCGCCTCAAAATTTTTCTTTCAAAAACGTTCAGTGCTCGCTCATTCCTCTTAGTTAGTACCCAAGTCTCAGCTGCATACGTAAGTACTGGTCTGATATAAGTTTTTGTACACTATTAAATATTCACTTCTCTAAATCTCTACAATACTAAAACATAAATTATAATATATTTTCTTTATAAAAACGTACATAATATTTCCAACGATAACGTTACGAACATCTTTATGTCGCTGAATAATGTAGATATTCCACGATTTTTTCAATCAATTCAAAGTATCAAGTCAAAGGTGTTGGAGTCAGGTAAACATTAAACATTCGGCCCCGGGGACTGGGGAGAGAGAGACCGCTTCGGTTCGATATTGATTCTACCCTATCTAATTTTTACCACCGGGCAATATGCGTGTGTGCCGATTCCGAACCACAGCGGCCCACTACCCGCTACCCACTGCCTGCTGCCTTCTGATGGCCTTGGGCACGCGATGCCTAATAGAGGTCCCATAATACTGAATCGGTTCAACTGCCTAACTTTTCACTTGATACTTGCTACTTGCTACTCGGCCAGTGTGCTTTATTTTATTCACATATTTGTGTTGTTCACTTTCGTATGTTTTACGCAATCTTGTAAAGGGATAGTTAAATAAAATGCACAATCATAACGGTGAACGCAAATAGTCTTTCTTTTGGTTACAATCAATTTGCAATTAACATGCATTTATGGCAGGTCAATACTACCAAATAAATAAAAAAATAAAATTAAAATTAAAAAGTAAATACCATGAACAGGTTAGAGGCTTTTGAAATGTGGCTTCACCGGAGAATGCTCGAGGTCCCATGGACCAACATGATTACCAACACAGAAATTCTCAGGCGGGCTAGAGCAGATAGAAGACTGCTTACATTAATAAAAATCCGGAAAATTTCATATCTGGGTCATATACTTCGATGGTATCACTTGCTTCATTTAATATTGAAAGACAAGATAGTGGGTCGCCGAGGGCCTGGTCTTGGCTGTGAAATATACGAGAGTGGACCGGTATTAGAAGTGTGGAGGAGCTATTCCGGGCAGCGCAAGACATTTTCAAGAGTGGTCGCCAACGTCTGATTCGGCACACAAAGAAGAAGAAGAATACTACCAAGACAGTATAATAAACTTTAACAATGACTCTATGGGTTCAGGGATAAACAAGTTACACCTTTGCCGGTCATCCCAAAGGAAACTTAATAATTATTGTTCCTTTAACAGTTAGTTTTACCAAAAAGTTTCAACGAGTATTTTCACTCTGGGTTAGCTTAACTCCAAAAGTAGACGGTTTACAAAGCTTCTCTTGATTCATTCCAGCCAAAGTTTCACCTGAAGAAGTTCTGTAAGTACCTTCTCTCTAGCGCTAAAACCTGACTTTTTATCGGTCATGAAAGTTGTGATATCCCTTGCAGGGATCCCACCTGTAAAACTGAACGGTGGGGTGACATAACTAACCAATAGCATCTCTCTCCCAAACTAGTAAGAGAAGAAGTACACAGGAATTAGAAAGTATCCAAGATCACAGAACTAATCAATATACGCTTGGAGATGCGCATGACAATTAAATGGTATTTTTAAATATGAACACCATACAAGAGTCCCAACTGCTTCCAACTGTCTGGAACCATCGTGACTATGGCATCCCCAATTTAGGTATGTTGGAGGTACAAGTAAGGATGTGGAAGTACATTGGTATTCATATCTAGCCACTTAACATGACTAAAGATAGACCAACGTTTCAATTCGTATCTTCCTTCCAATCATCTTTCGCATCCATTAAGGCTTTTTACATGAAAGCATTAACACATATTGACTGCAGAAGGGATAAACCAACAAAGCTACAAAATTAAAATTTTTTAGGAGGTGACTAAACAAAAAATTCACGAAACGTAAAACCAAGAATTAAAAATACATTTATTATTGTTTTGTTCCGAAATTATGAAACGTTTTGCTAAACCATTTGTAATTTTGACACTATTTCTGGTTGACTCATTTATTCTACGGTTTTTACTAAAACACAAGGGCAGAATAAACTACAGAATTTACAAGGGGAAGGGGGTTTTACCCTTAGGGGGGGGGGTGGGGGGAGGGGTTCAAGGGAGAAAGCAGGGGAGAGGGGATTAGAACCATTTACATCACATCGATAAAATAGGTGGTGCAAAATAATATTGTCGTACTTTCCAGGAATGTCTTCTACGAGTACCTTCTATTTCCTTTTTTCTGATGCAATATTGAAGCCTATAAGGGGTCGGAAGGTTGAACCCCTTAACCCCCCCTCCACTTCCACTATCCCGTTAGTTCATATATTGATAATGATTCATTACAACGTTGTTTAAATCTTCGTTCAAAACTAACCTTTTTAATAATCGCAAAATGAAAAGGGCTATTCTGATCAAGTTAATAAACAAAATAACAGCCATTTCAAATAATCCTTCTATTCTGAATGGTGATTTCTCCCAAGAGTGTAACGGATATGCCCAAACTATTTTTAATCGTTTTCATTTTGTACCTGAAGCAACGTAATTTGAAACCCTTAGTATGGGCCCGTTAAATTAATGGCTAGCTGGTAATTCTAAGCTTAGAAATGTAGTAGTTAGTAATTTTATCTGTTCTGATGACTTTTACACTTTCAGTTTTACGTCATCATTTAGAAACGAAATCAACTTATTATCATTTTTGTTATTTGTTTTTGGGGTGTTATGCCGTGTTGCGCTACCTCCTCCTTTAGCCAACGTTTCGGACAGCGTTACAGTGCCCATCATCAGGGAAGATGTGTAAATGTTAGTGGTGAAATGTGTGCTTAAGTACTTCGAAGCAATACCGTGTTGCCAGCTCCATTCCACTGCGAGCTGGCATTACAGTATACTTGAAGATGATTTTCTGCATTTAGCTTTGGTGTAGCCGTCATTTTTTTTTTTTTTTTTTACATGAGCTCCACACAGGAGGCCCTGAGAAAAATAATTTCCCTCAGGGCCTTTGTCATCTTTGGGGATGCTGTGTGGAGGGTTTTTTTTTAAGGAAAGGAAGGAGAGGAGAGTTCTGGGAAGGAAAGGGGTTTAAGGGGTGGGTAGGAATCTGGGGTTCAGTATGTCCTGGTCTCCAAGACCTAGACAAACCTCACCCCATGAAACCGGGCACCCCTGCTAAATCACCAAACGTAGCGAACCACTTGGGGTGACCTATGGCAGAGGTGTTGGTTATCCAATAAAGGTTCCCGGGGCGGCGGTACCCATTCCCGCCTCCCAAATTGAATTACCGGATACCTAGAACTATTGAGCTTAGCTCCGTCGTCTCTATTAATGTAAATCGGATTTTTATGAATTTCAATTGCCTCTGTAATTAGGCGTGCTCTATAAGTTTTGGGTCTTCCCAGGACTTCAGGAACAAATCCAAAGTAATGGCCGGTTTCAATTAAGTGCTCGGCGATTGCCGATTTGTCAGGGTGGCCAAGTTTACACGCTCAAAAGTGTTCCGATATCCTTTTGGAGATCGTCCGCTCTGTCTGGCCCTGACCTTATCACATCCGGAACAGCTGAGTTTATATATTCCATCTGTTTCCAGAGGAAACTGCGCAGTTTCCACTGGAAGTGTAAATATGATTTTTCTACAATTTTATGTGTAAAGTATTTTTATTTCGGTTTTTTTGCATATTTTTATGTTTTCATCTAAAAATTGTACGCCTTTTATTTTTTCCGATGTACGTTTTCAGAATTCCATCAGATTGCTCTCTGCAGTGACGATATCAGAGATCAGGAGATCAGTATGTATGAGAAGACTGCTAAAGCACCTTCGTGGTATCGTTTCCATACTGTCCCTATTACTAGAAGCACCGCTAGTTTCACATGCCACCCTGGTGCTAGAGATATCGAGCTCTCCGTGAATTTCAATACCTCTACTATCAACAAGTTTAAAATTCACGATTTCGCCATAAACGCGAACTATTTTGCTATTTGAATTTTTACATACATAAATATGTAAAGGCTGTGCCAAAATAGATAAAGAATTCAATGCTCTCTTATCTGTTTAATATTTATTTGAGGTTTTAGCAAACGGCGAGTGTAGCTTGAAGCGTTTTTTGTTCTTGGAAGAGGGTTGAATAAAAAATAATGCGTGGAAGTGAGAAAATGAGAGAGACGGTTTGTTTTTATTCAAAGCGTCAAAATAATTGAGTATTCCGTTGGGGTCCACTGTACACTCAAAAAGCATGCATTTGAGGATTTCAACTTTCAAAATATCCATATAAAGAAATAAAAAGAAAACAGATATTTTTTATTATTTTTATTTTATTTGTTAGCGTTATAAACAGTCATTACAAGTTCATATATGACAGTGTTAGAGATAGTCATATCATTGACCAATAAAATAATGACATAAAAATTTGAGATCATAATTAAAAGAAAAAACAAACAAAACAATATATGTATGTAATATTAACAGTTCTTTAAAAGTGCATCTACTCACTTAAATCTACAAAAAATGTATTTTCAAGGGTAATATATACTGTAACATTTTTGAAGGGGTTATTTAATGAAAACTGCTGAAATCAAAAAAGAAAATGTAATGAAAATGAAAAAAAATGAAAATGAAAAATGAAAAAGAAAGATAAGGAATTAATGAAACATTATGTTTTCCGTTGAATATTACTTTTTACGAATTTTATGAAGTTATCAAGGTTCGTGTTAAACATGTCAATGACTGCATAATCTATTGAAAGTGCTACAGCTTCTTCTTATAAACACATTTTGAAGATAATTAGCATTGCTCTTAGGAATATAAAATATGTCTGGAGATCGAGTGACTCGTATTGGACATCTGAAACTAATATTTTGTAATAGGTAAGGGCTATCAATAAATTTGTAGATTATCTTATAAAGCATTACTAGGTCTCTGATATCTCTGCGTTGATCAAGGGTTTTGAGGTTCATAGAGACATAATTTACATCATTTCGCATGCGAAACGAAACAAATTTCAAAAACTTTTTCTGAACTCTTTCTATATTTGATTTATTTGTAGAACAATGAGGGTTCCATACTGTTGAAGCATACTCAAGGTGACTCCTGACGTATGATATGTAGAGAATCTTAAATGTTTGTGGATTTTTGAAAACAACTTACTCTAAGTATAAATCCTAACATTTTCAAAGCCTTAGACGTGATGTGCTCGACGTGAGATTGAAAAAGAAGCTTACTGTCTAATAGAACTCCAAGATCTCTAATTACATTTACCCTATTTAAAAGATTGTTTTTAATTATGTACGGATATAGTATAGTGTTTTTCTTTCGAGAATAAGATATGACGGAACATTTGTCTGCATTCAAAAGAAGGCGGTTTTCTAAACAATACACATTGACCAGGGAGTTCAGGTTATCCTGGAGCTCTATACAATCCATCTCAGATTTAATGATTTTGACAAAATTTTTGTCATCCGCATATAGGAACAGCTGAGAATTACGAATAGTTTGTTAACATCATCCATAAAAATGTTGAATAAAAGGGGGCCAGGTGAGATCCTTGGGGAACTCCTGAGGTTACGGGGACAAAGCTAAAGCAGAACCCCAGTACAGTTACAGCTTGCGTACGATTGTCGAGATAAGAGGCTAACCAACGAAGGAGGTCACCGTGTATACCCATTGCTTCGACTTTCTCAATTAAAATGCTGTATGGGATTTTATCAAAGGCTTTGGAATAGTCTGTGTAGACTATATCGACTTGAAAACCGTTATCCATAGCAACAAGGACTGTGTCAACAAATTCGCATAGATTAATTTCTGTTGATTTTATGTTCACGAAGCCGTGTTGATTCGAAATGATGTGTGGTCGTATACAAGGAAAAATGATATCGAAAACAATCTTTTCAAAAAGTTTACCCATTACATTTAATTTAGAGATCGGTCTGTAATTTTCTATGTTGTGTTTGTCGCCTTTTTGAATATAGGCACAATATTTGAACTTTTCCATTCTAGTGGAAAAATATCAGAAGACAAAGAAGTTTTGAATATTAGACTTAGCGGATAACATAAAACATTAGCGCAATTCTTTAAAAATACCGGGTGTATGCCATCAGGCCCACTGCCTTTGGTAGGATCTAATGATTTGAGATATTTACAAACTCATTCAGTGTCTATATAAACATTATTAAGATTTAGTACTGAGGTGTTTAGATTATATATTCGATTGGTAGACGAGGTGGACGGGGCGGGGGATTCAAAGGAGGATTGAAAATGTATGTTGAATAAGTTACTTATAGCTTCCCCACCCGATACATGCTGGGAGTTAAGAAACATATTGTTAGGTAGTTCAGAGCTTCTTTGCTTAGATTTAACAAAGGTCCAGAAGTGTTTGGGATCGGAATTGATATTAATTTCGGCCATATTAATGAAATTATCATAGCACACCTTCTCCATAAGCTTTTGTCGTTCTCGGAGAAGAGAGAAAGTTTGATAGTCAGAAGATAACGCCGCGCTTCCTCGATCTAAAATTTTGGCATGCCTATATAGGTGGGCATTACACGGATACCTTTAGGTGTTTGCATTAAAAAATATTTATAATTAATGCAGAAAAAATGCAGGATATCGGTTGTATACAAAATGGAACATAATTATAAAGTTTCTTTAAATGATGAATTCTTTTTAATGAAATTCTACCCCTTTTTTTACATGAGCTCTACACAGGAAGCCCTGAGGAAAATATTTTCCCTCAGGGCCTATGTCATCTTTGGGGATGCTGTGTGGAGGGTTTTTTTAGGGAAAGGAGAGGGGAGTTCTGGGAAGGAAAAGGGTTTAAGGGATGGGTAAGAATCTGGGTTTTAGTGTTTCCTGGACAACTGCCTCCAAGACTTAGACAAACCTCACCCCATGAACCCGGGAACCCCTGCTAAATCGCCAAACGTAGCGAACCACTTGGGGTGACCTATGGCAGAGGTGTTGGTTATCCAATAAAGGTTACCGGGGCGGCTGTGCCCATTCCCGCCTCCCAAATTGATGATTATTATTTTTGTTTGATAAACTAATGTTTAAGGCTACGTCCGCACAGACAGGCGGCTTGCTTAGCGCCTAGAGCCTAGCGAGTCACCTAGTGAGTAGCTTAGTAAAACGAACGTTCTAGAATTTTCACGACCGGCCGCACTGCGCGCTTGGCGCCTAGCTAGTCGCTTAGCGTGTTTCGAGGTAAAAAAATGTGTTGGTTTTTTTGTCACTTGGCGCGAGGCATTTTAGAAGGAAAAAATTGATGAAATATTAATTGCATGAGTTTTTAAAAGTGAACTTCTATGGAATCCAGCTAATGAACTCCATAAAAATGCAATTGTCTTTGAAGAAACTATGACAATGGGGTAGCAATCGAAGTAGAAAAACATGTTTTTTGCTAAGTTTTTTCTAAGATGAGTATCCAAATGAGTTAATTTTTTATTAAACTTTATTGAAAAGTAGATTAAATGTTTCTCTGGACGTACGCAAATAATCGTAAAATTTTTCCTCATAATTACACCGTTGTTTACAGAACATTAAAGTCCACATGACTTGACCGTGACTTATTTATGTCATGAACTCAACATGATGGATAAGGCCGTGAAATGGAATATTTTAAAGATGAATTTCTGTGTAGCAGTTTTAGAGCTATTTTTGAAAGTGACATCTCGTCAACGTGCCGACAAGCAAATGACCAAGGCACCTAGCGACCCACCACGCAAACCACCTTCAGTGCGGCAACCGTGTATCCTAGCAAGTAGCCAGAATGCAAGCCACTAGGCCCTAGCCGCTAAGCAAGCCGCCTGTCTGTGCGGGCGTAGTCTAAGACAAGAATTTTTATGCATAGCACAAAGGGTAACAATTATTATAAGTAATAATTATTAGCCTGAAACACTCAACTACATTGAAAAATCTCCAGAGAAAAAATACATGCCGCCGACGGGACTCGAACCCGCGTCCTTCTGATTTCCAGTCAACTGCTCTGTCCACTGAGCTACGTCGGCTTATCTCCTGCCCGCCAAATAATTCAATATATACTAGTGTTTCAATCAACAATTACTGCTTATTACATTTTTCCACCTGCAAACAACCAACTTTATTTTATTTGAGAAAGGCATTGTAAGTGCCTTTCTCCTACTAAGTGGCGTCAACACAAATGTCTACATTTTTTGGTGAAATACTTTTACTCGTCAAATATTAATTATTATTTTTAATTGATAAACTAATGTTTAAGACGTGATTTTTTTATGCATAGCTCAAGGGGAAACACTTGCCAGAAAATGCTAGAAAACTTTAGGCAGAGTTACCTTCTTCCATTTTTACAAAAATAAAGGAGACTCTAGGAAGTGCAAAAATTATAGAGGGATAAAGTTTATGTCTCACACGATGAAAATATATGAGAGAATTATCAACACACGAATAAGGAATATTGCAAAAATACACGACGATCAATGCGGTTTTGTGTCGGGAAAATCAACACTAGATGCTATTCAAATAGTCAGAATAATAGTTGAAAAACATCGAGAAGCAAAAAAAAGTCTTGCACATGGTATTTATAGACTTGGAAAAAGCATTTTTTGACAGGGTACCCCGAAGCCTGATATGGGCGGCATTGAGCGCCCACAATGTACCAGAAGGATGTGCTCTCCATACAAGATATGTATACAAACGTTGAAACCCAAGTAAGATGCACATCAGGGATATCACCAAAATTTCCAATTAAAGTGGGGATACACCAAGGATCTGTCCTCAGCCCACTGCTATTCATAATGGTCATAAATTATCTAACAAGTCAAGAAATGAACAACAGTATTCTCAAGACTATGCTTTTTGCAGATGGTGTAGTACTGATAGCAGATAATCATTGTGACTTACAGAATAGCCTGGAAAGGTGGAGAAAGTTCCTGGAGGATAATGGAATAAAAATTAGCAGGAAAAAGACTGAATATTTGTATTTCCCATTTGAAGACACAAATGCTGTAACTCCTTCGATGCAACTGGATGGAGTAACATTAGCCAACTGTGATTCATTTAAGTATCTCGGCTCACTAATACACAGAGACGGAGGTTGTGCAGTGGATGTCATCCGTACAATAGGTGTGGGATGGAAAAAATTAAGATCCGTAACAGGAATATTGTGTGACTCCAAAATGCCTATAAAACTTAAAGGAAAGATGTACCAGGCTATTGTAAGACCCGCGATAATATATGGCTTCGAATGCTGGACTATGTACATTATGTACAACTCCTAATCTAGGCAACCCGAAACAGCAAAAATGCGAATGCCTAGATGGTCGGCAGAAGAATAACTACAAGATAAGATTAAAAGTTCACGCATTCGTGGTAGCCTGGGTGTCACAGACATAAACAGTAAGCTGGAGGAACGACAGTTGAGATGGTATATATAAGATAAGACGGAGACCATCAGATCACACAGTGAAGCAGGCAATGTCTATGGAGCTTCATCGACAGTCTTCCAGAGGAAGACCGAAGAACTCCTGGATGACTCAATGCTCCAAAATAGTTCAGAGAAACTGTCTGGATGAAGGCGAAACCTAGAACAGGAGAAATTATTACCTGAAAACGAGAAGAGCCAACCCCAACAGCCTACCTAGGCAATAAGTTGGGACAGCGCAAGGAACAAGAAGAAAGACAAAGGATAACAATTATTATATTTATTGTAAGTTGTAATAATGTAACAGTGTTTTATTTAATTATGTTTTATCATAAAGTAAACCAAGTCGATTATCTTTTAAAGTATAAATGTGTAACCACTCTAACTGAGTACGTAAATAAATCGGCCGCATATTATTCCCATTTTCACTTATTCTTTTTGAATGATAAGTAAGTTAATACTGCTAGCTCCAACGTATCTTGTACATACAAAAACCTCCCCTCGAAGGTTGTGATTTATATTAGCACCATTACCGGATAAAAATACAGAAGAAAACTTTCTGAAAGGCTTCCCAGCTAAATGACGGCGGGTGTACCAACAAGAAAAGTTATATTATCTCCCCCCCAGATTCCTGGAGGAGTTGTGTCGGGCACTTTGGCGGACAATCCTTCCAGATTTCGGTACACGGTTTCCCATTATCTCATGTGCTCCTGGTCGTTTAGCAAATGCTGTCAACTTAAACTGCTGCTTATTTTTTGCGGTTTTCGTCGTAAATGTGAGTTAGTGACCTTAATATTATGGTTCTGGAAAGAGTTTCATACATTGGTATGTTAGTTCATGGTTTTAACAGAGTATGTTTCTATTATTTACGATATTATGATAAGAAGCGCATGGAAATTATTTTAAGATTTTTGATTCTTTCTTCGGAAAATATTATCTCAATTGATGACTCGTAATTATCGTTTTGAAAATATTTATACCTTGTCATTAAATTAATTAATTAAAGAACAGTGGAGGACCGATGGTTGATCCCTGCAGTACTCCAAATTTATGCTCCATTATATTATATAGTTATAAATTCCACAGGACCTAAGGAGCTAGCTTTGAACGAACACATTATCTCGTAAATTAATGTAGCTATATTGCCGAAACTCAATCGAAAAATGTTGCCCGGAAATCCGAAGGTCCTGGTTTGAGTCCCAGAGGTGCCAATATCTTGTTCAGATTTTTCTGATTGAGTGTCGCTAATATTGTCTTCGTTTAATTAAATATTACAATTTGAGATTTTATACTAGAATTCCAGTGGATACAAATTTATCCGCACACTAGATAGATTTAATTCGGGTTTGAATCTTGCAATCATATATAAAAATATAGCAGCCATTAAAAAGACGCGTTAAAAAAATGATGATAATAAGGGTATTTCTTAGTCGAAGTATGATATCTACCGTTAAAAATGACCGAATCGGATAGAGACACCTCAGTGTGTTAGAGCTGTGACCCGGAAAGCCGAAAGTCCTGAGTTCGAGTCCCATAGGTGCCAATATCGTTTTCTGATTTTTCGTCTCCAGATTTTCAATTGAGTTTCGCTAATATTGTCTTCATTTAATTAATCATTACAATTTGAGGACTTACTCTTAAAACGTTTAAAATAAAAATGAATTATAAAAAAATTATTTAAATAGTTTTGAGACAAGAATTAACGCGTCGTATGTAACTAAATTAGAAACTATTGGAAAAAATTTGATGCATGTTTGTGTTGCTCTCAGCCTTCCAAATTTCTTTCTTAATCTACAACTACCAAGAAACGAATCCCGTGAACACGAAAACATAAAAAATAATGTATATATTAAAAAAAGCATCGCTGTCTTTCTTATTATATCTTCACGTGAGAATGGCACATAACATCAGTAACAGCATTCAACCAGATCGTAAAGCATTCTTAAACTGTTCAAAACTTTACAGATAAATACACAGTGCATCAATGTTCGTGCAAGAGAGGATGATCTCCATCTTCTTTATGCCTTTTCAAACAAAACTTAGGAAAAAATCCCATTTTTCACTCAGTATCGGTTCGATATCGTGAGATGAATGGGAAAAGTTTACCTTCGCCGAATGAAGTTACGAGACAGAATTTTACCTGCAATTTATATGGATGCTCAAATATAGTGAATGTTAACCGTGAACTTATAAATCATGTCTACAAAACATTTGTGGGTAACCATTTTATTTTTATTTTTAACAAAATGAGTAAAATTTCCAATTGTAATATTTGATTATATGAAGACAAAATTAAAAGTCAATGGATATCGCATACTTAAAATGAAAATGAATTAATTTTTTCCAAGACAACACCTAGATAGCATTTAGTTAGGCCACGTCCGCATAGGCAGGCGGCTTGCTTAGCGCCTAGAGCCTAGCGAGTCACCTAGCGAGTAGCTTAGTAAAACGAACGTTCTCGAATTTTAGCGACCGGCCGCACTGCGCGCTTGGCGCCTAGATAGTTAGTAGATAGTCGCTTGGCGTGTATCCAGGTAAACCAACGTGTTGGTTTTTTGCCGCTAAGCGCGAGGCATTTTAGAAGAAAAAATTGGATGAAATATTATTAGACAGTTGTCAGAAACTATGGGAAGATGTAGCAATCTAAGTAGAAAAAGATGGTTAGTACTAAAAAGTGATTTATTTATGATGAGACTTTTTTTTACATTGAGAAGTTAATTGTGGTTATGAATTTTCGTGATTTGTTTTTGGGATGTTATGCCATGTTGCAGCTCATCTGCCCTGATGATAGTGGTGATGGACACTGTAACGCTGTCCGAAACTTTGGCTAAAGGAGGTAGCGTAACACGGCATAACACCCCAAAAACAAATATCGAAAATACTTTTGGCCGTGAAAATCTAAAGACGTACATGGTTATGAATATTTTAAAAATGAATTTTCTGTAAGTAGCAGTTTTAGAACTAATTTTGAAAGTGACATCTCGTCAACGTGCCGACAAGCAAATGACCAAGGCACCTAGCGACCCATCACGCAAACCACCTTCAGTGCGGCCACCATGTATCCTAGCAAGTAGCCAGAGTGCAAGCCACTAGGCTCTAGGCGCTAAGCCAGCCACCTGCCTGTGCGTTCGTAGCCTTAGGGTTTGAATCTTGCAATCATACACAAAGATAGCAGCCAATACAAATGAGCGTTGATCAAGTGAAGAAAATTTGGTATTTCTTAGTCGAAGTACGATATCTACATAAATGAAACAATTTAACTTTGTTTGAACCACTTATATATTTGAGTAAAGCCGACCGGTTTCGGAACGACCGTTCCCTCTTCAGGGAAAGCGTATACTGATTTGACAGTTACGAAATATGGATGGGAACAATGTATTATTGTGGTAGGGGTGGAGCCGTTGCTAGGTATTAATGAAGTGTGGGTGGATAGGGGAACATATTCATGATTGGGCTATAAGACAATATTTTTTGTTTGTTGATAATAGATTCATTATTTTTAAGGGATTTTTTATTACCAAGGCTTCTAAGTTATCTAATCTAATCTTTATGATTAATATGAAGAATATTTATCCTCGTACTTTTTTCAAAACTATGGTTATTTTCAATGATATGGTTAGCGAACTCAGAAAAATTATTATTATTAAGACACCTTAAGAGGAATATAAACGCTAGAAATATTTCGATTCTCATGCCTGCAAAATTTAAAATCGAGCGTCTTATTTGCACGAGGCAAGTAAGCGAAAAAATTGTTTTTATTTATTTTGTGCATAATTTTATAAGAACGAAAAAAGTTAGAACATAGAAAACCTAAAAATAGTCTTAGCCATAAAGGACTATTTTTTAAAAATTGATTTTTTTATTACTTCATAGTTAAGTCATGGAAAAATATTTTTTTTAGTGATATACGCTTATATTTTTTGTTATGTAAATAATAATTTTATTGTTATTCCAATACATAGAAAAGCTAGTAAAAGCTTCAATTTATCCGTAGTTAAAGTTCATACTGTAAGCCGATTCGTCGGAAAGATTAATCTAAATAGGATTTCACGTATATCTTCATCTTAAATGTTCTTTGGTTCTGATTTCAAAATGACGAGTCGTTTTTCCAATATAAAATGAGGGACAATCATTACATTTGAGTTTATATATTCCGAAATTAGTCAATTTATGGCCGAATACGACCGAAACGGATAGGGACACATTAGATCATTTGGTAGAGCTGCGCACCGGCAGATTTTTGAAGGTTTGCAGTAGTATTGGTTAACAATATCGGCGACACACGGTAGTTCCCTCATAACAATCTAGCTAGACAAAAAGATTTCAACGATGTTTTTATTTATGTACAAAATTATGCTCACAACGTAGAAAAAGTCCGTACCTAGTATTATGTTCTCATCGATAAAGAATTAAAATAATACGTGCTACACGTGTCGACCATTTAAACACGACACTTTGGATGAGCTTGTCGCTCGCCTGCGCAGCTGCGGTCAGACTCTTTCCGGTGTGTACGCTGTTGGGTCGTTAGTGGTGTAATTTGAAATCGGAGAGATATTACGCCAAGTGAGTAATTGAAGTCAATGGCATATTCTTTCAAATTTATTTAAGTATTTAATAATTTGCCCACTCAACAATTCTATTAATCTTTCACAGAAAAAGGATTTAAGTCGGAAGAAGTACTTCAAGTCAATTATGAGACGTCATTAGTTCTTGCATTATTCCGATAGGATTAATGTCAGAAAAAGCTCTGAAATCTGGAAACAAAGATTTTTGAAAAATCAGGGGATTTTATACTTGAAAAACATCGCTTTCCAACGCAAACAAAGATTTGTTTTACACACTACTTATAAGTTCGGATCCTATAACATCCGGAATTACCACAATATAAATAAAATATCCCAATGACATCTTAAAATTATTGTCGATTTCAGAAGTGTCAGTAAAGAAATTGTAGAAGACTGTAGGCAGTGCCACTACAGGAATATTATCATTTAACAATGGTTACGATAGTGACTCGGTCAGTAGTTCGTAAACAAATGTCATTTGGTTTTATTCCTTTATTTTTTTGTAAATAATATTTTTAAACTAATTACCTACAATTAGCACACTGTTATTGACCTTTTTTAACCATTGTACTATTGTTTTAGTATTTTATTTTGATTTGAAAATTCTGTAACAGTGGTTAAAATAAATTTGTATTTTTTTAAGTATTTTTTTAATAATATTCTGACCCTTTTGCAACATATGCCAAGGAAAAATATTTTTGTATAGCTTGATTGGGTTTTGGGATCGCTGTGCGACCGCGACGTCAGGAAACACAGTCCTACCCAGTAAAAACTGATAGCACATCTCTTATATTTCATTGTATTTGGTCCGGTCAGGGGTTGGGAAGTACGTCGGGTTCCTCGGTTGGATGAGTCTTCCATCATTGCACAAGTATCTTCTGCTTGTTATGATGGTAGTAAGTACAAGGTTTTAAAATATTTTCAGGTTATTTGTAACTCGGAATGTTTATATACTTTTATATGTATGAAAAATGGATGATTGTGTTAATCTTCTTTGCTTTTAATTTAAGAAGTATAATAATGCAAAAAATGTTGGCAATTCTCGGGTAACGGTCATTAAAAGTAAACAAGAAAAATTCTGGACGACTATTAAATACAAGTGAAGCCGCACACAAATTTTTTTTTTGACCAAACCCAATAAGTCCAGAAAAAAGCTTCAATAACCAATGTCTTATCCTTCCCATTCTATTTTTCCACTTCTTTCATGCTCACAACATGTCAAATAAATCGGGGTTCCATCGGTTCCGTCCAAACGAAGGCAGCGTAATCTGCTGAACCGCGACTAGTAAATAAGTTGCCGGCTTGTTTAAATCATTGACCGAAGAACTATGATTTACAAGCAGAGTTCAATTGCTCGGTGCCATGACCTTTTCCAGAAATTATATTTTCATTAAGTCTGGAGGGTCTAATAGCATAGCGAAATCAATAACTACCGATGTTTTATACCGTTTTCAAGAGCACGGCCGCACTGTTGACCAGACCGATATTGACAGGGAATAATCAATGAATCGATGCATGATGGCAACACTAACGGATCTGTCTATGGATTTTCACGTAAATATCAAACGGCTTCATGAAAATTAAAAATACTAATAAATTCACAATTTCTAATTGAAATGGTGGCTTAATAACATTGGTGCTTTGTACACGCCTTTTGAGACTAAAGGGAAGTTAATTAGTCATTGAGGTCTTTAGTCATATTTTAACACTAGGAAACTTTAACTTTAACTAGGAAACACAATTCGAGGAGGTCTTTAACAATTTCGCGCTCACTCTCCCAACATGAAAATTGTAGAAAAGCTTTCATTTTTACCTTCTAATAATAACTTTCCAAAACAGACTATTAGTGGCATTATATAACCACGGTTGATGTGCTTTTAGAGAATTCTGCAAGAGGTAGCTCGGTAAGAATTGGTAACGTGTGACGTCAGACATGGTAATGGCGGCTCTAACTGCTTACTAATTGCCGCCCAGGCCATATCTCCTCCTGGCACTCTTCCAGTCATAGAACAACTTCTGCTATTTATATCAATTATCTGAGAACCAAGTGGTAATACGATACACTGGAGGAACAGCGATATTAAGCTTTGGCTTTTTAAAATAGCGTGGGGACGTAATTACTTTGTGTGGAAAACGTTGCAAAAATGTCATGAGAATGTTGCTTTTATACCATTTACGGTTTTAAAAAAAGTGATGCAATACAAGAATTCAAACTGCCCGCAGTCCCAAACAGTGCCCAACATTTGTACACGGTTGACATTTGTCACATGAGAACGGGTCGTTTCTTCGATTCATTCTTGTGTTCAACAGCTCGGCTGTGGAATGATTTGACGGCCTCTGTGTTTCCTCCTTCCTACAATATGGGTCTCTTCAAGACCAATGTTCATTCCTTTTGAAATTGAAAGGAATGAACATGGAACACCATTCAGAATTGAAACGTTGCTTGAAAATGGCTTTAGCCGTGTTTAGTGACCAGATCTGAATAGCCAGGTACTTCCCAACCTTCCTCTTCCCCACCTCCTTCCCCTCCCCACTACCTTCAGCCTCACAACATACCCCATTTGGGGATGCCATAGTCTCACTGGCTCCAGACGGGAGCAGTTGAGATTCTTGTGCGGTATTCACTGTAAAAAAAAAAAAAAATCCTTCCTCTCCTCAAAAAAACCCTGCACACAGCATCCCAGATGACATAGGCCCTGAGGGAAATTATTTTCCTCAGGGCCTCCTGTGTGGAGTTATGTAAAAAAAAAATATTTAGGGAATAAAAAAATCTAATCTAAACATTCGTTAACGCCACATAAAAAGATTTTTCAGATTAAATCATCCTTTCAACTATCAATCGAACAAAATTAATGGGCTTGCGTCTGCGTGGTTGATTTTCAGAACCCGGCTTGGAGAGTATGTCTAACGCGACGCCATACTCACCGCGCCACAAATAACATCTGCAAACAAAGCTAGCGTTGTAATTCGGTTTCATCTTCCGTCAGTAGATCGTATGGGGACGTGTCCCCCCTAAGTATAACTACTACGAATTTGTGAATATGTAATATCTCTCCGGATACGGAAACATTGACGTTAATACATAGTTGTATCAAGCGGCTATATATTACACATGACGTCATTGCCTTTCTCCGTGTCCCGGTGACTAGCTACCCTGGATGACAGTAAATCCGAGGAACGGGCTATTTTTGGAACCAGTTCCTGTTGGATTTATAAAATGGTCACCAACACTAACTGGTCAAAGCCGAACTAAAAGCCGCTCGCAGGGCCTAGCAGCAAAAACCTGCGGAACGGGTTTTTAACTGCTAGTATATTTGTCACTGTCATCCAGTGTAGCTAGTCACCGGGACAAAGTAACGAAGAAAAGCAAAGACGTCATATGTAGTACATATCAGCTTGATACAACTATATATTTCCGTCGATCTTTCCATATCCGGAGAGATACTACATATTCACAAATTCGAAGTAGTTATACCTATCCAGTCCCCATCCGACCTACTGACGGAAGTAGCAACATCTTGTGACGAATTCTTGAATTCGAAACCGAATTACAACAGTAGCTTTCTTTGAAATTACACGTACACAGATGTTATCTTTTGTGGCACGGCGAGTATGGCGTCGCGTCAGACATGCACTCGGAGCCAGGTTCTGAAAATCAACCACGCAGACGCAAGCCTATTAATACTATTCGATTTTTGCTCACTTACTGCGTGGCGGGCCGAATCGGGAGAGACTAATTGAGGGAGTCATTTTAACGCCTCCAGCCGGACTTTCCTACCCATCGTCGGGTAGCGCAGTGGGAGTGTTGAATTCATACGTCCGTCACTCCTGGACACTGACCTCCAGATTCGTGACCAACTCTCGTACCTTTTTCCTTCCCAGAACTCCCTCCCCTTCATTTCCCTAAAAATACCCTCCACACAGCATCCCCAAAGATTATATAGGACTTGAAGGATTTTTTTTCCTCCTCCTGTGTGGACCTAATGTGAAAAAATACGAAACGAGAAAGTCACTCCTAATATAAATTTAATCGGGTTTATCGTTCGAATAAGGTTCGGAACCATTTTAATAAATCCCCCTTCACTAATGATCCTGTAAGGGGTGAAGAATTGCTCCTTTTCACCCTTTTCTTATTTATCCCTGTCCTCCTAATTGAATTTCCCTTGTGAAAATTCGGAAAGAGCCAATCTTATAACTGTGGATAAGTTGCAGATAGCATCGGTTCGGGGAAAGCTGCGTGGGAACCAAGAACCAATCAATTTGGCGCGCTTGTCAGTTTTGGCGGGAGTTTGCACCGAGGTTGCCAGATTGTACAGCGGTTTCGCGCCATTTTGAGTCGATTCCCCCGCAAAATGGCCGCGAGATAATGAAGTGACACTTTCGGCGACGACGACCAGATATATCCTATTCTTGTTAGCGGGACCTTTGGGAAAAACATTTTGATCTTTTGTCGTCTGGAGTTTTTTCGCGGACAGATAATATTTTGAACCTCGACCTTTGGTATTGTTAGGTATTCGGTTTATCGCTCTTATCTTTGATGATCTTTAAGATTACGCTTTCTGTTTGACGAATAAATCTGAGAAATAAACAATGGCGTGCCGCGGCTTTTTTGCGATTAACGAGATAAAAGTTTGAATTAGCCTTTTACAGTAAAAGAAAGCAATATTTATAAACAGTAACCCAGATGTATTATTTTCCTCTTATGACGGTAACGAAGTGGTCTAGTCTCACCATAGACATCCAAATCAATAGACCAGAAGATACAGATGAGGGGTAAAACCAAACTATGGGGGGCGAAGAGAGGAAGAAGAGACTGTGATTCGTTAAAAAATCAATCTGATTAGTTCTTAAAAGCAAAATCTGCTTTGAATGAATAGACCTTTTTACATGGGAGCGCGAATTGCTTGCCACGTTAATAACATATTTTCGAAGGTCAAATGCTCGCCCCGAAAAGATTCGCCCCATTCACATGGCAATATTTTGTTGCCGTGTTTAGTTAAGACACTTTTACAAATTTTTCATAATTTACTTACCCCTGTAACCAGCGACGAGCACACTGGAGAACCGCCCACATTTGCTATGTCCAAAAATATGTGGGTATAAATGAATAGCACAAGCTACCGTTTTTGGCGTGTTATTTCGTAAAATATATGAATATTAGTTCCGCGCTGGTCACGACAAGAATGATGACGTCACATATTTTAGATTCAAGCGAGGTTCTCTCCCCTCCCCATGGAGCGAGCTGGCTCCAAGGCGGAGCTCTAGCCGGCACTTAGGGCAGGTCCAGATATATTCATATGTCCGTGAGTCTCACCCATTAAATGTGATAATGAAGAAGACCAAAAGTACATTTCTCCTCATTACGTGAACTTAGCTTTTTTTACATTAGCTCCACACAGAAGGCTTTGAGGAAAATAATTTCAATCATAACCTGTGTCATTTTGGTGACCGGCCAACTCAGAATGAACCAACTCAGAACCACATCAGAAAGGTCATTAAGTGTGATCATAAAAAAATAGTGAAAAGGTTACATGAGGTTAGGGTTAGCGGCTATTTTTAAATAATATTTTCATTGCTTTCAATGATTTTTCAAAGAAATGTTGAGTTGACATGGAACAGTCATCTTAGGGCAGGGATGGCGAACCAATGGCACGCTACACATTATTTTGGGCACGTCACTGATCAGTGATCGCAAAATTTATTATGCACTACGAAAAAAAATGTCATACGAGCGCGGCAAGTTACGCGGCTGCAAATGTCGTTGCTCGGCATAGTAAACCTTTTTAAGAGGGAGAGTTTTCGAAAGAAACCTGGATTGCATGCGCGCCCTCTCTTTTTGATGATATCGATAATAAAGATAAGATAATTCAGGGTATCAAAGATGTCCAGAAACACAATAAAAGAAAGAATCTTAAAACTGGCCGAAAAGGTAACAGATCAACAAAAAATTGACATAAGCTCTGCTTCTTTTATATCGCTGTCTTGACGAAAGCACTGACGTCACTAAATCTGCACGTTTAGCGGTTTTTGCTCGATATTGCGCTGGAAATGTCATTAAGGAAGAATTAATTGCGATAAAATCGTTGCTGACAAAGGGCACTGATATTTATACGGAAAAAGAAATTGATTTGAAAAAAATTGTTTTCGTAACAACTGATGGTGCTCCAAGTATGGTGGATAAAAATGGTTTCATAAGTTTATTTCCAACAGATGTAGTAAATAAAGAGTTTTTAATTAATAGTTAGTATTTATTATTATTATTTTTGCAATAATCACAAAGTCAAAATTATTTGACGGCACGTGTATGACCTCATTAAACCTTTCTTTATAAAAATGGCACGTTGATATGTAAAGGTTCGCCATCCCTTTCTTAGGGGGTGCTATGTGGATGGTATTTTTAGGGACAGCAAGAGGAAGAAGCTCTGGGAAAGAAAAGGTATGCGGGGTGGGTAGGAATCCAGGGTTCAGTGTGTCCTGGAGTGACGAACGTAGGAACCCATCCGCCCATCTACGGTTCAAGGTTATAAGTCGAAAGTCAAGCTAGACAGGTCAAAGGGCCTCCCTCAATTAGTCTCTTTCGATCCAGCAAACCTCACCCCATGAACCCGAACATCCCTGCTAAGTCACCAAATGTAGCGAACCACTTAGGGTAACCTATATAGGTGTTTGTAATCCAATAAATGGTTCCCTGGGAGGTGGTCCTAATACCCGCCTCCCAAACACTGATTCAAATAACAATGATGAAAACGCTAATTAAAGATGATAATATATATATTTTTTTACATGAATACCGCACAAGAGTCCCAACTGCTCCCGTCCGGAGCCAGTGGGACTATGGCATCCCCAATTGGGTATGTTGTGAGGCTGAAGGCAGTGGGTAGGGGAAGGAGATAGGGAAGAGGATGGTGGGGAAGAACCTGGCTATTCAGATCTGGTCATCAAACACGGCAGAAGCCATTTCAAGCAACGTTTCAATTCTGAATGGTGGTCTTACACCAGGGCGATACTGAGAGTAACTTCCACTCTGGAATGTGCCGCAAGCATACTATATATTATTTTAAATGAATAAATTGTGAAATGCACAGATTAAACAAATAAAATTTATTTGCCACGCCGGGATTCGATCCCGCGACTTTCGAAATGCGTGTCAAGCGCCTTACCGCAGCACTACGCCGGTCGTCTAATACCACTAGTTCAAATCACAGCAATGATTATCAATTTTCTGTCATCTATTTCTGTTATCCAATTCAATAAAAAATAATTACCTGATTCAAAATTAAATGATTGGAAATGCCATCTTTGTTCCTTTTAATTTACAAAATACAAAATCGACTTTACACACATTTAAAAAAGTCACAAGTATATGAATATCATACAAGACAACATAACAAATTGTACACTAATACATGGAGGAGTAAAATAGGTAAAAGATGCATAGGCCTTGAGTTATGAGGATATATAATCGTACAATTACAATCTCCTCCCCGTTAGCCCGAAAACGGAGAATCGAATAAATAATTAAATTAAAACAAAACTGTTTAATCTTTATTTGCCACGCCGGGATTCGATCCCGCGACCTTCGGTTTGCGAGTCAAGAGCTTTACCGGCTGAGCAAGATATTCCGCCTCCAATCGACTCCGTTAAGGGCCTGCAACCCGGATTTGTACCGATTTATTACATATTTCCCTTAAACACGGTAAGTTTTAAAGCTCTTAAAAAAATTTATGTTATTCTTGAAGATAATATCTAGACTTTGCCCGCGCCGAAACGCAAATTGTATAAAATTCCATCGATAGAAAAAAATCGCAAAGTATGCTCCAAAAATTATTATTAACACGTTTGTTTCAGTTATTTTACAAGTTATACAGGGTGTTAAGAGACGTACTTGACATACTTTAACCAGTGATTCCTGACATTATTTGGAGTAAAAAATGTTAATGAAATTTTGGTCTCCACTTTTTTTTTTTTTCGAAAAAATTTTTCTTCAAAATCAAACAAAAAAAAAATTCTTCCGCATGTCGTCACTGGTCACTCAGCCGGGTGTCTGACAAACCCCTTACCCCGCCTCCAACTGTTCAACAACTACCATGTTTTTATGTTTTTGTAGAAAAAAAAAAAAAAACATAAATAAAGTCACCGGAGACCAAAATTTCATTTACATTTTTTACTCCAAATAATGTCAGGAATCACTGGTTAAAGTAAGTCAAGTACGTCCCTTAACATCCTGTATGTATGAAAAAATTCAGTGTTTCTTTAAATGCTGTTTAAGATAATGCCCATGAGATTTTTGCTCTATTTTAAACGAGTCGTGTTTTATTAAACATTTTCGCAATTTTAGCATCGATTTTGCCGCTGTAAATGTTAGCGCTCTCCTCCGACGTTCGTAATTTCGTATCTCTCCATCTTCTTCTTTTCGGGCCCGGTTGCAGAGCCTTAATTAGGTTTGTGTAATTGTAATCCAAATATCTCAAATTCCACGAAAATATTCGTATTTTATATATAGTCGATACGAAAAAGTGTAACAATTTCAAATACATTTAAAAAGATTGACTGAAGATAAATTAATCAATTCATTCAACTGCATTACTTGTGGCAGTTGTTTAATTAATCCATGAGTCAAAAGATCATCACCGTAGACAAAAAACTTTCTAATAAAGAAGATGTATAAAAACTGTGAACTTCTTTCTGCAGAAACAACGAGAAAGGGTAGATTAGGATCGTCTAAAACATTTCATTACCAGGATGTAAAAAAAATTCTCAATTTTTAGGGACGAGCTTTTATTTCAGCGTTTCAGCAGATGGCGTCCAATAAAAGTAGCTGCTGGAAAACAGCGACGGGAATTAAAAATGTTACGATCAAAGATCGAGACGAATTCTCAAGAAGAAAATTTGGTGACCATTCAGTGTTACCATTGGGAATAATTTATTTATTTATGCTGAGTTCTGAGTTCTTTGTTCTTATTTTCTCACTTGCGTAAGAACAATCCAGTTATAAAAACTCAGGTATGTAACATTAATAAAACCTACTCACAAATGATGCCTAACACCTAAAATATTAAGTGTGCAGTTCACACGTGGTGGAAGTGAAACCTTCAGAAAACTAAAGTTGACAAGAGTGGGGAGGCTATAAATCACCGCACAAAGAACCGATGATACTATCTCATTATCTTGCACATAAGATGCATCATAGGTTTATGTGTTTGTCGCTATTTTTCATTTTATCGAGTTTTAAATCACAACGGTGCTAAAGAAGTTTTCACTACAAAAATTATATTAAAACTCATTCAAATAACAAATAAAACAAACAGAGGCAAGAGACACACAAGGGATACTTTATAATATAATTAGCTCAAAAAATATTATATGTTTTTAGCAATAGCAGGAAAAAAATTCTGAATCTATATAAATTACCAATTAAAATATCTACTTTAGCCCACTCCATGTTATTATAAATATATTCTACACATTTGTGTCGGTGGGCTAAGCCCTGTGCTTGTAGCTTGTATTGTCATTAGTTCCTTTCCTACCCATCAAGTAAAATACCGCTACTGATAGTCATACGAGTGCGTGAATGGACCCAGCCGAGATAGAAGAGAAGTGCAGCGCAGTAAGTCCTTTTCTCCCATTCCCTTATGTGCATTATTTTACTTGTGCAGTGGTCTTTCATACATTTCAAAACACATACAAGGTCCTTCGATATCCGCAGACACATAAATCACACATCAGCTATATTATTTTTAAATGTATTCAGGCGAAACACGCTGTGGCGTCGTTAACAATAGGAGTTGGGACCATAATGTAGTTGATACAATGATAATCAATACAATAATATCCCGGTTCCCCCATTTACAAAAATTTATGACAAAATTGCACTACTACAATTGTATAAAGATTTCTTTAATAAATATACTGTACCACAATTAATTATTAGCAAAAGAATCATATCTATTGGAGGACTAACAGTACCACTAGTACGAACCACAACAGCACAGCATCACTATATATTCAAGATATGCGATCGGAAGAAACTACGACAAATATAACAAAAAAATTCAATTGAAATACTCTAGTACCACCTCATAACTTTACTTATTGTTTAGAAATATGTTTGCTTCATCAATCCTTTGAACCATTTATTAACTAACCAACAATTTTATTACTTGTATCGTATTTTTCTCATAAAATTGCTATTAGTTTTCATAATAATATTTTTAATTTATATAGAGGTAAAAGTATTTAGTTGTCCTCTCCTAAACACGAGCAGCTGCTTTATTAGGAGAGTGATTGAAATATTGTTGTTATATTATGTTGTAAAATTGTAACTTTAATATTTTTTTCAATCAAAAAAGAAATAATAACACGATAATCTTGGTAGATGGCCGTGGTTTTTTTATGTAAACAAATTAGATCAATCGATTGCCTTCTAATTTTAAGTGTATTAATCTTGAAGCATTCAAGGCGTGGGCCGTAATTCTCAGTTGGTCAGATATACCACATTTGAAGTCTTTTACACAGATTCTGCGATGATTTCATATTTGCAGTAACATGGATTTTAAAAAGTGCATCCATATTACATTTTACTTGTAAATGACGTCGGAGTTAGAATTTATTTACTGTGGGTTCTTGAATGGTTCATATATTCTGTGAATAAAATCCGCCATTTTAAGTGATTTACATTTAATTTCGTTAGTGCGTACGTGTACATACATAAAATAATATTAATATTTCTGATACTTTCCCCATATTGATATTAAGAGTTACCCCATTGTTTTTACAACGTCCCAACACAATATCTCCTTCCGTAGCATATTCTGTATTTATATTTATTATGCTTCGAAATTTGTAACATTGGTCTATTCTAGATTATATGCATTTTTTTAAGCTAGATGATAGAGCATGAAGATAGAGCAAACTGGAACGGTGGTCTATGTATACGATTTTTTTCTTTGTTTACTGTCAAATCTTTGATCTATGTATTAAAAAAAAAAACTATATATTGTTTAACCTTAAATAAAAAATTGTTATCTACATTAGTTGTCTCCGCCTTTTTAACACGAGCTTTGCTAAAAAAAAGGTGTAAGACATTTTAAATAATATTTTTTCTTATAAAAAACTTTATAGAATTAACATGTAATTTTTGTAATTTTTATTAAAAAAATTAAAAAATGTGCGGTGCAACAATTGTTTTAAAACTTATTTTTCAATCGAAATTTTTCTTAATTCTTCCAAGTTTTAGGCCATTTTTTGGCCATAAAGCATTTTTTTCATGACGTTTTTAGACTAAATAGAAATACTTCCGAGAAGTTTGGTGTCTTATTTTTTGACCCCCATGCAAAGAGCAGTGTTATAAGTTTGACCGCCGTCTGTGTGTGTGGCATCGTAACTCCTAAACGAATGGACCGATTGTGATGGTTTTTTGTTGTTGTTTAAAAGATGACGTGATCGAGATGGTTCTTAGCTACAATTCATGAAATCTGTTCAAGCGTTTCAAGGTCATCAGCTCTTTTTTGTGTCGGGGGTTGCTTAAAATTTTGACAATTTTACTTATCTACCTTACCTTTTCAATTTTTTTTTTGTTTATTGTTACGTGATAAAAATAATGATTACTAAATAAAAAAATATTACACACTAGCTAGCTGACCGGCCAAATGTTGTTCTGCCATATATGTGAATTATTTCTCGTGAATATTTTGTTTGTTAAATAAAAAACATCAAATGTATTGTAAGTGCGTGGGGATGGGATCTATAACAGAAAGAGGAATGGAGCGCTGTAGACGATGACCGCCGAAAAAAAATACCAACCATTCATTTTCTCAATTCAATGTATTTCATTAAAGTAACGAATATATTCATAAGTTATTAAATGAAAGGTGAAAAAAAGTAATGTGTTTTTTATCCTAAAATAGGATAAAAAATATACTACTTATAATAAAGAAAATCCATATTAATTTCGAAAGGCAATTGAGTGTACGATATTTTTTGTCAGTCCGTACTAATAAGCACAAATAAGCTCGATGGTTTCCCACGCGAGAACATGCCACGTATAATTGTGCATGTGAAAACATGGTGTGCCCAAATCTAAGCCGCAAACAGACATCGTTTGGCATTATGACTTATTGATTGTCATTGCGAATGCCATATAATAGGAAATTAATAAATAATTTCGTTCTGTTTGAAATACGAACAATGGTTAAATTTGTTCATACCAAAATACTAAAATCGCGATTAAAAAATGGGAATGTCACGATTAAAAAATGTAAGCGTGGGGTAGGAGGATGAAAATTTGGGGTTATAGGGTGACCCGAGATTTTTATATGTATATATACATAGATTTTATGATAGCGTATTTACAAGTATAATTTCAAGGTTCAGGAATATCACCCACCGACGATAATACCTCCACAAACAAAAGCAGATAGGTACTTCCCTTGTACATGTGTGTTTTGGCAGCTCGCTTAGCCGCAACTTAATCCTTACAAATAACAGGCCCGCCAAAAGTTGCGGTGATTTGATAATGCGACTGGTGGGCTGGTGGCCTGGTGTCCTTGAGTGTGAGCACCTTCCGCGAAATGGACGACCAACCTTTGGACAGGAAATTAATGAGCAGGGTACATTGTACGGTACGAATATTAAAGAAGTTTAGGGAGTATTTTATTTAAAAAAAATAACGTTTTGAGAATTTTTTGTTCTTGAATGTCTTTAAATGGTCAATAAGAACTAAATTACTGTCTGTTCTGCATAACCCCCAGCTCAGATATGGGGGATCCATCGAAACCAGAGTTAAGTTAGGCTCTCAAAAACTGGACGTACTGTACAGGGCCCGCAGACACTTTGCCAAATCACAAATGCGCACCACTATCGCAAAATACATGAAAAAACCATTAACTTCGTGCAAAACGGGCGGTCCGTTTGATAGATTCTCCTAACATAACAAACGGATTGCAATCTTTAGATCACAGGCATTGGGTGGGAATTGTATCCTTGTTCTAGCAGTATTTCAATGAAAGACGCTCCAAGGAACTAGCGGCATTGATCCCTACGGCACCAGTGCATAGTCGGGAAACACGCCAAACGCGCGCCCAACATATATGTACATGGTTGACATTTGTCACATGAGAACGCGTCGATTCTTCGACTCGTTCTTGTGTTCAACAGCTCGGCTGTGGAACGATTGGCCGGCCTCTGTGTTTCCTCCTTCCTACAACATGAGTCTCTTCAAGATCAATATTCACATCCCTTCCTCTCTTCAAAAAGATCTTCCACACGGCATCTCAGATGATAAATTATTTTCTTCAGGGCCTCCTGTGTGGAGTTAAAGTAAAAAAAAATAAAAAATTCCAAATTAACCCAAGCAAAGACACATTGATTTATTCGATTTGTTTTTTGACTTTATCTTATTTACACATGTTATTTTTTGCTCCCTCCTTTCGGTGATCACCTCCGTATCCGAGACCTGCGCAAGATTACATAATTCACCCTGAAATCAGGCTGATACTGCCTGAACGCCGCCTGAATAATGCCCAAAGTCCGGCTGAAAGCAGAATACAGCCTTCATTCCAAAACACTGCCTGAAAGGTGGCACAACGGCCCGGCCGCCATTTCCGGTGGACGGAAGTCACAAAGTGCCACACTTCCGATTTTAATGCAAACCGCGGGAATTGGCCGAATTACTGACGAGAAGGGGAAGAAGGACGG
This sequence comes from Limnephilus marmoratus, assembly GCA_917880885.1. Classification (NCBI taxonomy): domain Eukaryota; kingdom Metazoa; phylum Arthropoda; class Insecta; order Trichoptera; family Limnephilidae; genus Limnephilus; species Limnephilus marmoratus. Next base: position 8,511,608 of record OU862924.1, read on the forward strand.
TGGTGATACGACGATTAGGGGATACGTAATTTATTGTACATTTAGAGTCCACCAAATCCAACTCTGTTGAGATTTTATTTTATTTATTTCGGCCTTCACCTAGATTCTAATTCTAGGATCATTTATGTACATTATTATCTCTTATATATAAAAATGAATCGCTAAGTGTTGCTAAGCGCAAATCGCGAGAGCAGCTGAACCGATTTCGCTAATTCTTTTTTTAGAATATTCCTTGAAGTACAAGGATTGTTCTTACGGAGAGAAAAAATAAGAAAATTGCGCAGAAAATTGGATAATTTCAGAAAACCTAACGACTATCGCACGTTTGACAGTTCGCGTGTTTGAGAATGACATTTTGCAAAACAATGATTGTTAAATCAGGATTCTATTTTTGAAAATCTTTAAGTTGATAAATTTATTTAAAGTAGGTACTCCCCTAATAGTTTCAATCGAATCAAGAATTTTAGATATTTTAAATAGGTATCAAATTTAATGAACATGAAAAATGGAAATTTGAATAAAAATTGTAAAAGGTGCGGGCTGTTTAAAAACTGAATGTACTGGGATTGAATATATGAAACGCGGGAGGAGGGTTGGTGGGACAAGGGAGCGGGAAAGGGAAGAGGGAAGGCGGGGAAGATGGAAGGGTAACGTGGGAGGAGAGGGGGACGTGTGAGGGGGGAGGGGAACTCTGGAGAGGGGTTCGCGGGATGGTGAAGGGAGGGGGAGTGGAGTGGGGAGAGGGAAAGAAAAAAGGGGAGGCGGAAGGGGAACGGGACGAATGGGAAAGTACACTCAGGGAGAAAATTTTTCTTTATTAAATGGCATAGCAACGCATGCCGGGACCAGCTAGTTATTAATATATTTGAAAAATTATCTACATGGTTCTCTACAAATAATTTATAAAATATATTGTAACGGGATTATTTATGGTTAACGCAAATATGTAGGGTACAATCGATTTGCAAGTACGACACAGTTCGATAATAGCAAGACAGTACAATAAAGTTTACGGGTTCACTCCCAAAGAAAACTCATTTATTCCCTTAACCGCTCGTCTACCCTTTTACCAAAAGGGTTACAACGAATCTATTCACTCTAGGTTAGCTGAAATGCAAACGACATTTTTCCAACGCGTCTCTTTGAGTCTGTCCTGTTATAATTAATATGTTTGAAAAATTATTTTCATGGGTCTCTACAAATAATTTATAATATGAATTGTAACAAGATAATTTAATTGCAAGACACAGTGCAATAATAGCATTTAATCTTTTACCAAAAGGGTAACAACGAATCCATTCACTCTAGGTTGGCTAAAATACGAATCCGACGTCTTACAACACGTCTCTTTGACCGCCAAAGATTTAAACTGAAGATGCGCGGTAAGAACCGGGAAGCAACTTAACTCTCTAATTAATACATGACCTTATGTTGGTCATCCCAGCTGTGACATGCCTTCCAGGGTAAAACTGAGCGGCGCGCGGCGGGGTGAAAATGAACCAATATGATCCCTCGCTTTGATTAATAAGAGACGAAGTGATGCGGGAATGGGAAAGTATTTGAGATGGAAGAATTAATGAATTGCTGTTCCTCAATCAACATTCTACTAATTATGGATACCATTCTCCTTTATCTAGAATGTCGATACCTGTCACCGCAAGTCCAAAGCATTGAATTTTTTGGTGTAAAACTAATTGACTTTCGGCAGTCGATGAGAAATATTTAAATGCTTCTTCATGCTTTGACTTTTAGTGTCTTCTATATGTACTTTTTACATTTTATACTGTCATTGCTATTCATTTATGTGTGCTCTTCCTTCACTGTCATCTCTGCTTTTTTTATTCGTATTATTATTAAGTTTTCAATAGATTATCGTCCGTAAATTAATAAATAACTAAATAACTAATCAATACGCGCGAAAATAATTAAATGGTTTGTTACAGAATGCAATAAGTATTAAAATTAGGATTTTATTTTAACAATAAAACAGTTAAATGAAAAAAAAAAACCGTTTGCAATAAACCACTTTATTTGAGTTAAGCGCAATTGGCGCAGCCGTATAAGTATAATTGTGTGAAAGTTACGCGTGCGAATAATAATTGGTGCTGGACACGGAGGACTAAGTCACTGCTGGAGTGACTTGCAGTTTTGGCAAGGAATCGGAAGAGATTCTGCTCGAGATTAAGGAGCATTTGGTTCCGTGGCTACGGACTGGTTAAGAAGATTTTTATTTTAGGAACAGAAGTGAAATACCGCAAGGAGGCGATCTGGTTGTGGATCATTGGATTAATCAGAAGTTTCAAGGTCAAAACGGATCATTGGGTTAATAGTTTCAAGGACGAATCTGTGGATCATTGGATTAATCAGAAGACAAGGATAAAACCCAGAGGGAGACCAGAAGAGTTCCTGAGATAAGTATTTTTGATTCTTTGAGAGGGATTATTTGTTATTGTTTTCTTGTTGATTTTTCTTTGCCGATTTATTTGTTGGGAGTTATGGAATCGGGTAGAATACCACCGTTTTGCCATCTCTCCGGAGACTGGGGGTTGTTTCGACTTCGGATAGAGCAATTTTTCGTGATCCATGATGACAAAGCGTCTGTGGAGAAAAAACGGGCTTTTTTATTGAATCTCCTAGAATCAGAAACGTTGACCTTACTAATTAATCTGTGTTTTCCAAGTAAAGTAACGGACTTATCTTTTGATAAACTTTTAGCGCTTCTCGACAAACATTGTAACAAAAATCGTTCAGTTTTTAAAGAACGGGAGAATTTTTTTTTAGCGAGGCAACAACAAGGCGAGACGATAAGAGATTTCGCGGTTAGACTTCGTTCTTTAGCAACGTATTGTCAATTCGAAACGAGGCTTGAGAAAAACCTCATAGACATGTTTGCAATCGGGTTGTTACCGGGACGCGCGAAGGAGAAAATTTTCGTAGAAGGGCAAACGTTGTCGTTTAATGAAATAGAAGGACTTGCAGTTAGTATGTCAATTTTGGATAGTGCTAATACAGTAAAATCAGAAGTAAACCTAGTAAAAAAACGAGTTACTAGCGATGGATTCAAGCGAGATCAGCGTAGGGAACGATCGACGAGCCCCAAGGGTAGTTTTAACACGAAACCAGCTTATAGGTTAGGATCAAATTCAGGTACGAATTTTAGATCACCCGTGGGTAGTGTTAAAAAACAGTGTTTTATTTGCAAAAGGAATGATCATCTATCGTTTGATTGTAAATTTCGTAATGCGAAATGTTTTAAATGTAAGGGCGTTGGGCATTTACAGAAATTCTGCAAGAATAATCCTATAAATCCCATTTTTGAAAATCACAGGGATAGTAAAGTTTTAGTTGCGTCAATTAGTCCGATTACTGCTGAAATTGAAATTAATAACAAGAAGTTTACGGCAATGATTGATTCCGGTTCATCTTTATGTGTGATGCCGGAGGGTATTTTTAAACGACATTTTAGTTCAATCATTTTGTCACAAGACAAGCGGATTATTTCAGGTTATGGAAATAATCGTTTAAAAGTCGTAGGAAAGGCGATTTTTGATGTGAAATTTAAGGGTAGGAACAAAAATATTAATTTTATTGTAGTAATAAAAGGAACAGAATTAGTTGTGGGGAGAGATTTTATGGAATGTTTCGATCTTGGGATAACTTCTCAGGAGACAATTAATTTAGTGACGCCGCAAATGAGGAATGGAGAAAAGTTTCGGCTTCCGGTAGAAAATTCTCAAGAAGAATTTGAAGATGGTTATGGATCAGATTTTGTGTGTTATGTAGATAAATGCGAGCACATAGATATCAAGCTCATTTCCACAGCTATAGAGACAGACACGGTTATTCAGGAAGTTTTAACGTGTTTGCGTAAGGGCTGGCCAAAACGAGTTGGTCGAGATGATGTACTGTGGAGATTCTGGGTTAAGAGAAACGAAATGTCCATAGTCAAGGATTGCCTTTTCTGGCAACATAGAATTGTCATTCCGAGTTCCTTACAAGAACATGTGCTAGAGTTATTACACAGATCTCATTTAGGAATAGTTAAAATGAAGGGCCTAGCAAAAGCTTATTTTTGGTGGCCATCACTGAACAATGACATTGAAAAAATGGTTCTAAAATGTGATGATTGCGCGGCTATGAGGCCGGCACCTTCTAAGAGTCATTTGTCAGTGAGGCCGAACCCTGGGGCAACTTGGAGTAGGGTGCATGTAGACTACTGCGGACCGGTAGCAGGAAAAATGTTTCTTGTAATTTGTGACGCTTTTTCCAAGTGGATCGATTGCTTAGAGATTCCAAGGGCGGATTCGTTTAACACGATTAAGGAATTGAGAAGAATTTTCTCTAATTTTGGTAACCCTGATTGCATAGTTTCGGATAATGGAACAGCATTTTCTAGTGTAGAGTTTAAAGAATTTCTTAAAGAGAATAACATAGAATTTTTAAATTCACCGGTAAAATTCCCTCAGTGTAATGGACAAGCTGAAAATTCAGTTAGAACGGTAAAAAATTTTTTAAAAAAAATTATGGTTAGGAATAATTTTCCAGTAAATTATGAAAGTAGATTATGTGATTTTCTATCGGATTATCGAAATTCGCCACATTGCACAACGCGATTAGAACCGGCAGTCTTGATGTTTGGTAGGAGACTGAAATCAACTTTCAGTAGTTTAATTCCTAAAACCACTCAGGAAGATGTGTCAGAACAGAGAAAAATAGCTAACGATAATATAAAAAGGAGTCAAGATAATCAAATAAGGAATTATGGGGGCGTAAAAATTAGGAATTTACATGTTGGACAGAAGTGTCTGGTCAAGGACTTCCGTCAGGTGAATAAAGTTGGTTGGGTTAGAGGTATTGTAGAAAGGAAAGTGGGTAAAAAAGTTTATATCGTTAGGATCTGTGGTACTCCGTTGACTTGGAAGAGGCATATTGATCAGTTAAAGAGTTTATCTGTGAAATGGGAAGAGGAGAGTGAAGATAATAACCCACCCACCGCGTCTGAGGTCACGAAATGCGCTTCAGACGAGTTGGGGACCTCAGCTTTGTTGAAGGGGCTAACGTGGAGTTCTCTTGATTTCAGATTACCAGCGGATGATCGAGAGCAAACTACTCAACTAAGACCTTGGGAAGGAAGGCTCCGTTCAAGGCGTTCATAAAGGTCCCTCCCAGAGAAAAAGAAATATTTAAGTTGAAATATTTAAAATCATGACTATGTTTGGTTGAATTTAGAGTATAAAATCATGTATAAATGAAATATTTAAAATCCTATTTTTTTTGTCAAATTGTATAACTTCTTTGAAAAGAACATGTCTTGTATTTATTGTAGCCAGGGCTTGAGGTTAGGTGGGGGAGGGTGTGATGTAGAGTAATTAAGTATTTCATATGGAAAGAATACGATAGATGGCGGTAAGCATGTAGCTTGCACCATAGCTCGCCAGATGGCATTGGCGTACAAGAAGTAGTCTCAGAGATATACTTTGCGAGCTCCCGTGGCAAGGCTCCAGAGATTTACCTACCCCCGAATAGTAAACAGTCGTAGCTAACCAGCTAGGTTATTCCAGTAAATAAACACTTTTATATTCAAAGAACCGTATTTAATAATTACTATCTGCCGAGGAAAGGGCAGACATAACAATCTTTAACAGCCAAGCATTGGAGGACCCACCACTTACCCGCCCTGGTATAGGTAACAGATGGTTACCCCTTCAAGGCTCTTGCAAGGACTCTAATTTTTTGGGTAAAAACGACTCTACATTTGATAACGAAACTAGACCTCCAATGTCCCTGCATACGTTGTTAGTAAGCAGTATGCAAGTGCTTAGCGGGAAATACAGATACAATATGTGTTAGTATGACAAAATATAGACAAGACAATGGGACAGATTGGTGAAAGTTCACGAGGTGGCAAGCGCTGGGTGATTGTATACAGCGTATCCTACAAGCACCTGTTTGGGAAGAAGACACAATAGATAAGTAATAAGGGAATGGCAAACGGTTGGGAGTCCTCTTCAATCGATTGGCAGTCCCAGCAAGAATGCGCATGACATTCGGTCTAGTCGTGAACCACACTCAGCTTCCGCGCCCCTTAGCCGGTTCCTCGGTGATGCCTCAAAGAAAAGTAAATGGGAGATTGGGGGGAAATACCCGAAGACCCTAAGGAATTCAGCGTAACATCTTTTATATTTCTGTGACTTACCTTTTTTTTTTTGCTTATTTTATTTCTTTTCACATGGTTTATTTTAGATTTCACTAAGCTGTGCTACACGGTGTTTTATCGGTGTTTATTGTTTTCATTATTTTTCATCAATTTTTTTGGAATTTTCTCTTTTTTCCAGCTTCATATTCTAAGGAACACTATTGATTCAACTAACAGCCAAGCAGATTTCGGTTAGCTCAAGCTTCGTCAGGGACAACGACAACGACAAACCCCGGACTCTGCAACACCTGAAGGAAAACATTTGCCAAGCCATCACCAACATTCCCGTCGATATGCTCGAAAGAGTGGAGCGAAACTTCAAATCTAGGGTAGATCAGTGTATCACTAATGAGGGCCGCCATTTGCCCGATATCATTTTTAAAACTAGTTAAAACAAAAATTCAGAATGTGTACTTGACGATACAAAAAGAATTAAATCGATATATAAAGTACTTTTTCTTTTATTGACTTTTCAAATCAGCAAGTTTCCGTGCCGCACCCTGTATTAACGTAATAATAAGTTTAACTGACGAATTTGATTTTTTCGGAAAAAAAAATATAGTAGGTATATGATTTTTTAATATTATTATTCGGCATTCAACAATAACGTAAGTTCTTAACCCATCTGCTTGGTTCAATATATTCACACCTCACAATACGCAAGCCTCAGTTTTGCGCGTAAAATCTGAAACTGTCACTTTGGATCGAGATTGTAAAATATCTATACAAGATAGCTTTCATATTTCAAGGACAATAAGAAGCATTATTTCGTTCTCTTTCTGGTTAAAAGAAAAAATACATATGTTTGCATGAGTGGAAGAGTGATAAATAGCTTTTAAAATGTAAGGTCGCTCGGGACGTTTTTGGTCTTATGAAAGTATAACGCGATTACGTGTTTTGGGATGTATTTGTTCCTAAACAAGCAGACGGGTTTTAACCTAAATTTAATAATAAAACAATAAAAATCCACAAACTTCAATATCTAGGACATGCGATGAGATATCCAGATAAGTACGAGATCTTGCATCTCATAATGCAAGGAAAGATTGCCGGAAGACGGGGTCTTGGAAGAAGGAGAACATCATGGCTGAAAAAGCTGAGACAGTGGTTTGGCCAGTCTACTTTAGAGCTGTTCCGGGCCGCAGTACACAAAGTCCGCGTAGCCAACATGATAACCAACGTGCGTTGAATGGACAGGGCACGAGAAGAAAAAACCTTAATTAGTATAATTACAAACAATCAACGTCAGAGAGATATTAATATAAAACATTTTTCAATTCCCGGGAAATATTTATTGGATAACCAAAACCTCTGTCATATTTCAACCCAAGTTGTTCTACGTTTGGTGACTTAGCAGGGATGCCCGGGTTCATGGGGTGAGGTTTGTCTAAGTCTTGACGGCAGATGATTTTGCCCACCTACTGCGTGGCTGGCAGGATCGGGAGAGACTGGTTGAGGGAGGCTTTCTAATCTCCAGCCGGACTCTCTCGACTATCCCCTTGCACCGCAGTTGGAGGGATGGATTTATATGTCTGTCACTCCTGGACTCACTGACTCCCAATCCTCCCCGTTTCCTTCCCAGAACTTCCTCTCCTCCTTTTTTCTTAAAAAGACCCTCCACACAGCATCCCCTGAGATACCATAGGCCCTGAGGGAAATAATACAACAAATAACGGGCCTAGCAAGGTTGTCGTCAAATCCTCACATTATGTAAATAACAAAGCAATGAATGAAGAAAAAAAAAAGAAAAAAATAATCGAAAACAAAAATTGAAAACGAAAGCACGTAACAAAACTTTTATGCTTTCTTGTTTTATTGGCTTATAGATATTAATTTCTCCCTGCTTTGACATAAAAAAATAAAGACCCATTAAAAAAAACTCACAATTCTAAAAATAAGGCATTTCCTTTAAATAATCAACGCTGGTCATGTTATACATTTGTTGCACCATGGTACCAGAAGAAAAGCCCCAGACGAAACGTAATTTCAGAACACAGAAATTGGTTTAACCTAAAGCCAGCCAAACCGTTGGTTTATGTTTATGGTCTGCCTCGGCTAGAATCCATAGAGAATGGATCTGACTGAAATGTAATTCGTTTAAGATTTGTGGACGTTGTTTAAAAATATAATAAAAATACATTGCAAAAGCTGTTTGGTGTCAGATTCTGTTTCAGTGGATGTATTGGTTTATAATAAATTTACAAAGTTAACGTTAGGAGGCAGGTTGATATTTTTTTTTAATGTTTGTTTTAGAATAAATCATGGTGCAGCGATTACTAAGCTCAAAGCAATGATTTGATTGTATTTGGTTTTACCTTTCAATGTTAAATTTTTCGGAAAATGTGATGCATATAGCTATATTTGTGTAGTGACCCAATAATAAGGAACTAAATAAGATTGATCAGTGTCTCCAGCATCCCCAAAGATGAGGTGCGCCCTGAAGGAGAGGAGATTCTCCAATCTAGGAGGAATGGTAACCTTACAGTAACAGCTTGTAAAATAATAGACTATTTTATTATCATCCTATACCTCTTGGAATGTTATGAATTGTTCGTACCGAATAACTGTCTCCTGGGGCGTCACCACGACTTCTGTGTTCAAAGCATGACAAGAGTTTTGGTGCTGCCAAATGATATCTCTAGGTCTCTTGACATGTTCAACATTGACCTTGAAGGTTTCAAGATTCATTTGAGGAAATATCTCGATTGTAAATTTAATTTTTTTTTTCAACATATGAATACCGTACTGTTCTACACTTTGACGGCCGGCGTAGTCCAGCGGTAAGGCTCTTGACTAGCATTCCGAAGGTCGCGGGATCGAATCCCGGCGTGACAAATAAATTTTATTTGATTAATTTGTGTTATTTCACAATTTATTCATTTCAAAAATAAATAATATACAGTATAATTGCGGCACGTTCCAGAGTTAAAGATACTCTCAGTATCGCCCTGGTGTAAGACCACCATTAAGAATTGAAACGTTACTTGAAATGGCATTAGCCGCGTTTGGTGACCAGATCTGAATAGCCAGGTACTTCCCCACCTTCCTCTTCCCTATCTCCTTCCCCTCCCCTCTATCTTCAGCGTCACATCATACCCCAATTGGGGATGCCATAGTCTCACTGGCTCCTGACGGGAGCAGCTGAGACTCTTGTGAGGTATCACTATAAAAAATTTAAAAAACACTACAGTCCCAACTGCTCCCGTCTGGAGCCGGTGAGACTATGGCATCCCCAATTGTTGGGCTGAAAGTAGTGGGACGGGGAGGAGATGGGGAAAAGGAGGGTGAGGGATTACCTGGCTATTTAAATCTAGTCACTTATCATGGCTAAAGCCATTTCAAGCAACGTTTCAATTCTGAATATTGGTCTTACAGTAGAGCGTTACTGAGAGTATTGTACACTAACTGCGTCACGTGCATTGTAATAGGATTACATCAATCTGTAATAGACATTAAAAAAAGTATCTCGGTGCCCTCAGTGAAGAGTTAAAAATACATACAAAAAATTGACAGAGAAGTTCATGGAAAAAGTGATAAAAGTAAGAAGTATCATAAAGTTCCGCTGTTGATCTACAAAACGTACGACAAAAATAGTGCGTGTTTTGTGTAAGGAAACGAAATAACCTTTGTAGGGGAGACCGAGGGGAGTTGAAACAATTTTCACATTTTGCTTCATACACCAAATACTAGAGACAGAAATCATATGATATTACTACCAAATGATAGGTCATTCTTTACACTTGCGAATGACTAAAATAAAGACATTGTAAGCGTTAAATATTGTGGTGAAAAATCGACTTATCCGTAACAAGTCAACTTGTTTCAATTCCCCTCATACCGAGGTAAGATGAAACAGGGGTCGAGGAGAGTTGAAACATATGTGGTAGTAGGAGATTTTCAAACATTGTTGGGTTATCCGTAACCCGGGAATGTTTGTCTTTCTTTTTAAAAAAAAAAAAAAAAAATATGATTTATATATATAGTATTAAGGGCTGTACAATAAAAATTATGATATAATTTAAAGGTATTTATTAAAATTAAACTTTTCAAGTACAAAACAAGCTGACAAAAATAAAAATATTATGAAAATAAAAAACGTCAATCTGAAAAGCAGTTGTGGCAAACAGGTATTTATTAAAATTAAACTTTTCAAGTACAAAACAAACTGACAAAAATAATCAGTAATAAATAAATACTTTTATTATCAGTAGGCATACTGAAACAAAATAAACAAATAAAATCAACGAAAAAAAACATTTTATTTTGTGCCCGTTATTTATTGACTGCTGTCCGATATAAAATTTAAAACGAGGAGAGTTGAAACAGTCTGTTTCAAATCTCCTCAGTAAGAAAAAACCTCCCAATTTTTATTTAATCCACAATCAAGAAGCAAATACACAAAAATCAATTGTACCAAATATATGTAATAAGTTTTTAGTTAATGAGCCTTCGAAACACATACAATTTAAACCAAAATACAAAACCCTTATCAAAATATAGGCATCGTAAAAAAACGTTAAAAACTTACTTTTCACGATTTTTGTCAGATGGCACCCACAACTCCACAACCGCACGACTCACGCCACTGAAGCGAACTGACAAGTCAGCAGGTGGAGGTAAATGCTTGAAAAGCGACGTTGCCAATTCGCTAACGGTTTTAAGTTCCAAGAAATCGGTACTGTTTCAAGTCACCTTTGTTTCAAATCCCCTCGGTCTCCCCTACTAAAAGGTTTTTAGGCGAACAAAATCACATATTGTAGATACTAATAATCATTAAGCCAACAATAAGGTCATGATGAATTAGTTTCTTCGGGTTTTTTTAATATTCTGCGCTTCCAGAAGATACCACTTATTACTTGTAACCTAATAATAACCTTAGTATAAAAGTTGGTAAAAGGAGTCTGCTTGAATTAATTGTTTTTCCGTTTAATTCGTAGAACTCCAATTATTTTTTTAAAATTTAGTTTAATAATTTAATTATAATGTTATAATCAAGATCTGCAAGAATTTTAGTTTTTGTTTTTATTACAGCTGTTTCGGCTCACAAGGTCATTTTCAAACTGTGGTTAAATCACCCTGAGAAGACTAATTCTAAATATTTCGACGGTTTCTAAATGTCATTTTTGAAGGTGCACTTAAATGAGTCAGTAACGTCATTATTAAACAATTAAGAAGAACCTAAACATTTAGAGCGGAAAAAACGGATTCCAAAATACCTCACATAATAGAATGTCTACTGTCTCATTCAGTTTCTCAACAAATTGTTTTAACCGATAATAAATCAACTTAGACACTAAGGTACTATAAATAAGTCGCCTCAAAGTGGTTTGACCATAGTTTGAGAATGGCCTTGTAAGCCGAAACAGCTGTAATAAAAATAAAAACGAAAATACTTGCAGAACTTAATAATAAGATTATTTAAATTAAATATAAATAAATTTTTAAAAATAAAAGGAGTCTAATCCAGAATAAAGCTTTCATTGCAAAAATGATGGTTGTAAGTATATATAGAAAAAAACTCTGATGATTTTATACCCTTTTGGGATGGACATTAAAACCGGGTTTGCAATTACAAACCACTCTCAAACTAAGACAAATAGACTTTAAAACACTAAAGCTAATTTCAAACTTTCAGAGAAAGCTTGTTTGACCCCAGCACGCTAGTAAAACACATTGCGCTATCTTTACATCCGGCTTTATTTGTCCATAAATGCAGAATTAACTTGGGTGCATCCGTACACGTACATAAAACGTAGCTGCAACAACAAGTCCTAATTAGTGGAATGGTTATACACCATCAAGTGCTTTCAACACTGTCAAACGTAATGAGTGGTTCTAACCAGCGGTTTCATCGTATTCTAAAAACGATTTAAAAAAAGCATTCCATAACAAATCAATTTATTTCAACCGCACGGCAATAGCAGTAAACATGTAAGAGGGTATTACCAGAGAAAAACAGAAATGTGTCATTTTTAAATCAGATTTTAGACGTATTGACTCTTTTCCACAAAAAATTATTAATGGATTTTGAAAGATTGTTCTTTTATCTAGCATTCGCATGTTTTTAATTTTGAGAAAAAATGTTCATTTTTGGTATAATAAGGTTATACCATAGGTCGTTGGCAGATTTGTTAAATTTTCAAAAAAGATTTTGTAATATACCACACCCATTTCAAATCATATAATCATGCAGTAAAATAAATCAATACATTATCTGGGTATCGCGTGTTTTAGAATTTTTATTTTAGTTTAAATAAAATCATTAAAAAGTATATACGTCCATGTATTGTGTTTCTTGACGAAAATTGGTCCGTTTTTGTATTTGTTTGCGCACTTACAAACTAATATATTTCAGATTTTTTTAACGTTCTTATTTAATTTAGAAATTATTGAAAAATGATAAATACTTATAATCAAAAAATGATTACAAAAAGTACATTATTTTAATAGCTTTATCATCACGCCTTTCAGCATTTTTGGATATAGGTATAAATTAAAGCAAATTTGGAATGAAATAAAATCGATATTTAGTTGTAATTTTAAAAAGCTGGTACGGAGAATAATTAATCTTTCTCATTGTAACCGCCCTGCACGATCGTAAGAACAACTTTCGACGAAATGTGGATTTTCGTCCGCTGGCTGGTTAAATGCTCTTAAAGATGTCCGGAAGCTGGAAAGGAAAACGGGTCACAAATACGTCACATTTGACGTCGATTTTGTTGTTAAATTTTATTAAAATTTGTACTTTCAATTTCGAGTACATTGTGTCCGAAGTTGGATGGATAGGTCGAATTTGTAAAAAAAATGCTAGGAGTTACAATCAGCTATTTATTTCTTTTAAATTAGGCCGAAGTTGCGAAAAAAGTGGATTTTTAAAAATATATTAAAGTCTTTTAGAGTTCTCTATGTGGATTTGCCAGTTTCCAGCTTGTACCAATAGTTTACGGACACCGAGTGTAAGAGTGATTTTCTAAAACATTTTAAGAGTTTTTATTAAAATATGTACATTTTGTTCGATTATTTAAATTTAATTAAAATAACCAACTCTATTTATACCACTATTTTTAATTTAAAATTATCAACCCGTTCCAAAACCAAAGATTTCTTCATCAGGGCAGATAGTATTCCGATACTAAAGATAGTTATTTTCAATTAAAACTAAATATTTGCTTAAATGTGAAATTAAATATTGTTTGTGAACGTTCAAGATCTTGACGGAGATCCCAGAACATGTTAGGAAATAACTCAACTCTTATATTTCATATGTAACCTGTAGATTGTTTCTTTGTTTTGTATTTTACCTGTATTTTGTCTACATTTTCGTTTTAATGTTTAAAAAGAAAGATGCATTGCATTATAAGTAAAAGCCCTACGGGCGTTCAAATAAGATGAAATACATAAGTAAAAGATTATTTACATATATATAGAGAGGTATAAAAATAATAATCTAAACTTGGTTATCTAACGTTATTTTTGTTAGCTTTCATTTTATCTTGACGAGGTTATTGGTTTAGGTTTAGAAACATGTCATCAAACAATAAACACAGAGTGATTTTCTTTACTTATTTTTGGGGTGTTATGCTGTGTTGTTCTACCTCCTTCTTTAGCCAACGTTTCGGACAGCGTTACAGTGTCCATCATCAGGGCGGTTCCATGCCAACTCAGAATGAAATCAACTCAGAACCACATCAGAAAGGTCATTAAAAGCTATGAAAAATAATTTTAAAATAGCCGGTAACCCTAACCTAACTTAACCTATTTAATTAATTTTTAAAATATTTTTTATCATCACTCTTAATGACCTTTCTGAGGTGGTTCTGAGTTGGTTTCATTCGGAATTAGGTACAATAAGCGTGTTTATACGTCAACGTGTCTCCACAGAAATCGTTCTAACTCCGTTATTGTTTTAGTGACATCCCTAAAACAAAAAGTAAATGGTCGATAGTGAATCATGCTATACATCTCTATTCAAGTTGCCCATAGAAATACGTAAAAAGACCTAAAATCTGTCAGTCACACGGTTGGCGTGTATTTTACCCGCCAAATCGCTCACGGGCCGCTGGATATTGTTAATTTATATCAAACATTTTGAATGAAATGATAAAAAATTTAGTTAACAAAAGTGTTTATTATACATTTAAACAATAGAATAAGTTTTGTGGTTTACATAATCTGTGATTTTAGTACCGTTTGCACATAAAAACATCACGTGAGTCATTTTTACATTTTTTTAATGTTTGCATTCTAAATTTTAATATTTACAAATGTTAATATTTATTTACAATATCACAATTTTAAAGCTTATTTTGTAAACTTTTTAAAACAGTTTTTACTATTCGGCTACATTCAGAAATGTTTCATTTATGGAGCTTTAATTGTGAAGCGGTAATAACACAAAGTTTTCGTAAAACTAACATTTCGTTTGAGACATTAAAAGTGAATATTCGCGATTTTCGGAGGGGTTAAGTAAAATAAATATTATTCGTAGATAACTGTTTTCTAGAACAACTGATTTGTATTTTTGAAATTTTAATAAAGGTTTCCTGAACACATGAATTTTTAACAAGGGGTTTTCAGAAAATCTCTATAACTGGGTTTTGTGAATAATTTTCGAGTTTCATTAAACAAATATTAGTACCTAAACAAAATGTGTAAAATACAAATTTTGTAAGGACACCAGTATCCTCAAATTATGATTTTATGAGTTGTTGAAACCATATAACCAGGCCCATTATAATAAAGGCAACATTTAGTCCTTGAAGTTGGGTAATTTGAAAACCCCTGGAATGAGCCCATTAATATAATGGCTGGATAGTATAGGTTATGTTAGCGTTCTGATCCATTTTATATATAACTTATTATACTCATTCCCCTTCCCTACATGAAGAGGGGAATCGTACGCATATTAAACGACGAAAACGTTGTGATGGAACCCAAACTAACAATAATTAGTAGGTATTTATTTATATTAACAGTAATATTTGATTTTTATAACAAAAACTCTATTTTATAACTTTTGAAGGTTATTCCATATCATTTAAGAAGAAGATAATAACAATAATCTAAATATGAAAGAAAACAAGACACAGAAAAAGATAATGGTCGCAACTGGGACTCGAACCCAGAACCTTTCGATATCCGAGACGTGCGTTTACCAATTTCGTCATTGCGCCCTACTGTTAAACCGTCAATCAATCTCAAATTTCAAATTTGTAGAATTAACAATATTATCTTCAACTAATTTATTTTCCATATCATAGGCAACTACCCTTTTTATTTAAAACAATCATTCAAAGAATTGGTTTGAAACCTGGATGGCGTCACGGATAAATATATCCGTTTTGTATTTATATGGAACTATTGACTTTTTATGAAAGTCTAAATAATGGATATTAAATTTTGTGAGAAAAACTCTCTTTTTATAACTTTTGAAGGTTATTCCCATCAATGTAATATATTATTTAAGGAGAATATAATAATAATAATCTAAACGAAAATGTGAAAGAGAACAAGACACAGAAAAAGATAATGGTCGCAACTGGGACTCGAACCCAGAACCTCTCGCCTATCCGGGACGTGCGTTTACCAATTCCGTCATTGCGCCCTACTGTCAAACCGTCATAATAGCCAATCTCATATTTCTAATTTTAAAATTAACAATATTATCTTCATCTTATTTATTAAGAGGGCATTACCAGAGAAAACCAGAAATATGTCATTTTCAAATCAGATTTTACTGATTTTAGACGTTTTGACTCTTTTCCACAAAAAAATATAAATGGATTTCGAAAGATTGTTCTTTTATCTAGCATTCGCATGTAATAAATTTTGAGATTTTTTTAAAATTTTTTAGTATAATAAGGTTATTCCATAGGTCGTTGGTAGATTTGTTAAATTTTCAAAAAAGATTTTGTATTATACCACACCCATTTCAAATAATATAATCATGCAGTAAAATAAATCAATACATTATATAGCAAACGCATGTTTTAGATTTTTAATTCTAGTTTCAATAAAATCATTTAAAAATATGTACGTACATGTGTTTCTTGCTGAAAATTGGTCGATTTGTGTATTTATTTGCGCACTTACAAACTAATATATTTCAGATTTTTTTAACATTCTTATTAAATATAGACATTATTGAAAAATGATAAATACTTATAATCAAAAAATAATTACAAAAAGTACATAATTTTAATAGTTTTATCATCACGCCTTTCAGCATTTTTGGATGAAAGTATAAATTAAAGCTAATTTGGATTGAAATAAATTCGATATTGAGTTATAATTTAAAAAAGCTGGTACGGAGAATAATTAATCTTTCTCATTGCAACCGCCCTGCACGATCGTAAGAACAACTTTCGACGAAATGTGGATTTTCGTCCGCTGGCTGGTTAAACGCTCTTAAGTTGCAATTATTATCTTTTTCTGTTTTTCTGTGTCTTGTTCTCTTATATATTTTCGTTTAGATTATTATTATTATCTTCTTCTTCAATGAAATAATATTTCAGTTCGAAATCTACCGGAGTTTTGGAAACAAACAGGACATCTTTACATAGTATAAAATGGAGTCGCTCCCGCTGTCTGTGCGCTAAGATCTTTTAAACTAGGCAACGGATTTTCATGCGTTTTTCACCAATAGATAGAGTGATTCATGAGGAAGATTTTTAGGTATATAATTTGTCAAGGTTTTGAGTAAATTGGTTGAAATATATAAATAAGGGGAGCGGGCTGGCAAGCGGGCAGCGGGCAGCGTGCTGGCATGCGGGCGGTGTGGATTTGATTTAACAAATGCTTATAAAGATTAAGTAATGGCGTGGCGTTGTATTTCGTTATCCACAGCAACGTGTGGACGGGTCTGCTAGTTATAAATAAATACAATATATGAAGTTGCTTAAAATATTCGAATAATAAAATGTTCAAATTTACCAAAATATTTGTCGCCTACTGGTTTGGCTCGTATCAAAACACCGAAATTATTCTGTGTACAATTGTGACAAAAAAAGCTCGAGCCTAACCACAAAGAAAAGACATCAAAACGATAAAACAAACCAAATGCCACTAAAACGGCGCGAAATGAAAAATTTATTAAATTGGCTATATTATAATGTAGATGTTTGAAACAGTTGCAAGTTGCAGTTGCAACAGTTGCAACAGTTGCAGTTAACAATAAGGAATTCTAGTGAAAAATATTCTGGCTTTAAAAAAATATATAATGAATAACAGATCACTTTGTATAAGCCACTATATTATAAACAATATCTACATTTTTCGATAACAATGTTATCTTCATCAGGATATGTTAATATAATAAATGACAAACAAGTGACTGGTCAGTGGTTGAGTGGGCATAGCGCTTGGATCCTATCCGGGCGTCGCGTGTTCAATTCCTCGGCGGGCTAAGTCCTCCATCACAATACAAGCAACATTTTCGGCTTTCTGTGGTGGTAGTAGGAGATTTTCAAACATTGTTGGGTTATTCGTAACCCGGGAATGTTTGTCTTTCTTTTAAAGAAAAAAAAAAAAAAAAAAGTATAGACGAATTAGAATAAACTATAACATAGACAAAATATTAAAAATGAGAGGTGATTAATTATTTACAAATCATAAAAATAGTTATACAAAATTAAATATAAAAATTATTTAAGGAAAAATAAAATTGCATTTAGATAATAAAAAAAACTTTTAAGAACAAATAATTAGTCTAAATCAAAAAATCAATAATTATAATTAATTGTAAGTATTAATAAGAAAATAAATTTAAAAAATGGCTATTTTTAAAAAATGTTTGGTTATTTATAATACTTAATTTATTTTTTCTAATTTCTAAATTATCCAATTGTATGCCCGTAGTGTTAGTAGGTAAAATATGTTCATGTAGACCCGTGGTCGTCAAACTGCGGCCCGTGGGCGCACAAACATCTGCCGTTTTCTTTTTAAATATATTTTTGTCATGTACAATTATACTATCCGTTTTTATGCGGCTCGCCCAAATATCTGCCATTTTCTTTTTAAATATTTTATTGTCATGTACAATTAATTATATTATCCGTTGTTTTACAATATTGTCGTTTGAGACTTTCAGAGGGGGTAGTAGAAGACCCAGAGAAAATTAGAGGGCGTAGAGATGGCACAGTGAGGGTGTAGGTAGGTAAAAAAAATATGGTCAAAAAAGACCAAAAAACACGCTTATCAGGTAGTAATAAAGCAAAATAAACTTTAATATTGGTTAATTTTTGCTATCGTATGTATTGTTATCATTTTTATCACGTGTGCCGAAATTCACACATTTCGATAGTTCGGGAAGTGGATGAAAATTAAACTGAAAGATTCCATTACAGATACACACAATTTTTTTATTTTATTTAATATTATGATTTTACGTGTATTATAGCAACCCGGTACTTACATACAAAATAATTGCTTTTTTAATTTGCTCAAAAAGGTACAACACCCCCCCCCCCCCGAAATCATAAGTGTGTGGCCCGCGGTGATGCCTCACATTGTCCTATGTGGCACTTGACCAGAAAAGTGTGACGACCGCTGATGTAGACCAATAAACGCTGATTCTGAATATATAAGTTGTATTTAATAATATTAAACGCAGAGTTTTAAAAATTACTAAAAAGTCCATTTTTAATCGAGTCGTAAAAACACGCCATCAAGGTGACGTCACTGTTCGACGTGTCGTGACGTCACCGTAAAGTCACTGTATGGGAATGTATGATATGACACAAGCCATCGTATTAATTTATTCGTTTATTTACATACTGTTTATAGATATTTAGTTGTTGTGTTTATTGAAACATTATTTTGGTATAAATGATGTTTAAAAAATAAAGGTATCTCTTATTAGTTTAACTCTATTATTGAAAATATTCAAAAACTACTGCACAAAATAAATTGTTCTGCTATTTCTAGGGAGAATTCTTCGAACAATGGAATTCAAAATGGCGGCAGTAGATCAGCTGATTGCCCGATCCTATACTAATTTTTCAGGAGTAATGACGTCACACGATTCACCATACATACGGTGGTTTTCGGGGGGTCTTGAAAAATTAAAACTTTGACAATTATTTTAACTATTAAAACTAACTCTAAAAATAAAAATAAAAATTCAGTCATTTAAGTTAGAAGGTCATTATTCATTAAAAAAATAATAAAAAATGGACCGGAGTTCTCTATTGGAAAGCAAGTGATTTGACGTATTATAAGTGTTTTACAAGAAATAAGGCTTTTAAGGAAGATTTATCGATTAAACTCTTATCCGTGTTATTTTTAATTGTTATTTTTTTCTCATATCAACATTATAATGGGCACATATGTACAATAAAGACATGTTTTTCAATATGATTTATCTACCTAACTGATACTAAAACTTTGAATACTTACCACTTTCCTCCCAGCAACATAAATTTTATCATTTACAGGATTACCAACTTTGACCTTTTAAAAATTGTTCCACGTCGAATGATTCTATCCCGGAGTTCCTGAGCGATGCCTAAAACGAATGTTTGAAGCCTTTACGGGAAATGAGGGATGGAAAATTGATCGTGAGATTATTATTAAATTCCAACTGGTTTTTATGCGGTTTGGACGATTCTTCTCAAGCCAACTTAACCATTGTAGAACCTTTTGTCACAATATGGCACTATTTATATGCTTTGAGTACTGACATAAAGTCAAGTAATTCTAATTCTCTTTTTATAATACGTGTACAACATTGGATTTTCGAAAGTGGAAGAGCGTACTTTAAAGAATTCCTGAGTTCTTAATACTACATTTTAATTATTATTTTTTGCATTTCAAAATTTTAATTTCCATTTCCATTTTTATTTCTATTTTTCTTTAAAATGTTGTTATTTTTTTTCTCTTAATTTTTTCACCAAATTTTATTAATTTTTTAATTTTAATTTATTTACTTATATGTTTTAATTTATATATATAGAACACTTGAGTTATTAACATTTAATCTTTATTTTCTTTAAAATATGATCTTTTTTTCTCTTTATATTTCACTTACTTTTAAATATTTCATAATATTTATTTATTATATTTAATCATCTGTTTTAATAAAATAGTATTTGTATTAATTTAAATAAATATTAAATATACGACTACCATAACACGGGCATGAGCCCAGTGTGGTAGCCAAAAAAAAACAAATATCTATAACTTATAAAAAATTTACGAAATTAAAAAAAAAAAAAAAAATGTAAGGGGAAGTTTACGATTTTATAATATTTTTTTAAAATCCTACGAATATGTGATAATCGGCGGCCAGCATAGTCCAGCGGTAAGGCTCTTGACTAGCACTCCGAAGGTCGCGGGATCGAATCCCGGCGTGGCAAATAAATTTTATTTGATTAATTTATGTTATTTCACAATTTATTCATTTAAAATAATATATAGTATATTTGCGGCACCTTCCAGAGTGGAAGATACTCTCAGTATCGCCCTGTTGTAAGACCACCATTCAGAATTGAAACTTTGCTTGAAATGGCTTTAGCCGTGTTTGGTGACCAGATCTGATTAGCCAGGTATTTCCCCACCTTCCTCTTCCATATCTCCTTCCCCTCCCCACTACCTTCAGCTTCACAACATACCCCAATTGGGGATGCCATAGTCCCACTGGCTCCAGATGGGAACAGTTGGGACTCTTATGTGGTATTCATGTAAAAAAAAAATCGTTAAAAGATAGGTGAATTCATTGTCTAGTCTGTATGTATTATTCATATTAAAATTCGGAGGTATGAATTTTTTTATGTGTGCAGAAAATATTGAAAATTTACATCAAAAAATCACAATCAACCGGAGAAAAAAGTTTTAAATTACGCTGTAGAGCAGCAATGGTAATAATACCCGGAGAGCCGATTTTGCCTAATGGATAAGAATAAAAATCCTAGCAATATAATCTCTTATTTATTTTGGGAAGTTCTTAAAACTATGCGTTTATTCTTACATATTATAGGCGCATCTGCCTGGCTGCGCAAAAGGATCTAATAATACGTTACAATAAAGGGTCGTAATTGGGTTATCTTTTCATGGTGGAAAACATGTACGTCCATTCATGTTCTAAATCTTCTCTAGCAAACCCCACTTCTTCCCCTTGATAAAAATGATCCATTTTATTTAATTGGTTGATAACTTCTCTTCACATGTTGCTAAGTTACACTTTAATGTCCAATGGGAATTAGGAATCTATTCAAATATATCCTCTTTTTAGCTTGGAGCGAATCTATATTAGTGCGGTTTATATTTTGTAAATCCACTTTTAAAAAGTTGATCGCTTTTTGATTTGTCAATTTTCTAGGACTGTCTTTTGTCCCAGTAACGAAGTCAAATTATATTTTTTTAACATTTCGGGTGTCCAATACAAACATGGAATAAGTTTTTAGAAATAAATTTTTATAATTTTGTTAAAGAAGGCAACATTAGCGAAACTCAATCGAAAATCTAAAACAGAAAAATTCATAAAAAGATGCGGTCACATCTGGGTCTCGAACCCAGGACCTATGACGCCGGGTCAGTTCTCTGCCAACTGAGCTATTGTGTCCCTATCCGATTCGGTCATATTTAACTAAATCATGCTTCGACCAAGATCTACCAACATTATCTTCATTGGTATTGTGTACGATTGCAAGATTCAACCAGAACTAAGTGCTATCTCAATAGTTTCTTGGAGTAATGTATCCAATTTTTAATTAATATGCGACATCTCTTGACTTTTCTGCAAGTTTAGGAAGAATATAATGAACTTAATGGGTAAAACTTCAAATTGTAAAATGCAGACAATATTAGCGAAACTCAAACTAAAACAGAAAATTCATAAAGAGATACGGTCACATCTGGGTCTCGAACCCAAGACCTATGACGCTATGACTTGCCTACCAGTTGAGAGTATCCTATCCAATTCGGTCATATTTAACTGCATCATTCTTCAACCAAGAACTACCAACATTATCTTCATTTTCTTAATTATAATATTGCCTTCTTTTAATAGTAACATTTGTATGAATTGTTTAGCGAAGTGTTTGTGTAAAATCACATCAAGACCGCTGAATAAATATATTAGGTCCTTACATATGAAATTGGCGTTTTGTATGAGAGGAGCATAAAGTCGATTTTTTTTTAACATAATATATTTATTTAATCAAAGTATGTACCATTGCTATCTATGCACTTTTGCCATATCATAGGTAGTTCATCGATCCCTTTACTAAAAAAATCATTCGGACGGGAATCAATAAAATCTTTGAAGGTGGTTTGGACCCATCGGAGATGAATTTTTTCCCTTGCAAGAAGTTATCCAAATTTCGAAAAAAATGGTAATCTGTTGGTGCAAGATCCGGAGAGTACGGTGGATGTCTTAGACATTCCAATTAAAGCTCTTCTAATTTGGTAGCCGTCTGTTGTGCAGTGTGTGGTCTAGCGTTCTAACGCGCGTTTGTTGATTTGCTTCACTCAATTCGTGAGGTACCCACCTTTCAAGCTTTTTCACCTTCCCAATTTGCTTCAAGTGGATTAAAACAGTTTTATCACTAACACCGCAGCCTGCAGCTAACTCGGACGTGGTTTGCGATGGATCCGCTTCCACAATAGCCTTCAATTCTTCATTATCAACTTTGGTCTCCGGCCGTCCACGGGGCTTGTCCTGCAGGTTAAAATTTCCAGAACGAAAACGTTAGAACCAAAAACGCACTGTGTTTTTTTTTGCTGCACCGTCGCCAAACACATCATTAATCCTTCGAGCCGTTTCTGCAGCACTGGTGCCACGGTGGTGGTTTTCCATTTTGTAAACTAAGTGACGCAAAGAAAAAACAATTAAGGAAAAAACAAATGAATTATAATTTTCGAAACACAAATACATGAGTAAATAGCTGAATAAATTTGAATTTGAAATTCCTAACCAAAGAGAAGATATTTGAGATCAAAGTTGCCAGTACGGCAAAACGCCAATTTCATATGTAAGGACCTAATATAATACATCTATGACTACCTCTATCTTATTACTAGATATTATAACATATTATGGCTACAGTTGTGTCCACCGGTTCTTCAGTCACCAATACAAAACTACATCTACAATGCATTTGATCAATGAACGTGACGTATGAATTCATTTCCAATTTGAGAGGGCGGGTGTGTAAACAGCCACCCGGGAACCATTTATTGGATAACCAATACCTCTTCCATTGGTGACTCCAAGTAGTTAATATTACCCATACCCGTCTCCCAAATTGTTCACCTGCCGCTACTTATATTAAAACAGAAGATATGAACCCCGGTAACTCTGGACATTGATCGCCAGCATATTACCACGAAACCATAAATCAATACATTACTTCCGCTAGTGAAATGTTGAACGTATGGGAATTGTCCATGTCTAGGTTAAGGTGGGAGATTTATGATGTACCGTTTCTTGCAATCAGGAGCATTTCAGTTCTGCTAACCCGACTACATGAAAATACATTTATCTTCTGGAGCATTCTTCAATCCAATTTTCTCGACTGTTGCAAACGTGACCGTTTTGTTGTTTAGCCGAGCTAATTGAGATGTCAACAACACAATTCTTGTCCTTTATTAATAAAGAATCAACCTAAAACTTTAGTTAGATCTAAATCTGTGAATTGAAAAATCCATTTAAATAAAAGTATTTTTGTTAGGGAGGCAGGTGCATTTCTGATGTTTTTGCAATTTTTATTGTTTGAATTTGTATCTAATGCTTTTATAAAAACTATGGTCGCTAGGCCAAAAAAATCCATCTACGGATCTAAGATTTTATTGGGGATTTGATTTTTAATCTCATTTTTTTTTACATTAATTCCACACAGGAGGCCCTGAGGAAAATAATTTCCCTCAGGGCCTATGTCATATGAGATGCTGTGTAGAGGGTCTTTTTGAGGAGAGGAAGGAATGAACATTGGTCTTGAAGAGACCCATGTTGTAGGAAGGAGGAAACACAAAGGCCGGCAAATCGTACCACGACATGAAATGCATGGAGTAACCAGTTAAGTGAAGGAATCTAAGATTTAGGTCAAGGCCATATTCTAGAAGTCAACGCAAACGTACTAAAAACACAATTATTAAAAAAAAAAACATTTTCTGACTGGCGACTAATTTTTTAAAAATAAATTGTGCTATTTCCCGTTGTATTCATTTAAAATAATGTAGACCTAGTATGTTTGCGGCACGTTCCAGAGTGTTGGATACTTTCAGTGCCGCCCCGGTTAAAAACCATTCTGAATCGAAGCGTAATAAAAATATCCAGTTACTTCTACACCTTCATCTTTCTCATCGCCTAGCGACTACCTTCAACATAACAACATACCCTAATTATTGGGGATGCTATAGTCTCTATGGCTCCAGCCAGTTGAGAGCAGTCGGGTATCGTATGCGGTACTCACATACAAAAGGAGAAGATTATAAAGAAGGGGGGGGGGGGGGTAAAATAAAGAAATAAATTAAAGGCAATGTGACGTAGACAGTCAGTAATTCAAGTAGTAAATAAAATATCAACAATTAAATTATTATGTCAAATTTATCGGAAATTAAGGTACAGACATATGTCAATAAATCATGCAAAAGTCACTAGGTCAGTGAGAAGCTATATTGTACATTGAGAATAGTGGAGTATTTTCCCGTGTCACGTCCCGGTTAGACGAGAGGTTCTGTATTGTCCCAATTGCGACCATTATCTTTTTCTATTTTTGTGTATCTTGTTCTTTTTTTATTTTCGTTTATTTATTTATTGATTAACATCCTTATTCGGGACTTTTTAGATTATTATTGTTATCTTCTTTCAGTGATATATTGCATTGATGGAAATAGCCTGCAAAAGTTATAAAAACAGAGTTTTTCTTATAAAAAATTGAAAAATAATAGATTAAATAATATGAGAAGATTTATAAATATGAGTCAAGTAAGGAGTGTGTACCAAGACCGAGTTGTTTGGCGTTCCGTCCTCTCTGCCTACCCCTGCGGTGGAACGCGTGATGGTTATTTAGTTAGTTCCCCATCGGGTGGTTTTACGTGGAATTTGTTGTTTTTTTATGGAACTAGCCGGTTCCCGGCATGCCTTGCAATGCCAGATTCAAAGAAATACATTGTTTCTCCTTGCATGTCCTTTCCCGTGCGTCCCCGTTCCCTTCCCGCATCCCCTTCCCTTCTCGCGTTCCCCTTCCACCTTCCCCGCCCACCCTCACCCCTCTCCCGTTCACCCGACTCGCCAACCTCCCTCCCGCATTCCATATATTCAATCCCAGTATATTCAGTTTTCAAACAGCTCGCGTGCCAGCGATTACAATTTTTTTATTCAAATTTTCATTTTCATACATTACATTAAAAAAATGCAATCAATCTAATTTGGTATTTAGGCACAGGTACCAATTTAAAATATCTATAATTTAAAAAATCTATCGACAATTTTTTTGTCACAAAAAAGAACAGCTGCTTCCTAAATTCACATTCATCAAACGCGCGAACTGTCAAACGTGCGAAGTTAAAATAGTCGTTAAGTTTTCTGAAATTATCCAATTTCTTTCCGTAAGAACCTTCCACAAAGTATCAGAAAAATTAAAAAAATATATTAATGAAATAGGTAAAGTCGTTCTGAAGTTTTGGCGTGACTTAGGGAAGCAGGGATACATTTTCATCTCTACATATTATAAAGTAAAGTCCCCCGCTCCGTCTGTCTGTCTGTCTCTCTGTCTGTCTATCCGCGATAAACTCGAAAACTACTGAACGGATTTTCATGCGGTTTTCACCAATAGATAGAGTGTTTCGTGAGGAAGGTAGGTATGTAATTTTTCAAGGATTTGTGTAAATTGGTTGAAACATAACCATATTGTTAGAAGAGTCGGAAAAAAGTCCAGTGGTAGCTTTCATCGAAAACGCTGCCTAATCCTTTTGGGATATAACAAAACAATTAATGGTGGGATATTCCTCTTTTATAGATCTACAAAAAAGTCCGTCAAGGCATATATCTATCTTTTACAGATATCTTACTGTACACATTATATCTTCTTATCTTATTATCCTTATCAATTGCTGTTCGTTTGTCACGCTAAAACTCGAGAGCGCCTGGGCCGATTTAGGTGATTTTGGTTTTAAAATGTTTGTCGTGGTCCAGGGAAGGTTTAAACGGTGAGATAATTTGAAAAAATTGTGAGGAAGATAGTAAACAAAAATTTCATTTTCTCATATAAACAGTTCTACTGTTTTACCTACTTTCAGAAGCACAACGTAATCTAGAATTGGAATGCAAAAAAAAAGAATTCCTATTGTCATATTTCAGTCGCTGTCAAACGTTACCTGTCATTCTGTTACCATTTAAAATCTTCTATCATCAGTTTGTCAGTGCGTGAGAACTTTATTTACTGTTTTAATATGCCAAGGAAAAGATGAGCTGACATAGTAGATCGTCGAAGTCAATCAAATGGGCGACAAGCTACGAGTACCTCACGTGCAAACCGCACTGATAATCATGGTGGTTACAAAGGTTGGATTTTACAAAGTGTTTTATTAGCCACAGCAACGCGTGACCGGGTCAGCTAGTATATTATATAGATTCGTTTTCTTTGAAAATAGTAACTACCTGTTCGTAGCGAATTGCGATAAATAATTTAACTTAATCACGAGTAATTTTGTTGTTGTTATTTAGTACATTTTATCTTAGTATATAAAGCAGGGTACTCACCTAACCGTGTAACCTGTAGCTTATCTGATACTGTATCAAGTGAGTACGTAGGCACGAGTCTACTGCGAGCCGCTCGCGCGTGGAGCGCAGTGTGCTCGCAGTGACCCGCCGACGGCGGTTTCACTGCGAGCACGAAGGCGGATACGCGGTTACCGTGGACGAGCCGTACCCACTTGCAGATTGATACAGTATCAGTTACGTTACATGCTACACTCTAGGTGAGTACCCTGCTTAAAGAGGTAGAATATGAGGGAAGATGTGTTTTTCGCGTTCATACTGTGTGCGGGTGGTTAGGATGATCACTTCATTGAATTTCCTCGGCATTCTCCCAGGAATAAGAGAACAATGCAAACCTTATCAAGGAAAAAATGGCCAGCTGTCTGTCCTTAATTTATTTCCGATGCATTTTGATGCCACTTCAGCAGATTGAAAAGAATTTTTACCATCATTTTTCAGCTTTAGGAGACGTTCGTTAAAAAATTACATTCTGGGAAACTTCAAAACTTTCAAATTTGAAAAGCGATTTCACAACTAATTCATGGTTTTTTCTCACTCAACAATTGAAATATGGAACTTAAAAATATAGTCATGTGTTATTTAATTATATTTATCTACTAGCTGATCCGGCGAACTTTGTACCGCCTCAGAATCAAAAACTGTTGTCAACTTATTAGCTGAATTGATCTAAATTGTTTCTCCCTGCGTATACCATACCTTGATCTAAATTGTTTCTTCCTGCGTATCCTTTGCCCTCTCGCGTTCCCTCTCCCTCTCCCCACTCCACTTCTCCCCTTCCCCCGTCCCGCTAACCCCCCTTCCTGAGTTCCTTTCCCCCTCCCCCCCTCCCCCCCACCCCTCCCCCCCCTCCCCCCTCCCCCTCCCCCCTCCCCCCTCCCCACTCCCCCCCCCCTCCCCTCTCCCCCCCTCCCCCCCTGCCCCCTCTCCCCTGCCCCCCTCCCCCCTCTTCTCTCCCCCCTTCCCCCCCTCCTCCCTCCCCCCCTCCCCCCTCCCCCGGTTCACAGTTCAATATTATACCCCTTACAATATTGCTGCAGTTCTTTCAAAATAGGAGAATTCGTTCCATACAAAATGTATGGGGAAAATAATTTTCTTCGGAGTGGAACACCCTTTACTTTTAGGGGTATGAAAAATAGATGTTGGTAGATTCTCAGACCTACCAGATAAGCACACAAAATTTCATCAAAATTGGTCCAGCCGTTTCGGAGGAGTATGGTAACAAACAACGTGACACGAGAATTTTATATATTAGATAATATTAAAATGAATCGCCGAATGTGTTGCTAAGCGCATAACTTTCGAACGACTGCACCAAATAGGATAATTCTTTTTTTTGTGTTTTCGGTTTTGTCAGGACAAGGTTTTTATAAAACTTCAGGTGAGCTCTGGCATTATGAAATTTGTATAAAAAAATTACTATTGGTGGCACGCGAGGAAGCGGCTATTGCTATGGAAAGCGGGAGGGAGGGAAAGATGGGGAAGGGGAACCAGGGAGGGGGAGGGGAACCTGGGAGGGGGGAGGGGACCTTGGAGGGGGGAGGGGAAGTCGGAGGAGGGGGGGAGTGGAGTGTAGAGAGGGAAGGTGGAGGTGACGGAGTGGGAACGGGAGAAAAAAGGGGAAACGGAAGGGGAACGGGACGAATGGGAAAGGACACGCAGGGAGAAACAATTTATTTATTAAATGCCATAGCAACGCATGCCGGGAACCAGCTAGTTATTAATAATTCCTTGGTAATGCTTGCAGTTAATAAATATCTAACAGAAGAGACTATCAAAAATTGCAAATGTCGTGAAATCAGCGTTAGTGAGTTATTTAGGTGGTTTTACTTAATTAACCACCTGGGGACACTACTGCAAAACCGATTTAACCTGTTGAATGGCAGGAGTATTTGTCCTAACTAACTAACTAACTAACCATCACGCTGTTTCACCAAACAACTCGATCTTGGCACACACTCCTTGCCTCGTTCACAATCATATATCGTCTCATACATGCTCTTCTATTATTCCGACTCTTCACATGGCCCGACTCAGGTATCTGATTCACTTGGTCGTGCCATGTCTTCCTCGGGCATCCCCGGCTTCTTTGTCCCAACTCACATATATTATGTCTCATATAAATGGCTGTAATTCCCAATTATTAAACAGTAATTATCAGAGTAAGAAATATATTCTAAACGGTGTAAGAAAGGTAAAATATCACGGTTTATTGTCAAATCTAAAAAATAACAATCAAAAAAGTAAAATATACACCTTTCCTAAAAAATAAATTGAAACTTTAACAATTTTTTATTAATTATTTTTTCTTGAAAAGACAAAAAAGGAAAGTGACAATAACGTTTATTTTTTTATACGCACCAGATTTAAATGTCCGGGTTAAATTTTCCCCACAGGAAAAACTAAACCCTTTCGCACACTTCCCCAAATGATCATCTAGTCAACCCACGCTATGCAATTGCACTATATAAGTATTATAAATACAAAATAATACAAGAACAACATGTCAACCTACTAGAGACCAAATGGGAATATAATTCACCGACTCCAGATATTTTCATATCAGAGGGTTCGGCTCTGTGGCATTTCTAATTGAACCTATAAATCCTACTGATCTCTCAATTTAAATATTTAAAAAATCTTTTGTAATCCTACATGTATCTAAAATTACTGATTTTTGCATTTCTATATACAAATTCTTTGACAAATCTAATATGCTTAAATTTTGAATCAGAATATTATTTATTAATTTATTAATCATTTATCTAATACAATGTGTAAGTGTTTTAATTTTTTTCGTAATCAGTCATTTTAGTTAGAAAAAATGTGAAGTGAACCATTTTAAAACCTTTTTTATGTTTACATGCGAAAAATGTAATATTCAAAAATTATGTTTATTCTGAATTATAATATTTTATTTTCATCACCTTTCCAAAACAGTTTTTAATTTTTGGGATATGTTCAGAAGTATTTCATTTATTTGCATATTTTTAAAGCGGAAATGTTTTGACCATTTGAAAAATACGCCAAATATCTGATGGGTCCACACTCCACAGTGTTCGATCAGTAAAAAATTTTATGGTAAACTAGCAGACCCGGCCACACGTTGCTGTGGCTAACGAAACACAACGCCATTACCCAACCTTTATAAAATCCACACCACCAGCTGCCCGCTGCCCGCTGCCTGAATTGAATATTTGAATTTCTCGGCTTTTCTCTACTATAATAAGCATGAATTATACATATAAACCTTCCTCTTGAATTACTCTATCTATTGGTGAAAACCGCATGAAAATCCGTTGCGTAGTTTAAAAGATTTATGCGCACATATATTTTGAGCGACTTCATTTTACACTATGTAATGATGATAATGATGATGATAACGAGTCCAAAAATTATTTTTTTTCACAGTAACGAAACATATCATGTTTTTTTTTAGTGAAGCTTTTTTTTGGTAAACGCACGTCCAAACGAGAGGTTCTGGGTTCGAGTCCCAGTTGTGACCATTATCTTTTTCTGTTTTTCTGTGTCTTGTTCTCTTTCATATTTTCGTTTGATTATTATTATTATCTTCTTCTTCAATGATACGTATATAACATTGATGGGAATAACCTTCAAAAGTTATAAAAGTGAGTGTTTTTCTTATAAAAATTATAAATAATACATTAAAAAAATATATAAAGATATCCCTGGAAAAAATGTAAGCTAAATTTAAACTAAAATAAAGATTATAATTATGCTAAAATTAAAGGTAAAAATAATTATTTTATTAGAAAAAAAAAATCGGTATATATTATGAGTTGTGTGTTTGTGAATGATGTGTGTTTTATGTTGGTTTTGTGCATTAGGTGTATGGGTTTTATTTATTTTTATTTTTTGTTTTATTTTTATTTACATTTAAATAAAAAAAAAAAATAAAATACTTCTTCTGACTTCGTACAAAGTTTTCTATTCAATTATATTGGTCCTTTCGAATTCAGCAAAATTCCTGCAAGACTTTATTAACAACTAGCTGGTTCCCGGCATGCGTTGCTATGCCATTTAATTAAGAAATAGTTTCTCCCTGCGTGTCCTTTCCCATTCGTCCCGTTCTCCTTCCACCTCCACTTCCTCTCCCGCGTGTTCCCACTCCGTCTTCTCCACCTTCCCTCTCCCCACTCCACACTCCCCTTTCCCGGTGGATTCAGTTATCAAACAGTTCGCGTGCCACCTATTGCAATTTTTTTAATACAAATTTTATAATGCCAGAGCTTGCCAGTAGTTTTATACAAACCTTGTCCTGATAATAACGAACACAACAAAAAAAGAATTATCCAATTTGGTGCAGTCGTTCGGAAGTTATTCATATAGATCAGTGGTTCCCAACCTTTTACTGACCCGGGACCACTTGTGCCTTTATTTTTTCGACAGGGACCACCCCCCCCCCCCCCCAGGACGGAAGTCATTTTTTATGAAGTCGAAATTTGTGTTTGTCAACTTTAATGGGGGGGTGATGACACCACGTTGCCACGTTATCCGCCCTATAAGGTGAGCTTGTGATCAGTGGCGTAGGCTAGCATGGGTGGCACCCGGGACGGATTGCACAACGGGAGGAGCGTAATGGGATAGAGTGGGACGGGTTCTAGCAGAATATTTACCACAACGGAGTGGGTAGAACGGGGTAGGATGAGGTGGGGCGAAACAGAATACCATAATGGCCACTGACCACAAGGCACAATAATGATAAACTGAATATTAGCCCGATTTTTTTTTTATTCAGACTTCTCGACCAGGGACCGCCCGAGAGCTGGCTCGTTTATTGACCGGCGGTCCATCGCGGACCATCTTCTAGCCTCTCGCGGACCACTGGTTGGGAAACCCTGATATAGATAGATAGAAGATAGATAGATAGATAGATAGATATAGAAGATAGAAGATAGATAGATAGAAGATATACAATGCGTGATTACACTATTACAGGCGTATCGTGTAGTGTAATTATTCCCTAATAATCCCTGTATGTTTGTTTCATGTACGTAGTTAGCCTGTTTACAGTACCAAGAAAATCCATCCTACCGTAGTAATTATGCATGAAGCTTCTGGTAACTCTCAGGCAATTAATCCTGTCTATACTTCGTGGGAGAAGCCTTCTATTAGTGTCGCTCCTGCCTTCTGAATCCTGGCTTTTAGTAGTCATACTAATTGACACAATTTTGTAGTTATCTCAATGAAAGACGTTCTAATGGCGTAGTAATTGAAGAGGAAGGAAGTAGTGTTGGGTAGGACATGATATCAGGATGAGTTTGTATGAGGTACTCAAATCTTGAAATGAGGTGTTGAGGTGTCCCACATCATTTGAGGTGAGGTGTTACAAAATATTTTCGCTTACGGGGGGGGGGAGGGGGGGGGTGACTGTTTTTTTTTTCCTTCAGCTTGATTTTCTTGGTTCAGAGGTGTTGGTTTTCTAATAAATACCGGGGTGGCGGTACACATACCCGCCTCCCTTGTCTGTTATTTTTGTAATACGAAAAATGGATATAAAAAAGGCCTACCCCCTCCCCACCTTCACCACCTCTGATCCCCTCCCTGCACCCCCCCCCCCTCTGACCCCCCCGTTGCACCCCCCCTCTGATCCCCCCCCCTGCACCCCCCTCTTATCCCTCTCCCTCCTCAGCAACTCCCTCCACCTCATCTCAATACTGCCTCATCCTTCCTCTCTTGGGAGCTGTTGGGACTCTTGTGCGGTATTTACATAACATATATCTAACAATAATTTAAAATAAAAAAATTTTTTTGGCATATTTGGTACTGTTGTACGGTATTCACTTATCAATACATAATTTACAATAAAAAATATTTAGAATAAAAAAAAAAATTAAGCAGTTGGGACTCTTGTGCTCATACAACAAAACAATAAAAAAAAATTAAAAAAAAAAAAAATTTTGGAGCAGTTGGGACTCTTGTGCTCGTAAATTATTGTTTTGTGTATTCACATAACAATCATTTAAAATTTCAAAAAATTAAAAAAAAAATTTTTTTTGGATCAGTTGGGACTCTTGTGCTCGTAAATTATTGTTTTGTGTATTCACATAACAATAATTTAAAATTTAAAAAAATTGCAAAAAAAAATTTTTTCGAGCAGTTGGGACTCTTGTGCGGTATTCACTTAACAATAATTTAGAATAAAAAAATAAAAATTTCGGAGCAGTTGGGACGCTTCTGCGGTATTCACAATATATGAATTGGCTTACCCCATCACCACCTCACGGTTCTAATACAAAAATGTCATAGAATATACAAACACTTCACGCCTCACCACCTCATACATTTGTCCCAAACTATGCGTGACATGACATGTAGTTTAATACATCAACCACCTCACACCTCACCTCATATTTGCCCCATACGTGACAACGCGACATGACATGTAGTCCAATACACCAACCACCTCACCTCATATTTGTCCCGTACATGACATGAATGTAGTCCAACAAAACAAACCACTTCACACCTCATGTTTGTCCCTCCTTCATATTTGTCCCCCCTTCATATTTGTAGTAATACAAAGAAAAAGAGTTGGTACAAATACATATTGTGAGGTGGGGGGACACTTTACGTGTTTGTATGGGACATTTGAGGTGCCTCTTGTATGAGGTACTCAACACCAGAAGGAAGTGATCTGATTTAAGTTCCTACAAGTTTATTCCAATATCGTGTCATTTAAAAAGATTTTGGTATCTTATACCAGGTGTGCACTTTAGATTTTTATTACATTAGCGCCACAGAGGCCCTGAGGAAATTAATTCCCCTCAAGGCATATGTCATCTTTAGGGATGCTGTGTTTTTTTTTACATTAGCTCCACGCAGGAAGCCCTGAGGGAAATTATTTTCCTCACCTTAGCGGATGCTTCGTGGAGGGTCTTTTTAAGGAAGGCAAGTATAGGAAGTTCTGGGAAGGAAAAAGTATGAGGGGTTGGTAGGAATCTGGGGGTCAGTGTATCCAGGAGTGACGGACGTATGAATCCATCCCCCCATTGCGGTCCAAGGCGATGTTCCGAGAGAGTCCGGCTGGAGAAGTCAAAGTGACTTCCTCAACCATTCTCTCCCAATTCG
This sequence comes from Limnephilus marmoratus, assembly GCA_917880885.1. Lineage (NCBI taxonomy): Eukaryota > Metazoa > Arthropoda > Insecta > Trichoptera > Limnephilidae > Limnephilus > Limnephilus marmoratus. The sequence goes on from OU862924.1 coordinate 8,545,612, forward strand.
GCCTGCCATGCAGCTGGTGGGTAGACGCATCCGTCGCCAAGATCTGAAACCTCACCCCGTGAACCTCGGCATCCCCGCTAAGTGACCAAACGTAATGAACCACTTGGGGTGACCTATGGCAGAGTTGTTGGTTATCCAATAAATGGTACCCATAACCGCCTTCCAAATTGAAATTTTCTCTAAAATCATGAAACATTAAAATCTTTAATGCCCTATATCTTATAATTTAATGAAAAGGTGTGCAATTCAAACGCAGTAGAAGTGAAAACGTCCAGAAAACTAAAATAGGCAAGGCATGGAGACTACGAAGCACTTTTTTTTTTATTAATGTGAAGAATGATTTTTTTCCATATTTTGCCGTCGAATTCCAGTGCACCTTTTCCAATACATTTGATAGTGTGTTTTCAACTTCGGAATCCCTAGCAGTGGCGGTCCGTGAGTTTTCCGTGAGCTAAGATTGAAAAATACGACGTCATTGATGTTGTTGTAACAACTTTTTGTATGAAGACCTACTGAAATTTTAATAATTTTGAATGCGGTGTATCCAAAATTATTTTCAGTTACAACAACATCAATAACGTCGCATTTTTTAATCTAAGCACTCTAGCTCACTGAAAACTCACCGACCTCCATGGTCCCAAGATGTCTTTCTTTTCTTTTTTTGCCTGTTTATTTTGGAGTGGTTTGATTATTTAATATTGAATTTACAAAAATATTTTTTTTTTTGGATTTCGTAGGATTCGAACCTTGGTTTGCCGGATGTCTGGCAGCTGAATTTTGTCAGGCGCTTTATACCGCTACACTATTAGAGGCTCGCGTGGAACCGTGGATTACCGTATTATATTAGAACTGAGAACCCTTGAAATAATAAAATTAGTATCGCCGGCTTACGTTTCATCAAGTTTCGAATCACAACGGTGCTAAAGTAGTTTCACTCAAAAAAATAAATAAAGTAGCTCCTACCCGTACTTGATATTTTACATGCCTTTTAATGTCATTAAGGCGGTACACAATCCTAACAATTTTTGTTTGCTCAAAACTCACATTTTAATCATTTCCGGCGATTTCGTAACTATAACAACTTTTTTATTTCCATAAGGAATGCGAATTATTTATATTTTAGATTAATAAAAACAGTACCTTACCATTAAAATATTTTACGTACAACGTTTTTAAAACTTTATAACCCGCTTTTCAACAATAAAGTTAGCGGTAAGCACCAGATTTTATTTTTCTAGACGATGAATTAATAATTTTGGAAGGATAACATGGAGACACGTTTTAAATATTTGTAACACGTTCTTCAGAATTAATTAAAATGAACGCGGCAGAAAGGTCGAATCTCCAGGCCTGCTAGGGTGAATTCGACCGTACGTTCGTACAATATGCCATGCCGCCGCGGCGTGTATTTGTTTACACGCTTTCTTCACTTACGTCGTTAAGATTCCCGCATTATTCGTCTTCTTCTTCATTCGGGCAAATTCGACGGTAGGTCCGTTCAATATACGGGTCGCGAGTTGCAATTTGTATTCACGGCTTCTTTAATTACGTCGTTAAGATTCTGAATACATTTTAAGATATATTGTCGTCTTAACAATTTTTCAGTTTGGTTGGGTATTTTGATTTCAAATTCGAAATATGAAACGGGTCGCGCGAACGTTTCTTAATATTTCTGAATTATCGCAGAATCTGTTGAACCAGTTGTCTCAACACAGATTTATCAAATACCAATTTCACGAATTAGAGGCGTTAATAAGTGAAACGAGTTTCTGGATTGCTTTAGGGCGAAGATTGTATTAACCCCTTGTCCAGACAACATCCCCCCGGGCGAGGGAGGGTAACATTAAGTGTTGCACAGCCGTGGACAAGTGCCTGCTAGTATTGGCTACCCCTGAGGACTTAGTGCGGAAAGGCACTTCCCAATTATTGATCCGAACACGTAGGTAATAAGATTTCTTGGTATCAATAACCATGGGATATAATATAAAATGGTTCATCAAAATTTTGCCGCTTAGCTTAGCTACAAAGTTTTACTCTAGTACTGAAAAAATTCTTTTACATTATTTTTTAAAGTTTGGTTATTTGTTAACGTATATTTGGTTATTTATTTCTTCTCGCTAACATCTGGAATGTGGCTATCAAAATTGCCCTGCTGAAAGATTATCTTCTGGAATCGAAAAGTTGCTTGAAATGGCATGAGTCGTATTTTTAGCGACCAAATCTGAATGGCTAGGTACTTCCAAATCTTCCTCATCTACATCTCCTTCCCCACCTCACTCCCTTCAATAACGACGCTCCAACTCACGTCCGTCAATAAACCTATTTGGGGATGCCATAGTCCTACCCAAAAAAACAGAAACTTAACCATTTTTCCTTAATTTTCATTAATAAATCACCCCTGAAGTTGCGCGGTATCAGTGTGAAACATTGCATTATCGTTACATTCAGTTGACTTAGCAGGGGTTTCCGGGTTCATCTGTCCACCAGCTGTGTGGTAGGCCGAATGGCTATTGAGAGAGATCTTTTAACCTCTCCAGCAAGACCCTCTCGGAACATCGCCTTTCACCGCAGTGGGAGAGATGGATTCACACGTCCGTCACTCCTAGTGACACCGATCCCAAGATTCCTTCCTACCCCTCACACCTTTTACCTTCCCAGAACTTCTTATTTTCTTCAAAAGACCCTCCACAAAGCATCCCTAAATATGACTTAGGCCCTGAGGGGAATGAATGGAATGGACTTATACGAACTTATACGACTTATATGGAATGAATGGAATGGACTTATACACACAAAAACAACATTTATAAAAACATCACAAGTACACGAACATTATACTAGACAACACAATAAATTGTACACAAATACTGTCAAGATTGAACGTGGCAAGAGAAGTATTGGTCACGGGGGAGTTCGTATATATAATGTCCTTCCAGATAACCTAAAAACGGAAAATAATATAAAAACCATAAAAAAAACTATTCAAACCAAAGATATTGAAATATTTGAATATCTTTGATTCAAACTCAAAATGTTGGAACAAAATTAAAAATATTACTTCTTACTACTGTACTATATATGCTCTGTATTTAAGTTAAGAAAGCGAAATAATATGTTTCTTTTAACTTAATAATAATAAAAATAAAAAAAATGTGCGTAATAGTTACAATATTACAGATATTTATTTATTTATTGTAAGAACTTTGTACATTGTAGAGATTTTTGTGTTATTTCATCCGCCATGCTAGGGATGTCCCTGTGTTACGGCGGGTGATGTTTACATATTGGAAATCACTCATTTATGGTTGATAAATTTAATTATAAGTTATTAAATTACACAAATTAAATTATATTGCAAATATCATAAATCGTGGTTTCTAGATGTATTAATAATTATATACTATAGTAATGACAATGATAAAATCAATCATTTTAAATACATGTCGGATTACGAAAGATTTTTTTAATATTTATATTGAGGGATCAGTAGGATTTATCGGTCCAGCTAGGAGTTCTACCGAGCCGAACCCTCTGATATGAAAATATCTGGAGTCGGTGAATTTTTTTTTATTCATTATTCTTATATAGTGCACTTGCATAGCGTGGATTGACTAGATGATCATTTGTGGAAAAGTGTGTGGAAGGGTTTAGTTTTTCCTGTGGGGAAGATTTAACCCGTACATAAAGTCATAAAAAAAGTAATACAATTCAATTTAAGTCATAAATTTTATATATCATAGTTTCCAGATGTAAGGATCCATTGTGATAATTTTTTATAAAGGTAAGGGGTTGGGTTTCGGTTTTTAAGTTCACAGGGAGAAGGTAAAATATTTTAGGTCTTCTAGCTGACGTGGTGTGTAGTATTGGTACTAGGGAATGCAATCCCGATCTCGCGTGATCTCGATTTCGCGAGATCTCGTGACATTTTTCGGGATCAATCCCGAAGCATAATATGACGAGATCCCGTTCGAGATCGACGGGATTGGGCGGCAGTAGTCAGCGACGCTACACATTTCCACTCGGGGCGCGAGTGGTTCGCTGACTGACGGTTGGGCGGGGGTGTCGATCAAAGAAAGAAAACTATCCCGACTATTACGAATATTAGCGACGGTTGACGAGCGGGACAGATAATATAAAACTGTGTCGAATGAGTGAGAAAGAAATACTTGCGTGCGTGCAGGCAGCCATTTGTTTGTTTTAGTTGTGGGGTTATGGTCATTACTTTTTCTTAAATTATGCATTTTTTATTGTTTATGTGAGTTAAATAAAGCCCTTACCCCTAAACGCCCTTGAGGTGATTTTCTCACGTAAATGGCGCTATAGAAGTCATCCAGTTATTATTGTAATTTTTGGATTTTTACGTTCTTAATACCTTAAAATGTCCAAAAATAATCCAGATTAAGTGTATGTTGAGTTTAGCAGTCGTTTACCGGTATGGAGATACTTCAAGAAAGCAGTTAATAATTTGACTGCTCAGCGCAGTGGGCATTTTCAGCAGCTGGGTACATTGCAACGGACATTAGATGTCGTTTAGCAGATAGCACCCTCAATACACTTTGCTTTTTATGAAGTTACTTTCAAAATCACCCGTACTTACTTTCCATCCTCCTTAAGCTATATTTTTCCCTTGATTATTATAATTAAAAAAAAAAAACTGTTAATTATTTAGTAACTAATATTAAAGAATAACAGCCTTACTAAAAAACCCAGTGAAAATTTTATTCAATTGACAAACGGCCGTGGATGTGAAAACATTACTAATTAAAAATTTGTTCTTTGAAAGAAATACACATGGTTTCCGCGGCCTGAGAGGGTAGTTTATCTCTGTTTTAACCATTGATGTTCGAACGATATTTGTAATTTTTCCATAGTATTTTGAATGTTCTATATATTTCTTATTTTTGAAGGTGTCGTAAAAACAAATACCATTTAAGAAAACTAGATAAAATTACCTTTTAGATTTGTGTATTTGAAATACACTTTAGCTTTCAAAAACTGCCATATTTTAAGATTCAAACTCGGAAAAAAATGGAAAAAAATTTCCTCCCACAACATTTTTGACCAAAATGTAGAGAAATTTAAATAAAATCAAAATTTAAAAAACACAGTCCTTTTATGTAATAAATTTGGAAAGAAACTATCACCTCACTTTTTCATCGTGTATACAATAAAAAAATAATAAAAAATTTAAAAGTTTTGTTTATTGCCAAAAAAATAACTCAGAAATAATACCGAAATTTAAAACAGATTTCTTGCATCTCTAAAGCCGTTATTTTTTTTGATACGTTTACGAACACATGTATTAGATTTTAATATTATAAAAAATTATCACTTTTAAGGAATTCTCTTAAAATAAAGATCTTAAAATGAAAATTTTATCTTTTAAGTAACCTATAAAAAACAATATTCTGACAGTTCAACTTTGAAAGTACGGCGTTTGTACAATAACTTGATTAAACTGATCTAAACCACACAAATAACATGGTAAATATATCCATTATGTGAACAGAAGAGTAAATTCGTCACTACAATAGAAATTATTAAGTAAAATCACAAAATTTTCGATATCCCGCCATAAAACACACCGAGCTGCTTTGTCATCGCGGGCTGTCGCGGGCCGAAGAACTAATGCATAGGCGCGCCAATAATGCCCCTTGCGGAGAAAAATTAAAACAACATTGTTTCCTAGTAAATTAAAACCATATACAACGTTGTCACATCTTAATGCGTTTTAACAGCGTGACCACGTAAGTAACTTTATTGGTAATAAAACGTGTTTAATTGTATACGAGGTATATTTATGTTATTGCAATAACACAGTTAATCGGTCGCGCTGTGGTTTTTTTTTAGTAAGGCTGTAAAGGTTTATGTTCTTTCAAATAATATTTTCTTTTAATTAACGAGATCCCGAAAATTCCGAGATCTCGCGAGATTGTAATTTCTAATCTCGCGAGATCTCGAATTTGCGATCTCGAGTCGAGATTGCATTCCCTAATTGGTACATTGTAGTGTCACCAATACAGTGCTAAAAACTTTGCAAATTCATCTCAGGTTTCGAAGAATACGTCGAATTTTACGTCCTTCGTGTTTAGGTAGCTCTTCCCATCAGCGAATTCGGGTACAAATTTGTGCGTATAATAATAATGTATTTATACCTATCTCAGTAATGTCTTCATCAAGAAAATGAAAAACCAGAGAACTTTACGTATTGATTCGTTGGAAAAACTGGGGAAAATCCCAAGTCGGTACCAAAGGTTCCTTCGATCATTTGCTTCAATTTATTGCGTTCTTCCATTTTAGCTCGCGTTTCAAGGAAACCAATCACACGAATGGAAGTTAACGATGCGTTTTATCTATGTTACAATTCATTTACACAACAGCAAATACTTCTTCATTTCTTTTTTTATATTACCACATGTAGTCCCAGATCCTGGAGAAAGTGGATTTTTGCAATGCCAATGGAATGCAGAATCGAGTTGGGATTGATGTGACGGAGATATAAATAAAAGGAATGAAAATAAGTCGTAACGTAAGTCGGGTGCAATCAAGTAATCGGAATAATCTAATGAATAAAACCTTAATATGTAATATTTAATCATTGAAGACAATAATAGGGACTCGAAAGAAAATTTGAAGTAGAAATAACAGAAAAAGGTTCGGTTGCTTCTTGGAATTGAACCCAAGAATAAAATTTATTGTAATAACTTTGATAAATCCTGATTAAATTTAGTGGATTAAGGTTTAAATCTTACAAATCTGTGTAAAATTAAATCACTGAAGATAATGATAATTAACAAATCTCAATGAAATATTAGGTCCTTACATATGAAATTGGCGTTTTGCCGTACTGGCAACTTTGATCTCAAATATCTTTTCTTTGGTTAGGAATTCCAAATTCAAACTTATACAGCTATTTACTCATGTATTTGTATTTCAAAAATTATAATTCATTTGTTTTTTCCTTTAGTTGTTTTTATTCTTTGCGTCACTTAGTTTACAAAATGTAAAACTTAAAATATAGCGTTATTTACGAGTACGAGTTCCACCGTGGCACCAGCGCTGCAGAAACGGCTCGAATGATTAATGATGTGTATGGCGACGGTGCCGCAAAAGAAAACACAGTGCGTTTTTGGTTCCAACGTTTTCGTTCTGAAAATTTCGACCTGCAGAACAACCCGTGGACGGCCGGAGACCAAAGTTGATAATGAAGAATTGAAGGCTATTGTGGAAGCGGATCCATCGCAAACCGCGTCCGAGTTAGCTGCAGGCTGCGGTGTTAGTGATAAAACTGTTTTAACCCACTTGAAGCAAATTGGGAAGGTGAAAAAGCTTGAAACGTGGGTACCTCACGAATTGAGTGAAGCAAATCAACAAACGCGCGTCAGAACGCTAGACCACACACTGCACAACAGACGGCTATCAAATTAGAGGGGCTTCAATTGGAATATCTAAGACATCCACCATACTCTCCGGACCTTGCCCCAACAGATTACATTTTTTTTCGAAATTTGGATAACTTCTTGCAAGGGAAAAATTCAACTCCGATGGGGCAGTCCAAACCGCCTTCAAAGATTTTATTGATTCCCGTCCGTATGGTTTTTTTAGTAAAGGGATCGATGAACTACCTATGAGATGGCAAAAGTGCATAGATAGCAATGGTACATACTTTGATTAAATAAATATATTATATTTTAAAAAAACGACTTTATGTTTCTCCCATACAAAACGCCAATTTCATATGTAAGGACCTAATATAAAACACAAAACAAAAAGGTACCATTCGCAACTGGGAATTGAACCCAGATCCTCCATCCCAGGACAACTCTCTATCAATAGATAGAGATACTAACACCTAGTTATATCATGTCGTTTTTAACGACATAGTTTTTAAATTTTATAATTAAGTACCCACAGTAATATCTCCAAATAAATCCTATATTTTGAAGGCCACTTTTTTTCTGATTGCAAAGTTCTATACGAATTTATTTTATTATTCTCAATATCGAACAGTATTAATACGGTAACCTTTGCGTGGTTGAATTTCAGAACTCAGCTTCGAGTGCTTGTCTGAAGCCACGAGATACGCGCTGCGCCACAAATAACATTTGTTTAATTTAATAGCAAGCTACTGTTACAATTCGGTTTGGAAATCAAGAATTCGTCACAAGATGTCACTACTTCAGTCAGTAGTTCGGATGGGGACGTCTCCCCCCAGGTATAACTGCGAATATGTAGTATCTCTCCGGACATGGAAAGATTAACGGTAATATATGTTATATCATTTTTTTTTAATATTATTTTTCAATTTGGGAGGCCGGAATGGGTACCGCCGCCCCGGGAACCTTTATTGGATAACCAACACCTCTGCCGTAGGTCACTCCAAAAGGTTCGCTACGTTTGGTGATTTAGCAGGGTTGTTCATGGGGTGAGGTTTGTCTAGGTCTTGGAGGCGGATGACCAGGACACATTGAACCCCAGATTCCTACCCACCCTTTAAACCCTTTTCCTTCCCAGAACTCTCCTTTCTTTCCTTTAAAAAACCCGCCACACAGCATCCCAAAGATGACATGTAGTATAGAGCTCATGAAAAAAAATATATACATATATATATATCAAGCGGCTATGTGTTACGTAACATCATTGCTCTGTCTCGGTTTATTTATAAGATTTATAAAATGGTCACCAACTCTAACTGGGCGAAGCCGAACCAAAAGCCACCCACAAGGTCTGGGAGTAAAAACCTGCGGAGCGGGTTTTTAACAGCTAGTTTTATATGATTTGGTCACACGCGCAGCATCTCTACAAGAATTTTATTACAGCCATAAATAAAATTCCTATCCGCAACGTTAAATAAATAAATAATCCATGTTTAAGCCGACCGCATTGTACAGGCGTCATTTTAAAATATGTTTTTATCGTTTATCGATAGCATCCCCCGCTTTCCACCCTTTTCCGAAGGCTTAACTTAACGGCATATTATTCAATAATCCCGGACCGTTCACGTTAATCGCTTTAAACCTTACTTGCAGGTTTCGCATGGCCCAAATCATATGTTTTAACCCTTTAAAAGGTCGGGTACAATGTGCCTGCAAATAACGGCTTTTTTATGTTTACGGTCTTCATTCTTTTTAATAATAAAAAAAAGGACTGGCCTCTAAAATAGAGCATTCTTTCTGTGGTGAGTTACTTTCTGGTTTCAGCGGTCATTCATTTATTTGATCAAATTCTAAAATAAGTTGCGAATTCTCCAAAATAGAGCAATAACAACTTGTTACAGAATCATAATTGGCTAACATAGAACGCAATGGTGACACCTAACCTAACCTAATCTAAAATAATAAACAACCTGTACAAGACCTGTAGGCCCGCACAAATTCTGTAAACAAATGAGCTCCGGCACACAAATACTATTGCAATGTTTTGGGACAGATGTTTTCTCGCTTTGGCAGCTGTTGAAGATCCGAGTAGTGCGCAGCAGAGGTACTACAGCACACGCATATGCATTGCATGACGAGAGCATCCGGTTACCGAAGCGTCCATGTTAGGCGGGTCTCTTCCACCACGCACTGTGAGGTGCTATTGCATTTTCCGCCGCGCATTGTATGGTGGACTGTTCTTGCATCGGAGCATGTGGGAAGGCGGTGGACGCCGGTTGTGTATTCTAGAGGTGCTACGAGTGGCCCAGTTTAGTCAGAAGTGCGGCTAAAAATCGAAGCAGGCCGCACTCTAGATGTTGTCTGTTCTTGAGTCGTTGCGTATCGAAGGGAACAGCATTTGAGGCTGGCCTGATAACTTCAGGTCAAGGCGGACTGCGCTCCAGATGTTATGTGGGCTAGAGTTGCTACTTATTGGGCACCAGCATCCAAGGCCGGGAAGGTTACAGAAACTCACGAATGGACTGGCTTATCATTGCGCAGCCGAGGGTCGCTACATATCCGGCGCCAGCATCCAAGGCCGGGACAAACTCACGCGGGTCACAGCAAACTCACGAGTAGGTTGCCTTGCGTGGTCGTGGGCTCATGAGTGTAATATTAATAGTGATAGACGTAGCAAATCATGTAAATCAGTAAAAGCAATCAAGATCATGCAATGTCCAGTGTTTTAAATATAATGTCTTTCGCGTGCAAAGTCGTATCTCCTCCAAGCATGAACTTTCTAATTAAAGTGTGTTTATTGATAGTGATCTGCCAGGTAAGTATGTTTTCGGTATCCATTTTTAAATAATAAATTGTACAGCGCCCTTGGGGTGATTTCTCATGACAACGGCGCTCTTCGAATAATTTAATTATTATTATTAAGGACGTGCGATGAATTCAGACTACTAAAAAATGACAAAGTCAATATTTTAAACAGTTTATTCTACAAAGGGATGAAATATTATAACGCGCTGCCAGAAAGGATAAAAAAGCACACAAATTCATAAAATTCAAAACAGTTTGTAAGAACCACAATCAATTTATAAATGTAAGTTATTATTCATAATTATTTGAAAACTATATTTGCCCCTATGAATAATTAAAAAAATAAGTTTTACCAAAACAAAGACACTTGTTGATAGATTTTGCGGACAAAACCAAATCTTATAAAATAGTTTGTCGAAACAAGTTCCTCTTAGGGCTCTCCCGTAGTTAGATACCTACTGTTGTCAAGCTGTTGTAAATTTTAGAAAAACTTTTCATGAATTTGACTTCGTTTCAAACATCTCCGGTACCAGCTACTATTTAACCTTCCACCCACATTTTTTCTTCCGCTCTCCGACTTCCGTCAACCTCGAATATTCCCCTAACGGAAATGCTCCTATTCTGCTGGCTCGGAGAATGTTAAAACTTGGATGGTAGGTAGGTATAACATGAAATAAAAATATATATTTTTGAATGTAGCTATTACTTTGTGGTTATCCATTATAGAATAATGAAATAATTTTACTTTGTATAAACCACTTATTTGATGTGCAAATCCGACCGGTTTCGGAACAAACGTTCCTTCGTCAGGGAAAGCTTATACTAATTTGACAGTTTCGAACAATGTTTTATTATGGTAGGGGTGGAGCTGTTGCTAGATAATAATGTAGATTGGGTAGGTAGGTATTAGTGTAGAGTGGGTGGGTAGGGGAACAAATCCACGATTCAAACTCAAATGCAATGATTGTCCCTCATTTTATATTGGAAAAACCACTCGTAATTTTGAAATCAGAATCAAAGAACATTTAAGGTGTCTTAATAATAATAATTTTTCTGAGTTTGCTAACCATATCATTGAAAATAACCATAGTTTTGAAAAAAATACAGGGATAAATATTCTTCATATTAATCATAAAGGAAAACGTTTAGATAACTTAGAAGCCTTGGAAATTAAAAAATCCCTTAAAAATAATGAATCTATTATCAACAAACAAAAAATATTGTCATATAGCCCAATCATGGATTTGTTCCCCTACCCACCCACTCTACACTAATACCTACCTACCCAATCTACATTATTATCTAGCAACAGCTCCACCCCTACCATAATAAAACATTGTTCGAAACTGTCAAATTAGTATAAGCTTTCCCTGACGAAGGAACGTTTGTTCCGAAACCGGTCGGATTTGCACATCAAATAAGTGGTTTATACAAAATAAAATTATTTCATTATTCTATCATCATCATCATCATCATCATCATCATTACATAGTATAAAATGAAGTCGATCAAAATGGATGTGCGCGTTAATCTTTTAAACTACGCAACGGATTTTCATCCGGTTTTCACCAATAGATAGAGTGATTGAAGAGGAATGTTTATATATATATTACATGTAAATTATATTATAGAAAAACCGAGAAATTTAAAGAAAACATGTGTGATTTAAAACGGCTGGAGGGCCGTACTATAGTATAGTCACTTTTGAAATTCGTTCTACGGAAGAAATTGGAAAATAGATGTCCTAGAGTAAGTAGGTATTTGATTTGAATTATTTTATTTGATGAAGTCGCTCAAAATGTATGTGCATATAATTCTTTTAATCTACGCAACGGATGTTCATGCGGTTTTCACCAATTGATAGAGTATTCAAGAGGAAGATTTATATGTATTAGAACATGTTTATTATAGTAGAGAAAAGTCAAGAAATTCAAATATTCAATTCAGGCAGCGGGCAGCTGGCAAGCGGGTGGTGTAGATTTTATAAAGGTTGGGTAATGGCGTTGTGTTTCGTTAGCCACAGCAACGTGTGGCCGGGTCTGCTAGTTTGAAATAAAAATGTTCTTAATGTGCTCCCTTCTTTGAATGATTTGTGATAATTTGATCATTCGAGGGCCTTATTAATAAACGTGTTTTTAATTTTTCACAACTGATAAGTAACCATTAATGTAGGGTAAGTTGTTGTTTTTCAGTTGAGTTTTATCAATATTTTCAGTTAGTCATGAAGATTGTTGGGATTTATAACTAGGCTAACTAGAAATTTTACGAATATAAAGTGTATTAAACTTTTATATTTTGCCTATGTTAGAAGTCGACTTGAGTACAATTCTCCCGTCTGGAATCCACATTACAGTATACATGTACAAGCTGTTGAAAGAATACAAAACAAATTCTTACGTTTTCTAAATTTTAATATGGGTATTCCAGCAATTATGTTGAACTACAACACTATTTTAAATGATATGAATATGCTCAAATTGTCCGACAGAAGAATTTTCACTCACTTGGTATTTCTATATAAAATGTTAATGATTTAGTTGATAGTCCGGTATTGCTAGAATTGATAAGCTTCCGGATTCCACTACGTAATACTAGAAGTCAGGATTTATTTCAGTGCAGAAATTCTGGGACTAAATATCATATGTATTCCTTTTTGCCAAGAATACTAATGGAGGGAAACAATTATACCAAGTCAGTGGACATCTTCAATTTATGTTTAAACAAATATAAAATATTGTTACTGAGACAGTTCAGTTATGTACAATGAATGCTGTATATTTCTTATTAGTCATATGTAATGTTTGTAAAAGCCCCGAAAAGGGGCGTTATTAAATAAATAAAGAAATATGTTTGTGAAACATCGACAAATCTCGTAACTTGATTAATTTTTCTAGAAATTCTCCATTTGCTGACTTCGTACGACACAAAACATTATTTATCAACGACGCGCGACGGTCATTGAAAAATTACTACCGTCACGTAGTACGCTTATTTCAAGTGGAAAAGTCCAGAAATAAGAAACAATTAATTTCTTTGGTTTGGAATCTAATTAATTATATTCTTTCTTTGGCTTTTTTTGCTTAGATTCCCTTGGTTTTCAGTTCATAAGTCTCAGATTATATTGTTCCAATAGAGGCAGTCCTCAAAGGAAGGGCAACTTTACGCCCGGTCTGTTAAGTGCTTACCCTAACCTGAGATCGCTTTCATTCCCTTGCTATTCTACCCTCGACCCTATTCTAATGCTGGGATTGTTCGATTTTCCAGTGTTTTGAGAACTGAGTTATTATTTATAAGCGGCAGGATTTAGGCACAATAGAATCAAGAAATGTGTTATTCACATTATTCAAAAAGTTATTCATTTCCACCGTTCAGGAAGTTCTACAGACGCGGATGTAGAGGTTTGAGTGCTTAGGGCAGATTCCCAAACCCCAGAATGTCAAGCAGCAGTGATGTAACGCCTTGATAATTTATTTCAACCAAATGTATGTCTTATTCATCGTTTTCCACGCTCGTACCGCGAAATACCGATTAAACATTTTAGTCAATATACCACCATGTGCTCTTTAATAGCGTTTTTAACCAGCCAGCGGCCGAAAATCCACATTTCGTCGAAAGTTGTTCTTACGATCGTGCAGCGCGGTTACAATGAGAAAGATTAATTATTCTCCGTACCAGCTTTTTAAGGTTATAACTCAATATCGATTTTATTTCATTCCAAATTTGCTTTAATTTATATCTACATCCAAAAATGCTGAAAGGCGTGATGATAAAACTATTAAAATTATGTACTTTTTGTAATTATTTTTTGATTATAAGTATTTATCATTTTTCAATTATGTCTAAGTTAAATAAATAGTTTGTAAGTGCGCAAATAAATACGCAAACGGACAAATTTTCGTTAAGAAACATATGTATTTATATATTTTTTAACGATTTTATTTAAACAAAAATTAAAATTCTAAAAGACGCGATACCTAGATAATGCATTGATTTATTTTGCCATTTGATTATATGATTTGAAATGGGTGTGGTATAATATAAAATCTTTTTTGAAAATTTAACACATCCGCCAACGACTTATGGTATAACCTTACTATACTTTTCTCAAAATTTAAAACGTGCAAATGCTAGATAAAAGAACAATCTTTCGAAATCCATTTATATTTTTTTGTGGAAAAGAGTCAATACGTCTAAAATCGGATTTAAAAATGACATATTTCTGGTTTTCCCTTTAATGATTTTTCATATTTGTTTCACCACTTCTGTTTTTAATACTCATTTGTATTTATTACTCATTTGCTTACTAAAAGTAAAAACACAAAAATATTTTCTCTCATGTAATAATTTTTTTTTTCTTTTTGTTTCAGGTAAGAAGAAATATTGTAGCGGAATTTAATATTTTTTCTACCCTTAAAATGCTTCACCAGGATTCAAGTAAGTATCACGATAATATTTTTCAATGTTTCTGCACTCTTTTTAATGTGGTAAAAAGCGAGAAGAAATGGTAAGGTATTTTTTTCAATATATCAAGTAAAGTGAATTTTGATATATATAATTGTGTTGGAATGTTGTTCTAAACATTTTCCGTATTTTTTATGAAAAATATTATGTAAAATATGGTATTCATTGATTTGTGTGTTCTTTAACTTGTTCGTGTTATTATGTATTATTTTAAATTGTACTATTAACAATCTCATTGAATGTTCTTTACCTACTTTAAACGTCAACAAATGTACGAATGAGATTCTAATTTATAAGAATCGGAAAGCTGTGATAACATCAGCTGAAATAAATTAATGAGATAAATAGTAAAGTGAACAGCAAAATATTTAAAAGATTTCTAATAGGTCAACAAACAAAACGATTATTCTAGAAGTGTGTCAAGCCCGAGGGGAAACATAATTTCTAACAACAGTTGAATAGGTGAGATTGCGCTGAAAGTCGAATGAACAAAGTTTTAATTAAATATCACACATTGGAACAGCTTAAAAGTTTTGTGCAGTTTGAAAAATTATAGCTTAAGTGTGACAACTCCACGAAAATAAGAAAATTATTTGTGAAGAATTATTTATTTACTTCCTTGCTGTGACCCATCCCTAGAATCTTTTTATCTTGGCGTTTTGCAGAGTGTATGAGAGATAGGACATGCTTAAGTTTGTTAGACAATTTTATTGAAGATTGGACATTTTCTCTTAATCCTTCCTGTTGTTTAAGTTTACGTTTAGTGTTTTTTTTAATTCAAAGTTCGTTGCCAAGATGTTATGTATTTTTTTTATTTTCTTGTTTGTGAGGAGTTTTACTTTGTTTTCTTTAAAATATATTTACTTACATCATTTCCAAGCTTTCATTCAGTTAATAGTTAAATTCGCTTTCACTTATAATGGGCAAGTAAACATCTTCCAAATTTAAAAAAAAAAGTATTAGTAGGCAAGCTATTCATGATTATTTGAAATCTTTCAAATTCAAATCTTTATTTCTCGAGAAACTTTCCAATTTTCCAAACTCGAATCATTATTGCACGAGAAACTCTCCAATGTTCCAAATTCAAATCTTTATTTGCACGAGAAACCCTCCAATTTTCCAAACTCGAATCATTATTGCATGAGAAACTCTTCAATGTTCCAAATTCAAATCTTTATTGCACGAAAAATTCTCCGATCTACCAATTTCAAATGTTTATTTGCATGGGAAACTCTCCAATTTTCCAAACTAAATCTTCATTGCACAAAAAACTCTCCAATCTTCCAAATTCAAATACAGGAAACTTTTTATTCTTCCATGTTCAAATCTATCGGACAAGAAACTGTCAAAGTTTTTGAATTCAAATTGATTTGTTGAGAATCTTTAATCTTCCAAATTCAAATCGTTTTTCCACGGGATACTCTTCTAAATGCAGTGCTTTGATTCCCAGAGGCATCGATTGGAAAAGGATATATTCTCTCCAAATTCAAATAGTTTTAGCACAAGAAACATTAAAACAATCGAAATTCAAAAATACGTTGCACGGTATTTTTTAATTTCGATTCGGTTTCTTTCTACACCTTCCCATTGTTTTCATAAAGTTTGTACTCATGTGCATTTGATAACCAAAACGTAAATGGTTTCCAGATTTTAATTCATCATAAATTATTAAGAGGTGTTAAGTTTTAAAATGTAATCGTGAGGCAAACCACCTCTTGACGGCAGGACTACAGTATTTTGTGCTGCGACGTAGATAATACCTGTCGAGAATATTATGAAGGAACGTGAAAGTTTTCCCGTTTTAAAGGAACTTGGTTAAACCGGATGCTTTGCAGGAACATTTTCAGGATTCAGCGCTTGCTTAGAAGTGAGATTAATAATAGAGCAGCTTTGGGATTAACCACGACTTTAGATTATGATATCTTCAATCATATTAAAATATAAAAGAATGTCAGGAGAATACAGGATACTTTAGACAGAGAGATTATATGAAAAGCCAGGAACATAGCAGAAAGATGAGATACCATAATTAAGTTAATCAAATCCTTGAGTCGTGCCAAGAGACGCAATGAGAGTATATAAAACAATGTATGAATCAAGTTATTTGTACAGTGTTCACCAAGATCGAGTTATTTGGCCTTCTATTATATCATATCGGAGCTCGACCATTGCGAACTCCTGAGTCCAGTTAATACAAGAGTAAGTACTCTGCACACTAGGCACAAGTACAAATTTCATTGTAACTGTTAACAAACAAATTGTGTAGCAAACTCGCCAAACCCCCGCCAACATGGTTTAGCAAACATTTTTAACTTAACATATTCAATGTTTAGAATATTTATTTATTTATTTATTGTGAAAAACAGTTAACATGTATATCCAATTCCATTTCACAATTTTTAGTTAATAGTGTAAAACATTAATTATATAGGTACATTAATAATGACAGGTGCTAAAGAATACCTTTATTTCGCTCTTGAAATGATTGTAGTTCGATCGAAAAATGTCAATTTCAGAAGAAAGGTTTAATAGTGAGGTCATTCTCCCCAGAGGCATAACCATTGGTAGGTTGGTCCTGCCTCTAGGAAAAGTAAAAAGTCTGTGTTGCCTTGCTCTGGTGAAGTTATCGGGGACATAAAGTGAAATCCTTTCCAGGACATCAGGATTACAAATGTGCCCGTTTAGCAGCTTGTGTGCTACTAGTTACATTGCAATTTTTCTCCTAACGTCGAGACGATTTAGTCCCAGCATTCCCGCGAGAAAATCAGAGGGATACAACAAAGGGTAGTACCCAAACTCTCGCATGTACAGGTACCTCATGAACTTTTTTGCACCTTTTCAACATCATTTGCGTATAGGGCATCTTCGGGTCCCCATACTACTGATCCACTTTCGAGAATGCTGCGAACCAGAGAGAAGTAGAGCATTTTTATGACTGCTGTGTTGGAAAAAGATTTTGCGTTGCAGATTACAAAGCCTAGCATTCGCATCGCATATACCTAAACAAGTCTTACATGTCAAAATATTATTTCAGAACATTATTTATTATATATTTATTTATGTGTTTGAGGGAAATCAACAATTTACAATTGGATTAATTTATACATGTATAATTTATTTATCTAACTGAGAAACCAATTATAGATTATCCATACGAACATGCCTTAAAGCCTATGTAGATTCAATAGAAAATTCTCTCCCTAACAGCATCAAAAATCTTTCAACCCTCATTAATTCGAAAAGAATTTCTAATTCTCTCCCCAAAATCATGCATCTCCATGACAAATCAGCAACAAATGGAGAAGATACATGTGAACTGTTATCTACTTACTTTTCTTCTGTTTTTAACTCACCATCCAATTCTAAAAGTGACTCTAAACTTTCATCCCCACTCTATAATTATCCACTGTCTCATATCGAAATAACGTTAGACGAGGTCAAAGCGAAATTAAACACTGTTGATATCAATAAGGGTTCCGGCCCAGATGGAATTCCTCCACTATTTATTCGAAATTGTGCAGATCAGCTTGCAATACCATTACACAAAATATTCACCAAAAGTCTGAACGATGGGGTATTTCCGGATCTGTGGAAGGTTGCCCACGTAATTCCGATCCACAAATCTGGCAGTAAAAATGATGTAACTAACTACCGTCCTATCAGCCTTTTATCTTGTTTTGGCAAAATATTCGAGTCCATTGTATATAAAACCATTTTTAACCATGTTACACATATACTAAGTCCTTTCCAACACGGCTTTGTAGCTAAAAGATCCACAAATACTAATTTACTTGAGTATATGGACTTTCTGTGTAAATCAATGAATAATAAAACACAAGTAGATGCCGTGTACACCGACTTCAGTAAGGCCTTTGACAAAGTTAGTCACTCTATCTTAATGAAAAAACTCGATAAAATCGGCATTCACGGAAACCTGCTTCGTTGGTTAGAATCATATTTATCACATAGAAGTCAATTAGTTACTGTTAACGGATTTAACTCTTCCCCAGCATTAGTTACGTCGGGCGTACCACAAGGATCTCACCTTGGACCCTTACTTTTCTTAATCTTTATCAACGACCTTACATATAAACTCCGCTGTAATTTTTCTCTATATGCTGATGATCTCAAATTATATAAAGCAATTAAATCTATGAATGATTGTGAACTCTTACAAGAAGACCTTAACACAATATCTACCTGGTGTGTTGACAATGAAATGGAACTGAATATAGCTAAGTGCAAAGTTATAAACTTCACCAAGAACACCAACAAAATTCTTTATTCATATAGCATATGTGGTCACAATCTGGAAACAGTTGAATCAATAAAAGATTTAGGAATTATATTTGACAACAAACTAACTTTCAACCAACATATTGAATACATTGTGAATAAATCAAATAAATTACTTGGTTTTATTGTAAGATCAACCAAACTGTTTAAGAATTCTAATAGCCTAATAGTTCTATTCAATTCCTTAATCCGAAGTGTTCTTGAGTACGGGTCAACAGTCTGGAATCCACATTATATTACACAGGTATCTAGACTCGAATCAGTCCAAAGAAAATTTACACGGATTTTGTCTTACCGGTCAGGTGTATATCATCTTCTAGACGGGTACGAACAAAGACTTAAACATTTCAAATTAGAGAGTCTAGTTAAAAGACGTAACATAAATGACCTCTTAATGCTTTATAAAATTGTGAATAATCGTGTAGACAGTAACTTAGTCAACCAAATCAAGTTATACGCCAGGCCCAAATCTACAAGAACCCTTAACATATTTTGGACCGAAATTTTTACGAATAATACTGGATATTTTAATCCTATGTCTAGAATGTCTCGATCATACAACGATCTTGCTAAAATACACAGTTTCATAGATATTTTTGTAAATAGTATAACATCTTTCAAAAAATATCTCCACAATTTGTGCACTTAAAAAAAAAAAAATTGTTGTTTTATTACTTTTCAGTAAATACTTCGTTATAAATATTGTATAAGTACTTGTTATTATTATGTATTTCAATTTTGTATTCAAGTTATGTATAAATAATACTTGTAATGTTTTTTCATGAGTTTGCTTATGTTAAAATGCATATGTGATTACTGCAGACACATTAGTCTAGGGATATTTATATTTGTATTCTAATGTATTATTATTACCCACAAAAATGCTGTATAAATATCCTGTTTGTGTCTCAAATAAATAAATAAATAAATAAATAAATAAATAGATTTCCTCATTGTACTATTATATTGTGTCTAGAAATTAAACAGTAATCTAACAACAACTAAAAAATATTACATTATTATAACAGGAGATAAGTAGTACGTAATATATATCATTACATTTATGCAGTTTTGTACTCATTTAATACATTTTTAATACACTTTTGACAGATTTTTTATATTTATTTTCGTCACAATTGAATATATGTATGTCAGAGAGATTGTTATTATATGTTGAACGGTTCCATGATAGTTCATCCTGCGACAATTCATCCGGCGACAGTTCATCCTGCGACAGTTCATCCGGCCGACAGTTCATCCTGCCGACAGTTCATCCTGCCGACAGTTCATCCCGCCGACAATTCATCCGGCGACAATTCATCCTGACAATTCAACCTAACCTAACCTAACCTAACCTTACCTTACCTTACCTAACCTAACCTAACCTAACCTAACCTAACCTAACCTAACCTATAAGTATAAGTATGTCGTATTTTGTTATTCACGCATGCTTCTTCGGAG
This sequence comes from Limnephilus marmoratus, assembly GCA_917880885.1. NCBI lineage: Eukaryota > Metazoa > Arthropoda > Insecta > Trichoptera > Limnephilidae > Limnephilus > Limnephilus marmoratus. The sequence continues at coordinate 8,566,011 of OU862924.1, forward strand.
TCGAAATTATTGTTAGTAAAAATATTTTTACAGCGGATTTCCACTCAAGATGCCTTCAGATATAAGTATATCGATTTTGGTTGTACGGCCGTATATCCTCTTTGCATAATTACTTAATAAAAATCTTCTAAATGATCAGGCAGGATGAACTGTAGCCGGATGAATTGTCGCAGGACGAATTGTCGGGTCACCATGTTGAACACAGTCTTATAAGGCTAGCATTTTGGTATGAATTTGTTTTTCTTTAAAAATATCACATGCACGTGTGTGCCGTGTAGGTACTTTTAAATCTATTCTTTTCAATAATTCAGGACAGTCTGTTATGTTATTTATGATTTTATATAGCAACATCGCATCAGAGAATTATCTTCGTACACTCAATATGTATATATTATATGTACTCTTATGTATATCTTTTAAATTTTATCCAATTTTAAAACAATGTTCATTATTACTAATCCTTATAAAAAAATGTGGTCATGTGTATCTACCAATGTAAAAGCCCTATGGGCTATATCAGAAAATGTCTTGATTAATATTAAATTAGTTGGTATTATTACTGAATAAACAACTCTTCTAAGGACCTAGTTAAGAGCGTTTAACCAGCCAGCGGACGAAAATCCACATTTCGTCGAAAGTTGTTCTTCCGATCGTGCAGGGCGGTTACAATGAGAAATATTGATTATTCTCCGTACCAGCTTTTTTAAATTATAACTCAATATCGAATTTATTTCAATCCAAATTAGCTTTAATTTATACCTTCATCCAAAAATGCTGAAAGGCGTGATGATAAAACTATTAAAATAGTGTACTTTTTGTAGTTATTTTTTGATTATAAGTATTTATCATTTTTCAATAATGTCTAAATTTAATAAGAATGTTAAAAAAATCTGAAATATATTAGTTTGTATGTGCGCAAATAAATACACAAATGGACCAATTTTCGTCAAGAAACACATGTAGGTACATATTTTTTAATGATTTTATTGAAACTAAAATTAAAATTCTAATACATAACTTTGCTAGATAATGTATTGATTTATTTTACTGCATGATTACATTATTTGAAATGGGTGTGGTATAATACAAAAACTTTTTTGAAAATTTAACAAATCTGCCAACGACCTATGGAATAACCTTATTATACTAAAAATTAAAAAAAAATCTAAAAATTTATTACATAACTATGCTAGATAAAAGAACAATCTTTCGAAATCCATTTATAATTTTTTGTGGAAAAGAGTCAATACGTCTAAAAACTTTTTTGAAAATGACGTATTTCCGGCTTTCTCTGGTAATGCCCTCTTTTAACTGACATTTGTTGAGACACCTCAAAACTACATTTAACTATCCATACTAACAACATATCTTGAAGGATGGTGAAACTACATGTATAATCCTATGTACCACAATTACATTAATTTTCCTCTTCAATATTTGAGTATTCATCGATTTATCGAGAAAATCGACATGGAAGGAGAGATTTAAATTATTTGTATTACTACAGTGGCTTCATGTGTCTTTTTTCTCGAAAAATCGTTTATATTTACATGTATGTGTGTATTCTTCTTCTACATTTGTTAGTATTTTTCAAGTTAGTTTTGTTAGTATATTTTTAACAGTCCTGATGATGGTACGAAGGTACTGAAACCGGCAGACTATAAAATATCTATATATATATACATATACATTAATAAGAAAGAAAGAGATAGCATATTAGAGTTGGACAGTGCGTCAGTTGTGGGAGGGAAGTGGGGTAGGGGGTAGCGGAGGGTTTTATTTACTTAAAATGTAAAGTCATAATGTATTTACTTCTCTTGAAAAATTGTTATGTGTTTGTTGGAAAAAGAAAAAAAAAGGTAAAAATCATTTATCAAAACGAATCTCTCGGAATACAAGGCAAAACTATTTAAGAGAACACAAGAGGAACCAAGAGAATTATTTCGTGAAATTTTTCTGTTTCTTTATGTTATGATAATAATTATTCTGCGTTTATTTCGTCATAGCCTCAGACTAATTGGTTTTCTTTTGGTCATAATAAGTCGTAACAATCTTATAGAAATCTTTGTATCTCCCTGTACCGTCATGGAGACAAATTTGGTCTAATCTGTGTTAGAAAGAGAAAATACTGTGCTTTATATTTAAATCTAGACGTTAACCTCAAAAAATTAAAATGTGCAACTCTATGAAACCAAAGTTTATAACCCCAGTTTGAGAAAAATTTGTGATTTTGCTTTGAAATTTTGATAAATAATTTTTTTTATATAAAGAAAACAAAGAGAGATGACAATAATGTTAATAATAAATTTGTCTAGTAAAACATGTGTATGCTTTTCTTTCTTATTTCTGATAGAAATATTGAAATAAGGGTGAATGCAGGTAATTCTATTAATGGTGGACTGAATGCCGTTGGCGCTAATAAAAAACTGTCAAAAGAAGCGAAGCTAGCAGTCCACAATGGAGTCCTGGTACCTACCCTGATGTATGGCAGTGAGGCATGGAACTGGCAGAGAAAGGATGAAAGTAAACTGAATGCTGTTGAAATGAGATCCTGAGACATATGTGTGGTAAAACAATGTATGATCGTGTGAGAAAAGTGGATATCCGCAAAGAATGTAAGGCTGATGTAAGCATAATGAGTAAGATTAAGAAAGGGACCCTCAGATGGTTTGGACATGCAGAGCGAATGAACGAAGAAAGTAGTGTAAGAAGAATATACGACGTGAATGTGAATGGTAGAAGAAGTCGGGGACGCCCGAGAAAGACATGGCACGATCAATTGAATCAGATACTTGAGTCGGGCCATGTCGAGTCAGAATAATAGAAGAGAATGTATGAGACGATGTATGAATGTGAGTGAGGCAAAGAGTGTGTGCCAAGACCGAGTTGTTTGGCGGTCCGTCCTCTCTGCCTACCCCTGCGGGGAAACGGCGTGATAATTAGTTAATATTTTAAATTAGAAAAAAAATAAGGTGAGTCATTTTTGAAAACGTTATTTTATTTTTATATGTGCATTTCTAATAATAAAATTCGAAAACCTTCAAAATACAATTTTTTGTTTTTGGATATATACAGAAATGTTTATTTTTTAGGATTTTTCGCATGTCCAAGGCCTGGAGGATATTAAAATTAGTAGCTATAACACTGAAAGTTTTGAAAATGACCAAAGTAATAAATTTATGTTTTCTCTTATGAATACCAACCTTCTACTTTGACAATAACTCTACTATTTCATTGGTATTCACAAAAAAGATAGAAATCTGAAGAGTTTGAAATGAAACGTTAAAACCGATTTTCACAATATTATTTTGTTTGATGTAAATCAATTCATAATTATGATAAAATCCAACTTAACTGGGAAATTTATACACCCATTAATTAATACAATAAAAATGTTGTCACTATTGAACAATTTCGTATAGAGCCATTAAACAATTAATTCTCACCAACCGACGCGACGCAACAGTTTTACGAGCATTTTGAATGATTAAATAACCATATAACATTTTTTAAATTCGATTATATTAAATAAATTGATTTGGTGAGAGCAAAACGATGATGTATTGGTACTTAGTTTGAGCTTTTGTTTTGATTTTATCGTATGTTTAATTTCTGACGAAGTGCATTTGTTTTCTTAAAGATAAAATAATATTTATGCCAATTTGGTAGTGTGCTAACCAAAGATATTGAACATTAATGAAAACGTAGCAAATTGGATAAAAAGCTACCTAAAAAATCGCCCTCAATGTGTCAAAATAAATAACATTTATAGCGACGAAGAGACGTCTGAATATGGAATTCCACAAGGTACTGTGCTAGGTCCCATATTATTCATCTTATATGTAAACGGGATATTCTCACAGTCACATCATGGTAGTATAACCTCTTATGCCGACGACACAGTACTTATTGAAAGTGGAATCACATGGCAAGTAGTAAAACAAAAAGCAACAGAAGACATAAACATACTGAAACACTGGTTTGATATAAATCTACTATCTCTTAATAGTGAAAAAACTCACGTCATTACATTTGCAATAAAATCAAATGATGTTCCGGTAAATTTTGATATAATTATACATGGCAATTCTAAAGATCACAAAAAAAATAACTGTGATATAAACTGTTCCACATTAAAAATTTCGATTAAAATTAAATACTTGGGAATAACAACAGACAAAAACCTGGAACTGGAAAGATCAAATCAACCTTCTCTCTCTCTCTGGTTTCAATCCTGAGATTGGTTTGCAGCAATGTCATCTATTCGTTTCTTCCACTCTTCCCTGTCTTGTGCGGCTCTTTTGAAGTCTGCATATGATGAGCAGCGCACGTCCACCAGCAGGTCCTCCAGGTACTCTCGGCGTGGGCGTCCCATAGCGTTTGTCCCCTCGGTCATACCCTCCATTATGGCATGCAAGAGGCCTTCTTGTCTTATTACATGGCCGATCCATCTTGCGCGCCTTTCGGACAAGGTCCTGAGCAGGTGCCTTCCTCCTTCGATTCTTTGGAGAACCTCTTCATTTGTTATGTGGTCTCTCCAGGAAATTCCTAATAGTCTTCTATAGGACCACATCTCAAAAGCCTCTAGTCTCCGTTTATCTCTTTCGGATAGGCACCATGTTTCACCATTTTTCAACCTTACCGTTAACAAAATAAGGAAATTAATTTACATATTTTTAAAAATCCGAAACTTTCTCTCATTAGAAAATCTAACATCAGTCTATCATGCTATAGTACAGTCAAATCTCCAATACGCTGTAGTAAGCTGGGGAGCTGCATACAAAACAAATCTACTCCCTGTTGAAATTGTGCAACGTCTAATAATAAAAATTATATTGAAAAATAGAAGAGATTATCCGACTCACCTTATTTTTGAAGAATTTAAAGTATTAAAATTTAATGATCTAGTTCGAAAAAATATAATAATCCAAATAATAAACGAAAAACAAAATCATAGATTTTTAACTGAAAGTCGTACTCGTCAAAAACATATATTTCCAACACAAAAATGCAACACCTCATTTGCACAACATCATTATCATATCTAGGAAAAAAATACTTTAATAGCCTACCTGAAAAAATTAGAAAAATCGAAGACGATAAATGCCTCCTAAAAGCAATCAAAGAGCAATTTAAAGTAAAAATACCAAATTGATAAAGTTTATCATCATAACTTATATAACTTGTAAATTTGTTATTTATTAAGAATCTACCACAAGTAAATTATAAGATTAAAAATATATTTTCTTAATATATTTTTAATATTTTCTAATCCCATAATCGTCCCTCTTCTAATCACAAGCGTCTGCTTCTATAGAAGAGAAATACCATAAAAAAAAATAATGAAAAAAAAAAATCAGTGAAATTTATTATTTTTTTTATATAATGAAAAACTTATTACTTTGTATAAAACCACTATATTTAAAACAATATCAACATGTTTCGACAACAATGTTGTCTTCATCAGGATATGTTACTATGATACAATAAATGAAAAACAAGTATAGACAAATTAAAATAAATTATAACATAGACAAAATATTAAAAAGTAGAGGTGATTAATTACTTACTAATCATAAAAATAGTTATACAAAATTAAATTTAAAAATTATTTAAGGAAAAATAAAATTGCATTTAGATAATAAAATTTTTTAAGAATAATTAATTAAAATCATTAGTCTAAATCAAAAAATCAATAATTATAATTAGTTGTAAGTATTAATAAGAAAATAAATTTAAAAGATGGTAAATAAATTTAAAAATTTAAAGAAAATAAATTTAAAAATTTTTTTAAAAAAGAAGAGTTAAATTTATTATCAAAAGGTTTAAATCACAATATACAAATTGAAAATAATAAACAAATTGAATTATTAGCTGTTGATATAAATTGTGCAATAAATCAAAAAGATAATTCATATCAATACAAATTTGGTGAAATTATAAAAAACATTAAATCCAATAATCATAATAAAAATAATAACCAATGTGAAGAAAAAAAGCATGCTATCAATATTTCTAAAATTACACGTGACAAAAACCTTATAATAACGAAGGCAGATAAAGGAAATTCTATAATTATTTTAGATAAAGTTGATTACATAAAAAAGACTTTGGATTTTTTAAAAACTGATAATTTTGAGATTATTAATAAGAATCCTATAAATAAATGCCAGGAAGAAATTTTAAATACTTTAAAATCTTGCAAAAGTGAAAATATTATTAAATTAAATGAAGACAATATAAGCGAAACTCAATCGAAAATCTGAAAACAGAAAAATCAGAAAAAGATATTGACACATCTGGGACACGAACCCAGGACCTCTCGCTTACCGGGCGAACGCGCTTTCGCGTTCGCCCGGTAAGCGAGAGGTCCTGGGTTCGTGTCCCAGATGTGTCAATATCTTTTTCTGATTTTTCTGTTTTCAGATTTTCGATTGAGTTTCGCTTATATTGTCTTCATTTAATTAAATATTACAATTTGAGGTTTTACTCATAAAGTTAAAATAAAAATAAAAAAATATTATTAGTTTATTTAAAAACAAAAAATTAACAATTAATAATCCACAAATTCCAAAATTGTACAGTTTGATAAAAATTCATAAATTAGAAAAACCTATTAGACCGGTTGTATCCAATTGTAGTGCACCTAGTTATAAGTTGGCTTCTACAATAAATAAATTAATTTTTGATAACAAAATTTTTAATCCTAAACACACAATAAAAAATTCCCTTGAATTGATTGAAAAATTAAAATCTTTGGATGTACCTAAAAATGCTATGTTAATATCATTCGATGTTGTTAACTTATTTCCTAGTGTTCCTCTTTTTGAAACTAAATTTATTATTAAAGAATTACTAGATTCCTCAAACATTTCCAAAAACTTTTCACAGGATTTATATAAAATTTTTAATGTTATTCTAAAACAAAATTATTTTCAATTTGACAATATTATTTACAAACAAAAAGATGGATTAGCAATGGGTTCAAGCACTAGTCCCCTAGTAGCAGATATTTTTTTAAACAATTTTGAAGATAAACTTTTTAAAAGTCGTGCGTTATTATTAAAATATGTTTCCTTTTGGAAAAGATATGTAGATGATATTTTTTGTATATGGACTGGCACTAATAGACAATTAAATATATTTTTAAATTTCATTAATAAACTCAACAAAAAAATTAAATTTACCCTAGAAATTGGAAATAATTACAGTTTAAATTTTTTGGATTTAAATATTTCTATCATTAATAATAAATTTGAATTTAACATTTTTCGTAAAGATACATATACAGATATCATTATACATGAAACATCTAATCATCCATATTCACAAAAATTAGCAGCTTTTCATACCTTACTAAGTAGATTAATTAATGTTCCCTTATCTTTGAGTAATTTTAAAACAGAATTAAATACTATTAAACAAATTGCAATTAATAATGGTTATAATTCAAAATTAATAGACAATATGTTAAACAAAAAATATAAGAAAAAGTTTTTTAGATCTTTTATCTATCCACATGTTGTTGAAAATGATAATAATTGGAGAAAAATTTTATTTTTAAATACTAACATTGCAAATTTAATAATTAAAAACATGCCAAATAATGTACAACCAGCTTTTTATACAAACAACAAATTAAAAAAATATATATTAAATAATAAGGATAAATGTGATTTTTTGAACAAATCTGGGGTTTATAAATTAATTTGTAATGATTGTAACTTTTTTTATATTGGAAAAACTTCTAGAAATTTTAACATTCGAGTTAAGGAACATATAAGATGTTTAAATAATAATAATTATTCTGAATTTGCCAACCATATTTTGGAAACAAGTCATTCTTTTGATATTAATACAGGTCTTAAAATTTTACATACTAACACTACGGGCATACAATTAGATAATTTAGAAATTTTAGAAATTAGAAAAAGCATTAATAGTAAATTAAATATTATAAATAACCAAACCTTTTTTAAAAATAGCCATCTTTTAAATTTATTTTCTTATTAATACTTACAACTAATTATAATTATTGATTTTTTGATTTAGACTAATTATTTTAATTAATTATTCTTGAAAAATTTTATTATCTAAATGCAATTTTATTTTTCCTTAAATAATTTTTAAATTTAATTTTGTATAACTATTTTTATGATTAGTAAGTAATTAATCACCTCTACTTTTTAATATTTTGTCTATGTTATAATTTATTTTAATTTGTCTATACTTGTTTTTCATTTATTGTATCATAGTAACATATCCTGATGAAGACAATATTGTTGTCGAAACATGTTGATATTGTTTTAAATATAGTGGTTTTATACAAAGTAATAAGTTATTCATTATATGAAAAATGATGCCACAAAATAAATTTGCGAAGTTTGAAGAAGAAATTTATTATTATTTATATGCTAATGTTAATGTTAATTTTAATGTTAATTTTATTGGCATTGATTTGTAATTGTATTTCCATTGTTTTTATGTATATATTTCGAATTAAATAATAAAAAATAAAATTCAAATACAAAGGAGATATGCTATGATGTCCGCGCAACTGTCGGCGGACTACGACCTAATCAGAGTAGTTTGCATACAAAAAGAATTTGTTAATTTCGTTGATTTGTTTAAGGTGTGCATTAGTATTGGTTAACAATATAGTTTGAATACGGAAAGATTTCGTTAATTTAGTTTGACGTTCGTTTGGTTTATTCGTTCATTTAGTTTATTTGTTAATTGGTAAACAACATCGGTGACACCCGGAAGCGCAGTCCCACCTAGTAAAAACTGCAAATAGCACATCTATTATATTTCAATATCTTTGGTGGTAACTAATTTTTAAATAGGTTTTTAAATAAAACCTTTGAACAAAAAAATATACCGATATGCATACATATGTTACAGTTAAAACCCGATCTTAGTTACAACGCGTTTTCTACAGTAAAAACAAGTTTTCACTAAATGCCTTTGTTACAACTAGAATTACCTACTAAATATCAGTGAAAACTAGTGCTAACTTGACAAAACGCGTTTTAAATGATTCAGTTTAATAACTGTTTCAACCGATGTCAAAGTTCATCGTGCTTTAATCTGATTAGTCGAGTGACATCAGGTGAGGATAGGTTAAGTTAGGTTTGGTTAGATTAGGTTTTTAAATAACAGTTATTAAATATTTTAATACACAGAATCTGTGTTTTCAATTCCAATATCAGTTTTAACAAAAGCAGTTAGTAAAAACTAGTTTTAACTAGAGAAAACGCGTTGTAATTAAAAACCAGTTTTAACTGTAACATATGTATAAATATATTTATTTATTTATATTTTCATTAACTCTTTATGTCAGTTTATAAAAGGCACATATACGATTATTTATCATGTGTATAAAATTTTCACTTTTTATGACTGTCATTATTTCACGGGAACAATTCAGATCTAATAATATATTACTATGGAATTCCACCATGAATTATCAGTTACAAAAATAAAAAATGGTAAATCAGTTCTAATTCGACCAAATACAGTTTTGAAGTCATTTCAAGCAAATTAACGTAGATCATCGTGTTTTCATGTTATAGATATGACATTTATTTATTTACAAACAAATAGTGCAATAACAATATAACAATAACACAATGATGACAATGAAATGAGAGTACATATAGATGAAAAGCATTGACAAAATACATACAATATAAAAGTACATATAGAAGATAGCTACAGATAGCTTTAAGATGGATTTAAAAGACTTTAAAAAATCACATTGCGTATCGACTAACGAAAGTCATTTAGGCTTACATCAAAAAATTCAATGCTTTGATTTGCGTTGACAAATCTCGACATTCTTGATAAAGGAGAATGATATCGGTAATTATTAGAATGTTAATTGAGGAACAGCAATTCATGATTTCGGAGTCTACGGGAAGGGATGTTGAAGCGTAGTCTATAAGCGTAGTCTATAAGCATAGTAGCGGATGTTGAAACGGAGTCTAAGGGAAGGGATGAGTAACAAAGCAGGTGTGTCAGAAATACTATTGACAATTTTGAAAATGCATATTAGATCAGAGTCCTTTCTACGTTTTTCTAAAGAAGAAATGTTTAAAGTTTGTTCAATTTCATCATACGAATACTCGCCTCTTTCAAGTCCTAACCTCCAAGCAACTCCTGGATTAATTGAATTTGACTCAGATCAATTGAATTTGATATTATTTGAATAGTCGTTTGCTTAACCAGTTTTAACCAGTGAACATGGTAGTACCTATTGTATTTATACTCATAATTTTATTTATACTCATAAGTTTTAAAACTTCTATGTTTATTCATATTTTTAATGGTAAAACTTTAGGTACACTAGACCCTGCGAGAGATCAATCAATCGAGAGATGACGTCGTAGGTCTAATATTTTCTGTCTCTTTCTTTTTTAAGACACGTTAGGAGTAAGAAGACGTCTGTACAAGCTGTCGTTGGGACTAGTGTATATTATTATATTGTCTTTTGGCGTTAGATAATTGATTCCGTCCACACGACGCCCATACAAAGTTCTGAGCCGCTAGAACTATCATGTTAGTGAATTGGCACTTGAACATTAATGGGGAGACCCATTCTGTCCTTTTGCTAGATGGGCGCGGCTCAGCGCGTTGTTCGGGCTTCTCGTGGATGGACCAATAAATGTGAAAATTATTCAAATATTATTTACAAATTCTGACTAAAAATAAAACTGTATTATGTAAATTTCGGATCGAAACTCACGGTTGTACATATAAATTAAAGTATTGGTATATATTATAAAACTTGACTTATTATAACCATAAATATTAAAGTATACCGCTTTCCTTAGTACAAAATGTTAAAAACATATTTTTTTTACGTGAGCTCCACACAGGAGGCCCTGAGGAAAATTATTTCCTTGGGAAGGAAGGAAATGTTCAGTGTGTCCTGGTCATCCACCTCCAAGACGTAGAAAAACCTCATCCCATGAACCCGGGCACCCCTACTAAATCACCGAACGTAGCGAACCACTTGGGGTGACCTAATTACATTATCCAATTAGTATCATAAAAACCAATTTTTACACGAAATTACACACGTAAATAGAAGATTAAAAATTTAAATATCTTCACTTTTAAACAAAGATTATTATTTTTAATATATTTTATGAAATGTCCACAAAGACCCCTAAGTAATGAACGTCATTATGAGAAATTGGGTCAAAAAGTATTATGTAGGTGACTCAAAATAGAGCAGGAATTTTACCATGTTCGTATAAACAAAGTCCAGGCGATACTTCGTCTTCATTAGGGTGTATTAGAGGGTATCTCCCTTATGATTCAGAATCACGGCGAAATGAATGTGTGAAAATAATTAATCACTAAACCTTATTTCCTTTATCACCGGTTTGTGGCTTACTTGTATTTTGTTGGGACCCGAGGTAAATTAATTTCTGCTTATCTTCTTATATATAAAAATGAATCGCTGAATGTGTTTCTAAACGCAAATACCTTCATCAGGACTGAATATAAAAATACTAACAAAAACAGGTTAATACACATATATATATACAAATAGTGAAAGAAAGAGACAGTAAATTAGAGTGGGACAAGGCGTCAGTTGTGGGAGGGAAGTGGGGGAGGAGAGAGTGGGATAACGGGAAACATACTTATAATAGGGCTGAACGTTAAATTTAGTTGATTATTAATGATTTCAGCCTTTGTATTAACTGATTTTTTTATTTCTAATGCCTCTAAATTATTTAATCTTAGACCTATCCCATTTTTGTGTAGGACTTTAATACCCGTATCCCGGTTAAAAGTGCGATCTTTATTAATTAAGTGCTCTGCGAATTCTGAAAACCCTGAACTGGTTAGGCATCTTATGTGTTCCTTTACTCTAGTTTCCACATTGCGTGACGTTTGCCCAATGTAGAACGCTGGACAATCGTTACAACTAATTTTATAAATGCTCGAGTGGCTTAGTACGTCCTCTTTATCCTTGGCATTAATTAAAAAAATTCCTAGGTTGTCATTTGTATTTGTATATTTAAAAAAAAAGATATATTAATAAATATAGCAATGGTGATTTATTGTTGTAGCTGATATTTCAAATAGCATTACAGTGTCCATTATCAGGGCAGATGTATAATCTATAATATCAAAAGTGTAATCCATTACTGCGATGCTTTCCGAAACCCGGCGTAATAACACAAAAATAAATCACAATAATGCTTACTTACTCTCTTAAGATACTGAAAAAAAAAATTGTATGACATACTCGTATGTTTGGACCTATTTTATTATTGAGACCAATTCTTTTATGTGCCCATCCACAAAATAATTAAATAATTCAATTTCAGTTTACAATTTCATTTCATCGCCTTGGTGCTTTAAATAACGGATAGCTTAATATTTCTTCCCACAAACCATTCCATAGCCTAAGACCGTAGATGTTTCCTGTCAACCCCCTTCCGACCCCGAAAACAACAACAAATTAACAGAACTCCTAAAGGACCCAATAAACCACGTTATATCACGTGTCCAATTAAGATTAATCGACCATAAACTACCCGCAAATATCATCTATGGATTTCGTCTTGTAACTGTTGCATTCAATAATTTAATGGGTAGTTTTGTTAGAAATGGGGTTTTTGATGACAGGCTGTTATAACCTACCCTATTACAAATGATTCCTCCTTACTTTGGGAGCTTATTTCATCATAATTTCATTCGGGAGTTGCCCCTAAGTTGGGTTGTGGAAAGGATCCCGTTAACCCAAGTGATAGGTAAGATGTTTATGCGCAAAGTGGATTTTCTACCCTCGGGCGGGACATGTGTTGCAGTTTTGGCGACAGGGTTAATGTAAACCAACATTGTATTAATTTTAATTGGATAACGTGTTAGTTTAATCTCGTTTGTGTCGAAGTAGATTTTGCTGCTTCTCTTGGCGTACGTCATGACACGTGACCTTAGTTGTCCCGTTTATTTATTTACTTTTCAACACATACAGTTAACTCTAAACTAAAACATGGTAAAAGCGGTACAAAATAGAAAAAAAACTCTAATTTATATAAATAGTTGAAATGTATTAGCGAGTATATACCTTAAACTTGCCGTAGGCTGTAGAAAAAAATATCCACGTATCTCCCGATGAGTTAACCTTTAACTGCTGACATGGGGCCGCTCAGGCCCAGCAATAAAAATAATATCGAAATACTCCCTTCCCCCGAGCGTAATGCCGCTTACAATAGCTTCGAATTTAGTGACGCCAGAGCCGTAAGTTTTAAATATAATATTTTTAATGTTAAATTTCTGTAAGTAAATTCATTTCAATTTTTTTGCGTGTTCTCTGACCCAACGTCAATACTTACGTGACTTTTTTAAGTTGATTTTTACTATATAAAAATAAACATAAACCACTTTACTAAAATAAAAGCAAATATTATAATAAAAGTGAGTTCATTGTTTTTATTTAGTGTAATAGATAATACACACTGATTTCTGATCTCAAGTGATTTTTGCCAAAAATTATTACATAATATCCAAATTGTCAAATATAAGTGACTTAACAATAAAAAAGCATTTTATTTTATTTAAATACGTATATTTAAATTGTCCAATAAATAAAAATTTAGACCCCGAAATTTTCATGGATCTCTATTATATATTATACATTTAAAGTAACAGGCCGAGTGATTTATGTTGGGTTGTTTACTATGTTAAAATAAACATAAACAATTTTGCTCTATATATATATATATATATAGTTTATTTGAGACACTTGAAATATTATTATAAATATGAGTTCATTGTTTTAATTTAGTTAAATAGATAATAAAGAATGATTTCTGATCTCAAGTGATTTTTGCCAAAAAATATTAAATATTATGCAAATTGCCAAATATAAAATACTTAACAAAAAAAAGTATTTTGTTAAAATATAAAAAAATGGTTTCCGAGGCGGCGGTACCCATACCCGCCTCCCGAATTGTAAACAAAACACATCTTTATAAACAAAATGATTGAAATCTATCCATTTTTTTTGACGGTGCGTTGATTACCAAGATATTGTGAGATCTATATAACTTTATATGAAAGCTGTTACACAACACATACTGTCCATTGTCCACGGTCAAAATGTCAGTATTGATCCCATATTTTCTACATAACCCGCATTGCCAAGTCATTGAACACTGTTTTCGATTAAAAAGCACGTCATTGTGTGCCTATTTGAAGAGAAAGCCGAACACGTAGCACCGAACACGCGAAGTAATCGCAACCAACCTCAAAGCAGCCTTGTCAAATGAGGTAGTATATTTAGCTATAACACTACCACCGCCAGCCAGGAAATGTAGGTTCCTGCCTAGAACTTACAAAGTTTGAATTATTTCTATAGTGGCAACACTGCGGCTGTTATCTTCTGGGAAACACTTGCGACTTTTCCCGCGCTCGAGATTGTTGCTCAAATTATTATATCTGGTTCATTATTCAAAATCGAAACTTAAACCAAACTAGTTGCAGTAACTGCTGATCGTGGAAAGCTAATAATAAATGCAGATTAAATTATACAAACGTTACTCTCTTCGTGTTAGGGTGATAAGTTTTTTTTTCTGCACTTTAAGTCTCACTTGGTCGAAACCGGACGAAACCGGACGAAACCAATATAATAACATTTTTTATTATCTCCACGAACATTTTTTTAAAGAATTTCAGTAATGGTTACTCTTTCTCGTGTCAAGGATGAACGAAGTATGTATGAAGAATGAGTTCACGATGAATGTAAGTAAGTCTAAAGTCATGGTATTTGATAGAGAGAGTACGAAAACAATGTGCAGCATAGTTGTGAATGATGAATACTTGGAGCAGGTGGATGAGTTTGTTTATTTGGGAAGTGTATTTACGAGAGATGGGAAGGCTGTTGGAGATATTGAAATAAGGGTGAATGCCGGTAACTCTATTAATGGAGGACTGAACGCCGTTGGCACCAACAAATGAACTGGCGGAAGAAGAATGAAAGTTGACTGAATGCTGTGGAAATGAGATCCCTGAGGGGTATGTGTGTTAAAACAATGTATGATCGTGTGAGAAATATGTAGATCCACAAAGAATGCAAGGCTGATAAGCGTGATGAGTAAGATCAAGAAAGGAACGCTCCGATGGTTTGGGCATGTAGAGCGAATGAACGAGGAAAGGGTGCAAGAAGAATATATGACGCAAATGTGAATGGTAGAAGAAGTCGAGGACGCCGGAGAAAGACATTGCAAGACATTTTCCTCTCCTCACACAGTTTCTGCAGTTGCAGAAACTGTGTGAGCAGGTCACTTACGAAAGGAGGTCCTTAAGTTCGTGGAATGAAAGGGTTTTAAATAAAATGAAACAATAAATCTATTTTTCCTTTTCAATATAATCACACTTAAGCTAAATACAATTCTTAGATCTATGAATTAATTTTTCTAAACCATCGTAAAAATATTTTTTATCTTTTGCGTCAAAATGAGCCAATATTTCCTCCTTTACCTCATTGTCGTCGTAAAATTTCCTTCACCTTAAGTCTTTTTTTAAATTGGGGAACAAATAAAAATCACTTGGGGCCAGATCTGGACTGTAGGGTGAGTACCCCTCGTAGGTATAGTTACCTACACCAAGTATATAAATGGAGGGCCTGTTCGGAAGATTGCTTCCGTTGAACGAGACTAGATTTTCATTTCGATCCCTTTTAGACGTAATTAGTCATTGATCTTTAAAACATTAAATTCAATGTGAATATTTTATCTCATCTTCCGTCGTCCTCTTCTTTCCTCATAAAATGTCCAATATTGAGGAATCCTGCGATCCACTAGTTCCGATCAGTTCAAGTTCAAGTTTACTTTGATATTGTTGCTACTGTTTGACAAGGTGGTTGAAAATTCGGTTAATCCACTAGCTACTGCGAGTTCCGCCATAAAGTTGCAGCGAACGCGTCTTATCATAAACTTCCGAGCACACGACGTAGTTAATTATGCCGTTGACTTTGCATTTAGTGGCCACTAAATTACGTATCGTTAATCCGGGTAGAAGAGGTCACAAGTCACAAATTAATGTTGCAATAAGCAAATTTAACGGTGGTTACTTATGTGTACACATTTAAAAGCTTTCCTTCGTGGCCCACATGCGCAGAAACACTTTAAGGGTATTTTTGCCTAAGTGTGTGCATTTCCTTTATTTTTACGTTCCACTTAGTTTCAGATTTTTTTTGGCTGCTACCTCTATGTAGTATGATTACAAGATTCGAACCCGAACTAGATAATGCTATTTAGATAGTGTCTTGGATAAATTTCAACTTTTTTTTAAAAGATAGCAGACATCACTATCTGGTACAATCTTCAATAATCAATTATTCGATGTGGTAGTGCGCTTGATGTATTTATTAAGCCTTTACAAAACACTCAAAAGCGCATCATTAAAGTTAAGTATAACGGAAATAAAACATTCTCGACCGAGTTGTTATTCAACTAGACTAAAATATTCAATACCCGTAAATTATTTACATTGCAGACTATGAAATATGTAATTAAAAAATAAAGTTGTTTTGTGAAAAATGAAAATAGAATAATTTTTTTTTATTTAAGTTTTTATTCCAGCAGGACTGGGAGGGTAGTGCAATCCCAGTCTGCCATATTACATAAACAACACTATAAACTATAAAAGAAAAAGAAAAAAATTACATATTACGTAGTACCTAATTAAAATATAAAATGAAAACAAAATTCATCACATAAATAAAAAAAAAATAAGCATAAAATTAAAATAAATAATAATTAAACAGAATAAAAAATAAAAAGATATTTTTGGATTGTCCATCAGGGTGGTCGCCTCATCATTTGCATCCATCGCTCATTTATTGGGGAACTGAGCCACTCGGATGCAGCCACGACGATGATATTGGTTGAAGTCCGTGTCCTGCTCCAGAAGCTGGCTAGTCGGTGGCGAAGTAAGGCTGGGAATGAGTGCACCCTCCCCTCGGTGAACATCGTGGAGGCACTGCAGTGTAGTAGGTAGTTGCATAAGTTGCCTGTATGCATTGTTGTAGCACACCCTCAGTTTGTCCCATTGCGCTGCTGGGTATTGTGTCCACAGTTCAGATGTATACAGGGCAGTGCAGTATGTCTTGAAGAGCAGTTTTCTGACATCATCGCTACAGTGGTAGAACCGCCTTGAGAGCATTCCGGCCCGTATGTTAATTGCTCGTCTTTGTCGTTCCTATATCCTTCATGTCTTCGGTTAGGATATGTCCCAGATGCTTAACCTGTGAGGCCACAAGCAATTCATTTCCTTCTAGATATATTGGAGGAATATTTGATGGCTCCTTATTTTGTTTGAAAGCGATGATGACTGACTTTTTAGAATTGTACAACAAGTTATGAGAGTTTGCGTACTCTTCGCATATTTGCACAAGTCGTCTCATCGCTTTAATCGAAGGTGCAAGCAGCACCCTGTCATCAGCGTAATTAATGTTGTTACTTCCTTGTCCGCAGATATGACGACCGATTCGTGTATCGTTCAACTCTTGTAAGAGGTCGTTAATGTACACATTAAATAGAGTTGGAGACATATTTCCCCCTTGCCTGACTCCGCTTTTAAGGAATAAAGGTCTTGAAGAAGCTCCTGCCCATTGAATGTGATTTTCCTGTTGTCCGTACCAAATATCCAGCGTATTGACCACTGCTGCTGGAACATCTCGCTTTATGAGTTTTTCCCATAGTAATTGATGGGAAACACGATCAAACGCCTTGCTGAGGTCAAGAAAACACCCATAGACGGTGGTTTTTCTTTTTTTGTAGTAGGCTATTGTTTGTTTTACTCCATAAATGGCCATATCGGTTGATGAGTTTCTCTTTGACTAGCGCGAATAAGATTGTTTCAAATAGTCTCGAGAGCATTGTCGCCAAGGAAATCGGTCGGTAATTTCCTAATACCGATGCATCCAGCTGATTGGATTTCAGGATTGGTACGATAATAGTTTTGCTCATATCCATCGGCATATGTGTATGTCTTAGGAGGTTTGAGTACAGGGCGGCTAGAATAGTATGAAGTTGATCTCCTGCGTATTTTATGTGCTCAATACCAATGGCGTCGCGGTCGTATCCTGGACTTTTACCGTGGGCGGTTTGCTTAATTGCGCTTTCAATCATTTTAGGAGTAACATTCATGACCAGGCCATCATTGGCCGCAGGTGGACAGGTCATTATCGAAGGTTTCGTGGTATCTCCTTGATCCTCGCTTAAAGAAAAAAAGTCTCTAAATTCGTTGGCTATGTTTTCATCGCCCATAATATTGTTGACGCATAGTGGAACTTTGCTCTTGGCTTTCAGCACAGTTGAAGTTTTTTGCCAAAACTTTCTGAAATCTTTGTTATGCATAGACGTAGCTATGCTATCCATTCGTGCTTTGTTTTCCGAGTGTTGACATTTTCGGAGAGCAATTTTAAAAGATTTCTTACTAGTTTTCCTTTCGTCTGCGAAACGGCCTTCCGTGGGCCTTCCGGATTGAACCCAGCAGAGGAATGCATGTCTTGAATGGCGGTACAAGGTGGAAACTTCATTATTCCACCCAGGAACAATGTCATACATTTTTTTGGGTACTTTCCTTTTATTATCTTATAGAATTAGCAAAAGTAATAACTAATAACGTGTTTTATACCCCCAAACCAATATCAAATTAATGCAAACACAGCAGTTTTATTGGTTATAGTACATTTAATCTTCTACCAAAACACATTTACATAAAATATCAAGCACGACAGATAAAATATCACTTTCCATTTGAATGATGCAGATGTTGAAACACTTTTCCTATAAATTCTACGTAAACCTTCATGCTTCACTTTTCAATATAATTCTACGGTAACTTCAAGACTAACTTTATTTACTTTCTTTAACAAAAAATCATATTAAGCATTTTTTGTTAACATTACCCACGCAGAGGCAGTGCCTTAGTGGATATCCATTACCTACTGTTGTCTTACATATATTTACTTTTTGCTAACTTTTACATAACTTTTATCTTATGTTTGCATCTTATTGTATTTAAAAAATTCTTTTGAAATGAATGTAGATAGGTGTAATGGGGAAAAAATAACATTAAAATTTAAATTTAATTATGCGTTAAGAAAATGAAGATAATGTTGGTAGTTCTGAATCGAAGCATGGTACAGTTAATTATGACCAAATCGGAAAGGGACACATTAGTTTAGTTGGTGCAGCTCCTGAGCTCAGCTCCTCAGCTCCTGAGTTCGAGTCCTAGTATATTTTTCTGTTTCGAGATTTTCAATTGAGTTTCCCTAATATTGTCTTCATTTTAATTAAAATAATATTAGGTCCTTACATATGAAATTGGCGTTTTGTATGGGAGGAACATAAAGTCGATTTTTTTTAAATGTAATATATTTATTTAATCAAAGTATGTACCATTGCTAACTATGTGCTTTTGCCATCTCATAGGTAGTTCATCGATCCCTTTACTAAGAAAACCATTCGGACGGGAATCAATAAAATCTTTGAAGGCGGTTTGGACTGCCCCATCGGAGTTAAATTTTTTCCCTTGCAAGAAGTTTTCCAAATTTGAAAAAAAAGGTATCTGTTGGGGCAAGGTCCGGAGAGTACGGTGGATGTCTTAGACATTCCAATTGAAGCTCCTCTAATTTGGTAGCCGTCTGTTGTGGTCTAGCATTCTAACGCGCGTTTGTTGATTTGCTTCACTCAATTCGTGGGGTACCCACCTTTCAAGCTTTTTCACCTTCCCAATTTGCTTCAAGTGGATTAAAACAGTTTTATCACTACTACTGCAGCCTGCAGCTAACTCGGACGTGGTTAGCGATGGATCCGCTTCCACAATAGCCTTCAATTCTTCATTATCATCTTTGGTCTCCGGCGGTCCACGGGGCTTGTTCTGCAGGTCGAAATTTCCAGAACGAAAACGTTGGAACCAAAAACGCACTGTGTTTTCTTTTGCGGCACCGTCGCCAAACACATCATTAATCCTTCGAGCCGTTTCTGCAGCACTGGTGCCACGGTGGAACTCGTACTCGTAAATAACGCGATATTTCAAGTTTTCCATTTTATAAACTAAGTGACGCAAAGAAAAAAAAACAATTAAGGAAAAAACAAATTAATTATAATTTTCGAAACACAAATACATGAGAAAATAGCTGTATAAATTTGAATTTGGAATACCTAACCAAAGAGAAGATATTTGGGATCAAGGTTACCAGTACGGCAAAACGCCAATTTCATATGTAAGGGCCTAATATATCACGTCCGTGAAGCACTAACATAGATTACTAAAGACCGGATTATATGCAACAAAAACAGCCCAAAATATGCATGTAAATATGCAATAAAAATAGCTAAAATATGCACGAAAATCCAAAAAAAGGGCCAAAATAAGCAACATACAGGAAGTTGTATTTTTAAATACTTTTTATTTTAGTAAGCTATTAGTTCTCAAGGATAACAATCATCATTTCGAAAATATCAATTACAAAATGTATTTAACAATGAAATTTACAATTTACCTTTAAAAACGTACATGACTAAGTACCTACTAAATGTTCTGTAGACAAATTGTGTCTACGATCGCTCAATATATTTTTGTAAGCGGAAATGGTGCGTTCTACGTCTACTGATGTGACTGGACAGAATTTAAATTTGGGTGCGATGTTTGAACTTATTGTGCCGGGCAAAATTTCACCTGCCCCTTTAATGAAGCTATCAATTTGGCATAAGGGTTATTGTTCAGTAAGTTTTCAAACTTTTCTTTGAGTTTACTCGGAATAGGTTTGGCAACGAGGAATTCATAAGGCAAATTTTGTTCATAACCTGTATAGATTCATTCAACACCAATCCATGAGTTTCAATCGTTTTTATACTAAAGCGGAGAGGATCAGTTCGCTAGCCGCGCGCTTAGCTATCTGACTTTTATAGTTTCACTATGTGAGGCATCTGAACGATGAACGAGATCGAGCGTAAATATGCATGATCTCAATTTTTTTGCTAAAATATGCAACTACTGCTGATTATATATGCAATTGCATATTTAAGGATAAATAGTTAACCTCGTTAACTATTTATCCTTTCATGATATTTAAATTTCGTTAATCCTGTTAATTTTCCAGATATCATCAAATCAAACGTTATATTTTATTATTTGTGAGGAGAATTATCCCATTCATGGACTACGCACAAATTTTCTATTTCATAAATTATTCACGTTCAATGAACTTTTAATTTGCAAAATTGGAGCTGATTGTGGGAACCATAAATTCAGACAAGCGATAAGGTACCAAAATTAATTTATTTTAATCAGTTAATTCATAATTCTCTATTTGAAATGTGTATTTCTTTAGTTAAAAAATTTTGCACATGATTTTTCAAGTTGTCCAACGGTGTTCATTTGATTGGTAAATTTCTGACGTTTTTCTAATTTGCCAAAAAAATATTATTAAGAAAATTGACAGTTAACGAGTATTTATTTTTAAATATTGTTAACCAGAAGTAAAAACTTTATGAAAGCTTCGCAGATCGTACGTGTATAATACTCCGTGGTTTTGCATGGGTCCGCGATAGTAATTCATTTTTACGGCGACAATTACACAATGTTTTTTAATTTGTTGCAATCGAATTTTTGTTTGTTGTGTTTTGTACTTCAAAGCCTTCTATATTATGAGCATAAATTAATAATGCAATGCATTTATTTATTTATTTATAAAATACATGATAATACATTATAACATTTACATAGGTATACAAGATTCATCAAATCACCATACAAGGTGGCTGTCTGTTCCATCGTGATCAGTGGAATATAGATACTTTGTGATGTCTAGTATAAAGAAATAGATTATATATATATAAACACGTTTTAAATTTGAAAAAATGTAGTCGATAGATTAAAATTGGAAGTTTTATAAAAGAAGGTTGAAAATAGAAAAGGAAAAAAATTATGCGTAAGGATTAGATCATAATATAGAGTATATATAATTCTGTGCGTGCATGCATAATACGTGTAATACGTGCACTCTCACACTCACGTACACATATATATGTACGCGTACACATTTTCTCATATTCATGCACACATACGTACCAGTGGCGGTCAGTGAGTTTTCAATGAGCTAGAGTGCTAAGATTGAAAAATACGACCTTATTGATGTTGTTGTAGGTGAAAATGATTTTTTTTTTTAATTTCAACTTTTTGTAAAAAGATTTTCAGAATTCTTCCAGTTAAGGGATGCGCTGCATCCACAAACTGAACGATCTTCGTACAAGAAGTCCAAATTTTAAAAAAAATCATTTTCGGCTACAACAACATCAATAACGTCTTATTTTTTAATGTTAGCACTCTAGCTCACAGAAAACTTACGGACCGCCACTGATACATGCATACACACATACATTTACGTACACAAACAAATTTACACATATATAAAAAATAATTACACCTTTATCTGAGTACGAGAAACAGGCTACTGGCACTGTCACATTCACTCATCAAAAAGTCCCCAAGCGCCTTCCTGATAGTATGATGTTTAGCTATTGACTTTATTGCAATTGTAAAAGTATTAAACATTTTTGAAGCAAGGATGTTAAATCCAAGCACAGAAAATGAGTATTTGAAAATGTTTAGTATTCTAATTATGTATAGGTCAAATTCAATATAATTCCAAAGTTCAAAGTGTTTGTTGAAAGTTTTACATGTCATGTTCTTCTTAGCTTTGTCTTTTCTAAGACTAGTTGCTGTCAAAATGCTTTATAGGGTTGTTCTTCTTTTTAACCTATATAAATTTGAGATTGGAGAAAAAATCAACAGAATAACCAATATTATTATTTTATAAATACTTTAAAATCTACTGAAATAAAGACGTAACGACTGTATGCCTTTAAGAAAAATATGTGTTTACATTTTTGTAGTAAAAATTGCGTGACAGAGTTGTAACTCCTCGTGATAGAAGTGTATTTCATTGAAAACACAGTTGACTCCTGCCACCTCGACTTGCGTATATTCTATAATGTTGCAAAAAAATTATATGACGACATAAAATATAAAACTATTTTTAACTCCAAAAGGTTATAACCTATCAAGTAGTAGCGAATATTATCTTATATGATGTTTAATAAAATATATTTTAAAATCTCAAAAACTTGTCTCCTACAACTTTCATGTCGTACGTCAACTCTGTCACGTGGATTATCATTCGAAATAGGTATACACGCAGCTAGTGTTTGTCACCCCCATTAGGTATTTCAGGCCTCCTTTCCCCCGTGCTACAATTTTCCCTCTGAGATCCAGAGAGAATTCATTTATGGTAAAAAAAAAATGTGACGGAGGGGTGGAAATGTGACAGAGCGGTAAACGTTATGTAGGTTAAAAAGAAGAACAACCCTTTTATCGTTTTCAACATTAAAAGTCTTCACTTTCATGGAGACCAATGAACACATTGTGAAATATTAAAATGTTCTACCCTACAGCAACGTGCACATGAGTTTTGTGGAATATATTTTTAACTTGTAATAAATTCTTTTATGAACCATTAAATATGTGTCCCAACGCAATTATTGTGTGCAATTGTGTAAACTAAAGTAATAAACGCACTGAGCGACAATGATGAACACGTCGCGGTCACCAATAAAGCTTTTTATTTGAGTGAATACCTTGTAAATGTAAACGATAACGAGCTGATGAAAAAAAGAGATTTATTTGCGTAAATATTTTTGTGTGTGAAAGGTGATGTTACAGATGTGTGATTTGTTACAGATGTACCACCATAACGTACATATGTTAGGCTTATGTGTAGGGGGGTGTATTGTAATTAGGGAATGCAATCTCGACTCGAGATCGCAAATTCGAGATCTCGCGAGATTAGAAATTACAATATCGCGGGATCTCGGAATTTTCGGGATCTTGTTAATTAAAAGAAAATATTGTTTGAAAGAAATCAAAAATCTTTATTCTTTAATATTAGTTACTAAATAATTAACAGTTTTTTTATATTAAAATAATCAAAAGAAAAAATATAGCTTTGGGAGATAGAACGTAATTACGGGTGATTTTGAAAGTAACTTCTTAACCCGTCTGCTTGGTTCAATATATTCGCCCCTCACAATCCGGAAGCCTCT
Organism: Limnephilus marmoratus; assembly: GCA_917880885.1. Lineage (NCBI taxonomy): Eukaryota > Metazoa > Arthropoda > Insecta > Trichoptera > Limnephilidae > Limnephilus > Limnephilus marmoratus. Next base: position 8,590,151 of record OU862924.1, read on the forward strand.
GTTTCGCACGAAAAATCAGAAACCGTCACTTTGGATCGAGATTGTAAAATATCTATGCAAGATTGCTTCCACATTTTTAAGACAATAAGAAGCATTATTTTGAACTCTTTCTGATTAAAAGAAAAATACATATGCAAGAGAGGAAGAGAGATATATAGCTTTTAAAATGTTAAGTCGCTCGGGACGTTTTTGGTCTTATGAAAATATAAAGTGATTGCGTGTTTTGGGATGTATTTATTTCTAAACAAGCAGACGGGTTAAATAGTCAAATTATTAACTGCTTTCTTGAAGTATCTTCATACCGATAAACGACTGCTAAAGTCAACATAGACTTGATCTGGATTATTTTTCGTCATTTTAAGGTATTAACAACGTAAGAATCCAACAATTATGTTTATTTAACTCACATAAACAATAAAAAATTAATAATTTCAGAAAAAGAAGTAATGACCATAACTGCACAACTAAAACAAACATATGGCTGCCGGCACACACGAAAGTATCTCTTTCTCACTCACTCCACACAGTTTTATATTATCTGTCCCGCTCTTCATCCGTCGCTAATATTCGTAAATAGTAGGATAATTTTCTCTCTTGGATCGACACTCCCGCCCGGCCGTCAGTCAGTCAGCGCACCACTCGCGCCCCGAGTGGATGTGTGTAGCGTCGCTGACTACTGCCGCCCAATCCCGTCGATCTCGAACGGGATCTCGTCATATTATGCTTCGGGATTGATCCCGAAAAATGTCACGAGATCTCGCGACATCGAGATCCCGCGAGATCGGGATTGCATTCCCTAATTGTAATGTTATCATTATTTCTATATTTATTTGCACCTACACCTATCAATCGGTCACTGTTATAATATGGAATGCTTTACAATTAAATTTCGTTGAAAAACCATTATTTTATCCTTAGTTCATGTTTGATATATATTTTTTTTCTTTTACGCAATAAGTTTAACAGTTATTTATTGATGCTAGATCTTAGTTTTAAAAAAGAACTGTCAGATTTATGACATAATATTTATGTCAAGAAAAAAATTGTTTTTCAGTTTTGTAAATATTGTTTAGATTAGGTCGAATTTATTGATTTCAATTAAGGTTATACTTAAAATAATTAATAATCTACCCTTTCATAGTTGGCGCGAGTATAATTATTTTAGAAAAAAATGCTTTTTATTAGTTATGCTTTAAAATATTGATTTGAATTAATTGATTGCGCCCGTTCATACGCTATATCGGCTACATGAATACGATTAAAAAAGTAAGTCCATAAAAAAGTCAAATCTTTCAAGAAAAGCTAACAAATACAATTTTGGATTGAATAACCGATACAATATAGTATTTGTTAGTCTTTCTAATAAGATGTGAGATTGTTCATGGCCAAACCTTTTTAATCATACGACGTTTGAACGGGCGCAAACCATTAATTCATTTTATTTTATGTTTTACTTTTATTTATAAACAGAAACAAACAGTGGATACATTAGATACATTGATAAAAAAAAATTACAATTGATAAGTATATCTCAAGTAGGGTACCTATTATGTGTTTCATCGTAGTGTCTTATTTATGGTATGCATATTAAGTAATTAATGGGTTATGTATGTAGTGGGAAGGTATGTGTGTGTGAGAGAGTATGTGTGTATGTGTGTATGCGCATTGAACGATTTGTATTATTGACATGTTGCTCTTTTAAAAATTTGGGCAGTCAGTCGAAGAAAATGTCGAATTAGAATTTAGACTAATATTATTGAACATATGAAGAGCACGATTGATTGGCGAATTAGATGCTGCATTTTTCTTGTAATTAAGCATGTGGAATAGTTCTGTATGGCGTGTACGTCTTAATGGTATGTTAAAATTAACTAGGGAAAGAAATTCAGTACAGTCAATGTTGTTATTTAAAAAATTTTGTATAAATGCGAAATCAGCTATTGCTCGCCTTTGTTGCAAAGTTTGAAATGTGCATTCAAAGTTATTGTTGAATTTGAAGGTAAGATATTTTATAAATTTATTTTTAATATGTTCTATGTTATCTATGTATACTTTGTACTGAGGGTTCCAAATTGGCAAAGCATATTCCAGTGTACTTCTGACTAATGTAAAAATAACATTACTACTATACGTGGGTTACTGAACACTTTACTTATATGAAGAACAAAACCAAGCATTTTATATGACCTGTGAACGATTGAGTCGATGTGCTTATTAAATATAAGTTTGCTATCAAGGTAAACACCAAGATCATTACAATCTGTTTTAGGGATGACAGGTTCATTATTGAGTGAATAAGAGTACTTAATTTCATGTTTATTTCTGGTGAATGAATTTGGAAACATTGATATATAAACAGTTAACTTTGCAATACTTGCAAAACCTATCTTGATCATTACTCATCTAAATATTTTAAAGTACAATTTGTCAAAGGCGTCTTTTCGTAAAATAATTAATCTCGCGCCATCTCTAAAAGAAAAGATTATGAATTATTTTAACTTCAGTATCCAAACCAGAAGTTACACCACGATGATACAATTATTTTTTTTTTAATTCGTAGTACTCCATTTATTTTTTTATTATTATTTAATGTAAACCAAACTGAGTAATGTTAGTTGTCCTGTATTGTATTTTTTTTATCATTATGACAACAATTTCGACGTTTCAAAAAAAATTGTTTTCGAAATGTTCTGACCTTTCTTTCATGAATTACTTGACTCTTTTCCACTTCCTATTTAATGTTTTAATAACACCTATCTGTATTATAATTTTATTACGATGTACATCGAATATCATGAATTACACTGAATGTCACTACTCGTGAGTTATATTAAGTTGTGTGAGAGATAAATTAGGTTCTGAGTTATACTAAGTTGTAGGAGAGGTAAATTAAGTTCTGAGTTGTAAAGTTGAAGGAGAGATAAATTAAGTTCTGACTTATAGTAAGTTGTACGAGAGATAAATTAAGTTCTGGATTTTATTGAGTTGAAGGAGAGATAAATTAAGTCTTGAGTTATATTAAATTGTGTGAGAGATAAATTAAGTTCTGAGTCATATTAAGTTACAGGAGAGATAAATTTAGACGGCACTGTACTCTAATAATGAGGACTTGCTAAAGGCTCATATTTTAATTATTTTCTACAAAACAGTAACTTTAATCATTTTTTCAGGCCTGTATCCACGGATGTAAGTTACTTATATTTAAAATTAATAAAAAAGGACCATACTATTGAAACAGTTTACGTAAAAAGTTAAAAAAAAATTAAAAATATTTTTCAGCCATAAATTTAGCGGTAAGGGCCAGATTTTGTTTTCTTAGACGATGAATTAATAACTTTCGGAGGGACTTGTTCAGAAATATCTGATGTTTTAGTTATACGTTTGTCAGAAATAATTAAAATAAACCCCGCCGAAAGATCAAATTTTCAGGCCTGCCAGAATGAATTCGACTGTAGATCCGTCCAACACATCAAGTCACGAAGCTTATATTTGTGTATTTACGTCGTTATGATTTCCGTGTTATTTTAGAGTATTTTTTAGGGCAAATTTGACAGTTAAGTAGGTTCATCCAACACATCAGGTCACGCGCCGTATATTAGTGTATTTACGTCGTTATGATTCCCGTGTTATTATTGAGTATTTGCTAGTGCAAATTCCACAGTAGGTTCATCGAACACATCAGGTCACGCGCCGTATATTAGTGTATTTACGTCGTTATGATTCCCATGTTATTTTTGAGTATTTGCTAGGGCAAATTCGACAGTAGGTTCATCCAACACATCAGGTCACGTGCCGTATATTAGTGTATTTACGTCGTTATGATTCCCATGTTATTTTTGAGTATATTCTAGGGCAAATTCGACAGTAGGTTCATCCAACACATCAGGTCATGCGCCTTATATTAGTGTATTTACGTCGTTATGATTCCCATGTTATTTTTTAGTATTTGCTAGGGCAAATTCGACAGTAGTTTCATCCAACACCTCAGGTCACGCGCCGGTTATTAGTGTGTATTTACGTCATTATGTTTCCCATGTTATTTTAGAGTATTTGCTAGGTCAAATTCGACAGTAGGTTCATCCAACACATCAGGTCATGCGCCTTATATTAGTGTATTTACGTCGTTATGATTCCCATGTTATTTTAGAGTACCTATTTGCTTGGTCAAATTCGACAGTAGGTTCATCCAATACACCGGGATGCTTCACTTACGTCGATAAAATTCTGACTGTACTTTAAGGTATTGTTATATCAAGATGTGGAATAGATAAATTAAATTGTGTCTTACCAGTAAATACAGTTTTGTAAGAGTATTTATCATTAATGAAACATATTTATCCACTGTTATACCACATAAACAAATTATTTGATGTGTGTACATTACTCATAAATATGTTTGAAAAGCGATGTCTTTACCTAACGATTTTTTCCTTGTTTTCTTTTTATGATCATTCATTATTATATCGTTTTTATGTTTCTGATCCTCTTTCCATGTTAGGGGCTTTTACACAATAAAGCGTCTCCAAAGCGCCTTGCAGATAAAGAAAGTAAGTGACACATATTCAAGTGATATACATATTGATGTTGCATTCTAAAACCGCCTCTATGCCAAGCTGTCACTGGAGCTCCGAGTAGAGAGCAGCAAAAAATTGCTATCACAAATAATTTTACGCTTATTGTGTCTATGTGTCGATGTATTTTATTTTGTCAATGTGTTTTGTGTTTAATATTATGTATTTTCTCTCTTTCAAGCATTCGTATAACCGATATGTACGTATTAACTACTCTACTGATATGCCAATAACACAGTATGAAATTTGGTTTTAATCACTGTTTTGGACTGACATTATATACTAGATGGTTGTAGTATAGGTATATCCTAGCATAATTTTCACCCATAGTTTTACTAGCTGAACATTGTTTTCCGCTTGTAATTATTATGAGTAATTTATATTAGTGGCAAAAAAAACATGCATTTATTTTAAACAATTGCAATAAACTTGTGCATATTTATTACTTTGTTATATTATGAATGAATCGCTTCGAACGCAGCATGACAAAAGGTATTTATAAAATTATTATTATATTTTTAAGATCTTAGATTAAGAACAAACGCTAGTAGGAGAAACATGTAAATATATTGCGGATCATTCCTAGATGACAAAATTTCTATTCCTTCAATCTAAATCGATACTTTAAATTAAATTTATTTATAATGTATTTTATGGATATTGTACATAAATATTATATTATAGAGCTTATACGAAACTTAATAAAAATTGATTAAATGTATCTAGTTGAATGTGTTCTATAATTCATGCCAATAGATATGCTTAAGTGATTTTATCAAGATTTTTAAAAGGATTTATAAATATTTTAAAGCAATTTTTCTTAGTGTTCATTTTAGAAAAACATTGCTTTTCTTTAACATTTCCTATTAGGTTTAATGATTTTGTAATCAATATATTAAAAAAAAATGTTTTGTTGTAATTCTGACACATTTTTAATATTTTCACAATTTTCAGGTTCCCATTGAATAAAAGTGTTTGTGTTTTTTTGTTTTTTAGGATGTAGTGTAAGCAAAATTGAAAGTAATTCACTTTACCAAATATGTAGGAAAATATTATCACTCGAATTCACGAACTGAAAATAATTTAGATCACTTCACTGAGAATCACGGTTAAAAGGTAAACACGCACTTAAATTATTTTTTACCTTGAATATGTAGACTAAAAGAGCCAGCAACACGAAAGCTTTTAAATTATATGAATACAAAATCTAAAACAAAAAATAAAAGTAGTTTAAAATGGTAAGTTTTCTTTAAATAAAAAAATATGTTTGATTTTAAAATTATAATAGGTATACCCGTATATAATTACAGCCCACAAGTTACGATGAAACTTCGTTACTCTTCGAAAATATTCGGATAGTGGAAGAGTTTCTTTGAAGATATTAGGAAAAAAATTAAAACATCACTTCAAAGGAAGCCACAAGTCTTGTAATAAACATTTTTGTACCACTATTATTTTTCATTAATTTGTATCTACTTTCCTTTATTTCTTAGACTGTATATTTTTGATATAATACGTGCTTTGTTTTACAGTAATATTTATAATCAAGCCAATATATCCTATTAATATTATAAAGGCGAAAGTTTGTATGGATGTATGTTTGTTACTCTTTCACGCTAAAAATACTCAATGGATTTTAAAAATTCTTTCACCAATAGAAAGGTACATAATTTGCAAATAATATAGGCTGTATGTATTGGTAAGTTCTGGCGTTATGAATAATCTTTGGCGTTATGAAATTATTTATTACACGTTTATTGTCCAGACGAAAAGCAAAGAGTTGCTTGGTAACTAAGTAATTATTTGACGTTCACTGTCATTTTATTTGTTTAGGTTACTATGGAGATCCCTTTGATAGTTAAAATAAAACTAATCTATTCTAATATTATAAATGCGAAACTGCGTGTCTTTGATTGTTACGCTTTAATAGGTGGCACGCGAGCTGTTTGAAAAATGAATGTAACGGGTATAGAGGGGGCGGTGAGAGGGGGTGAAGTGGTGGAGGGCGGAAAGGGGAGGAGAGGGGGGATATAAGGGCGGAGGGGGGAGGGGGGGAAGTGGAGGGGGGATAGGGAAGGTGGAGGAGAACCCCCTAATACCATGCGAGCGAATCCGGGGGCACAAGCTAGTACATATATAAATATATATTTTAAGACATTTTTTGTTAAAATTAGCTCCACATAGGAGGCCTTGAGAAAAATAATTCCCATCAGGGCCTATGTCATCTTTGGGGATGCTGTGTGTCGGGTCTTTTAAGAAAAGGAAGCAGATGGGAGAAAAAGGGGATGGGTGTGTGCAGGAATCTGGGGTCGGGAATGACGGACGTGTGAAATCCCTCTGTTCCGAGAGAGTCTTGCTGGAGATTTCAAAAGGTCTCCCAATCCGGTCTGCCACGCAGCAGTTGCATCCACCGCCAAGACCCGGACAAATCTCACCTTATAAACTCGGGCACCCCGGCCACGTCACCAAACGTACCACTTGGGATGACACACGGCAAAGGTGTGGTTATCAAATAAACGGTTCCTCCTCCCAATTTGAGAATTATTATTAATAATTTATTTATTTTATATTATTTTTTTTATTTTTTAAGTACATGTTCAATATTTTAATAGTACTCTTCCGTGGAATTTTTCTAAATAAACTTTGAAAAACGAATGGACCGATCGTCCTGTTGTCTGTTTTGCGAGCGGTGAATGTATTATCAATCTCCAACAGACATGTTAAAAAACTTCTGGAGTATTTATGTTTGTATACATTTATTTATTAACATACCTTTTCGGGGCTTTTACATTACATATGAATAGTAAGAAATACACAGCATTCTTTGTGCAAACTGATTTGTCTCACTAACAATATTTTATATTTGTTTAAACATAAATTGAAGAATAACACGGTTATTTTGTACCGGTGAAAGTTAGTGGAGCTGGCGACACGGTATCGCTTCGAAGTAAATAAGGACACATTTCACCACTAAAAATTACACATCTACCGGATCTGCCCTGATGATGGACACTGCAAAGATGTCCGAAACGTTGGCTAAAAAAGGAGGTAGCGCAACACGGCATAACACCCCAAAAATAAATAACGAAAATAAATTGAAGATATTCACTGACTTGGTATAATTATTTCCCTCGATTAGTATTCAGGATAAAGAGGAATACACATGGTAGTTAGTCCCAGAATTTCTGCACTGAAATAAATCCTGACTTCTAGTATTACGTTGCGGAATTCGGAAGCTTATCAATTCAAGCAATACCGGACTATCAACTAAATCATTTAGAATTTTATATAGAAATATCAAGTCAGTGAAAATTCTTATGTCTGACAATTTGAGCATATTCATATCATTTAAAATAGTGTTGTAGTTCAACATAATTGCTGGAATACCCATTTTAAAATTTATAAAAAAGTAAGAATTTTCGTAATTTGTTTTTGGGGTGTTACGCCGTGTTGCGCTACCTCCTTCTTTATCCAACGTTTCGGACATCGTTGCAGTGTCCATCATCAGGGCAGATCCGGTAGATGTGTTAAAGAAGGGGGTAGCGCAACACGGCATAACACCCCAAAAACAAATAACTAAAATGCTTTTGGCCGCGAAAATCTTAAAACGTATCTAAGTAAGAATTTGTTTTGAATTTTTTCAACAGCTTGTACATGTATATCTACTACATATAATGTGGATTCCAGACGGGAGAATTGTACTCACGTTGACTTCTAACATAGGCATACTATAGCAGTTAATACGCTTTATATTATTAAAATTTCTAGTTATCCTAGTTAAAAATCATAATTAACTATTATGTTATAAATGATTTATGTTTTTGGATTAAGTCACCATTTTTCATACATTTGAAGTGATAGATTTTCCACACCGGCTTAGGCCATAAATAAAAGAGTGATTATTTTAATCCATATCATTAATTTATTGAAAGCGTCCCTTTTGATTTTGTGAAAACCACACCGACCTTGGAAATAACATTACTAATGTTTTCGGTAAGAAAGCTTTTGTTTCAACTTCACAACGTTTCTAATTTGTCTAACGTTTTGACGTGACTTTGACTTGAGCCGTCTTCTTGCTAATTAACCAGGAGAATGATTAAACAGGGTGAACAGCGAAAATGCCTCAGACCCTTTAAAGCATAGGTCGGCAACCTACGGCCCACGGGCCCCATGCGGCCCATGAGGCGTCTAGGTGCGGCCTGCGAGATTCTCGCCGCAACGCACGTGACAGACGATATCATTCACAACTGTGTGCAAGAGAGCGAGAAAGGAAGCGAAGGGATAGCGAAGAGGGGCGATTTGCTAATCAACGTGATAGGTTTTCAAAGTGATACCGCACTTAAAATGGATTTTAAAGGATAAACTTGGTGGATTACTATAGGGGTTTGCTTTCTGAAAACTACAAGGAGTTACAATGGTTTGCTGAGAAAATAATAACTATGTTTGGTAAGCTTGACGGCCGGCGTAGTCCAGCGGCTTGGCTCTTAACTCGCACACCGTAGGTCGCGGGTTCGAATCCCGTGGTGGCAAAGAAATTTGATTAAATTGTGTTATTTCACAATTTATTCATTTTAAATAATATATAGTATATTTGCGGCACGTTCCAGAGTAGAAAATACTCTCAGTATCGCCCTGGTACAAGACCACCATTCAGAATTGAAACGTTGCTTGAAATGGCTTTAGCCGTGTTTGGTTACCAGATCTGAACAGCCAGGTACTTTCCCAACTTCCCCTTTCCTATCTCCTTCCCCTCCCACTACCTTCTGCCTCACAACCCCAATTGTGGATGCCATAGTCTCACTGGCTTCAGACGGGAGCAGTTGGGACTCTTGTGCGGTATTCATATAAAAAAATTAAAAAAACATACATTTGTGAGCAAGCTTTTTCAATTCTGAAAAACCGAGAAAACAATCACTATTCTCGGTTGTCCGATTCACATTTAGACGCAATACTACGCGACTCTACTTCAAAAATGCAAGCTAATATAAGAAAATTTAATAATATAATATAAGAAAAATGTCGTAAAAATATACAATAAGCGTTTTATTTTTAAAACCTACAATATTTGTAACCAGGATTTTTTTCAAGAAAGGAAGGATAGGAAGTTCTGGGAATGAAAAAAGTATGAGGGTTGGGTAGGGTCTGGATGTCGGTGTGTCCAGGAGTGATGGACGAATGAATCAATCCTTTCAACTGCAGTGCAAAGCGACGAGTCGAGAGAATCCGGCTGCAAAGGTCAAAAGGCCTTCAACCAGTCTCTCTCCATACGGCCCGCCACGCAGAAGGTGGGCAGATGAATCCACTGCCAAGACCTGGACATACCTTCCCCCACGAACCTGAGTACCCCATCTAAGTCACCAAATACCAGGTATACTGTAATGACATGTGACCCAAATGCGGCCCGCACTAATCCCCGCATGAAATATTTGGCCCTTTTACAACGAAAGGTTGCCGACCCATGCTTTAAAGGGAGCGTCCCTTTATTGGTTGCGTACGCGCCATGTTCTTTGCACGTGTCTTTTTAATGTACGTAATGTTATTAATGTTAATGTGAGGCGCTGGTGATCCAATAAAACGAAATATATTGTTTGAAATATTGAATATAGTCTCGTGGACTAATTTGTTAACAAGTGAAAAACTAACTTTCTTTTCGGTATTTCTCGTTCCATTTTATCTTAATTTATGATGATACAGCGGAAATATTTCTTGTATGACTACAATGATAGAGGACTTAACTAGCAGGCGATGCCTGGGATACCTTTATATCTTCTTCAATAATAGGTATATCACATTGATGGGAATAACCTTCAAAAATTATAAAAGGAGTGTTTTTCTTGTAAAAAATTAATTATGCATTTAGACTTTTACAAAAAGTCAATAGTTCCATATAAATAAAATCGGATATATTTATCCGAGACGCTATCCAGGTTACGAACCAATTCTTAGAATAATTGTTTCCAATAAAATGGGTAGTTGCCCGTAATACGGAAAAAGAATTAGTTGAAGGTAATATTGCTAATTTTATAATTTTGAAATATGAAATTGACAAATATGACGGTCTGACAGAAGGTGGCAATAGCGAAATTGGTTAACGCGCACATCCCGGTTAGACGAGAGGTCTGGGTTCGAGTCCCAGTTGCGACTATTGTCTTTTTCTGTGTATTGTTCTTTTTCATTTTTCATTAACGATATATTACATTGATGGGAATAAAATAACCTTCAAAAGTTATAAAAAGGGAGTTTTACTTATAAAAAATGAATTACGATTTTTATTTAGAGGTCTGGGTTCAAGTCCCAGTTGCGACCATTGTCTCTTTCTATTTTTCTATGTCTTGTTCTCTTTCATATTTTCGTTAAGATAATTATTGTTATCTTCTTTTTCAATGAAAACAAGCAGCTTTACTAATAATACATCACTTAAAACCCAACCGCCAAACGGTGAATAAACACTGTACAAACTCAGATTCGATTTGGTACTAATAAAAAAAAACTTTAACAGGATTGGAATAATCCGGCAACATTTCGTTAGGCATCTGGCGACGATCCCGCGCATTTTGAAAGCCAATTTTTTTTTCTGTGGAAATGCGTTGTGTAATTGAGAGTGACAGTTTTATAGTTTCAATTTGTTTAAAATTTATTTTTTTATCACATAAACGAGATAAAAAGTGAAGTTACAATTTTCTTGCCCATTACTGAAATAATAGAAATGTGTCGTTTATTTTTGTATTCTCTGTAATTTTTGGATGTTTCGAGTAAAAATAATTGTGGTAAGCATTTTTCTCATCGTTTTCATGTTTGCAATTAAAATATACCTACATTTTTTTTTAAAGAAAGACGAACATTTCCAAGTTAAAAATAACCTAACTATTTTTGAAAATCTCCTTCTACCACCAAAGCATGCGAAAAATGTTGCTTGTGTCGTGATGGGGGACTTAGCCAGCCGAGGAATCCAACACGCGACGCGTGGGTGGGATCCAAACGCGATGCCAACTCAGCCACTCACCGGTCAACTCAATCACTCTATATTAGACAAGTATATAACAAATACAAAAAAAAACGAGTGTGCTTTAGACCACACGACTGAAGTAAAACTACACTAACTTATATCTCCCTCTCAACTTCCCCTCGCCTCGCCCGACCGTTCGCCTCGCCCGATCACACTTTTCATAACGCTCTCGTCACGCATTCACCAGCTTACTCCCCAAGTCAAGCGTGCGTAAAGACCCGACCGTTCGCCTCGGCCGATCACACTTTTCATAACGCTCTCATCACACACTCACCAGCTTACACCCCAAGTCAAGCGAGCGTAAAGAAGTTTTACTTCAAAAATCTAAAAGTAATTTTTATCTACTTTTTAAAATGGTATTTTTTTACAACAAATCAAAAATAATAAATACATGTATTGAGCATTTAAAATACCCTGTAAAAATTCGGCGAGAAATTTTAATTATTATTATTAAAAACTTACAAAACAGACAAACAATTTGGGAGGCGGGTATGGGTACCGCCGCCCCTGGAACCATTTATTGGATAACCAACACCTCTGCCATAGGTCACCCCAAGTGGTTCGCTACGTTTGATGACTTAGCAGGGGTGACCAGGTCTTGGCGGCTGATGTGTCTGCTCACCTGCTGCGTGGTGGACAGGATCGAGAGAGACTGGTTAAGAGAGGTCTTTTATCCTCTCCAGGCCAGAATCTCCCGATTCGTCGCCTTGCAATACAGTTGGAGGGATAGATACATACGTCCGTCACTCCTGGGCTTACTGACCTCCAGTTTCTTACCCATCCCTCGTACCTTTTTCCTTCCCAGAACTTCCTCTCTTTCCGTTCCTTAAAACAACCCTCCACACAGCATCTCCTAAGATGACATAGGCCCTGAGGGAAATTATTTTCTTCAGAGCCTCCTGTGTGGAGCTAATGTAAAAAAAACAACTCCCTTTGGCTGTATAGACAATGTACACCATTCCATCGAAACTCGGAATACTCCAATCTCATTTCAGTACGTAAGTGAGTCCAACTTATTTACTGCAATTTACTCCAATTTTTCTCCCTTTATTCATGTGATATAATAATAACCCAATTGGATAAGCGAAATACCCACTCAGCTGAAGTGAGATAAACCCCTTCGCAACCTGCGTCATTTGTATCACGAAAATGGTTTTCATCTCCCATTCTTTTCGATATAACTTTTATTTTCACACATCTACCCATTACTTCCATCCGACCGGGCATCAGAATTGAGTGAACGCTCTATTTCTTATGTCGACTCTAGAAAGGGGAAGAATTTTCTGTATTTATGAAGGTAATTTTTTCCTTATTTGCTTGAAAAGTGTTTGTCGCATCTTTTTTCTAAAGTAAAAAAGTTCGGACACATTTCTTTTGCGTTGAGAAATTATTCTCTTAATACATTTTGAACTTATTGGCACATGTTTACACAATTGAATTGCAGATAGCCTTTCTCAAACAAAAATATTTGTATTAGAATGTTAACTAAAGTGTTAACATTCATTGTTAAAATGTTTGAGGATCACTAAATAAAATAAATAAATAAATTAACATGTTATTTTCTACGGTTTTCACGATTAATTGAGGGAGATAAGATAACTTCCAGCAACTTGTTTTATAAGTGGCGTAATGTATATAAAAAATAACAAATGCGACTTTGGAGGGGACCCCACCACTTTCCCAACGGCGTTATAAGGAAACATATGGTTTCCTCCTTCACTGCACAGGTCAAGAGTCTACTTTTTTTTAACGAAGCTACATTTATTTGAATGACTCTAGACCCTCCAATGTCCATGCATACGGGGTTAGTAAGCAGTATGCAAGAACCTACATGAACATTATACAAAAGATAAATTGAAGTAGCAGCCTGTGGAATAATTCTTCTGAAATAGGTAACATCAAAAAGAGATAATAGTGTTAGTAAAAGAAAAAGAAAAATAACGGCTATAACCAGTCGAGGAAGCCTTCTGAAAATAAAATAAGTAATAAGGAAAAAACAGTTATGTTATAATGTTTGTAAGTAATTACTATAATAGCAGAAAGAAAATAAAATATATGAAAAGAAAAGCCAGAGAAAATATTCCATAGACCACCGGGCAGTCCCAATGAGAATGCGTATAGCTATCGACCCAACCCCATCGATGCTCGAAGTCCGCCCCCTTTAGCCGGTTCCCCAATTTTGCCTCAAAGAAATGTACTTGGGAGCGAAGGGGAAGTTTTTGAAGACCTTGAGGAAAAGATGAGCGTCGGGTTACTGGAGGGGGGACGGAAGGACATCGAGACCGCGTGGTTACGCCTCAGACCTACGCATATCAACTCAACTTATTTAATTATTTTTAATTATTTTATTATTTTAACTAATTTGATACATGTGATAAAATCGATTGTTTTAAATTATCCAATTATTCTAAATTACCAAAATATTCCACTCTACTTAACTGTTCTCATTTACTCATTTATTTCCTCAATTTTAATCTATCCAACTATTTTATTGTGCACAATTTACCAAATTACGTTTATTTACTTCATTATTATTAATATTTATATATGTGTGATATTTTCAATTGTTTCAAATTATCTAATTATTCAAAATTATTCAAAAATTCCATTCTACTTAATTATTCTCATTTATTCATCTGTCTCCACTATATTAATCTATCCAAATATTTTATTAAACTCAATTTCTTACTTAATTTCTATTAATTATTTAAATATTTTAACTAAATTGGTATACGTGATACATTCGATTAATTTTAATTGTGCAATTATTTTAACAAAATTCTTTAATCATCAAATAATATTATCTAACTTAATTCAATTACCTCACTTAACAAAAAAGAATATAAACAAATATGGATGACTTCGTGAACACGCAGCTGGAAAGCTGTTTCAAGATCAATGAATTCAGTAGTCAAAGTGCAAAGGAGTGCAATGAAATTATCACAGATAAGTTCTCTGGTTTACAAGTGCTCCACCTTAACATCCGCAGCCTCCAAAAAAATATTGAAGAATTTATTCTCAATATAAATACTCTTATTGTGAAGCCGGACGTTATAGTATTAACTGAAACATACACAAACAGTGACTCACCACATTATAATTTAAGAGATTATATTTACATGCAAACAAACACAAACATTAATAAAAACAGTGGTATTGCGATATTCGTTAGTAAGAAATATAATATTGTTACACATTCAGAACACAACATAGATTCATCAAACTGCATAGAAATCCAACTTAACCACAACAAAAAGAATTATTATTTGTTAGCAATCTATAGAACGCATGAATCGAACGCTGATTTATTTATCGAACAAATACGAAATATAATATCAAATTTCAAAAACAAAACTTGCATAATAACAGGGGATTTTAATATCAACATTAACAAAAATATAGACAGTAGACTTAAACATGAATATTTGAACTGTATGATTGAAAACAACTTTAAATCGTGTATAAATGAAAATACGCGCGAAATTCAAGGTCAGAAACCATCTTGCCTAGATCATTTTTGGACTAATACTAACATAAAAGATCTTCATAAAATAAAAACCATTGTCTGGAAAAATAACATCACCGATCATCATACGTGTATATTTTTGTACGAGGAAGAAAAAACAATGCAAACAAAAAATAAATCAATAAAAAAATCATATACCAGAATAAATCTGCAAAAATTAATTGAAAACTTGAAAACGGAACATTGGCAACCTGTAATCAACTGCGAAGAAGTTGAAATATGCTCAAAGTACTTTGAAAACATTTTATCCAAACATGTAGAAAACTCAAAAACAGATATTCCATATCGTAATTTAGACAAAAACAAATACCTGAAACCATGGATCACACCGGGTTTATTAAATTCAATCAAAGAAAAAGGTAAGCTATACAAAAAAACAATAAAATTCCCAAACGACAAAAAAATAGAATTTAATTATAAAAAATATAAAAATAAATTGACACGCTTAATAAAAATTAGTAAAGATGAATATTACAAACATAAATTAATAAATTCTGAAAATAATCCAAAAATAATCTGGCAAACAATTAACTGTGCAATAGATAACAATAAACAAAGACATTCAATCAAGGTAATTGTAGACGAAAATGACGTAAAAATAAATGCAGAGGAAAACCCTAAAAAATGTGCTGATATTTTCAACTCCTTCTTCGCGAAAGTTGGACAAAACCTCGCTAAAAAAATAAATGTAACAAAGGGAGCGACAACTCAACCAATTATTGAAGATATACAAAGTGTAAACTCACTATCCCATTTTAAAATGATCAAGGAAGTAGATGTTCTAAACATTATTGAAAATATGAAAGGAGGGTCGTCACCGGGTTTTGACAACATAACTGCAAATATGTTAAAATCTATTAAAAGCCACGTGATAAAACCATTAACTCACCTAATTAATTTAAGTTTAAAAAATGGAATATTTCCGTCTAATTATAAGAGGACAATTATCTCACCTATATTCAAAAGTGGAAACGCAGAAAATGTAACTAACTATCGACCAATTTCCCTCATTTCAAATATTGGCAAAATATTTGAAAAAATCGTAAAATCTCAACTAATGGAATTTATTGATAATAACAAAATACTTCACGACAATCAATACGGATTCCGAAAAGCGCACAGCACACAAGACGCGATTGCTAATGTCACATCACGCATATATAAATACCTTGATATGAAAAAAAAGTGTATAGGTATTTTTATAGATCTGAGAAAAGCGTTTGATAGCATATCCCATAAAAAACTAATGAAAAAATTAGATAAATTGAACATTAATGAAAACGTAGCAAGTTGGGTAAAAAGCTACCTAAAAAATCGCCCTCAATGTGTCAAAATAAATAACGTTTATAGCGACGAAGAGACATCTGAATATGGAATTCCGCAAGGTACTGTGCTGGGTCCCATATTATTCATCTTATATGTAAACGGGATATTCTCACAGTCACTTCATGGTAGTATAACCTCTTATGCCGACGACACAGTGCTTATTGAAAGTGGAATCACATGGCAAGTAGTAAAACAAAAAGCAACAGAAGACATAAATATACTGAAACACTGGTTTGATATAAATCTACTATCTCTTAATAGTGAAAAAACTCACGTCATTCCATTTGCAATAAAATCAAATGATTTTCCGGTAAATTTTGATATAATTATACATGACAATTCTAAAGATCACAAAAAAAATAAATGTGAAATAAACTGTTCCACATTAAAAATTTCAAATAAAATTAAATACTTAGGAATAACAATAGACAAAAACCTGAACTGGAAAGATCAAATCAACCTTACCGTTAACAAAATAAGGAAATTAATTTACATATTTTTAAAAATCCGAAACTTTCTCTCATTAGAAAATCTAACATCAGTCTATCATGCTATAGTACAGTCAATTCTCCAATACGCTGTAGTAAGCTGGGGAGCTGCATATAAAACAAATCTACTCCCTGTTGAAATTGTGCAACGTCTAATAATAAAAATTATATTGAAAAAAAGAAGAGATTATCCGACTCACCTGATTTTTGAAGAATTTAAAGTTTTAAAATTTAATGATCTAGTTCGAAAAAATATAATAATCCAAATAATAAAAGAAAAACAAAATCACAGATTTTTAACTGAAAGTCGTACTCGTCAAAAACATATATTTCAAACACAAAAATGCAACACCTCATTTGCACAACATCATTATACATTTCTAGGAAAAAAATAATTTAATAGCCTACCTGAAAAAATAAGAAAAATCGAAGACGATAAATGTCTACTAAAAGCAATCAAAGAGCAATTTAAAGTAAAAATACCAAATTGATAAAATTTATCATCATAACTTATATAATTTGTAAATTTGTTATTTATTAAGAATCTACCACAAGTAAATTATAAGATACAAAATATATTTTGTTAATATATTTTAAATATTTTCTAATCACAAAATCGTCCCTCTTCTAATCACAAGCGTCTGCTTCTATAGAAGAGAAATACCATAAAATAAAAAAAAATTAAATAATGAAAAAAAAAAAAAAAAAAAATCAATGAAATTTATTATTATTTATATGCTAATGTTAATGTTAATTTTAATGTTAATGTTATTATAAATTTTTCCTTTCGTGAGGACTTCAGTAACCAAGGTAAACAACTATATTTTGAGATTACGTTGAAATATATTTTGTAGGTAAATTTAATTATATATTTTATTTTGATAACATTATTCTACAATATAATATATATTATAGATTTGTAGTATTGAAGGGTAGTTTACATTAAAATATTTAATTTGGAGATATTGAAAACTATTTGTTGACACTAGGTAACGACGACAGTTGCTTGGTTACTGGAATGTAGGAATTAATAATAATTAATAAATCATTTCCAAGTTGTTTTGAAAGGTGACACAATGTCATTTTCAACCAACGGAAATGAAAATGGGTTTATTATGTCATCTACACAGATGAACATTGATAATCTGAGACCCCAAAAAACAAAAGCAGGTATTCCTAGGCAGCGTATGAAATGGACGAACGATGTCAATATGTTCATCGTTCGTTCATATTTTTATGTAACTAAACTAGAAACAGATATGTTATTGTATAGGAAAAAATTACATTTACTTTTCTCACAAAATTATCCGGTTGCCCAAGTAAACGAACAAAGATTAGCTGACCAAAAAAGGTCAATTTTCAAAAATAATTTAATTCCTGTAGTAACATTAAATGAGATAAGAAAAGAAGTAGCAGATAGATTGCAATTGGAGAATAATTTAGATCAAATTAATACGAGTAGTAATGTTATATTAGATGCATTGAATGAAGATAGTTTAGCTAATATTCTAGTAGAAGAATCCAATGATATTAGAGTAGATTCAAATAACTTAGACATTATTCATAATCTTAGGGAAATCAATATTGCAAATTTAAACTTACTAGATGATAATGTAATAGAATTAGCTAACTTGCTTCAAAATAATATAAATAGATATATAGATATAGAGCCCACAGTTAGACCAAAATTACCAAAATTGCATACGTCAAAGAAATTATCTAAATTAATTTCTGAATTAAATAATTTAATTTTACCAAAAATAATATTTGACGATATTAGTTTTTTAGATCTTCATACAATAGTGTACGCTAGTGCTATCACTATATGTAATAAGTTAGGAGTTAAATTAATGTCCTCTGATGATAGATCATATAGTTATAGTAAACCAGAATGGCAGATTAGATTAGAAAATGATGTAGTATTTTTAAGAAGTAGTATAGCTAGAGTAATTGAATATAAAAATGGAAATAGAAGTAGGAATATTTTGAGATATGTAGATGAAATTGGGAGAAAATTTGGTTATAGCATTGGTAGTAATAATAATGAAAATATAATCAATGATTTATTAGATTTATTAAAACAAAAATTAGGTGTAAAAGCTAGTAGATTAAAAAGATATAATTATACGTATAATAAAAGAAATAATAATAGATTATTTCAGAAAAATGAGAAAATATTTTATTCCAAACTTGACGATAAACAGAATATTATTTCGAATAATAATATTCCGTTGCCATCTGAATCAGATATGCGCGATTTTTGGACAAACATTTGGAGTAAAGATATAAAACATAATGAGGCAGGTAACTGGATAGAAAATGAAGAACTCAATTGTTCAGACATTGAACGAATGAGTTTTTCTGATATATCGGTTGAATTGTTAGCCAAAATTATAAAAAATACTCATAATTGGAAAGCCACGGGTTGCGATTGGATACATAATTTTTGGTACAAACGTCTAACTACTTTACATCCTCTTTTTGCAAAAAATCTTTCAAAACTTGTCAGAGAACCTCAAAATTTTCCTAATTTTCTAACTAAGGGCATTACTTATATGTTGCCTAAAAGCGAACATATTAATAATCCCTCTCAATATAGACCCATTACATGTCTACCGACAATATACAAAATTTTAACCTCTTGCTTGACAGATTTAATATATACTCATTTGGATGAAAAAAATATTTTATCTGAACAACAAAAAGGTTGTCGCAGAAAACATATGGGATGTAAAGAACAGTTAGTTATTGATTCTGTAATTTTAAAACAAATTCAAAATCAAAAGCGTAATTTACATACTTGTTATATAGATTATCAAAAAGCTTTTGATAGTGTCCCGCACTCGTGGCTAATCAAAATATTAAAAATATATAAAGTTAACCCAATTATAATTAGCTTTTTGAAAAATATTATGTCCTTTTGGAATACAGATTTGCTAGTTAATTTAAAAGGTAAGAAAATAGTAGTACCGGGCATTTCAATAAAAAGAGGGATTTTTCAAGGAGACTCATTGAGCCCTCTTTGGTTTTGCTTAGCATTGAATCCCCTTTCTAAAATGTTAATTAAAAGCAAGTTTGGAATAAAAATTAAGGGTAATACAAGAGAGAGTAGTATAGTTTCACATCTATTATATATGGATGATATAAAATTATTTTCAAATTCTGAATCAAATTTAGAGAAAATGATTAAGGTAGTTAAAATTTTTTCAGATGATATTAAAATGACTTTTGGTTTAGATAAATGTAAAACTATCCATATAGAGAAAGGCAAAATTGTAGATGGAGACGAGGGTATATTTAGAAATTTCAAAATTCAAAGTATGAAAGGGGATGAGGTTTATAAATATTTAGGATACCCGCAATCGAATAGATTAGATCACACTAGTATTAAAAATGATATTAGGATTAAATTTCAAACTAGGATCAGAAAAATTTTAAAATGCAATCTATCTGCTAAAAATTTAGTAAAAGCAATAAATGCTTGGGCAATACCTCTACTAACGTACTCATTTGGCATAATTAAATGGTCCAATACAGATTTAGATAGTTTAGAACGATTAATTAGAACTACGTTAACAAAATTTAATTGCCATCATCCAAATTCAGCTATAGAACGAATTAATTTACCTAGAAATTTAGGAGGTAGAGGTGTAGTCAAAATAACATCTTTGAAACACAATCAGGTAGAAATGCTTAGAAATTTTTTCCATAGGAAAGCTAATAGCTCAGAAATGCACAAAATAATTTGCAAGGCAGATAGAAATATTACACCTTTAAATTTATATGACGAGAATGCCAACATTCTTATAAATACTAACCAGGAATTATTAGATTCCTGGTCAAATAAAATTATTCACGCAAAACACTTCAATTATCTCAACCAAACGTATGTTGACAAACTTTCGTCAAACAAATGGTTGAGTATTGGAGAGTTGAGCGCAGAAATAGAAGGATTTATGCTTGCCATTCAAGATAGAGTCATTAATACTAAAAATTATAGAAAGCATATAATCAAAGATATAAATCAAATTGATGATTTATGTAGAAAATGTTTGGCTTTTCCCGAAACTATAGAACATATTATATCGGGATGTTCTATATTAGCGCCTTCCGAGTATACATTTAGGCACAATCAGGTTTTAAAAATAATTCACCAAAGTTTGGAAATTAAACATAACTTGATTGATTGCCGTAATGTAGTACCTTATTATGAATATGAACCAAATTCATTTATAGAAAATGAATTTTATAAAATATATTATGATAAAACTTTACTAACAGACAGAACAATTAGTCATAATAGACCTGATATAGTTTTACATGACAAAATTAAAAAAATAACTTATATCATTGATGTAGCTATTCCAAATTCCTGTAATATTCAAAAAGCTGTTTCTGAAAAAATTAGAAAATACACAGATTTAGGAAATGAGGTTAAAAGAATTTGGCATTCTCGGACTATAAAAATATTACCATTTGTTATTTCGGCCACTGGCATAATACCTAGGAATCTGATTCAAAATATAAGCATATTAGATTTGTCAAAGAATTTGTATATAAAAATGCAAAAAGCAGTAATTTTAAATACATGTAGGATTACAAAAGATTTTTTAAATATTTATATTGAGGGATCAGTAGGATTTATAGGTTCAATTAGAAATGCCACAGAGCCGAACCCTCTGATATGAAAATATCTGGAGTCGGTGAATTATATTCCCATTTGGTCTCTAGTGGGTTGACATGTTGTTCTTGTATTGTTTTGTATTTATAATACTTATATAGTGCAATTGCATAACGTGGATTCACTAGATGATCATTTGGGGAAGTGTATGAAAGGGTTTAGTTTTTCCTTCTTTTTTTTTTTTTTTTTTTTTTTTTTTTTTTTTTTTTTTTTTTTTTTTTTTTTTTTTTTTTGGGGGGAAAATTTAACCCGGACTTTTAAATCTGGTGCGTAAAAAATTTTATTATCTAGGCATTGATTTGTAATTGTATTTCCATTGTTTTTATGTATATATTTCGAAATAAAAAAGAAAAAAAAAAAAAAAAAAAAGAATATTCTAAAGAAAAAAAAATTACTAAATATCGTCGGGGGAGGTGCGGGCGGATCGCAGGAAGACCGCTCCGGTGTGTGTTCGCCTGGCAATGTGCATGGTCTATCCTACACCCTTTCTATGGGGGAACGACGATACATAACATGTACAGTTCAGTTGCGCCACTAAAAAATGGAAAATGGGACAAATTAATTGTTCTCAGGCTGCCGACATTGTCTTTGAGCACTTTTATTTTCACTCTTGTTCACCGAATGATAGCATAAATTCTAAGCCAGCGGTCGGCAATTAGTTTTGGTGGTAGGCCGTATGAATTATTATTTTTTTTAAAAAGCCACCACCCGACCGTCAACGTAACTCTTGTGCGTGCAAGCCTGCTCAGAGCGCTCAGTCGGTGCACTTGTCACTACCCGTCTGATCTCCTGTCGCCGTCGCGCCTAGTAGCAATGTATTGGGCAAATTAGGGGCCTTCGATCTTGGAGAAACCGGAAAACTAGTTGGCAACCAATTCACGGCACAACTCAACTTTATTATTTCAGTAATTATATCAGCTTGTTTAACAATAAATTATTAATAATGTTATCAATTATCAACATCAATATGTAATAATAATTTATTACCCTCCTGAACAAAATCGGTATTTTCGTTCCCTGACGGATCGAAAATTACTCGAAAACTTTACGGGTCGTGGGATGCAACCTTGGCAACCTGTTAACCTGGCAACTGAAACGCGCCGGCTGCGGCAACTAGCACTGCGAGTTGCGAGTTGCGAATGACTGGTTGCGCCGCCTTTGACAACTAGTCTTTGATAAGTTGCCTTTATGCGGACCGTAAATGAAATCCGCAAGTCGTTTTCCTGTGTTAGCGATTGAGCTGCCAACTGCTTTTTTTCAGTTGCCCCACGAGCGGATGGACATTATAGTTCCATGAGCGCAAAGGTTCCCAATTTTTTCTGAAGTGTATTTATCATCATCACTCCTCTCTTGCATTTTTTATGTTATGACACATATGAAGCAAAAAAGTTAAAGCGCATAATAATACATTGTTCCCATCCATATTTCAAAACTGTCAAATCAGTATACACTTGCCCTGAAGAAGGAACGATCGTTCTGAAACCGGTCGGATTTACTCAAATATAAATTTGGTTCAAACAAAGTTAAATTGTTTCATTTATCTATAATGGATAAAACAAAGTTATAGCTACATTCAAAAGTATTAAATTTATGTTTTATTCACAAGAACTAGATATGAAAAAAAATTGTGACCGATATAGCACCTTCCCATTTATAGTGGAAAGGAATAATCGTCCGTTCAGGCCACATCTGGCAAGCGAGCCGCCAATTGCCGATCGCTGTTCTAGGCCATAGAACACCCTTGAAGGGTAAAAACGAAAAAATAAAAATAAAATGTTAATCAAATAAACGATCACTTTTGGTATTTTCTACTTAATTATCCATGTTTTTTCGAATTACGTACATATTATCACATATTGCACAACGAGAGATGAAAATAAAACATGTACAACAATACGAACAGCTAGTGCGGTTGTAAACACATAATGGCTTTTTACTAGCCGCCTCCTGCTTTCAAAAGTCTGAAAATGAATCCGAAATTGACGGAAATTTTTCCAGTGAACGAAATGTCATTAATGAATTTCAGCTTTATTAAAAGTTTGTCATAATTAATTATGCATAAATTAAAATCCTAATAACATTTCAATTTCATCCGACTTAATTAAAGTTTGTGAATAATTAGTTTAACGCATTTCACAGGTTGGGGACAGATTGGCGGGTGCTTTAAATGTGAAATTTCAAATTCAATTAAAATAAATCTTCATCATTCAATTTCTTTGAAAGAGTTTGATTGCGAAATGGCAATCTTTGCAGGCATATTGCTTTCGGGGAAGCGATAATTTGAGAATTTGCAAAATCTTTGAAAATTGTGATCTCATTGTGAATTGAGTTTACTACAGAAAAATATAACTTTTGGTAGTTTTGCACACTTGAAAAGATTTTTTTTATTGCTTTTGACATTGTTTTTTTTTAACATTCAGAATACAATCTCGAAATTTCTTTGTAGGGGGCAAAACAGATGATGTTAAATCTTATATATAAAAATCTCGTGTCACGGTGTTTGTGGTCGCACTCCTCCGAAACGATTTTTATGAATTTTTTTATGTGTATTTGGAAGGTATGAGAATAGGTTTTAAAGTAAATTTCACACCGCTAGGTGATTAGGGTGTCCCTATCCAGAAAAAAATGTCTATTTTTTGACAATTTTTTTTTGCAGGTATATTTAAAAAAAATTTAGAATCAAAAAATATCTATAACCCCAAATTTAAACCCTTATACCCCCACCCTCCATTTTTTTAATCACTATTTAAGCATTTTTTATTAACAAATTTAACTGTCGTTCGTATTTCAAACAGAACGAAATTGTTTATGTTGTTGAATGACACTCTAAATTTCATCTTGATATTTGATATTTTGATATTTCATTCGGCATCATGTTCTCGCGTGGGCAAACCATCAAGCTTATTTGTGTTGGCTAAAGACAGACTGACAAAAATATCGTACACTCAATTGCTCTTCGAAATTCATATTGATTTTCTTTATTTCATTTTCCTACTTTTGTTGGTGTTTTTTTTGTTTTTACCGGCAGTCATCGTCTACAGCGCTCCATTCCTCTTTCTGTCGTTGATCCCATCCCCACGTGCTTACAATACATTCATTATTTGTTATTAACAAACAAAATATTCACTAGAAATATTTTATATGACAAAACAACGTTTGTCGGGTCAGCTAGTAATAATATAAGAAATATAAGTTTTTTCCGATCATCCTGCGTTAAACTTAAAGTAAAAAGGGAACAAATATGTTCGTCAGTATCTTTTACTTTAGTACGTGACGTTAGTTTTTCACCAAACTCCGGAAATTTGTGGATGCTGATTGTGAATGGTTACCTCCCTACCACTCCGCCACAGTCCCTATTTCTTCTGTAAAACTTTTCAACCCTTAACTCTAACTCTCCTAACTGGACTGGTCTGGACTTTATTTCACAACTAGCAAGAATTTATTTTTCTAAACAAAATACTTAGTCCCCAGAGATATGTTTTCATGAGCGGAATCTTCAACCCATTTCTGAAGGAACATTATGAAAGCAGTACAACTATTATTTACTCTAAAGCTGTCGTGTTCTCTTTCGTTTGTTGAAAAAATCATTAACTTGCTAAAATTCGTAATAAAAGTGAGAAGTAAAAAAAGATTTTTTTTGGTTTGATTGATTATCAAAATTACGGGTACGAGAGGCAGCTTGTTATCGTGGGATGAAGTGGCAACAATTTACATATTAGTGATGCTGATTATTTTGAGCAAGATGGACTCAACTGTAAGGATAAGGTTCTAGTTTTAGAAAGAAAAGAAGATCTTCGAACACTCAAAGGTGTATTAAAAATAAAAGGACATCCTGAAATCTAAGACAGTGTGGCTTAAAGGGCTTGCTTAGATAAATAAGTTCATGATGACACCGTTATAAAATATAAATGAAGTTGAATTGTAGCTTGACGAAATTTCCTCCTTTTGTGGAGAGAATCTCAGATCGTGGGAATAGCAAGGCTGCAGAGAATTGTTTCCCAGCCAATAGGGCCTTCCAGAAGCAAGACAAGCGAATGTCTCTGGATGTCAATCATCCCTCCAGGATGATTCCTAGTCAGCTCCTAAGATAGTGAGAGTCAAGTCCAAGTTCCAAGTATACAATCGTAGCGATTTTAAAAATGATCCATCATGTTTCAGTAGCGAGGACGACCCAATGCTCTGGGCTGCTACACAAAGAATGATCTGCTTCCTTTTGAAATCTGTTGATTTCAAACTACTTGCAGGATCGACAACTGTTCCATTCCAAAATATTGCAGGGCCCGCAATTTGACCAATGACCAATTTTCAACGAGCAAGTACTGAAAATGCAATACTCAGAGTACCTACTAACCGAACTCACCAAACGTAGCGAACCGACAGCAGAGGTGTTGTTTATCCAATGAATGGTTCTTAGGACGGCGGCGGTGCTATAACACATGATGAAAATAACTCAAAAGCATATCGTGTGTTTAAAATTCATGGAAAAAATAGTGCTCTATCCATGATGCTTCAGCTGTAGATTCGAGATGTTGTGGTATAAAAACTGAAGTCAGGTTTTAAAGTTTAACTAAATTTTAAGATAATATAATTTTTTTTTAATAAAACCTTGTAAAGCTCAATAAATAATACAGCATTTAATAATACATTAATAGTTAAAATAAAAGAATTGTGCAACAATTAAATTATAATATTCAATAAAAACGAAACCAGAACATGAGACTCTACTTCATAAACAAAATAATATTATTCTAATATTTTGAACTCAGGGTCGTGTTTAGCCTAAAAGAAACTAATCAAATCAAACGATATTTTGACGCGTTTTTAAAATAAAATCAAATGTTTGAAATTGCTACAAGGCGGGGGGCGGTTCAAATTGAACAGAATACTAAATTGTAAATCACTAAGTATTTAATAAACTGTTTCTTTCCTCGTCGAAACAAACGTCCAGACCCTCTGACTTCCTATTTAAAATTGTCCCTAAAATTAGCTTGCCCGTAGTATGTTTTATGCAACAGAAGAATGCAGAATTCCATTTGTTCTAATTTAACTTTTCAATAAGGAATTAAAAATCAATTTGAATTAATGTGTAGCAACCGACTTAATGGCTGGATACTTAGCTAATTTCAAACTGTTACAACTTAAACCTCGGGGTGTCCTCTGAAATTGCGTGTTTAAATTCCCGTAAAGATAAACTTGTTCCCAGTAGCTTAAAGCTCGGCTTCCATCCTCCTTAAATCTATTAATTTCCTTTTCCCATTATATTCCTTTCCCATTTCAAAACAATTTAAATTTAAATATTCTCATATTTATCATACGCATGCGGATAATTCCCATGGTAATTCAGGATTTGGAAGAGATTGCCACCAAGCCATCAAAAAACCCATGTTTACGTAAATACTGTGACGATTTTAAGGGTAAAAAAATAATAATAATATTTTTTAGAGATGGCGTGGGTGGATTTATTTATTTTTAAGTATTTATCATTCACTACTTACATAATTGCCTTACTTGGCTCTAAAATTATGAAAAAAATGAAAACTTTAACGGCCTATTCCATCTACATATCTATATTATGTATTCAGGGTGTCCGGGGTAAAGTGCATTAACTTCGGGAGGTTATTCTACATGATATCATAAGTAAAAAGATGAATAACTTTTTCCGAAATTCCAACATTGTTTTCCCATACAAAAAGTATCTTACTTGCTGAGCGCCCGCCGGGCACGATTGTGGCAACATTGCATGGTTGTGACTGGCCCGTATCGTAACAGCGGAAAATAATAAAGCTGGCGGCACACGCCGGTCTATTTTTTATCTTTTTACCACAAAACAACCCCTAAGAGTTGGAATTTCGAAAAATGACATAAATCTTTTTTACTTATAATATCATCCAGAATCACCTCCCAAAGTTGATGGACTTTACCCCCAGACACCCTGTTTATATAAAAATTAATCCCAGTTTCCTTTAGTCACGCCATAACTTCACAACGATTTTACCTGTTTCATTTAACTAACCCAAATGTGCGAAGCAGCCGACGAGTTGGAAGAAAGAAAGGTGAGAGCCAAAAATTTAATTATCACAAATGTGCCCGAAAGTGTCATGGTGAATCAAATGGACCGAATTAAACAGGATAAAGTGGAAGTTTTAAAAATTATCAACAAAATCGATACCACGCTCGTTGAAAACTCTGTCAACGTCTTCCGCATTGGCGCAATAAAACCAAACAAAATAAGACCAATAAAAGTCATCCTTAATGATCCGTTGATTGTATTAAATGTATTGCGTAGAAAAAATATTGCTCTAACACACACCGATTACAAAATCTATTCCGACCAAACTCCTCTACAAAGGCAATACCTAAATGATCTTAGACAAACTCTGGCAAACCGTACC
The DNA here is from genome assembly GCA_917880885.1 of Limnephilus marmoratus. Classification (NCBI taxonomy): domain Eukaryota; kingdom Metazoa; phylum Arthropoda; class Insecta; order Trichoptera; family Limnephilidae; genus Limnephilus; species Limnephilus marmoratus. Next base: position 8,618,141 of record OU862924.1, read on the forward strand.
CTGGAAGGCGAAGTCGGACTTACCATAAAATTTATAAATAATAAGCCAACAATAGTAAATGTCTCAAAAAACCAAAATCCACCACTGGATATGGCCTAACTAACCGAAAATGCCGGATCAAATGCCCTGATGAAATCAAAATCTTTTACCAAAATACACGAGGACTTCGTACAAAACTAAATGACCTTAAAGTAACGGTACCTTTACACGGACACGATATATTTATCCTTACCGAAACATAGCTCGTTCCAGAAATAAAATCTCCAGAACTTGGTTTTACAAACCACAAGGTATTTCGGCGTGACAGAAATCCAAAATCTAGTACCAAATCCAGAGGAGGCGGAGTATTGATTGCAACTAAGGAAAATATATCAGCGAAAAAACTAACCACGCAAAATACCTCATTGGAGCAATTATTTGTACAAATTGTTACTCCTATGGAAAAAAATCATCATTGGAACTGTATACATACCACCAAACTCCGATATCCAAACTTACAAGAAACACTGCAAAGACATTGAATTTCTTCTGTCAAAAAACCCTACATCGAAAATAATTATCGTCGGTGATTATAATCTTCCCAATTTAAACTGGACATCTAGTGAAAATGGTTATATTACTAACGAGAGTTCTAACGACCCAGCACGTGAAGTGATAGATATGATTAACTATTTAAATTTGCATCAACACAATTTTGTAACCAATATATGTAATCGTCTACTAGATCTCGCTCTTTCAAACTGTTCTAAACTATGTGTTGAAATGTCAAACGATCAGCTTGTGCAGGTGGATAATTATCATCCCCCCTTACACATTGTCGTAAATATGTACACAAACAAACCCCCACTGAAACAAACAACGCTCAACTTCAAAAATGCCGATTACGACTCTATTAACTACCAACTTAATAATACAGATTGGACTTTCTTGACCAAAAATAGTGATATCGAACAAAATCTAGAAAAACTTTATGAAACATTTTCCGAAAATATAAAATCTCATGTCCCCTCATATATACCTAAACACAGAACATATCCAATTTGGTTCTCCACAGACCTTATACTCTTACTAAAACAAAAAAAACAACTACACAAAATTTTTAAACTCACTCACCAAATCAACGACTACTCAAACTTCTCAGAAACAAGAAAGAAATGTAAAACACTATCTAAACTATGCTATAAAGCACACATCACCTCCATTGAGAAAACTGCGCTAGGAACAAAAAATCTTTGGAATTTTGTTAAAAAATTAAACAATGAAAGTACAGACTACCCCCTTACAATGCATTATGATGGAAAAATAGCCAACAGCACCCATGATATTGTTAATTTGTTTGCGGATCATTTCCAAAGTGTATATGAAAGCGAAATATCTGACAACAACGTACCGTCATACATAAGCACAATACATTTACAGAACTACCTCATTACACGGGAATCATGCTTAAATAAAATAATTTCCCTTGACCCCAACAAATCTGCAGGCCCAGATAACATCCCACCAATATTTATCAAACAATGCGCATCTGCAATATCCGGTCCAATCACCACACTATTTAACCACTTACTTTCTTTAGGACATTTTCCAACCCGTTGGAAATCTAGTTATATTACTCCGATTTTTAAAAAAGGTGATGACACAGACATTAAAAACTACCGTCCAATCTGCATACAATCAGCGCTCCCGAAAATCTTTGAATCCCTTGTTCTCGATTTAATTTATTCGTCAATATTAAAAGTTATAGATAAAAACCAACACGGATTCGTTTCTGGTAGGTCAACTGCTACTAACCTGTTACTTTACCATAACTATATTACAGAATCTTTTACAAAAAAAAAACAAGTTGACAGTATTTACACAGATTTTTCCAAAGCTTTCGACAAAGTATCACATAAATTATTACTTAGAAAACTTTATGCAATAGGACTGAGAGGCAAGTTGTTGGATTGGTTCTCAAGTTACTTGTCTAACAGAATCTTATTTGTCAAAATTAAACACTCCAAATCTAAGTTATTTTATGCAACTAGTGGTCTACCGCAAGGGAGTCATCTCGGACCCATCCTTTTCCTTATATTCATAAATGATATAATAAGTTGTTTCGACGATGTAGAAGTTCTGCTTTTTGCCGATGACATCAAATTATATAAACAAATATCTAATATAAGAGACTGCCTTATCCTACAGTCAAACATTGACAAATTACACAATTGGTGTGTTGCAAACAACTTATTCCTCAATATCGATAAATGTAAGACACTAACATTTTGTAGAACAAAGACCCCGTTATCTTTTGAATACACAATAAATAACAAAATCTTAGAAATAGTCATAGAAATCAGGGATCTTGGAGTTTTATTTGACACCCAATTAAATTTTATAAACCACATACAAGAAATAACCAACAAAGGCATGAAGACACTAGGATTTATAATCAGAACCATCAAAGACTTTGATTCACTAGAAGCTATTAAAATTGTATATTTGTCACTAGTACGCAGCTTGCTGGAATACAATTCCATCGTTTGGTCCCCATATTATCAAATTCATATAAAAAAATATTGAACGAGTGCAGCACAAATTTTTACGATTTATTAACTTCAAGTTACATATACCTATTCAACACATTAACTATACATTCCTACTAAATACACTTAAATTGCATTCCCTAGAAAACAGAAGAAAAATAATTGACCTAACTTTTTTGTTTAAAATTATTCACTCCGAATTAAACTGTTGTGAACTCCTGCATCTCATTGACTTTAAGGTACCAACCCGAGCGAAAAGGCAAAACATATTATTCTGTAACAATAATTCTCTAACCAACTATCACACACATGCATCAATTTCTCGACTTCACACACTAGGGAACAAATACACCTCAAATATCGATGTATTTAATATAAGTTTACCGTTATTCAAGAAATATCTGAACAATATTTTTATGTAGAATATTTTGATATCTAAGGAGCATCACCTAGGGTCTATTGCATATATTTGTGTAGGTATTTCTATATTAATCTACAATGTAAAAACTTGTTAACGTTTTCTTTTTATGTATCTTGCATTTTGTCATGTATTATTCATGACATTTAATCAGTCACCTGTAAATTTTGTAATTGCTAACATACCTACTAGTTTATTTCTATGTCATTTACAACTTAGAAACTTTCTCTTTTATTGTAATGCACTATCATTCCTAAATTTATCTGTATGATGTTTACCTACTAGTTATATTTTTATAGTTCATCTTTTTTATTAAAAAAAAAACTGTCTCTGTATTATAATCTTGTCATGTAAAAGCCCATCAGGGCGTTGAAAATTAATAAATAAATAAATAAATAAAAATAAATAAATTTATCTTTTTTTTAAATTTTCTAATACTTTGTAGAAGGTTCTTACGGAAAGAAAAATTAAGAAAATTGCGCAGAAAATTGAAATATTTCAGCAAACTGAACTACTACTTTTTAACTTCGCGCGTTTGATTCAATTGAATTTAACAGGCAGCTGTTAGGTACCAAATTAGATTGATTTTTCTTATAATATACTCGTTTAACAATAAATATTTGTAATATATGAAACATGAAAATTTGAATAAAAATATTGTAATAGGTGGCACGCGATCTGTTTGAAAACTGAACGTACTGGAACTGAATATATGGAACGCGGGAGGGGGGTTTGTAGGACAGGGGAGCGGGAGAGGGTGGGAGGAGAATACGGGTGAGGAAGGGGTTGCGGGAAGGGAACGGGGACGAAGACGCACGGGAAAAGACATGCAGGGAGAAACAATTTATTTCTTTGAAAATGGCATTGCAACCCATGCCGGGAACCAGCTGGTATTTTATAATTTTAAACACAACAAATAATAAAGGAGCACATATCCATACTAGACTACATACTCGATTACGCAATTTTTTTTGTCTCCAGATTTTCGATTGAGTTTCGCTAATATTGTCTTCAGTTAATTAAATATTATAATTTGAGATTTTACTCATAAAGTTAAAAAAATAAAAAACAAATAAAAATATTTTGCAAGTTTGTTTGGGTTTTTTGGCATCAAATCCAAAATTAAAATTTGTATGAAACGGGCCGCGCAGCCGTTCCTCTTAAGAAACGTCGAATTACAAAAACTGTTTAAGTTAATGCAAACCATAGCGCATCGTTCCTTTTGTTCCCCATTTTCAATTGCTAGTATGAAAACATCTTTCGAAGAAAGAGTATGGCAATAGAGAACTCCAGTCCAATTTTTTTTTTAATATGGTAAATCGTGTGACGTCATCACTCCCGAAAAATTAGTATGGGATTGTGCAATCAGCTGATCTACTGCCGCCATTTTGAAATCCGTTGTTCCGTTGTTCGAAGTATTCTCCCTAGTAGAAGCATTACTTTTTTCATTCATTATTTTTTTTGTGCAGTAGTTTTTCAATATTTTAAATAATAGAGATTAACTAATAGAGATACCTCTATTTTTGATACTGAATTATTTAGGCTTAAATATTGTTTCAATAAACACTACAACTAACTCTCTATAAACAGTACGAAATAAAGAATAACATGAAATGTTGTTAATATTGATGGCTTGTGCCATACCTACATGTCAATTGATTTCAATACAATGTGATACAATGACTGGTGACGCGTGACGTCAGCACTAACCATTCAATCGTACCAACTTTACATCGTATTTTAACGAGACGTTAAAAAATGCACTTTTTAATATTTTTTTACGAACACTACGTTTAATATTATAAAAAAAAAACTTATATATTCAGAATCAGCGTTTATTGGTCTGTATGAACATATTTTTTTTTTAAAGTCATAATATTTTTTACTGGAGTTCCTTATTGTTAGTCCAGCAATACCACCTTATGATAACTTAATTAATTTAAATTTAATAAGTCAGGTACGTCCTATACGTCATACGTGTGTCCGGTAATATTATATTATCGTGAGAACAAGCTTATGGGTTCGAACTTCATTTTTTCAAAACTTAATAAAACCCATTGAATGAATCAGAATGTTTTATTTGTTTTTTTTTATAATGTAGGCACATATCTAAAGTTTTGTTTTACTTAGTTTTTGGAGATCAAATCAGGTAGGTGACGTCCCCCATTCTCCATACACTGAATAAACCGATTTCTAGCGTTTGTCATTACTCTTGTCAGCATATCATACGTTATCCTGCCAATTTCTTCCTAGATGTTGGTCATCAAATTTTGTTGGGTCCTTGGACGGTTCACATAAACAGGGGATTTCAAAAAAACCCATAGAAAAAAATCACAAGAGGACAAATCGGGAGAGCGGGCCGACCAAAGATATTCAAATACAAAAGAGATATGCTATGGTGTCCGCGCCCTACTACGCCCTAATTAGAGTAGTTTGCATACGAAAATAATTTGTTCATTTCGTTGATTTTTTGAAGATGTGCATTAGTACTGGTTAACAATATAGTTTGAACACGGAAAGAATTCGTTCATTTAGTTTAACGTTCGTTTAGTTTATTCGTTAATTATTCGTTCATTTAGTTTATTCGTTAATTGGTAAACAATATCATATCTATCTATCAGATAGCATATCTACTTATATTTCAATATCTTTGGGGCCGACCATTCCAAATCACCTCTAATTGAGATGAGGCGCTCTGCGAAGTGTTCCCTCAAAACAGCCATCAATACTCGGTGATCTAATGGGACAAGGGACTCCAGTTCTTCCTCTTGTCGCACTTGCACGTAGTGACCCATATAAAAATTGATTTCCGGTCCGGGACAGAGGCTAAATTAAAGTGATTCCGAAAGGCGCGCTGGGTTGCGATCACAGAACTTCCATTCAAAAAATAGGCTTCAACGGCAACCGTACACTCCCCATTGTTCCAACGCATGATGGCGACTAAACTGTGTCGGGACAAAACTTTAAAGTTCCGCCTCTCGAACGAGATCACTCGCGCTCCGCTACGACATCAACCGACTGAATGACGTTAGTTTTAAAAAATGAAGTTATGCTGCCGCACCCTATACACAACTATATATTTTTTTCGTGCTGGTATGAATAACGCTCCTCAAAAGTGTCCATGATACTTAAGGGTCGATAGTGTGAATGGGGGTTTTTGTATCTATTTTACAATTCAGATTTACTTCCTTCTCAGGATGCTGGGGCGGTGTGAAGAGGGATGCTCAGAGCGGGGTTAAAGTTCAACGACACTTATACCATATAATATATGTACGTTCAGTGTTAGGGGGAATTTTGTAACAATCGTGGCTATTTTGAGATCATCCTACATGTAAAAAACTTGATATTTCCTCAAAATTTATTTGACGAGTTTAGTATTAACAATATTTTTTAATTTATTCATTTATTTATTTATTTAAACGCCATAGCAGGGCTTTTACATTCAAATGAGTACATGATATTATAAGTATACAGTGGTACACAGGAGATTATCAGTAAAAACAAAGTACGAATTAACATTTAACAAAGTACTTATGTGTGATAAAAACAAGTATTTAGGTATGGGATACTATTATGTGTTACTAAACTACTGTTACTATTCAAAAAAAAATTATATCTATGTTATAATAACAGAGAACATAATATTTAAATAGGATTATTTAGAATAAAAAAGTTGTTAACAGTATATACAGGCACTAAATAGAGTAAATTTGCATTGAGTTTATTGTTACCTTCAAAGTTATCGTTTTTTTAAATTATTAAGAAGGTATTGCTAATTAGCTTACTGTTTCAGGGCTGTCAGTTAAAGATTTAATAATAGTTTTGGTTTAAAAAAATTTCATTTTTAATAAAATAATACATTTAAAAGCTATCTCTCTACAGTCTGATAGTAAAGATATCTGAAGTAAGAACGTAGTGGAGAATCTATAGTAAAATATCCATTTATTTTGAATTTCCTGCCCGGCTGGGCTTTTACACGTTTTTATACTTCAATTTACTCGATCTTGACAATTTTTATATCTTTTGTATTTAGTTTTTTCACAGAGTTTTTAACTCCCATACTAGGCCCATGCCCCCATATAATGGTAGTCGAATGAATCAATCTAGACTATGATGCCGTCCCAGAGGTTTGGTTTGCATATATTCCAAACTAGCGAGTTCCTGGCATGCGTTGCTATGCAACTTAATAAAGAAATTGTTTCTCCCTGCGTGTCCTTTCCCATTCATCCCGTTCCCTTCCATTTCACCTTTCTCTTTCGCATATCCTTTCCCTCACACGTACCCACACCGGCTTCCTTCTCTCCCCACTTCCCTCTCCCGCTTCCCCCGCCTCGCGAACCCCACACCCGAGTTCCATTCCCCCCTCCCGAGTTCCCCTCTTTCCTACCGCTTTCCATGCATTCAGTCCCGGTACATTCAGTTTTCAAACAGCTCGCGTGCCACTTATTGCATTTTTTATACAAAATTCATAATGCCAGAGCTCACCACCAGTTTTATAAAAATCTTGACCTGACAATAATGAACAAAAAAAAATTATCCAATTTGGTGCAGTCGTTCAGAAGTTATGCGCGTACATCATTTCGGCGATACATTTTTATTTATATAGAAGATAGAAAGTAAATAAATTAACCTTTATTGCTGTTAAACTTATAAACATTTTTCTAATCTAATTAATAATTTTTTAATTATTATTCTAAATTATCAGCAATGGGGTCATTATTTTTAGAAACAGATTGTCTTTCGACATAGGCCTCCTTTAAATGTTTCCATTTGTACTTCCTTCATACTCTTGTCATCAGATGACTCTGATGACAGAGTAACTAGTCGGTAAAGTAGATTGCTAGTTATACAATTGAAATGGGCACACGAAGCTATCGGGATTTTCACAGTACAAGATAACGGTATTAACTGACATTACATACATTCGTCTCCATTGTAAAGAGTGTAAGTCTAGTAAAAAAAGACACCGTATTTATAAATGAGGAGTTTTATTTCAATCAGAATCATCACGACACATTCCTGTATTGGGAAATAAATATTAAAAAAAAACATGCATCGAAAATACACTAATTGTTCCCGTATTTGCAACAACCGTTACGATTTGAAACAGATCTACTAGGCCAGTGCAATTAGCGATCCGCGATCGTAATTATTCCTGTAGTCCCAATTTTTTTATATGTTTTATATACTCACCTAGTGATGTAAAATCTGAGTTTTTGACCTTGGGTCACTTGAGCTTTCGACGCCATTTTGAAAAAACCAGCCGAAATCGCGCCAAAATCTAGTTTTTCTCAAATATCTCGTTTCCAATAAAAATTTTGGCCAAAATAGCTTTACAAGTTTAGTAGAACATAAAATTATCTACAATTTTTATCTAAAAAGTTTCTTCTATCTCTAACAAATATCGAGATATGCAGTCGTAAAAAAGTATATAAGTTTATAAAAACGGGTAAATTGCTCGACTTGGTTTGGTTTTTTGTGCGTATCTCTTTTCCAGTACAATTTTGTGAAAAAAATACTGATATTAATTTTGTAAAAAATAAAATTTCATAAACGACGTAGGTATATGTTTAATGTTTATTTTGCAATTTGGTATCCAGGTTCTTATACAAAAATTTCACAAAAATTAGGTAAAAAAATTAATCAGAAGATAATCTTGGCATTCCTTGATTATTCTTTTTTTTTAAACAATTATTATTGAAATAACCTGTAACATACATAACAGAAATATTAACCACCGATATAATCATATAAAAAATATTAATTAAGGTTCATAGTACAAAGATGTGGTAAAAAAGAAGAAAAAAATGTGTTTTCTTAAAATTTATGACTATTGACTTTAGTTTCTTACTGCCACTTACGGGCCCCGAAAAGCTTCAATATAGTCTTCCAATGTCTCATCAGCCGAATTTACAACTGGGTCATCAAATTCCTCGTCATCATCATGAACGAGGGCTGCCACAGCATTCTCGCATGAGCTGCCATTCCAGTGAATACAGAGTAGGGAGCATTTCAAACCCGACTTTCTATATGTGCACTTTCTAGCGCAACCTTTTTTGCATTGGCATGATATAAAGTTCAGCAACGCCTGAGGTGCAGCCTCCTTCATCATTGATACTGGAGTTAGTAACCCAACAGTCTCCTTCTTCCACCCCCATTCAGTTGGATCTTTATGGTGGCCGAGCCAAATCTGCACTTTGAAGTATGTGGTAGCCTTGATAAATTGAATTTGTCCTTTTTCACTTTTTCCTTTTTCTTTTTAAAAGAATGTATCTCCCTTAAATTTTCCAAATTTGATTTCTCATTGCAGCCATACAAAAGTGCAAAGAATTGTTCGGCAGCCAAAGTGATTTTTTCTCGCTTTGCTTTTGGATCTTGAAATACACAAGTTTTATTCACTGAGTGGTTCTTGAGAAGAATATTACAAAATTTGTATATACCTTGACCAAACGGAGCACCAGTTATGTCGCAGCCACTTATGGCATGAATGAATAAAATGTTTTCAACTATTTCAATGTATTTAAAACGTTTGTTGGAGTACATAGAACGCGTCAGGTGATTTACCTTTACCAACTTTTTGGTAATATGCGATTGGAGGTGAGAGAGCTGTGAGGAGTACGAACGGGTCAATATCCTAACCAATGATTATGACTGCATCACGTGGAGATGACAACGAGTTTGCTGTGGTTGTTATGAGAATATCAGCATCCTCTTCAGCTTGTACTGTCGTTTTTTTCGATTGTTCAAGTGAGGCTCTGAGTAGGGAAATAAAACGAGACTTGTTCTTCTCATTTCCCAGAAACTTTTCCTTAGTGCTTTTTTTCAACCTAATTGAGGTATCATTATGATTTTTTACATAGCTTGACATATTGCTACAAAATGATTGAAAAGAGTTGAGCACGACCCCATACAACATTGTATAGGTACTTTTTTTTTTTTTTTACAGTGAATTCCGCACAAGAATCTCAACTGCTCCCGTCTGGTGCCAGTGAGACTATGGCATCCCCAATTGGGGTATGTTGTGAGGCTGAAGGTAGTGGGGAGGGGAAGGAGGTGGGGAAGAGGAAGGTTGGGAAGTACCTGGCTATTCAGATCTGGTCACTAAACATGGCTAAAGCCATTTTCAAGCAACGTTTCCATTCTGAATGGTGGTCGTACACCAGGGCGATACTGATAGTATCTTCCACTCTGGAACATGCCGCAAATATACTATACATTATTTTAAATGAATTAATTGTGAAATAACACAAAATAATCAAATAAAATTTATTTGCGCATGCCGGGTTCGAACCCGCGACCTCCGGATTGTGAGTCAAGAGTCTTAGCCACTGGACTACGGAGGCCGTCACTTCTTCCCAGTTCTGTGTTATTTGGTATAGGGTTGGTAAAAAATAAAATATGAATTTGGTTTCTTTGCGTATGCCTTCCTCTGAGAAAAGAGACAGTGGGGCAGGAGATAGTTCATATTGGAAATATTCCTTATGTTCAATTTCACACTTTTTGGCAATACACATACGATGGAATAGAATTGATAGCATGGATCTATTGTCACAGTCACACGCTGATTTTTTGATGCTGCTGGTTTTAAGTGTAGGTTTCCAAAGTTGACATAAGAAATTTCCCCATCGTTTCCCATTCTTATCATCGTGCCACTGCTTATAGACATAATCACGTTTGTTTTAGGAAATGGTTCATGGCAAGCAAACCAGTCATCCCTCTTAATTCGTGTAGGCCTCATCTCTACATGTTGCTCTGACGTTCCTGATTCAACCCCACAGAATGACTCGATACTCTCACAAATGTTATGCAGATAAAGAAATCCATAATCCTATAAAAGCTATAATCCTGTGTAGCCTAAATTATGACCGATAAAAGTTTCATGGGGGCTGGCAGCTATAGAGAACTTATGAGAAAAAAACAAAGATTTCAATACAAAAATAACCGATTCCCAATGAAATAATTCTTAAAATGTCATTTTTATTTATGATTTTTGTATGTAAAAAGAGCTAAATTATCTGAAAAAACCATTGAAGAAGCTAAACCACATTTTTGGAGCTGACGATCTCAATTTAGAACTAAATGACGCCCGATGGCCAGTCCTGGAGTGGCTAATTGGCACCAACTGCAGGGAACCGGAGGGGGGGGGGGGTGAAAGGGTCGGAGGGGGGGGGGGCGACCCCCCACTCTAGTTAATTTATTTATAGATATTATAGTTAAAAATGTAAAGTGAAAAAAATTGGAATGACGTGGTAATATCGTGATAAATTTTATGTTTTCACTTACCAATATTTGTTTATTCATACTTTAAATCTGTAAAAACAATACAAAAAACATAAAATCACAATTCTTATAAAAAAAAATATTTTCTACAAAATTAATCAGTAAGTTTTTCACAAAATTGCACTGAAAAAGAGGTACGTCCAAAAAACCAAACCATGTCGTGCAATTTTCTTGTTTTATAAATTTACACACATTTTTACGGCTGTGTATCTCAATACTTATTAGAGATAGAAGAATTTTTTTAAGATAGTAATTTTATGGTAATTTTATGTTCTACTAAACGTGTGAAGCTATCTTAGCCAAAATTTTCATTGGGATCGAGATATTTGAGAAAAACTAGATTTTGGCTCGATTTCGGCTGGTTTTTTCAAAATGGCGGCAAAAGCTCAAGTGACCCAAGGTCGAGAACTCAGATTTTTCATCAGGAGATGAGTGTATAAAACATATAAAAAAATTGGGACTACCGGAATAATTCCGATCGCGACCCCTTTTTTTGCGCTAATTGCACTAGCCTATACATGTGAACTAACGATCGCAAAACGTGATGCTGCTTTCAAACGGGATTAAAAACACCATCAGGAGTGTTTTGCTAACTCATAAAAGATTCACCGTTATTACCGTTGAACAACGTCGTTGGAAATGAAGTGTAAAAAACGGTAAAAGATTTCCTGGTCAATAAGAGTTTAAAGTGGCACTTGAGCACTATCTTGTGCCTGTTTCACCTAGCCTCTTCGCTTAAAGTCAGAAGAAGTAGCTGTCAAGTACTCTTGTGGGTTTAATAAGGTTAAAACTTTAATGTGATTATGATTATAATCAAACTAGCAGTTTTGGTTCTGCTTCCCCTAGTTAGTGTTGTTGGCCATTTTATAGACCCAATACGAACTGATTCCAAAAATAGCCCGTTCCTCGGATCCACTGTAGCTAGTCACCAGTATAAAATAACTGAGACAGAGCTATGACGTCATCAATATATAGCCACTTGATACAACGTGTATTACAGTCAACCTTTTCATACCCGTCCGGAGAGATACCACATATACACGAATTCGTAGCAGTTATATCTAGAGGGAGACGTCCCCGTCCAATCTGCTGACGGAAGTAGTGACATCTTGAGTCGAATTCTTGAATTTGAAACCGAATTATAACAGTAGCTTTGTGTGAAATTCCACGTACACAGATGTTATTTGTGGCGCGGCGCGTACTACGGTTTTAATACTGTTCGATTGTTATAAAAAATTCGAGTGTAGTTTACATGCGGTAGAAGCGAAACTTTACCAAAACAATCTCAACCAATACTTGAAAAGTGAGGTCATAATCAAAGCGTTCAATGAGCGCAGACCTAGCGTATTTTCCGTTTCAAATCTAAATCAATAGGAGTCTTTAAAAGTGACATCATAATCAAAGCGGCCAATGAGCGCAGTTGATGCGTCGCAGGTGCGCTAATCGTCATTTCCGTTTCATCCGAAATCCAAATCGCAGCGAGGCTATAGGAGTTTCGCTTCAAAAACTTTTTATTCTAAAACATTTGATATTCACTGTGTACATTAATATTAATAAAATAATATTATTATAAGCGCCGATTCATCTAATTTACAAAATGATAAATAGTCCACCACGACTTATCAGAATAATTAACGTTGGGCGCCAATGTAACCTTATTAGCCCAACGCAGCTTAAACTTTCCTTAAAATATACCCTGCTTAATATTTCGAACCCTGTTTCATATTTCAGTTAAACTTTATCCAACACACTAAAGAAGTCATCAACAAAGCCAACAAGGTGCTGGGATTTATAATTCGTATGTCAAAAACCTTTCTGCAATATAAATACTATATTCAATTCGCACTTAGAATACCACACACTGATTTGGACTCCTTTCTACCAAGCCCATATCGAAAGAACCGAAAGAATTAAAGAAACAAATGATAAAGATCGAATTTAGATAAATGAAACAATGTTACCTTCAAATTAATAGATAACTTTGTATTAACCACTTAATTATTTACAAAAACCGACATGTTTCGTCAGCAAAGCTGACTTCTTCAGGGTTTTGACAGAACTAATTTTAAAAATAGACATACGTAGGTAATAGAGAAAAATAATAGACATAAACAATAATAAAATTTGAAAGAAAATAATGTGTAGGAGACGAAGGGCAATATAGAACAATATGTTACTTTGTTTGAACCACTTGTAGGTATATTTGTTTAAAGCCAACCGGTTTCGGAACGACCTCCAAAATGTGACGACTCGTTTAAAATAGAGCAAAAATCTTGCGGAGAGCATCTTAAGTATCATTTAAAGAAACATTGTGAATTTTTTCACAAATATAATTTATAGGATAATAGAAACAAACTTGGTTTTAATAATTTTTGGAGCATACTGCGATTTTTTTCTATCGAGGGAATTTCATAAAATTTGCGTTTCGGCGCGGGCAGCATCTAGACATTATCTTCAAAAATTCCATATATTTTTTAAGAGCTTAAAACTTATAATGTTGAAGGGAGATATGTAAGAAAACGGTAGAAATTCGGGTTGCGGGCCCTTAAAAGGGCACAATTTCTCACGATTATCATAATCATTAGTAAACTAGTTGATGAATCTATACGTGGAATGGTGAATCAGCTTACAACTACTATGTGATTTGTTCGCCATCTTCCTGGTCCCGAGCTCCGTCGTATGTCAAAGGTTCCGTGATGAGGCCAATCTGAGGTGCCGCGGAATTGACAGGTGGCTAGTAGTTTTCAAGCCGTATTGTACTAGTACATAATTGTATTCGTAAATAGACGGGGTGTCTTGTTGAAACTGTTGTTTGTTATCAAAATTAAGTTATCAACAATAATATATGCGTTTTCGTCTATCATAGCCATATGTTTGAGAAAGTCATCTTCGATTATTTCGAAGGAATTAAGATCGTTAAAATGCCAATGCTTGGTTTTTTAGGCACTTTTCATTTTTAAAATAATTCTTTAAATTTCCAATCAATAAATCTCCTATGCAGGTCGGATTGACCAAGTAGAAGAAGGTATCTAGATCGAATTTAGTTGACGCCAGAGCCATTTTAGAGTCACAGCGAAATTATATTTCTTCTTATCAAAATTGGAAATCGAGGCATTAATTGCACTAATGGACTACGCGCGATGATGCAATGGAACTTACATTCATAGAATCTACGTTTGTAGTTCTATACGCCACACGAGAATCAATCATTTCTACCGCCGCCCCGGGAACCTTTATTGGATAACCAACACCTCTGCCATAGGTCACCCCAAGTGGTTCGCTACGTTTGGTGATTTAGCAGGGGTGCCCGGGTTCATGGGGTGAGGTTTGTCTAGATCTTGGAGGCGGATGACCAGGACATACTGAACCCCAGATTCCTACCCACCCCTTAAACCCTTTTCCTTCTCAGAACTCTCCTCTCCTTCCTTTCCTTAAAAAACCCTCCACACATCATCCCCAAAGATGACATAGGCCCTGAGGGAAATTATTTTCCTCAGGGCCTCCTGTGTGGAGCTCATGTAAAAAAAAGAGGAGAATTTGCAGGATTCCATGTTTTCTGCCTCTTTTAATACAGGTCTCGAAAAGACCCGTGTTCACCATTTCCTTTCTCCATAAAGACCATCCACACAACATTAACAAAGATGGGATAGGCTCTAAATGTAATGATTGCTTACTTGGGGAGTAATTAGTAGAATTTAAAAAGTTAACATGAACAGTTTTAACAATATTTTTCACAGGAAATCTGTTAATTTCACAACTGCCGTTACCCACACAATTTCCGCCATTACTCCACGTACATAATTCTCACATCTCGAATATTCGAATCCAACTGGTTATAGTATCAATTCTCATCCATTTCAATTACCCTTCAGTCAACAAAGGGAGGCAATGTACCGACCCCTTTCCACCAGTTAGCTTTTAGCTACGTACAAAGCTGCTGCAAGATGGGGTAATGAAATAACGACGTCAGACGACTTATACGACCTCTCCATTTGTGACCCTTAACCCCGATCCGTGAGTCATTTAACCATCGGCGACTCGGAATACTAATTTCGAAGAATTCTTCTATGCTTTCTGTGTGTTCTTTGCCTAACTCACATAAATATTGAGACGTCAGCGAGTTGTCTAAATAAGATCTTTTGAGATTTAACATTTAGATTTTTTGGGTGAAGGTTTTCATCCGTAAAGAAAGCTTGATACACACATTTGTTTAAAAAATATGTTTATTTATTGAATGGTTTGAGTTTTAACGCGATTATTTGGTAAACTCCCACATGGGTTTTTATGTAAATTATAGGGATACAGGAGTAAATATCTGTACCATCTATACTAGCGGTTCCCAACCTTTTTTTGACCAGAGACCACTTGTTCGCACCTTTTATTGTTGCATGTGGTTCTTTAGAGCTGCCTATTTGGTGCCTTCTAACTCAGTTGAATTCACCTCGCCGCCAAGGACACAAGTCCTAAATACCGCACCGCAATTACAGGTTGTAATAATCAAACCGCAGCTATTCGCAAGTACCATCGTCACGCGTCATCTATTCTCGCTTATGATTTCGCGATCAAACGTTCATTCCCAATCGCCATTCCCTTCCAAAATCTCTCCCAAACTAACATACCTACCTTTCCAGTGAACGCTGAACGAAGAGGGAATCAGTCTGGGTAAGTGCGATTAAAACATAATAAAATATTTAATAAGAACCGCATACAGTCCACAACATCCACGCAGCATTTGATCCCTCGATCTTGAGAGGGATCATTTGCCCCCCGCCGCAACACCACTATTACATTTATTTGTTCTCACAGGGACCACAAGGTACAATAATGATAAGCTGTCGCGTAATTAAATGCGTCTTTGAAATTACTATCATTTTGCAATTTAATGTGCTCTTCTTGGACTTCTTCAGCTTCTACATCATTAATACCAAAAGGGTTACGAATCAGCTTTTAGATACCTTTCGATTGGGTTTTTGTAGCAAATTAATGAATGTTTCGTGGTTCACAGACCACCGGTTGGGAACCAATGATATAAAAAATTAGTAATGATGGAGCGATAATATTTTCATCAACTTAAAATCTAATACCTTCAATTCTATTTACCTTATTTGAGGAATCAAAAGCTGAAATTTGTAAAGCTGTATTGTAAATTTGAAAAGGACAATAAAACTTTTTGGTAAATTTTGGGGATCGCTGGCAACGGTATTAACCGTGAAAAAAAAAGTGCGTATTAACGCACTTTTTTTTGGAAAAAATCTTTTGATTCACCTTAATTACATTAAAAGACAACTATTTGCATTGGGGGAAGTGGAAAATATTTTTGTGTAACATGGTTTGTGATACAAAAGAAAGTGTCCCTTTATAATGCCTACTCGCGTCAAGGCAAGAAAAACATCCCAGTTTTCAAGTAGTTTAGCGGCTACGCTAGGTTTGTGTATCATGGTTTGTGATTCTGGCGTACAATCTCACAAGACGAAAGCTAATTTTAATTTTACGTAATGAAATTTAGAATGAAATATTTTCCACTTCCCCCAATGCAAATAGTTGCCTTTTAATCTAATTAAGGTGAATCAAAAGGTTTTTTCAAAAAAAGTGCATATTAACCGTTGCCAGCGATCCCCAAAAATTAATAACTTTTTTCTGATGCATCCAGAAACATTCCATTTAATCGGATTTTTTTCCAAACCGGAACTTTTCTGATCTTCTGACAGATATATCCGAGGCCTGAAGGTTAATCAGTCGGTCTTGACATGTCGTCCCCGACTGCTTTCATGCACTTACAAGACATACACATTATATACCCCAAATCTATTTCAATATTCTTAAAGCATTTTCTGCAAAACCTTATAATCACTTTGTCGTGTTTTAATGATAATGTTGTTCAATTTACGAGTAACCGCAGGAATTTATGGCGGGCTTTATTCCACACAGGTTGCGTGATGTAATTAAATTGTTTTATTGATATAATTGTATCGAAAACCTCCATAATGAAAATATTCCATTTAACTTTACATTGGTTATCATTTTCACAACTGTTTAATATTTTGAACGTAATATACCTACTACCTTTATACTGATATTATTTTAGATTTTCACAACCAAAAATATTTTTGTTGGGGTGTTTTTTGGGGTGTTAACACATCTGCCCTAATGATGGACACTGTAACGATGTCCGAAACGTTGGCTAAAGGAGGAGGTAGCGCAACACGGCATAACACCCCAAAAATACCTTTATACTTACTGAAATAGGGTTTTTAAATATACTTTTATAACATTTTATAATTATTTTCATTTATAGAATCAGGCTGCAATAAAATTAATTATTCCTTGTTGCACTCAATTTAATAAATAAAAGTATTGTGAATAGCAGACTTCGCGTCCAAAACTAGAAGATACGTTTCTAATTTTCTCGTATTTAATAAATCAAAACCAAAACTTCCCCTAAAATCGGTTTTGGAAATGGGTACTCAAGTATCTACCTACTTCAATAAATTAATTTATAAAAAAGGGAATAATATAATTTGAACAAAGAAACGTCACTATATGAAGAAAATTCTTTCTTCAAACTTTCCTCAGGAACATTTGGGAGGCGGGTATAGAGACCACCGCCCCGGGAACCATTTATTGGATAACCAACACTTCTGCCAATGAATGATTGATGGAGTCCCTTTGACTTCTCCATCTGTACTCTCTAGGAACTTTCTCCTTGCACCGCAGTGGAAGGGATGGATTCACATGTATGACACTCCTGGAGACACTGACCCCCAGATTCCTACCCAGCCCTAATACCCTTTTCCTTCGCAGAACTTGCTCTCCTTCTTTTCCTAAAAAGGCCCTCCAAACAGCATCCCCGAAGATGACATAGACCCTGAGGGATTTCTTTTTTCCTCATGGCCTCCTTTATGAAGCTAATGTAAAAAAAAACAATATCGAAAAAAAAAACGAATAAAGTATTCCTATTAAACACAACGATTTCACTTTTGAAAAAATAATATTTAAGTTATCATTAAAACGGCCACCATCTTGAAACGGAGGCGGATCGTACAAACATATTTAGAGCCAGATTAAATGCAAAATGGTCGTATTAGAACGGGACTTCATTACACTCAGCATTAATATATATACTAGGTTTTGCCCGTTGCAGAAGCAACTGACGGGTTAAGACACTATGCGATTTGACGTGTGAACGTGGATGAAGCGAGGAGGAGTGTGTGTTAAATTAAATATATGAAGAAACCTGAGTTCACAGTGGCCTTGCAACGCATGCCGGGTACCCGTTGTATATAATGTTATGTAGTGCAGCGCTTGCATTAAAATGTAATTTCCCAGGAATTGGAATGGAACCATTACAGTTAAGTTGATCCCGAGGTTACAGTGACCTTGCAACGCATGCCGAGTAACCGTTGTATATCATGTTATATATTGCAGGCACTTGCTTTAAAATATTATTTCCCGGGAATTGGGATGGAACCATTACAGTTAAGTTGACCCCGAGGTTACAGTGACCTTGCAACGCATGCCGTGTACCCGTTGTATATTATGTTATAAATTGCAGGCGCTTGCATTAAAATTTTATTTCCCGGGAATCGGGATGAAACCATTACAGTAAAGTTGACCCCTAGGTTAAAGTCGCCTTGCAACGCATACCGGGTACCCGTTGTATATAATTTTATATAGTGCAGGTGCTTGCATTATAATGTAGTTTCCCGGTACTTGGGATGGAACCATTATAATTAAGTTGACCCCGAGGTTACAGTGACCTTGCAACGCATGCCGGGTACCCGTTGTATATACTGTTATAAAGTGCAGGCGCTTGCATTATAATGTAGTTTCCCAGGACTTCGGATGGAAACATTACAGTTTTATTGACCCCGAGGTTAAAGCGGCCTTGCAACGCATGCCGGGTACCCGTTGTATATAATTTTATAAAGTGCATAATTTTATAATGTTGTTTCCCGGGACTTGGTAGGGAACCATTACGGTTTAGTTGACCCCGAAGTTAAAGTGGCCTCGCAACGCATGCCGGGTACCCGCTGTATATAATTAATTTATTTACGCACAAATAGTCCATTAACAATAACAATCGGTTGCACGGTTTAGCAGTGCAAAATTTCATTATGCCGGAGCTCACTATTGTAGTTGTATTGTATTTCATTTTGCAAGTGTAAGTACTAAGTAGGTACTTTGTTGTAATATTTCACCAAAACGACGCCATTATGCTGTTGAGCATAAAATAATTTTCACTACAAATAAATTCATTCAATATCATGTTTTGATTTTTAAATGAAAAAAGTCCCCGCAAGTAAGTACCTACCTAGAACACGCGTAATGTATATATATATATATATATATATATATATTTTATTATTTTTTTTTATTTAACAATGTTTAAATAGAACACACTTAAAAATAAAAAAATAATAATTAATTAAAAAAAATTGACAATTCTTTAAATTTTTCTAGTAAATTTTCAGTTTTAGATAGTTCCGTTCGAGTTCTGTAATTATTTTAGTTTTGCAATGTAACTGACCTTTAATGATAAAATAACAGAACTTGAGTAGAACCAATAAAGAACGTGAAAATTAACTTTAAAAAAAGTTGAATTATTCAGTATCATCGAAACAACCTTACCATTGCATTAAAACCTAATTAATTGTGTATCTACGTATTCGGGTAGGTACCTGCGCATTTTCTTCTCTTTGCTTTTTTCATCATATTTGCAATACTACCGAAATAAGTAGGTACCTACCCCGAATGAATAACGTGTTAATTTGAACTGGCTAGCAAAATTTTAACTTCCGATGGAATCTGTAAGCGCGTGTTTTGATGATTTTTTTTCGGAAAATGTCGAATTTTGTCAGCATCTCCTGAACTATTTTATATGGGATGGGCATACAATTTTGGTTTTAAAAGTTGCGGAATTCTCTATTGTATTAGATTTTTGAAAAACATCCGAGCCGGGATCGGTTTTGGGGCCGCAATGCCGCGTACCGTAAAACCACTACCGAAAACCGTGAAAAGTCTGCTTTGTTAGGCTAAAAATTTGACGTCTGAGATCCCTGACCTGACTCAATATTCCTAGCATTTTCATTTGCATCGAAACTGATGGCCAAAATGACATCATTTTTTTGGAAACGCGAACCTGTCGGCGGGAAATGTAACCTGGCCGAATTGAGTGTAATTTTACTATTGGTTCTAGTTTTCGCCGTTGATTCGCGTCAGTTTTTCTGTGAATAAGGCGCTAATTTTGTCGAAAAAAACTGACCTCGCAAAATCAAAGTACTGAGGGTGCACTGAATTTGCTTTAACCGAAAGTGAACCTTGAGGTGGGTGAAACGTAAAGGGCGTACTGGTCGTTTTTGCGTCAACGAAAAAGTGCGCGGAAAAAGAGCTTTCCCAAAGTGAACATTAATATATATACTAGGTTTTGCCCGTTGCAGAAGCAACTGACGGGTTAAGACACTATGCGATTTGACGTGTGAACGTGGATGAAGCGAGGAGGAGTGTGTGTTAAATTAAATATATGAAGAAACCTGAGTTCACAGTGGCCTTGCAACGCATGCCGGGTACCCGTTGTATATAATGTTATGTAGTGCAGCGCTCGCATTAAAATGTAATTTCCCAGGAATTGGAATGGAACCATTACAGTTAAGTTGATCCCGAGGTTACAGTGACCTTGCAACGCATGCCGAGTAACCGTTGTATATCATGTTATATATTGCAGGCACTTGCTTTAAAATATTATTTCCCGGGAATTGGGATGGAACCATTACAGTTAAGTTGACCCCGAGGTTACAGTGACCTTGCAACGCATGCCGTGTACCCGTTGTATATTATGTTATAAATTGCAGGCGCTTGCATTAAAATTTTATTTCCCGGGAATCGGGATGAAACCATTACAGTAAAGTTGACCCCTAGGTTAAAGTCGCCTTGCAACGCATACCGGGTACCCGTTGTATATAATTTTATATAGTGCAGGTGCTTGCATTATAATGTAGTTTCCCGGTACTTGGGATGGAACCATTATAATTAAGTTGACCCCGAGGTTACAGTGACCTTGCAACGCATGCCGGGTACCCGTTGTATATACTGTTATAAAGTGCAGGCGCTTGCATTATAATGTAGTTTCCCAGGACTTCGGATGGAAACATTACAGTTTTATTGACCCCGAGGTTAAAGCGGCCTTGCAACGCATGCCGGGTACCCGTTGTATATAATTTTATAAAGTGCATAATTTTATAATGTTGTTTCCCGGGACTTAGTAGGGAACCATTACGGTTTAGTTGACCCCGAAGATAAAGTGGCCTCGCAACGCATGCCGGGTACCCGCTGTATATAATTAATTTATTTACGCACAAATAGTCCATTAACAATAACAATCGGTTGCACGGTTTAGCAGTGCAAAATTTCATTATGCCGGAGCTCACTATTGTAGTTGTATTGTATTTCATTTTGCAAGTGTAAGTACTAAGTAGGTACTTTGTTGTAATATTTCACCAAAACGACGCCATTATGCTGTTGAGCATAAAATAATTTTCACTACAAATAAATTCATTCAACATCATGTTTTGATTTTTAAATGAAAAAAGTCCCCGCAAGTAAGTACCTACCTAGAACACGCGTAATGTATATATATATATATTTTATTATTTTTTTTTATTTAACAATGTTTAAATAGAACACACTTAAAAATAAAAAAATAATAATTAATAAAAAAAATTGACAATTCTTTAAATTTTTCTAGTAAATTTTCAGTTCTAGATAGTTCCGTTCGAGTTCTGTAATTATTTTAGTTTTGCAATGTAACTGACCTTTAATGATAAAATAACAGAACTTGAGTAGAACCAATAAAGAACGTGAAAATTAACTTTAAAAAAAGTTGAATTATTCAGTATCATCGAAACAACCTTACCATTGCATTAAAACCTAATTAATTGTGTATCTACGTATTCGGGTAGGTACCTGCGCATTTTCTTCTCTTTGCTTTTTTCATCATATTTGCAATACTACCGAAATAAGTAGGTACCTACCCCGAATGAATAACGTGTTAATTTGAACTGGCTAGCAAAATTTTAACTTCCGATGGAATCTGTAAGCGCGTGTTTTGATGATTTTTTTTCGGAAAATGTCGAATTTTGTCAGCATCTCCTGAACTATTTTATATGGGATGGGCATACAATTTTGGTTTTAAAAGTTGCGGAATTCTCTATTGTATTAGATTTTTGAAAAACATCCGAGCCGGGATCGGTTTTGGGGCCGCAATGCCGCGTACCGTAAAACCACTACCGAAAACCGTGAAAAGTCTGCTTTGTTAGGCTAAAAATTTGACGTCTGAGATCCCTGACCTGACTCAATATTCCTAGCATTTTCATTTGCATCGAAACTGATGGCCAAAATGACATCATTTTTTTGGAAACGCGAACCTGTCGGCGGGAAATGTAACCTGGCCGAATTGAGTGTAATTTTACTATTGGTTCTAGTTTTCGCCGTTGATTCGCGTCAGTTTTTCTGTGAATAAGGCGCTAATTTTGTCGAAAAAAACTGACCTCGCAAAATCAAAGTACTGAGGGTGCACTGAATTTGCTTTAACCGAAAGTGAACCTTGAGGTGGGTGAAACGTAAAGGGCGTACTGGTCGTTTTTGCGTCAACAAAAAAGTGCGCGGAAAAAGAGCTTTCCCAAAGTGAACATTAATATATATACTAGGTTTTGCCCGTTGCAGAAGCAACTGACGGGTTAAGACACTATGCGATTTGACGTGTGAACGTGGATGAAGCGAGGAGGAGTGTGTGTTAAATTAAATATATGAAGAAACCTGAGTTCACAGTGGCCTTGCAACGCATGCCGGGTACCCGTTGTATATAATGTTATGTAGTGCAGCGCTTGCATTAAAATGTAATTTCCCAGGAATTGGAATGGAACCATTACAGTTAAGTTGATCCCGAGGTTACAGTGACCTTGCAACGCATGCCGAGTAACCGTTGTATATCATGTTATATATTGCAGGCACTTGCTTTAAAATATTATTTCCCGGGAATTGGGATGGAACCATTACAGTTAAGTTGACCCCGAGGTTACAGTGACCTTGCAACGCATGCCGTGTACCCGTTGTATATTATGTTATAAATTGCAGGCGCTTGCATTAAAATTTTATTTCCCGGGAATCGGGATGAAACCATTACAGTAAAGTTGACCCCTAGGTTAAAGTCGCCTTGCAACGCATACCGGGTACCCGTTGTATATAATTTTATATAGTGCAGGTGCTTGCATTATAATGTAGTTTCCCGGTACTTGGGATGGAACCATTATAATTAAGTTGACCCCGAGGTTACAGTGACCTTGCAACGCATGCCGGGTACCCGTTGTATATACTGTTATAAAGTGCAGGCGCTTGCATTATAATGTAGTTTCCCAGGACTTCGGATGGAAACATTACAGTTTTATTGACCCCGAGGTTAAAGCGGCCTTGCAACGCATGCCGGGTACCCGTTGTATATAATTTTATAAAGTGCATAATTTTATAATGTTGTTTCCCGGGACTTAGTAGGGAACCATTACGGTTTAGTTGACCCCGAAGATAAAGTGGCCTCGCAACGCATGCCGGGTACCCGCTGTATATAATTAATTTATTTACGCACAAATAGTCCATTAACAATAACAATCGGTTGCACGGTTTAGCAGTGCAAAATTTCATTATGCCGGAGCTCACTATTGTAGTTGTATTGTATTTCATTTTGCAAGTGTAAGTACTAAGTAGGTACTTTGTTGTAATATTTCACCAAAACGACGCCATTATGCTGTTGAGCATAAAATAATTTTCACTACAAATAAATTCATTCAATATCATGTTTTGATTTTTAAATGAAAAAAGTCCCCGCAAGTAAGTACGTACCTAGAACACGCGTAATGTATATATATATATTTTATTATTGTTTTTTATTTAACAATGTTTAAATAGAACACACTTAAAAATAAAAAAATAATAATTAATAAAAAAAATTGACAATTCTTTAAATTTTTCTAGTAAATTTTCAGTTCTAGATAGTTCCGTTCGAGTTCTGTAATTATTTTAGTTTTGCAATGTAACTGACCTTTAATGATAAAATAACAGAACTTGAGTAGAACCAATAAAGAACGTGAAAATTAACTTTAAAAAAAGTTGAATTATTCAGTATCATCGAAACAACCTTACCATTGCATTAAAACCTAATTAATTGTGTATCTACGTATTCGGGTAGGTACCTGCGCATTTTCTTCTCTTTGCTTTTTTCATCATATTTGCAATACTACCGAAATAAGTAGGTACCTACCCCGAATGAATAACGTGTTAATTTGAACTGGCTAGCAAAATTTTAACTTCCGATGGAATCTGTAAGCGCGTGTTTTGATGATTTTTTTTCGGAAAATGTCGAATTTTGTCAGCATCTCCTGAACTATTTTATATGGGATGGGCATACAATTTTGGTTTTAAAAGTTGCGGAATTCTCTATTGTATTAGATTTTTGAAAAACATCCGAGCCGGGATCGGTTTTGGGGCCGCAATGCCGCGTACCGTAAAACCACTACCGAAAACCGTGAAAAGTCTGCTTTGTTAGGCTAAAAATTTGACGTCTGAGATCCCTGACCTGACTCAATATTCCTAGCATTTTCATTTGCATCGAAACTGATGGCCAAAATGACATCATTTTTTTGGAAACGCGAACCTGTCGGCGGGAAATGTAACCTGGCCGAATTGAGTGTAATTTTACTATTGGTTCTAGTTTTCGCCGTTGATTCGCGTCAGTTTTTCTGTGAATAAGGCGCTAATTTTGTCGAAAAAAACTGACCTCGCAAAATCAAAGTACTGAGGGTGCACTGAATTTGCTTTAACCGAAAGTGAACCTTGAGGTGGGTGAAACGTAAAGGGCGTACTGGTCGTTTTTGCGTCAACGAAAAAGTGCGCGGAAAAAGAGCTTTCCCAAAGTGAACAATACTATATACTAGGTTTTGCCCGTTGCAGAAGCAACTGACGGGTTAAAGCACTATGCGATTTGATGTGTGAACGTGGATAAAGCGAGGAGTGTGTGTTCAATAAATATTTGAAGAAAAAAACGATGTTTGAATGTAGAGGAAGCGAGGTGTGTGCGCCACGTAGAGGGCACAGGCAGTAGACTGCTCAATTTGGTACACCTACTATAATGCCACTTCGGTCAACTGGTTCAAGGAGTTCAGTATTGGCCTAAAAGTTATTTTTTTAATAACTTTTTTTTGAAATTTTTATAATATTGAAATTTTACGGATCTTAAATTTTTTTCCGATTTTAAAATGTTTTGGATTTTAAAATTTTTTGGATATTAAAATTTTTTTCCATTTTTAAATTTTTTGGATTTTAAATTTTTTGGATTTTAAAATTTTGTGAACTTTAAAATTTTTGGATTTTTAAATTTTTTTCGATTTTGAAATTTTTTGGATTTTTAAATTTTTTCGATTTTAGAATTTTTTGGACTTAATTTTTTTGATTTTAAATTTTTTTCGATTTTAAAATTTTTTGGATTTTAAAATTTTTTTGATTTTAAAATTTTTTGGATTTAAAAATTTTTTGGATTTTAAAATTTTTTCGATTTTAAAATTTTTTGGATTTTGAAATTTTTTTGATTTTAAAATTTTTTCGATTTAAAATTTTTTTTGATTTTAATTTTTTTGGATTTAAAAATCATCGCGAGCATGCATACATCAAATCCCCAACGTTTCATCGCAAGCGGATGAACGGTTTAGCAATGCATAATTTCATGACGCCATAGCTCACTATTTTACATGGAAACCATCGCCGGCATACGCACATCAAATCCCCAAAGTTTCATCGCAATCGGATGAACGGTTTAGCAATGCATAATTTAATGACGCCATAGCTCACTATTTTACATAAAAACCATCGCCGGTATACGCACATCAAATCCCCAAAGTTTCATCGCAATCTGATGAACGGTTTAGCAATTCATAATTTCATGACGCCATAGCTCACTATTTTACATAGAAACCATCGCCGGCATACGCACATCAAATCCCCAAAGTTTCATCGCAATCGGATGAACGGTTTAGCAATTAATAATTTCATGACGCCATAGCTCACTATTTTACATAGAAACCATCGCCGGCATACGCACATCAAATCCCCAAAGTTTCATCGCAATCGGATGAACGGTTTAGCAATGCATAATTTCATGATGGCAGAGCTCACTATTGTAGTTGTATTGTAAGTACTAAGTAGGTACTTTGTTGTAATATTTCACCAAAACGACGCCATTATGTTGTTGAGCATAAAATAATTTAATAAAAACTTCTTTTCAACCCAAATAATTTTATTCAATATCATGATTTGATATTTAAAGAAAAAAGCCCCTGCAAGTAAGTACCTACCTAGAATAGCGTAATATATTTTTTTTTGTTATTTCACAATATCCAAATAGAATAACATTTAAAAATAATAAGGCTGGGTTGTTTAAAAAAAAAAATTGATAATTCTTATTTTTTCTTGTCAATTTTCAGTTCAAGAAAGTTCTGTATTTATTTCAGTTTTGTGATGCAACTGGCCTTTAAAGATAAAAAAAAAAAAAAAAAACAGAACTTGAATAGAACCGATACAGAACGTGAAAATTAACTTTAGAAAAAGTTTAATTATTCAATATATCATCGAAACAACCTTACCTTAGTATTTATTGCATTAAAACCTAATTCGTTGTGTAGGTACCCATTCAGGTAGGTACCTGCACATTTAAAAAATTCCTGCAATCTCTTTGCTTTTTATCATATTCGTAATACTACCGAAATAAGTAGGTACCTACCCTGTATGAATGTGTTTTTAATTTCAACTGGCCAGCAAAATATTATACTTCCGATGGAATCTTTAGGCGCGTGTTTTGGTGATTTTTTTTGGAAAAGTTCGGATTTTGGTAGCTTTTCCTGAGTTTTTTACATGGTATGGGCATGTTATATTGGTGTTAAAAGTTGCGGAATTCTGTATTGTATTAGATTTTTGAAAAACATCCAAGCCGAGATCGGTTTCCGGGCCGCAATGCCGCGTACCGTAAAACCGCTACCGAAAAGTCTGAAAAGTCTGTTTTGTTAGGCTAAAAATTTGACGTCTAAGATTCCTGACCTGACTCAACGTTCCTAGTATTTTCATTTGCATTGAAACTGATGGTAAAAATGACATCATTTTTTTTGAAACGCGAACCTGTCGACGGGAAATGTAACCTGGCCGAATTGAGTATAATTTTACTATTGGTTCTAGTTTTCGCCGTTGATTCGCGTCGGTTTTTCTGTGAATAAAGCGCTAATTTTGTCGAAAAAAATTGACCTCGCAAAATCAAAGTACTGAGGGTGCACTGAATTTGCTTGAACCGAAAGTGAACCTTGAGGTGAGTGAAACGTAAAGGGCGTACTGGTCGTTTTTGCGTCAACGAAAAAGTGCGCGGAAAAAGAGCTTTCCCAAAGTGAACAATACTATATATACTAGGTTTTGCCCGTTGCAGAAGCAACTGACGGGTTAAGACACTATGCGATTTGACGTGTGAACGTGGATGAAGCGAGGAGGAGTGTGTGTTAAATTAAATATATGAAGAAACCTGAGTTCACAGTGGCCTTGCAACGCATGCCGGGTACCCGTTGTATATAATGTTATGTAGTGCAGCGCTTGCATTAAAATGTAATTTCCCAGGAATTGGAATGGAACCATTACAGTTAAGTTGATCCCGAGGTTACAGTGACCTTGCAACGCATGCCGAGTAACCGTTGTATATCATGTTATATATTGCAGGCACTTGCTTTAAAATATTATTTCCCGGGAATTGGGATGGAACCATTACAGTTAAGTTGACCCCGAGGTTACAGTGACCTTGCAACGCATGCCGTGTATCCGTTGTATATTATGTTATAAATTGCAGGCGCTTGCATTAAAATTTTATTTCCCGGGAATCGGGATGAAACCATTACAGTAAAGTTGACCCCTAGGTTAAAGTCGCCTTGCAACGCATACCGGGTACCCGTTGTATATAATTTTATATAGTGCAGGTGCTTGCATTATAATGTAGTTTCCCGGTACTTGGGATGGAACCATTATAATTAAGTTGACCCCGAGGTTACAGTGACCTTGCAACGCATGCCGGGTACCCGTTGTATATACTGTTATAAAGTGCAGGCGCTTGCATTATAATGTAGTTTCCCAGGACTTCGGATGGAAACATTACAGTTTTATTGACCCCGAGGTTAAAGCGGCCTTGCAACGCATGCCGGGTACCCGTTGTATATAATTTTATAAAGTGCATAATTTTATAATGTTGTTTCCCGGGACTTGGTAGGGAACCATTACGGTTTAGTTGACCCCGAAGTTAAAGTGGCCTCGCAACGCATGCCGGGTACCCGCTGTATATAATTAATTTATTTACGCACAAATAGTCCATTAACAATAACAATAACAATCGGTTGCAAGGTTTAGCAGTGCAAAATTTCATTATGCCGGAGCTCACTATTGTAGTTGTATTGTATTTCATTTTGCAAGTGTAAGTACTAAGTAGGTACTTTGTTGTAATATTTCACCAAAACGACGCCATTATGCTGTTGAGCATAAAATAATTTTCACTACAAATAAATTCATTCAATATCATGTTTTGATTTTTAAATGAAAAAAGTCCCCGCAAGTAAGTACTATTTAACAATGTTTAAATAGAACACACTTAAAAATAAAAAAATAATAATTAATAAAAAAAATTGACAATTCTTTAAATTTTTCTAGTAAATTTTCAGTTCTAGATAGTTCCGTTCGA
The DNA here is from genome assembly GCA_917880885.1 of Limnephilus marmoratus. Lineage (NCBI taxonomy): Eukaryota > Metazoa > Arthropoda > Insecta > Trichoptera > Limnephilidae > Limnephilus > Limnephilus marmoratus. The sequence goes on from OU862924.1 coordinate 8,647,164, forward strand.
GTTCTGTAATTATTTTAGTTTTGCAATGTAACTGACCTTTAATGATAAAATAACAGAACTTGAGTAGAACCAATAAAGAACGTGAAAATTAACTTTAAAAAAAGTTGAATTATTCAGTATCATCGAAACAACCTTACCATTGCATTAAAACCTAATTAATTGTGTATCTACGTATCCGGGTAGGTACCTGCGCATTTTCTTCTCTTTGCTTTTTTCATCATATTTGCAATACTACCGAAATAAGTAGGTACCTACCCCGAATGAATAACGTGTTAATTTGAACTGGCTAGCAAAATTTTAACTTCCGATGGAATCTGTAAGCGCGTGTTTTGATGATTTTTTTTCGGAAAATGTCGAATTTTGTCAGCATCTCCTGTACTATTTTATATGGGATGGGCATACAATTTTGGTTTTAAAAGTTGCGGAATTCTCTATTGTATTAGATTTTTGAAAAACATCCGAGCCGGGATCGGTTTTGGGGCCGCAATGCCGCGTACCGTGTAACCACTACCGAAAACCGTGAAAAGTCTGCTTTGTTAGGCTAAAAATTTGACGTCTGAGATCCCTGACCTGACTCAATATTCCTAGCATTTTCATTTGCATCGAAACTGATGGCCAAAATGACATCATTTTTTTGGAAACGCGAACCTGTCGGCGGGAAATGTAACCTGGCCGAATTGAGTGTAATTTTACTATTGGTTCTAGTTTTCGCCGTTGATTCGCGTCAGTTTTTTCTGTGAATAAGGCGCTAATTTTGTCGAAAAAAACTGACCTCGCAAAATCAAAGTACTGAGGGTGCACTGAATTTGCTTGAACCGAAAGTGAACCTTGAGGTGGGTGAAACGTAAAGGGCGTACTGGTCGTTTTTGCGTCAACGAAAAAGTGCGCGGAAAAAGAGCTTTCCCAAAGTGAACAATACTATATATACTAGGTTTTGCCCGTTGCAGAAGCAACTGACGGGTTTAAACACTATGCGATTTGACGTGTGAACGTGGATGAAGCGAGGAAGAGTGTGTGTTAAATTAAATATATGAAGAAACCTGAGGTTACAGTGACCTTGCAACGCATGCCGGGTACCCGTTGTATATAATGTTATGTAGTGCAGCGCTTGCATTAAAATGTAATTTCCCAGGAATTGGAATGGAACCATTACAGTTAAGTTGACCCCGAGGTTACAGTGACCTTGCAACGCATGCCGAGTAACCGTTGTATATTATGTTATAAATTGCAGGCGCTTGCATTAAAATTTTATTTCCCGGGAATCGGGATGAAACCATTACAGTAAAGTTGACCCCTAGGTTACAGTGATTTTGCAACGCATACCGGGTACCCGTTGTATATAATGTTATATAGTGCAGGCGCTTGCTTTAAAATGTTATTTCCCGGGAATTGGGATGGAACCATTACAGTTAAGTTGACCCCGAGGTTACAGTGACCTTGCAACGCATGCCGTGTACCCGTTGTATATTATGTTATAATTTGCAGGCGCTTGCATTAAAATTTTATTTCCCGGGAATCGGGATGAAACCATTACAGTAAAGTTGACCCCTAGGTTACAGTGACCTTGCAACGCATGCCGGGTACCCGTTGTATATAATGTTATATAGTGCAGGCGCTTGCATTATAATGTAGTTTCCGGGGACTTGGGATGGAACCATTAGAGTTTAGTTGACCCTGAGGTTAAAGTGGCCTTGCAACGCATGCCGGGTACCCGTAGTATATAATGTTACATAGTGCAGGCGCTTGCATTATAATGTAGTTTCCCAGGACTTCCGATGGAAACATTACAGTTTTATTGACCCCGAGGTTAAATCGGCCTTGCAACGCATGCCGGGTACCCGTTGTATATAATTTTATAAAGTGCATAATTTTATAATGTTGTTTCCCGGGACTTGGTAGGGAACCATTACGGTTTAGTTGACCCCGAAGTTAAAGTGGCCTCGCAACGCATGCCGGGTACCCGCTGTATATAATTAATTTATTTACGCACAAATAGTCCATTAACAATAACAATCGGTTGCACGGTTTAGCAGTGCAAAATTTCATTATGCCGGAGCTCACTATTGTAGTTGTATTGTATTTCATTTTGCAAGTGTAAGTACTAAGTAGGTACTTTGTTGTAATATTTCACCAAAACGACGCCATTATGCTGTTGAGCATAAAATAATTTTCACTACAAATAAATTCATTCAATATCATGTTTTGATTTTTAAATGAAAAAAGTCCCCGCAAGTAAGTACCTACCTAGAACACGCGTAATGTATATATATATACAATGTTCAAATAGAACACACTTAAAAATAAAAAAAATAATTAATAAAAAAAATTGACAATTCTTTAAATTTTTCTAGTAAATTTTCAGTTCTATAAAGTTCCGTTCGAGTTCTGATATTATTTTAGTTTTGTGATGTAACTGGTCTGTAATGATAAAACAATAGAATTTGAGTAGAACCATCACAGAACGTGAAAATTAACTTAAAAAAGTTCAATTATTCTGTATCATCGAAACAACCTTACCTTAGTATTTATTGCATTAAAACCTAATTCGTTGTGTAGGTACCCATTCAGGTAGGTACCTGCGCATTTCCTTAGATTCCGGCAATCTTAGCTTTTTTCATCATATTTGCAATACTACCGAAATAAGTAGGTACCTACCCCGAATGAAAAACGTGTTAATTTGAACTGGCCAGCAAATATTTAAACTTCCGATGGAATCTGTGAGCGCGTATTTTGATGATTTTTTTTCGGAAAATTTCGAGTTTTGTCAGCATCTCCTGACGTATTTTATATGAGAATCATATGTATTATTGGTGTTAAAAGTTGCGGAATCTATCCGGCTATCGTATTTTCAAAAAACATCCAGCCCGGAATCGGTTTTTCGGCGGTAATGTCGTTTTCCGAAAAACAACGACCGAAACCGCCGAGAGTTCCGTTTTGTTAGGCTAAAAATTTGACATCTGAGATCCTGACCTATGTCAATAGTCCTATATAGCATTTTCCTTTGTGAAATTAGCGGGTTTTTTCGTCATTTTTTTTTTTCAAACGCCGTCTGTCGGCGGGAAATATAATCGAGTGATTCGAGTAGAGCTTCTAGTTTTCGACGCCGATTCGTTTCGGAGAATAAATCCCTGTATATATTTTTTTTGTCGAAAAAAAAAAACTCCCAGCTTCCATGTCTGAATTTGCTTCGACCGAAAGTGAACCTTGAGGTGGGTGAAACGCAAAGGGCGTACTGGTCGTTTTTGCGTCAACAAAAAAGTGCGCGGAAAAAGAGCTTTCCCAAAGTGAACAATACTATATACTAGGTTTTGCCCGTTGCAGAAGCAACTGACGGGTTTAAACACTATGCGATTTGACGTGTGAACGTGGATGAAGCGAGGAAGAGTGTGTGTTAAATTAAATATATGAAGAAATCTGAGGTTACAGTGACCTTGCAACGCATGCCGGGTACCCGTTGTATATAATGTTATGTAGTGCAGCGCTTGCATTAAAATGTAATTTACCAGGAATTGGAATGGAACCATTACAGTTAAGTTGACCCCGAGGTTACAGTGACCTTGCAACGCATGCCGAGTAACCGTTGTATATTATGTTATAAATTGCAGGCGCTTGCATTAAAATCTTATTTCCCGGGAATCGGGATGAAGCCATTACAGTAAAGTTGACCCCTAGGTTACAGTGACCTTGCAACGCATACCGGGTACCCGTTGTATATAATGTTATATAGTGCAGGCGCTTGCTTTAAAGTGTTATTTCCCGGGAATTGGGATGGAACCATTACAGTTAAGTTGACCCCGAGGTTACAGTGACCTTGCAACGCATGCCGTGTACCCGTTGTATATTATGTTATAAATTGCAGGCGCTTGCATTAAAATTTTATTTCCCGGGAATCGGGATGAAACCATTACAGTAAAGTTGACCCCTAGGTTACAGTGACCTTGCAACGCATGCCGGGTACCCGTTGTATATAATGTTATATAGTGCAGGCGCTTGCATTATAATGTAGTTTCCGGGGACTTGGGATGGAACCATTAGAGTTTAGTTGACCCTGAGGTTAAAGTGGCCTTGCAACGCATGCCGGGTACCCGTAGTATATAATGTTACATAGTGCAGGCGCTTGCATTATAATGTAGTTTCCCAGGACTTCGGATGGAAACATTACAGTTTTATTGACCCCGAGGTTAAAGCGGCCTTGCAACGCATGCCGGGTATCCGTTGTATATAATTTTATAAAGAGCATAATTTTATAATATTGTTTCCCGGGACTTGGTAGGGAACCATTACGGTTTAGTTGACCCCGAATTTAAAGTGGCCTCTCAACGCATGCCGGGTACCCGCTGTATATAATTAATTTATTTACGCACAAATAGTCCATTAACAATAACAATCGGTTGCACGGTTTAGCAGTGCAAAATTTCATTATGCCGGAGCTCACTATTGTAGTGGTATTGTATTTCATTTTGCAAGTGTAAGTACTAAGTAGGTACTTTGTTGTAATATTTCACCAAAACGACGCCATTATGCTGTTGAGCATAAAATAATTTTCACTACAAATAAATTCATTCAATATCATGTTTTGATTTTTAAATGAAAAAAGTCCCCGCAAGTAAGTACCTACCTAGAACACGCGTAATGTATATATATATACAATGTTCAAATAGAACACACTTAAAAATAAAAAAATAATTAATAAAAAAAAATGACAATTCTTTAAATTTTCAGTTCTATAAAGTTCCGTTCGAGTTTTGTAATTATTTCAGTTTTGTGATGTAACTGGTCTGTAATGATAAAACAATAGAATTTGAGTAGAACCATCACAGAACGTGAAAATTAACTTAAAAAAAGTTCAATTATTCTGTATCATCGAAACAACCTTACCTTAGTATTTATTGCATTTAAACCTAATTCGTTGTGTAGGTACCCATTCAGGTAGGTACCTGCGCATTTCCTTAGATTCCGGCAATCTTAGCTTTTTTCATCATATTTGCAATACTACCGAAATAAGTAGGTACCTACCCCGAATGAAAAACGTGTTAATTTGAACTGGCCAGCAAATATTTAAACTTCTGATGGAATCTGTGAGCGCGTATTTTGATGATTTTTTTTCGGAAAATTTCGAGTTTTGTCAGCATCTCCTGACGTATTTTATATGAGAATCATATGTTTTATTGGTGTTAAAAGTTGCGGAATCTATCCGGCTATCGTATTTTCAAAAAACATCTAGCCCGGAATCGGTTTTTCGGCGGTAATGTCGTTTTCCGAAAAACAACGACCGAAACCGCCGAGAGTTCCGTTTTGTTAGGCTAAAAATTTGACATCTGAGATCCTGACCTATGTCAATAGTCCTATATAGCATTTTCCTTTGTGAAATAAGCGGGTTTTTTCGTCATTTTTTTTTTTCAAACGCCGTCTGTCGGCGGGAAATATAATCGAGTGATTCGAGTAGAGCTTCTAGTTTTCGCCGCCGATTCGTATCGGAGAATAATTCCCTGTATATATTTTTTTTGTCGAAAAAAAAAAACTCCCAGCTTCCTTGTCTGAATTTGCTTCGACCGAAAGTGAACCTTGAGGTGGGTGAAACGCAAAGGGCGTACTGGTCGTTTTTGCGTCAACAAAAAAGTGACCTTTTCCTGACCTACCCCAAAACCAAACAATACTATATATACTAGCGGGGCCCGTTGCAAAAATGCAACTAACGGGTTAAAAAATTATGCGATTTGCGTGTGAACGTGGATGAAGCGAGGAGGAGTGTGTGTTAAATTAAATATATGAAGAAACCTGAAGTTACAGTGACCTTGCAACGCATGCCGTGTACCCGTTGTATATAATGTTATGTAGTGCAGCGCTTGCATTAAAATGTAATTTCCCAGGAATTTGAATAGAACCATTACAGTTAAGTTGACCATGAGGTTACAGTGACCTTGCAACGCATGCCGAGCAACCGTTGTATATCATTTTAAATATTGCAGGCACTTGCTTTAAAATGTTATTTCCCGGGAATGGGGATGGAACCATTACAGTTAAGTTGACCCCGAGGTTACAGTGACCTTGCAACGCATGCCGGGAACCCGTTGTATATAATGTTATAATGTAGTGCAGACGTTTGCAAGGCGCTTGCATTATAATGTAGTTTCCCGGAACTTGGAATGGAACCGTTACAGTTAAGTTGACCCCGAGGTTACAGTGATCTTGCAACGCATGCCGGGTAACCGTTGTATATAATGTTATGTAGAAATAAAAATCCCCAAAGATGACCTTTATTGGATAACCAACACTCATGCCGTAGGTCACCCTAAGTGGTTCGCTACGTTTGGTGATTTAGTAGGGGTGCCCGGATTTATGGGGTGAGGTTTGTCTAGGTCTTGTAGGCGGATGACCAGGACACACTGAACCCCAGATTCCTACCCACCCCTTAAACCCTTTTCCTTCTCAGAACTCTCATCTCCTTCTTTGCCTTAAAAAACCCTCCACCCAGCATCTCCAAAGATGACATGACCGTGAGGGAAATTATTTTCCTCAGGGTCTCCTGTGTGGAGCTTTTTCCTCCCCCCCTCTCGCGCCTCATTAATTCATTCCCGATACATTTAGTTTTCAAAAAGCGAGAAATGTGCACCTACTTCGGTCGCCCGGTTCATTATTGTATCCCGATTGATCATTATTGTATTCAGAAACCATCGCGGGAATGCACACATCAAATTCCAAAAGTCTCATCGCAATCGGATGAACCAACACCGCTGTCAAAGGTCACCTAAGTGGTTCGCTACGTTTGATGACTTAGCAGGGGTGCCCGGGTTCATGGGATGAGGTTTGTCTAGGTCTTGGTGGCGGATACGTTTGACCTACCACTGCATGGCGGGCTGGATTGGAGGAGACTGATTGAGGGAGGCTTTTTATCTCTCCAGCCAGATTCTCTCAACCCTTCGCCTCGCACCGCAGTGTGAGGAATAGATTCATACGTCCGTTACTCCTGGCGACACTGACCCTCAGATTCCTACCCACCCCTCATACCCTTTTCCTTCTTATATCTTCTTCTCCTTTCTTTCCCTCAAAAAACCTTCGACACAGCATCCTCAAAGATGACATAGGCCCCTAGGGAAATTGTTTTCCTCGGTGCCTCCTGTGTGGAGCTAATGTAAAAAAAAGTTTAGCAATGCATAATTTTATGATGCCAGAGCTCACTATTGTATATAGAAACCAATGAATGGTTCCCGGGGCGGCGATACCAATTCCACGTTGAATGATTATCATTAAAATACAAAATACAAAAAAAGCGGTATGTAAATTTAATATTTTTGAAAAAAATTATACCATTCAACTTCAAGCAATTTTATTATACATTTACAAAAAATTCATAAGCAATATCATCAGATTCTGAGTTGTTATGTGCATGTAGGTACCTGCATAGATTCTATGTAGAGGTACCTGCACATACGTAAAAAAAACATATGAAATATATTTAGGCTGGGTTTTTCAAAAAATTTATTTAAAAATCTTCAATTTTTCAAGTTAATTTTAACGTTCTGTGAAAGTTCTGTTCAAATTCTATTCAAGTTCCGTAATTATTTCTGTTTTGAAATAATAGTTTAAATAAATAATAATAAATATTATAAGTTTTGAAGATAATTGAATAAATAAAAACCGCACATTACGTGAAAATGAACTTTACTAATTTAAAAATAACATTCATACCAACAGTGGTTATCCAGAAGCAACCTCCGTGTTCCTACATATTTCAAAAATTACCATCTTGGATGATTTTTTTCATTTCATATCATTAATTTTCGATTTAACATTTAAAGGAAAAAATCTCGTAAGATGGTACCTACCTAGTACATACCGAGAAAAATAATGTTGGTGTAGGTACCTACTTACGCGTTTTCTCAATAAATACTTAGCGAATTAGCAATAATTCAATAGAACGGTAGGTACCTACCGCGATTTTCTGCATTTAAATCATTCACATTTTTAACGCCAGTACCTACCTCGAGTTTATATTAACTGGCTGGAAAATTATGCATTGTTGATGATAGATCGATTTCAGAAAATGTCAGAAAAATTTCAATATTTGATGCAATATAGTGTAACATTTTAAATGGGAAGCTAAACATGTTTTTATTTTAAAAGTTTCTTAAACTTGTATACCTTCTATTTAATCAAAAACATTTCGTGCAAAATGTTTGTTTTCGCCGCAATCTAAGTTCCCGCAAAGGGCCTTTAAAATGTCAATTTTTCTCCGCTATTTTCGAAAACGCCGTTAAAAAAATTCGAATAAATCCCTAGAAAAATCAGTTTTGTATGGGAAATCTCTTTACTAAACGATTCGACGTTTTTTAACGGGTGAACCTGTCGGCGAGAAATATAACTGAGGTCGAATTTCTTCGTCGGTGAGAGATCTAATTGTAGTTTTCGCCGTTTGGGAGCGCTGTTGACCCTGCGTCATCTTTTTTATATGAAATCTGGTCTGACCCGCAGAGAACGCCGTCCGTGCCCCCTTTCGGGCCAAATTGATCTCTGCGGTCGGCGAAACTCGAGGAGCTGAGGTCGATTATCGCCTGCGGGTCGAGGCGGGCGACGGAAATCGAAAGGGCGTAAGCGTCTTTTTCGTTTTTAAGCGACAATACGCCGTGAGGTCTTGCGGATCGAGGGGGAAAAGAGTCGATTATCGGATCACCAAAACGCGTTTTTTTGGAACGGCCGTTTGTATGAAATCCCGGTCCACAAGCCTTGCTCGGCCAAATCGACCTCTGCGGTCGGTGAAACTCGACAGGCAGAGTGGTCGATTTTCGCCTGTACTCGGAGGATTAAAAAAAAAGTGAGTTTTCCTGACCTACCCCAAAACCAAACAATACTATATACTAGCTGGGCCCATTGCAAAAGCAATTAACGGGTTAAAACACTATGCGATTTGACGTGCGAACGTGAATGAAGCGAGGAGGAGTGTGTGTTAAATTAAATATATGAAGAAACCTGAGGTTACAGTGACCTTGCAACGCATGCCGGGTACCCGTTGTATATAATGTTATAATAAAGTGCAGGCATTTGCAAGGCGCTTGCATAATAATATAGTTTCCCCGAACTTGGAATGGAACCATCCCCGAGGTTACATTGATCTTGCAACGCATGCCGGGTACCCGTAGTATATAATTTTATAATATAGTGGAGGTGTTTGCAAGGCGCTTGCGTTATAATGTAGTTTCATGGAACTTGGAATGGAACCATTACAGTTAAGTTGACCCGAGGTTGAAGTTATCTTGCAACGCATGCCGAGTACCCGTTGTATATAATGTTATAATATAGTGCAGGCGCTTGCATTATAATGTAGTTTCCCGGAACTTGGAATGGAACCATTACAGTTAAGTTTACCCCGAGGTGACAGTGATATTGCAACGCATGCCGGGTACCCGTTGTATATAATGTACTGTAGTGCTGGCGCTTGCAATAAAACGTAATTTCCCAGGAATTGGGATGGAACCATTACAGTTTAGTAAAGTTGTCCCGGAGGTTACAGTGCCTAGCAACGCATGCCGGGTACCCGTTGTATATAATGTTTAATGTAGGGCAGGCGTTTGCAAGGCGCTTGCATTATAATGTCGTTTCCCGGAACTTGGAATGGAACCATTACAGTTAAGTTGACCCGGAGGTTACAGTGCCTTGCAACGCATGCCGGGTACCCGTTTTATATAATGTTATTATATTTGCAAGGCGCTTGCATTATAATGTAGTTTCCCAGGACTTGGGATTCTAGAGCTCACTATTGTATATAGAAACCAATGAATGGTTCCCGGGGCAGCGGTACCAATCTCACGTTCAATGATTATCATTAAAATGCAAAATGCAAAAAAAGCGTTTTATTAATTTAATTTTTTTCATTATAATTATCCCGTTCAACTTCGAGCAATTTTATTATACATTTACAAATAAAAAACATAAGCAAAATCATCAGATGAATCCAAATTGTTATGTGCAGGTAGGTACCTACGTAGATTCTATGTAGAATATAATTTAAGCTGTTGTTTAAAAAAAAAATTTTAAATATTCCTTTTTTAAAGTTAATCTTAACGTTTTGCGCAAGTTCTGTTTAAATTCTATTCGAGTTCGGTAATTATTTCTGTTTCCATAATAATTGGAAGGCTTTTGACCTCTCCAGCCAGATTCTCCCAACCCTTCGCATTGCACCGCAGTGTGAGGAATAGATTCATACGTCCGTCACTCCTGGCCACACTGTCCCCCATATTCCTAAAGACCCCTCATACGTTTTTCCTTCCCATATCTTCTTCTCCTTCCTTTCCCTTAAAAAAAACCCACCCCACAGCACCCTCAAAGATGACCCAGGCCCCTAGGATTCGGAACGGGCTTTTTCTAGCGATATCTCGTGATGCCAAAGCTCACTATTGTATTCTGAAACTGTATGTATTTGTCTAGGTCTTAGTGACGGATAGCCAGATTCTCCCAACCCTTCGCCTTGCACCGCAGTGTGAGGAATAGATTCATACGTCCGTTACTCCTGGCCACACTGACCTCCAGATTCCTACCCACCCCTCATACCTTATTCCTTCCCATATCTTTTTATCCTTCCTTTCCCTTAAAAACCCCTCCGCACAGCATCCTCAAAGATGACGTAGGTCCCTAGGGAAATTGTTTTCCTTGGAGCCTGCTGTGTGGAGCTAATGTAAAAAAAAAGTTTGGCACTGCATAATTTCATCCTGAGTTAACTCTGAGGTTGCAGTGACCTTGCAACGCATGCCGGGTACCCGTTGTATATAATGTTATAATATTTGCAAGGCGCTTTCATTAAAATGTAGTTTCCCGGGACTTGGGATGCTAGAGCTCACTATTGTATATAGAAACCAATGAATGGTTCCCGGGGCAGCGGTACCAATCTCACGTTCAATGATTATCATTAAAATGCAAAATACAAAAAAAAGCGTTATGTTAATTTAATATTTTTCATAATAATTATCCCGTTCAACTTCAAGCAATTTCGTTATACATTTACAAAAAAAATACATAAGCAAAATCATCAGATGATTCCGAGTAGTTATGTGCAGGAAGGTACCCGCATAGATTCAAAAAGTGACCATCTCGAGTGATTAATTCAATATAATATCATTAATTATTTAAATGAAAGAATTCTGTTCCTAAGCCGGTAGGTACCTACCTAGTAAACCGCGAGAAAAATAATTTTGCTCTAGGTACCTACCCGTTTTCTCAATAAAAATTGCGTAAACATTATGTATTCGATGGAAACGGTAGGTACCTGCCCCGTTATAAATTGCATTTTTTTCATATGGCCAGTAATTCAATACTCTCGGATAATTTGAGAACGCATTTTCGACATGAATTTTTCAGGAAATGTGTGATGTTTGTCAGCTTCTACTGACATATTTTATAAGAGATGCTTATATAATATTGCTATCAAAAGATGCGTATTCCTCTACTCTATTAAATTTTTTAAAAATATCAAAGCTGAAATCGTTTTCTGGGCCGAAATTCCGTATTCCCCAACCGAAACCGCTGAGAGGTCCGTTTCGCTAGCATAAACTGACATTTAAAATCTACAATATACCTATCTCAGCATTCGCGAGCATGCGAAAAGAGATGGGTTAATCCAGACCTGACTCGATATTCCTAGCATTTTATGAAACTAATGGAAAAAGACATCTCTTGTTTTTTAATGCGAACCTGTCGGTGGGAAGTGTAAGCGAGCCGAATTGTGTGATTTTATTAGAATTCTAGTTTTTGCCGCCAGTTTTTTTCTTTAAATTTTGTAGGCCAAAAAACGCTTTATTTTTGTCGCAAAGTCAAAGTACTGAAACGTGCACTAAATTTTTTTATCTGAAAGGGCGTAAGCGTCTTTTTTTTTTTTAAGCGACAATACGCCGTGAGGTCTTGCGGATCGAGGGGGAAAAGTGTCGATTATCGGATCACCAAAACGCGTTTTTTTGGAACGGCCGTTTGTATGAAATCCCGGTCCACACGCCTTGCTAGGCCAAATCGACCTCTGCGGTCGGTGAAACTGGACAGGCAGAGTGGTCGATTTTCGCCTGTACCCGGAGGGCTAAAAAAAAAAGTGAGTTTTCCTGACCTACCCCAAAACCAAACAATACTATATATACTAGCGGGGCCCGTTGCAAAAGCAACTAACGGGTTAAAATACTATGCGATTTGACGTGTGAACGTGGATGAAGCGAGGAGGAGTGTGTGTTGAATTAAATATAAGAAGAAACCTGAGGTTACAGTGACCTTGCAACGCATGCCGGGAACCCGTTGTATATAATGTTATAATATAGTGCAGGCATTTGCAAGGCGCTTGCATAATAATGTAGTTTCCCTGAACTTGGAATGGAACCATTACAGTTAAGTTGACCCCGAGGTTACAGCGCTGTTGCAACGCATACCGGGTACCCTTTGTATATAATGTTATAATATAAAGCAGGCGTTTGCAAGGCGCTTGTATTATAATGTAGTTTCCAGGAACTTGGAATGGAACCATTACAGTTAAGTTGACCCCGAGATTACAATGATCTTGCAACGCATGCCGGGTACCCGTTGTATATAATGTTATAATATATTGCAGGCGTTTGCAAGGCGCTTGCATTATAATGTAGTTTCCCGGAACTTGGAATGGAACCATTACAGTTAAGTTGACCCTGAGATTACAGTGATGTTGCAACGCATGCCGGGTACCCGTTGTATATAATGTTATAATACAGTGCATGCGTTTGCAAGGCGCTTGAATTATAATGCAGTTTCCCGGAACTTGGAATGGAACCATTACAGTTAAGTTGACCCCGAGGTTACAGTGATGTTGCAACGCATGCCGGGTACCCGTTGTATATAATGTTATGTAGAAATAAAAATCCCCTAAGATGACCTTTATTGGATAACCAACACTCATGCCGTAGGTTACCCCAAGTGGTTCGCTACGTTTGGTGATTTAGTAGGGGTGCCCGGATTTATGGGGTGAGGTTTGTCTAGGTCTTGGAGGCGGATGACCAGGACACACTGAACCCCAGATTCCTACCCACCCCTTAAACCCTTTTCCTTCTCAGAACTCTCATCTCCTTCTTTGCCTTAAAAAACCCTCCACCCAGCATCTCCAAAGATGACATGACCGTGAGGGAAATTATTTTCCTCAGGGTCTCCTGTGTGGAGCTTTTTCCTCCCCCCCTCTCGCGCCTCATTAATTCATTCCCGGTACATTTAGTTTTCAAAAAGCGAGAAATGTGCACCTACTTCGGTCGCCCGGTTCATTATTGTATCCCGATTGATCATTATTGTATTCAGAAACCATCGCGGGAATGCACACATCAAATTCCAAAAGTCTCATCGCAATCGGATGAACCAACACCGCTGTCAAAGGTCACCTAAGTGGTTCGCTACGTTTGATGACTTAGCAGGTGTGCCCGGGTTCATGGGATGAGGTTTGTCTAGGTCTTGGCGGTGGATAGGTTTGACCTACCACTGCATGGCGGGCTGGATTGGAGGAGACTGATTGAGGGAGGCTTTTTATCTCTCCAGCCAGATTCTCCCAACCCTTCGCCTCGCACCGCAGTGTGAGGAATAGATTCATACGTCCGTTACTCCTGGCCACACTGACCCCCAGATTCCTACCCACCCCTCATACCCTTTTCCTTCTTATATCTTCTTCTCCTTTCTTTCCCTCAAAAAACCCTCCACACAGCATCCTCAAAGATGACATAGGCCCCTAGGGAAATTGTTTTCCTCGGTGCCTCCTGTGTGGAGCTAATGTAAAAAAAAAGTTTAGCAATGCATAATTTCATGATGCCAGAGCTCACTATTGTATATAGAAACCAATGAATGGTTCCCGGGGCGGCGATACCAATTCCACGTTGAATGATTATCATTAAAATACAAAATACCAAAAAAGCGGTATGTAAATTTAATATTTTTGAAAAAAATTATACCATTCCACTTCAAGCAATTTTATTATACATTTACAAAAAAATCATAAGCAATATCATCAGATTTTGAGTTGTTATGTGCATGTAGGTACCTGCATAGATTCTATGTAGAGGTACCTGCACATACGTAAAAAAAACATATGAAATATATTTAGGCTGGGTTTTTCAAAAAATTTATTTAAAAATCTTCAATTTTTTAAGTTAATTTTAACGTTCTGTGAAAGTTCTGTTCAAATTCTATTCAAGTTCCGTAATTATTTCTGTTTTGAAATAATAGTTTAAATAAATAATAATAAATATTATAAGTTTTGAAGATAATTGAATAAATAAAAACCGCACATTACGTGAAAATGAACTTTACTAATTTAAAAATAACATTCATACCAATAGTGGTTATCCAGAAGCAACCTCCGTGTTCCTACATATTTCAAAAATTACCATCTTGGATGATTTTTTTCATTTCATATCATTAATTTTCGATTTAACATTTAAAGGAAAAAATCTCGTAAGATGGTACCTACCTAGTACATACCGAGAAAAATAATGTTGGTGTAGGTACCTACTTACGCGTTTTCTCAATAAATACTTAGCGAATTAGCAATAATTCAATAGAACGGTAGGTAACAATTATTATAAGCAATAATTATCAGCCTGAAACACTCATCCACATTGAAAAATCTTCCGAGAAAAGATACATGACGCCAACGGGACTTGAACCCGTGTCCTCTCGATTGCCGGTCGATTGCTCTTGACCACTGAGCTATGGCGGCTTATCTCGTACCCGCCAAATGATTCAATATATGCTAGTGTTTCATTCAACAATTACTGCTTATTATATTTTTTCAGGTGGAAAAAATATAATAAGCAGTAATTGTTGAATGAAACACTAGCATATATTGAATCATTTGGCGGGTACGAGATAAGCCGCCATAGCTCAGTGGTCAAGAGCAATCGACCGGCAATCGAGAGGACACGGGTTCAAGTCCCGTTGGCGTCATGTATCTTTTCTCGGAAGATTTTTCAATGTGGATGAGTGTTTCAGGCTGATAATTATTGCTTATAATAATTGTTGCCCTTTGTGCTATGCATAAAAAATCTTGTCTTAAAAACGTTAGTTTTACAATTAAAAATAAGAACGGTAGGTACCTACCGCGATTTTCTGCATTTAAATCATTCACATTTTTAACGCCAGTACCTACCTCGAGTTTATATTAACTGGCTGGAAAATTATGCATTGTTGATGATAGATCGATTTCAGAAAATGTCAGAAAAATTTCAATATTTGATGCAATATAGTGTAACATTTTAAATGGGAAGCAACACATGTTTTTATTTTAAAAGTTTCTTAAACTTGTATACCTTCTATTTAATCAAAAACATTTCGTGCAAAATGTTTGTTTTCGCCGCAATCTAAGTTCCCGCAAAGGGCCTTTAAAATGTCAATTTTTCTCCGCTATTTTCGAAAACGCCGTTAAAAAAATTCGAATAAATCCCTAGAAAAATCAGTTTTGTATGGGAAATCTCTTTACTAAACGATTCGACGTTTTTTAACGGGTGAACCTGTCGGCGGAAAATATAACTGAGGTCGAATTTCTTCGTCGGTGAGAGATCTAATTGTAGTTTTCGCCGTTTGGGAGCGCTGTTGACCCTGCGTCATCTTTTTTATATGAAATCTGGTCTGACCCGCAGAGATCGCCGTCCGTGCCCCCTTTCGGGCCAAATTGATCTCTGCGGTCGGTGAAACTCGAGGAGCGGAGGTCGATTATCGCCTGCGGGCCGAGGCGGGCGAGGGAAATCGAAAGGGCGTAAGCGTCTTTTTCGTTTTTAAGCGACAATACGCCGTAAGGTCTTGCGGATCGAGGGGGAAAAGAGTCGATTATCGGATCACCAAAACGCGTTTTTTTGGAACGGCCGTTTGTATGAAATCCCGGTCCACAAGCCTTGCTGGGCCAAATCGACCTCTGCGGTCGGTGAAACTCGACAGGCAGAGTGGTCGATTTTCGCCTGTACTCGGAGGATTAAAAAAAAAAGTGAGTTTTCCTGACCTACCCCAAAACCAAACAATACTATATATATACTAGCGGGGCCCGTTGCAAAAATGCAACTAACGGGTTAAAAAATTATGCGATTTGCGTGTGAACGTGGATGAAGCGAGGAGGAGTGTGGGTTAAATAAAATATATGAAGAAACCTTAGTTCACAGTGACCTTGCAACGCATGCCGGGTACCCGTTGTATATAATGTTATGTAGTGCAGCGCTTGCATTAAAATGTAATTTGCCAGGAATTGGAATGGAACCATTACAGTTAAGTTGACCCCGAGGTTACAGTGATTTTGCAACGCATGCCGGGTACCCTTTGTATATAATGTTATAATGTAAAGCAGGCGTTTGCAAGGCGCTTGTATTATAATGTAGTTTCCCGGAACTTGGAATGGAACCATTACAGTTAAGTTGACCCCGAGATTACAGTGATGTTGCAACGCATGCCGGGTACCCTTTGTATATAATGTTATAATATAAAGCAGGCGTTTGCAAGGCGCTTGCATTATAATGTAGTTTCCCGGAACTTGGAATGGAACCATTACAGTTAAGTTGACCCTGAGATTACAGTGATGTTGCAACGCATGCCGGGTACCCGTTGTATGTAATGTTATAATACAGTGCATGCGTTTGCAAGGCGCTTGAATTATAATGTAGTTTCCCGGAACTTGGAATGGAACCATTACAGTTAAGTTGACCCCGAGGTTACAGTGTTGTTGCAACGCATGCCGGGTACCCGTTGTATATAATGTTATGTAGAAATACAAATCCCCAAAGTTGACCTTTATTGGTTAACCAACACCTCTGCCATAGGTCACCCCAAGTGGTTCGCTACGTTTGGTGATTTAGTAGGGGTGCCCGGGTTCATGGGGTGAGGTCTGTCTAGGTCTTGGAGGCGGATGCCCAGGACACACTGAACCCCAGATACCTACCCACCCCTTAAACCCTTTTCCTTCCCAGAACTCTCATCTCCTTCCTTTCCTAAAAAAAATCCTCCACACAGCATCCCCAAAGATGACGTAGGACCTGAGGGAAATTATTTTCCCCACGGCGTCCTGTGTGGAGCTCATGTAAAAAAAAAAAATTAAATGCATATAAATTCACCTTTCCCAAAAAGCCAGAAATAATTGAAAAAAAACATGTTCTTAATATATTTTCCCTTGCTTAGTTCTGCACTCCTGGTATTTATACTTTTAAAATTTTGTTTTATTCGAGTAAAAAAAAGAACAGAAAAAATATTCTTTCATAGCGTACTCTACCCCCCCCCCCCTTTCTCCATCCCGCAAAACCCCCTCACGGGTTCCCCTCCGCCTTCCCAGGTTACCCTCCCCCCTCCGTGGTATTTTTCCCCCCCTCCCGCGCTCATTATTTCATTGCCGTTACATTTAGTTTTCAAACAGCTCGCGTGCCACCTATTGAAATATTTTTATGCAAATTTTGCAAAAATGCCAGAGCTCACCAGCCAATAAACAAACATAACAAAAAAAGAATTATTCAATTTGGTGCAGTCTTTCGGAAGTTATACGCGTACATACATTTCGACGATTCATTTTTATGCAAATTTCATAATGCCAGAGCTCACCAGTAGTTTTATTTAAAACTTGTCCTTACAATAACGATAACAACAAAAAAATAATTACCCAATTAGGTGCAGTCGTTCCGAAGTTATGCGCGTACTTACATTTCATCGATTAATTTTTAAACATATTTCAAAATGCCAGAGCTCACCAGTAGTTGTATACAAACTTTGTCCTAACAATAAGGAACCCAACAAAAAAAGAATTATTCAATTACGTGCAGTCGTTCTGAAGTTATGAGCGTCCTTACATTTCGGCGAATCATTTTTAAACAAATTTCGTTATGCCAGAGCTCACCAGTAATTTTATTCAAAACTTGTCCTAGTAATAACAAATACAACAACGAAAGAATTATTCAATTTTGTGCATTCGCTCGGAAGCTATGCGCATTTATAGATTTCGGCGATTCATTTTAAACAAATTTTATTATTCCAGAGCTCATCAGTCGTCTTATACAAACCTTGCCCGAACAATAACGAAACCAACTCAAAAAGAATTATCCAATTTGGACCAGTCGTTCATGAGCTATATTTTATAGATGATACCCGTGGATAATTATTTATCCGTTTATGTAATTTTCAGGGTACCTACCTAGTTCATCAAAATATTCTAAAACAATATTTTATCTATATGGCAAGACAACCGATAAAAGTTGTCATAACCACCTCAAGCAAAGCCTGAAAATCGAACACCTGCGCTGGTTTAAGAACATTTCCCATACAAATTACGTCAGCCAACGGTGTCATGGCCTGACTGAAAACCTCAGGTGGTTTTGGATAGTGTTCCATGTTCAGTATTGCAAGGTTGAAGAAAATAAATAAACATTTCAAATATCTACCGATTTAACAGGCTGAGAACGATGTGCATTTTCGATGTTGTTGGATTTTTCGCAAATGTCAGATATAATTGCAAAGTTTGACGCGATATTGTGAAATATTTTAAATGGGAAGCTACACATGTTTTTGTTTTAAAAGTTTCTAAATCTTGTATAATTTATGATTATTAAAAAAAATGTCTCGCAAAATGTTTTTTTTCGTCGTATTTTATCACCCCGCAAAGGGCCTTTAAAATGTCATTTTTTCAACGTTATTTCCGAGATAGCCGTTTAATTAATTGGAATAAATTTCTAACAAAAATCAGTTTTGTATGGGAGATTTTCGATATATCTTTCTCAACTTTTCCGGGCATTTGAAAAGAGATAGATACAATGAATTCGCTTCGAAGAAGAGTGAACCGTGGGGCCTTTGAAATCGGATGAGCTCAGAGATCAATTTGGCTTGCCAAATTTTACCCAATTTTCGCAAGCCAAAGTGACCCGTGAGGTTTCACCCACCCGAGGGGCAAAGTGGTAGCTTTTCCCCTCAAATCGAAAGTGAGTTTTTTCGACCAATGGCGTGAGCGGAAAAAGTGAGTTTTTCCGACCAATGGCGTGAGCGGAAAAAGTGACCTTTTCCCGACCTACCCCAAAACTGAGCATTAATATATATACTAGGTTTTGCCCGTTGCAGAAGCAACTGATGGGTTAAAGCACTATGCGATTTGACGTGTGAACGTGGATGAAGCGAGGAGGAGTGTGTGTTAAATTAAATGTATGAAGAAACCTGAGGTTACAGTGACCTTGCAACGCATGCCGGGTACCCGTTGTATATAATGTTATAATAAAGTGCAGGCATTTGCAAGGCGCTTGCATAACAATATAGTTTCCCCGAACTTGGAATGGAACCATCCCCGAGGTTACATTGATCTTGCAACGCATGCCGGGTACCCGTACTATATAATTTTATAATATAGTGGAGGCGTTTGCAAGGCGCTTGCGTTATAATGTAGTTTCGCGGAACTTGGAATGGAACCATTACAGTTAAGTTGACCCCGAGGTTGAAGTTATCTTGCAACGCATGCCGAGTACCCGTTGTATATAATGTTATAATATAGTGCAGGCGTTTGAAAGGTGCTTGCATTATAATGTAGTTTCCCGGAACTTGGAATGGAACCATTACAGTTAAGTTTACCCCGAGGTGACAGTGATATTGCAACGCATGCCGGGTACCCGTTGTATATAATGTACTGTAGTGCTGGCGCTTGCAATAAAACGTAATTTCCCAGGAATTGGGATGGAACCATTACAGTTAAGTAAAGTTGTCCCGGAGGTTACAGTGCCTTGCAACGCATGCCGGGTACCCGTTGTATATAATGTTTTAATGTAGGACAGGCGCTTGCATTATAATGTCGTTTCCCGGAACTTGGAATGGAACCATTACAGTTAAGTTGACCCGGAGGTTACAGTGCCTTGCAACGCATGCCGGGTACCCGTTTTATATAATGTTATTATATTTGCAAGGCGCTTGCATTATAATGTAGTTTCCCGGGACTTGGAATTCTAGAGCTCACTATTGTATATAGAAACCAATGAATGGTTCCCGGGGCAGCGGTACCAATCTCACGTTCAATGATTATCATTAAAATGCAAAATGCAAAAAAAGCGTTTTATTAATTTAATATTTTTCATTATAATTAGCAAGTAGGTACCTACGTAGATTCTATGTAGAATATTATTTAAGCTGTTGTTTAAAAAAAAAAATTAAAATCTTCCTTTTTTAAAGTTAATCTTAACGTTTTGCGAAAGTTCTGTTCAAATTCTATTCGAGTTCTGTAATTATTTCTGTTTCCATAATAATTGGAAGGCTTTTGACCTCTCCAGCCAGATTCTCCCAACCCTTCGCATTGCACCGCAGTGTGAGGAATAGATTCAAACGTCCGTCAGTCCTGGCCACACTGTCCCCCAAATTCCTAAAGACCCCTCATACGTTTTTCCTTCCCATATCTTCTTCTCCTTCCTTTCCCTTAAAAAAACCCACCCCACAGCACCCTCAAAGATGACCCAGGCCCCTAGGATTCGGAACGGGCTTTTTCTAGCGATATCTCGTGATGCCAAAGCTCACTATTGTATTCTGAAACTGTATGTATTTGTCTAGGTCTTAGTGACGGATAGCCAGATTCTCCCAACCCTTCGCCTTGCACCGCAGTGTGAGGAATAGATTCATACGTCCGTTACTCCTGGCCACACTGACCTCCAGATTCCTACCCACCCCTCATACCTCATTCCTTCCCATATCTTCTTCTCCTTCCTTTCCCTTAAAAAAACCCACCCCACAGCACCCTCAAAGATGACGTAGGCCCCTAGGGAAATTGTTTTCCTTGGAGCCTGCTGTGTGGAGCTAATGTAAAAAAAAAGTTTAGCACTGCATAATTTCATCCTGAGTTAACTCTGAGGTTGCAGTGACCTTGCAACGCATGCCGGGTACCCGTTGTATATAATGTTATAATATTTGCAAGGCGCTTTCATTAAAATGTAGTTTCCCGGGACTTGGGATGCTAGAGCTCACTATTGTATATAGAAACCAATGAATGGTTCCCGGGGCAGCGGTACCAATCTCACGTTCAATGATTATCATTAAAATGCAAAATACAAAAAAAAGCGTTATGTTAATTTAATATTTTTCATAATAATTATCCCGTTCAACTTCAAGCAATTTCGTTATACATTTACAAAAAAAATACATAAGCAAAATCATCAGATGATTCCGAGTAGTTATGTGCAGGAAGGTACCTGCATAGATTCAAAAAGTGACCATCTCGAGTGATTAATTCAATATAATATCATTAATTATTTAAATGAAAGAATTCTGTTCCTAAGCCGGTAGGTACCTACCTAGTAAACCGCGAGAAAAATAATTTTGCTCTAGGTACCTACCCGTTTTCTCAATAAAAATTGCGTCAACATTATGTATTTAGTTACTTTTCTTTCGATGGAAACGGTAGGTACCTGCCCCGTTATAAATTGCATTTTTTTCATATGGCCAGTAATTCAATACTCTCGGATAATTTGAGAACGCATTTTCGACATGAATTTTTCAGGAAATGTGTGATGTTTGTCAGCTTCTACTGACATATTTTATAAGAGATGCTTATATAATATTGCTATCAAAAGATGCGTATTCCTCTACTCTATTAAATTTTTTTAAAATATCAAAGCTGAAATCGTTTTCTGGGCCGAAATTCCGTATTCCCCAACCGAAACCGCTGAGAGGTCCGTTTCGCTAGCATAAACTGACATTTAAAATCTACAATATACCTATCTCAGCATTCGCGAGCATGCGAAAAGAGATGGGTTAATCCAGACCTGACTCGATATTCCTAGCATTTTATGAAACTAATGGAAAAAGACATCTCTTGTTTTTTTAATGCGAACCTGTCGGTGGGAAGTGTAAGCGAGCCGAATTGTGTGATTTTATTAGAATTCTAGTTTTTGCCGCCAGTTTTTTTCTTTAAATTTTGTAGGCCAAAAAACGCTTAATTTTTGTCGCAAAGTCAAAGTACTGAAACGTGCACTGAATTTTTTTATCTGAAAGGGCGTAAGCGTCTTTTTCGTTTTTAAGCGACAATACGCCGTAAGGTCTTGCGGATCGAGGGGGAAAAGAGTCGATTATCGGATCACCAAAACGCGTTTTTTTGGAACGGCCGTTTGTATGAAATCCCGGTCCACAAGCCTTGCTCGGCCAAATCGACCTCTGCGGTCGGTGAAACTCGACAGGCAGAGTGGTCGATTTTCGCCTGTACCCGGAGGGCTAAAAAAAAAAGTGAGTTTTCCTGACCTACCCCAAAACCAAACAATACTATATACTAGGTTTTGCCTGTTGCAGAAGCAACTGACGGGTTAAAACACTTTGCGATTTGCGTGTGAATGTGGATGAAGCGAGGAGGAGTGTGTGTTAAATTAATTATATGAAGAAACCTGAGGTTACAGTGACTTTGCAACGCATGCCGGGTACCCGTTGTATATAATGTTATAATATAGTGCAGGCATTTGCAAGGCGCTTGCATAATAATGTAGTTTCCCTGAACTTGGAATGGAATACAGTTAAGTTGATCCCGAGGTTACAGTGATGTTGCAACGCATGCCGGGAACCCTTTGTATATAATGTTATAATATAAAACAGGCGTTTGCAAGGCGCTTGTATTATAATGTAGTTTCTCGGAACTTAGAATGGAACCATTACAGTTAAGTTGACCCCGAGGTTACAGCGATCTTGCAACGCATGCCGGGTACCCTTTGTATATAATGTTATAATATAAAGCAGGCGTTTGCAAGGCGCTTGCATTATAATGTAGTTTCCCGGAACTTGGAATGGAACCATTACAGTTAAGTTGACCCCGAGATTACAGTGATGTTGCAACGCATGCCGGGTACCCGTTGTATATAATGTTATAATACATTGCATGCGTTTGCAAGGCGCTTGAATTATAATGTAGTTTCCCGGAACTTGGAATGGAACCATTACAGTTAAGTTGACCCCGAGGTTACAGCGATGTTGCAACGCATGCCGGGTACCCTTTGTATATAATGTTATAATATAAAGCAGGCGTTTGCAAGGCGCTTGTATTATAATGTAGTTTCCAGGAACTTGGAATGGAACCATTACAGTTAAGTTGACCCCGAGGTTACAGTGATCTTGTAACGCATGCCGGGTACCCTTTGTATATAATGTTATAATATAAAGCAGGCGTTTGTAAGGCGCTTGCATTATAATGTAGTTTTCCGGAACTTGGAATGGAACCATTACAGTTAAGTTGACCCCGAGATTACAGTAATGTTGCAACGCATGCCGGGTACCCGTTGTATATAATGTTATAATACAGTGCATGCGTTTGCAAGGCGCTTGAATTATAATGTAGTTTCCCGGAACTTGGAATGGAACCATTACAGTTAAGTTGACCCCGAGGTCACAGTGTTGTTGCAACGCATGCCAGGTACCCGTTGTATATAATGTAATGTAGAAATACAAATCCCCAAAGTTGTCCTTTATTGGATAACCAACTTCTCTGCCATAGGTCACCTCAAGTGGTTCGCTACGTTTGGTGATTTAGTAGGGGTGTCCGGGTTCATGGTGTGAGGTCTGTCTAGGTCTTGGAGGCGGATGTCCAGGACACACTGAACCCCAGATTCCTACCCACCCCTTAAACCCTTTTCCTTCCCAGAACTCTCATCTCCTTTCTTTCCTTAAAAAAAATCCTCCACACAGCATCCCCAAAGATGACATAGGACCTGAGGGAAATTATTTTCCCCACGGCCTCCTGTGCGGAGCTCATGTAAAAAAAAAAAATTAAATGCATATAAATTCACCTTTCCCAAAAAGCCAGAAATAATTGAAAAAAACATGTTCTTAATATATTTTCCCTTGCTTAGTTCTGCACTCCTGGTATTTATCCTTTTAAAATTTTGTTTTATTCGAGTAAAAAAAAGAACAGAAAAAATATTCTTTCATAGCGTACTCTACCCCCCCCCCTTCCTCCATCCCGCAAAACCCCTCCCGGGTTCCCCTCCCCCTTCCCAGATTACCCTCCCCCCTCCGTGGTTTTTTCCCCCCCTCCCGCGCTCATTATTTCATTGCCGTTACATTTGGTTTTCAAACAGCTCGCGTGCCACCTATTGAAATATTTTTATGCAAATTTCGTAATGCCAGAGCTCACCAGCCAATAAACAAACATAACAAAAAAAAATTCAATTTTTTGCAGTCTTTCGGAAGTTATACGCGTACATACATTTCGACGATTGATTTTTATGCAAATTTCATAATGCCAGAGCTTACCAGTAGTTTTATAGAAACCTTGTCCTATCAGTAACGAAAACAATAAAAAAAGAATATTCAGATTCGGTGTATTCGTTCGAAAGTTATACGCATATATACATTTCGGCAATTCATTTTTATACAAATTTCATTATGGCAGATCTCACCGGTATTTTTATGCAAAACCTTGTCCTAACAGTAACGAACCCACCAAAAAAACAATTATTCAATTCGATGCATCCGTTCGAAAGTTATGCGCGTGCAAACATTTCGGCAACCATTTTATACAAATTTCATAATGCCAGTGCTCACCAGAAGATCAATAAAAACCTTATCCTAACAATTACAAACACAAAACAAAAATAATTATCCAATTCGGTGCATGCATTCGAAAGTTATGGGCGTACTTGCATATCGGCGATTCATTTATAATATATCAGTTTCTCAGGTACCTAACGATTTTATAGTTTTTCATACAGTTAAATATACCTCAGTCAATTTCTGCGCTCCTGCTAGGTACCCTGTAACGTTTATACAGAATGTGCAATGCAATTTTTCACAAAAATGGCGCTTTAATTTTATTTTTATAATTTTATAATATATCAGTTTCTCAGGTACCTACCGATTTTACAGTTTTTCATGTAGTTAAACATACGTATGTATAAAGCCGCCGACAGGGCCTAGCAGCAGAAATCTGCCAAACAGAAGTATGTAGACACAATCGGAGACATGCCATCATCAAATTCTCAAAGATTCGTCACAATGGGATGAACGGTTAACCGTGTATAATTTAATGAAGCTAAAACAACATATTATTATCTCGGTCAATTTCTGCGCTCCTGATACTTTGGATCCATTATTTTACAAAACCTAGGGTTTTTTTTCACAAAAATGGCGCTATAATTTTTTTTTATTATTTAGGAAAACAAATTTGGTCATCGGGATAAGCACCTCATTTTATTTGATTTTATTAAATTTTGTATTAAGTACCTACTTAGTATTTAAATGGTTAATAATATTTCATTTATATGGCAACACAACCGTTAAACTTTGTCTCAACCACCTCAAGCACAGCCTGAAAATCGAACACCTGCGCCCGTTTTAGAACATTTTACATACAAATTACGTCAGGTAACGCTGTCAGGGCCTCGCTGAAAACTTGCGGTGGTTTTGAATAATGTTCCATGCTTAGTGTTGCAAGATTCGAGAAAATTTAATAAAGATTATTAATCACCCTCGTACGAATACAATCAATTTGAAACATGTTCCATAAGTCGTTGAACAACAGCATTTTTTTCGCGCTAGGATCTGCGAACGTTCCAATTTAGATTTCGACACATTTTTGAATTTCTCCAAGGAAAAGCTGCAGTTTTAGATTCTGTCGACAGGCGTCTCCGTGAAAATTGTACCTATTTTTAAACATTAGTTTGAAAATATGACTTTTCCGTGGGTTTTTCGCAAATGTCAGTTTTCCAACAAATATTACGACGATGTTTTTGTGAAAAGTGATAATTACGACGGTCAATTAACCTTTGAAAAACTCTCGTTGACGTAATTTTAATAAATTTTGGCTTCCAAGCGTGATATTTTCGACGAAATCGCATATGCAAGTCGGCCGGTGGGCAAACGAAAAATGAAGAATGACATTTAAAATTTATGTACCTAGCCAAATCAATTTTGTATGGGAGATTTTCGCTATATCTTTCTCAACTTTTCCATGCATTTAAAAAGAGATACACTCCCTTAATCGGCCTTGAGGGAAAGTGAATCTACAGATGTGCCAATCTCGATGAGCCGAGAAGTCAATTTGGCTTGCCAAATTTTAAAAACGGTCGCAAGCCAAAGTGACCCGTGAGGTTTCACCCACCCGAGGGGCAAAGTGGTCGCTTTTCCCCTCAAATCGAAAGTGAGTTTTGACCCATCACGAACGGCCGCAAGCTAAAGTGACCCTTGTTGTTTCACCCACCCGAGGGGCAGAGTGGTCGTTATTCCCCTCAAATCAAAAGTGACCTTTTCCTGACCAATGGCGTGAGCGGAAAAAGTGAGTTTTCCCTGACCTATCCCAAAACCAAACAATACTATATACTAGCTGGGCCCATTGCAAAAGCAATTAACGGGTTAAAACACAATGCGATTTGACGTGTGAACGTGGATGAAGCGAGGAGGAGTGTGTGTTAAATTAAATATATGAAGAAACCTGAGTTCACAGTGACCTTGCAACGCATGCCGGGTACCCGTTGTATATATAGTTATGTAGTGCAGCGCTTGCATTAAAATGTAATTTGCCAGGAATAGGAATGGAACCATTACAGTTACGTTGACCCCGAGGTTACAGTGACCTTGCAACGCATGCCAGGTACCCGTTGTTTATAATGTTATATATTACAGGCGCTTGCATTATAATGTTGTTTTCCGAGATTTGGGATGGAACCATTACAGTTTAATGGACCCCGAGGTTAAAGTGGCCTTGCAACGCATGCCGGGTACCCGCTGTATATAATTTATTTATTTACGTACAAAAAGTCCATTAATCTCCCTCTTATCCTTTCCCTTGTTATCATAATTATTGGAAGGCTTTTAACCTCTCCAGCCAGATTCTCCCAACCCTTAGCCTTGCACCGCAGTGTGAGGAATAGATTCATACGTCCGTCACTCCTGGCCACACTGTCCCCCAGATTCCTAAACACCCCTCAGACCTTTTTCCTTCCCATATCTTCTTCTCCTTCCTTTCCCTTAAAAAACCCACCCCACAGCATCCTCAAAGATGACACAGGCCCCTAGGATTCAGAACGGGCCACGGGGTAATTTCATGATACCAAAGCTCACTATTGTATTCTGAAACTGTATGTATTTGTCTAGATCTTGGTGGTGGATACGTTTGCCCAACCACTGCGTGGCGGGCTGGATCGGAGGAGACTGATTGAGGGAGGATTTTGACCTCTCCAGCCAGATTCTCTCAACCCTTCGCCTTGCACCGCAGTGTGAGAAATATATTCATACGTCTGTCACTCCTGGCCACACTGACCCCCAGATTCCTACCCACCCTTCATACCATTTTCCTTCCCATATCTTCTTCTCCTTCCTTCCCCTTAAACCCTCTACACAGCATCCTCAAAGATGACATAGGCCCCTAGGGAAATTGTTTTCCTCAGTGCCTCCTGTGTGGAGCTAATGTAAAAAAAAAATTAAATGCATATTTATTCACCTTTTCCAAAAAGCCAGAAATAATTGAAAACAAACATGTTCTTGATATATTTTCCCTTGCTTAGTTCTGCACTCCTGGTATTTATCCTTTTAAAATTTTATTTTGTCAACACCTCTGCCGTAGGTCACCCCAAGTGGTTCGCTACGTTTGGTGATTTAGTAGTTGTGCCCGGGTTCATGGGATGAGCTTTGTCTAGGTCTTGGAGGCGGATGCCCAGGTACACTGAACCCCAGATTCCTACCTACCCCTTAAACCCTTTTCCTTCCCAGAACTCTCATCTCCTTCATTTCCTAAAAAAAAATCCTCCACACAGCATCCCCAAAGATGACGCAGGACCTGAGGGAAATTATTTTCCCCACGGCCAAACGCATATAAATTCACCTTTCCCAAAAAGCCAGAAATAATTGAAAAAAAACATGTTCTTAATATATTTTCCCTTGCTTAGTTCTGCACTCCTGGTATTTATGCTTTTAAAATTATGTTTTATTCAAGTAAAAAAAGAACAGAAAAAATATTCTTTCATAGCGTACTCTACTCCCCCCCCCTTCCTCCATCCCGCAAAACCCCCTCCCGGGTTCCCCTCCCCCTTCCCAGGTTACCCTCCCGCGCTTCATTAACTCCTTCCCGGTACATTTAGTTTTCAAACAGCTCGCGTGCCACCTACTGAAATATTTTTATGCAATTTTCATAATGCCAGAGCTCACCAAAAGATTAATAAAAACCTTGTCCTAACAATAACAAACACATAGCAAAAAGAATTATCCAATTCGGTGCATGCATTCGGAAGTTATGGGCGCACATTCATATCGGCGATTAATTTAATAATATAATATAAAAATACTTTATCAACGTTCGGGAACCTACCTACTACTTCATTTGCAGACATAAAATTATCGGCAAATCATTTTCTCAATGCTGGCAAGACCGACCCATAAATATCACCAAAACACCTTTAATCTAAGGCTGAAAAATCGATTCCCGCCATCTTCTTTTATATTTTCCATACAAAACGTGAGAGCGGTAGGGCTTCAATTATTTAGTCGGTATTGCTTAAATTATCCATCGTTCCTGAATTCAGTGTTGCAAAGTTTGTGAAAATTTAAATATATCTGCCGATTTAATAGGCTGAAAACGATGTGCATTATGGATATTGTTGGATTTTTTGCAAATGTCAAATAAAATTGCAAAGTTTGACGCGACATTGCGAAACATTTTAAATTGGAAGTTACACATGTTTTTATTTTAAAAGTTTCTAAATCTTGTATAATTTATGATTATTAAAAAACATGTCTCGCAAAATGTTTATTTTCGTCGTAATTTACCATCCCGCAAAGGGCCTTTAAAATGTCAATTTTTCTACGTTATTTACAAAACGCCGTTTAGTTTATTAGAATAAATTTCTAGCAAAAAAAAAAATTCCTAGCAAAAATCAGTTTTATATGGGAAATTGACAATATATCTTTCTCAACTTTTGCAGCCATTTGAATAGAGATAGATACCTCCTAGCATTTTATTTACTGAAACTGATGGTCAAAAAGACGTCTTTCGTTTTTTATGCGCACCTGTCGACGGGAAGTATAACCGAGCCGAATCGAGTGATTCAAGTAGAGCTTCTAGTTTTCGCCGCTGATTCGTATCGGAGAATAAATCCCTGCATATATATTTTATTTTGTCGAAAAAAAATACTACCAGCTTCCTTGTCTGAATTTCCTTCCACCGAAAGTGAACCTTAAGGTGGGTGAAACGTAAAGGGCATACTGGTCGTTTTTGCGTCAAAATAAAAGTGAGCAAAAAAAGTGAGCAAAAAAAGTGAGCAAAAAAGTGAGCAAAAAAAACCAAACAATACTATATATACTAGCGGGGCCCGTTGCAGAAGCAACTAACGGGTTAAAACACTATGCGATTTGACGTGTGAACGTGGATGAAGCGAGGAGGAGTGTGTGTTAAATTAAATATATGAAGAAACCTGAGGTAACAGTGACCTTGCAACGCATGCCGGGTACCCGTTGTATATAATGTAATGTAGAAATACAACTCCCCAAAGTTGTCTACTATTGGATAACCAACACCTCTGCCATAGGTCACCTCAAGTGGTTCGCTACGTTTGGTGATTTAGTAGATGTGCCCGGGTTCATGCGGTGAGGTCTGCCTAGTTCTTGGAGGCGGATGCCCAGGACACACTGAACCCCAGATTCCTACCCACCCCTTAAACCCTTTTCCTTCCCAGAACTCTCATCTCCTTCCTTTTCTAAAAAAAATCCTCCACACAGCATCCCCAAAGATGACATAGGACCTGAGGGAAATTATTTTCCCCACGGCCTCCTGTGTGGAGCTCATGTAAAAAAAATAATTAAATGCATATCTTTTTCTCCGTCCTTTCCCTTAAAAAACCCTCCACACAGCATCCTCAAAGATGACATAGGCCCCTAGGGAAATTGTTTTCATCAGTGCCTCCTGTGTGGAGCTAATGTAAAAAAAATATTTTAGCAATGCATAATTTCATCCTGAGTTCTACCTGAGGTTGCAGTGACCTTGCAACGCATGCCGGGTACCCTTTGTATATTATGTTATAATACAGGGCATGCGTTTGCAAGGCGCTTGTATTATAATGTAGTTTCCCGGAACTTGGAATGACACCATTACAGTTAAGTTGACACCGAGGTTACAGTGATTTTGCAACGCATGCCGGGTACCCGTTGTATAAAATGTTATTTAGAAATACAAATCCCCAAAATTGACCTTTATTGGATAACCAACACCTATGCCGTAGGTCACTCCAAGTGGTTCGCTACGTTTGGTGATTTAGTAGGGGTGCCCGGGTTCATGGGGTGAGGTTTGTCCAGGTCTTGGATGCGGATGACCAGGACACTGAACCCCAGACCCCTATCCACCCCTTAAACCCTTTTCCTTCCCAGAACTCTCATCTCCTTCTTTGCCTTAAAAAACCCTCCACCCAGCATCTCCAAAGATGACATGACCCTGAGGGAAATTATTTTCCTCAGGGTCTCCTGTGTGGAGCTCATATAAAAAAATAATTAAATGCAAATAAATTCACCTTTCCCAAAAAGCCTTTTCCTTTTCTAAAAAAAATCCTCCACACAGCATCCCCAAAGATGACATAGGACCTGAGGGAAATTATTTTCCACACGGCCTCCTGTGTGGAGCTCATGTAAAAAAAAAATTAAATTCATATCTTTTTCTCCGTCCTTTCCCTTAAAAAACCCTCCACACAGCATCCTCAAAGATGACATAGGCCCCTAGGGAAATTGTTTTCATCAGTGCCTCCTGTGTGGAGCTAATATAAAAAAAATTATTTAAGCAATGCATAATTTCATCCTGAGTTCTACCTGAGGTTGCAGTGACCTTGCAACGCATGCCGGGTACCCTTTGTATATTATGTTATAATACAGGGCATGCGTTTGCAAGGCGCTTGTATTATAATGTAGTTTCCCGGAACTTGGAATGAAACCATTACAGTTAAGTTGACACCGAGGTTACAGTGATTTTGCAACGCATGCCGGGTACCCGTTGTATAAAATGTTATTTAGAAATACAAATCCCCAAAATTGACCTTTATTGGATAACCAACACCTATGCCGTAGGTCACTCCAAGTGGTTCGCTACGTTTGGTGATTTAGTAGGGGTGCCCGGGTTCATGGGGTGAGGTTTGTCCAGGTCTTGGATGCGGATGACCAGGACACACTGAACCCCAGACCCCTACCCACTCCTTAAATCCTTTTCCTTCCCAGAACTCTCATCTCCTTCTTTGCCTTAAAAAACCCTCCACCCAGCATCTCCAAAGATGACATGACCCTGAGGGAAATTATTTTCCTCAGGGTCTCCTGTGTGGAGCTCATGTTAAATAAAAAAAAATTAAATGCAAATAAATTCACCTTTCCCAAAAAGCCAGAAATAATTGAAAAAAAAAAACATTTTCTTAATATATTTTCCCTTGCTTAGTTCTGCACTCCTGGTATGTATCCTTTTAAAATTTTGTTTTATTCGAGTAAAAAAAGAACAGAAAAAATATTCTTTCATAGCGTACTCTACCCCCCCCCCCCCCCTTCCTCCATCCCGCAAAACCCCCTCCCGAGTTCCCTTCCCCCTTCCCAGGTTAACCTCCCCCTCCCTGGTTTTCCTCCCCCCCCTCCCGCACTTCATTAATTCATTCTTGGTACATTTAGTTTTCAAACAGCTCGCGTCCCACGTATTAAAATATTTTTATGCAAATTTCATAATACCAGAGCTCACCATCCAATAAACAAAAATGTGCTATTCAGCATTTTTTAGAAAGTGAAACTGTGTTTTATCTGAGTAAAGGATTTACAGAAACGCTATAAAAATGTATTCGTCACATTTTTTTAGAATCAACAACTAAGGTTTATTACTGGTATTATTGGTACTAAATAGACATGTAGTAATTTTTCCCAAAACGGCGCTACAAAAATGTATTATTCAGAATTTTTTTATAAACTAAAATTTAGTTTTATTCGAGTAAAACAAAAACATAAAATATTCTTTCATAGCGTACTCTACTCCCATCCCCCCCCCCCCCCCTTCTCCCATCCCGCAAACCCCCCTCCCGAGTTCCCCTCCCCCTTACCAGCTAACCCTCCCCCCTCCCTGGTTTTCTTCCCCCTCTTCTAAGCTTCATTATTTCATTGCCGTTACATTTAGTTTTCAAACAGCTCGCGTGCCGCCTATTGAAATTTTTTACGCAACTTTCGTAATGCCAAAGCTCACCAGCCAATAAACAAACATTACAAAAAAAGAATTATTTAATTTGGTGCAGTCTTTCGGAAGTTATACGCGTACATACATTTCGACGATTCATTTTTATGAAAATTTGATAATGCCAGAGCTCACCAGCAGTTTTATACAAAATTTTGTCTTAACAGTGTCGAAGACAACAAAAAAAGAATTATTCAATTTGGTGCAGTCTTTCGGAAGTTATGCGAAGTACATTCATTTCCGCGATTCATTTGTATGCAAATTTCATGATGCCAGAGCTCACCAGTAGATTTATACAAACTTTGTCCTAACAATAAGGAACGCAACAAAAAAAGAATTATTCAATTACGTGCAGTCGTTCTGAAGTTATGAGCGTACTTACATTTCGGCGAATCATTTTTAAACAAATTTCGTTATGCCAGAGCTCACCAGTAATTTTATTCAGATCTTGCCCTAATAATAAAAATTACAACAAAGAAAGAATTATTCAATTTGGTGCATTCGTTCGGAAGCTATGCGCATATATAGATTTCGGCGATTCATTTTAAACAAATTTTCTAATTCCAGACCTCATCAGTAGTTTTATACAAAGCTTGCCCGAACAATAACGAAACCAACTCAAAAAGAATTTTGCAATTTGGTCCAGTCGTTCGTGAGCTACAATTTATTGATGATACCCGTGGATAATTTATCCGTTTATGTAATTTTCAGGGTACCTACCTAGTTCATCAAAATATTCTAAAATAACATTTATCTATATGGCAAGACTACCATTAAACTTTGTCGTAACCACCTCAAGCACAGCCTGAAAATCGAACACCTGCGCCCGTTTTAGAACATTTTACATACAAATTACGTCAGCTAATGCTGTCAGGTCCTCGCTGAAAACTTGCGGTGGTTTTGGATAGTGTTCCATGTTCAGTATTGCAAGGTTGAGGAAAATTAAATAAACATTTAAAATATTTACCGATTTAACAGGCTGAAAACCATGTGCATTATCGATGTCATTGAATTTTTCGCAAATGTCAAATAAAATTGCAAAGTTTGACGCGACATTGTGAAATATTTTAAATGGAAAGCTATACATGTTTTTATATTAAAAGGTTCTAAAACTTGTATATTTTATGATTATTTGAAAATATCTCTTGCAAAATGTTTTTTCATGCTGTAATCCACCACCCCGCAAAGGGCCATTAAAATGTCCATTTTCCAAGCTCTTTTCAAGAATGCCATTTAATTTATTAGAAAAAATTTCTAGCAAAAAAAAAAATTCCTAGCAAAAATCAGTTTTATATGGGAAATTGACAATATATCTTTCTCAACTTTCGCAGCCATTTGAATAGAGATAGATACCTCCTAACATTTTATTTACTGAAACTGATGGTCGAAAAGACATCTATCGTTTTTTATGCGCACCTGTCGACGGGAAGTATAACCGAGCCGAATCGAGTGATTCGAGTAGAGCTTCTAGTTTTCGCCGCTGATTCGTATCGGAGAATAAATCCCTGCATATATATTTTATTTTGTCGAAAAAAAAATACTACCAGCTTCCTTGTCTGAATTTCCTTCAACCGAAAGTGAACCTTAAGGTGGGTGAAACGTAAAGGGCATACTGGTGGTTTTTGCGTCAAAATAAAAGTGAGCAAAAAAAGTGAGCAAAAAAAGTGAGCAAAAAAGTGAGCAAAAAAAAGTGAACAATACTATATATACTAGCGGGGCCCGTTGCAAAAATGCAACTAACGGGTTAAAAAATTATGCGATTTGCGTGTGAACGTGGATGAAGCGAGGAGGAGTGTGTGTTGAATTAAATATAAGAAGAAACCTGAGGTTACAGTGACCTCGCAACGCATGCCGGGAACCCGTTGTATATAATGTTATAATATAGTGCAGGCATTTGCAAGGCGCTTGCATAATAATGTAGTTTCCCTGAACTTGGAATGGAACCATTACAGTTAAGTTGACCCCGAGGTTACAGCGATGTTGCAACGCATGCCGGGTACCCTTTGTATATAATGTTATAATATAAAGCAGGCGTTTGCAAGGCGCTTGTATTATAATGTAGTTTCCAGGAACTTGGAATGGAACCATTACAGTTAAGTTGACCCCGAGATTACAGTGATCTTGCAACGCATGCCGGGTACCCGTTGTATATAATGTTATAATACATTGCAGGCGTTTGCAAGGCGCTTGCATTATAATGTAGTTTCCCGGAACTTGGAATGGAACCATTACAGTTAAGTTGACCCTGAGATTACAGTGATGTTGCAACGCATGCCGGGTACCCGTTGTATATAATGTTATAATACAGTGCATGCGTTTGCAAGGCGCTTGAATTATAATGCAGTTTCCCGGAACTTGGAATGGAACCATTACAGTTAAGTTGACCCCGAGGTTACAGTGATGTTGCAACGCATGCCTGGTACCCGTTGTATATAATGTTATGTAGAAATACAAATCCCCAAAGTTGACCTTTATTGGTTAACCAACACCTCTGCCATAGGTCACCCCAAGTGGTTCGCTACGTTTGGTGATTTAGTAGGGGTGCCCGGGTTCATGGGGTGAGGTCTGTCTAGGTCTTGGAGGCGGATGCCCAGGACACACTGAACCCCAGATTCCTACCCACCCCTTAAACCCTTTTCCTTCCCAGAACTCTCATCTCCTTCCTTTCCTAAAAAAAATCCTCCACACAGCATCCCCAAAGATGACATCGGACCTGAGGGAAATTATTTTCTCCACGGCCTCCTGTGTGGAGCTCATGTAAAAAAAAATAATTAAATGCATACAAATTCACCTTTCCCAAAAAGCCAGAAATAATTGAAAAAAAAACATGTTCTTAATATATTTTCCCTTGCTTAGTTCTGCACTCCTGGTATTTATCCTTTTAAAATTTTGTTTTATTCGAGTAAAAAAAAGAACAGAAAAAATATTCTTTCATAGCGTACTCTACTCCCCCCCCCCCTTTCCTCCATCCCGCAAAACCCCCTCCCGGGTTCCCCTCCCCCTTCCCAGGTTACCCTCCCCCCTCCCTGGTTTTCTTCCCCCCCTCAAACAAACAAACATAACAAAAAAAGAATTATTCAATTTGGTGCAGTCTTTCGGAAGTTATACGCGTACATACATTTCCGGGATTCATATGTATGCAAATTTCATAATGCCAGAGCTCACCAGTAGTTTTATACAAACTTTATCCGAACAATAAGGAACGCAACAAAAAAAGAATTATTCAATTACGTGCAGTCGTTCTGAAGTTATGAGCGTACTTACATTTCGGCGAATCATTTTTAAACAAATTTCGTTATGCCAGAGCTCACCAGTAATTTTATTCAAACCTTGTCCTAATATTAGCAATTACAACAAAGAAAGAACTATCCAATTTGGTGCATTCGCTCGGAAGCTATGCGCATATATAGATTTCGGCGATTAATTTTAAACAAATTTTATAATTCCAGAGCTCATTTAGTTTATACAAACCTTGCCTGAACAATAACGAAACCAACTCAAAAATAATTATCCAATTTGCTCCAGTCGTTCATGAGCTATAATTTATAGATGATACCCGTGGATAATTATTTATCCGTTTATGTAATTTTCAGGGTACCTACCTAGTTCATCAAAATCTTCTAAAATAATATTTTATCTATATGGCAAGACAACCGTTAAAAGTTGTCATAACCACCTGAAGCAAAGCCTGAAAATCGAACACCTGCGCACGTTTTAGTACATTTTCCATACAAATTACGTCAGCTAACGCTGTCAGGGCCTCGCTGAAAACTTGCGGTAGTTTTGGATAATATTCCATGCTCAGTATTGCAAGTTTGGGGAAAATTAAATAAATATTTTAAATATCTACCGATTTTACAGGCTGAAAACGATGTGCATTATCGATGCAATTGGATTTTTCGCAAATGTCAGAAAAATTTCAATCTTTGACGCGATATTGTGAACCATTTTAAATGGGAAGCTACACATGTTTTTATTTTAAAAGTTTCTAAATCTTGTATAATTTACGATAATTAAAAAACATGTCTCGAAAAATGTTTTTTTTCGTTGTATTTTACCACCCCGCAAAGGGCCTTTAAAATGTCATTTTTTGTACGTTATTTTTGAGATAGCTGTTTAATTGATTGGAATAAATTCCTAGTGAAATCAGTTTTGTATGGGAAATCTCTTTACTGAACGGTTCGACGTTTTTTAACGGGTGAACCTGTCGGCGAGAAATATAACTGAGGTCGAATTTCTTCATCGGTGAGAGATCTAATTGTAGTTTTCGCCGTTTGGGAGCGCTGTTGACCCTGCGTCATCTTTTTTATATGAAATCTGGTCTGACCCGCAGAGAACGCCGTCCGTGCCCCCTTTCGGGCCAAATTGATCTCTGCGGTCGGCGAAACTCGAGGAGCGACGGTCGATTATCGCCTGCGGGCCGAGGCGGGCGAGGGAAATCGAAAGGGCGTAAGCGTCTTTTTCGTTTTTAAGCGACAATACGCCGTAAGGTCTTGCGGATCGAGGGGGAAAAGAGTCGATTATCGGATCACTAAAACGCGTTTTTTTGGAACGGCCGTTTGTATGAAATCCCGGTCCACAAGCCTTGCTCGGCCAAATCGACCTCTGCGGTCGGTGAAACTCGACAGGCAGAGTGGTCGATTTTCGCCTGTACCCGGAGGGCTAAAAAAAAAAGTGAGTTTTCCTGACCTACCCCAAAACCAAACATTAATATATACTAGCGGGGCCCGTTGCAAAAATGCAACTAACGGGTTAAAAAATTATGCGATTTGCGTGTGAACGTGGATGAAGCGAGGAGGAGTGTGTGTTAAATTAAATATATGAAGAAACCTGAAGTTACAGTGACCTTGCAACGCATGCCGTGTACCCGTTGTATATAATGTTATGTAGTGCAGCGCTTGCATTAAAATGTAATTTCCCAGGAATTTGAATAGAACCATTACAGTTAAGTTGACCATGAGGTTACAGTGACCTTGCAACGCATGCCGAGCAACCGTTGTATATCATTTTATATATTGCAGGCACTTGCTTTAAAATGTTATTTCCCGGGAATGGGGATGGAACCATTAGAGTTAAGTTGACCCCGAGGTTACAGTGACCTTGCAACGCATGCCGGGAACCCGTTGTATATAATGTTATAATATAGTGCAGACGTTTGCAAGGCGCTTGCATTATAATGTAGTTTCCCGGAACTTGGAATGGAACCGTTACAGTTAAGTTGACCCCGAGGTTACAGTGATCTTGCAACGCATGCCGGGTAACCGTTGTATATAATGTTATGTAGAAATAAAAATCCCCAAAGATGACCTTTATTGGATAACCAACACTCATGCCGTAGGTCACCCTAAGTGGTTCGCTACGTTTGGTGATTTAGTAGGGGTGCCCGGATTTATGGGGTGAGGTTTGTCTAGGTCTTGGAGGCGGATGACCAGGACACACTGAACCCCAGATTCCTACCCACCCCTTAAACCCTTTTCCTTCTCAGAACTCTCATCTCCTTCTTTGCCTTAAAAAACCCTCCATCCAGCATCTCCAAAGATGACATGACCGTGAGGGAAATTATTTTCCTCAGGGTCTCCTGTGTGGAGCTTTTTCCTCCCCCCCTCTCGCGCCTCATTAATTCATTCCCGGTACATTTAGTTTCAAAAAGCGAGAAAAGTGCACCTACTTCGGTCGCCCGGTTCATTATTGTATCCCGATTGATCATTATTGTATTCAGAAACCATCGCGGGAATGCACACATCAAATTCCAAAAGTCTCATCGCAATCGGATGAACCAACACCGCTGTCAAAGGTCACCTAAGTGGTTCGCTACGTTTGATGACTTAGCAGGGGTGCCCGGGTTCATGGGATGAGGTTTGTCTAGGTCTTGGTGGCGGATACGTTTGACCTACCACTGCATGGCGGGCTGGATTGGAGGAGACTGATTGAGGGAGGCTTTTTATCTCTCCAGCCAGATTCTCCCAACCCTTCGCCTCGCACCGCAGTGTGAGGAATAGATTCATACGTCCGTTACTCCTGGCCACACTGACCCCCAGATTCCTACCCACCCCTCATACCCTTTTCCTTCTTATATCTTCTTCTCCTTTCTTTCCCTCAAAAAACCCTCCACACAGCATCCTCAAAGATGACATAGGCCCCTAGGGAAATTGTTTTCCTCGGTGCCTCCTGTGTGGAGCTAATGTAAAAAAAAAGTTTAGCAATGCATAATTTCATGATGCCAGAGCTCACTATTGTATATAGAAACCAATGAATGGTTCCCGGGGCGGCGATACCAATTCCACGTTGAATGATTATCATTAAAATACAAAATACAAAAAAAGCGGTATGTAAATTTAATATTTTTGAAAAAAATTATACCATTCCACTTCAAGCAATTTTATTATACATTTACAAAAAAATCATAAGCAATATCATCAGATTTTGAGTTGTTATGTGCATGTAGGTACCTGCATAGATTCTATGTAGAGGTACCTGCACATACGTAAAAAAAACATATGAAATATATTTAGGCTGGGTTTTTCAAAAAATTTATTTAAAAATCTTCAATTTTTCAAGTTAATTTTAACGTTCTGTGAAAGTTCTGTTCAAATTCTATTCAAGTTCCGTAATTATTTCTATTTTGAAAAAATAGTATAAATAAATAATAATAAATATTATAAGTTTTGAAGATAATTGAATAAATAAAAATCGCACATTACGTGAAAATGAACTTAATTAATTTAAAAATAACGTTCCTACAAACAGTGGTTATCCAGAAGCAACCTCCGTGTTCCTACATATTTCAAAAATTACCATCTTGGATGATTTTTTTCATTTCATATCTTTAATTTTCGATTTAACATAGGAAAGAATCTCGTAAGCCGGTACCTACCTAGTACATACCGAGAAAAATAATGGTGGTGTAGGTACTTACGCATTTTCTCAATAAATACTTAGCGAATTAGCAATAATTCAATAGAACGGTAGGTACCTACCGCGATTTTCTGCATTTAAATCATTCACATTTTAAACGCCAGTACGTACCTCGAGTTTATATTAACTGGCTGGAAAATTATGCATTGTTGATGATAGATCGATTTCAGAAAATGTCAGAAAAATTTCAATATTTGATGCATTATAGTGTAACATTTTAAATGGGAAGCTACACATATTTTTATTTTAAAAGTTTCTTAAACTTATATACCTGCTATTTAATCAAAAACATTTCGTGCAAAATGTTTGTTTTCGCCGCAATCTAAGTTCCCGCAAAGGGCCTTTAAAATGTCAATTTTTCTCCGCTATTTTCGAAAACGCCGTTAAAAAAATTCGAATAAATCCCTAGAAAAATCAGTTTTGTATGGGAAATCTCTTTACTAAACGGTTCGACGTTTTTTAACGGGTGAACCTGTCGGCGAGAAATATAACTGAGGTCGAATTTCTTCGTCGGTGAGAGATCTAACTGTAGTTTTCGCCGTTTGGGAGCGCTGTTGACCC
This sequence comes from Limnephilus marmoratus, assembly GCA_917880885.1. Lineage (NCBI taxonomy): Eukaryota > Metazoa > Arthropoda > Insecta > Trichoptera > Limnephilidae > Limnephilus > Limnephilus marmoratus. The sequence goes on from OU862924.1 coordinate 8,686,744, forward strand.
TGCGTCATCTTTTTTATATGAAATCTGGTCTGACCCGCAGAGAACGCCGTCCGTGCCCCCTTTCGGGCCAAATTGATCTCTGCGGTCGGCGAAACTCGAGGAGCGGAGGTCGATTATCGCCTGCGGGTCGAGGCGGGCGAGGGAAATCGAAAGGGCGTAAGCGTCTTTTTCGTTTTTAAGCGACAATACGCCGTAAGGTCTTGCGGATCGAGGGGGAAAAGAGTCGATTATCGGATCACCAAAACGCGTTTTTTTGGAACGGCCGTTTGTATGAAATCCCGGTCCACAAGCCTTGCTCGGCCAAATCGACCTCTGCGGTCGGTGAAACTCGACAGGCAGAGTGGTCGATTTTCGCCTGTACCCGGAGGGCTAAAAAAAAAAGTGAGTTTTCCTGACCTACCCCAAAACCAAACATTAATATATATATATACTAGCGGGGCCCGTTGCAAAAATGCAACTAACGGGTTAAAAAATTATGCGATTTGCGTGTGAACGTGGATGAAGCGAGGAGGAGTGTGTGTTAAATTAAATATATGAAGAAACCTGAGGTAACAGTGACCTTGCAACGCATGCCGGGTACCCGTTGTATATAATGTAATGTAGAAATACAACTCCCCAAAGTTGTCTACTATTGGATAACCAACACCTCTGCCATAGGTCACCTCAAGTGGTTCGCTACGTTTGGTGATTTAGTAGGGGTGCCCGGGTTCATGCGGTGAGGTCTGCCTAATTCTTGGAGGCGGATGCCCAGGACACACTGAACCCCAGATTCCTACCCACCCCTTAAACCCTTTTCCTTCCCAGAACTCTCATCTCCTTCCTTTTCTAAAAAAAATCCTCCACACAGCATCCCCAAAGATGACATAGGACCTGAGGGAAATTATTTTCCCCACGGCCTCCTGTGTGGAGCTCATGTAAAAAAAATAATTAAATGCATATCTTTTTCTCCGTCCTTTCCCTTAAAAAACCCTCCACACAGCATCCTCAAAGATGACATAGGCCCCCAGGGAAATTGTTTTCATCAGTGCCTCCTGTGTGGAGCTAATGTAAAAAAAATATTTTAGCAATGCATAATTTCATCCTGAGTTCTACCTGAGGTTGCAGTGACCTTGCAACGCATGCCGGGTACCCTTTGTATATTATGTTATAATACAGGGCATGCGTTTGCAAGGCGCTTGTATTATAATGTAGTTTCCCGGAACTTGGAATGACACCATTACAGTTAAGTTGACACCGAGGTTACAGTGATTTTGCAACGCATGCCGGGTACCCGTTGTATAAAATGTTATTTAGAAATACAAATCCCCAAAATTGACCTTTATTGGATAACCAACACCTATGCCGTAGGTCACTCCAAGTGGTTCGCTACGTTTGGTGATTTAGTAGGGGTGCCCGGGTTCATGGGGTGAGGTTTGTCCAGGTCTTGGACACTGAACCCCAGACCCCTATCCACCCCTTAAACCCTTTTCCTTCCCAGAACTCTCATCTCCTTCTTTGCCTTAAAAAACCCTCCACCCAGCATCTCCAAAGATGACATGACCCTGAGAGAAATTATTTTCCTCAGGGTCTCCTGTGTGGAGCTCATATAAAAAAATAATTAAATGCAAATAAATTCACCTTTCCCAAAAAGCCTTTTCCTTTTCTAAAAAAAATCCTCCACACAGCATCCCCAAAGATGACATAGGACCTGAGGGAAATTATTTTCCCCACGGCCTCCTGTGTGGAGCTCATGTAAAAAAAAAAATTAAATTCATATCTTTTTCTCCGTCCTTTCCCTTAAAAAACCCTCCACACAGCATCCTCAAAGATGACATAGGCCCCTAGGGAAATTGTTTTCATCAGTGCCTCCTGTGTGGAGCTAATATAAAAAAAATTATTTAAGCAATGCATAATTTCATCCTGAGTTCTACCTGAGGTTGCAGTGACCTTGCAACGCATGCCGGGTACCCTTTGTATATTATGTTATAATACAGGGCATGCGTTTGCAAGGCGCTTGTATTATAATGTAGTTTCCCGGAACTTGGAATGAAACCATTACAGTTAAGTTGACACCGAGGTTACAGTGATTTTGCAACGCATGCCGGGTACCCGTTGTATAAAATGTTATTTAGAAATACAAATCCCCAAAATTGACCTTTATTGGATAACCAACACCTATGCCGTAGGTCACTCCAAGTGGTTCGCTACGTTTGGTGATTTAGTAGGGGTGCCCGGGTTCATGGGGTGAGGTTTGTCCAGGTCTTGGATGCGGATGACCAGGACACACTGAACCGCAGACCCATACCCACTCCTTAAATCCTTTTCCTTCCCAGAACTCTCATCTCCTTCTTTGCCTTAAAAAACCCTCCACCCAGCATCTCCAAAGATGACATGACCCTGAGGGAAATTATTTTCCTCAGGGTCTCCTGTGTGGAGCTCATGTTAAATAAAAAAAAATTAAATGCAAATAAATTCACCTTTCCCAAAAAGCCAGAAATAATTGAAAAAAAAAAAAACATTTTCTTAATATATTTTCCCTTGCTTAGTTCTGCACTCCTGGTATGTATCCTTTTAAAATTTTGTTTTATTCGAGTAAAAAAAGAACCAAAAAAATATTCTTTCATAGCGTACTCTACCCCCCCCCCCCCCCTTCCTCCATCCCGCAAAACCCCCTCCCGAGTTCCCTTCCCCCTTCCCAGGTTAACCTCCCCCTCCCTGGTTTTCCTCCCCCCCCTCCCGCACTTCATTAATTCATTCTTGGTACATTTAGTTTTCAAACAGCTCGCGTCCCACGTATTAAAATATTTTTATGCAAATTTCATAATACCAGAGCTCACCATCCAATAAACAAAAATGTGCTATTCAGCATTTTTTAGAAAGTGAAACTGTGTTTTATCTGAGTAAAGGATTTACAGAAACGCTATAAAAATGTATTCGTCACATTTTTTTAGAATCAACAACTAAGGTTTATTACTGGTATTATTGGTACTAAATAGACATGTAGTAATTTTTCCCAAAACGGCGCTACAAAAATGTATTATTCAGAATTTTTTTATAAACTAAAATTTTGTTTTATTCGAGTAAAACAAAAACATAAAATATTCTTTCATAGCGTACTCTACTCCCATCCCCCCCCCCCCTTCTCCCATCCCGCAAACCCCCCTCCCGAGATCCCCTCCCCCTTACCAGCTAACCCTCCCCCCTCCCTGGTTTTCTTCCCCCTCTTCTAAGCTTCATTATTTCATTGCCGTTACATTTAGTTTTCAAACAGCTCACGTGCCGCCTATTGAAATTTTTTTACGCAACTTTCGTAATGCCAAAGCTCACCAGCCAATAAACAAACATTACAAAAAAAGAATTATTCAATTTGGTGCAGTCTTTCGGAAGTTATACGCGTACATACATTTCGACGATTCATTTTTATGAAAATTTGATAATGCCAGAGCTCACCAGCAGTTTTATACAAAATTTTGTCTTAACAGTGTCGAAGACAACAAAAAAAGAATTATTCAATTTGGTGCAGTCTTTCGGAAGTTATGCGAAGTACATTCATTTCCGCGATTCATTTGTATGCAAATTTCATGATGCCAGAGCTCACCAGTAGATTTATACAAACTTTGTCCTAACAATAAGGAACGCAACAAAAAAAGAATTATTCAATTACGTGCAGTCGTTCTGAAGTTATGAGCGTACTTACATTTCGGCGAATCATTTTTAAACAAATTTCGTTATGCCAGAGCTCACCAGTAATTTTATTCAGATCTTGCCCTAATAATAAAAATTACAACAAAGAAAGAATTATTCAATTTGGTGCATTCGCTCGGAAGCTATGCGCATGCATATATAGATTTCGGCGATTCATTTTAAACAAATTTTCTAATTCCAGACCTCATCAGTAGTTTTATACAAAGCTTGCCCGAACAATGACGAAACCAACTCAAAAAGAATTTTGCAATTTGGTCCAGTCGTTCGTGAGCTACAATTTATTGATGATACCCGTGGATAATTTATCCGTTTATGTAATTTTCAGGGTACCTACCTAGTTCATCAAAATATTCTAAAATAACATTTTATCTATATGGCAAGACTACCATTAAACTTTGTCGTAACCACCTCAAGCACAGCCTGAAAATCGAACACCTGCGCCCGTTTTAGAACATTTTACATACAAATTACGTCAGCTAATGCTGTCAGGTCCTCGCTGAAAACTTGCGGTGGTTTTGGATAGTGTTCCATGTTCAGTATTGCAAGGTTGAGGAAAATTAAATAAACATTTAAAATATTTACCGATTTAACAGGCTGAAAACCATGTGCATTATCGATGTCATTGAATTTTTCGCAAATGTCAAATAAAATTGCAAAGTTTGACGCGACATTGTGAAATATTTTAAATGGAAAGCTATACATGTTTTTATATTAAAAGTTTCTAAAACTTGTATATTTTATGATTATTTGAAAATATCTCTTGCAAAATGTTTTTTCATGCTGTAATCCACCACCCCGCAAAGGGCCATTAAAATGTCCATTTTTCCAAGCTCTTTTCAAGAATGACGTTTAATTTATTAGAAAAAATTTCTAGCAAAAAAAAAAATCCTAGCAAAAATCAGTTTTATATGGGAAATTGACAATATATCTTTCTCAACTTTCGCAGCCATTTGAATAGAGATAGATACCTCCTAACATTTTATTTACTGAAACTGATGGTCGAAAAGACATCTATCGTTTTTTATGCGCACCTGTCGACGGGAAGTATAACCGAGCCGAATCGAGTGATTCGAGTAGAGCTTCTAGTTTTCGCCGCTGATTCGTATCGGAGAATAAATCCCTGCATATATATTTTATTTTGTCGAAAAAAAAATACTACCAGCTTCCTTGTCTGAATTTCCTTCAACCGAAAGTGAACCTTAAGGTGGGTGAAACGTAAAGGGCATACTGGTGGTTTTTGCGTCAAAATAAAAGTGAGCAAAAAAAGTGAGCAAAAAAAGTGAGCAAAAAAGTGAGCAAAAAAAACCAAACAATACTATATATACTAGCGGGGCCCGTTGCAGAAGCAACTAACGGGTTAAAACACTATGCGATTTAACGTGTGAACGTGGATGAAGCGAGGAGGAGTGTGTGTTAAATTAAATATATGAAGAAACCTGAGGTAACAGTGACCTTGCAACGCATGCCGGGTACCCGTTGTATATAATGTAATGTAGAAATACAACTCCCCAAAGTTGTCTACTATTGGATAACCAACACCTCTGCCATAGGTCACCTCAAGTGGTTCGCTACGTTTGGCCTGTGTGGATCTCATGTAAAAAAAATATTTAAATGCATATCTTTTTCTCCGTCCTTTCCCTTAAAAAACCCTCCACACAGCATCCTCAAAGATGACATAGGCCCCTAGGGAAATTGTTTTCATCAGTGCCTCCTGTGTGGAGCTAATGTAAAAAAAATATTTTAGCAATGCATAATTTCATCCTGAGTTCTACTTGAGGTTGCAGTGACCTTGCAACGCATGCCGGGTACCCTTTGTATATTATGTTATAATACAGGGCATGCGTTTGCAAGGCGCTTGCATTATAATGTAGTTTCCCGGAACTTGGAATGAAACAATTACAGTTAAGTTGACACCGAGGTTACAGTGATTTTGCAACGCATGCCGGGTACCCGTTGTATAAAATGTTATTTAGAAATACAAATCCCCAAAATTGACCTTTATTGGATAACCAACACCTACGCCGTAGGTCACTCCAAGTGGTTCGCTACGTTTAGTGATTTAGTAGGGGTGCCCGGGTTCATGGGGTGAGGTTTGTCCTGGTCTTGGATGCGGATGACCAGGACACACTGAACCCCAGACCCCTACTCAACCCTTAAACCCTTTTCCTTCCCAGAACTCTCATCTCCTTCTTTGCCTTAAAAAACCCTCCACCCAGAATCTCCAAAGATGACATGACCCTGAGGGAAATTATTTTTCTCAGGGTCTCCTGTGTGGAGCTCATATAAAAAAATAATTAAATGCAAATAAATTCACCTTTCCCAAAAAGCCTTTTCCTTTTCTAAAAATAATCCTCCACACAGCATCCCCAAAGATGACATAGGACCTGAGGGAAATTATTTTCCCCACGGTCTCCTATGTGGAGCTCATGTAAAAAAAAAAAAATTAAATTCATATCTTTTTCTCCGTCCTTTCCCTTAAAAAACCCTCCACACAGCATCCTCAAAGATGACATAGGCCCCTAGGGAAATTGTTTTCATGAGTGCCTCCTGTGTGGAGCTAATATAAAAAAAAATATTTAAGCAATGCATAATTTCATCCTGAGTTCTACCTGAGGTTGCAGTGACCTTGCAACGCATGCCGGGTACCCTTTGTATATTATGTTATAATACAGGGAATGCGTTTGCAAGGCGCTTGTATTATAATGTAGTTTCCCGGAACTTGGAATGAAACCATTACAGTGACACCGAGGTTACAGTGATTTTGCAACGCATGCCGGGTACCCGTTGTATAAAATGTTATTTAGAAATACAAATCCCCAAAATTGACCTTTATTGGATAACCAACACCTATGGCGTAGGTCACTCCAAGTGGTTCGCTACGTTTGGTGATTTAGTAGGGGTACCCGGGTTCATGGGGTGAGGTTTGTCCAGGTCTTGGATGCGGATGACCAGGACACACTGAACCCCAGACCCCTATCCACCCCTTAAACCCTTTTCCTTCCCAGAACTCTCATCTCCTTCTTTGCCTTAAAAAACCCTCCACCCAGCATCTCCAAAGATGACATGACCCTGAGGGAAATTATTTTCCTCAGGGTCTCCTGTGTGGAGCTCATATAAAAAAATAATTAAATGCAAATAAATTCACCTTTCCCAAAAAGTCTTTTCCTTTTCTAAAAAAAATCCTCCACACAGCATCCCCAAAGATGACATAGGACCTGAGGGAAATTATTTTCCCCACGGCCTCCTGTGTGGAGCTCATGTAAAAAAAAATAATTAAATTCATATCTTTTTCTCCGTCCTTTCCCTTAAAAAACCCTCCACACAGCATCCTCAAAGATGACATAGGCCCCTAGGGAAATTGTTTTCATGAGTGCCTCCTGTGTGGAGCTAATATAAAAAAAAATATTTAAGCAATGCATAATTTCATCCTGAGTTCTACCTGAGGTTGCAGTGACCTTGCAACGCATGCCGGGTACCCTTTGTATATTATGTTATAATACAGGGCATGCGTTTGCAAGGCAGTTGTATTATAATGTAGTTTCCCGGAACTTGGAATGAAAACATTACAGTTATGTTGACACCGAGGTTACAGTGATTTTGCAACGCATGCCGGGTACCCGTTGTATAAAATGTTATTTAGAAATACAAATCCCCAAAATTGACCTTTATTGGATAACCAACACCTATGCTGTAGGTCACTCCAAGTGGTTCGCTACGTTTGGTGATTTAGTAGGGGTACCCGGGTTCATGGGGTGAGGTTTGTCCAGGTCTTGGATGCGGATGACCAGGACACACTGAACCCCAGACCCCTACCCACTCTTTAAATCCTTTTCCTTCCCAGAACTCTCATCTCCTTATTTGCCTTAAAAAACCCTCCACCCAGCATCTCCAAAGATGACATGACCCTGAGGGGAATTATTTTCCTCAGGGTCTCCTGTGTGGAGCTCATGTAAAATAAAAAAAATTAAATGCAAATAAATTCACCTTACCCAAAAAGCCAGAAATAATTGAAAAAAAACATGTTCTTAATATATTTTCCCTTGCTTAGTTCTGCACTCCTGGTATGTATCCTTTTAAAATTTTGTTTTATTCGAGTAAAAAAAGAACAGAAAAAATATTCTTTCATAGCGTACTCTACCCCCCCCCCCCTCCCCCCCCCCCCCTCCCCCCCCCCCCCCCTTCCTCCATCCCGCAAAACCCCCTCCCGAGTTCCCTTCCCCCTTCCCAGGTGACCCTCCCCCTCCCTGGTTTTCCTCCCCTCCCTCCCGCACTTCATTAATTCATTCTTGGTACATTTAGTTTTCAAACAGCTCGCGTCCCACGTATTAAAATGTTTTTATGCAAATTTCATAATACCAGAGCTCACCATCCAATAAACAAAAATGTACTATTCAGCATTTTTTAGAAAGTGAAACTGTGTTTTATCTGAGTAAAGGATTTACAGAAACGCTATAAAAATGTATTCGTCACATTTTTTTAGAATCAACAACTAAGGTTTATTACTGGTATTATTGGTACTAAATAGACATGTAGTAATTTTTCGCAAAAACGGCGCTACAAAAATGTATTATTCAGATTTTTTTATAAACTAAAATTTAGTTTTATTCGAGTAAAACAAAAACATAAAATATTCTTTCATAGCGTACTCTACTCCCATCCCCCCCCCCTTCCCCCATCCCGCAAACCCCCCTCCCGAGTTCCCCTCCCCCTTACCAGCTAACCCTCCCCCTCCCTGGTTTTCTTCCCCCTCTTCTAAGCTTCATTATTTCATTGCCGTTACATTTAGTTTTCAAACAGCTCGCGTGCCGCCTATTGAAATTTTTTTACGCAACTTTCGTAATGCCAAAGCTCACCAGCCAATAAACAAACATTACAAAAAAAGAATTATTCAATTTGGTGCAGTCTTTCGGAAGTTATACGCGTACATACATTTCGACGATTCATTTTTATGCAAATTTGATAATGCCAGAGCTCACCAGCAGTTTTATACAAAATTTTGTCTTAACAGTGTCGAAGACAACAAAAAAAGAATTATTCAATTTGGTGCAGTCTTTCGGAAGTTATGCGCGTACATTCATTTCCGCGATTCATTTGTATGCAAATTTCATGATGCCAGAGCTCACCAGTGGATTTATTCAAACTTTGTCCTAACAATAAGGAACGCAACAAAAAAAGAATTATTCAATTACGTGCAGTCGTTCTGAAGTTATGAGCGTACTTACATTTCGGCGAATAATTTTTAAACAAATTTCGTTATGCCAGAGCTCACCAGTAATTTTATTCAGATCTTGCCCTAATAATAACAATTACAACAAAGAAAGAATTATTCAATTTGATGCATTCGCTCGGAAGCTATGCGCATATATAGATTTCGGCGATTCATTTTAAACAAATTTTATAATTCCAGACCTCATCAGTAGTTTTATACAAACCTTGCCCGAACAATAACGAAACCAACTCAAAAAGAATTTTGCAATTTGGTCCAGTCGTTCGTGAGCTACAATTTATTGATGATACCCGTGGATAATTTATCCGTTTATGTAATTTTCACGGTACCTACCTAGTTCATCAAAATATTCTAAAATAACATTTTATCTATATGGCAAGACTACCATTAAACTTTGTCGTAACCACCTCAAGCACAGCCTGAAAATCGAACACCTGCGCCCGTTTTAGAACATTTTACATACAAATTACGTCAGCTAATGCTGTCAGGTCCTCGCTGAAAACTTGCGGTGGTTTTGGATAGTGTTCCATGTTCAGTATTGCAAGGTTGAGGAAAATTAAATAAACATTTAAAATATTTACCGATTTAACAGGCTGAAAACCATGTGCATTATCGATGTCATTGAATTTTTCGCAAATGTCAAATAAAATTGCAAAGTTTGACGCGACATTGTGAAATATTTTAAATGGAAAGCTACAAATGTTTTTATATTAAAAGTTTCTAAACCTTGTATATTTTATGATTATTTGAAAATATCTCTTGCAAAATGTTTTTTCATGCTGTAATCTACCACCCCGCAAAGGGCCTTTAAAATGTCCATTTTTCCAAGCTCTTTTCAAGAATGCCGTTTAATTTATTAGAATAAATTTCTAGCAAAAAAAAAAATTCCTAGCAAAAATCAGTTTTATATGGGAAATTGACAATATATCTTTCTCAACTTTCGCAGCCATTTGAATAGAGATAGATACCTCCTAACATTTTATTTACTGAAACTGATGGTCGAAAAGACATCTATCGTTTTTTATGCGCACCTGTCGACGGGAAGTATAACCGAGCCGAATCGAGTGATTCGAGTAGAGCTTCTAGTTTTCGCCGCTGATTCGTATCGGAGAATAAATCCCTGCATATATATTTTATTTTGTCGAAAAAAAAATACTACCAGCTTCCTTGTCTGAATTTCCTTCAACCGAAAGTGAACCTTAAGGTGGGTGAAACGTAAAGGGCATACTGGTCGTTTTTGCGTCAAAATAAAAGTGAGCAAAAAAAGTGAGCAAAAAAAGTGAGCAAAAAAGTGAGCAAAAAAACTAAACAATACTATATATACTAGCTGGGCCCATTGCAAAAGCAATAAACGGGTTTAAACACTATGCGATTTGACGTGTGAACGTGGATGAAGCGAGGAGGAGTGTGTGTTAAATTAAATATAAATCGGTTAAATATCAAATTTTCATTGCAATCGGTTAATTGGTTTAGCAATGCGTAATTTCATGATACCAGAGCTCACTGTTGTGCACAACAACCATTGCCGGCCTGCGCACATCAAATCCCCAAACGCAATCGGAAGAACGGTTTAGCAATGCATAATCTTATGATGCCCAAGCTCACTATTTTATACAGAAAGAATCGAAGGGATGCAGCAATCAAATCCCCAAAGTTTCATCGCAATCGGATGAACGGTTTAGCAATGCATAATTTCATGATGCCAGAGCTCACTATTTTATACAGAAAGAATTGAGGCGATGCGCACATGAAATCCCCAAAGTTTCATCGCGATCGAAGACAAAATAACACAGAACGTGAAAATAAATTAAAAAAAGTGTGCTTTAGACCACACGACTGAAGTAAAACTTCACTTACTTATGCCAGATACCCGTTATATATAATGTTAAATAGTGCAGGCGCTTGCATTATAATGCAGTTTCCCGGGACTTGGGACGGAAACATTACAGTTTTATTGACCCCGAGGTTAAAGTGGCCTTGCAACGCACGCCGGGTACCCGTTGTATATAATTTTATATAGTGCAGGCGCTTGCATTATAATGTAGTTTCCCGGGACTTGGGATGGAACCATTATAATTAAGTTGACCCCGAGGTTACAGTGACCTTGCAACGCATGCCGGGTACCCGTTGTATATAATGTTATATAGTTCAGGCGCTTGCATTATAATGTAGTTTCCGGGGACTTGGGATGGAACCATTACAGTTTAGTTGACCCTGAGGTTAAAGTGCAGTTGCAACGCATGCCGGGTACCCGTAGTATATAATGTTACATAGTGCAGGCGCTTGCATTATAATGTAGTTTCCCAGGACTTCGGATGGAAACATTACAGTTTTATTGACCCCGAGGTTAAAGCGGCCTTGCAACGCATGCCGGGTACCCGTTGTATATAATTTTATAAAGTGCATAATTTTATAATGTTGTTTCCCGGGACTTGGTCGGGAACCATTACGGTTTAGTTGACCCCGAAGTTAAAGTGGCCTCGCAACGCATGCCGGGTACCCGCTGTATATAATTAATTTATTTACGCACAAATAGTCCATTAACAATAACAATCGGTTGCACGGTTTAGCAGTGCAAAATTTCATTATGCCGGAGCTCACTATTGTAGTTGTATTGTATTTCATTTTGCAAGTGTAAGTACTAAGTAGGTACTTTGTTGTAATATTTCACCAAAACGACGCCATTATGCTGTTTAGCATAAAATAATTTTCACTACAAATAAATTCATTCAATATCATGTTTTGATTTTTAAATGAAAAAAGTCCCTGCAAGTAAGTACCTACCTAGAACACGCGTAATTATTTTTTTTATTTAACAATGTCCAAATAGAACACACTTAAAAATAAAAATAAAATAATTAATAAAAAAAAGTTGACAATTCTTTAAATTTTTCTAGTAAATTTTCAGTTCTATAAAGTTCCGTTCGAGTTCTGTAATTATTTCAGTTTTGTGATGTAACTGGTCTGTAATGATAAAACAATAGAATTTGAGTAGAACCATCACAGAACGTGAAAATTAACTTAAAAAAAGTTCAATTATTCTGTATCATCGAAACAACCTTACCTTAGTATTTATTGCATTAAAACCTAATTCGTTGTGTAGGTACCCATTCAGGTAGGTACCTGCGCATTTCCTTAGATTCCGGCAATCTTAGCTTTTTTCATCATATTTGCAATACTACCGAAATAAGTAGGTACCTACCCCGAATGAAAAACGTGTTAATTTGAACTGGCCAGCAAATATTTAAACTTCCGATGGAATCTGTGAGCGCGTATTTTGATGATTTTTTTTTCGGAAAATTTCGAGTTTTGTCATCATCTCCTGACGTATTTTATATGAGAATCATATGTTTTATTGGTGTTAAAAGTTGCGGAATCTATCCGGCTATCGTATTTTCAAAAAACATCTAGCCCGGAATCGGTTTTTCGGCGGTAATGTCGTTTTCCGAAAAACAACGACCGAAACCGCCGAGAGTTCCGTTTTGTTAGGCTAAAAATTTGACATCTGAGATCCTGACCTATGTCAATAGTCCTATATAGCATTTTCCCTTGTGAAATTAGCGGGTTTTTTCGTCACTTTTTTTTTTCAAACGCCGTCTGTCGGCGGGAAATACAACCGAGCCGAATCGAGTGATTCGAGTAGAGCTTCTAGTTTTCGCCGCCGATTCGTATCGGAGAATAAATCCCTGTATATATTTTTTTTGTCGAAAAAAAAAGGATCCCAGCTTCTTGTCTGAATTTGCTTCGACCGAAAGTGAACCTTGAGGTTGGTGAAACGCAAAGGGCGTACTGGTCATTTTTGCGCCGACAAAAAAGTGAGTGAGTTTTCCCCAAAGTGAACAATACTATATATACTAGCTGGGCCCATTGCAAAAGCAATTAACGGGTTAAAACACTATGCGATTTGACGTGTGAACGTGGATGAAGCGAGGAGGAGTGTGTGTTAAATTAAATATTTGAAGAAACCTGAGGTTACAGTGACTTTGCAACGCATGCCGGGTACCCGTTGTTTATAATGTTATGTAGTGCAGCGCTTGCATTAAAATGTAATTTCCCAGGAATTTGAATAGAACCATTACAGTTAAGTTGACGATGAGGTTACAGTGACCTTGCAATGCATGCCGAGCAACCGTTGTATATCATTTTATATATTGCAGGCACTTGCTTTAAAATGTTATTTCCCGGGAATGGGGATGGAACCATTACAGTTAAGTTGACCCCGAGGTTACAGTGACCTTGCAACGCATGCCGGGAACCCGTTGTATATAATGTTATAATATAGTGCAGACGTTTGCAAGGCGCTTGCATTATAATGTAGTTTCCCGGAACTTGGAATGGAACCGTTACAGTTAAGTTGACCCCGAGGTTACAGTGATCTTGCAACGCATGCCGGGTAACCGTTGTATATAATGTTATGTAGAAATAAAAATCCCCAAAGATGACCTTTATTGGATAACCAACACTCATGCCGTAGGTCACCCTAAGTGGTTCGCTACGTTTGGTGATTTAGTAGGGGTGCCCGGATTTATGGGGTGAGGTTTGTCTAGGTCTTGGAGGCGGATGACCAGGACACACTGAACCCCAGATTCCTACCCACCCCTTAAACCCTTTTCCTTCTCAGAACTCTCATCTCCTTATTTGCCTTAAAAAACCCTCCACCCAGCATCTCCAAAGATGACATGACCGTGAGGGAAATTATTTTCCTCAGGGTCTCCTGTGTGGAGCTTTTTCCTCTCCCCCTCTCGCGCTTCATTAATTCATTCCCGGTACATTTAGTTTTCAAAAAGCGAGAAATGTGCACCTACTTCGGTCGCCCGGTTCATTATTGTATCCCGATTGATCATTATTGTATTCAGAAACCATCGCGGGAATGCACACATCAAATTCCAAAAGTCTCATCGCAATCGGATGAACCAACACCGCTGTCAAAGGTCACCTAAGTGGTTCGCTACGTTTGATGACTTAGCAGGGGTGCCCGGGTTCATGGGATGAGGTTTGTCTAGGTCTTGGTGGCGGATACGTTTGACCTACCACTGCATGGCGGGCTGGATTGGAGGAGACTGATTGAGGGAGGCTTTTTATCTCTCCAGCCAGATTCTCCCAACCCTTCGCCTCGCACCGCAGTGTGAGGAATAGATTCATACGTCCGTTACTCCTGGCCACACTGACCCCCAGATTCCTACCCACCCCTCATACCCTTTTCCTTCTTATATCTTCTTCTCCTTTCTTTCCCTCAAAAAACCCTCCACACAGCATCCTCAAAGATGACATAGGCCCCTAGGGAAATTGTTTTCCTCGGTGCCTCCTGTGTGGAGCTAATGTAAAAAATAAGTTTAGCAATGCATAATTTCATGATGCCAGAGCTCACTATTGTATATAGAAACCAATGAATGGTTCCCGGGGCGGCGATACCAATTCCACGTTGAATGATTATCATTAAAATACAAAATACAAAAAAAGCGGTATGTAAATTTAATATTTTTGAAAAAAATTATACCATTCCACTTCAAGCAATTTTATTATACATTTAAAAAAAAATCATAAGCAATATCATCAGATTTTGAGTTGTTATGTGCATGTAGGTACCTGCATAGATTCTATGTAGAGGTACCTGCACATACGTAAAAAAAACATATGAAATATATTTAGGCTGGGTTTTTCAAAAAATTATTTAAAAATCTTCAATTTTTCACGTTAATTTTAACGTTCTGTGAAAGTTCTGTTCAAATTCTATTCAAGTTCCGTAATTATTTCTGTTTTGAAATAATAGTTTAAATAAATAATAATAAATATTATAAGTTTTGAAGATAATTGAATAAATAAAAACCGCACATTACGTGAAAATGAACTTTACTAATTTAAAAATAACATTCATACCAACAGTGGTTTTCCAGAAGCAACCTCCGTGTTCCTACATATTTCAAAAATTACCATCTTGGATGATTTTTTTCATTTCATATCATTAATTTTCGATTTAACATTTAAAGGAAAAAATCTCGTAAGCCGGTACCTACCTAGTACATACCGAGAAAAATAATGTTGGTGTAGGTACCTACTTACGCGTTTTCTCAATAAATACTTAGCGAATTAGCAATAATTCAATAGAACGGTAGGTACCTACCGCGATTTTCTGCATTAAAATCATTCACATTTTTAACGCCAGTACCTACCTCGAGTTTATATTAACTGGCTGGAAAATTATGCATTGTTGATGATAGATCGATTTCAGAAAATGTCAGAAAAATTTCAATATTTGATGCAATATAGTGTAACATTTTAAATGGGAAGCTACACATGTTTTTATTTTAAAAGTTTCTTAAACTTGTATACCTTCTATTTAATCAAAAACATTTCGTGCAAAATGTTTGTTTTCGCCGCAATCTAAGTTCCCGCAAAGGGCCTTTAAAATGTCATTTTTTCCAACATATTTTTGAGATAGCCGTTTAATTGATTGGAATAAATTCCTAGTAAAATCAGTTTTGTATGGGAAATCTCTTTACTAAACGGTTCGACGTTTTTTAACGGGTGAACCTGTCGGCGGAAAATATAACTGAGGTCGAATTTCTTCGTCGGTGAGAGATCTAATTGTAGTTTTCGCCGTTTGGGAGCGCTGTTGACCCTGCGTCATCTTTTTAATATGAAATCTGGTCTGACCCGCAGAGAACGCCGTCCGTGCCCCCTTTCGGGCCAAATTGATCTCTGCGGTCGGTGAAACTCGAGGAGCTGAGGTCGATTATCGCCTGCGGGTCGAGGCGGGCGAGGGAAATCGAAAGGGCGTAAGCGTCTTTTTCGTTTTTAAGCGACAATACGCCGTAAGGTCTTGCGGATCGAGGGGGAAAAGTGTCGATTATCGGATCACCAAAACGCGTTTTTTTGGAACGGCCGTTTGTATGAAATCCCGGTCCACAAGCCTTGCTCGGCCAAATCGACCTCTGCGGTCGGTGAAACTCGACAGGCAGAGTGGTCGATTTTCGCCTGTACTCGGAGGATTAAAAAAAAAAGTGAGTTTTCCTGACCTACCCCAAAACCAAACAATACTATATATATATATATATGATTTCAGATTTTTGTTTTTTTTTGTTTTTCACTGCCAAAAGTATTTTTGTTATTGGTTTTCGGGGTGTTATGCCGTGTTGCACTACCTCCTCCTTTAGCCAACGCTTCGGACAGCGTTACAGTGTCCATCATCAGGGCAGATGTGTTAACATAGATACTAATATTTACACATCAGCCCTGATGATGGACACTGTAACGCTGTCCGAAACGTTGGCTAAAGGAGGAGGTAACGCAACACGGCAAAACACCCCAAAAACAAATAACAAAAATTAATAATTAAAGTTTCAACTTACATACATCGGTTTAATGCTGGAGATCTTTCATAGAACATTAAAAACCATGCTTTAGGGCATAAATAAGATTATTTTTAAAAGAATTACATTGATTTGATTGTCTCGAGTTTTTTTTAAGGTTTGAGTTTAAAAAAAAACAATCAACATTACTGCTGTCATGATCAAAGGGATCTAAAAACCAAAAGAAAGGTAATTCCGAAACACACAATTACGAAAACAATTCACTTTGTATACTATTCAACACGAAACCGAAGCAAGAAGAAATAGACAAAGGGACTCGTTGTTCATTCCTCCCTCTTGAATATAGATAAGTACCTACTGTGAGGCACAACCCTCAAATGTATTTATTTGCTTCAAACTTGTTGCTGGAAAATTTTCTCGCAATAATTCCTGTAGTTTATTTACTTTTCTAATCTAATGTTTATCTTTCCCCATCCAACGTTTTATTAGTATTTTTGATAGCCTCCGTGGAGTATAATAATAATAATTTTTATTTCCAGGGTTTTGGTTCATACTTGCAAAATGTAAATAAAAAATTGTTGCTTTGTTGATGACTGTAAAGTGTTTACTGGATATTGTTTTCATATTAACTCCACACAGGAGGCCCTAAGAAAATTAGGAATGCTACGTGTGGGTTTTTTTTAAAGAAAATGAGGAGAGGAATTTCCGGGATGGAATAGGCTATAAGGAGTGGGTAGAAATGTCGGGCAGTATATCCAGGAGAAACAAACAAATAAACCCATCCTCCCACTGCGGTTCAAAGCGACGCGACGTGTTGAGAGAGTCCCGCTAGAGAGATCAAAAAATATCCCTCAACCAGTATCTCCCTATCCGGCTACCTACGATAACCATCAACCCTGCAATTGGTCACCCCAAGCTATGTTTGGTAATTTATCAGAAGTTCTTGGCGTTAGATTTGTCTAGGCCTTATGGCCACCTATTGCAGAGATTGGCAGGACTGATTGACAGAGACTGGATGAAGGATATCTTTTTATCTCTCCACCTGTACTTTCTTGACCCATCCCCTTGCACCGTAGTGGAAAGGATGGATTCATTCGTCCGTCACTTCTGGACACATTGATCCCCAGATTCCTACCCACCCCTCATACCTTTTCCTTTCCAAAACTTCCTCTCCTTCCTTTCCCTAAAAAACCCTCCCCACAGTTTTTAAAAAGGTGGCAAAGGCCCTGATTCTCCTCAGTTCTTTTCTAAGCAATATTTTTAAATGAAAGACACACATTCCTGGGTTACGAATAACCCGACAATATTTGAAAATCTCCTACTACCACTATAAAAAGCCAAAAATGTTGCTTGAGTCATGATGGAGCTTAAGAGCGTTTAACCAGCCAGCAGCCGAAAATCCACATTTCTTCGAAAATTGTTCTTACGATCGTGCAGGGCGGTTACAATGAGAAAGGTTAATTATTCTCCGTACCAGCTTTTAAAAATTATAACTCAATATCGATTTTATTTCATTCCAAATTAGCTTTCATTTATACCTACATCCAAAAATGCTGAAAGGCGTGATGATAAAACTATTAAAAAAATGTACTTTTTGTAATTATTTTTCGATTATAATAATAATGTCTGAGTTAAATAAGAATGTTAAAAAAATCTGAAATATATTAGTCTATAAGTGCGCAAATAAATACACAAACGGACCAATTTTCGTAAAGAAACACATGTACGTATACACTTTTTAATGATTTTATCAAAACTAAAATTAAAATTCTAAAACATGCTATATCCAGATAATATACTGATTTATTTCACTGCATGATTATATGATTTGAAATGGGTGTGGTGTAATACAAAATCTTTTTTGAAAATTTAACAAATCTGCCAATGACCTATGGTAAACCTTATTATACTAAAAATTAACATTTTTTCTCAAAATTTAAAACACGCGAATGCTAGATAAAAGAACAATCTTTCGAAATCCATTTATAATTTTTTGTGGAAAAGAGTCAATACGTCTAAAATCTGATTTAAAAATGATATATTTCTGGTTTTCTCTAGTAATAAGCTCTTAACGCTTAACCAGCCGGGTAATGGAACACGGGACGCCTGGCTGCAACCCAAACGCGATGCCAACTCAGCCACTGACCGGTATATGAATATAAATAAATTGTATTGTCTAATCTTTCAAGAAAGACTAACAAACACAATATAGGATTGAAACACAAATATATTTTTTACTTGTTACCACGGAGGCCGTCACTTAATTCTTAGTGAATTCGTGATATATATTTATCCATTTTTGTGTATATTATAGAAAAAATCCCAAATCCCAGCATGTCTAGTTTTGATGGACGTCATGCATAGAGCTGTAAATATATTTTATCTGAAAGCTTTGATTTTTATCTCCTGTCTTCTTCTCAGAAACAACTTGTCATACTTAAGGAAACAGCTCCACTGAAAACTTAGAAGTGTTTGAGCGACATTCGTTCATCTGAAATATGCCAAAGCGAGAAGTCTCCAATAGTCTTTATCTGTTTTTCTTTTCCTCCGCCTATTGTTGCGCCCGTGTCACGTGTTCCCGCGAAGCCTTATCTTCCCGCTTTGTCTCGGCTTCCCCCGGAAATGGAGCCTTACAGTTTCGCGCCCAGCAGACGGGACTTCCGGGAAGACGCCATCTTATTCTCGCGCGACAGTTATTGTGGGGAAACTCATTTGTTTCGGAACTGACGACCTATATTAATTTAACAGTTATTTTTTAAAGTTTATATTTGCTCCAAGGCTAAGAAGCACCTGTGGGTTTGTAGGTTCAATCTGAAGTCCTTGTTATTATTTGTTTTTTTTAAACAAACGCTCAATTCTGAATGGTGGACTTCCACCAGGACGATAATGAGCGTTTCTTCCACTTCGTAAGTTGCCGTAAAAATTCCTTACATAATTAAAAATAATGAAATTGTGAAATAGTACAAATCACAGGGATTTGAACCCGCATCCTTCGAATTGCTAGTTGAGAACCTTACCCCTCGATCACGGAGGTCGTAATAGAGAAAAATATCTTGACGATATCCAATCCGCATTAGCACCGGAGAAAAAAATGCTGTATTTCTCTTATCCTGTGAAAAATTAAACAAAATACTAGATTTAAGTCAGGCTATTTATTTAGGAAAAATAAAAACGAAATTTTTTGGAAAAACTTTCAATATTTTATATTTGTTGCCAAATTTTGTAAGCAAGCGTTGGGTCAGTTACTCCTGTAGAATTTTAAATATCCGCAAGTCAAGCGTAATTCTTTTGAAAGAATTTTGAAAGATGATTCACTCCTCTTCCATCACTCTTTCCAGAACTCCCGGCGAGAGGTTCTCGCATTATTGACGGATATACTCTTCGAGGGCTTCAAGAGTCTCAGGCTTGTGACCAAGACTCGTGACTTGAAGACACCCCGCAAAAATATGTCTGGAATGGTTAAATCGGGTGATCTTGCCGGTCCGGGCAAACCACCAAAACCATTTTTTCCGCGTTCTTCAGGAGTGTAGCGATTCATGTCTTGTTGACGCGAGTGTTGTATCTGTTAACTTCACGAAAGTCAAAATAGAACTGACATTTACCGCGGTTTGCGAAAATTATGGCACCTTCCGAAAGGGTGATGACTTTTGCGCAACCTTTTATTAGGGTGTTAATCACCGATTTTACCGTGATACTTTACCCAGAGTTCCTGATTCATTATTTAAAATTAAAAAATGTAAATGAATCAGTCAAGTATATATATGTAAATGAATCAGTCAAGTATGTATATAACAGCGTGTGTCAATTATTTCAACTTTTGAATTCAGAAACGCCCGGGGTCTCAAAAGTTGCGTCTTGCGAAGAAAATGAGAACTGCATTTAAATTTATTTTTTTAAAAATGGTTATTAGCCCGCTAAAATGCATTGAAAATCAGAAAACAAACCTAAAAAATTTTTTTTTTTATATTTAATATTTTTTTTTTCAGTAATCTAACCTTTTAACGTTTGTTTATTATTAAAAAATGCGTATAACTGACAAATGAAAAAAAAGTTCAACTTTGTGAATACAAGTAAGTCAACAAGAATTCTGATTTTATCAAGAAAAAGTGTTATTTTCCCCTTTTATTTTTTTTAACCAACACATCACATATGTTTAAAAAAATTTTTTTTTTTTGGTTTTTTGTACTGCAGTTATGTAATGAAAAATAAGTTTGGTACAAAATATGAAATATGAACCGTTTGTTTTATTTTTTTTTCCAAATCACGAAATCTATTTTTTTTCAAAACTTCCGGCCATTTTAGCGGGCTAATAATGTACAATACTTTCTTTTTTTTACGTTTTCGAATAGCTACAGATCTAAAGAAACTTTTGAGACCCCGGGCGTTCAAATATAAGGCCATTTTTTCTCTCTCTATGGAGAGCGACACACGCTAGTATATAATTCTTAAATTTGCATTCGTATGTGCGCGACAAATGGACAAAGTACTCAATATCACGCCAACCGATTTCGATGATTATTTTTTATTGGAAAGGATGTACTTCAAGGGTAGTTTGATGAGAGTTTGGTTAGGTTCTGATAATGGGATCCATGACAAAGTAACAGAACTCTTTAATTCTTAGGAGCAAATAACGATACTCGGCCGAATCTTTAATAGGCTATCCGAATCTTTGAGTCACCTATCGTAACGTCGTTATGGTCAAGTAATGTCTATCTCATATGAGCAGCATGTTTAGTAGGTCTACCCATATTCAGACAAATTACTTAGTATATACTCATCAATATGTAGGTACGATTGTTATTTTTGGAGTCAGTGTCAGCAAAGGTTCCCGGCCCGGCGTGTTCACTTGACAGCTCCCCTCCCGCCGTGGCCCCGGGCTTGCCTCTCGCCTCGTCAAGTCGCGCGACACAAGTGTATCTCACCTATAACTGTGTATGTAGTTTCAAACCTACCTTGGCTGACACCGACTCCAAAAATAACAATCGTACCTACATATTGACGAGTAGAAAAATTAAGTTGATTATTAAATTGTAGAAGAATACAAAATTATATTTTTACTTTTTTGTGCATTTTTGAAGGAGTTTTTTTGTTTTGTTAAAATTTTGGCTGTTGCGTGTTGTGCATAGTCACTGTTCATACACCATAAGTTTTGTTTTGGCCTTGTTTATCAGCAAACCTAAATTACGGCTTTCTTATAATAATCTTCCTCTACTGTTAATATATAAAATACAAATATGAATACATTATGATCCATTAAAATAACTCCATGTTGGGAATGCCACCGTTCAACTGATTACTGGCATTGATCATTGTACGATGTTCACATTAAAAATAATTAGATGCAATTGTACTTTGATACCACGGAGGTCATCGTAGTGCATAGTTGGCAATTATAAAGTCAAAGGTTCACCATGAGTCAATGGTTTTTCGTAGAAAGGTTATTTACTTCGCTGTAAAACCTTACATTCTAATTGTTTTATTTAATGACACCATTAAAACACATTTAATTTCCAACGCGGTTAGGGAACGGTAGATCAGGGGAAAGAATCATTTACATTTTCTGAGAATCAATTTTTGAACTTATTCATCATTGAATTAAATTTCAAACTATTCGTATACCTAACAACTACTCGCAGGTATCGAAGCGTTTCAGATATTGAAATCAGACATGAGCGACGTGTCATCTTGTTTTATTTATCAAGAGGTCAAAGACTATTTCATACCGTCATAACTCATGCGTTAACCTGAACATTACAGACCAAAAAATCTGTGCAATTTTTTGAGTCAGATTTCACCTTTCGCAATTTTTTGCTGTTTCATATTCGGATTGTATGGCTTTAAAGATTACGTAACTAAAAGTAATCTTTCACTTAGAAAATATTATAATTAGGTATAACATTTTCTAAGTGAAAGTTTGATATCTCCTCTTCGCTGACGATATCAAACTTTTAAGAGCTATTAAAAGTCATAAAGATTCCATTCTTCTGCAGAATGATCTTGATTCTCCTCTTAAATTGTCGGAATTGAATAACTTACCCTTCAGCTTCCAGAAATGCAAGTTACATTTACAAGATCTAAAGACACATTTCTATTCCCATATCACATTAATAAAATTATACTAACACGCAAAAACGAACTAACACGGTTCCCAGAACTTCCTCTCCTTCTTTTTCTTAAAAAAACCCTCCACACAGCGTCCCCTAAGATAACATAGGCCCTGAGGGAAATGTAAAAAAATATATATATTCACGAACACACACTTTACAATATGCACATCCGCCCTGATGATGAACACTCTAACGCTTTCTGAAAAGGCTAAAGTAAGAGGAAGCGCAACATGGCACAGTAACTCAAAAAACGAGTGTGCTTTAGACCACATAACTGAAGTAAAACTTCTTTAGCTCCGTCTATATGATAGGAAGAGAGAAAGAAAATGTGCGCGCGCGCTGCTCTCTCTTGCTCCTACAGTGAGTTACAGACAATAGGCCTGCACTGTGCCTTAGATATTCGAGACATAACTGGCTATGAGAGAAAGAGAGAAAGAAAATGTGTGCTCGCACTTCTCTCTCTCTTGCCTCTACAGTAATACGAAACGTAACTCTCTCTCTTTCTATCTTCACTAACTTATATCTCCCTCTCAACTACCGTTCGCCTCGCTTTTCGTAACGCTTTCGTCACGCATTCACCAGTTTACTCCCCAAGTCAAGCGTGAGGTAAGAAGTTTTACTTCAAAAATAATTACCATATTTATATTCGAAAAAATCGTGAACGCGTATGAATAATCATGGAAGATATATAGATTATCATAGCACACGAACCAAGCATAAAATACGAGAGAAATATGAACAGCCTTAAAAATTTGAGAACTCAGTCAATAAAGAAACTCTTCGCGGAAAAAAACTACTGGTTTTATGATAATCCATAAAACGATATCCAACTTTCACGATATTAATAATCTTAAAAGAAATTCATCTTGTTTCGTATTCGCTTCCACTGGCACGTTTCTAAGAAGGCATTTCGTGGGATATGGTCCTGCCGCTGAAAGCTCCGTTATTAGTTCCATTTCTGTTACACACAAAGTAAAGTCACTCCTGGCGGCCTCTGTGATCGAGGGGTAAGGCTCTTGAGATTGAATCCCAGCGTGCGCTAATAAATTTTATTTGATTAAATGGTGTTATTTCGCAATTATTTAATTAAAAAATAATGTATGTTATATTTAGGGACGGTTCCAGAGTGGAAGATACTTTTTTTATTTTTTACATGAGCTCCACACAGGAGGCCCCGATGAAAATAATTTCCCTCAGGGCCTGTGTCATCTTTAGAGATGCTGTGTGGGGGTTTTTTTAAGGAAAGGAAGGAGAGGAGAGTTCTGCGAAGGAAGATGGTTTAAGGGGTGGGTAGGAATATGGGGTTCAGTTTGTCCTGGTCATCCGCCTCCAAGACCTAGACAAACCTCACCCCGTGAACCCGAGCACCCAAATCACCAAACGTAGCGAATCACTTGGCGTGACCTATGGCAGAGGTGTTGGTTACCCAGTAAAGGTTCCCGGGGCGGCGGTACCCATTCCCGCCTCCCAAATTGTAATACTCTCAGTATCGCCCTTGTGTAAGACCACCATTCAGAATTGAAACGCTGCTTGAAATGGCTTTAGCCGTATTTGGTGAATAGATCTGAATAGCCAGGTACTTTCCTACCTTTCTCTTCCCCCATCTCATTTTCCTCCCCACTACCTTTAGCCTCACAACTGGGGATGCCATTGTCTTAATGATAATTTTATTTTGAAATATTGGTGCTTATTACAAGATCTTGAACTTTGAAATAAGACCATTTTATTGGGCTCAAGTTTTAATGATGAACGGTTCAACTCTTTTGTCCATTTATGATTTATTTTGTATAACGTACGTCTTCGCATTATTTTTATTTCCGGATTTGTGGAGTCGAACACATAATAATAAATAATACACAGATAATTAATTGTTTATGGAATGTTAAAACTTGTTATTCGACTTACACACTTACTTACCACACATAACTTACTGTAGCAGCATTCTATTCTTAGCTAACGACGGATTAATGAAACAAATGACAATTCTACAAAACAGAGCTATGAGATCTATATTGAAGAAAAACAGGTACACTTCAGTCAAGAAAATGCTGAAGGAGTTAAATATCTTGTCATTTAAACAAATTATTTACTTCAATACTATATTGTTAATCCACAAAATAATCAATGGCCATACGTCTATTGAATACCTAAGAAAAATTGATAAACTACAAAGCAAACATACACATGAGACGAGGAAAATAAATGAACTAAGACTCCCCTTCAGGAAAAAACACAAAGTCAGAAGTAATTGATGTACGGAGCATTGAAGAAATTTGGAGAGTTACCGGAAGAAATAAAATTAGAAGCCAGCATAAAGGCATTTAAAATTAAATTGCGAAGACGTGTGATTGATGTAGTTTAGATGTGTTTTTTAAGTGTATGTATTAGGACATAGATAACTATGTACCTATTTAAAATACCGCAATAAACAATAAACTTCAGAGAAGAAAATGCCAGCAAAATTAAAAATGACCCTTTTGTCGCTAAAACAATAAGTACCTAGGCGTAAAAGCAAAGCAAAATGCTGTTTCTGCGTCCTTATCAAAGAAAACTATATTCATTAAGTCAATGGTAATGTATTCCATTCAACCCAACTTCAAGCAGAAATAAGTTTGACTTACGATAAGTTGTTCTTAAGAACCGAGAAAAATAGTAAATAATTCAAAATCATTAAAAAATTTCAATTTCTATTGGAAAACATAACTTTTGAAGATTATACCCATCAATGAGATTGAAGATGAAGATGATACTCTTAAATGAAAATGAAAAAGTTCCAGACACAGAAGAGTATTCAATTAGACTTCAATACGTGTTTATCCCAGGCACTATCTGGGTTACAAACCAATTCGTTAGAACTTTATGATCATTTAAAAAGGTAGCAACCAAAAATATAGGAAAAATTAGTCTAAGATGATATTGTTAATTGTGAATTTGAAATACGATGTCAACAAAAATGACTTATAAATAAGAAGTCTCAATTGCCGAGTTGTTTAAGGCAATTTTCTCGGTAAGACGTGAGATCCTGGGATCGAGTCCCAGTTTCAACCGTTACCTTTTTTATTTTTCTGTCTTGTTCTTTTTCTTGTTTTCGTTTAGATTTATCAGAAATATCTTATTATTTACTGATGCATTAGTAATTTGTTCTGGTTAAACATAAATCAACGAAATTATTAACATCACGAAAGTTCTTACGCTAACAAACCGTATCCTTAACGTCATGACAGATTGGTTCATAAATTCTTAACTTTAAATTGATTGTTTACCGAAACTTCGTGTATTTATAGTTTATATTAAAACGGAAATTAGTACGCCAGTAGCGGTGAAACCTACCTTCCGGCTACAAGTTTTCTAATGAATGTCTGGATTGGAAATTGAAGATTTCAACGCAGGATTTGCAGCTTGAACGATAATTTCTTGTACTAATTAAGCACAGTGATTTTTGGCTTCCTGTCTCAGTTTCACTCTGCAATATTCATCGGGAATATGTAAGCGATATGAGGAAAGAGAATGAAGTATTGTTAGCATTAATACTCAACGAATTTTTTTATTGAATTAAATGTGTATGATCATCAAACGTACAAATTTTGTTTGTAAGTTTACGATGTGAAATATTCCTGCAGATGATTTTCAAAACCATGCGTCGGTCCAGGTGTGGTCTCCAGATAGTCTGCAGTCAGGGTGTAAGTTGAGCTGCCTTGTAGACTTCCTTCAGTTCCACACCAAGGAACCGTACAGTAGAGATGAGAGAGTTTTGAGGTTTGAGGTAATCCATTGTTTAGTAAAACACTTGTGTTTGTCCTAGTATATTGATTCTTTATTATTCTTGTGAATAATTTACAGAGAGATTCGTTCTGGTCTGAGCACTTGACTGGAGACAATAATGAGAGTAATTTAAATCTAGCAGAAGCGAAAGACGTATTGAGTAGAAATATGTATTACTTTTCTTAAAATTTTTATTTAGCCTCGATTACTAGCTACTATCTGGGAAATTCACTATCTGTTAGTAAACTCGCTCAGTGCAATTGTATTACTAGCTAACTAGCAGATTGTGGACATTCTACGAAAAAAGTTGAAAACTTTACTCGCTACTCGCTCAAGATGGCGGCCCGCGAACAGCTGATTTCGTAACTGTCAGAATTAGTTCTTGCGGGAGTCGTAATTCTCGGTACTGTTTAGCGTGTGGCGCTAGACCCGAGCTCAAGTTTTTTACAAAATGTCGACAGAATTGGTTCGCGCGGGAGTCGTTATTTTAGCTTCACTGTCGCTACTGAGCGAGTAGACGGTTTTGTGTATCATCATGACAATCTCACTCGCCGATTCACCCGCTTTTAAACTTACTGGCGAGTAGCTTGTAAACTCGCTCGTGATGCATTACTTGTGGATTTTCTACAAACTATATATTTGCTTTGACTTTGTGTCCGCCGCAAAGCCGCCGGGAAGTAATTTGCCTTCTTCCAACCACATGTTAACACTTCAATCGAAGAGTAGTATTAAAATGTGATATGTAAAAACCTAATGAAAATTTTATTTTATATGTAATTACCTTACATATGTACCCTATAAAAGAAAATAAAAAAGGTCATTTCACCAACCCTGATTAAAATACAAAATACATACTAAATACAGCCGAAACTGGAATACAAGAACGTCGGAAATAATAAATTTAAGAAATTATTGAGATGAAAGATGGTCGCCGAGAAATTCGAATAATGGATATTTTAACAAACTAACCATATTTGAAGGGTCCTAAGTCCTAACTCCTACAAGATGTAACTTTGGTTGGTGGTCAATATCTGTATTAACTAACTAACTAACCATCGCGCCATTTCCTCGCAGGGGTAGGCAGAGAGGATGGACTGCCAAACAACTGGGTCTTGGCTGCCTCATTCACTTTCATAAATCGTCTCATACATACTCTTAGCACTATTCTGACTATTGACGTGGCCCGACTCAAGAATCTGATTCACTTGATCATGCCATATCTTCCTCGGGCTTCCCCGACTTCTTCTACCATTCACATTTGCGTCATGTATTCTTCTTACACTATTTCCTTCGTCCATTCGTTCTAAATGCCCAAACCATCTGAGGGTCCCTTTCTTAATCTTACTCATTATGCTTTCATCAGAGTGGAAGATACTCTCAGTATCGCCCTGGTGTAAGACCACCATTCAGAATTGAAACGTTGCTTGAAATGGCTTTAGCCGTGTTTGGTGACCAGATCTGAATAGCCAGGTACTTCCCCACCTTCTTCTTCCCTATCTCCTTCCCCTTCCCACTACCGTCAGCCTCACAACATGAGGATGCCATAGTCCCACTGGCTCCAGACGGGAGCAGTTGGGACTCTTGTGCGGTATTCATGTAAAAAAAAATCATCCTTACATCCTTTGCGGATATCCTCATTCCTCACACGATCATATATGGTTTTACAACACATACGCCTCAGGGATCTCATTTTAACAGCAATCAGTAAATTTCCATCCTTCCTCTGTCAGTTCCATGCCTCACTGCCATACATCAGGGTAGGTACCAGGACGCCATTGTGGACTGCTAGCTTCGCTTCTTTCGACAATTTTTTAGTAGCGCAAACGGCGTTCAGTCCTCCATTAATGGAGTTACCGGCATTCCTTCTTTCAATATGCCTAGGGATATCTATATTATATTAAAAAAATATGTTTGCACTAGTGACAAAACCGACAAAACGCCGCCAGGTTTCCTCTCAATTAGTAGATAATTCTCAAAGTGAAAACTGAAATCGGGCGTAGTGTGAAGTAGTGTGATAATCAAATATACAGGGTGTCCGGGGGTAAAGTGCATTTTAACTTCGGGAGGTGATTCTACATGATAGTACAAGTAAAAAAGATAAATAACTTTTTTTCGAAATTCCAACTTTTAGGGGTAGTTTTGAGGTTAAAAGATAAAATTATTCCGGCGTGTGCGGCCAGATTTATTATTTTCCGCTGTTACGATACGGGCCAATCACAATCGAGTCGGGCGCTCGGCAGGCTCTCAGCAAGTAAGATCGTAGCTCACACTAAGAATTTTTAGTAGGTACGTCTTTTTTATGGGAAAAAAATGTTGGAATTTCGGAAAAAGTTTTTAAGGCGGTACACAATCCTAATAATTTTTGTACGCTCAAAACTCACATTTTAATCATTTCCGGCGAATCCGTAAGTACAATAACTTTTTTATTTCCATGCCGCACAAGAAATGCAAGTTATTTATACATTAGATTAATAAAAGCAGTGCAGTGCCTTACCATTAATATATTTTACGTACAACGATTTCTAAACTATATAACCGGTTTTTCAACTATAATGTTAGCGGTAAGCACCAGATTTTATTTTTCTAGACGATGAATCAATAATTTCGGGAGGACAACATGGAGACACATTTTAAATATTTGTAGCACGTTCTTCAGAATTAATTAAAATGAACGCGGCAGAAAGGTCGAATCTCCAGGCCGCTAGGGTGAATTCGACCGTACATCCGTACAATGTGCCGCGGCGCATATTTGTTTACACGCTTTCTTCACTTACGTCGTTAAAGGCCCGCAACCCGGATTTGTACCGATTTATTACATATTTCCCTTAAACACGGTAAGTTTTAAAGCTCTTAAAAAAATATATGTTATTCTTGAAGATAATATCTAGACTTTGCCCGCGCCGAAATGCAAATTATATAAAATTCCCTATTTTAAACGAGTCGTGTTTTATTAAACATTTTCGCAATTTTCGCATCGATTTTGTCGCTGCAAATGTTAGCGCTCTCCTCTAACATTCGTAATTTCGTATCTCTCCATCTTCTTCTTTTCGGGCCCGGTTGCAGAGCCTTAAGATTCCCACATTATTTATCTTCTTCTTCTTTTCTTTGATACGACAAATTCGGCAGTAGGTCCGTCCAGTGCAAGGGTCGCGAGTCGCAATTTGTATACACGGTTTCTTTACTTACGTCGTTAAGATTCTGAATATATTTTAGGGTATATTGTCGTTTTAAACTTTCTTACTCCTACCATCATGTAGAATCACCTCCCGAATTTAATACACTTTACCCCCGGACACCCTATACATATATACAAGTGTACGAAATGCATTAGCACAATAATTAGGTCAATTTTTTTATTGCTGCGCTTTTCGTTGAAAATTTACAGAATGAACAGAGTTTTACTAACTCTCTGACCCCTATCCGTCAGTGTTCATTGTATTTATTCGCTCCTCCCTTCCCCCGCTTGGTGAGTGTGGAATTATTCAATCATTTAATTAATTCGACTCCATTAATCCCGATATGACGAGAATTACCACACCAAATTTAATTTGAGTGTGTTCATGATTTTCGGATTTGGATCAAATCTGGTGTTTGATTTCATTAATCCTGTAGGTACATTATACACTATACACTATAAAAGCCTTACTTAATATCGCATCAATACTGCTGATCAAAAAAGTTGTGTTTGGTTTTTATTTTTTTGTGGATTGTTAGTATTTTCGGATAACTTCCTCGATTAGCAAAAAGAAACAGATGTCAAATCTTGGAATGACTGTTAGACTATTTCCTTATGAGAAAAGCCCATGACCTTCTGAGGAAATCCTGTATCCTTATGAGGAAGGCCTATATCCATATGAGAAAGGTCTACGTCCATAAGAGGAAGGTCTATTTCTGGTTGTATTTTTTTTGTGGATTGTTAAGATTTTCGAATATCTTCCTCGATTAGCAAAAAGAAACAGATGTCAAATCTTCGAATAATTGTGAGACTATTTCCTTATGAAAAAAGCCTATGACCTTATGAGGAAGGCCTGTATCCTTATGAGGATGGCCTGCGTCCTTCTGAGAAAGGCCTATATCCATTAGAGGAAAGTCTATTTTTGGTTTAATTATTTTTGTATTTATTTTTTTGGTGGATTGTTATGATTTTCGAATAGCTTCCTCGATTAGCAAAAAGAAACAGATGTTAAAACTTCGAATGATTGTGAGCCTATGTCCTTGCGAGAAAGGCCTATGATCTTATGAGGAAGACCTGTGTCCGTATGAGAAAGGCCCAGGTCCATTACAGGAAGGTCTATGACCATGTGAGGAAGGCCTACGTCCATAACAGGAAGGCTTATGTCGGTATGAGAAAGTCCTTAATCCATATGAGGAAGGTCTACATATTTTCATATGAGGAAGGCCTGTATATGTTCATATAAGGAAGGCCTATGTCCATATGAGGAAGACTAATGTCCATACGAAGAAGGCCTACGTCTTTACGAGGAAGGCCTGTGTCCATTATCCGTGCGTAAGCTTATTATCATTTGTGAAGAAGAACGTGACAGAATTTTCCACCCAATATTAGAACATATTTACTGGAACATAAGATTCATTCCAATTAATAGAAGTCCTTACTACTATTGGAGTACCATTGTTTTAAAAGTAATGATTTGACAGTTTTTTCTCGCTTTTTTCTATCATATATATTGCCCAATATTTAGAGTGCCATAATCCTACTACCTCCAGACAAATTGCGTAGACATCTCGTAACAAAGGTTATGAACTCAAAATACATCCCAGCCAAAGGGCAGTAGAGGTACATAAGCACATTTCCGTTGTAGCAACAACGGAATCCAGACGATATTTTCCCCAGAGTCGAGTATTTTCTGGTTGAAATATTTTTTCGGGTAAAAAATCACCCATTCGCTTAATCTGTCGTACCCAAATCACATCATCCTTATCCCAGGTATATTTTTTCAACCTTTTCTGAAGGAGGTGAAATTCATAAGACGGTATTCAGATGTTATGTTCGTCTAGATCTAGATTGTGAGTGACCCTGGCTTAATTTGGGATATTAACACGAAAGAAAATATTACACCAGATAAGAAATTTAAATAAAAAAATATAGGTTTTAGTCTTATTTATATATTTGTGCAAAAAAAGTATATTTTTAAGAGTTCGGAAATATGTCATTTTTATATCTAATTTTAGACGTATTGACTCTTTTCCACAAAAAATTATAAATTGATTTTGGAAGACTATTTTATCTAGTAAAGGTATATTTTAATTTTTACAAAAAATGTTTATTTTTAGTAAAATAAGGTTATACCATAGGTCGTTGACAGATTTGTTAAATTTTCAAACAAAATTTTGTATTATACTTATGTAAGAACATCTTTCGACGAAATTTGGATTCTCGGCCGCTGACTAGTTAAAGGCCCTTCCGAAATGCACTTGATCATTTTTTGCAAATGCTCTGGAGGTCTGATATGGACGATCGATAAAACTTTAAATCAATATGATATTGACAAAATCCGTCGTCTATGGTCAGATATCAATATTTGCCAGCACGGTCAACGATTGATGAATATTAAACGATTGTTAAATTTTAGCGCCGCTTCCATTGCTTTTTTTTTACATGAGCTCCACACAGGAGGCCCTGAGGAAAATAATTTCCCTCATCTTTGGTAATGCTGTGTGGAGGGTTTTTTAAGGAAAGGAAGGAGAGGAGAGTTCTGGGAAGAAAAAGGGTTTAAGGGGTGGGTAGGAATCTGGGGTTCAGGATGTTTATTTATTTATTTATTGTTGTTATACGCCCGTAGGGGCTTTTACATAGATTATAAAATAATATTTAAGTTATCGAGGATTACACATACATAGAATTTATACCAAAAGTTATAAAAGGGCGATTCCGCTATAGACGATTCTCGACAGTAATTTTTAAATCGCAGTATTTGTTACTTTTTTTGATACCAGTAGAAAGAAGATGGTCTATATTTGATAATAATAAAATAAAATTGGATTTTACTTCATATTGAAATTTTTGGCGCGCTTGGAAACATTATCACTCGAAGAATCGGTATATACTGCAAAATCACACTGCGCAACACCGGCGCGAAACAGCTGTTACCGATAGTTTGAAGTTATATTTTACTACTAAACGTGTACTAACAATATTAATTTATTCTTATGTGCCAAAAGATGTAAGTAGTTGTTGTTATTTTTTAAGCATCATTGACTACAAGAAGTCACTGTTACCTTGTTGCACCCGCGATACAAAAGATATAAAAGTTTGTGTTTTTCACAGGAATAAAGTGCTAACGTTTTGAAACTTTGTAAAAGTAAGAAGAAATCACAGGCAATCTTGAAAAAAACGTTTTTAAAAGTATAATGTTAGCTGAATTGAAATAAACGTTGACTCAAATTGGTTGCACCCGCCATTGTGTTTTAGAATCGCAGTTGCAACTCTTTGACAACTACCCTTATTGTGTGATTTATCACATATATTATTGTTTTTTTATGTCTTCAATAATAATATTCGCTGTGTATTACTAGTGATTTATATTAATAGGTTTGTTTATATTATATTTAGCTTTTTTTATAGAAATTCTATGATTTGCAGGCAATCTCTCTTAAAAACATCTTCTTTATATTAAAAAAAAGCAGTTAAAAAAGTATGGTCACGTTAAATACGAAGGGCTGAAAAATAAATCAGGCATTCAATCAAAATATTTCTTTCAATCTGAAAACGGCGATAGTATTTCCGTGGCGCGAACCTCACTGTCTCGTCTCCAAACACATTGGTTTTGAAATCCCTGAAAACCACCACTGAAACAGAAAGTGATTGGGATGATAACAATTTGGAACCTCTTACAAGTTACAAAATATAAAAAGAAATTCTACAAAATAAGAAAAAAAAACAAATTTTTGTTTTTGAAAAGGATTGATGGATGTAATATGTTCATAGAATTTTCGACCAATTTTGACGTAACCGAAAAGAAAAAATTAACATAAATGACAAAGAAGTGTACTGATTAGTATTAGGCATTGTTGGATTTCTTATTTCATTCCTCTATCAGTGTTTATTGATGTTTATATACACTTAAACTAGACGAGTTGCACCCGCGATAATTTGATGATGCACCCGCGATTGTTTGAAAAGCTAATAATTCATTGCTTGTTTTTGTTTTCTATATATTTGTGTATTTTTTTAGTTGATTATTTTAACGCCTTACGAAGCATCAAGGCATAACATAATAAATGTATCACAATTAACAGACTTTGTGTTTTTGTCTTAAGATCTGGAATGGGTGGGCCAAATTGGTTGCACCCGCGATCGCACTTTGAACCTCCCTCCTGACTATTTAAATAGTTCAATAAAATTATTATAAACTAATAAAAAGTAAACATGTTAAAATGTAGCTCTTCCAATAATAATTTCATTAAAAATGTTTTTCGTTTTATTATTAAGAAGCTTTATATGCGTCTAAATGTTGCACCCGCGATAATGGAATCACCCAAAAGTGAAAAAATTTTAAGAATATACAAGTAGTTAATAAAGAAAAAACCACTTGTATATTCTTGCATAAAACCGTGACATATTTTAAACAATGTAATATTTGACAATAACATAGAACAAAATATAATATTAAACATTACAATAACAAATCAAATCGTAAAATATATTATACCCACGTTACAATAATTTGTAGGATTCCACAAAGTGTTGGTTTAAATTGCATTTTAGAATATAAAGGGAATCAGCGAATATATCTACAATACCACCAAACTTGTTGCCTAAATCATGCATCCTATCGGTAAGTGAGTGTGATTGATAGTTGGTTGTGTATGTGTTGCAAAAGAATGTGGTATTTTGTCTAGTATTCCTTGTCGGTACATGGAGTTTAATAGTAGCAACAATGGCAGGGCTGTCAATTAGGTTGTTCATAACTCTGTATAATAAAATTAGGTCTGAAATGATTCTTCTGTCAGACAGCGTAATTAAATTAAGTCGTTTCATCAAACTTAAGTAATTAATGTTTTCTATTGGAATTTTGAGTTTGAAATTTAAGTACCTAAGAAATTGTTGAACACGTTCTATTTTGTTAGAGTGAACTTTATAGAAAGGGGACCAAATAGGTGAATTATATTGAACTTGACTTCTAACTAATGAAATGTAGAGTATTTTCATGCAATCCAAGGATTTAAAATCAGTTAGGGTTCTACAAAGGACGCCAAGAATTACTTATACTATCATGTAGAATCACCTCCCGAAGTTAATGCACTTTACCCCCGAAACACCCTGTATATTAACGTAATAAATGTAATAATACACATTCACTCTTGAAGAATAGGAAATCCAACAAAACTTGTCAGACGCACCTAGTGACAAGATCAAATACAAAGATTAGCTCCACACAGGAAACTGTAGAGGGTATTTTTAGGAAAACGGAGGAAAGGAATTTCTGTTAAGCAAAGAGGAATGAGGGTGGAGGGAAATCTGGGGGTCAGCGTATCAAGGAGTAACGGGCGTGCACTATATGGCAGAGATGTTGGTTAACTAATATATGGTTTCCGGGGTAGCGGTACCCATTCCGCTTCCCAAATAGATAACTAGTTCAAGCTAAAAACCTTATATTGGATAATTCATTGAGGTACTGTCATACGAAATTCGTCCCGTTTTCAATGGATATGTTACTGTAAAAGCCCTAACTACGGTAAATCCTAAGATTTACCAACTCTTAATGGTAAAAGTCCGAACCGTTCTATAATCATCGTCTACCAACCTAACCTAGCCTAACCTAACCTAACCTAACCTAACCTAACATGTACTAAATTCTAATGGTAAAAGCCCGAAAAAATCTTTTATAATTCCTAGTTGGACAGGCAAAGCTTCCGAATTGTAATTTGTACTTTCTTTTGTATCTATAAATAAATAAATAAATAAAAAAATAAATAATATTTAAATAAGAAACGATTTTTTCGGGCTTTTACCAATAGAATTTAGTACATGTTAGATTAGGTTAGGTTACGTTAGGTTAGGTTAGGTTAGGTTGGTGAACGATGATTATAGAACGGTTCTGACTTTTACCATTAAGAGTTGGTAAATCTTAGGATTTACCGGAAAATCTTAGGATTTACCAATATTCGGGCTTTTACGGTAACAGATATTTCTGAAAGGTTTTGTTATTTTCCGAGGTCGCTTTTCGCAACAATTATATTGTTACACATATTATGAGCCCGACGCTTGAAGGGTGTATTATTGCTGTACGTGTCCGAGCCCGTTAAAGCCTTTTCAAACATTCCAAATGGGACCTTTACGTTTTAAGCTCGATCTACACCGGTTAAATATCCATCACACAATAAAACACCTGTTACTGAAACCCATAATACAGAGGATTACTGAATAAAAAATCATTGAAATAGATGGGATGCTTCCTTTATCCGCATGAAAAAGATGTTCTGCAGTCATGATCTCAACCTTGGATTACGAATGCGAATGGTTAGATGCTACGTGTTTTCGATATTATTTTATGGAATGGAAGCACGAACGCTTACTGAAGAACTAATTAGGCGACTTGAGGCATTCATCATACCCTTAATTTAAATATACCTATCTTAGAGTATCATACTTGTATTGCTTATGATATGTCTTAATCACACTTTTCTTACCTAATTAAAATTACTTGAGTCCTTACACATCAATCTATCTCTTGACGAATCACATTTAGGAAGATCAAATCCTCATAGGTACTACTGCCCACCCACTATTAAATGTTGCTTTTTCTTTCCAAAATACACTCATCAAAGAAAACATTACACATTAATATTAAAATATTTTTCAGGATTAAATAATATGTGTTCACAATTATGTCCTCTGCGTGCCAACTCTTTCTAAATTTCTTTAAATGAACAATATACAGTGTTAATTTCAAGCGACCTCCCAGGTAAGTATGGTCCTATTTTCATTAATTTATAGGCAGTATCGCGTTCATTAGTCAAAATATTGTACATATATTTTCGTATCGGTGATCAATGAACCGGTGGATGCAATTTTTAGCCCTAAGTTGTTTTTAATTGTTTGTCTAGCTTGTAGTTTTTTTTTAATTTTAGAAATGTTTTAAAAGTTTGTACAGCGCCCTTCAGGTGATTTTTCACAAAAAACGTCGCTATATAAATCATCGAAGTATTATTATTATTCGAGATGTGGATCTACAGAAGAATACTTTAAATAAGCTGGATGGACAAGATGTTATGGTTCGGATGCATGAAGGAAAAGAAAATATTAAAACCATAAAAATTCGAAAACTTCAATATCTTGGTCATGTGATGAGACATCCAGAGAAGTATGAGATCTTGCATCTCATAATGCAGGGAAAGATTGCCGGAAGACGGGGCCTTGGAAGAAGAAGAACTTCATGGCTGAAAAATCTGAGACAGTGGTTTGATCAGTTTACCATAGACCTGTTCCGGGCCGCATTAAACTAAGTCCGCATAGCCAACATGATATCCAACGTTCGTTGAACGGACAGGGCACAAGAAGAAGAAAAACTCTTATTTAATTGTTTAATAGATCAACATAAAAATAATAAAAAGAATAGAAGTACACATGATTAAAGTAACAATAACATAATAGTAACTACCTTTAAGGCTCCGCAACCGGTCTAGAAAAGAAGAAGATGGAGAGATACGAAATTATGAATGTTAGAGGAGAGCGCTAACATTTACAGCGACAAAATCGATGCGAAAATTGCAAAAATGTTTAATAAAATACGACTCGTTTAAAATAGAGCAATAATCTCGCGGGCATTGTCTTAAACAGCATTTAAAGAAACCGTGTAAATTTTTTCATACATATAACTTAGAAAATAACTGAAACAAACGTGTTTGTAATAATTTTTGGAGAATACTTTGCGATTTTTTTCTATCGAGGGAATCTATCTATCTATCTATCTATCTATCTTCTATCTATATAATCTATATAAATCTATCTATATAAATAAAAATGAATTTCCGAAAGGTATGTACGCGCATAACTTTCGAACGACTGCACCAAATTGGATAATTCTTTTTTTTGTGTGTTCGTTATTGTCAGGACAAGGTTTGTATAAAACTTCTGGTGAGCTCTGGCATTATGAAATTTGTATAAAAAAATTGCTTATAGGTGGCACGCGAGCTGTTTGAAAACTGGAATGCGGGAGGGGGGAAGGGGGAGGGGAACTCCGGTAGGGGGTTCGCAGGAGAGGGGGAGGGGAACCAGGGAGGGGAGGAGAGGAACCAGGGGAGGGGGAAGGGAACCTGGGAGGGGGAATGGGACCTGGGAGGGGGGAGGGGAACTCGGGAGGAGGATACGCGGGACGGGGGAATGGGGGAGTGGAATGGGGAGAGGGAAGGTGAAGGAGACAGAGTGGGAATGCGAGAGGGGAAGGGATGCAGGAGAGGAAAGGGAGGCGAAAGGGGAACGGGACGAGTGGGAAAGGACACAATTTAAAAGAAACAATTTATTTATTCAATAGCATAGCAACGCATGCCGGGTACCAGCTAGTTTTATATAATTTGCGTTTCGGCGCGGGCGATGTCTAGATATTATCTTCAAGAATAACATATATTTTTTTAAGAGCTTTAAAACTTACCGTGTTCAAAGGAAATATGTAATAAATCGGTACAAATCCGGGTTGCGGGCCCTTAAGGGAGCATGGATATGGCTGGTATGGTGAGATAATTAATTACGCTCACCAAAAAATTAAATAAACCTGTAATTTTTTCAATTATTATGGCAAAGGTGGAAAAAGCTAAGAAAGTGAAGGATTTATAATTTACACATTACGAGTTTTAATGACTTAAAAACAATAACAGAAAAATGAAAATAAAGTTCTTCT
This sequence comes from Limnephilus marmoratus, assembly GCA_917880885.1. Taxonomy (NCBI): domain Eukaryota; kingdom Metazoa; phylum Arthropoda; class Insecta; order Trichoptera; family Limnephilidae; genus Limnephilus; species Limnephilus marmoratus. The sequence continues at coordinate 8,724,692 of OU862924.1, forward strand.
TTATAGTAGAAAATTAATCAATAAAACCTCAAACTGTAATATTTTAATTATTGAAGACAATGATACTTTTACTCGTTAAGTTAAAAAGTATCATTAGTGTTACTCTTTAAAAGAAAAATAAATATTCATCCTTGACTCTCAGAAAAGTCAATAGATGTCGCTATTATATGTACCGATTTATTACATATTTCCCTTAAACACGGTCAGCCTTACTAAAAAACCCAGTGAAAATTTTATTCAATTGACAAACGGCCGCGGATGTGAAAACATTACTAATTAAAAAAATTGTTCATGGAAAAAAATACACTTGGTTTACACAGTCTGAGAGGGTAGTTTATCTCTGTTTTAGTAATGATGTTTTAACGAAATTTGGATTTTTTCCTAAGTATTTTGAATATTGTATATATTTCTTATTTTTGAAGGTGTCGTAAAAACAAAACCATTTATGAAAACTAGCTAAAATTACCTTCTAGATTTGTGTAATTGAAATACGCTTTAGTTTTAAAAAACTGCCATATATTAAGATTCAAGCGCGAAAAAAAATGGAATTTTTATTTTACCAAAACATATTTGATGAAAGTGTACAGAAATTTATAAAAAAACAAAATTTAAAAAATACAGACCTTTTATATAATGAATTTGGAACGAAACTGTCACCTCACTTTTTCCTCGTGCATGCAATAAAAAAGTAGTAAAAAATTTCAAAGTTTTTTTATTGCCAAAAAACTAACCTAAAAAATGATACTGACTTTTATAACACATTTCTTGCATCTCTAAAGACGTTAATTTCTTTGATTAGTTTAGGAACACATGTATTAGATATTAATATTTAAAAAAAAACACCACTTTTATGAAATTCTCATAAAATAAAAACGTTTAAATGTAAATTTGAATTATCATGTTTTATATAAAATCCTTTTTGACATTTCAATTTTCAAAGTATGATTATTTTTATTATAACTTGACTAAAACTTATTAAAAACCACAGAAACTCGGTAAATATATCAATTATACGAATATAATGGTGAATTAGTCATATTATTAGAAATTACGATCACATTTGAGTAAGTAATAATAATACACACACATCCGAGGAGTGATTTTATTTTCGCGCTTTCAGCCCGAACGACGAATGCGCAGGCGCCCGCGTGCCACCTGGCGGTTATGAAGGAAAACACACAATTTAGTACTTACACTATGAAAAATTACATTGTTGCCAGACCTATAAAATATATTTTAAGAACAAACGTTATTAGTAATGTTATCGTGTTTTAGTGTATTTTTGTTTTATTCATGTTGCTGCAGCAACGTGGGTTATCGGGCGTGCTGTGGTTTTTTTTTAGTAAGGCTGGGTAAGTTTTAAACCTCTTAAAAAATATATGTTATTCTAATATAAATTATGTCTTGAAGATAATATCTACACTTTGCCCGCGCCGAAACGCAAATTATATAAAATTCCCTCGATGGAAAAAAATCGCAAAATATGCTCCAAAAATTATTATTAACACGTTTGTTTCAGTTATTTTACAAGTTATACGTACGAAAAAATTCACAGTGTTTCTTTAAATGCTGTTTAAGATAATATCCGCGACATTTTTGCTCTATTTTAAACGAGTCGTGTTTTATTAAAAATTTTCGCAATTTTCGAATCGATTTTGTCGCTGTAAATGTTAGCGCTCTCCTCTAACATTCGCAATTTCGTCTCTCTCCATCTTCTTCTTTTCGGGCCCGGTTGCAGAGCCTTAAATAAAAATATATAAATTTATCCAAGATGGATGACACTGTCTAAATAACATTTAGTTCGGGTTTTAATCTTGCAGACATACTCGTACATAAAAATAGCGCCAATAAGTTAGCGAAAATGAAGATAAGTTGGTAGTTCTCAGTAAAAGTATGTTACAGTTAAATATGAACGAATCTGATAGGGACAGATTAGCTCAGTTAGTAGAGCTCCGCCCGGCAAGGCGTAGGTCCTGAGTTCGTGTTCTAGATGTGACCGTATCTTTTTCCGATTTTTCTGTTTCAGATTTTCGGTTGAGTTTCGCAAAAATTACCTTCATTAATTAAAAAAGTTATTTTTACGTCTGGAAGCTGTTATGCCGTCCTTAACAAGGTAGTGTCGAATTTGTTGATTTCTGTTTTTATTTCTTGTATTTTTTTTTTAAAAGAGCTCGTGCTGAATTCTGAGAAAAAAATGTGAAATTCATTTAATTTATTTACGAGTTAAAACGATCCACGAAAATCCTAAAAAATAAAATTCATTCCTTTGATGTGCAAATTCGAATGAAATGCCTCGTATTCCAAATTCACCGCAATTTTATATGTAATTTTATCATTTATATTATATTCGTACATTTAGGTTGGAGCATTGCATATTTATAATATTCTAACGAGTTCCCGGCATGCGTTGATATCCCACTTAATAAAGAAATTATTTCTCCCTGCGTGTCCTTTCCCATTCGTCCCCTTCCCCTTCTCCGCTTTCTTCCCCACCTCCCCTTCCCCTTCCCGTCACGCGTTCTCACTCCGCCTTCCCTCTCCCCACTCCCCTCTCCAGCATCACCCGTCCCGCGAACCCGCCTCCAGAGTTCCACTCCGCCCTCCCGCATTCCATTAATTTAGTCCCGGTACATTTAGTTTTCAAACAGCTCTCGTACCGCGTATAGCAATTATTTTATACAAATTTCATAATGCCAGAGCTCACCAGTATATACAGAAACCATCGGGGGTACGCACACATCAAATCCCCAAAGTTTCGTCGCAATCGGATGAATAGATAGCAACGCATAATTTCATGATACCAGAACTCACTATTATACTTATATGGAAACCATCGCGGGCATGCGCACATCAAATCCCCAAAGTTTCATCACAATCGGAAGAATGGTTTAGCAACGCATGGACATCTCATAAACATACTATTACAATAAGTATAATCTCATTAGCATATTTTTATTTTATGTATACAGATGTACAACCACAGATATACAACCACAACCATTTTTTCTAAAATTGACTTCTTCATACTGACTTTGATATCCCATTATTCAAACTTATTATGCTTTAGTAGATTGTTAGGTAAATAGTATTAAGAGAATGTAAAAAGTAAAAACCTTATGAAGTACATAATTATACGCATTTCTAAGTAAATACTAGACAAAATTAATCACTTTTACAAAAACTATTGGAATTTTGTTAATTTTTTTATTAAATAAACGCAGGTAAGGTTTTGTTTTTTCAATTGAAAAGTACTACAAATCATTGTTTTTGCTTTTGGAATTCCAATCTTGCGGGAAAGTGGAGGTTTTTTGTTTGTTAAAATATACGAGATTTTTCAATCAAAATCTCCGCCTTTGTAAAATAAAACCAATATAACTCTGATATGGTTGAACACGCCGAAGGAACTTTTATTTCTAGAAATCGTGGTACCAAAAATTCAGCGTTGTAACTAGCCATCGGAATAATGCACTAAACATGCGATGCGGTAAAAATGCCCGAAACATGCACTAAAAAGAAAGAAAAAGTTTTTCTAATACTGGTAAACTACAACGCATTGGATGAAAATCTTTATATTGCTGGAACAAAACTAGAGAAGGCACAGAGTCTTGAATACTTGGGCTGTAATGCAAATGATAGATGGGATCGTTCTGTTGAAATCAAATGCCGCATTGAGCAAGCTCGTGCAACCTTTATCCGCATGAAAATAATGTTCTGCAGTTATGATCTCAACCTTGGATTACGAGTGCGAATGGTCAGATGCTACGTGTTTTTGATATTATTTTATGGAATGGAAGCATGGACGCTTACTGAAGAACTAATTAGGCTACTTGAGGCAGTCGAGATGTGGATCTACAGAAGAATACTTAAAATAAGCTGGATGGTCAGGGTTACAAATGAAGATGCTATGGTTCGGATGAATAAAGAAAAGGAAGTAATTAAATCAATAAAAATCCGAAAACTTCAATATCTTGGACATGTGTTGAGACATCCAGAGAAGTATGAGATCCTACATCTCATAATGCAGGGAAAGATTGCCAGAAGACGGGGCCCTGGGAGAAGGAGAACCTCATGGCTGAAAAACCTGAGACAGTGGTTTGGCCAGTCTACCGTGGAACTGTTCCGGACAGCAGTAAACAAAGTCCACATACCCAACACGATAGCCAACGTCCTTTGAACTTACAGGGCACAAGAAGAAGAAGAAGGTAAACTACAAGACTTAACCCAAAAGGAGTACTTTTATTGAATGTGTTGGTGTACACATTCAGATAAACCATCTGCCCTTTTGATTTCCGAAATGTAATAGCGTTAACCTTTTAAATCTTACCTTTGTTAAAGATAGTTTTATTGTATTTCACCGGACAATTTAATATACATATAAATTAACTTACATAATATTGTATTTTAACCTAGCTCACTGAAACTTTACTAAAGTCTAATGGAACAAGTGTATTATAACTATAAAGCCATAAACTAAAGCCATTTCAAGTATCGTTTCAATTCTGAATGGTGGTCTTACACCAGGGCGATGCTGAGAGTATCTTCTACTCTGGAACGTGCCGCAAATATACAAAATATGATTTTATGACTGGTCAGTGGTTGAGTGGGCATAGCGCTTTCTCGGCTGGCTAAATCCTCCATCACAGCAAAAGCAACATTTTCGGCTTTCTGTGGTGGTAGTAGGAGATTTTCAAACATTGTTGGGTTATTCGTAACCCGGGAATGTTTGTCTTTCTTTAAAAAAAAAATGTGAATTAATTGTGAAATAACACAAACTAATCAAATTAAATTTATTTGCCCATGCCGGGATTCGATCCCGCGACCTTCGTATTGCGAGTTAAAAGCCTTACCGCTAGACCACGCCGGCCGTCGAATTATTTCAACAAAAATTTTCGAAACCAACGTTCGTCAGGATAAAATTAAAATTAACATAAATAAAAATAATAAACAAAAATTGGAAAACAATTACCTAAATAAAAAAAAGTATAAAGGTTAGTGATAAATTAGTTAAATGAATCATAAAAACAATTACATAAAATAAAAAATTAAAATTATTTTTAAAAGGGTAATAATAGCTTTTATATATTGAAAACTTTTATAAATGAGCACGAAATAATCAAAAAGTACCTAACAAAATTAATCAAATAACAAAAATAAATTACTAAAAATATAATATATGCACCTACATATTAGTAAGAAAAAAAATTTGAGTGGCTATGAAAAAAAAACTTTTATTTATTCATCAATATTCATTCACAACTTTTAGATATTCATCAATATTCATCCACAACTTTTAGTTATTCATCAATATTCATCCACAACTTTTAGTTATTCATCAATATTCATCCACATTTTTTTGATATTCACAGTTTTTGATACCTTAATTTAACGTACATAACTGGCTAAAATAGCCTAAATAACAATGACCGCGTGAAAATTAAGGTACAGATTTATGGATGTTACATTCCGCTGTGCAATACAATATTATTATTTTACTAGCCGACCCGACAAACGTTGTCTGCCATATAAATTATTTCTAGTAAATATTTTGGTTGTTAAATAAAAAAATAATGATTGTATTGTAAGTGTGTGGGGATGGTATCTATGACAGAAAATGAAAAGGTGCGCTGTAGACGATGACCGCCGATAAAAACAAAAAAACACCAACTAAAGTAGGAAAATGAAATGAACAAAATCAATATGAATTTCGAAGAGCAATTGTGTGTACGATATTTTTTGTCAGGGCGTCTTTAGCCAACACAAATAAGCTCGATGGTTTGCCCACGCGAGAACGTGATGCCGAATAAAATATAAAAATGACGCAACGCTTCTCGTGAATGTCTTGAGCATGTATGGATGAAAATTCGATGAGGTGGACGTAGCGCCATCTGTCATTCAATAACATAAATAATTTCATTCTGTTCATTTCAATAATTTTCCGTCTTACGAAAGACGGTTAAATTTGTTCATATAAATGGGAAGGTTGGGGTAGGAAGTTAAAAATTTGGGGTTATAGGTATTTTTGATGCAAAATTAAAAAAAAATTTAAAAAAATGTTTTTTTTTCACCCTAATCACCTAGCGGTATGAAATATACTTTAAAACCCACTCTCATACGTACCAAACATACATAAAAAAAATCATAAAAATCGGTCAAGCCGTTTCGGAGGAGTGCGACCACAAACCCCGTAATACGAGATTTTTACATATTATAAGATTATTTCGGACAAATAACTTTATAGAGAACATCGCCAAATGAATAAATTTATGAATTTATATCTTTTATTTTACTTTGCTTGACTTATAACATTTATGAAATTCGTGCACCGAATAAAAAAATTCTCTTCATTTTACAAAAAACGAGAAAGCTGAAATCATGCTTTCTTTCCCTCTTGGGAAAATTTTTATCTGAATTTAAATAAAACTCAGATTGAAAAAGTTTTGAAAACTTCTTCTGTTTTACTTTATAAAATTTTCTTACCTAGATTTGAGTTTTGTGAACATCCAGTAACCGCAAAACGTCTTTTAATGGCCTTACAGCGGATATTAATATTCCTAACACAGCAAAAATATCGATCACCTTTGTATCCTGGACGAACCCTAAAACAATCTGACAGCATTACACGGCGTATGTAGTGCTCAAATGTAAAAATTGAGTTATTCATTAAATATTTTGAAATAAATTTTTTGAATTTGTGGTGGAACATTATTAAATACAAAAAAAACAGAAACAAAAAACTAACTAAACAGAGTAAACAAAAAAAACTAAGTAAAAAAACAAAGTTTAAACAAAGTGAAATGTTATTCATTATATAATATTATGATGCCACAAAGTAATTTTGCGATGTTTGAAGAAGTAAAAAAAACTAAATGACCAAACAGATTACCATGACAAATGTTGCACAGATACGTAATTTTATTTATTTTATTTTTATTGTTATTATTGTATAACAGAATAATTCCAATTACAGCACAATTTAGTAACCCTATCAGCATTTAGGCAAGTGACTCTTCAATAATATTTTTAAGGCATATAAAGAACAGTCACTTACATCCAAATGTTATGCAATTTCATTTAACAGCACCACTCCCCTCGTCATGCTATGCTTTGCCAAGACGTCTGTTCTGCCGTTCGGTACTTTAAATAAGTCATGATGTCGACTTCGGCTGTAGTGGTCTGGTACATATAAATCATGGCATCCCAAGAGAAATGGGCTATCGATGAAATTGTTCCAAATTTTGAAAGACAGAATAGCAAGACTTGCTTTCCGTCTAGTTTCTAGACTCACAGAATCAGTTTCCTTAAGTAAGTCAATATGGTGTATGAACCTTGGATAGGTTCCATGCTTCCGCATATAAATATACCTGAGGAATTTCTTCTGGATTTGCTCTAACATATCAATGTACTTTTGGTGGTACGGTGCCCTAACATCGCTCGCGTACTCCAGCTAACATCAAAATGGCGATAAAAAACGAATTAATTTGCTTGAATTTATTAAAAATCATTGTTTTCCGATACATATTATTATCCTGTGTATGTGGGTGGGAATTCTATCTTTGTTTACCGGTATTTCAATGGAAGATGCGCCGAGGAACTAGCATCATTGATTCCTTCGGCACCGGTGCATAGTTGGAAAATACGCCAAACGCGTGGCCAACATAGTGTGTACACGGTTGGCATTTGTCACATGAGAACGGGTCGCTTCTTCGACTTGTTCTTATGTTCATTAGCTCTGCAGGAACGATTTTTCCAGCCTGTGTGTTTCCTCCTTTCTACATCATGGCTTAATTCAAAACCCATGTATATCGAACGTGTTATTTCATATCATGCATTTTTATCGAAGAGGAAATATTCTTCATTTGAACGGTGCGTCCCCGAAATATTGATTTCTCAACACTTTAATATGAGGTGATTCATGCTCCCAAAAATATAAATTATTTTGTTGCACAACAACCTGAGATGACTCACGCGGAAATAGAAATTATTGCATGAATTTAAAATATTGTGAAACCGACAGACCTGCCACTATAAAAGATCTGCGAAGAAAGCAGTTGGCATTCAGTCTTCAACCACCAGCGATCAGAATAACATCTCTACAAAGTTACTACCTGAAGATCCTCGACATCGAAACGCTGCTCAATTCAAGACATCAGTCTCGCCGTAGCCGTCACCCTTTCGGAGCTCCAAGACGCAACTCTTTCACCTCAAGCACCCGATGGGATAATACCTACAAAACGTTGACGCCTGAGCCCTGACTATCTTGCTCCGGGCTGCTAGCCCAGGGCCCCCTTGCATCGAGCCTTGCATCTTTCTGCCCTGAAGACAACGCCGAAGCCCCGGCCATCCTTGGACTCCTTTGAACTTGCTGATTCTTACCAGCCCTTGAGGTCGCTGCACTACCTCTGACCATCTTGCTCCAGGCTGCTAGCCCAGGGCCCCCTTGCATCGAGCCTTGCATCTCTCAGCCCTGAAGACAACGCCGAAGCCCCGGCCATCCTTGGACTCCTTTGAACTTGCTGATTCTTACCAAGCCCTTGAAGTTGCTGCGCTACCCTTGAACATCTGGCTCCGGGCTGCTAGCCCGGGGCCCCCTTGCATCGAGCCTTGCATCTCTCTGCCCTGAAGACAACGCCGAAGCCCCGGCCATCCTTGGACTCCTTTGAACTTGCTAATTCTTACCAGCCCTTGAGGTCGCTGCACTACCTCTGACCATCTTGCTCCAGGCTGCTAGCCCAGGGCCCCCTTGCATCGAGCCTTGCATCTCTCAGCCCTGAAGACAACGCCGAAGCCCCGGCCATCCTTGGACTCCTTTGAACTTGCTGATTCTTACCAAGCCCTTGAAGTTGCTGCGCTACCCTTGAACATCTGGCTCCGGGCTGCTAGCCCGGGGCCCCCTTGCATCGAGCCTTGCATCTCTCTGCCCTGATGATAATGCCTAAGCCCCACGGTCATCCTTGGGCTCCTTTGAACGCAGACCTACCTGATCATGACGCCACGTGCAGCACGCCCAATAGAATGCAGACCGATACCTTGGAGCCTATCAAGATGTGAGTGGCTGCAACTGCCCTAGCCTAGGATGCAAGCGACCCACTGCCATGCAATGACAAGCCGGCCTACTTAAGGGTTGCTGTGACCGCCCCCGCCTAGGATTTTATTCCCTTGGATACATAACAAACTCGAGAATATACATCATCTGGAGCGCAGCCCATCTCACATAATACACAACCAGCGTCCAGCGCAGCCTACATACTCCGATGCAAGAGCATTCCATCTCACGATGCGTGGCGGAAGATACCCAGCATGGATGCTTATGTAATCAGATACTCTACTGAACTTCAACCGCTGTCAAGGCGAGAATACATCTCTGTCAAGACATTGGAATTGTCGGGCGTCTATGTGTACCGGCACTTATTGTTTACAGTCTTTGTGCTAGCCTACGGGTCTTGTACAAATGGTCCTTCGAGCCGGATCTACACATCACGCCTGAGTAGAGATGCCATCGCTTTGCAGCGGCTGCAAGGCCATGCACTCATCCAAGACGCCCAATGATGCCTAGCCTTCACCCTGAAGCTCTTGTTAGGGTAAGACGATGCCCATCGAATGGTCTCCCGGGAAGGGCGTGACAATCAAAATACTTTACGGATAGTATCACAAACCGCACTGGAATGGATCACTCACAGAGGGCTCACCGACAGTAGCAAACACGCGCCTGAGAAAGTTGGTGATATCAAACGTTGCCTTTGACTCTCTTGGCCTAATGTCCTCGGTCAGAATTAATAAAAGTGACCAACGAACCGTCTACCCTCGCGCTTACTCTGCCTTCGTATCCAATATACTAGATGAGATGGATGAACTGACAAACATACCGCACTGGAGATGGGTGCCGAAGAAACTTAATTCGGCACACTCAGCACAACCATGAATGGTTGCAACATGACGCCAACCCACTGGCTCAGATCGCTTCAATAATGGTAGAAGCATACCACACAATAGCCAACCAACCGATTGACGAGCTTGCTGCGACCGTCCCAGCCTTGGATGCTGGTGCCGGATATTCAGCAGCTCACGGCCACATGATGGTGAGCCAACCAGTTGACGAGCTTGCTGTGACCGTCCCAGCCTTGGATGCTGGTGCCGGATATTCAGCCGCTCACGGCCACATGATGGTGAGCCAACCAGTTGACGAGCTTGCTGTGACCGTCCCAGCCTTGGATGCTGGTGCCGGATATTCAGCCGCTCACGGCCACATGATGGTGAGCCAACCAGTTCACTAGCTTGCTGTGACCGTCCCAGCCTTGGATGCTGGTGCCGGATATTCAGCCGCTCACGGCCACATGATGGTGAGCCAACCAGTTGACGAGCTTGCTGTGACCGTCCCAGCCTTGGATGCTGGTGCCGGATATTCAGCCGCTCACGGCCACATGATGGTGAGCCAACCAGTTGACGAGCTTGCTGTGACCGTCCCAGCCTTGGATGCTGGTGCCGGATATTCAGCCGCTCACGGCCACATGATGGTGAGCCAACCAGTTGACGAGCTTGCTGTGACCGTCCCAGCCTTGGATGCTGGTGCCGGATATTCAGCCGCTCACGGCCACATGATGGTGAGCCAACCAGTTGACGAGCTTGCTGTGACCGTCCCAGCCTTGGATGCTGGTGCCGGATATTCAGCCGCTCACGGCCACATGATGGTGAGCCAACCAGTTGACGAGCTTGCTGTGACCGTCCCAGCCTTGGATGCTGGTGCCGGATATTCAGCCGCTCACGGCCACATGATGGTGAGCCAACCAGTTGACGAGCTTGCTGTGACCGTCCCAGCCTTGGATGCTGGTGCCGGATATTCAGCCGCTCACGGCCACATGATGGTGAGCCAACCAGTTCACTAGCTTGCTGTGACCGTCCCAGCCTTGGATGCTGGTGCCGGATATTCAGCCGCTCACGGCCACATGATGGTGAGCCAACCAGTTGACGAGCTTGCTGTGACCGTCCCAGCCTTGGATGCTGGTGCCGGATATTCAGCCGCTCACGGCCACATGATGGTGAGCCAACCAGTTGACGAGCTTGCTGTGACCGTCCCAGCCTTGGATGCTGGTGCCGGATATTCAGCCGCTCACGGCCACATGATGGTGAGCCAACCAGTTGACGAGCTTGCTGTGACCGTCCCAGCCTTGGATGCTGGTGCCGGATATTCAGCCGCTCACGGCCACATGATGGTGAGCCAACCAGTTGACGAGCTTGCTGTGACCGTCCCAGCCTTGGATGCTGGTGCCGGATATTCAGCCGCTCACGGCCACATGATGGTGAGCCAACCAGTTGACGAGCTTGCTGTGACCGTCCCAGCCTTGGATGCTGGTGCCGGATATACAGCCGCTCACGACCACATGATGGTGAGCCAACCAGTTGACGTGCTTGCTGTGACCGTCCCAGCCTTGGATGCTGGTGCCGGATATTCAGCCGCTCACGGCCACATGATGGTGAGCCAACCAGTTGACAAGCTTGCTGCGACCGTCCCAGCCTTGGATGCTGGTGCCGGATATTCAGAAGCTCACGGCCACATGATGGTGAGCCAACCAGTTGACGAGCTTGCTGCGACCGTCCCAGTCTTGGATGCTGGTGCCGGATATTCAGCAGCTCGCGGCCAGATTATGACCAGCCAACCTGCTCACGAGTTTGCTGTGACCGTCCCGGCCTTGGATGCCGGTGCCGGATATTCAGCGACTCAAGTCCACATGGCACCCGGAACGCAGCCCGCCTCATATGCTAGCCGCACTTCCAACTATACTGGGCCACGCACAGCGTCCGTGTGTGCCTCAAAGGCACCTCGTTGAACCTAGCAGCGGTACATTCCTCATTACAAGAGTAGAACAATTCCCAGTGCGCAGCAGACCCGGGCAATTCACATGAGATAAATAACCTAGCGACCAGATACTCGCTCCATACAAGGCCTACAAGCGTGCCTCAACACCACGCACCACAGCCGTACGACGAAACCCACCCCGGAACCAAGCAGCAATAGCCCAAACTTGGAAGCCCTGTCAAAACTGCAGTAGTGTCGGAACAGTGGTCCTCATCGACGCAGCCAAAGCAAGCAAGCCCTTCCAGAACAACGGTACATTTCAATGTCTCCTCAGATGGGGGGAGACCGTTGCCCCATTAAAAGGGACCAAATTTCACGGAGCTGACTCCGAGATGAAAAGCACCCTAGTGGCATTAAAGCCAGGACACAGACGCGCAAATTCCCAAGCAATGCCCTGCATCAATTGGCTTCGCTAACCACCAATAAAACCTTACACGGGGGGAGCTTGATGGAGGTTAACACGATCCGTGAAACAACTCCTTGACATCACACTCAATGAGAAGATGACCAAAAAAGATACCCTACTTACGGCGCTTACAGAGCGTCAAATTTTTGTGAACGACAGATCACCCACGCACATATTAATGACTTGACAGTCTATGACCTGATGACGGTCTCCTGACGCCTATTCACTTCCTGATAAGCCAGTCCAGAGTCCATACGACCAGGGATCAAACTCTCCTCCATCGGAAACTCGGAACATCGTTGGTGACTGACACGTTCGACGAAACAGCTGGGTGCAGCCACGGCTGCACGGGAGAGAGTATATCGAACGTGTTATTTCATATCATGCATTTTTATCGAAGAGGAAATATTCTTCATTTGAACGGTGCGTCCCCGAAATATTGATTTCTCAACACTTTAATATGAGGTGATTCATGCTCCCAAAAATATAAATTATTTTGTTGCACAACAACCTGAGATGACTCACGCGGAAATAGAAATTATTGCATGAATTTAAAATATTGTGAAACCGACAGACCTGCCACTATAAAAGATCTGCGAAGAAAGCAGTTGGCATTCAGTCTTCAACCACCAGCGATCAGAATAACATCTCTACAAAGTTACTACCTGAAGATCCTCGACATCGAAACGCTGCTCAATTCAAGACATCAGTCTCGCCGTAGCCGTCACCCTTTCGGAGCTCCAAGACGCAACTCTTTCACCTCAAGCACCCGATGGGATAATACCTACAAAACGTTGACGCCTGAGCCCTGACTATCTTGCTCCGGGCTGCTAGCCCAGGGCCCCCTTGCATCGAGCCTTGCATCTTTCTGCCCTGAAGACAACGCCGAAGCCCCGGCCATCCTTGGACTCCTTTGAACTTGCTGATTCTTACCAGCCCTTGAGGTCGCTGCACTACCTCTGACCATCTTGCTCCAGGCTGCTAGCCCAGGGCCCCCTTGCATCGAGCCTTGCATCTCTCAGCCCTGAAGACAACGCCGAAGCCCCGGCCATCCTTGGACTCCTTTGAACTTGCTGATTCTTACCAAGCCCTTGAAGTTGCTGCGCTACCCTTGAACATCTGGCTCCGGGCTGCTAGCCCGGGGCCCCCTTGCATCGAGCCTTGCATCTCTCTGCCCTGAAGACAACGCCGAAGCCCCGGCCATCCTTGGACTCCTTTGAACTTGCTGATTCTTACCAGCCCTTGAGGTCGCTGCACTACCTCTGACCATCTTGCTCCAGGCTGCTAGCCCAGGGCCCCCTTGCATCGAGCCTTGCATCTCTCAGCCCTGAAGACAACGCCGAAGCCCCGGCCATCCTTGGACTCCTTTGAACTTGCTGATTCTTACCAAGCCCTTGAAGTTGCTGCGCTACCCTTGAACATCTGGCTCCGGGCTGCTAGCCCGGGGCCCCCTTGCATCGAGCCTTGCATCTCTCTGCCCTGATGATAATGCCTAAGCCCCACGGTCATCCTTGGGCTCCTTTGAACGCAGACCTACCTGATCATGACGCCACGTGCAGCACGCCCAATAGAATGCAGACCGATACCTTGGAGCCTATCAAGATGTGAGTGGCTGCAACTGCCCTAGCCTAGGATGCAAGCGACCCACTGCCATGCAATGACAAGCCGGCCTACTTAAGGGTTGCTGTGACCGCCCCCGCCTAGGATTTTATTCCCTTGGATACATAACAAACTCGAGAATATACATCATCTGGAGCGCAGCCCATCTCACATAATACACAACCAGCGTCCAGCGCAGCCTACATACTCCGATGCAAGAGCATTCCATCTCACGATGCGTGGCGGAAGATACCCAGCATGGATGCTTATGTAATCAGATACTCTACTGAACTTCAACCGCTGTCAAGGCGAGAATACATCTCTGTCAAGACATTGGAATTGTCGGGCGTCTATGTGTACCGGCACTTATTGTTTACAGTCTTTGTGCTAGCCTACGGGTCTTGTACACCATGTTCATTCCTTCCTCTCCTCAAAAAGATCCTCCACACAGCATCTCAGAGGACACAGGCCCTGAGGGAAATTATTTTCCTATTTTCCAAATGTTTTGTGTGGGATTGCATTAACCTCCCCTCCTCCTGGAAGCAAAAAATAATGTTATTATTTGTACATTTGCAGTACGTTACTCTATGGTGCCAGACGCCACTCATTGAAATTGAAACATTGCCTTAAATGACATTAGCCCTGTTTTGGGACCAGATCTGAAAAGCCAGTTACTTCCCCATCTTGTGCATCCCAACATCTATCCCCTCCACACTACCTTCGGCCACAACATACTCCAATTTGATAGGCCGTAGCCTCATTGGCTCCAGACGGGAGAAGTTGGGACTCTTGTGCGGTATTCACATAAAAAAGTGTGGTTTATTCAAATAAATTTTACCGCTAAATAATTTATGATTGAAAAACTCGGCAATTGTTTTTGCGTTGATAAAGTCTTTAGGATTAATAAAAAAATTAGGTCCTGTTTTAATTAATTAGTTACGAAACAAGTAGGATCTTTTGAGTGGAAAGATCTCTTGTTTCTTTCTGAACACCAAATGATAATTATTTACAAGGTTGGCAGATTTTTAATTAGTTTGAGAATGTTTAAAATGATGTTTATTTGCAATAGTCACAATGTCGTTTATGGACGAGCCTATTTAATGAATGTTATGGACTAAATCAAGGGTGGGAACCTTTTTGGCATCGGGGGCCATTTGGACATTTGGGGTATCACCTGCGGGCCGCACATAGATTTCGGGGGGGGGAGGGGGTAGAAATCCTTTTTTTTTTAAAACCCTACTGCCCCTTATTTTTATTATCACATTCGACGAGTATTCTTCCAATATAAAAAGTACACGAATTCTGCAATTGCAATTTTTATATTGTGTTTAGAACACGAGGTAGGTTTTAACATAAGGTTGGTTCTGAAAAACTGAAATTAAACCAGCTGTCAACGCAATTCGAAGTTCGTGAGTCGCTACCATGGCAACCTGTTAACAATGCAACTGAAACGCAACTGCCATACAACCAGCAGTGCTGGTTCGTTGACAACTGTTTCAATTCAGTTTCTCCATGAGCGAAGTCTCTAAGAGTCCACAAGCTTAAATAATAGTTCCCCACAGAATTTTGCAGCATATGATGTGTAACTCAAATGTAAAACTTCACTTGGTACATAAAAATGGCTTTCTTTGATGAATCTTCAACTTATTATTTAATTTATCGTTATATTCTGAACGCAAAACTGGTTTAAATTTAATATGTACGCGGTCGATTAAAACTACACTCAGAACATGAAAACGGTTTTTCATTGTTTCTGGCAGTACATACATTGTTTGCAACTAGAATTTAATAACTGCACTTCGAACAAAAGAATGGTTTCCCTCGAAATGTGTCAGCAGATGATTTCACAAATGGAATTCGAACATTTCATTCTGTACAAAAAAACTGGTTTTAAATGAAGAGTGAATCTACATGTGGGTTCTCTGTTTTGATTAGTATTACTCTCGTAATGTGCGTATAGTTTTCTTACCAATTACAAATTTGCGGCATATGGTTTGAAACAAAAAAAAATAACTTCGAAATGCGTTAGCAGATTAATCCGCTTTTCTAATTTTGATAGGAATAATATTTTTATTTAACATTCGGTCGGTCCATTCGTTTAGGAGCTACGATGCCACAGACAGACACGCGACAGTCAGACAGTCTTCTTGCGTCGGGGGTTAAAAATAAAACTAAAAAATGATGTTGGATCACGCATCTATTTGTTTCTAACCTGATTTCTAGAAACATAGGTGCACACGTAAGTACATACCTGTCAGCTATGTTATAACTTTCTCCGGATTTAGTAATAATAACTTTAAAATATATTATAAAAATAAATAAAACACTTTGTATTTTAAAATATAGCTGAAACACTGTGAAAGAAAACCGTTTTCGCTTTCTGAGGGTATTTTTTTTTTGTAGTGCTTTTTTAGTGTAATTTTTTTTTCAGCAGGCAGCACCAAAAGTGCGGGCCGCACAAAAAAAACTTGGCGGGCCGCAGGTTCCCCACCTCTGGACTTAATAAAGATCTCCGGTTCTTTTATAAGTGGTTTTCTATAAATGAACCCTTATCCAGAAAAATGTTTTATTCAACAATATTCTTGTTCCGAGAAAGATGGAAAAAACGAAACCAGTTATGTTTCGTAACATTTAATATTTAAAATACAATAAACATTCTGTCCTTAAGAGTTTAAATGAAAAGTCGAGAAGAAAAGCAATTAAATTAGAGTTTATTTCTAAAATTTATGCTGAATTAGTCGAAAAATGTTGTTCGTAAAAATTTAATACACAACATTCTTCCACAATTTTTTTTTTCGTACCTTCGTACCTTACAGAAAGCATCTTGCTTCTCTGACATAAATATACACTCATTTTTTTATAAGAAAAACTCTCTTTATATAACTTTCGAAGGTTATTTTATTCAATGTAATATGTCATTGAAGAAGAAGACAACATTAATAATCTAAACGAAAATGTGAAAGAGAACATGTCCCGGTTAGACGAGAATTTCTGGATTCGATTCCTAATTGCGACCATTATCTTTTTCTGTGTCTTGTTGTCTTTCATTTTTTCGTTTAGATTATTATTGTTATCTTCTTCTTCAATGATACGAATTTAAATATATCATTGAAGTGTTTGAGTATAAATAGCAAAAAACGATATGAATAAATGAAACCATTTACGTTCGAGATATTGTCTTTAGAACATTTTTCCACAAAACTTTTTTTTTGACAAATTCTACTTTCCTCCATTCTTCAGCCTCTCGGCTTTTTAAAGTCTTTCTAGTTCAAGCCATAAGATGTTTTTTTCTCTATTTCTTCCCATGAATTAAACCATGCTCCGGGATTTGAATAAACGGCACTACACAACATACTTCCTCAAGCCAAAATTTTGAAAAGCTACCACAGGCCTAAAAATTTTTATTTACCATAGTCTTTACCTTAAAAGATGCATTCTAATATGCCCAATATTATTCCATCAATAAGTCAACATTGATAGATTTGTTGGATACAACATTATTCCATCAATAACTCAACATTGATAGTTTTGTTGGATACAACATTATTCCATCAATAACACAACATTTATAGTTTTGTTGGATACAACATTATTCCATCAATAACTCAACATTGATAGTTTTGTTAGATACGACATTGTTCCGGGCAAGGGCTCAAATATTAATATCAGTAAACCTTATTCTTAAAATGCCCTGATGGTACAAGCTGGAGTAAACCAATATAAAAATAAAGTTACATATAATTTTCGTTCACCTGTGCAAAAGTTACCAAAAGTCTACGAAAACCAATATGTGTATATAGAAGCTAAGACAACGGCGAAATACTGTTTCTGAAGACAAAAAACCGATATCGGGCACCTACACCTGTTTCAAGGATACTATATAAAAAAAACAGGGTGGACATGCCTTTTGCCAACTAAAGTAATATGCGTGAGTTTATTCCACGGTTTGCTGAAAAAAGATCCAAAATAGGGTATTGGCCACTGCCGTCAAATCACTGAAAAGGGACACGGTCACTCCACCTCCCCGCTATGCGCTACTTGTTTTGTTACCCCTTGTCATTTGGCAGCTCTATTTTTTCCTTGTGTCTGTGGTTTTGGGTAATTATCTCCAATAACATATTACGTTTTTGTTAATATTTAAATTTAATTTTACGAATATTTTGCTCTATTTTTTGATTCTTGTGAAGTAATGACTAGCCATTTCAAAATTTAAGTTTTAAAATTCTCTATATTGATACGTGGAAATTCGTATGTCATACATTCTGGTTCATAAATGTGTAATTTCTATTACTTAGGAAATTCTAAAAATTATAGTACTTTATATCATAAGTACATTGGGAAATAATAAGTCATATATTGGTTTATAAAAGTGTAAATTCTAATTATGCAATTGTAAATGTTCTACAAAATGACCTGGAGTGAATCTCATACTTGCGATCTCTCGAAAGAAACCGTTCATTTGTTCTGAATGCAATTATTAATTTTCTCCAAAATGACCTTGAAAAAAATTACATATTTCCGATTCTTTCAGAGACAAAAAGAAACCATCCCTTTGTTCCGAAAGCAATTATTAATTTTATCAAAATTTGTTTTGAAAGAATTTCATTCCTGTGACATCTTGATCGAAACCATTCCTTTGTTAAGAATAAATTATGTATTATTATTGTATTAATTAATTATTGATTATTGTATTCTAAATTACTTCTTACTGCTTTAGTAAGAAGTAATTTAGAATACAATTCCACTATTTGGTCTCCATACATAAATTTTTATGGTTCATTAATTTCAAACTCTCCATTCCCATTGAGCAAATAAATTATGTTAACATAATGAAAATACTTAATTTAACTGGCCTATCGTGTAGAAGAACCAAGAGCGATTTGGTTCTTTTTTTTCAAATAGTTTAATGGATTACTTGACGCACCTGACTTAATAATACTAATAACATTCCGAGAGAAAAAATCGTGACACGAGACTTCCAGAGCTGTTCTTTGTTTATCCGTCTAAAACTAACTATTTCATTAACTCCCCAATCCAAAGACTACATAAACTTGGAAATAAATTCAGTTCCGTTGATATTTTCATTTATTCCTTACCTAAATTTATATCAGAAATTTAAAAAATTCTGATATAAATTTTATTATTATTCTTCTAATATTGTATTTGTTAGGGCCTTAGGGTGTAAAGACCACCTTTGTTGGGGCTTTATATATCTACTCTCCGCCACTATTGTTACTCGGTCCTACGCGGTTTTGCTATGCATAGACATAGGGGTTATGATTTCTACCACATATTGCTAATCCCATGCCTCCCAGCATATTAATCAGTGTTCGAATCAGAAATCCTCTGTGAACTAAGCTCGATTCCTTTGATAACTTATAATTAACTAATATCCATATCAATCCTCTATTAATTGTGTTGCCTAGCGTTCACCCGTCATGGTCCTTCTCGCCTCTCGTAAACACACCTCCCAGTGCACGAGCTCATCCACTTGCAGCAAGGGTTGACTCTGATTTACTGTTACAATTTAATGTGGAACCCCGCTTTATTTAAAAGCTTTTTTCTTGTTTTTTAAATAAGAATTTTATAAGGATATAAGTCTAAATTCTGATTTACTACGCGTTACGCTGTTTCTTCTTTAATGCATTATCAAACTGTGTGTTTGTACATATTTACATCACATAGAAAAGTGTCATAAGTATTTTTTTTTCTATTTTACTTTTTATATGGAGCTTCTGACAGACGATATGTTTGTATTATGCATTATCAAACTGTGTGTTTGTACATATTTGTATATAGCACATCACATAGAAAAGTGTCATAAGTATTTTTTTTTCTATTTTACTTTTTATATGGAGCTTCTGACAGACGATATGTTTGTATTATTCGTACACATTTTTATATGGCACATCCCATAGAAAAGTGTGGTATAAAATTTTTCTATTTTTCGTTTTATCTTAAGCTTCTTATAGATGATATATTTATACTATTCGTAGATACATATATCGCACATACCCTAGAAAAGTTTCGTAAGTCTAAATTTTCTATTTTACGTTTTAAATCTGAAAAGTAAAGTTGCTGTGATTATCCATGATACACGATAACCGTATTTAAGTTAGATAACTCCATCTCCGTGAGATGTCGCTGGTATCTCTTTTCGACGGGACCGCTTGATGATCATATTCATTTGTTTTCACACACCTGAATTTTTTTTTTCTTTCGACACTTTTCTATGGGATGTGGGATATATTTATACCTTATGCAAATCTTTTATCGAATTGCTTTTATTATTATTACCAATTCCAATAATAATTCCTGAGAAAATGTGGAATATTTTTATACACTGTGAAGTCTTATTGAAGAATTTGGAATTTCTCCAGCACTTTTAGAATTTTTCGAATTTATGATTATTCTTTGCATTTTTTAATTTATTTTTTTAAATATTCTTACTTTTCGAAATGCGAAACGGCTATCATGCATAATATTAATTACCTAGTCGAACTTTTTTGTTTAATTAAATCGTTTTTTAATTAACTAATAAAAGGTATCATTAAAAATAAAATAAAACTTTAAATTAGATGGACTATCGGCCGTTGTTCCCAATCCTACTGATCAACTGCTGAGCCGAAATTTTGCTCATCACTCCTCAAATGCACAAATACGCTCTTCACAACGCAACTCTCCGACCAACGGGCGAGCTGAGCGTTACTAAACAAATCGCTCAGCTGATCGGAGACTTAGCTTAGTCGATCAAAAAGTTGGGAACAACGGCCGTATGAGCTCCAAAAGTATTCAAAATCCAAGTAATGTTTTTACGCTTCTAACGTTTTAAGACAAGATTTTTATGCATAGCACAAAGGGTATCAATTATTATAGGCAATAATTATCAGCCTGAAACACTCATCTACATCGAAAAAATCTTCCGAGAAAAGATACATGACGCCAACGGGACTTGAACCCGTGCCCTTCTGATTGCCGGTCAGGTGCTCTCACCACTGAGTTAAATTATGCCTATCTCACAAAAAATAAAGTTTAAAGGAAGGAGATTTCTGGGAAGGAAAAGGGTTTAAGGGGTGGGTAGGAATCTGGGGTTTAGTGTGTCCTGGTCATCCGCCCCCAAGACCTTGACAAACCTCACCCCTTGAACCCGGGCACCCCTGCTAAATCACCAAACTAATTAGCGAATCACTTGGGGTGACCTATGGCAAAGGTGTTGGTTATCCAATAAAGGTTCCCGGGGCGGCGGTACTCATTCGGTATTAGATAAGCCGCCATAGCTCAATGGTGAGAGCACCTGACCGGCAATCAGGAAGACACGGGTTCAAGTCCCGTTGGCGTCATGTATCTTCTCTCGGAAGATTTTTTCAATGTAGACGAGTGTTTCAGGCGGATAATTATTGCTTATAATATTTTTTTACGCTTCTTCCATAGCTCTGAATGCAACGTATAAACATGAAAAAAATACCACGAGTCGAACTACGAATTAGGGGAAAGAATAATTTTGCCATAATTTCTGGTTCGGCTCACGGTTTTTTTCACCTGTTTGTACGCAGCATAATGTAGCCCAACTGCCGACTTAGGTTTGAAAAACGACTGCGCAATTTTCTCTTTTTTGTAAACAGCACCGGAAATATGAGAACAAAGGCCGCTCCAATTCGTGGGGGAAGAAAGCAACAACAGTGTGCTGTTATTTCTTTAAATTTTACTGGCGCGAATAAAAATGTAATCAGGTGTGTTGTTGTAAGGAGGACAAAAGATTAATGGTTCACAAGGCGCGTACATTAACTATAAGTTAAAAGTAAACAGGTAGTATTGTTAAAAGTTTTAGACTGGGTCAAGGTGTGTTAAATATCGTTTAAATTTTTTAAATATGACATCAAAACCATTGTTTTTTGCGGTAGCATGAGAAATGACATGATGGAATTTAAAAAGCTTTGTCTTTTTTATTATTTTATTTTAACATAATTTCATTCAGATGCACCAAGGAAAAAACTAGTTGTTTACCCGTTTAATCACACTCATAGAAAACGTTGTATCTCCCTACCTATCATAGTGAGAATTATGATCTAAACTTCCAAACGGTATTGGAAATCGATAACTACACGCTTCTTAATCAAATCTAAAAATTAACCACAAAATAATTAAAATGTACACCTTTTTTTAATACAAAGTTTCCGACGAAATAATGAAAATTCAGAATTTTTTTAGTAATTATTTTTATATGAAACGAAAAAAAAATGAGGTGATATAATTCATTTGTCTAATAAAATATGTGTGTGTGTGTTTTTTATTTGCATTATCAGCAATTTTAGTTAAAAAAAACGTAAGTTGAGCCAATTTTAAAACTTTTTAAAGTTTGCTTTAAAAATTTTAGTACTTATTTAAAACATCACAATATTATTTCTATTAATAGCATATTTCATCACCTTTTAAAAACAGTTTTTAGTTTTCGGAAAGGTTCACAAACATTCCGTTTATTTGGCTTTTATTGCAATGCGGAAATATTTTTATCTTCTGACAAAATACGCCCAATTTTTAAAGGGTTAATTGTGTACACCTGCTTATAAGTACAAAAAATCGACACTGTAAATAAATTCACTTGATATTCATACAAACTTATTGTTAAGATTTTTTTTACATGAATACCGCACAAGAGTCCAAACTGCTCTCGTCTGGAGCCAGTCGGTCTATGGCATCCCCAATTGGGGTATGTTGTGAGGCTGAAGGTAATGGGGAAGAGAAGGAGATGGGGAAGAGGGAGGTGGGGAAGTACCTGGCAATTCAGATCTGGTCACCAAACACGGCTAACGCCATTTCAAACAACGTTTCAATTCTGAATGGTGGTTTTACACCAGGGCGATACTGAGAGTATCTTCCACTCTGGAACATGCCGCAAATATACTATATATTATTTTAAAAGAATGAATTGTGAAATAACACGAATTAATCAAATAAAATTTATTTGCCACGCCGGGATTCGATCCCGCGACCTTCGGAGTGCTAGACAAGAGCCTTACCACTGGACTACGCCGGCCGTCGTTGGTGAATTCAGGTTTGAAATTTGTAAATAATGCAGAAATATTTACAATTATTTTTAATTTAGGGGGGCCAACTGTCGGGAGACCAACTGTCTGGTAAAAACACACCACTGATAACTTCTCACTATTTCTCGCAAAGGAATAATGTATCAAAAAGGGAAGATACAACGGAGTTCTTCGAAGCAGGACCACATTATACCATATTGTACAGATAGGTGACTACCTATTCATATAACAATTTATCACTGAAAATTGACGTAGAACTTGCTTATAAAATATTCATGTCGGAAACCTGAAAAGAAAATATGACAAAAGGTATCTATTCATTATGCGTTGAAGAAAACCACCTTTCACATTCACGACAAAAATTCTCAGAAACGTATTCAAGTAAAATCGCCTGAATTTCAATCAGTTGAATGAATTTGCTTTCAAAGGGCACTGTTAAAAATCTTCGCGTAGTAATTTAATTAGTTAATTTTGTTTTTTCGACTGCTCAAAAAAATAAAGGTCCCATCGTGTCAACGAAATCTATTATTTTCAATTTTATAATGGTTTTTGTTTTTACTCCTCATTTTACCCCAATGGTAAAAATAAGAATTGTTAATATTTAATTCTCAAATACAAATTCATTGAACGCCCCACATTTTGATTCCTGCCGAAAACAACAGCATGAAATTGGAATGTTTCGATTTACTTTGTGAAATATTAAAACGTTTTCCGATTATTTTGTGAAGAACTTTATTTGCCATATTATATAATAAAACTTTATCCGAAAATGGGTTCATTAGTAGGAGGTTTTTCCACTTGGAAGTATTTTTTATAGGCTTGATACTTTATTTTTTTCCAGACTTACAAAAGGACTTATTAAAAAACTTACTCGATTATTTCCAAAGCCAAGATGCGTTCTACTTGCATTTTTTAATTGAAGCATCTATAAATTTTTAAGCGATCAAATTTTCAAATCAAAATCACATGATTTTGTAAGCTTGTGCATTATTTCGCATGGCTTCGTCTTAAAGATCACCCCTTTAAAATACGTATAAGACATTTCGCCAATAAATGGAAGTGAATGGTACAAGCAGTCATATCTCATTCGGGCAAAGGATTTTGATGTTTATTGACTATTTTCTTTAATTGTTTTTATAGATGGACCCTACCTGAAGAATTTCTGGCATCAAAGACCAAGGTGTTCGTAAATGCCGGTGTCCTATTGAATTTTCAGTATATAATCCACTTGTCCCAAACAATACCGACATGTTAACAACTGAGTGGTCAAATGAGTCGAGTTCCCATCCCGGCATAGTGGGTTAATACATTAGATAAGTCCTCCATCACTACACAAGCAAAAAATTCTGCTTATAATGAAGGCTGTATGATGTTTTCAAATATTGTCAGGTCTTAACCTGGAAATGTTCACCTTTCTTTACAAAAAAAAACAAACTGATAAGGTGTTAGTTAAAATTCTCTCAGACGGTGAGCTCAGATGTCACGAATTAGCAGATTTTTACTGAATTTTTTTAAGGCAAAGCAATTTCTAACTGCTTAAACTTTGTTTATATCAAGAGCTTCGTGGAAAACGGATTTATCCATTTTATTGTAGAAAATACAAAAAACACATAATATTTTAATGTGTTCAAATACAAAAAGGTTAAATGTCAGACGAAAAAAATTGTTTAGCTATTTATTTTCAGAAAAGCAGAGGAATTTTATTATATTTTTTACGTCTGAGAAATCAGAATACCAACCAAACCGACTGGTAAAAGTATGGTCAGCATAATAACTTTATTAATAGTAAAAAAACTAGCGAAATGAATTGCATGAAATTTTTTCGATTCTTATGCTCAATAAATAATTTTTATTATTATTAGAAAAATAATAATTTCGGTCAAGTGAAACTCGGGTTCAATAAACTTTAAAATTGAAATTTTCTTTGATTTTTCAAAATTGCATAACACCAACATTAATTTATTAATGAAATAGTTCTATATTTAAAATGTGTTTCAATTTTTATTTATTTATATTTTTGACAACTGTAATAATTTTTCAAGGTTGATGCAAATACATGATTTATAAACAATGACGTTATATAAATAGACACGGGGTAGATATCTCAAAATGGGAAGTCAAAAGCAAGGCAATTGCACTGGTCTCGATTTCTAGTACTTTAGTACTAAACTGTCACTTGTAGAGTAAGGTCGTGTCTTACCAGAAGGAAAATTGCCAAAATGCCCTCCTGTGTGATGAAAAAATATTTCCATTACCTACACGGCAAATAGTAGTAACAAATAACATTTAACAAATAACATTTCATTTATATTTTCTTACAAATTACTTATTATTATCGATTACTATAAATAATACAATTAATTTTCATGCCTCCCATCCGACAATTTTATCACTAAAAATATATAACTTCAAACTTTCGGACGATTGTGTAGAAGGGTAGTTCATGCGTTGGAAGTTCGAGTTGGAAGTTTGGCTTCGGTGTGGAATTAGCATATTTTTTTAATACATGAATAACTTTTGAATTAAGAAATTACTGAAAACCGCTGAAAACAAAAGAGTGTTGCTCACTTGCCACATTATTTTGCGAGTATGTTAGACGATGGCGAGTCTATTTATGTATCGTCATTGTTTATAAATCTGAACCCAAAGAATAAACCTCCTAAGTCCATAGCTAAGTCTATAGATATGTGTGGTTTATCATCAAGGTACAGAAATACTTTCAACCCCACAAAATCCCAAAATTGATTTTGTGCACGGGTCTGAGCTGGTTTCAATGTGAGAGAGTCCTACCTCAATTTTCTTCGCTTCAATTTAATAAATTATATTGTAATTATTTTGGAAGTTTCGTTTCCAGAAGTACAAATTCAAACAAATTTAATAGAGCTCAACTACAATCAAAATTTCCTTATTTCAATCAACTCTTCCAAAAGACTATGGTGTATAATTTTGTGAATTTTTGAACCGTATTTCATCTATTTCCAGCAACATGCTAGTTCCAATGCAGTCGTACGTGGGGTGGTAGTTGGAAGGTAAAACACAGGTGTCGTTTCGGTTGCCGCATTGGAATCCCCCCTTTACCCCACCTGTACCGCGCTTTTCACCGTTTCCCCCTGTTTCTCCCGCTCCCCCCCGTTTCGTCCAGTTTCCCCCCTGACCCACCCTGCACCACCCCTAAGTACCCTCCACCACCCGCTTTCCCCCTAATGCCTCAGCGTTGGAAGACCTTTCATACACGGCTGCTGAATGTGTAGGTACCGTGTTTCAACGTTTGTAGCGCGTTTTTTCAAAGTTAACGAATGCCAATGTGGGTGTGATGAAGTTTACTGTGCTACATGTTGGTAATGACGCTTTGAGATGTGCGGTATTTTTTAAGACGTGCGTGATTACTTCCAAACCTTTCGCAGTATGAATACAAATCACAAAGAACATTTAATTTTATTTATTTTATTTTAAATACATAAACGGCTATACTGCCTTTTATAAATAAACATATAATAGAGTACAAAAGTAAGAAAAGTAATATCATTACATAATAGTAGTTTTAAACTTAAAAAATAACATACAATTATTTTGTGTATCACAACAAAAAATAACAAGAAATAAAAGTGAGAAATATCATCATTTCATTTCAACATGTCCATATTGCGTGTATAAAGTTACATTATGGAAAAAATAAAAAAAATAAAAACTTAAAAATTTAAGTAAAAATAGTAACAATATTGAATTCACCTAACTTTCCATAGTACATTTTTGAGGTGAAACTTCTTTAGAGCCGTTAGTGACTTGAAATTCGGGTGAAACGGAAATGCGTCACAACTCGGTTCTACACAAATACTCGGTTCTAATAATATGCGATAAATTCGCATTACATTACAACGCGTGCCTTCCATAGGGTAGTTGGCAAGGTGCCTGACAAATCTCAGCGGCCAGAGAGATAGACATCAAGCGATCGGGGTTCGAATCCTTCGAATTCCAAAAAAAAAATATTTTGTGAAATCAATATCCAATCTTCAAACCACAAGCAAAAAAACAAGCAAAAGAAAAGAAAGCGACATCTAACGATTTTCTAGTTTCACTTCTACTGCGTGTGAATTACACACTCTAATTTCTGGACCTCAAGGGTACGAAGAGGGAAAGCGAATTTATGTAATTATCTTAATATATAAAAGTGAATATTTATTTGTTTGTCCCTTATGCGTTTGATGAAATTTATTAGTGAGCTCTGGCGTTATGAAATTATTTCCTGCACTATTCATCCGATTGCGATAAAACTTTGGTGAGTTGTTGTGCGCATGCCCGCGAAGGTTTCTTTATAATGGAGATCTCTGGTGTTGAAATTTTTATAAAAAAACTTACGAAAGGTTGCGCATGTATAGTTTGAAGAGTGTGTGTATTTCATATAGTTTAGCGGCAGGGAGGGAGGACGGAAGGTTCGAGGGAGGGGGAATGCTGTGAAGGTGCGGGAGGGGAAGAGGAGGTGGAAGAGGAAAGGGAACGAATGGGAAAGGACACGCAGGGAGAAACAATTTCAATATATATGTAGCAGTGCAACGCAAGTTTTAAACAAATTTGCGAGTTTCATATGTAAGTCTGGAGTCAAGATCAGATTTAAAAGAGTTGGGCCGTTGAGCAAATTTTAGATAAAGCTTAACAGAAGAGAATTTTTTTTATAGAAGGACAACCAAAAAATATATATGTTCTCTCTTCTAGACCACGGAAAGTGTAATCTGGAAAGTAAAGCATGTAAACTATAAAAAGGTGAGAGGGACTGAAACAATGTTCAATTATGTGGTGTATTAGAAGGTTACTACTTGACAAACAGAACAATGAAGAAATGTTTTTGTTATTAGTTTTGGGATATTATGCCGTGTTGCCCTACCGTGTTGGCTAAAGAAGGAGGTAGGCATAATATCCCAAACACTAATAACGAAAATACTTTTGGCCGTGAAAATCTAAAATCGTATCTAATGAAGAAATGTGTTGAAAGGTGACGAAAAAGAATAACGAACACACCTAATCTAACATAACCTGTATTTCTATCATGTTTGTTAAATCGGTACGGGTACCGCCGCGCCGTTCTAGGATTTATTGGATAATTATCACCTTTGCCGTAGTTCACATCAAGTGTTCAGCTACATTTGGAGACTTAACTCTTCAATT
Organism: Limnephilus marmoratus; assembly: GCA_917880885.1. NCBI lineage: Eukaryota > Metazoa > Arthropoda > Insecta > Trichoptera > Limnephilidae > Limnephilus > Limnephilus marmoratus. The sequence goes on from OU862924.1 coordinate 8,752,752, forward strand.
CCCAGTGTCACCTGTAGGTGACAGAAGTTTAGTATTTTTTTTCTACCACATGGAAATTTTATTTTTAAATTCTACTACTACCATAGTAAAGGCAAATTGTTACTCTAATCGTTATTTTTTTCTGGCAACACTAGCCACATGCCATTTATCAAATTCATTCTCGTGTTTCACGTGGAATTGGAGCAGTCTGAGTTTGTATGATCTCTTGCGACATAAAGTGAAATAAAAATGCCTAAGCCGTAAGTATTACTTTTTTTTCTTATTATTTACAATAAATGAATAAATAATCTAAAGTACAAATGTATTGTATGACAAAAATTATTTATAGAATGTTTGATACAACCTTGGAAATATGCCGTGTCACCTGTGGGTGCCACTGGGCATTGTAACTATTGACTTGGTATAATGACTCTATTGTTCGAAATCCATTCTAAGTAATAAATAACTAGACCGTTGTTTACATTTTGGCCTCATCGCTACGTTGTGATGGTGTTTTAGAATTTGTTTACATATTACAGGTTGACGTTAGATGAGATTGTGGAGTTAGTGACAGACATATGAATCCGGAATTTATACCTTTTTCCTTCCCAGAACTTCAAATGCATCCTAAAAATACCCTCCACAGTATCCCCAAATATGACGTGGGCCCTGAGGGGAATTATTTTCCTCAGGGCCTTCTGTGTAGAAGTAATGTAAAAAAAAGCCTTCTGTTGTCCCTTTACTGTTCTGTCCCGCTGTCCGAGAATGTTTTCTACTTCTTAAATAATATAAATAACACAAATACCTCGATCTAATTAAAAAATTCAACGTTAAGTAGATATTTTATTTTAAATAAAAGAAAGTTGTCTTTATTGCGAAGATCTCGTCGATATATGAAACCTAGATGCGGATTTTGTGATCGGAGAAAAGTACAATATATTTTATTTTCATAATACCTAGTAAGATTGTGAAATTCGTTATTATTAAAAAATATTATATTTTTTACTTTTATATTCCATTTGGTTACATTTCTCTGTATGCGCGTTCTCGGAGTTAACTCTAAATTAGTAATTTATTGTTTTTCGGAGGCGTCTACTAATATCTAAAGGAATTCCAAAAACTGAACAAATCGAGATAATATCTATGAGAACTAAAGTGAGGATGAATATCTACAGCTCAAACTGCTGACTAATATCTATGAAAACCAAAGTGAGAACGAATATCTACAGCTTAAATTGCTGACTAATATCTATGAGAACCAAAGTGGGGACGAATATCTAGATACAGCACTGGCAGAGGTTGGATTTGCAATTATATATAGCATATTTGAATAACGTATTTAGGTTAGGTTAGGTTTTCCGTACAACCTTTTGCTCAGCTGCCCTCTGTAGATGTTAGTCCCACCTACGCTCCATGGATATTAGTCATCACTGGGACCGTCATAGATATTCGTCCGACCTTAGCTCTGTAGATATTAGTCCTCACTCTGAAGTTCATAAATATTAGTCCAACATACGAGCTGTAGATATTCGTCCGATATACAGGCTGTAGATATTAGTATCTGGAGTCTTGTTTTTCTACTAACTTAACGAGTCTAACAGCTATATAAAATAAACATAATAACTTTTTACGTTTACCATCATTCTTCCTGTCTTATACTTTTTTGAAAACGCCTAATAATTATATATTTTTGGGGTGAACACATCTTTAGCACCTTTGTGATCTGAAACTCGATGAAACGAAAAATATATAGAAAATCACAAAAAATATACGAAAAACTAAAAAGAGACAAAGACTTTAAGAGAATGAGATAGAATAATCGATCTCCTATTTGTGTGATGCTTCGTAGCCTCCCCAATCTTGCTCACTTTAGTTTTCTGAAGATTTCACTTCAACCGCTTGTGAACTGCACCCTCTGATTTTTTTTTTAAATTATATTTTTTCACATTTTTATTTTCTTCGCAATGCAGAGAGTGTTGAAAGATATACATTTAAGTGAGTAGCGCAGAGGCCACCTCTGCATTGTTTATTAGGAAGTGGAGAGGGACTGCAGCAAGCCGGGAGTTGATAGATTAGGTTACTTACCTGATGGCAGCCTGGACTTAGAAATCTAACCGCCGTACTTCCCTTTCAAGATTTCGGTCATGAAATCCGACAGCAATGACGGTGGAAACCGACTATTGAAAAATATAATTAGAACAAAAAAGCTTCATTCCTAATACTTATACACTCCTAATATGCCATCCAAGATTCCATGCGCCTCCCCCAATGATATGTGCAGGCTGGAGGCTTGATCAGGCGACCTTGACTGTCCTTTGTCCTGCCTCTGACTACCCAACGCTGAATTTTCTTTTAGTCTTCGGGTATTTTACCCCAAATATTCAGTTAACATTCTTTGAGGCTTCACTGAGTGGTTGGCTAAAGGACATGGAAGCTAAGTGTAGTTTGTGGTCAGACCGAGATTTATTTTATTGCTTATGTTCTCTATTTTATGCAGGTGCTTGTAGGTTCTTACAGATGCAATGCCGCCTCATGGAGCCTCATAAATGAGTTTTTTATCTTTGTCTTACTGACCTATTTTTTGCATTTTGTTTTTCCTGTTATGTTTTTCCTGTTTGTTTTGGCATTTTGTTTTTCCTGTTATGAAATAAATTAAGCATATCGTGGTTCCCGAACTAGACGCTCGTTTTGGAGATACTTACCTCGCATCTAGTCCAGGTTATGATTTTAACTCACTAATCACAGAAGGTAATATATAGAAATAATATTAACTACGTGGTATAACATTTAGTCATTTATTTAATTTAACTTTGCGACAACAATTAAGTACGATTAGGCAAATATAAAGAATTACCACTCAGAATCGAATCGCCACCGAGAATGAAAACGGGTTTGCTCGAAAAGTGCAAATCACCTCCTTTTCATTGTTCGGTGTTGCACGCCTAGAAAATACTTTTATGGCTGTAAAGTTATTTGAGGAATGTAGGTACCGCCATAAGCACTTGCCTACTGCTTACTAACAACGTATGCAGGGACATTGGAGGTCTAGATTCGTTCAACATAAATAAATGTAGCTTCGTTTAACAAAAAAAAATTAAAATCTTGCGAAAGCCTTGAAGGAGTAACTGTTACTTATACCAAGGCGGGTAAGGTAAATAAATTCGTTGCATATCAATACCAACTTGTTAATAAAGTAATTTTTGAAGCCGATTTTTGGTTTCAAATTGGTAAAAATTCACAAAAAAATTAATTTTAAAAAGGCCAACTGTAGACGGGGCAACTATCAAGGACCAAATGTTGAGGAGCCAACTATCATTGGAACAACTGTCGGGTAATCAAGTATCCAACTTCTAATTTAATTTTAAACAATATTTTTGAAAATCAGATAATAATTCGTCTTGTTTTTATAATCAGTCCATAGCGTAGCTAACGAAATAAATTAAGTAGAGAGCAAATCTAAATAACGAATTCTTATCGTCATAATCTTAGAAATGAAATTTATATACCTAAATATTTCTGAATTAAATGGATCATTTTCACTGGCCAATTCGAACTTCGTGTGGTACATTATTATTAAAAAAAGAAAAAAACAAAGGTCACACAAAACATCCATAATCTATATAAATAACCTATAACCAAGTTCTTCACTTCAGAATCCTAAATGTGTATTTGTTGCGCAAATCCATTACCGCAAAACTCCATTAAAATTCACTGGTGCTCGGATCTCCGAAACATTTAGTCCTAAACTTTGCTCAACAAGTCTTTGTGTCCGCCAGTCGCGCGCTTCCCCCATATATTGCCCGGCCCGCCCAAGGGTAAACAGACCGGGCCGATACGGGAGCGCTGAGTCATGTTTGTCCGCAGCAAAAGCCTTGGAGCACGGTCATCTAAAGCGGGGGAGGCGGGGAGGGTTGGGAACAAATTTGCATTTTGTTTTTCACGGTTTATTTTTTGGGTAATTATTTTTCGATGCTCGATCTTGCTCAGCGGTATTTAAACGGGACGGACTGCATTAAACATTGTTTGTAGTGCGGACGTGTAAAATAAGTTTTGCAAAAAGAAATTATGTATGATAAATAAAAACACCTAGGTAATACGTATGATGTATCCATACAATCAAAGCTGAGGTATTAATCTAGATATAAGATGTTCAAATTAATTAAATGCAAGGGTCAAAACAACAAACAAAATGTAAATAAATACAGTTTCAGCAAGAACCAAGATGTAGAAAGGTGTGGCGCTCTGTCCTCTTTGCTCACTCCTGAGGAAATACGGTATGATTATTAGGTAGTTAACGGCTGCGGTTTTTTTTTTTTAATTTTGTAGTTTTTTATTAATTTGGGAGGCGAGTTTGAATGGTTCGCTACGTTTAGCAATAGTGCTGTAATTATTCATGGGGTGAGGTTTATTCTATTTCTTGGCGGCGAATGCGTTTGCCACACTATTGCGTAGCGGGCCTGATCGGCAGAGACTGGTTGAGGGAGACCTAACCTATCTCTTAACCCATCTCTTTGACTCGTGCTAAAACCCCAGATTCCAACCCATCCCTCATATATTTTTCATTCAAAATCAAAATCATTTATTGTACAAAATTTTTATTTAGTACAAAAGGTATAACTTATAGGTACCTATGTCCTATTTTTTTCAGTTAACCTAACATGTTATACAGATATGAACACAAATGAAATATAAATATAAAAGTGGTGTAATACAAAGTGAATTTGTTTTAATTTATTATATAAACATAATATAAAAACACTTAATGTGTAATGAGACCTGTTCAGAAGGAATGTTTTTAGTGATGACTTAAATCTGAGTGTATCTTGTATTTGTTTAATATCATGTGGAAGGTTGTTGTATACTTTAATGGCCATGTAAAAGGGTCCTTTATGGAAAATTGTTTTGTTTGCTTTTGGTATTAATAAATTTTCTGTAAACCTTGTAGAGTGTTTATGTGTAGAGTTTTTTTGTGGAAACTTTTCTGGAGATGATCGCACTAACATGCATCACTCCATTATATATATTTCCCAGAACTTCCTCCCCTTCCTTTCCCTAAAAGGACCCTCCACACATTTTCTCAGAGCCGTGTGCAGCTAATGTAAAAAAAAGTTTTATGGAAAGCATTTTAAATCATTCCTTCGTACCTCTAGCAAGTAAGCAAAGTTTGTTTGATTTTATTTTTACCACAATAAATTAATTTCCGTTTTGTTCACAAAGAAATTTTCAAACAATTCATAAAATCACCCTTTCTCTCGAAAACTTGCGGACTTCTAAAATTTTACAAACGGGCAAAAAAAATCATGAACCCCCTTTTGAATATTTTCCCACTAAAACCGGTTTTTCTCTTCTAATGATATTGTTATCCCGAATTCCAATAAACTTCGCCCACTCTTACCCCTCCCCCTTCCATTTACCCCATCCCCTGTATTTAATCTGTGATCTGTATTTAATTTTTAACTTCAGTTTACTTTTTCTCCTGAGATGTGAACATTGTTCATGAAACATGCAGAGTATAATAATAATAATAATAATTGGATAATTTATAAAGCGCCGTTTTTGTGAAAAATCACCTCAAGGGCGCTGTACAATTTATTAGGAATGCTTAGGTTCTAACTTATTTTACTATTTATAAATGGATACAGAAACATACTTACCTGGCAGGTCACTTACGATAAACACACTTTAATTAGAAAGTTTATGGAGAAGATACGGCTTTGCACGCGGAGGACATTACAGTTAACACACTGGACATTGCATGATTTTACATTATTTGCTACCCTAGTATTACATTTATGAATAGATTAGTGGCAAAATTAGAGTTGGTATTTATTTTAAAATACTGGAGAATTTAGGACTATTGGAGATTAGTGGCAAAAGTATTGTTGACATTTAGGACTCTTTAGGGCTGGAGAATGTTCATGAAATGACCTTCACAAACGCTTACATTTTTTTTTCTTTTTTTTCTACGTTTTTACAGGTTAGTTATTTACGGTGTCGAGGGCATTAAATATGAAGGTGAAAGATTTTGAGTTTATGGATACGACTGTCTGAAAAGGTGAGTTTTAAGTCTGTGATCATTCTTAAGTCATATGGCAGTCCATTCCAGGCTTTAGGTCCTGACACTCCGAAAGCGCGCTCACCGAACTTAGTATCTGGTGTGCGCTTTGGTTCCTTTAACCTTCCGATAGCTGATGACGCTGCTGACCTCAGGGTTGACTGACGATAATTGGAATTTTCTGGAATACACAATTCCGATAAGTAAGCCGGAGCCATTCCGTTAAGGGACTTAAATACCATCCAGCAGAGCTTAAACTGGATCCTTTCAGGACATTTAAGCCAGTGTAGATTTTTGAGATGCTCTGAAATGTGGGAATATTTAGATACGCCGGTGATAAGTCTTGCCGCAGCGTTGAAAATGGATTGTAATTTGTTGATTTGATATTTTGGAAGACTTGCATATATTCCATTGCAATAATCTAAGCGTGAAACCACATACGAATTGACTAGTAATTTAGTCGCCTCAGTTGGCAGGTTTCTTCTTACTGCTTTAATTTGCCTCAATTGAAAAAATCCCCTGCTTACGGTTCTGTTCACTTGAGTTTTAAGGAAAAAATCAGCGTCCAGATTGACACCCAGTAGTTTTATACAAGTCTTTGGAGTGATGTCGCTTCCTGAAATGGTTATTGGGGAGTTATCAATGTTATACTGACGTCTGCTTGTGGCGGTCCAAAGAAACTCAGTCTTTAACGGATTAAGTTTTAATCTATTTGAGGTCATCCAGCGGGTAATTGCTTCTAGACACTCAATTATGCGAGTTTTTAGACTGTCTACTTCCTCTGGTAAGCAGTAAAAGTAAGCTTGTTGGTCATCAGCGTAGCAGTCAGATAGAAGGCCAAATGATTCGATTATTTTAGCGACATCATTTGTGAAGAGGATGAAAAGAAGTGGGCCCAGAACAGACCCCTGGGGAACTCCAGATGAAAGGGTTGCATATTTTGATTGGTTTTTCCCTACCTTTACGGCTTGTGTACGGTTACCCAAGTACGATGTCAGCCAGCTTTTAACGCCGCCATTTAAACCAAAGGATTCTTCTAATCGTTTAATAAGATGTATAAAATAAAGTGTTGTATACAACAAGCTACATCTGTTCACAGATATGAGTTTCGATTTAAATTTAACTTAATCGGTTTTATCCTACACATTTTTTGTCAAAGTAATTTTATTCAGGATCTCAATATTAAATCTAGACTTGCCCTCCCGTGGGACACGTCTTTAAATAATCGTAGAAACTCTCCATAAAGGGCAAGATAAATTAAGAAGAGCATATTTCTCTAAAATTTTCAAAGTATCCGATATCAAATAATATATTTAATTTTATCTGACATTTTGAGTGAATTTCTAAGTGTTGGTGTTGTAAGGAATGTAGAAAGGGCCCGGAGCAGTTTAAAACTGACTGTTGAAGTGGTGCTTTGTAAATTTTGTAAATGCGCCCTCAAGGTGAACCTTTCACAACGGTGTGAGAGGTCATCTTTATCGTTTTAAAGATGGCTTTAAGACATTCATTATTTGGGTTGTAAACATTAAATAAACCTGACAAGAAATTCAGCGTACGTAAAACAATTGTTCAATGCATTTTAGAAATCAACGTTTGATGAAATGGGAGAGATTTATTTTTGATAATTACTACATTATTAGAAACAAAATGAGAGAATGTAAACTTTGTGAACTTATTAGTAATATAAGAACACGTGAACAGTCTTCGGTACAATAGTAATTTGTAAGGTAAGATAGGAGAAAAAAATATTAGCATTGACGGAAGCACAAAGAGCCGAAAACGATATGCATGTTCTCGTTCATGTAAGCGTGGTGAGGAGGAGAAGGATTTGGAGAAGAGAAAGGAAATGGAGAGGAGAAAGTTGGGGAGTATCTGGCTGTTCAAATCTGGTCACCAAACAAGGCTAAAGTCATTTCAAGCAAGGTTTCAGTTCTGGATGATGATCTTACACTTGACTTAGGGAACGTACCCATACTACGTAACACGTTTAGGGGGGGGGGGGGGGGTCTTCAAAATGGGTGACCCGACAATTCGTCCTGCGACAATTCATCCGGCGACAGTTCATCCTGCGACAGTTCATCCGGCCGACAGTTCATCCTGCCGACAGTTCATTCTGCCGACAGTTCATCCCGCCGACAATTCATCCGGCGACAATTCATCCTGCCTGATCATTTAGAAGATTTTTATTAAGTAAGTATGCAAAGAGGATATACGGCCGTACAACCAAAATCGATATACTTATATCGGAAGACATCTTGAGTGGAAATCCGCTGTAAAAATATTTTTACTAACAATAATTTCGACTCTCCGAAGAAGCATGCGTGAATAACAAAATACGACATACTTATACGTGCAGTCGGCTTAGCAAAGAACGGTAAAGATTCCTACTTGCATCTAATATAACTTTTTTATCTGAAATTAACACCATCTTTTTATGGTGAATTGACTGATTTAAAAAAAAAAACACAAGAGTCCCAAAAGTCTCGAGCCAGTGAGTGCCAATGGCATTCCCAATTTCGGTATGGTGTGATGCTGAAGGTAGTGGCGAGGGGAAGGAGATGTGGAAAACGTATCTTCCTGGCTATTCAGATCTAGTCTCCAAACACGGCTAGGTTAGGTTAGGTTAGGTTAGGTTGTACGGCCGTATATCCTCTTTGCATACTTACTTGAAGAAAAAATCTTCTAAATGATCAGGCAGGATGAATTTTCGCCGAATGAATTGTCGGCGGGATGAACTGTCGGCAGGATGAACTGTCGGCAGGATGAACTGTCGGCCGGATGAACTGTCGCAGGATGAACTGTCGCCGGATGAATTGTCGTAGGATGAACTATCATGGAACCTTCAAAATGTCACGTTTGGTACAAATGAGCGGCGGGTTGCTTAGGTTTTTGGTCACCGGGGGGGTTAAAAATTGCAAAAAGTTGGTCACGTAGTATGGGTACGTTCCCTTATATCTTCCACTCTGGAACGTGCCGTAAATATACTGTATATTACTTAAAAATAATTAATTGTGAAATTACACAAATTCGTCAAATAAAATGTATTTGCGAACTTCGGGATTCGATCCCGCGACTTTCAGATAGAGAGTCAAGAGCCTAGACTACATAGGCCGTCAGTTAAACCAACTCAAGGCCGGATTGGCCATACGTTGAAAAATGTGCGACAAACCTAGCGCCAACTCCGAAGGGGCGCCGTGAGAAAATAACGATCGTTTTAAATAATTCACTTAAAATATTCCTTGGATCAATTAAAAAATACCCATAATAAGAGATAATTACTCGTATTATATGCTAGCAGCACTCACCTGTCAACCCTTTCGAACAGTTCTGCGCCTGCAATTATTATTAACGCTTTCCAAGTTTTAAATTCATCGCGGATTTTTTTACAAATTCCATATTTTTAATTTTTTTTATTTTATTTTTTTTTTTTTTTTATTAGTAATAGAAGGTACATAAATTACAAATAATTTTTATACAGTAATTAATTACATAGTAGAATATTTGATGTACCCCCATAATTAAGCAAGGCTTGTGTGTATGGGGGGGTGTTAACGTAAGATCTATTTTTGCATTTGTGTCTTATGACTTGTCCGCATTAGAAGTGTGGTTTAGTCGAGTAGCGAGTAACTTGCTACTTGACTCGTCGAAAAGCGTTCGCATTATATTCAAGTAAGCCGGGCGTTGCAAAATGACCGGCTGCCACACAACAAAGTAAATACGCTAATCAAGCTGATTGTAATTCTTATTTCAGAAGAGGTGGAAGAATAAATTAGTAAAAAAAAATTAATAAACTATGGACGAAAAAAGAGGTTTAGCAGCATAAATAAAGATTTTTTTATTTATTTTTATCAAGTTTAATTTGTAGAACTCCATTTCAATTTTTCTTTTTTCATTATATAATCAATAATATTATGATCAAACTAATAAAAACAGTTTATTTTTAAACAAGTTCTGACAGTTTGATAATGCCTTCAGAAGGCGAAACAGCTGTCACGCGTAATAATAATTACACACCAGAACTTGTTTAAAAATAAACTGTTTTTATTAATTAATAATAATATTATTGATTAAATGTGTAAAAAAAAAAAAATCAAAAATATAATATTTTAGAGAAGCATCTTCACTCCAACGGCACGATAATCTGCGCGTTTAATAATGAACTCTGCTAAAACGACGGGTTCGCGCATGTCATCGCGCAGGGACGTGTGCTGGGGTCGCTACCCACCCGAAAAAATAGAACGAAATGGATTGACTACTAAGGAGCTGACTAAACAACTCTTTTTTTTTTTTTTTACATGAGCTCCACACAGGAGGCCCTGAGGAAAATAATTTCCCTCAGGGCCTATGTCATCTTTGAGGATGCAGTGTGGAGGGTTTTTTTTAAGGAAAGGAAGGAGAGGAGAGTTCTGGGAAGGAAAAGGGTTTAAGGGGTGGGTAGGAATCTGGGGTTCAGTATGTCCTGGTCATCCGCCTCCAAGACCTAGACAAACCTCATCCCATGAACCCGGGCACCCCTGCTAAATCACCAAACGTAGCGAACCACTTGGGGTGACCTATGGAAGAAGTGTTGGTTATCCAATAAAGGTTCCCGGGGCGGCGGTACCCATTCCCGCCTCCCAAATTGAATCTGCTAAAATTGTGGTGTTAGGACGCGTTTAGTTACTAGTATACTCGCTACTCGACTAAACTATTAAGGCTTACACCAAAAAAATCAACTTGCGTTGATAAGTTTCGATATTCTGGACAAAGGAGAATGGTATCCATAATTAGTAAAATGTTGATTGAGGAACAGCAATTCATTATTTCGGAGTCCACGGGAAGGGATGTTGAACTGGATGAGTTGTAACAAAGCAGGTGTTTCGTAATGCCCTTGATATTTTTGAATGTGTAAATTAGATCAGAGTCCTTTCTACGTTTTTCCAAAGAAGAAATGTTTAAAGTTTGTTCAATTTCATCAAATGAGTACTCGCCTCTTTCAAGTCCTAACCTCCAAGCTAAGATCAAACGATAAAATTGCGATTTGCACAATGTATTCCACAATAAAATCTTCTCCAAACAAATACTTTATTACCCTAAGTGCGTCGTAAACAGAATTAATACCGCTGTTTGGTTTGTGATCAAAGTCTGAGATCTTATTCATTAAACTTGGTCCAAAATAAAACATTCATAGACAAACGTCGAATATAATATCTTTGAACTCCGTGGACTAACGTCTAAAAAATTGTAAATCCGAAGTAATGCATGCACACTGCACACTAAGTGATGCCTTGAGCTCTCCATATTCTTAGATGCAGCAGATGAAGAGGTTCGTATGACGTTATCGCTAAACCGCAGACAAAATGCATTATTTACGTTCTACTTGTATTTCAGCGAATCATTTTATTTTTTTTTATTTTTTATTTATTTATTTATTTTTTTAATTATTATTGTACAACAGAATAATTCCAATTACAGTACAATTTAGTAACCCTATCAGCATTTAGGCAAGTGACTCTTCAATAGTGTTTTTAAGGCATATTAAGAACAGTCACTTACATCCAAATGGTTTGCAATTTCATTTAACAGCACCACTCCCCTCGTCATGCTATGCTTTGCCAAGACGTCTGTTCTGCCGTTCGGTACTTTAAATAAGTCATGATGTCGACTTCGGCTGTAGTGGTCTGGTACATATAAATCATAGCATCCCAAGAGAAATGGGCTATTGATGAAATTGTTCCAAATTTTGAAAGACAGAATAGCAAGACTTGCTTTCCTTCTAGTTTCTAGGCTCACAGAATCAGTTTCCTCAAAATCATGCTCGGAAGAACTAGCGACATTAACCCCTACCCACCATAATACGATTTTCTAAAACCAGTCATTTATTTTATTCTCATATGTTAAATGTTATAACAATATTTTATATTCCTTTCAACAAAACCAACTGTGTGGGCTTATATATAATTCAGTCTCTGTCTGTGTATATTTTTGACCAGTTTAATTTTATACCCTGAAGATGTTTGTGTAGAGCAAAACCGGTCGGTACATAAAAAAATTAAATAATTAAATCGTGGTTACAAACTAGGTTATTGGTTTATTTCAGTTAGTAAATATTCAGTTTGGTTTGGTACTTTGGTCTCAAATCTAAAATTAAGATTTGTATGAAACGGGCCACGCAGACGTTCCTCTTAAGAATAAGGTTACTTCTTATTTCTACGTTTGGTCATTTTTTTTAAAGTTTTGAATTCTTCCTTTCCTGTATTTCAGCAATAATTTTTGATGCCTTTTGTCGCCTTCGCAAATCATTAATTTAACAGTCAGTTTCCAACTATTTGGTTTAGCGGTGATTAAACCGATCCGCAACTAATTAAAGTTATATTCCGCACTAATTGGCTCATAATAATTATTGGAATCCCTTAATTAAATTATGGAAACTCTCATCAATTTCAGGCTTGATAATGATTTCTACGGGGGGCTTAATTGAGTTTGATATAGTTCAAAGTAATTCGAATGCTGGCATATAAATTAACCTAAACCAATTTACATATCTTAGCCAAATTAAGAATCCTACCTCTAATTATTACAAATCTAAAACTACATAAATACACCCCCATGACAATTGACATCCGCGAATATTTTTTGCCATTTCACTCTCTTCGAAAATTGATAAGAAATGAACTAAGGGAACGTACCCATACTACGTGACATGTTTAGGGGGGGGGGGGGGTCTTCAAAATGTCACGCTCCATACAAATGAGCGGCGGGTTGCTTAGGATTTTGATCACCGGGGGGGGGGGGGGGTTAAAAATTGCAAAAAGTTGGTCACGTAGTATGGGTACGTTCCCTAACTTGAGAAAACTGATAAATACAAAGGAACTAATTTTTAGTTTCTAAATGTGTGTCGGTGTTTAAATGCTCTTCAATGAAGTTTTCGAGATCAAACAATACACTGTTGACTTTTATTTATGGTATTTATAATTGGGGCTTGGACAACAAGTACACCACTGTCCTTAATTGGGAGGCGGCAGTAGCGATTCTGAGCTCCTGATCCTTGATAGCAATTGTATTCATATAACTCTCTGTATTATTATTGATAGTTTCACCTTACCGCTAGAAGTGCCATCTGTGAGGAGCACCTCAAACTATTAACTAAGGTATCACAGATAAGTGTCTGCTCAACATCATCATCATGAAAGACGCTACACTAGCAACATCAACACCTGGCGGTCATCTTCAGGCTTTCTCTAATTCTTCACTCTGTTGAAACTACGATTTTTAAATGCTGACAATGTTTATTCAATTGCCACGCTGCATCGCATGCGCGTCGAGTCCCATTTTTTCAATGACTGAGCGGTTTAAAAAACCAAACGTTATTCTGTTCCGAATATAGCTAGCAATAACTAATGTGTGTTAATAAATGTTTCTATATGTTATTTTAACCTCCGTGTTTCAAGCCCTGTCTGATGACTTTGCGTTTGTGAAACTACGTAAATAATAAACTTAATCTGTTTTAAAAATTCAACCTCTTGAATGTAATCATATTACTATAATTTTCATATTGTGTTAACTTCAAGGAAGCGATGTTTGCTTGAACACCATCAATGGAAATCACCATGGATGGAAATCGGCCATTTTACCAATGCTCGATGTCATAATATTTCAAATAATTTGTGATAGCACTACAGCCTCTGCTTCTCCTGACTTCCATTAGCAAAGTATTTGGTAGGAAAAGCAGAGGAAGATTACCGATAAGTTGGAGTGATCAAATGAATATCGCAGGCATCTGAAAAGTCACTGTCCGCGGCTCTTTTTGTAACCCAAGACCGTCAGGAATGAGGTGCATTCGTGATCCGGATGTATGACGAGACGACTAAAAAATTCACACAATGCTCCGAAGTATTTTTTTTAAATTCTACAAGGCACTCTATCAAAATATGTCGCTGTGTTCTGTGATATTTGTGAAGTGTACCTATTGTGCGAATTAATGTGAACACAAGTGAAGAATTAGAAAAAATAATATATATTCTTTATTGAAGAAAAAAATAGAGTAACAATTACAATTATTTTTTTTAATACGAAGTGTGTCCTGCCTTAACTTTTATAACTTCTTGTACACGGTTTGGCATAGAATCAACATTTTTTTTACAATTTTCTGATATTTGCGTGTCTCAAAATTACTGCCTCAATCAGCTTTGTTTTTGTAGTGCTTGTCTTTTTTTTGCATTAACTCCGCACAGGAGGCCCTGAGGAAAATAATTTCCCTCAGGGTCTATGTCATCTGGGATGCTGTGTAGAGGGTAGACCCATGTTGTAGGAAGGAGGAAACACAGAGGCCGGCAAATCATTCCACAGCCGAGCTGTTGAACACAAGAACGAGTCGAAGAAACGACCCGTTCTCATGTGACAAATGTCAACCGTGTACAAATGTTGGGCACGCGTTTGGCGTGTTTCCCGACTATGCACCGGTGCCGAAGGGATCAATGATGCTAGTTCCTCGGAGCATCTTCCATTGTAATACCGGTAGAACAAGGATAGCATTCCCACCCGACGCCTGTGCTCTAAAGATTACAATCCGTCTGTTAAGATGGGAGAATCTATCAAACGGACCGCCCGTTTCTGCACAGAGTCGAGGGTATTTTTCAGGTATTTTGGAGCTCCAGACCAGAGATGGCTGCCAAATTCAACCGTGGGGCGTACTTGTGATTTGTACAAGGTTAGCAATTGTGTACTATTAAAGTATCTGCGGGCCCTGTACAGTACGCCCAGTTTTTGGGAGGCTAACTTTACTCTGGCTTCGATGGAGCCCCCATACCTGAGCTGGTCACTTAGGGTTACACCAAGCATTTCGATGGAGGGCCTGTTCGGAAGATTGCTTCCGTTGAACGAGACTAGATTTTCATTTTGATCCCTTTTAGACGTAATCAGACAAGATTGGGTCTTTGAAACATTAAATTCAACGAGATTATTTTTGCCCCAAGAGAAAACACTCTCGAGGTAACCGTCCATTCTTTGCTTCAAATCCCTACGAGCTGTTGGAGTTTGTGAGCCCTTTGGGGGCTTGTCAAAGAAAAAGCTATCATGAACTGTACTGTCATCCGCATAAGAGTGAATTGGTGCACATGACAAAAGGTCGTTGATATGCAACAAAAACAAAGTCGGAGACAGAACCGATCCCTGCGGGACGCCAGCATTTATCGAGTGTGAGGAAGAGGTGAAACCATCGACTACCGTCTGAATCGACCTCTCCCTCAAGAAGTCGGCAATCCACGTACACAAGGATGCGGGGAGTCCGTAAGAATGCAGTTTGTTGACAAGTCCTCGGTGACAAACCCGGTCAAAGGCCTTGGAGATGTCCAGTGCAACCGTTTGGGTCTCACAGAAACGTTCCAGGCATCGCCCCCAAACATGCGTCACATACGCGAGAAGATCACCGCACGAGCGGTTCCGCCGGAATCCGTATTAACGGTTATTAATTTTATTCTTCTCGAGGTATGTGAGCAGTTTGTCGTTGTCTCGCTTTAACTATAGCCCACCGATTTTCAATTGGATTAGAATCCGGAAAGTTACCTGGCTATTCAACGAATCTAATTTTTTGTTTACTTCTTCAAACATTTTTTGTCTTTGAAATATTAACAATCTTTGTGATTTTTTAAAGAGAATTATCTATTTTAAAAAATAAAAAACAAAAAGCTTTAGTTTAGTTTACCTCTGCAAAAAAAACTGTAATTCTAAAAAATTACAAAATTTAACGCATCTGTAGCTTGGTATGTCTCGTAACTAACTGAAGATAGAACACGAACACAAAATGGCCGCTATTACAATATGCTACATACAATTGCAAGAACAAGTGTAATTATGCTAATTATCACGTGTTTACATTAATTCGCACAGTACATATGAACATTGCGTAACCAGTGTTTATTTAT
This sequence comes from Limnephilus marmoratus, assembly GCA_917880885.1. Lineage (NCBI taxonomy): Eukaryota > Metazoa > Arthropoda > Insecta > Trichoptera > Limnephilidae > Limnephilus > Limnephilus marmoratus. Next base: position 8,768,688 of record OU862924.1, read on the forward strand.
TTCTACTGGTAATTTTCGGCCAAGTGCTACGCAAAGAAAATTTATAGATATCTCGCTAAAAGTCCCGGTTTTGCAATCGAATATAGGTTATATAACTTCATTATACAATGAAAATAAATTGGCCGTGACAATTTTTTTTCAAACTCTCTTCAGGCCGGTAGACCTTTTTTATATTAATTGTTAGTAGGCCTATTCATATTAATTATTCCGCTTTGACAGTTCGTAATAGCAACCGTTATCATACGAACTCTGGAGGTATAAAAAGGAATTATCCAGCATGGCCACCATCTTGAACCGGAACCGAAATGAAACAAATAAATTAACAGACAGATGAGATGCCTCAAAAAAGCTTTCAATGCATTAAAAAAAGAGAAGAAGCAGGACTTCAGCTGCGCTCAAAAATATGGTATTGCCGCACGTGACAAGCTATTTATATTATGTCAAGAGTCCCAATTGGAGCGTCAACGTCCTCAAAGACACACCAGGGGTTGTAGAGCCAAAAGTGATGATGATGATGATGAAGAGTCCCAATTGCTCACAGCTGACTGAAGCTGAAAATCCCCAGTTGAGTTGTGTTGTTAGACTGATGGAGGGGCGTGAGGAGATGGTAGAGAGGGTGGATGGGGAGTATTTTCAATTGAATTCAATTTATTCATTTTTAAAACATTACAAAATAAAATTTCGAAGCGTTTTAAAAAAGATAAAGTATTAAGATTCAAACAGATTTAAGCAATTTAAACATCAATGAAGCACAATCATACTAACAACAACAAAGTTTCTTGTCTGAATTGTGCTTCATTGATATTAAACATATCGATCTTCGAAGTGATTCTATTTAACAACAAGACAGCTCTCCCGACTGGCACAACCATTGGCAAGTTAGTTCTGCAAGCCGGGAGATAAAACAGTCTATGCTGTCGGTGACGGAGATAACCATCGGGAACATAGAAACTAAAGCTCTCCATGATAGCCGAGTTTTCGAACCTTTCACGAATCAGTTTGAAGAAATGTGTTACAATGAGCACATCCCTTCTGACCCGTAGAAGGTTCATACCGAGCATGCCCAAGAGAAAGTGGGTAGGGTAGAGCCACGGGTAGTAGCCATACTTCCTCAGGTAAAGAAATCTCAGAAATTTCTTCTAAACCCTCTCCAACATGAGGGAATACTTCACTTGGTGTGGGCTCTAAACCACCGACCCACTCTCAAGTATTATTTGGCTATTCAGATCTGGACCCTTAGCACGATCGCTAGGGGTCCAGGTCACCATTAAATTTTAAACAATGTTTTGGTTCTAAATAATGTTTAACGCTCTGCGACGAAAAGAATCTGTGATGACAGACGTATGGATATTCTACTTTTGTTATTACCGCAAACATGTAATATGTATTCTCGTAACTCTAGTCAGCAACGTGTCCCGTTATTTCAGAATAAAAGTAAAGCCTCGTCGGTGTTCGAGTTTTTCCATTGAAAACTCCGGAAGCGAAAAAAGCGTCGGTTTTGCAGTAATCACGCCTGTTTTTTGGTAGATCGCCAGGGAAAGTACCCATGATTATAATTTATTCGTCGACATGTCCCCGGGTGCAGGGATTGCGCTAACGTGAATTTAATCTGTGAATTGTGTGCTTAACCACGTCCAAATGGGACTTATACCACTGTTAAATTACCAACTCGGTTTAATGTAATTATTGTGATCATACAAAAAGGACCAATCTACTTACATACTTTCTTTGTCTTTACGAAATCTAAGATTCGATCTGTATAATTTTTAAGGTCTCAATTCATTGAAAGGCACTCCGTTTCAAAATAAGCATTTGATGCTATTTATAGTTCCGCTATGATATGATTTGGGAAGCGGGTATGGGTAAATGTTTACATATATTATACTTTTTTGTTTTTTTAAAGACAAATAACGTTGGCTAAAGAAGGAGGTAGCGCAACACGGCATAACACCCCGAAAACTATTAACGAGGATGTAGCTTGTCTGTGATGCATATATTCCATAAAATAATTATTGTTTGCAATGTTCCGTAAAATTGTACCGTTTGTCTGTTTAAAAAATTCAATCATCGGTTGTTTCATTAGTTCTAGTTAAATCTATGTAGAATCAAGTATTTTATGGTGTTCAGGTTAGTTATTATACATCAACATTCGTCAATAGATGGCGTTACTACAGATAGTTACACGAAGTTTTGCGGTATCACAACAGATGTCAGTTCATTAGATATTATTTTAGAAGAGTACAATCTATCGTAGTTCGTGTCTAATGTACGAACGGTTGCAATGATAATCGAAGGCATCTGATAGTAGGGCATCAGTCTGGTGACCGGTAGCGTTAGGAATACAAGAGAAAGGATGTCTGGTCCAGTTTAAATTTAACTTGTAATAACAACGAACCTCGAACTTTTTGGAAATTTCACAACACATTTTAAAAAGCATTGATCATTGGGTTTAAGAGATACTACACATTTTAAATGTATTTCAACTATTTAATTGTTTTTCTTTGCGAATTGATCATTATAGGTAGTTACTTATACAGAAAAATTATAATTTTGAAAATTGAATTCTTTCCTTTACCTTTATTATGTTCTTCAAAAATACTCGGCAAAACTTTGTCATAGGGTCAAAATATTTACGCTAAGCAATAAAATCCAAATAATGGAATATTTCTGAACATATGCGAAAACTAAAAATTGTTTTTAATGGTGATAAAATACGCTTTCAAATTTTATAAATCTAAATAAAAACATAATTTTTGAAAATAAAAATTTTACATGCAAATATTAAAAAAAATAAAAAATGGCTCATCTTACGTTTTTTATAAATAAAGTTATTGAGAACGAAAAAGAAAACACTTACATATTTTATTAGAAGAATGTATTATAAACGTTATTGTCACCTCGTTTATTTGTCGTTCTATGTAAAAATAATTAATATTAATTTTTCTAAGTTAATTTTTTTTTCAAATATGATCCGAAAATTTGGTTTCATAAAGGTGAACATTTTACTTATTTTAAGGTTAATTTTTAGATGTGAATATAAAGCGTGGTGTTTTCTCTCTCTAAAAACGTTTAGTTAATTTTTCTCACAATGATAGCAAGGGAGACACAACGATTTCCATGAGACCCTTATGAATTTTTCCGAAAAGCAAACAAATAAGCCTGAAGGGTTATTTTTTTTTTTTAGATGAATACCGCACAAGAGTCCCAACTGCTCCCATCTGGAGCCAGTGAGACTATGGCATCCCCAGTTGGGGTATGTTGTGAGGCGGAAGGTAGTGGGGAGGGGAAGGAGATAGAAAGAGGAAGGTGGGGAAGTACCTGGCTATTCAGATCTGGTCACTAAACACGGCTAAAGCCATTTCAGGCAACGTTTCAAATCTGAATGGTGGTCTTACACCAGGGCGATACTGAGAGTATCTTCCACTCTGTATGTATTATTTTAAATTAATAAATTGAGAAATACACAAATTAATCAAATAATATTTATTTGCCACGCCGGGATTCGATCCCTCGACCTTCGGAATGCGAGTCAAAAGCTGGACTACGCCGGTAGTCAAAATAAATAAATAAACTGAATATAAAATTAACTCTTACTTGTTGAGTAGTGGTGCACTTATGTTGTGTCAATTGCTAAAGGAAATGGTTACAAATTTTCTTTTAAAAGTTTATTGCACTTTCGAGAGTATTCGGTTTCCAAGTGTGGAAAATGCATTTTCATTGACACCCAAGGGAGAACGAACCAATAGTGGGAAGTAAATAAATGACTATACTGAATGGATACATTTTCAAAGTTAGAGGCAGAATAAGGAATTCGCAGTGAAGGCACTTTAAAAGATTTATTTACTGTATTTACGTGGTTGTCACTCGCCACACATATCAGCAATGAGACGGGCGTGCATAACGTCAAGTATTGCGGCTTTTCGATCTATGACGTATAATACTATTTATTTAAATTATTTGCTGAATATTTTCATTCGGTCTACGAACCGGCTGACCCTCTGGGGACTTCCTGCGATGACTCCGTAGTTAAGCAGGTCTGTGCAATAGGGTCAGTTTTTATCGATGCTGACCTTGTATCTAAATATTTAAAACGGCTCGATTCCAACAAGCGAGCTGGGCCAGATGGTATCCCATCACTGTTCATTACCGAGTGCGCAAATCATTTGTCACTTCCGCTATCAATACTGTTTAATATATCGCTTAAGACTGGTACATTTCCAGATATATGGAAAAGAGCCTACATCACGCCAATTCATAAATCGGGGAATAAGTGTGAAGCAGATAATTATAGACCCATTTCCAAGCTCTGCATTTTTTCAAAGGTGTTCGAAAACATAGTCTATGACCAGTTATTCCCTGTTGTAAAGAATTCGATCAATGAATTTCAGCACGGATTCTTTGCAGGTCGCTCTGTTGCTACAAATCTTATAACATTTATAAATTTCTTGTCTGCCTCTGGATAAACGTGTGCAAGTTGATACAATCTACACCGACTATAGCAAAGCCTTTGATAAGATCAACCACAGCGTCCTGCTTAGAAAACTTGCTAATCATGGTATTCATGGAGATCTCCTTCGTTGGTTATCTTCATACGTAACATACAGGTCTCAGGCTGTGACAGTGGGTGGATTTTCCTCCATCTGGAAAATTATCACTTCCGGTGTGCCTCAGGGGTCCATTTTGGGTCCTTTGCTTTTCTTTGTCTATATATATGATATTACGACATGTTTTCACAACGCTCAAATTTTACTATTTGCCAACGATATGAAGATATACCTTCCTATAAGCTCCCCAGACGTTTACAAGAAGATGTTGACCGACTGACGGATTACTGTCTCAGAAATAAGCTTTTCATCAATATTTCTAAATGTTGCAAAGTCACATTCACACGTAACCATGTAAAAATACTGCATGATTACACCATTTCTGGATTGCTGTTAACAAAGAAAGATTATATACGTGACCTCGGGGTTCTTTTGGACTCTAAACTTACCTTTGATAAACACGTTGATAAAATTGTCACCAAAGCAACAAAGAGTCTAGGCTTTGTACTAAGAACATGCAAATTTTTCAAAAACACTAAAACTTATCTGATTCTCTACAATTCACATGTTCGTCCTCACCTGGAATACTGTTCACAGGTTTGGAACCCGCGCTATATTGTTTATGTTAACAGGTTAGAAAGAGTTCAGGAGCGATTTCTCAAATTCCTCAATTTTAAATCATTCAATGTATACAATTTTTACGATGAAATCGAGAACCATTTTCGAACCACGAAATTGCTCAACAGGAGGCTTGTCGCTGATCAGATGCTCCTGTACAAAATTATTAACTCGAAAGTTGACTGCCCGGAGTTGCTAAATAAAATAAATTTCCACGCGCCGCTCGAGTAATAAAAGAGTTTAAATTCTCCTTCTGCATTTGAACGGTAGCTCTCAGTTGAGCCAACAGTCGCCTCTCGTGATCCAGAAACTCGCGCCGACTCGATATAGCAGACATAATACCCTTTTCTACATTGATAGATGCAACACTAATTCCAACCAAAATTAATTTATCCAAAGGGCATGTAACTACTATAACATTAAATTTGCACGTTTAGAAACACTTGCTGACATATTCACTGCTAGTTACTTTTGCTACAGAATTTCATTGTATAACATTCTACGTGCGAATAATACATAACACATATTCATGATAATTAATTTAATTGTACCTAATATTTTTAAATTACCTGCGTGGCAACTTTCCCTTATCCCTCTCCTCCCCTTACCCGTCCCAATCCAAATACCTGTTTTGCACCCTATTTTCCTTACAGTTATAATCGCATTTATTTTATTGTTGTGTTTTTATATTTAGGTTTATCACTTGTTGAATCTACACCTGTATTAAATTATATATTATATATTTTTTTTAATTGCTGCTTTGTCCTGTTTTTTTTTCTTTTCTTAAAAATTCTAGTTTACATTCTGTTACTTTCATGTTTCTAAATACCTATCTGTGAACATTAATAATTGGTCTGTTTTTTGTTATCCTCTTATGTATATTATGTTATTAAGACTGTTTATATTCTTTAAATAAATAACAATAATTATGTACGAGAAATCCATTCATATCCTCAATTTGGGAGGCAGGAATGAGTACCGCCGCCCCGGGAACCTTTATTGGATAATCAACTAATAAAAAATAAAACTAATAATAAAACTAATAAAAAATCCAATTGAATACAAATCAAGAATAAAAATATGGCTTAAAGAGGTCAATGAGAAAACCCTAGCGAAGACGCTAAAAACGACATAGAAGACAAGTGAACTATATTGAAATAACTTTGGTCCGCCTCGGCACAGGACCCCCTAGTGAGGAGGACTAAGAAATACAATATTTTATACTTAATTTCACATTACATTTTGTATGTAAATTTTTTTCTATATAGTCGCTATAATAAAAAATAAAAAAAAAAAACACCTCTGCCATAGGTCACCCCAAGTGGTTCGCTACGTTTGGTGATTTAGCAGGGCTGCCCGGGTTCAAGGGGTGAGGTTTGTCTAGGTCTTGGAGGCGGATGACCAGGACATACTGAACCCCAGATTCCTACCCACCCCTTAAACCCTTTTCCTTCCCAGAACTCTCCTCCTTCCTTTCCTTAAAAAAAACCCTCCACACAGCATCCCCTAAGATGACATAAGCCTTGAGGGAAACTATTTTCCTCAGGGCCTCCTGTGTGGATCTCATGTAAAAAAAAAAAAACTGTCCCATGAAAAACTGTTTTACTCTTAATTAACAATTTAGGGGGAGAGACGTTCTGCCTTCCCCGGAACCATTTATTGGATAACCAACACCACTGCAATAGGTCACCCTAAGTTGTTAGGTACGTTGGGTAACTTAAAAGGATGCCTGGATTCATGGGGTGAGGTTTGTCTAGGTCTTGGCGGCGGATGCTTCTGTGCGTGGCGGGCCAGTTCAGGAGAGACCGGCTGAGAGAGACCATTTGACCTCTCTTGAGGACTCTCGGCCCATTGAATAACCAACACCACAGCCATAGGTCACCCCAAGTTTTTTTTTTTTTTTACAGTGAATACCGCACAAGAATCTCATCTGCTCCAGTCTGGAGCCAGTGAGACTATGGTATCCCCAATTGGGGTATGTTGTGAGGCTGAAGGTAGGGGGAGGGGAAGGAGGTGGGGAAGAGGAAGGTTGGGAAGTACCTGGCTATTCAGATCTGGTCACCAAACACGGCTAAAGCCATTTTCAAGCAATGTTTTAATTCTGAATGGTGGTCTTACACCAGGGCGATACTGATAGTATCTACCACTCTGGAACATGCCGCAAATATACTATATATTATTTTTAAATGAATTAATTGTGAAATAACACAAATTAATCAAATAAAATTTATTTGCGCATGCCGGGTTCGAACCCACGACCTCCGGATTGTGAGTCAAGAGTCTTACCCACTGGACTATGGAGGTCGTCAAAAGTTGTAAACTGCAAATTAAAAGGACCAGTTCTGGAGAGACTTGTTGAGTGTTTACCTCCCGTACAGGACTTTCCGCCAATTGCCTTGCACCGCAATGGGAGGGATGGATTCATACATCCATCATTCCTGGACTCACTATCCCCCAGATTCCTACCCACACCTCTTACATTTTTCCTTCCCCGAACTTCTTCTTCTTCCTTTACTTCAAAATACCCTTTACACAGCATCCCCAAATACGATATAGGCCCTGGATACGCGCCATAAAATATATTTAAATACATTTGGGCATTAGTCTCATTAAAATTAATAATTTATGCTATGGGACCATGGGGGCGCCATCTATGGTGGTTGTATTATATTAAATTTACCTATGTGACATTGAAATTCAGTATATTCATGCATTTTCTTACCTCTGTGGAGCAAGCAATTACTTCTGACGTGAGTGTTGGTGAAAGCCAATAGATGTCAGTATTAAACAAATCATTAACCCATAATTGAATTATTGTTGTGAAGTTTTGGCACGTACGATGAATGTGCAAAATTCATATTCATTGTTTGAACTTTCTTCCTGTGATAAACATCTGTTGAGATTGTACAATACCGCCTTGGCAAAATTCAATATTTGAATGAAACTAGTGTCGTTTGTCTGGACATCGTGTGGAGAGCTGCATTCTCTGAGTGAGTATTGTTTTGTTTTCACTGAGGATTTTGGAATCGCTGTATAATCTGTTTTGTGTCACATAGGGAAGAGTTCATCTTTCATTAATTTACATAGGGTAGTATTTCCCTCGTGTCTGGGGCTATTTACATGCCCCTACAGGCCCTTAATGGCCTCCAATGTTGAACTTACTTAAAAAAACGTTAACAAAGCAATAACAATATTATAAATATGATTTGAAAATACGGGTACGTAAATATTTCGCTGACAACGTGTATTACGATTTGCTTCCCGTCAACAGAAATATTAATATTTCAAGATTAACAAGAAGCAACCCTTGTCAAACTACCGTACTTTGTTCTAATATAGGATATTGGCTCAATTATAAATGTTGATAATTTGAATTTATTTATTTCCAACTAGTTAAAATAATCTGATTAGAGTAAGGTTAATTAAATTTAGTCAAAGGCTGAAAAATAGATTAGGTGTCAGTTGGAATTTTTCAAAATTTTAGTAATTTTATTTTAAATAAATAAAAAGAAAATAAATAAAGTATTTTCTTTTTTATTTAAAAAGAAAATACTTTGTTTTACGTCACATTATTGATATTTTGTAGTTTTTGTACTTGGCATCAAAAAATATCCATATCTAACTCCAAATTTTAACTCTCCTATCCCAACCATCCCATTTTTAAGCGCGATTTTAGAATTTTTGTATGAACAAATTTAACCGTCTTTCGTGTTTCAAACACAACAAAATTATTCGTATTGTTAAAAGAAAGATGGAGCTACATCCGCCTCATAGAACTTTCATCCATACATGTTTTTTTTTTTTTTTTTTACAGTGAATACCGCACAAGAATCTCAACTACTCCCGTCTGGAGCCAGTGAGACTATGGCATCCCCAATTGGGGTATGTGGTGAGGCTGAAGGTAGTGGGGAGGGGAAGGAGGTGGGGAAGAGGAAGGTTGGGAAGTACCTGGCTATTCAGATCTGGTCACCAAACACAGCTAAAGCCATTTTTAAGCAACGTTTCAATTCTGAATGGTGGTCTTACACCAGGGCGATACTAATAGTATCTTCCACTCTGGAACATGCCGCAAATATACTATATATTATTTTAAATTAATTAATTGTGAAATAACACAAATGAATTAAATAAAATTTATTTGCGCATGCCGGGTTCGAACCCGCGACCTCCGGACTGTGAGTTAAGAGTCTTACTCACTGGGCTACGGAGGTCGTCAAGGTCGTCGTGCAAGACATTCACGAGAAGCGTCGCGTCATTTTGTTATTTCATTCGGCATTATGTTTTCGCGTGGGCAAACCATCAAGCTGATTTGTGTTGGCTAAAGACGGACTGACAAAAAATATCGTACATTCAATTGCTCTTCAAAATTCATAATGATTTTCTTTATTTCATTTTCCTACTTTAGTTGGTGTTTTTTTGTTTTTATCGGCGGTCATCGTCTACAGCGCTCCATTCCTCTTTCTGTCGTAGATCCCACCCCCACTCACTTATAACACATTCGTTATTTTTTATTTAAAGGCCAAAATATTCACTAGAAATAATTTATATGGCAGAACAACGTTTGTCGGGTCAGCTAGTAACTTATAAAAAGTCAAATCGGATAATTTTTTTTGTAAAAAAAATGTTTGTAAAGAAAGAAAAATGGGAAAGGCTGTAATTATCTTGTTAAAATTTTATTTAAGAAGGCTGTAATTTAAAATTTAATCACGGATTTTCTTTTGTCATTTTTTTATAAGGATTAGGTTTTTTCACTAATATAATCTGTTTTTTAGGTATCATTATTACTTTCAAGTAAAATAAATTTTATTTTACGTGGTTCTCAAAGAGAAATGTGCTCGTCTCGACAGTGTAGGTACAAAGCAAAATATTTTACTTTGGGTCAGATTTTTAGATTTTAATGAAATAACTAATGCAATGTAGAGACATTAAAAAACTAATGCAATGTAGAGACTTACTTTAACCGTGATTCCTGATATAAAAGTGGTGTAAAAAATGTTAATGAAGATATGGTTCAAGGTTCAAGGAGACCTTTTAAACTCATCGCCTTACGACCCAGTGGGAGGAATGAATTCATACCAAAGATATTGAAATATAAGTAGATGTGCCATCTGCAGATTTTACTATATGGGATTGCGCTTCCGGGTGTCACCGATATAGTTTACCAATTAATAAATAAACTAAATGAACGAATAAACAAAACGAACGTTAAACTAAATGAACGAATTCTTTCCGTATTCAAACAAATTATTTTTGTACGCAAACTACTCTAATTAGGGCGTAGTCCGCCGACAGTTGCGCGGACACCATAGCGTATCTCTTTTGTATTTGAATATCTTTGATTCATACGTTCGTCGCTCCTGGACACATTGACTTCCAGATTCCTACTAGGGTTCATGATTTCTCGAGCTTTTCAATTTCTCGGGTCTCGAGAATTCTCGAGACCATTATCGTGGTTCCCGAACTAGACGCTTTCTTGTATCCTCTCTGCTTACCCTTCTATAATTACGGTCGTCACCCTCAGTTAAAAAAAAACCCGCGTTTTTTTTTAACTTAAAATAAATTTTCAATGTAAAAAAAATGATAACTAAAAAAACGCTGTCCATACTCTCTGCTAACCTCTATAATTACGGTCGTCGCCCTCACAGAAACTGATAGAGCAACGAAGCGCGTAGGTGACTGAATCGGTATAGCTTTTGTAAGGTGATTTATGCATAACAATCCCTAACGCGGTTCAGTCGCTAGCGCGACTGAAATGCGGTAGTGTTTGTAAGGCGATTTACGCCTTCCAATCCCTAACGCGGCTCAGTCGCTAGAGTGACTCAACCGCGTTAGGGATTGGAAATACGCCGCCGGGCCGGGTACCTTTGCTGACACCGACTCCAAAAATAACAATCGTACCTACATATTGATGAGTAGAAAAAGTAAGTCGATTATGAAGTTGTAGAAGAATACGAAATTATTTTTTTACTTTTTAGTGCATTTTTTTAAGTCGTTTTTTGTTTTGTTAAAATTTTTGTTCTAATTGAATTTCGAAGCTTTCGGGTTCATATTCTGATGGGCTTACTTCTTCTACCACTCCCGACTCATTTTCAGTCAAAGTTGTGATGGCAGGGTATAAACGATTATATTCTCTTTCAGCGTATACTTATTAAAATATCTTATTGTAAAATGTCTTATTGTTATCAATGAAGTAGTTACTTTTATACATGAAATTGTCAGGGCTGTTCAAGTATTTTAGCAGCGATATTAGAGACGTATTACGGCGCTCTGATATGTTCAACTTAAGTGAATCTACTAATTTGAGGGCCAAAGGATCATTGATATTTTCTAATTTTTTTAGCCATACGTCTATTATAGTCTCTGCAGTCAATAAATCGGCATCTTGCCTACTCAACGCCTCTACTGCTACATTTCTCGAGTTCTCGACTTTTCTCGAGCTTGATTTCCCGGGAACAAAGCCCAACGATTTCCCGGGAATTCTCGGCTCGAGAATTCCCGGGAATGAACCCTAATTCCTACCCACCGCTCATACCTTTTCCTTCCCAGAAATTCTTCTCCTTCCCTTCCCTAAAAAGACCCTCTGTTTAGTTCTGAAACGGCTTAAAAACTAACACCATGTTCTCAAGTCCTTCGTCGTTATTTTTTCCTTTGTCTTCCTCGTTTCCTTGAAAGTCCCTACTTAGTTACTACAAAAGAAAAGGAAGGTGCTTCCTACCTACTGTGGAACACATCTACAATATTGTACAAAATCTAAATTTATCTACCAGTACATCAAATGAGTTGAAAATTCGCAATGATATCCTTCACATCTCGCTAATCTTTAATCTTTAATAAGTATAAAATGAAGTCGCTCACGCTGTATGTGCGCTTAGATCTTTTAAACAACGCAACGAATTTTCATGTGGTTTTCACCAATAGGTAAAGTGATTCATGAGGAAAGTTTTTAGGTAGGTAAATAATTTGTCAAGGTTTTGTGTAAATTGGTTGAAATACATTATATATCTATTAAATATATATATTTGATTTAACAGATGGCGTTGGTTATAAAGGTTTCGTTAACAACAAAGTGTGGCCGGGTCTGCTAGTCAATCATAAAATACTCAACAATATATCAAAAAGTATCGATGATTGTGACCTTTAGATGTGCCGTTATCGTGGAGTGTAGCCAGCATCAATATCGGTCCAGAACAGCAGATAAACACATCAAAGGTAGGGACTTTCTCCTTCCATTTGCCATATCCTGTGATTGAGGTTAAAAAACGCAGTCAACAGTCTTGTTTCACAAAAAATAGATTTACAGTCCATCATCTCTTTCGCGTTACGGTATTGTTCGTGACACCCTCCACACAGCATTTTTAAAGATGACGTAGGCCTGGAGGTATTATTTTCCTGAGTGCATCTCGTGTAAAAAAAATTTACTATAAAGAGTAAAAAATAATATTTTTACTTGCCATTTATATCGCCAAGGATAGTTTTTATATCAATATGCTAGAAAGTACATACATTATATAATGTAGGTTCCTACGTTTTGCAACAGGCAGCTTTATAATGATAAAAATCTCATCCAAAATACGCTGTAAAAATAATCTTGTCATTGTTGAAAAAGCCCAATAAACAACCATTTTAGGGCGGATGTGAAAGTTTTGTTTTGATGAGTATTTGTGTAGGTTATAGTCTGACGTTCGTGATGGTATCGGTGCTTTTACGGCTCGGGCTGTTTCCTCCGTGACGGCATTAAACTGCGGATGGGCCGATAGGGCTGAAAGTTCGTGTTACTTACACCTGTCTGCTTCTAGCAGAACACCACCTGTCAGTTTACATGACGGGAGAATATTGTTTAAGGTCGTAATTAAGCGAACATTTTATATTCTGGGAAAAACAAGCTGTGTTGCTAGCACATTAAGTCAGGTTCATTTTAAGTTGCATTCATGCATCTGACATAATTTAATTTAGCGTTGGTACTTGGCTTTGCCCTAAGATGTTGAAATATAAGAGATGTACTATCCGCAGTTTTTACTGGGTGGGACTGTGCTTCCTGGTGTCGCCGATATTGTTAACCCCAATTAACGAATAAACTGAATGAACGAATACCTAATTAACGAATAAATTAAATGAACGAATTCTTTTCGTATTCAAACTACATTGTTAACCAATACAACTGCACACCTTTAAAAAATCAACTAAATGTACAAATTCTTTCCGTATGCTTTTATTCCCATTAGGTAGTAGTCCGCCGACAGTTGGACGGACATCATAGCACTTCTTTTTGAAATAAAACTTCTTTACGCACGCTTGACTTGGGGAGTAAGCTGGCGAATGATTGACGAGAGCGTTACGAAAAGCGAGGCGAACGGTAGATATAAGTTAGTGAAGATAGAAAGAGAGAGAGTTACGCTTCGTATATTACTGTAGAGGCAGGAAAGAGAGGTGTGACCACACATTTTCTTTCTCTCCCTTTCTCATAGCCAGTTACGTTACACAGTGCAGGCCTATTGTCTGTATCACACTGTAGGAGCAAGAGAGAGCAGTGCGCGCGCACATTTTCTTTCTATCTTCCTATCATATAGATGGAGCGGAAGTTTTACTTCAGTTGTGTGATCTAAAGCACACTCGTTTTTTTTAAGTTAAACTTCTTTACGCACGCTTGACGTGGATGCCTGACGAGAGCGTTACGAAAAGTGTGATCGGGCGAGGCGAACAGTCGGGTCTTTACGCACGCTTGACTTGGGGAGTAAGCTGGTGAATGCGTGACGAGAGCGTTATGAAAAGTGTGATCGGGCGAGGCGAACGGACGGGCGCTGCGAACGGAAGTTGAGAGGGAGATATAAGTTAATTGGTGACAAACATGACGTAACAAATTACAGACCTATCTCTCAACTTCCCATCTTAAGTAAAATTCTTGAAAAAATCGTTTACGACCAACTTTACCCAACTATCACTACAACAATTTCACAGAACCAACACGGATTCATGAAATATCGGTCTACAACATCTAACCTTGCCCTATTTGTCAACTATTTGCAGAGCAATATGGACGAAAGGGTGCAGGTCGATGCTATGTACACCGACTTCTCAAAGGCTTTCGACCGCGTTATCCACTCAATTCTGTTAAATAAACTCACTCGTCTTGGAATACACGGTGCCTTGTTTAGATGGATTAAATCATACATTAGCAATCGTAGTCAAGTAGTCTCAATAAATGGAGTTTTATCCAAAATAATCAGTAACCTCGGGTGTCCCTCAGGGTTCCCACCTTGGTCCGCTCTTCTTTAATATATACTTAAACGACATAGACTCATGTTTCCAACACTCTAAATTTTTATTTTTTGCAGATGATATGAAAATTTACAAAACGGTTCGCTCTCTATCGGACTGTAAAGAGCTACAAAGTGACTTAGATAGGCTCTGCAACTATTGCACAGCTAACTATTTAGACCTCAATGTTTCTAAATGCCACACTATGTCCTTTACTAGAAACAAGCACATAATTAACTTTTCATATTCACTCTGCGATGAACCCGTGATCTCAAAAAATGAATGTAAGGGCGTTGGAGTCTATTTAGACAGTAAACTTATATTTAATACGCACATTGATTCAATCACTGATAGATCTTACAAAATGTTGGGTTTCATACTACGTCTGAGTAAATTATTTAGAAATCCACATACTCTAGTAATGCTTTACTCCTCACTAGTCAGAAGTACACTGGAATTTGCATCGCCTGTCTGGAATCCCAAATACACCCAATACGTCAATAGCATAGAGCACATACAGAATAAATTTATTAAGTATCTCAGTTATAAATACAACAATAATTACATCGGCACTCTCCAATCCCTAAAATCCAGGCGAACGGTAGCTGACATGACATTTCTCCATAAAATAATACATAACGAAATAGACTGCCCAGAACTTCTATCTCAAATAAATTTTAACATCCCTTCTAAAAGATCTCGCCACACCAACCTTTTTTACACAGCTAGTAATAATACGAACGCTGCGGCCAACTCCACCATTTCTCGCATCCTTCAAAGATTCAACTCTATTCAAAAAACCACAAATACCGATATATTTTTTGATTCCCTCCCTCTATTTAAGAAAAACATTTTTAGCACACTGAAATCGCACACATAATACACACATCCACACACATCCACACACCCTCACGCGCACCCTCACACATACAAACACTCTCACACACCCCTCTCCTTCAATAATTTATTAATTTAATTTAGGTATAATGTATTATTTATCTCACAAAAACATAAGTATATAACAGCGACATGTCATTGGTACCAATTATTGTATTAATTCTATAACTTTGTAACTATTTCCCATTATGTAATAATGTACTGTTTGTTTCTGCAAAATAAAATAAAAATAAAATAAATAAAATAATGAAGTTTTACTTCAGTCGTGTGGTCTAAAGCACACCCTCTTTTTTGTATTTCAATATCTTGATATGATATTTTTACAAAATTTTTCAAACAATTTATAATTTTAATTTTAATAAAATCACTTCGTTTGAATACTTTAGTGTGTATATCTTTAATATTTAAAAACAAAAGTTTTAAATTGCGCAGTCGCTCCGGTGGAAGTATAGAAAGACTTTAATTTCCGTAGGAAATTTTTAAACACATGAGAATGAAAAATGATTAACGAATATCTAATTCTGCCTCAACCGTGTTTTTTTTGACTGACTGACGTTGGTAAACTTATTAAAATATATTACGAGTATATATAGGTTTTTGGCAAATTACATGGAGAAATTAGCCCCTTTGTCTTGCAAACTGTAGTAATGTCACCTGATGTTTTTTTTAACCCAATGTACCTTGGACAAGATAATAATAATAATAATAATATTTGGCTGATTTATAAAGCGCCGTTTTCATGAAAAATCATCTCAAGGGCGCTGTACATATAATAAGCATACAATAAAATAAAATGAATACGATAGGCTTACAACTAGGATTCAAACTTATAACTAGGAACCTACATTTAAGACTTATATGTAGCTAGTGACTTACAACTAAGACTTATTACTACTGACTTAAAACTGGTGACATACAAATATTTGCAACCGTGACTTAAAATTAGAGATTTACAATTAAAATAGGTATTTACATACAACAATAAATATTTTTAGTTTTGCCAGGTATCTAATATTACCAAGTGATCAACAAAACTCTACAGATATAGGTACAGACAGAGAAAGAGAGTCGAAGCAGTTTGAGGATATTATATATACATGTATACATACATAGATATTTTATTCTACACATTTTACAAATTATTTTATACCGTATTTTAATATTAATATTGTTAGCGCCAGAAGAAGAAGGAAGTTCGTACATAATATTATAATTTTATAACACGGTTGTGAAAATGATTGTAATGGGTTAACAGTTTTTAAAGGAAAGCATAGGTATTTTAAATGAATGAATGAATTTAATCGTCGATCTCAACTGCAATAAGATAATTCATCGCTCAACAACAGATTGGATAGCAATGTTTGAATGAAATAGTGAATTTATGGAAATGAGTGTTTAAATAGGTGAGTTTTAAGTTTGGATCTAAATTCTGTTGGACTGGTTATACATCTTAATTCCATAGGAAGTTTATTCCAAGCCTCAGGGCCGGATACTTCGAAAGCACGATCACCAAAGTTAGTGTTCGGATTTCGCTTAGGTTCTTTCAACCTTCCGATTGCAGATGATGTCGCTGATCTAAGAGTTGAATTTCTTAGACCAATATTTTCCGGAATGCACAGTTCAGAGATATAGGGTGGAGCCATTTCGTTGAGAGCTTTAAACACCATCCAGCATAACTTGTATTGGATCCGTTCAGGACACTTCAGCCAGTGAAGATTTCGAAGGTGTTCCGAAATGTGCGAAAACTTGGGTACCCCAGTAATAAGCCGTGCTGCGGCGTTGAACACTGATTGTAGTTTATCAGTTTGGCATTTAGGAAGTCTTGCATAAATGCCATTACAGTAATCAAGACGTGATACTATGTATGAGTTCACAAGAAGCTTAGTTGCCTCTGTTGAGAGGTTCCTACGAACTGATTTAAGTTGTCTTAGATAGAAGAAACCAGTACTGACGGTCCTATTTACCTGACTTTTTAGCGAAAGGTCTGAATCCAGATAAACACCTAGAAGTTTGACGGTTGTTTTTGCAATTACGTCGCTGCCGGAAATAGAAATTGGTGAGTAGTCTATTAAATGTTGGCGTCTTTTCGTGGCTGCCCAGAGAAACTCGGTCTTTGTGGGATTCAACTTAAGTTTGTTCGAGGACATCCAAAGACTGATCGCTTCTAGACAATCAGTTGTGCGAATTTTAAGACCGTTGATCTCATCTGGTGTGCAGTAAAAGTATACTTGCTGATCGTCAGCATAACAGTGAGATAAGAGACCAAATGACTCGATAATTTTTGCGACATCATTTGTAAAAAGAATGAAAGGCATTAATAATTATTTTTGATGATTTGTTTGATATCTGTTAGGACACTTAAAGTATATAAATCCGTAGCACTTGTGGACATGAACGAAGGAACATTTTTTCATCATGGATAAAATCCTTTTATCAACAATATCTGGATTACCGGCAAACCAGGCTGTATTGAAAAAATATTCATTTATTTTCACGTTCAACACTATCTGCTTAATATTTGTAGCCTAAGGTTTGGTTGAAATACCTTGTGACATGTTTGTTTACTACATTTCTCTATATTTTGTAATTATTAACATTTCTCTTCTTCTTAGAGCCTTCTTGCTGTACGTATTTATGATCGTTGTTAATCTTGCTGTGAATCTGGTGCTGTGAGGATGGATAACTGGCACACACTGTCAGTAACATGCTCAACTACTTGGAATTGTTGGAGTGTTTACAAGTTTCAAGTTCGACTATCATAATACGGGCGTGTCTAGTGCGAATACTTTATTTTTGAAAACACAGACATTGCATA
Source organism: Limnephilus marmoratus (assembly GCA_917880885.1). NCBI lineage: Eukaryota > Metazoa > Arthropoda > Insecta > Trichoptera > Limnephilidae > Limnephilus > Limnephilus marmoratus. The sequence continues at coordinate 8,786,817 of OU862924.1, forward strand.
AACATGGATAAATACATAAAATAGCACTGATGAGTTCATTCCAAACATTTTTAAGCAATTTCATGCCAAACAGCACAATCTCGCACGCAACTGAAATCAATGAGCGAGAAAATGGCACCATTTCCTTCAGCAGTAATAAAGTTCAAAAAACTTCTGATGTGTTTACCCGATCAGAGAAGTTTACCGAATATATCGCGAGTTCACAATTTGCTCAAAAAATAAAAAAAAGTATCGTCGTCAAATATCCATTAGGCGTTGTGTTATTATGATTTCGTCAATTTGTCGACAGACGTTTGCCGAAACCATCATTCATTGATTATGTACTTAGGAAAATCATGAAACTTCTGTCGGGTCCAATGACGTTACATAAATAAATAGACTCGCCATAGTCTCATATACTCACAATATATTGTGGAAAGTAAGGAACACTCTTTTGTTTTCAGCGTTTTTCAGTATAATTTCCTAATTCAAAAGTTTATTCCTGTGTGATAAAGATAGACAATCAAATAATAAATGTGTGTGTATGAATGCAATGAATATAGGAGCGGGCGGCGTATTGCTTGTCACTTTTTGATGGAACGTTCGCTGTCTTCTTTTCTCGAGGCCCACTAGAATAAAAGGTCCGGCTGCCTGTCGGAGTTTGATATGTCGAGCTATACAATAAATACAATAAGGCAACGACAGTTTTCAAATGGTGGCGATTGTCATCAATACTTGTTAGAACTACTGATTTATGTGTTGTATTACCGCAAGCAAACATATAAACAGAGTGTTTAGGCTGATCAGTCTACTTTAAAACAGTGAAATATACTTAGCAACAGAATTTTGGCTATTGCGCGTCCAGACTCTTTACTTTAGTAGGACTTGAATTTTCTCTAATGACATGTAAAACCGCGAGCGGAAAACATGAAAATTAATTGTAATATTTATAATAATCGATAATATTAAGTAATTTGCGTGTACTTACAAATGAAATGTTATTCATTCGCCTTTACTATTTAATTGTCTACTGTTTTACTATTATTGTCTAATTTCTAACATAGGAAAGATATTTGAAAAAATAGTAAAAAAACAATTGGTAAATTTCCTAGATAGTAATAAAATACTACACAAAAACCAGTTTGGTTTTATTAAATCGCTCAGCACACAAGATGCCATTGCTAACGTAACTTCATACATTTACGAATCATTAGATAAAGGTAAAAAATGTGCGGGTATATTTATTGACCTCAGAAAGGCATTCGATAGCATATCCCATGAGATGCTATTAAAAAAATTAAATGATATTGGCATTAAAGGCAACGCGATTAAATGGATCACAAACTACTTAAAAAACCGCCCTCAAGTGGTAAAAATCAATCATGTTAATAGTGATCAAGAGATTTCAAGCTTTGGAATCCCGCAAGGTACAGTGCTTGGACCAATTTTTTTTACCATATATGTAAATGATTTTTTTTTTCAACATTTAAATGGTCAAATTACATCATACGCCGATGATACAGTATTAATAATAAGTGAAAAGACTTGGGAAAATGTAGAATTAAAGGCCACAGAAGACATCAACACGCTTAAGAATTTTTTCGACACTAATTTACTATCACTAAATAGTGAAAAGACATTTGTAATTCCATTTGCAATCCATCCAAACGATGCTCCCAAAAATTTTAACATTGTCATACACGATAATACTAAAATTCATAGCCAAAATTATTGCAAATCAAACTGTACAATATTAAAAACAACAAATAAAATTAAATATCTCGGAGTAATTATCGACAAAAATCTGAAATGGAAGGAACAAATATGTCAAGTAGTAAACAAAATCAGAAAATTAATATATATATTTTTAAGAATTAGAAATTTTCTGTCGATAAAAAATCTATATTTAATCTACTATGCCTTAGTTCAATCCACTCTACAATACGCTATTATAATAGTTGGGGATCCGCGTATAAATGTAACCTTCTTCCAATAGAAATTGTACAAAGGACAATTATTAAAATTATATTAAAAAAATCCTTAGACTACCCGACAGAACGCCTGTTTGAAGAATTTCAAGTACCCACATTTAAAGATTTATATATTAAAAATTCATTGATTCAAATTATAAAGGAAAAAGATAAATATCCATTTTTAAATGAAAACAGAACTCGACTTAAACATGTTTTTCTATGCCCAAAACTAAATACGTCTTTTGCACAGCATCATTATACTTACCAGGGAAGAACTTTTTTCAATCGTCTACCAGAAGAAATCAGAAGCATTAATGATAAAACCCGAATACTGCTCTCTGTCAAGAGACATTTTAAAAATATTCTTAAGAAAAAAATTACTGTCAATTAATCTTACAAATATCCTTAGTTTTCCATTACATTCTTTCTTTTTTTAAAAAAATTCACACCATTATCAAACAAATACTGCAGCTCACATATATTTATGTACAATTAATTATTTAAGTACTAACTTATAACTAATAACTAATAGCATTTATGTACACTCCCCTTCCATACACAAGCAAATGCTTTAAATAGAAGGGTAGTAAAAAAAAAATACCTGTAAAAAAAATTATATATTGGTTGTAAAATTGTAATTATAATAAATGTTGCAATAAATAAATTAAAAAAAAAAAAAAAAAAAAATTATTTGCCGTGTAATTGAAACATTTTCTCATCACACAGGAGGGCATTTTGACACTTTTTAAAACGCAATTTACTTACTGGTAGGTGCTGGTAAGACGCAACCTTACTCGATGTGTAGCAGTTTAGTACTAAAGTACTAGATATCGAGATCGTTACAATTGTCTTGTTCTTGTCTTCCCACTTTGAGATTTCTACCCCTCGTCTAATAGTATGTAACGTCATAGGTCGGGTCCTTATAAATACGACTAACATTATTGGAGAGATGTTCGGTAATGGAATTGACAGAATTATTATACGTATGAGTTAAAGTGCAGATACATGATTTAAAAAAAATCGGAGTGTGCAATTCGCAAGCGGTAGAAGTGAACTCTTCAGAAAACTAAAGTAGGCAGGAGTGGAAAGACTACGAAGCACTTTTTTTTATCAGTGTGAAGCATAATTTTTTCAATATTTTTGTAATTATTAATTACAACCGCCCCACCGCCGCCGCCCCGGGAACCATTTATTGGTTAACCAACACCTCTTCCATAGGTCACCCCAAGTGGTATGCTCCGTTTGGAGACTAGGACTTTGGAGAGCACGTATTCGGATTCATGGAGTGAGGTTTGTCCGGGTCTTGGCGGTGGGTGCGCCTGGCCACCAGCTGCATGGCAGGCCGGATCAGGAGAGAGTGACATCCCCAAAGATGACATAGGCCGTCAGGGACACCTGTGTGGAGCCAACGTAAAAAATAACAATAATTACTAATATAATATTTAATGTTTGTGTATATTAAAATAAATAAAAGAATTATTGATATTATTTTAAAATTTATTTTATTAATAGTAATTCATTTTGTGTCATAATTTTTTTTGTTTTTTATATGAGCTCCACACGGGATACCCTGTTAAAATAATTTTCCTCGGGGCCTTTGTCATCTTTGGGGATGATGTGTGAAGGGTTTTTTAAGGAAAGGAAGGAGAGGAGAGTTCTGGGAAGGAAAAGGGTTTAAGAAGTGGGTAGGAATCTGGGGTTCAATGTGTCACGGTCATCCGCCTCCAAGACCTAGACAAACCTCACCCCATGAACCCGGGCACCCCTGCTAAATCACCAAACGTAGCGAACCACTTGGGATGATCTATGGCAGAGGTGTTGGTTATCCAATAAAGGTTCCCGAGGCGGTGGTACCTATTCCCGCCTCCAAAATTGAATTGTGGTACCCACCATCCTCTCCCGTTTCCTTCTCGTTTCCATACCCTTCTCGTTACGTTCAACCGGATCCCATTGGGATGCCGTAGTCTCACTGAGAGTAGCTGGAGCTCTTGTGCGATACTCACATATAAAAACCCTTTTTTGTAAGAAATTCTTTAATAATATCAGAGGAGTTACAGTTTGTAAAAATGATAAAACCTTTTAAAACGTCCCAAAAAATACTGACAGAGTCTTTTGAAAGAGTGGAATATAACGATATTGGATAGGCGTATTACATTATGGATGAAAAAATAATAAGGAAGGAAAGGAAATACAATGTATGAGCAAATAATGTTGGTTCGGTAAACCAGAAGTCGAGAAATACGGAGGGTGGATCGATTAGGGCTTTTGGGAAATACGGATCCCAATTGTTTAGATTGGAATCTTGTAAAGAGTTTAACCTTTACTCGAAAATTTGTTCATCTTTCTTTTAATTTTTTGACAATACAAAAATCAGGATAAGTGTAGGGGCGTGTAAATAGCCCCTGACACGAGGGAATGACTACCCTATGTAAATTAATCGAAAATTGAATTCTTCTCTATGTGACACAAAAACAGTTGACCCAGCAATTCCAAATTCCAAAGTGAAAACAAACAATACTCACTCAGAGAATGCAGCTCATTGGTGATGTCCAACACGAAAGACACTTCTTTTCATTAAAAAATATCAAGACGGTATTGCATAATCTTAACAGATGTTTCGCACAGCAAGGAAGTTTCAACAATGAATAAATTTGCATATTAATAATACGTGCCAAAAAATCTTGTACAACAATAATTCAATTATGGGATGAATTATTCTTATGACTTACTAGGAGAGACATCTCTTGGCTTTGACTTACACTCCCGTCGGAAGTAATTGCCTGATTCACAGAGGTAAGGAAATGCATGAATATACTGAATTTCAAGTCACATAGGTAAATTCAATACAATACAAAAACCATAGATGGCGCCCTCATGGTCTCATAGCATAAATTATTAATTGATTAAGAAAATGGATCCAAATATATTTATGGCGCGTATCCAATAAGAAAAAATAATAATGCGGACAGCAAAATTCGTACACCATTGGCTTTGTAGCAGTCAGACTTTGCTACCTGATGTTTTAGATTGTTTTAAAAAGTAGCGATCTTTCCAGAAGCACATAAAAATAATATTAAAATATTTGAATTGAGAACCATTGACAGTTAAACAACGTTCGTTTGGTTTTTTTCTAGAGACTAAAATTATAATTTTACAAACTGCATTTATGTATGGACAACGTTACAGATTTACACAACTCACTGGTCTCTAGAAAAAAAAACAAACGAACGTTGTTTAACTGTCAATGGTTCTCAATTCAAATATTTTTATATTATTTTTATATGCTACTGGAAAGATCGCTAGTTTTTGAAAACAATCTAAAACATCAGGTAGCAGAGGCTGGCTGCTACAGCTTTAGCAAATGCAGGATCCGTTATTATACTTCCAATATTGGAATCGTATTGTGAAGGTGGCCGCATGAAGCGCAGTGCGCATAAGTGAAGAAGACTTGTTACAAGCACAATATTATTTAAGAATGCTGTAATATGTGCATAGACTCGTACAACGCGAAAAACAAGCGAGGCTTACAATGGATCCCTGTGGAATCCCTGCATTGCTTGGCGCATAATGTAAATGTGTAACGGAGGAGCAACTTCCTTTACTAAGTCTTGCGGCCATCTCCAGTAGAATAGTTTTTTCGGTAGCTTTTGCTCCTTGTGATGTTTTCAAGGTATTAAAGTTTTCTTCTTTTTACATCGTACACAATTTAATACTTTTCGTCAATTTGATTAATTTCCTCTACAATCTGTGTGATATATTTTGAAGTAACTATATGTTCCTGATATATTGGTTAAAGGGATTATCCCTTAGAGTAGTTTAACATAATAAATTCATTTATTTAAATTATTTAACCCCGAACCAAATATTGTAAAAATGTCTTGTTTTTACATGGTCGATTATTTCAGCAAAGCGGACTCCAAACCAAAGGTTTTTAATAGCAATCTTTAATCCTCTTATGCGGCGCTGGGTTTGAACAAAGGCTTCGGAGGAAAGTAAGGCTACGAGCCGCATCCAAGAGGCGTGGAAAAGTGATCCTTGAAAAATGCCAGAGGGGAAAGTGCGGTGTACGTAAAGCAATTATCATTAACGCGGGCTCTTTACTCTCTTCTACAAAGGAGCCGGAAATACTGACTAACTTTGGGTTCCTATTTTATACATTAGTCTAAAAATTTTTTTTTACTATTTAAAATTGATTACTAAGGGCCAGTTGTTCAACTAAACTTGCACAATTCATCAAATTTCAAAGTTAATATTCAAGTTCCGCGAAAGTACTATTACAAAACTATGCTGCAACTGGCCCGTAATGAATTAATAACAGGATATGTGTGGACTCTTACAGAACTTGAATATCTTCAAAATTTGAAGAATTGTTTAAGTTCTGTGAAACAACTTTCCCCAATTGATAGTAATATTCACCGCTTCTACCTTTCACGAAAATACGGGTTATGTTTACGTATAATATGATGATGGTTTGAGCTACGACACACATAAATATGGCTCTAATATAGATAGGTTAACCCTAGAACCTCACCCATAATAGATTACGTTTATGCCACTTATTTCAGTCTCACTTAATATAATTAGACCTAAATAAAAGAAACTTTTCTTAACAGTTTTGGCAAATCTTTTTTTGGTGCTCTAAACCTTAACATATGAAACTTTTTTAATTTTTCACATCGAGTGCGTAATTTACGGTCTTTTGACCTAGGACAAAAAAAACATCTTCCAGATTTTGATTCTGAAGGGGCTGGAGCATCAGAAGACCGCTTTTTTACTAATATACTTTTTTTCCTATTAAAATCAAAGGAGTACCTTAATTGTACCCAGTTGTACTGGAGCACCCCACGCACGCCTTGCCACGACCACGCATTAACAGGACTCCCGCCCGAATGATGCTTTGACGCGACCCTCAATCCCGTGCAAATACGCGGCAGCGCGAAAAGATCCGTTTTGAAACGAAAATGTAATCACAAATTTTCATTTTTTTATTTGTACCCCAGGGTAAGGTTCTAGGGTTAAGGGGGTTACAGAGTTATCCGACAATATCGTTAGTGGATACCAAGGTGCAGGGAGCCGTGAGGTTTCACGAATTGAGAGATTTTGGGAGCACAAGAGAATGGATGTTAGTCTCTTCACTGTCCTGTTCGCTCGTCCCCTGGTAAAAGTTTCATCTCGAAATAAAAGATTTTATGTTTTTTGTGTGAATACATCGTTATTTTTTCAAGAATTTGGTAATATAGTTTAATGCAGTAACTGGACAAATCAAAACGCCATTGTAATTCTAATATCTAATAAAAAATCCATTTTATATTAATAGAGACGACGGAGCTAAGCTGGTATCCGGTAATTGACGGCTACACCAAAGCTAAACGCCAAAAAACCATGTCTAAGAATAGAGTAATGCCAGCTCGTGGTAAACCATTTTGTTTTATACCCTTATATTGACTAAATTCGCTTTAACCATTGTAATTCTAATTCTAAAATTCTTACCATTATGATTTCTAATTTTTAGAATTCGTTAAGAGATGGAGCCAGTAGCAATTCGCAAACGGACTTGCCCCTGGCTAGCATAAATACCACGATTTAGTGAACTTTCTATTCCGTTCCGCGGCAATGACGCCACTGCTTATCACGGTTATTTTGTACCGGTGAAAGTTAGTGGTGCTGGCGACACGGTACGGCTTCGAAGTAAATAAGCACACACTTCACCACTAAAAATAACACATCTACCGGATCTGCCCTGATGATGGACACTGCAACGATGTCCGAAACGTTGGCTAAAGAAGGAGGTAGCGTAACATGGCATAATACCCCAAAAACAAATAACGAAAAAAAATCTTAAAACGTATCAAATCAAAACGGGTTTGAAAAGTGATATGATGTAAAGTCATGAAAATAGGATAAATAGATTATATTAGGTTAGGTTTATAGGTTAGATTTCTTTCATCAATTTTAATGACTTTATATCTCTTTTCAAAAATGTGTTATGGTGTGTTGATTTGCCCTTGTGTTGAGTTGTCACGGAACTAGATAGAAATATTTTCTTGTTAAAGCGAGTGGAAATGTCGTATGATTGACGTGTATCAATGCACATTCGAGTGGAAAATATCACTTTATCAAATCATTGATTGGATAATTCACTCAAAAGTTAAGTTATTCAGTCGTGAAGTTCTTTCGTAAAATTTAACCAAGCATAAATCATTTACCGGAAAAAAGACGCTGGGCTACAAAACAAAGTTGGATGGGAAAATTCGTTGTATACAGCGTTGGTAAAGGTTAAATCTGCTATTCTTAAAAGCCGTTAATGTACATAGTTAATTCTTCGTGGAAACTTCTAGAAAGTTTCGGAAAAGAGGATATCAGATTATCTTGAAAATCCCGAAACGAACCAAAATAAATAGTGAACACATCAGCAGTAAGATTGATTAAGTTTCTTTAAATTCTAGCTTTCTTTGCGGGTCTCCATATTGGTAATATGGTTAACCTTGGCGCCCTCTCTGATTGAAATTCTCACTGCAATATCAACAGGTTTGGTATCAGAACTAGATCTAACTATCTAGCTTTGCCTCCTTCGTCAACATATTATTATTAGCGATTATGGCATTCAGTCCTCTATTAATTAATTTTCTTAATCAGTGTCATTTCACTTACCTGGCACGACCCTATCAGGTTCATAAACATTTCTGTCGTTGTTGCTGACGTTATAAGCTAATCTAATTCAAATCAAACTAATTGTGGTCGTAAAAATTCTGTTTGCTCAATTCGGCGACTTGGAGATATAATATAATTTGCTGTTTAGCTTGACGTAGAAATTACTGAAAATTATAATATGTTTCGAGGCGAGATATCTTACTGTCTTTTACTGGTATTCTTTCTCGAACTAAGGTTAAATAATACTATAATATAAATTTTACAAGTTCTTGGAAATTTTTTCTGGAAACATAAATCTAAGCACGTATTGAATACATCATTTATTTATTTATTTAGCCAATTTTAGGGGCTTTTGGATATGGATAGTAAAAAATATTCAGTATTCATTGTACATACTTAACTGAACTGCTTCAGAAATAACATTTTGTGTTTGTTCAATGATAAATTGAAGATGTCCACTGAATTTGTATAATTAATTATTTCTAGTGACCGACCGAAGGTTCGGTTTCGGTTTCGGCATCAGTTTCGGTTTCGGCAGAAAATCTGCGTTCGTGAATTATCACGCGTCGTTTGGCAGATTTCGGGTGAGTACGTGGCTCGTGATTCATCCGCCATCATCTATGAGTTCGCCGGCCGGTCCGGCCTGATTGTGTTGTGAGTTTACGTGTTATTATGTTTATTGTAAGGGTGGTTTATTGACAAATTGTTGTTCCAAGAAGTAATTAACATGTTTGATAATTTTTATTTGTTTTATAGTAGTAATATAAAAAAAAAATTATAATTTTTTCACATACTTCAATTATTGTTTGTTATTTCGTTTAGAATGTTGTGATTATAAACGCAATTAAAATTAAAATACTCAATAATGAGGTCATTCCATTAAAATGTAAGTGTTGATAATTGACAATTTTTTTTTTCATATTATTTGCATATTATTTATACATATTGTTTTTTCACATACTTCAATTATGGTTTTTTATTTGATTTAACACATGTAACTGTTCGTACAAGTGAAAAAAATTAGTAAAATTTCAATAAACAATTGATTTTTAACATGTCAAAAAAAGTTTCGGTTTCGGTTTCGTCCGAAACTGAGACTGATACCGAAGATTCGGTTTCAGTAAAAAGTCATGTTTTGGTCGGACACTAATTATTTCCCTCCATTAATATTCCAGGCAAAATGGAATTCATAGTCAAATAATTTCTGCACTGAAATAAATCCCGCCTTCTAGTATTACGTAGTGGAATCCGAAAGTTTATCAATGCAAGCAATTGCGGATTACCAACTACATCATTTAATATTTTATACAGAATTACGAAGTCAGTGAAAATATTTCTGTCTGACAATTTAAGCATAATCAGACCATTTAAAAGAGTGTTGTTGCTCAACATAATTGCTGGAATACCTATTTTAAATTTAGAAACTGTGAAAAATTATTTTGTTTTCTTTCAATACATGAATAGCTACAAACAAAAAATAGTTTTCACCGTTTCAAATTCAGAAAGCATTGTTAGACATTGAGCTTTGTCTTATATATAAAAATCTCGTGTCACGGTGTTTGTCGTCGCACTCCTCCGAAGCGGCGTGACCGATTTAAATGAAATTTTTTATGTATATTTGGAAAGTATGAGAATAGGTTTTAAAGTATATTTCATACCGCTAGGTGATTAGGGTCCAGATCCAGAAAAAAAAATCTATTTTTTTGACAATTTTTTTTTATTTGGCATCAAAAAATATCAATAACCCCAAACTTTTACCCACCCACCTCCACCCTCAAATTTTTTAATCGCGATTTTAGTATTTTTGAACGAACAAATTTAACCGTCTTTCAAATTTAACAGAACGAAATTATTTATGTTGTTGATTGACAGATGGCGCTATGTCCGCCTCATCGAACTTTCATCCACACATGCGCAAGACATTCACGAGAAGCGTCGTGTCATTTTGATATTTCATTCGGCATCGTGTTCTCGCGTGGGCAAACCATCGAACTTATTTATGTTGGCTAAAGACGGACTGACAAAAAATATCGTACACTCAATTGCTCTCCGAAATTCATATAAATTTCTTTTTATTTCATATTCCTACTTTAGTTGGTGTTTTTTGTTTTGTTTTTATCGGCATTCATAGTCTACCGACAGTGCTCCATTCCGCTTTTTGTCATAGATCTCATCCACACACACTTACGATGCATTCGTTATTTTTTTTTATTTAACAACCAAAATATTCACTAAAAATAATTTATATGGCAGAACCACATTTGTCGGGTCTGCTAGTTGTTTATATAAAGATTTCAGATATCAGCATGGTAGAAAAAATCATTACTTAATTTATTAATTAATTGAAAAAAATCTCAAACAACTTTAGAACAAAAATCAAGACTACAAAAGAGACTTATTTTTTAATTAATTTTCTTTTATTTTTCCATTTCTTTCTTCTTCATCTACTCGATTCCCTTTGGTTTTTTAATCTTTCTACCATTCTGAACCTAATTCCAAACCTCTTTTTAGATAACATCTCCTTCCCATTCTCCGTGTTGGAAGTGTTTCTACAATTTTTTCTTCTGGTTTTGCCTCATGAATATTCATACTCGTTCTTTGAAATTATATAATTTGACAAGGATCTCGAGAGGATCTGTTGCATTCGTAAATATATAATGTGTAATTCGCTTTAATCATTGTAATTCTAATTCTAAAATTCTTACCATTATGATTTCTAATTTTAGAATACGTTAAGAGATGGAGCCACTTCCGTTGGCAACTCGTAAACGGACTTGCCCCTGGCTAGCATAAATGCGACGTTTTAGTGAACTTTCTATTCCGTTCCGCGACAATGACGCCACTGCTTGTCACGATTATTTTATACCGGTGAAAGTTAGTGGAGCTGGCGACACGGTATCGCTTCGAAGTAAATAAGCAGACACGTCACCACTAAAAATTACACATCTTCCGGATCTGCCCTGATGATGGACACTGCAACGATGTCCGAAACGTTGGCTAAAGAAGAAGGTCGCGCAACACGGCATAACACCCCAAAAAACAAATAACGAAAATGCTTTTGGCCGTGAAAAAGTAGTTAACCACTTGGAGTGACCTATGGCAGATGTGTTTTTAGCATTTATCCAGTTGACGGTTCGCGGAACCCCGGTACCCCTACTTACATAGGTATACGATAATAAAAAAATACCTAAGGTTTTGGTTAGGAAGACAAAGGAGTCAAATAACAAAATACCATTAGCCCAAATTTTGTTTAAAAGGTAAAAATATCTTCAGATCCCAGTTACGATACAGATACAGTTTCGTTAGAATTCTTCTTAGACTTTAAAATCAGAAAGGCTTATAGAAATAAAATTCGGAGTGTGTAATTCACACGCGCTAGAAGTGAAACCAGAAAGTCGCTAGATATCGTTTTCTTTCCTTTTGCTTGTTTTTTTTAAGTGGTTTGAAGATTGGACATTGATTTCACAATACTATTTTTTTTTTGGATTTCATAGGATTCGAAGCCCCGTTCGCTTGATATCTGTCTCTCTGGCCGCTGAGACTTGCCAGGCACCTTACCCACTACGCTACGGAACGCACGCATTGAGGCGCGAAGTTACCGCATTATATTAGAACCGAGTATTTTTGTAAAACTGAGTTGTGACGCTTTTTCGTTTCACCAAAATTTCAAGTCACTAACGGCGCTAAAGAAAGTTCACTGAAAAAATGTGTGTATTCAATCTAACTACATTTAATTCGAAAAGAAAATCAATTATTGGAACTGAATGCCAAATGAGCCATTTCGGTAAAAAAAAAGTGTAACTTTATTGGAGTAGTCGTTTCGACGAAGGTGAGAATTCCAGAGTTTTTAATGCGGCACCCCGACAATATCCTTTTTATTTCAAATGTAAAACACAATTTCTGGAATAAGTTTTGTCGCGTTAATTCTTCGTTGTAGTATTCTCTACGTTTATATAATCCAAACCGCAGACAAACTTAAATGAATACGTTCCCTCTATGGCACTCCAGAGGTATTATTCAAAGGAGTTAATTTTATGCCTTGTCCAGTTTATAATTTTTAAATAAAAACTTTGGTGTTAGGAAAGCCTGGAAATATTAAGGAAAAGTGGATTAGTTTTCGGGATCAAAAGTATGAAATTTTAGAGTTAAGAATAACGGATGCGCGGCCTTTTTTACATAAGACTTAATTTTGGATTTCAGACTAAAATACCCAACCAAACTGAATAAAAATCAAAAAAAAATTTTTTACACTAACCCACACACATTTGAGATACAGTTTGGAGGGTCTTTTTGAGGAGAGGAAGGAATGAACATTGATCTTGTAGAGACCCATGTTGTAGGAAGGAGAAAACACAGAGGCCGGCAAATCGTCCCACAGCCGAGCTGTTGAACACAAGAATGAGTCGAAGAATCGACCTGTTCTCATGTGACAAATGTCAACCGTGTACAAATGTGGGGCACGCGTTTGGTGTATTTCCCGTCTATGCACCGGTGCCGAAGGGATCAATGATGTTAGTTCCTCGGAGCATCTTCCATTGCAAAACCTGTAGAACAAGGATAGCATTCCCACTCGACGCGTGCTTTAAAGATTGCAATCCGTGTGTTAAGATGGGAGTATCTATCAAACGGACCGCACGTTTTTTGCACAGAGTCGAGGGTATTTTTCTGGTATTTTGGAGATCCAGACCAGAGGTGGCTGCCAAATTCATTCATGGGGCGCACTTGTGATTTGTACAGGGTTAGCAGTTGTGTACTACTGAAGTATCTGCGGGCCCTGTACAGTAAGCTTAGTTTTTGGAAAATAGTAGTAACACTTTTACAAAAAGTTTAAAAGTAAACTAATAGACATGTGTTATTTTATTTATTTTTTGTTTTAAATTATGGGTAATTAAATAATTCAATTTTTCTTCGCTTTGGAAGAAACTTTGGAATTTTTTGTGAGTTGATTATATTATTCGAGAGATATCTTGCCTCGTCTACTGTGTTTATATAATAAAAAATAAAAATATTGAAAAATCATTAAAATTGAGTAGTGGAGGTAGTTGCAAAAAAATTGTGTTCCGATTTACATCACTTGCTTGTGCTGGTCGTTTACAATTTAAATTTACGTTTATCAAAATGCTTTTGTCAAACTTCTTATTTTTCATTTTTATAACACGTAATTTTTTTATATTCACCATTAATAATAATAATCGCCTAAGATATCTCTAAAATCACAAAATACTGAAATCTATTAACTGTTAAATGCATTTTGATGACAAAAAATATTTTTCAGTTTGGTTGTGTATTTTGGCCTCGCATCCAAAATTAAAATTGTCTGTTTGCTGTATTTAATGTTAGTAGATTTTTGTCAAGTCAGTGCTTTATCGCATTTATTCCACTTTCAGCACGTATATGAATTTGAGACCAATCCTCTCCTTCAAATTTGTTATTCCTCTCCTCTGTATCATCTACGAACGTAATATTTTTCCGTCTACTGTTAGCTTGCATAACTCATTGATATAAATTATAAATAGAAGAGGTCCCAATGTGCTTCCCTGTGGTCCCCCAAAATTAGTGTCTAGTGAGTTACTCTCCGTTTTTCCCATTTTGAGTTACTGGCATCCATTAAGTAACTCTTCAACCATTCGTAGGGTATATCTACGATACCAATATTAATATTTTAAGGAGTAATTTATGAGAAACTGAATAATAGTCTAAGAAGAGTGCGATGTTTTTCTTTCCGCGATTTATATTTCTAGAAATATGTTCTGTAAGTTGCGCTATAGCGTCGTTCATTTCTCTCCCCGGCCGAAAGCCAAACTGATTTTTGCTTAAAAGTTGTCCACTCTCTACATAGCAAAACCTTACCGAGGAATATAGACATAACCTTCTTATTCCAAAGAGTCGACAGGTTCGAATCACGTTGCAAGGAGTATGGAGAGAAAAGGCAATTCGATCAACGTACGAACACATTTTTTGTGGAGACCAATAAATAAAAAATGCCTTACATATATCATTTTGTATATAAGCAGACACCTATAATATTTAATAATATTTGGCTGATTTATAAAGCGCCGTTTTCATGAAAAATCATCTCAAGGGCGCTGAAACCTAACCTAACATAATAACATTAACTTCTGTAAGCGCCTTTGCGCTGGTAATTCCAAGAAACTGTAAATCAATCACTTCATATTATTTGCCCAAATACAGACTTCAAACTGGCTTATGTAAGTACTTATTTTAGAGTGCATGCACTAACTTAGTTAGCGTTAATAGGATATCATGTTTATAAGATGTCATGTTTATAAGATGTCATGTTTATAGTATGTCATGTTTAGTATTGTTAATTTTATTTTGAGGGAACTTTACGGCACATCTCACATGATCAAGGAAAAATAACTGAAAGTAGAAAAAGGGACATTTAATATTCAAACAAAACGCTTATTTGAAAGTTTTTAAATACAAAAATATGGAAAGATACAAACTATTTTTCATTACGTGTTGCACGTTGAGGGGTCAAGGGTACAAAGCCCGACGAAAAGCAAATTGTTGAAGTTATTTTCAGTCAAAGAGAATTCACTTTGGGTGAAAATAACTTCAATTACAATCACAAACATTAAAATGTCTACTACTGCACTTTGTCACAGAAGTGTGCTTTAGTCTCAGAATTAATTTTGATAAAAAACTACAGTAAAGAACCGAAACATTGCAAAAATATTTTGATTCAATTCTCAGTCTGGATAATGAAAAACTTGACCTCATAAAAAAAATTATAATCATTTTCTAATCCGTCGTTAACCCTTCCAGACATTCTGCGTCGTCTCCAAGCGCTTCCGCAAGAACTACATCCACCGCTTCACCGCCACCAGCTCTTTCTTCTGGTGGTCGCCCTGGTCACCAGTGCGCAGGGCCTGCATCTACCTCTGTACCAATCAGCTGTTCGACTATGTGGTCATGGCGACTATTCTGCTCAACTGCGTGTTCCTGGCCATGACAGAGACCATCGAAGAGGCTGAGTGAGTATCATTTTTTATTAGTATCTGCCTCATGTTTTATGACAGGTGCAGGCAAATCATTGAGGACACATTTACAGGCTAACGATTAATACTACGTTAGATTAATCTTTACCACGAATCGATTTACAACATAAATACAAAAAAATATGTATTGGATAAATTAAAGCTTTCCTTACCGTTTCCATTGAATGGATTTAAAATAAGTTTGTTAAATACTTTACACAAATAATATAAGCGTAAAATATTTTTTTTTTAAATATCATTAGAAATTATGTACGCATGTAAGAAACATTCTTTTAAAAATACATAATATCATCAGTGATACTTTGCACCTTCAACCAAGTATACCCTAGACATGCTCTAAGAGCTTAAAATTAACACCTAAACCAAATTTTAAATTGGTTCTAGGCCCATTTATGAAAAGGGCACGCATTGCGTCGCAGAATTTTGATCGCATTGTGCTTTGTTTTATCTTTTGTTAGTCTACAGTTAGCTAATTGATCTGGCAAGTCATCCCGGGAGGGTTAAATTTTTCAAACACAAAAATATCCTACTTACGAATATTTTAGAAGTTCTATCCGACAGACTTTATTTTTGAAAATATAGTCGGCTATCTGACTACAAAAAAAAATATACCGTACATATGTCTTTTAGACAGCATTTTAATAAACGTAATAATGTTAAAGGATTACTTTCGTTACATCAAAGTTTCTGACGTAATCAAATCACCACACTGCTTGTGACGTCACGACAGCTCGACTACTAATACATATGTAGCGGCTACTTAACCCGCTCTGCGAAATTTACCGCAGCGCCACTGACCTCCACAGAATTCGCTGGAAGAACATACCTACAGCGATACATCTACCTACCCGCGAGTACAGAAACGTAGTAGAAATGATAATCCGCCACCTACGCGAAAGAGCTAGAACGTCTGGCTGTACCAAACAAGTGCCCGCAGAAAGTTCGAGCGATTTCTCACCTTTGCGTGAATTCACCGCATTACCTACTGCGAGACTAATTACTTGCCACGGGTATATAAGCCGCGCTCGCTTGCTCGGAGCCAGTCAGTCAGTACCTCAGTATTCATTCATCGGCCGGGTAAGCAACACAAAACGAGCAGTGTCGCGACTAAGTACCTGCCCGCGCGGGGCACGGGCCTCGCGCAGTCAACAGTGAACATCAATTTATCCAGCGTGACCCAGGAACATTCCAGCACCTTCGAGGCACTTCTCCAACTACCATCTCGACATGAGATGGCAATCAACATCCTGCAACGAGCAGCAACAACAACCGGCAACGCGCCAGCATCCACATCCTGCAACGAGCAGCAACAACAACAGGCAACGCGCCAGCATCCTCATCGCCTCTCAAGGTTCCTTCCTGTGTCACGTGTGTGCTCCGACCCACTGGACACACAGCCACCATACTTCGTCAACACGACGACGGTCAACCGCCTGGATCAAGGTCACGTCTACACCGCCACGGTGTAGGGCAACACGCCGGCTTCCTGAAGACCTGTGATCTTCACCGCCGTAGTGTCCTGACCTTCATCTTCACATCATCGCGCAGCAGCATCACTACTGTCACTCGGCTCCCGCTCCGCATCGACCTCCGCTACGTAGCCACAATAAAGACTGACTCACACATCGACTGCACGCCTTTCATTTCTCTCTACCGATACGGACCGCTCCCTCACATACAATGAGGGCAAGTGCCACAATATGGTGGTTTTCTAACTTTTTTAAAGCGCGACCCGCTTTTAGTAATAAAATTAATTATATTAATTCCATAAATTATAATCATAATTACATAAATTCACTCACGCTATTTTTTAGGAATGATCAACCATTTTAGTCGGAGTATTATTAATGTATCCATTATTATTTTGTATGCGGACCTTGGTGGGAGGGTATGTACAACATTATCTGGTTAACTTTGTTGTCGGTGGAGTTGCAAACCTACTTTATTTATTGTAAAACAATATTTGTTTAATAAAACTATCAAAGTGGGCAAAAATAAAGCGCCCCAGGTAAAAATTTTTTACCCACAAGGCCAAAACGATAAATCGATTTTTTCATTTGGAAATATTAAAGAACATATAAGTACTTTCAATTA
Organism: Limnephilus marmoratus; assembly: GCA_917880885.1. Taxonomy (NCBI): domain Eukaryota; kingdom Metazoa; phylum Arthropoda; class Insecta; order Trichoptera; family Limnephilidae; genus Limnephilus; species Limnephilus marmoratus. The sequence goes on from OU862924.1 coordinate 8,804,536, forward strand.
TGGCGGTTAATTCAAAAAAGTTAGTCGCGAAAAGAGGGCAAAAATTACCAGACAAAATTTTTACTTCGTTCAAGGTCAAACCAATAAATGGTGTTGGTTTATTTTCGTTCGGAATTACAATATTTATAATTACAAATTTTTCGTCAGGAAATTTTTTTTATATTATAAAACGAAAACCTTTAAAATACATTAAACACGAAATAAGATCTCAACGAAAAACAGATGCACTATTCTTCAATTAAGGTAAAGTTAAGCCACGTCATTCCGAATTTCTAACGTTTTATAACATACTTCTCTTGAACACTTTGCTGAATATTTTCATTCGGTCTACGAACCGGCTGACCCTCTGGGGACTTCCTGCTAAGGGTCGACCGAAACATGTTTTTCGTTCTCGGCCGAGACCGAGACCGAGACCGAGAATAAATTAAAATCTCGGCCGAGACCGAGAGCCGAGACCGAGAATAGATAAATTGAGAAAAAAAATGAAAATGCGCTATTTTGGCATAATATAGTATATTTAAGAATGTAATAATAATTTGTTTTAAGGCGCCGCATCCGCGCTCAAAAAGAAGAAGATGGAGAAATATGTAATTAGGAATGTTAGAGGAGCGCGCTAATATTTAAAGCGATAAATCGAAAATATTTAATAAAACACGACATCATTTAAAGAAACATTGTGAATTTTTTTCACAATTATAACTTGTAAAATAACTGAAGCAAACGTTTTTAAAATAATTTTTGGAGCATTCTCTGCGATTTTTTTTCTATCGAGGGAATTGCAAATAATTTGCGTTTCGGCGTGGAAGGCTATTATCATTATGGTTATAAGTAAAACCCGCCTCGCTGCCAGCCGACCAATCACAATCGACAGCTCTCTCACGCACTGACACGAAGTGACAAATGTGAACGCGTGCGGTAGATTTGAATACCATTATCCTATACCGTACCTACTTACAACGTTCTCGGTTATGGCCGAGAATCTCGGCGATTTTTCGCCGAGAACCGAGACAGAGTTCTCGGTAGAATTTGTAGCCGAGAATGCCGAGACCGAGACCGAGACCGAGATCTGGGTCGACCCTTACTTCCTGCGATGACTCCGTAGTTAAGCAGGTCTGTGCGATAGGGTCAGTTTTTATCGATGCTGACCTTGTATCTAAATATTTTAAACGGCTTGATTCCAACAAGGGAGCTGGGCCAAATGGTATCCCACTACTGTTCATTACCGAGTGCGCAAATCATTTGTCACTTCTGCTATCAATACTGTTTAATATATCGCTTAAGACTGGTATATTTCCAGATATATGGAAAAGAGCCTACATCACGCCAATTCATAAATCGGGGAATAAGTGTGAAGCAGATAATTATAGACCCATTTCCAAGCTCTGCATTTTTTCAAAGGTGTTCGAAAACATAGTCTATTACCAGTTATTCCCTGTGGTAAAGAATTCGATCAATGAATTTCAGCACGGATTCTTTGCAGGTCGCTTTGTTGCTACAAATCTTATAACATTTATAAATTTCTTGTCTGCCTCTATGGATAAACGTGTGCAAGTTGATACAATCTACACCGACTATAGCAAAGCCTTTGATAAGATCAACCACAGCATCCTGCTTAGAAAACTTGCTAATCGTGGTATTCATGGAGATCTCCTTAATTGGTTATCTTCATACGTAACAAACAGGTCTCAGGCTGTGACAGTAGGTGGATTTTCCTCCATCTGGAAATTATCACTTCCGGTGTGCCTCAGGGGTCCATTTTGGGTCCTTTGCTTTTCTCTATCTATATAAATGATATTACGACATGTTTTCACAATGCTCAAATTTTACTATTTGCTGACGATATGAAGATATACCTTCCTATTAGCTCCCCAAACTGTTATGTGCGTTTACAAGAAGATCTTGACCGACTGACGGATTACTGTCTTAGAAATAAGCTTTTAATCAATATTTCTAAATGTTGCAAAGTCACATTCACAAGTAACCGTGTGAAAATACTGCATGATTACACCATTTCTGGATTGCTGTTAACAAATAAAGATCATATACGTGACCTCGGGGTTCTTTTGGACTCTAAACTTACCTTTGATAAACACGTCGATAAAATTGTCACCAAAGCAACAAAGAGTCTATTCTTTGTACTAAGAACATGCAAATTTTTCAAAAATACTAAGACTTATCTGATTCTCTTCAATTCACATATTCGTCCTCACCTGGAATACTGTTCACAGGTTTGGAACCCGCGCTATATTGTTTATGTCAACAGGTTAGAAAGAGTTCAGGAGCGATTTCTCAAATTCCTCAATTTTAAATCATTCAATGTATACAACTCTTACGATGAAATCGAGAACCATTTTCGAATCACGAAACTGCTCGACAGGAGGCTTGTCGCTGATTAGATGCTCCTGTACAAAATTATTAACTCGAAAGTTGACTGCCCGAGGTTGCTAAATAAAATAAATTTCCACGCGCCGACTCGATATAGCAGACAAAATACCCTTTTCTACATTGATAGATGCAACACGAATTCCAACCAAAATGAATTTATGCAAAGGACATGTAATTACTATAACATTAAATTTGCACGTTTAGAAACACTTGCTAACATATTCACTGCTAGTTACTTTCGCTACAGAATTTCTTTGTATAACATTCTACGTATTCATGATGATTAAATTAATGGTACCTAATATTTTAAAATTACCTGCGTGGCAACTTTCCTTTATCCCTGTCCTCCCCTTACCCGTCCCAATCCAAATACCTGTTTCGCACCCTGTTTTCTTTACAGTTATAATCGCATTTATTTTATTGCTGTGTTTTTATATTTAGGTTTATCACTTGTTGAATCTACACCTGTATTATATATATATTTTTTTTAATTGCTGCTTTGTCGTGTTTTTTTTTTCTTTTCTTAAATATTCTCATTTTCATTCAGTTACTTTTATGTTTCTAAATACCTATCTGTGAACATTAATAATTGGTCTTTTTTTCGTTATCCTCTTATGTATATTATATTACTAAGACTGTTTATGTTCCTTAAATAAATAAATAATAAATAATAAAATAAATAATAAATAATAACACTTTAAGTTTTTAAATTTCTAAAAAAATACATGATATTTTTGACGATAATATCTATACATTTGCCACGCCGAAACAATAATTATATGAAATTCCCCGATAGAAAATATCGTTGGATATGCTCCGAAAATTATTATAATTATTATAAATAATTGAAAAAATTATAATTCATTGTTTCTTTAAATTAAATTTAAAACATTTCCCGCGAGATTTTTGTTGCATTTTTAACGAGTCATGTTTTATTAAACATTTTCACAATTTTCGCTTAAATATTATTGTTTTTAACATTAGCGAGCTCCCTCTAACATTCTTATTAACATATCTCCCCTTCGTCTTCTTTTTGAGCGCTTACTTCCGGGCCTTAAGTAAGCCCTTGAGCTGGTTAAGAGTAAAAAAACTAACCTTTAACGTACGGTGTACCCTCAGATTCACCCGCCCTAGAGCTGGTTGAGAGTAAACGAACTAACCTTTAACGTGCGGTGTACCCTCAAGTTCACCCACCCTAGAGTTGGTTGATAGTAAATAAACAAACCTTTAACGTACAGTTTTCCCTCAGGTTCACCCGCCCTAGAGCTGGTTGAGAGTAAACAAACTAACCTTTAACGTACGGTGTACCCTCAGGTTCACCCGCCCTAGAGCTGGTTGAGAGTAAAAAAACTAACCTTTAAAGTACGATTTACCCTCAGGTTCACCCGCCCTAGAGCTGGCTGAGAAAAAACAAACTCACTGAATCTAAGAGTAGTGTGTCCAGGATTGACAGATGTATGAAATCATCCCTGAATATATGATCCATCCCTCCTACTAACGGACAAGACGATAGGTTGAGAGAGACCAGCTGGAGAGGTCAAAGGCTCTCCTCAAACTGGTCTCTCCCTATCCGACCCGCCACGCAGATGTTGGGCAGGTGCATAAGATCTGAACACACCTCACCTGTTGCACTGTCACCTATGACAAAGGTGTTGGAACTCTAGACATGAATTTCAATTTTGAAAATGACATTTAAAATCATTTTTACGTATCATGATATATTTTTTTCTTTATTAATATTTTTTTTGGCACCATTGGTAAAATTTTACAATACAAGCTTTTTTATAAACCAGATAAAAAGTAAAGAATTATACAATTTGCAGATTAACCAAAAAAAATCCCACATAGGCATCGCCAGTTCGTGGGTATATACTTGTGTGTTTTTTAAAACAGTTAAAATTTTACTCATATTAATACATTATCTTTGTAGAGATTAAAAAGTGAAATAAAATAAATCAGAAATAAAATCAGGTCAGATGTTACAGCACGTAAATGTTTGTGTCAATGGTATCCAAGACTTTATTACATTTTTATATTTGCTGTAGGAGGATATATTTTTACATTCAATTTCTTTAGTCTTATAGAGTGCATTATAATTTTTGGTGTAATAAAATACGCATGCCCAGCCATGTGCCAGCCTAGTTTTATACAATGGAACTTCAAATACATTATCTAACCTATTACTAAATCGGTTTTAATTTTTTGTGGAAAGAATATTTCGAGAAAATATACATTTCAAACATTGTATGCAGTAATTTTTTCTTATCTCTAACAATTCAGCTTCTTGGAACAATTGCAAGGAGGGAGGGGTTGTTCATATCTTTATGCAACACCATTTTTGGTATTAATTTGTGGGTTGTTTCTAGTGGCTTAATGTGCGTATTATACACGCCCCCATCCAATTATTCCTTAAGATTCTGATGATTGCACCATAGCATGACACACCAATTTCATTCTTTTAAGGTGGGCTATGTAATTTAAACGTTTAAAAATATTAGTTAAATACCTAAGTTTATTGAGAAGCTTTTCCATGTGAACTGTCCATTTGAGTTTGCTGTCTATTATAATTCCTGAGTATTAACTGTATTCGCCGTATTCATTTCTGTACAGACCGGATAGCAAGCATTTTTGTGAAACCTTATATTTAAGGGAGCTAAGGGTGCCGCCCTTTCGGTATTATAAAATGGAAGATAAAGAGTTTTTCACAGTTTAAAGTTAGAAGGTTTTGATTGAGCCATTCTTTGACAATGGATGTGCACTTATTTGTATTTTCAGAGAATTTGTCCCAGGATTTACCATGAACTGTGATTGCAGTATCGTCCACATACGAGAATAGTTTTTCTGGAATACTTATATTACCTAGGTCATTAATGTAGATTAGGAACAATAACGGACCGATAACGGTTCCTTGTGGAACCTCATGTCGCGGAGATGCTGGTTTTCTAATATTTACGCCAATTTTGGTGGATTGTCTGCGATCAAGTAAATAATTTATTAAGAGTGACAAACAAATATTTTATTATTATTTTATATCCTGTGTGATTAAGATATAATTATGCAAAGGTATTTGACATTAGTTCCAATTTTTAAAACAACACTTAAATATGAAACAAAACCGATTTAATTTAATCAGAGACACAAATACTCACAGCCAGGCCCAAAACCGATATTAGTTTGTTTGATGTTTACAAAATTCTTCCCACAAAACAATATTGCAAACTGCAACAATAAAATTTATTTTATCCTCAAAACGATGTTGAAAATCCGAAAAATGATGCACACAAAGCCGTAGTTATTTTTAAGGCAATTTCCCATCATAAAACTCTCCTTTTCTCTTTTATTTTTCATTTAAGGCTTCCATTATACTCCCAGATCCGCTTAGCTAATATTTGAATAATGTTCATATTTCACATTGTATGGGCTTCAAACAGAATAACCTACCCTCGTGTAATTTATCAAATTTAATCACCCTTCTTAGCTATGGGTTGGTGTTGGAAAGCCTTTGTTTGAAGGCTTTCATTCTACATAAGTCGCTGCGGGTATTTTGTTGACTTACCTGTGCAACTGGGTTGATTAAGCATAATGGTTACTTGTTTCGAGGGATTAAAACTTCTATTTTGACGGGAGATGCCTAATATGGAAAACGTAATTTGTTGGAGTAACTTTTGAAGCTTTTGAAACATTTAAAAGTGACCGAATATAACTAGGTAGCTCAGAGATAATTTGGGTTCAGTTCCCAATTGCGATCGTTGCGTTTTTAATTTTCCGTGTTTTTACTGTTTCATTGATATTAATAATTTCTTCTTCTTTTTATGAATATGTGTGAGGCGTGTTGAAACAAAAATGGTAATCTCCAAATTATTTTCATTTCGAGTAATATGGAATAAAAGTGTTTTTAGTTCTGTTAGCGGACCTACGTGGGGGTCCCTACATTCTGCCGACAGACTAGCTCAGGTTTTAGTCAGCAGAGCGGGAGAGGCCCTCACCACCAGGGTGGTAGGATCTGTGAGGCGTGTGTGTGGCTTCCCTGAAATAAAGCTCCAAATTTCTACGGGCTGGGGGAAGGCAGTGAAACCAGTAACCAGGGTAAACAATAGTTATATTGGGTAAAACACCTGCGTAAACACAATATCACAATAATGCATACAGAGTAATTCAGGGTAGCAACAACAGTTATATCTAAAATGGAGGAATCTGTCCCTATAATCTCTCTGGAAGGGCTATTTATCTCCGCGGTGAATTTACTGCGAACACATGCAAATATGGGGGAATATAACAGCTTGGGTACTCACAGTGAGCGTTTGGACTCTTGTATCTTCCGTATCGGGAAAGAATTCGGCCATTCTTGGTGTCCTAGTATATCACTTAGCAAAACACGTTCCATTGCTTCCGTGTGGAACTTTCTAGAATGCGCGCGGAACGATTCTCACATTATGCGTGCGCACTAGACCGGGAGTTGCAGGAAAGGGGCGGTTGGTGGCTCGCTACCGACGCCGGTCTTGGGTTCCGCCGCCGGTAGCGCGCCGGCAAGCTAGCGGAGAGGGGGCGAAACTGTAGTTTGCGCAGTGGCGTGCGCTACAACTTGGGAGGAGGGGCCGAGTAATTTGCAGGGGCGTATTTGTGTATCGTAACAGTTCTTTTGCCGTACAATGTACATTAGGGCATAATTTTTGTTATTAATTGTCTCCATTACTTACAATGTGTTTTTTATTGTGATTAATCGATAAGTTATTTAGTTTTCTTCAATTAACAAATGGAGATTGCCGCGTTTGTCCTCTCTCTGATTGGCCCTAGGAATAGTGCGTTTTTATTCCGTACTCTGCAATTTTTTATGGAGATTGCCTTGTTGTTGCAGAACTAAATTTATTTATTTAAAAAATGTATGGATTACTGTCATTTATGCTCCGAACTCTTTAAAGCTGTATTTATTATATATTTGTTTTTCTATCCATCGCCATATCTAACTCATTTTAGACCAATAGTGGAGATTGCGGTCTTTGTTTCAAAACGCCTTATATGTAATACAAGGATCATTATAACTTTACCAAATAAATGACGTTGTGGTTTGACATTTTATAAGACGATTTTTTTTGCGTACCGCACAAGAGTTTCCACTGCTACCAACTACCCGGAGCAAGTGGGTCCTCATTTTGCGAGGCCTTCAGAGGGAAAGGGAAGGAGTTGGGGAAGAGGAAGTTTTTAATCCAAAAAAAATAAATATATTTATTTTTGTAATCAATATCCAATCTTAAAACCACTTCAAAATGAACAGGCAGAATAATACACTAAAAAAAGCGACATCTAGCGACTCCGAAGAAAAAAACACACATACTAAAAAGATGACACAGTATAGGGAAAAGGTGCTCTGGCATTCGAGTGCGGTGCTTCGTAGGTCTCCTCTTTGTGCGGTGTTTCGCAACCTCCCCACTCTTGTCTACATTAGTGTTCTGAAGGTTTCACTTCTACCCGATGATGTGAATTGCACACTCTGAATTTTTAAAGTGAAACTTCTTTAGCTTCGCTGGTGACTTCAAAATCGGGTGAAACGGAAATGCGTCACAACTCAGTTTTACACAAATACTCGGTTCTAATATAATGCGGAAAAATTCGCACCTCGGCGCGTGCCTTCCATAGCGTAGTGGGCAAGGTGCCTGACAAGTCTCAGCGGCCAGAGAGACAGAAATCAAGCGAACGGGGGTTCAAATCCTACGAATTAAAAAAAGTTTATTTTGTGTAATCAATATACAATCTTCAAACCACTTTAAAAAAAACAAGCAAAAGAAAAGAAAGCGATATCTAGCGACTTTCTAGTTTCACTTCTATCGCGTGTGAATTACACACTCTGAATTTTTTATTCAAAGTTAGACGCCAGATTACGTAGGAAAAAATTATTAAAAAAAAATGTCTTTCTTTATGATATCCTCAATTTTATTATTATACAGGATCATCGGGTAAATATCCCTCCCTCGTAGAATGAACAGATTTCTGTGTCAACTGTATATTTTCAAAGCGAAACCTTTTATTTTTTTAATTTCCACAAGGATGCTCCGCTCATGAATAAATTACCCTGAATAGAAAATAAAATAACAAGAACGATTAGAACAAACGCCTTTACATTTAATATCATGAATGAAATTTGCTGATTTCTTAAGCCGTATAATTAAAGACTTTTTAGTCTAAGGATGGAGGTCCCAAGAACTGAGGGCGGTAAATTTATAACATTTTTAATTATGCCATAAATTATTTTTTCTTGTGGCTGATCTATACGTTAATATTTTATCTGCGAGCTTCTCAAGTTTTTCAAAATTATTATTTTTATTCATTTATTTCACAGTAAATTTAAAATATAAGTTTTAATAATAGCAATAACTGGCGCTGCTATCCTACAAATTTAATCATCCTGCAAATTACGGATAGTATAATTATTAAGAATTGATGATTGCATGTTAGCTAAGTGGTGCAGATTCTTGAAAAATCACGAATCTGACTTCTTTCTTACACACAAATTTCTTAGGACGGATTGTTTCAAAAAAATTGATGAATTCATCTGTTGGATGTTGTGTGTTGTGATTGTCCTATTTTATATTTAACGTCATTTAGCACTGAACACTTTTAATTTGTCATTTATCTAATCTCAGTGTGCAGAGCCTTTTACTTTAAACTTTCCTGTCTATGCCACCTGTTATTCAAACATTACCTTAATTTCTATGTCTATGCTCTCTTTTGTCTGTGGCCGCATCAAACTTTCTAATTTTTGTTTATAAAATGGCTTGATGTCATTTCGCATGTCATTCTCCTTATTCTCTCTTTTTACTCGAGGCTCTTGATCTTGATGTCTTTCGCTTCTGCTAGACTTTAAGAACTACTCTAAATTATTGTCGCCAGTCAAGCCAGTCAGCCAGTGTTAGAATCGAATCTCTCTGTAAATTATTCACCAGAATAAACAGTTCAAATATCCAGTACAAACACAAGTGTTTTTACTAACAAAGAATCACCGCAAACCAACACCTCTCTCTATCTCTCACTCTATGTTCCCGTGGTGTGGAACCGAAGGAAGCCAACAAAAGCAGCTCAACTTACACCCTGACTGCAGACTATCTGGAGACCACATCTGGGATCCGACGCATGGTCCTTCGAGCCGGATTTGAACCAGCGGCCTATGGATTTACAATCATATTTGAAGTTAATTTTCATGTTCTGTGTAAGTTCTATTCTGTGATTATTTTAGTTTTATGAAGCAACTAACCTGACAGGACTTTAATAGAATTTACACAGAGCGTGAAAATTAACTTCAAATATTTGATGAATCCGTCAATTTTTTTGAAATAATACAGACGCATTTGTCACCGCAGCTACTATAATATATATTGTAAGGCTGCGACAAATAAAAGGAAAGACAAAATAAAGGGAAAAATAAATATAGTGGTACAAATTGGAACGGTAAATGTGAGGGATTGATTCCATACCTTTATTTATTTTTTAAACTTTTTTCCTTGACTCTACACCAAAAAATACATTCCCTAAGGGCGAACGTAATTTTTGATGCTGTGTGCACTGTAAGGAAAGGGAAATCCCGGGCGGCGTTTTATCAATACAAAGAATTCCACTATTTCGTTACTGGATTTTGACGCTAGTGTAAATAGTTTTTTTTAATGTAACTGATGTAATACAGATATTAACCACCGGCATTTATTTACCTTTTGCTTTTTTGATAGCTTACTTCTTATAGGAATTAGGACCCTCCAAAAATCCTTAAATTTGCCTAGATGGAATGCCATCAATGTCTAAAAATTTAACAATATAGGTATTTGAAAAATATTTGAATATTTTCTTCTTGGAATACAGTTGGAGAAAAAAATATTAAGAATCGGTCCAGTTTTGGGGGATTTTTAATTCATTTTAATTTAATTTAAATTTATCAAATAAAATGTTACATTGTGCTTATTTGTTTATATTCTTGTAGTATAAACTAACTCAATAAAAATTTAAAAAAAAACTTATGAAATAAGTGGAAGAGAGTTTGATTTTTTTTTTAATTTTTTAATTCATAAATAAGTCACGGATTTTAATGTGGGCCTATAGGATATATGTAGTCAATTGATTTATTGATAAATTTATGTTTGAGGAAATGGCAAGGTATCAACGAAATTGGTATTCAGCATGTTACGATACACAAATACGCCCCTGCAAATTACTCGGCCCCTCCTCCCAAGTTGTAGCGCACGCCACTGCGCAAACTACAGTTTCGCTCCCCCTCCGCTAGCTTGCCGGCGCGCTACCGGCGGCGGAACCCAAGACCGTCGGTAGCGAGCCACCAACCGCCACTTCCCTGCAACTCCCGGTCTAGTGTGAGAATCGTTCCGCGCGCATTCCAGAAAGTTCCACGCGGAAGCATGGAACGTGTTTTTGCTAAGTGATACACTAGGACACCAAGAATGGCCGAATTCTTTCCCGACACGGAAGATACGAGAGTCCAAACGCTCACTGTGAGTACCCAAGCTGTTTTATACCCCCCTATTTGCGTGTGTTCACAGTAAATTCACCGCGGAGATAAATAGCCCTACCAGAGAGATTATAGGGACAGATTCCTCCATTTTAGATATAACTGTTGTTGCTACCCTGAATTACTCTGTATGCATTATTGTGATATTGTGTTTACGCAGGTGTTTTACCCAATATAACTGTTGTTTACCCTGATTACTGGTTTCACTGCCTTCCCCCAGCCCGTAGAAATTTGAGCTTTATTTCAGGGAAGCCACACACACGCCTCACAGATCCTACCACCCTGGTGGTGAGGGCCTCTCCCGCTCTGCTGACTAAAACCTGAGCTAGTCTGTCGGCAGAATGTAGGGACCCCATGTAGGTCCGCTAACAAGCACATTAAAAATTGTTGCAGTTAAGTTATTATTTTCATCGATAAATAATTTGTTATTGCTCATGCGGATGGCAGTAATACTTAATCTGTTGATTATTGGTGAACAAATCGTCAACGAAATATTCTATTTAACTCCGAGTATAACTTGGTAAGTCAGGCAACAAAATTCAAATGTTGGGTTTGAACTCTGAATGAGTTGACGTTTACTGAGCTTTACTCTCAGGAAATAATTTGAGAATTCAATCAGTGAGGGGATGAACTGAGGCGGAATCTATTAAGGGCGGTTTTGATAATCACGTGAAACTCAACATTGGAGTTATTTTGACATAGAAGATAGACCGCCTAGAACTATGTTGATAACTCAACGATTGTTACCTCTGTGATACACTACCTTAAATTAATAATAATTTGTAGCGCAATATGAATAGGTACTAATAAATAGTTTAATTCAAAAACTAACTAAAAATCTTCAAGAAAGGCTGACAAGTATAATATTGGATTCAATCGCCGAAACATCATTATATTTGTAAGCCTTTCTTGTTTGGGGTGACCGGCCAACTCAGAATGAATCCAAATCAGAACCACCATAACCTGTCTGTCATAACCTTTCTGAGGTGATGAAGAGTGATAATAAATAAATTTTAAATGGCCTAAATAGGTTACGTTAGGTTAGGGTTACCGGCTATTTTAAAATTATTAATTTTATTGCTTTGTAACGCAGTAAAAGATTGGTCACGGGAATTCTATGCAGACGTGACTCAATGGATTCTAACCGCGTTGATCAGAGACAACTTTGACAACGAGAGTTCGTGGGTGGTTTGTATATTTATGGAGAGTTCCATGAGAGTTCCGAGATTTGATTTACGGGTGACAGACGGAGTTCCTCGTAAAGCAGCAGGATGGCGACTTTTCGAGATATGGTACCGATCAAACAGCATAGTTAGCAATCCATTATGTAAATGGTTTAGAATAAATATTACTATGTTTCGTAGAAGTATTGCGCCCATTAACCAGTAAGTTGTTCACAATTTTACACAAGAGACTTCCTGACATGTCTTAGCTTTGGCATTAGTAATTTTGGTTCATTCGAGAATAAGAAAAGGGAATTAAATAGAACTCTTCGAGTAACGAAACCATGCCCTGAATAATTACAAGTATTTAAAGTCTTAATTTGAAATGCAATCACGTATCTTTTTATATAACATCATTATCATTACATAGTATAAAATGAATCATTATCATTATCATCATCATCATCATTACATAGTAAAAAATGAAGTCGCTCAAAATGTATGTGCGCATTAATCTTTTAAACTACGCAACGGATTTTCATACGGTTTTCACCAATAGATAGAGTGATTGAAGAGGAATGTTTATATGTATAATACATGCAAATTATATTAGAGAAAAGCCGAGAAATTTGAAGAAAACATATTTTTGTGTGATTTAAAACGGCTGGCGAGCCGTACTATAGTCACTTTTGAAATTCGTTTTACGGAAGAAATTGGAAAATTGATGTCCTTATTTGATGAAGTCGCTCAAAATGTATGTGCGCATAGATCTTTTAAACTACGCAACGGATATTCATACGGTTTTCACCAATAGATAGAGTGATTCAAGAGGAAGGTTCATATGTATAAAAACATGCTTATTATAGTAGAGAAAAGTCGAGAAATTCAAATATTCAATTCAGGCGGCGGGCAGCGGGCAGCTGGCAAGCGGATGGTGTGGATTTTATAAAGGTTGGGTAATGGCGTTGTGTTTCGTTAGCCACAGCAACGTGTGGCTGGGTCTGCTAGTCTACAATAAAATCTAACCTTTATTACGTTTTCATTAACTTTCATTTCTTGTAGTTTTGATATTTCAATGTCATGCTCCGTTCATCACTAAATATAACACATTAACACGTCAAGTAAGTTAATACGTAACAGCTTTTAATGACTTTTCAAAGAGTTATTGAGTTGACTTGATTCTGAGTTGGCATGGAACCCTTGTCTGATTATGTACAAAACCTTCATATTCATATTGCATTTGCACGGGTGCACAATTAATTCATTCTTATATTTTAAAGCATAACTTACCAAAAGAGTTTTTTTTAACAAATAAAATATTGTTATCTGTTAAAGCATAATGATTTCTTTTAAGTATCACCTTAATTGATAACTATAAAAATGCTCCATATTTTATGCTCGAGGCTCGAAACATTTTTCCCTTTTACAGAGTCCCATATTTACATGCAAGCTTTGGTCTCAATTCACAGGAGAGGGCGGTAGAAAACCTTCACACTCCCCCCTTCTTTTGCAACGGGAGGAAGGCTAGTTGGCGATTGTTTGTTGAAACTAAAACTAGTTCTGAAAGATTACAAAAGTAATAAGGACGTGGGTTCAAGTCCCGTTGGCAGCATGTTTCTTTTCTCGGGAGATTTTTTCAATGTAGATGATGAGTATTTCAGGCTAATAATTATTGGTTATAATAATTGTTACCCTTTGTGCTATGTATAAAAATCTTGTCTTAAACATTAGTTTGCCAATTAAAATAATAATTAATATTTGACAAGTTAAAGTATTTCACCAAAAAATGTAGACATAATTTGTCTCAGCGCCACCTAGTGGGAGATTTAGCACTTACAATGCCTTTCTCACAAAAAATAAAGTTGGTTGTTTTCAAGTTGCAAAATGTAATAAGTAGTAATTGTTGAATGAAACACTAGTATATATTGAATTATTTGGTGGGTAGGAGATAAGCCGACGTAGCTCAGAGAATAAAGAGTAGTTGACCTGCTATCAGAAGGACGCGGGTTCAAGTCCCGTCGGCGGCATAAATCTTTTCTCGGGAGATTTTTTTCAATGTAGATGAGTGTTTCATTTTAATAATTATTGCTTATAATAATTGTTAAAATATTAAGGTATTATAATGACCTCCGTGAGATAATATTCTCCACTACAAATCCGAAGGTCAAATTTTATTCAGGTGAAATTACATATACTCGTAGTATATCTTCTGCACGTTCCAGAGTCATAGATACTCTCCGAATCCCACTGGTGAAAGACCATCATTCATAATTGAAAAGTTGCTTTAAATGGCTTTAGCCGTATTTTGTTACCAGATCGAATATTTGTTTTACATTAGCTCTGTTGCGGCGGGGACAAATACTCTGACTCAATGGATTGAAGGATCAAATGTTGCGGTATGTCGTGGACTGTATGCGGTTCTTATATCGTTATATACATTGTATTATTTTTAATCTCACTTATCTCAACTGCTTCCCACTTCAATTGGTGTTCATTGGAAAGTTAGGTATGTTAGTTGAAGAGATTTGGGAAAGGAATGGTGAACCGAATGAACGTTTACGCGGAATAATGAGCGATATCAGGCGACGCGCGGCGATACTCTTTAACTTGCGAATAGCTACGGTTTATTTTGACTTCTGTCCTGCACGGCGTAATTATTACAACTGTGAATTATAGCGGTTTGTAGGACCTTCTGTCCCATGCGGTGATTTTATTAGGTCTGAACAATTGAGGCGAATTATAAGGCACACACTAAGTAGTTGCCAAAAAGCAACATGTAACAATATTGTCGTGAACGCGCTCCAAACAGGAGCCCCGAGGAAAATAATTTCCTTCAAGGCCTGTGTCATCTTGGGGGATGCTTTGTGGATGGTCTTTTTAAAGAAAGGAAGGATAAGAAGTTCTGGAAAGGAAAAAGGGGTGAAGGTAAGTAGTCAGGGGTGGTAGTCATTTAATCATGAGTTGGAAAGGTTGGAAAGTTGGAAAGACGTGGATAAACCTCACCCCATAAACCCGGTACCCCTGCTAAGTCACCAATCACAGCGAGTTGCCAGATGCTACTCCCACCTTCTCTTACCCAACTCTTTCCCTCCCCAAGTCGTTCAGACTCTTAATATTCCCCAATTAGGGATCTTGTTCGGTATAAACATATTGATTTAGTTGACAGTCCGATATTGCTCGAATTGATAAGCTTCCGGATTCCAATACGTAATACTAGAAGTCAGGATTTATTTCAGTGCAGTAATTCTGGAACTAACTACCATATGTATTCCTCTTTGCCCAGAATACTAATGGAGGGAAACAATTATACCAAGTCAGTGGACATCTTCAATTTATCTTTAAACAAATATAAAATATTGTTACGAAGGCAGTTCAGTTATGTACAATAAATACTGTGTATTTCTTACTATTCATATGTAAAAGCCTCGAAAATGGGCGTTAATAAATATATAAATAATTTTTTTATTTAACTAAAATAAGTCGTGTACCGGAAATATTGCGATCACCGTAGCTTTGTTCTCCAATTTCCATTTTTTGCAATTTTTGATTAAATATAAGATATCGTACTATTTTTTGTCAAGAATATGGTCGCTAGCATGAGTTCCGCGCATTTTATCCCAAAAAAAAACATCAAAACAAAACATCCCCCGACAAAATATCCTATTCACAAAACATCCCCCGACAAAATATCCTACTCACAAAACATCCCCCGACAAAATATCCTACTCACAAAACATCCCTCGACAAAATATCCCCGACAAAATATCCTACTCACAAAACATCCCCCGACAAAATATCCCCGACAAAATACCCTACTCACAAAACATCCCCCAACAAAATATCTGTAAAAACCTAACCTAACCTAACCTAATCTAACATGACCTAACAAAAAAATGGGACAAAAACAATATAGACATCCTGTAAAGACAATTTTTTTTTTTTTTTTTTGTTCACATGAAGCGGAAACTTTGTGATGAGACATTATTAATTTAAAATAAAACAATAACTTTGTAAACACCGCTTTTATTTTATATACTTTATGCCGACCGGGTTTCGCTACAACCGTAGCTTCATCAGGGCAGTATAATTCTCTACTAACATTAGGTTACATGGGTGGTAAAACAGCGCGCAACATAAACACCCGTGTCAAAGAACATCTCAGATGTTTACACAGCTCTGGATTCTCAGAATTCGCAAACCACTTGATCGAAAAAGATCATAAATTTGACAAAACAGCAGGCGCCAAACTGATTCATAAAAACAATATCGGTGTAAGGTTGGATAATTTAGAGGCACTTGAACTTAGGAAAGCCATAAACACTAATAGTAAGGTAATTAATAATCAACTAAATTTAAATAAAAGTCCCATACTAAGATTGTTCCCTATTGATAAAGAACACGTCCGTTCCCTTCCCAATTCTCCATCTATGTCTTCTTCCTCCCCCTACACTTGACGAGTCCAGCCCATTATATATTATAACACACATGTAACCTAATGTTAGTAGAGAATTATACTGCCCTGATGAAGCTACGGTTGTAGCGAAACCCGGTCGGCATAAAGTATATAAAATAAAAGTGGTGTTTACAAAGTTATTGTTTTATTTTAAATTAAAAACAATAAATTATTGTTCAAATATAGTTATAAGAAAGAATTCAGAGTATTCGAGATACATTTTGTCCTTGGGATATTATGTCGAGGGATATTTGATTGGAGGTTATTTTGTCGTGGATATTTTGTCGGGGTTTGAAAACGCACATTACCGCTGGCGTGCAGGGTCAACGCCATTGCAAAAGGCAAAAATAACATATATAACTATGCATTTATCTATATGCTGTGATGGTTCACCCCCCCCTTATGAAAACTTTTAAAATATTTCTTCTTCTCGTGCGTTCAGATCTCCGGTTGGTAGATCTTACTCTCGTACCCTGAATGATTCGCCATTAATGTTTTGAATCATGACTTATTTTTCCCACCCCTGTGACTGAACACAGTAAAAGGTAGTTTTCCGGGAAATTCTTACAATAAACCCTTTTCTCCACGTTGTGTAATTTTTTGTTTCGGAGCACCTAGAACATCTAGGATAGGTATTTAATGTCTTTTGTGGTAACTTTCGGTTCTTTTAGGTAAGGTGTGGAAGAATTACTCTGTATCTCTTAGACGTCTGAAGGACACGCCCTGTCTAGATTATCCTAAACTTGTCCCCGCTATGATTCTAATGATATACACTGCTCCAATATTCACATAATGAGCACTGTCGTTATTACTCTCGCTAGGCTATAAAATTGATCTCTCCCCCTCTACTTCCTAATAAGTTTTAATGTACGTACCTGGAATGTTTCATTTCATGTGGATAATTGGCGATTCTCTGCACCGCTCTCCATGGCTATATGCTATACATAATCGTGATAATATGTTCTGTTGTTAGTAAACACAAACTTATACCTAGGATGGAAGTATAAAGACGGGATAGAGGATGGAATGGATGGTGATGGAGAGGAATTTTTTGCAAGCAAATACTGGCTCCTCCACTTGACCAAGTTGACTAGGTGGCCAGCTCTCAGAACACGACCCTCCGACCAATGCATGATGAGGCTATACCCATGGCACCCGGAAAATCTCTTGACGATAAACCAGATACCCGGACCCCGCCATAACAGAAGAAGAACGGCATGCCTTCAAACCTTTCCCAGACAACTCCAGTATCGAACACCTCCGGAACTACTTTACTGGCTCTAGAAGGGGTAATCTATTTCGTCCCTTATCACGACTCTATTCACGGTACAAGTGGGGTAAGCTTGTGACAGGCAGATCCGTCCTCCCACGTGACCGACCTAGCGTTACACTCCACCTCCAGGAGCTGACATAATCCTCACCTTGTGGGCATTACGTTTGCTTCTGGGTCGACAGGACTAAAAAATGTGATGATGCTACAGGAACCCGTCCCACAGATGACCTGTTGGCGCATTTCCATACTACCTTGCAGGCAACGCGAGATGCTTTCGGCCAAACGCCTCCGTCTGCGAACCATGCCCTGTCTTACCATTGGCATCTCATTTCATACGACCCTGTTGCGCCCATTCGCTCGACATAGTCCCGCGAAAGGGAATTGCTTCCGGCACCTCGCGAGACCCGATCAGTCTATGGAGGGCAACCCTCCTCCTCCCTAACATGACAATGTGGGAAGGACCCTTACCACTCGACCACCAATTTCTCACATAATGTGTAGTCTCGGTGTCACCAACACATTCGTCAATCATGAAGAACTTAAAAAGCGTAATTCAAGAAGTAGGAATTCAGCAGAGTACCTGTTAGTTTTATTTGTTTCATATTTTATATCGTGATTCTGCTCTTCTGCTCCCTTGTCTAAAGATGTCTGTTCGGGTTGCAGGTAATCGCCTCCAATTTGATATGTCGTACTCTCGAGACGCTCCCCATTTGGTCGACTGTATTCTCTGTGTCAGGTTCATTTTTTGTGTCAGCTCGGCATCAGCCGAGTGCCGAGAAAAGGTCACTGTCCAGGGTGGTGACTGGTAACATCTGTGAAATACGCCTAGTACCTATTCTGGGATAAAAAGTACATCAATCTATTCGATACAGACACTCATGCAATTAACTGTCCAAGATTCGCGTTCTATTCACGTCACTCTGCAAACAAGTACATGTACCTAATTCAATTATAGATTTATAGGTTCCGGTACCGGGAATCGAACCCGAGCCCCTGGAGTCCGCACGTGTCTATCCCATTTGGTCTAGCTCGGCATCAGTTGTCTGCCGAGAAAAGGTAGCTGTTCTTGTTGATAACATCTGTGAATTATGCCTGGTACCTATTCAGGGATAAATAGTACCTACATCAATCTATTCGAGGCTGGTACAGTTAAATAATACAGGGTCAGCGTTCTCTTCACTCCATCCTGCAATCAGTGAGGTCCTGTAATATAGGTTAAAGTTATTTGACTTACCAAGAACATGGTTGCTAAAACCGCGACTCCCGGTAGGGTAAACGCAACTCCGCGTCTTAATCACACGTCCTCCCTATAAATGATCAAACTCCCTACTTGCTTTCCTTATCATCGTACAAGGTCTTAATGTAGGTACTGTAATTTTAAAACCCCTTTTTCTCTAAGCTGCATTGTGGGAAGATCTTCTCTCACGTCCTGTGGCCCCTTACCAGACTATTGCGCAATCATAACTACCAACCTCCCCCCCTAACTATACACGGTAACGTCAGACCTACTTTATATTTAAAAAGCCTCCTTTCAAAACTGCATTTCTAGCTTTCGACTGACTGTACATTTATTATCTAAACTCTAATTATTCTGGCTAAAACTTCTCAACCGAATTAACACCATTTTTCCACTATTTTTATTATTATCATTATTTTATTCGTTGCACTGTCCTTAAATGAAGGATGGAATGTTTTCTACGGGATTATTATTATGATCCGGGACCATTGTCGTTACTCAAGGTAAATATTTATTTTTATATTTTTGTCTCTACATAATGAATGATAAGTTGCAATTATTATTTATGTAACCAATCTATTATGTGATTACATTTCAATGTAGGCCTGTTTACGAGAATTATAAGTCGACTTATAATTTACGGCCTCAACACGGCTAGTCCAGTGGCGGATTATTGGGAAAACCTATATTATAACCGTTTTATATTCTTCACTTATCTAGTGTTCGTATTTAGGGTTTTCAGTTGATATCCCTTTTTGTACTTATGTAATTTTAAAACCACTGTAAGCATTAACACTGAGTCTGTATTTTTTTATTATTATCTCGCAGATCTCGTTCACTAAGGATATTATTGTTATTATTATTAATTATGACAGGAGTCCAATACTTTAATAAGTCTCTATTCCCAAATTTAAATGTTTATCGCGCGGCAATCGATAATTTTAACAACGATTATCTTTATTAAGTAACACAACACCGAACTTCTTTATCTTACACCATAAATGCAAAATCTTCACTGAAGTTAGTTTCAACAAACACTTCTCGTTTTCGCTAAGTCCACAGCGAGCCACAACACTCTTTTCGAAATTCCACGACCAGCCTCCCCTCCGACTCAAGGATGTCTGCCCCTTATTCCCTATTTCCATCTTGTAGGTCCAATGTCAAACCTACCTTCCAACGTTTTTTACATTAATTTATCCCTCATAAATTCTCACAGTTATGCGAACTGCACTTCAGGAAAAATACTTGAATTTGCACATAATTTAAAGTTCTGACAGGACATTAATTTTTATTAGTTTCACTAATTACTTTCTTGAATCTCGCACACGTAAAATCAAGAGATAAATTCAGCTTTAATGTATCGATCTTGACAACCCACTCAAATACAAGGGATCGAACACATTTTTCATCTGCGTTATCTAAATAACCCAAAATCCAATCTGAAACCTGAGCCTTTTTCTCGCCGATTTATGACTCGAGCGAAGTGGTTCCTTCCACTTAAAATTTACCATCCCCTAAAACGTGGGACAATATTTTGTTCTAAATCCACCAAGAGGCATCAGATTTCGCCCTTTCCTGTGATCGATGGGACGCCCCTAATATATGGTTCGATATTTATTCTGATTTGTTGAACGCTTTCGTTACCCTAGTAGATAAATCCTTCCGCGACAAGCCAGCTCCAATTGCTTCAGATCCCTTTAATTTCGCTTTCGGTAATATTTGTTATTTAAGAAAAATTATTCGCCAACCATTCGACAAAGCAGGTTCATCACAGCCTCCCTATAGAAATTATCTCCAATGTCAAAGCACGCTATTAGTGGTTGGTCAGTGGAGTCATTTCTAAATGCAGATTTTTGTTTGCCCCCCCCCTCCATGTTTTTTCTTTCCCAAAATTTGTCGTACCTAAATGTTGTGTATCCCTATCCCTCGCAGGTTAACTGTCCGTTCTACCCCCTTCTCCTCCTTCAGGTTTTTTTTTTCCAACAATTTAACCTTACACAAACTTTCCACTGCCCCACATTCCGATGGTTACTGTTTTTTAATTAATTTATTTATTTTCCTTATAAAGAACCCTGGAGCGTCTTTCCAATTCGGCCCTGCCTCCATCGGTCTTCTAATGCTTCGCCCCTACATCTGTTTACGCCCGCTGACCGTTCCTGTAACCATTTTTTTTCTGCATTCTTCGCTGTTTAGTTTCCTCCGTTTTTTTTTGCTATATCGTGCGCAATTTTTACGAGTGTGACCGACCCTTTTTTGTTTCTTGTCCTTCGTTAGACTATCTCTACGGTCTCTCTTCAAAATAAAACTAACCTTTTCCCCATTGATGAACAAAGAAAAGACATTATTACCTATCAATATAAATTTTTGTCTTTGTTGTGCGCTAGACCGTCTCCATTCAATATAACAATTAGTGTATAAACAGAACTACTCAATGTTGGTCCGATTGCATCATTGTTTCTACTGGCTTGTCGCCCGGCCAACCCAGTTTAAAGAAATTTCAAACCTTAGTGTAGGTCGACTAACCACTATTATACTCGCTACGGTGAATCGATATTAAAATGGATCATCGAAGAACTATCTCCCATAATACATGACACACTTTCTCGTTGCTTCTTATCGAAGGTTGGATACCACTAACTACCCTGCTGATTATGTTCAAAATTTTAATTGACGTACGGCGCAACTCTCACTGATGATTGGTCGGTGGCTGAGTGGGCATAGCGCTTGGATCCCATCTGGGCGTCGCGTGTTCAATTCCTCGGCTGGCTAAGTCCTCCATCACAACACAAGCAACATTTTCGGCTTTCTGTGGTGGTAGTAGGAGATTTTCAAACATTGTTAGGTTATTCGTAACCCGGGAATGTTTGTCTTTCTTTTATAAAAAAAAAAATCCCAACCCATTTGATTCAATATCTCCCCTACCAGTTTAGTGTGACCCGAACATGTCTAAATCCACTAAAGGCTCTTTGCTGATTACGTTTCCTCCCTAAGCCTAAAAAATTCCTTTTATCGCCTTTAAACATGAATTTGTTCTAACCTAACCATGCTTGAATTTAATAACCAACCGATTGGTTCCGCCCCCTCCCTAAGCCATAAAAACTCCTTATTCCTTTAACATGAATTTTTTTTTGTTCTAAACTAAACACGTGGAATGTAGTAACCATTTGGTTGGTCTCATCCCCTCCCTAACCCACTAAAACCCCTTCTCATAAAATTAAATTGTTTGATCTTCACACAGAAACACATATGTGTGTATACGTGTCCTCATACACATACGAGTATGTTCCCTTTTATTCCGCGCGAACATAATTTCACTTGCTCTTATTTGTTTTATTCATTTATTTATTTCGCGCTTACCTATTTATCTTTACGTTTACCTACTCGTTAGTTTTATTAATGTTTTATTCTATTCAGTTTTACATTAATTGCATACCGCATTATTTCCGTACCTACTTGGTTCTTGGTTTAATGACCTACTTATAGCTCCTTTGTGTGGGGTTTTCAAATTTGTCCTACCCTTTTTTTTGTGTCGTAAAATTTTAACTAAATTTGTTTATCTTGTCCCGGGTCATTAACCGTAGTATTTTTTTTCGCCCCGGGTCGTTGCATTCCTGACCTAGTTACGATAGTCGAACGTAAGGTCATAAATCTTCGATCTTTATGATGTGTTCACTGTACCTTTTTTTTTTTGTTGCATCTTGGCAATGACCTACATTCAAACCGTCGTGGTTGTAAACTTTCGTTTATGTTTTGTTTACAAAATTTCTATTTATTTTATCTACCCGTCTAAGAGGCAATGATCTACATCTGCAGATTTAAAACTCTTGGCTACTGATTTGTTTAAATACATTTTTGTTTTTTCTATTCTAGCCTACTTATTTTTTTTTTTTTTTTTAAAGCTTTTCTTCCCACGTAATAATTCGTAACTGTCCTTCAAATTGCACTAAGATACATTGAAATTCCCCCAGCTTTTAAAACCTTACCTCCTGGTCTCTCGGCAACACTTGTGATGGTTCACCCCCCCCTTATGAAAACTTTTAAAATATTTCTTCTTCTCGTGCGTTCAGATCTCCGGTTGGTAGATCTTACTCTCGTACCCTGAATGATTCGCCATTAATGTTTTGAATCATGACTTATTTTTCCCACCCCTGTGACTGAACACAGTAAAAGGTAGTTTTCCGGGAAATTCTTACAATAAACCCTTTTCTCCACGTTGTGTAATTTTTTGTTTCGGAGCACCTAGAACATCTAGGATAGGTATTTAATGTCTTTTGTGGTAACTTTCGGTTCTTTTAGGTAAGGTGTGGAAGAATTACTCTGTATCTCTTAGACGTCTGAAGGACACGCCCTGTCTAGATTATCCTAAACTTGTCCCCGCTATGATTCTAATGATATACACTGCTCCAATATTCACATAATGAGCACTGTCGTTATTACTCTCGCTAGGCTATAAAATTGATCTCTCCCCCTCTACTTCCTAATAAGTTTTAATGTACGTACCTGGAATGTTTCATTTCATGTGGATAATTGGCGATTCTCTGCACCGCTCTCCATGGCTATATGCTATACATAATCGTGATAATATGTTCTGTTGTTAGTAAACACAAACTTATACCTAGGATGGAAGTATAAAGACGGGATAGAGGATGGAATGGATGGTGATGGAGAGGAATTTTTTGCAAGCAAATACTGGCTCCTCCACTTGACCAAGTTGACTAGGTGGCCAGCTCTCAGAACACGACCCTCCGACCAATGCATGATGAGGCTATACCCATGGCACCCGGAAAATCTCTTGACGATAAACCAGATACCCGGACCCCGCCATAACAGAAGAAGAACGGCATGCCTTCAAACCTTTCCCAGACAACTCCAGTATCGAACACCTCCGGAACTACTTTACTGGCTCTAGAAGGGGTAATCTATTTCGTCCCTTATCACGACTCTATTCACGGTACAAGTGGGGTAAGCTTGTGACAGGCAGATCCGTCCTCCCACGTGACCGACCTAGCGTTACACTCCACCTCCAGGAGCTGACATAATCCTCACCTTGTGGGCATTACGTTTGCTTCTGGGTCGACAGGACTAAAAAATGTGATGATGCTACAGGAACCCGTCCCACAGATGACCTGTTGGCGCATTTCCATACTACCTTGCAGGCAACGCGAGATGCTTTCGGCCAAACGCCTCCGTCTGCGAACCATGCCCTGTCTTACCATTGGCATCTCATTTCATACGACCCTGTTGCGCCCATTCGCTCGACATAGTCCCGCGAAAGGGAATTGCTTCCGGCACCTCGCGAGACCCGATCAGTCTATGGAGGGCAACCCTCCTCCTCCCTAACATGACAATGTGGGAAGGACCCTTACCACTCGACCACCAATTTCTCACATAATGTGTAGTCTCGGTGTCACCAACACATTCGTCAATCATGAAGAACTTAAAAAGCGTAATTCAAGAAGTAGGAATTCAGCAGAGTACCTGTTAGTTTTATTTGTTTCATATTTTATATCGTGATTCTGCTCTTCTGCTCCCTTGTCTAAAGATGTCTGTTCGGGTTGCAGGTAATCGCCTCCAATTTGATATGTCGTACTCTCGAGACGCTCCCCATTTGGTCGACTGTATTCTCTGTGTCAGGTTCATTTTTTGTGTCAGCTCGGCATCAGCCGAGTGCCGAGAAAAGGTCACTGTCCAGGGTGGTGACTGGTAACATCTGTGAAATACGCCTAGTACCTATTCTGGGATAAAAAGTACATCAATCTATTCGATACAGACACTCATGCAATTAACTGTCCAAGATTCGCGTTCTATTCACGTCACTCTGCAAACAAGTACATGTACCTAATTCAATTATAGATTTATAGGTTCCGGTACCGGGAATCGAACCCGAGCCCCTGGAGTCCGCACGTGTCTATCCCATTTGGTCTAGCTCGGCATCAGTTGTCTGCCGAGAAAAGGTAGCTGTTCTTGTTGATAACATCTGTGAATTATGCCTGGTACCTATTCAGGGATAAATAGTACCTACATCAATCTATTCGAGGCTGGTACAGTTAAATAATACAGGGTCAGCGTTCTCTTCACTCCATCCTGCAATCAGTGAGGTCCTGTAATATAGGTTAAAGTTATTTGACTTACCAAGAACATGGTTGCTAAAACCGCGACTCCCGGTAGGGTAAACGCAACTCCGCGTCTTAATCACACGTCCTCCCTATAAATGATCAAACTCCCTACTTGCTTTCCTTATCATCGTACAAGGTCTTAATGTAGGTACTGTAATTTTAAAACCCCTTTTTCTCTAAGCTGCATTGTGGGAAGATCTTCTCTCACGTCCTGTGGCCCCTTACCAGACTATTGCGCAATCATAACTACCAACCTCCCCCCCTAACTATACACGGTAACGTCAGACCTACTTTATATTTAAAAAGCCTCCTTTCAAAACTGCATTTCTAGCTTTCGACTGACTGTACATTTATTATCTAAACTCTAATTATTCTGGCTAAAACTTCTCAACCGAATTAACACCATTTTTCCACTATTTTTATTATTATCATTATTTTATTCGTTGCACTGTCCTTAAATGAAGGATGGAATGTTTTCTACGGGATTATTATTATGATCCGGGACCATTGTCGTTACTCAAGGTAAATATTTATTTTTATATTTTTGTCTCTACATAATGAATGATAAGTTGCAATTATTATTTATGTAACCAATCTATTATGTGATTACATTTCAATGTAGGCCTGTTTACGAGAATTATAAGTCGACTTATAATTTACGGCCTCAACACGGCTAGTCCAGTGGCGGATTATTGGGAAAACCTATATTATAACCGTTTTATATTCTTCACTTATCTAGTGTTCGTATTTAGGGTTTTCAGTTGATATCCCTTTTTGTACTTATGTAATTTTAAAACCACTGTAAGCATTAACACTGAGTCTGTATTTTTTTATTATTATCTCGCAGATCTCGTTCACTAAGGATATTATTGTTATTATTATTAATTATGACAGGAGTCCAATACTTTAATAAGTCTCTATTCCCAAATTTAAATGTTTATCGCGCGGCAATCGATAATTTTAACAACGATTATCTTTATTAAGTAACACAACACCGAACTTCTTTATCTTACACCATAAATGCAAAATCTTCACTGAAGTTAGTTTCAACAAACACTTCTCGTTTTCGCTAAGTCCACAGCGAGCCACAACACTCTTTTCGAAATTCCACGACCAGCCTCCCCTCCGACTCAAGGATGTCTGCCCCTTATTCCCTATTTCCATCTTGTAGGTCCAATGTCAAACCTACCTTCCAACGTTTTTTACATTAATTTATCCCTCATAAATTCTCACAGTTATGCGAACTGCACTTCAGGAAAAATACTTGAATTTGCACATAATTTAAAGTTCTGACAGGACATTAATTTTTATTAGTTTCACTAATTACTTTCTTGAATCTCGCACACGTAAAATCAAGAGATAAATTCAGCTTTAATGTATCGATCTTGACAACCCACTCAAATACAAGGGATCGAACACATTTTTCATCTGCGTTATCTAAATAACCCAAAATCCAATCTGAAACCTGAGCCTTTTTCTCGCCGATTTATGACTCGAGCGAAGTGGTTCCTTCCACTTAAAATTTACCATCCCCTAAAACGTGGGACAATATTTTGTTCTAAATCCACCAAGAGGCATCAGATTTCGCCCTTTCCTGTGATCGATGGGACGCCCCTAATATATGGTTCGATATTTATTCTGATTTGTTGAACGCTTTCGTTACCCTAGTAGATAAATCCTTCCGCGACAAGCCAGCTCCAATTGCTTCAGATCCCTTTAATTTCGCTTTCGGTAATATTTGTTATTTAAGAAAAATTATTCGCCAACCATTCGACAAAGCAGGTTCATCACAATGCAACGTTAATGCATATGTAGTGAGATGCGCCACATTCGTTGGAACAATGAACAACCACACATTTATATATTATTCTACTCTATAATATGGCACAGCAGCCCGGGGGAAAATGTTTTCTGAGGAAATTCTACGGAGTGGAGTTAATAAATCAAGAGGGCGGGTGTACTTAGCTCGACACCATTGCAGCAAGTGTTAGAGACAGGGCTGTCACCTGATCATAAATTTAATTAAACTGTTATGCCGCCCGTCATAAATTTCTTGAAAGTGCATTTTTATTTGTTGACAGTTTGACGGAGGAACAGGGCTGCCTAATTGAAGCTGTTGACGTTAAATAATATACAGCCAGTTTTATTTAGATAATAAACGAAAATTAGAATTATAAACAGGTCTGTAAGTCGAAGTAATTCCAAAACCATGCCAAGCCACGCCTAGGCAAGGAATCAAATCGGCCTCCTAGTTTCTACGAGATTTTTATTTCACTTTTTTTTTTTTTTTTAATTTTTTATCTATAACCCTCCTCACCGCGCTCCCAAAGCTGATATTGGCCATGAGGGAAATATTTTTTGTACAAAATCCTTGTCAGTCAAAGGACACTTAATATTTCAATTTGTGAGGCGAATATGGGTACCGCCGCCCCGGGAACTATTTATTGGATTACCAACACCTCTGCCATGGATCACTCCAAGTGGTTCACTACGTTTGGTGACTTAGCAGAGGTGCCCGGGTGAGGTTTATTCGGTTATTTTGGCGGCGGATGCGACTGCCCACCAATTGCGTTGCAGGCCGGATCGGGAAAGACTGATCGAAGAAGACCTGTAAACCTCTCCAGCAGGACTTTCGGAACATCGCCTTACCCGCATTGGGGGGGGGGTTGATTCATATATCAGTCGCTGACCCCAGATTCTTACCCACCCCTCATCCCCTTTTCCTTCCCATGACTTCCTCTCCTTCTTTTCTTTAAAAAGACCCTCCACTAAAGACCATCCGCAAAGATGACATAGGCCCTGAGGGGAATAATTTTCCTCAGGGCTTTCTATGTGGAACTAATGTAAAAAAATATATATTGTATAAATATATACACATATAAAATTGTAAATATATTATATTTATTTATTTAAGTAATACAAACGGCATAAGTACGCCATAAACACTAATTACAGGTCACAAAATCATTTGACAAATATTAGTAATAATTAAAAAGTGTATATACAGTTAATTGAGTCCTATAATTTCAATACCCTCTATATCCGATTTTTTTACAAAATGATCTAAGTATGACATCTTGTTCATATTTTTGCGAGGAATAAGACTAACCTAAAATTGAGTTTCAAAACCTCCCTTATCACGACAAACAACCACGTTAAAACTGCGAGTGAGAAACAAAACCCGCTATATCATTCAAGAAGTTACTATCAAAACCCGCTATATCGGAATTCAACCAATCACGAGCAGTTATTTTGCCAAGATGGTGGGTGTAGAAACACGCCCCTCAGGTAACTTGAGTTTCAAAAGCCTCTATATTCCATATAAATCACGAAATGAGTATCAAAAACCGCTATATCCGTTTTAATTATCGAAATTACTTAAATACTTCTAGACATACATTAAAAAATGGACACTTTTTGAATGCATATTACTCCAATTCATTATATAAAAAAAATACAATTTTTTATTTACGCTAGAGATGTGACAGTTTTTTGCGGTTTTCTCCGAATCAGTGAAAGTTGATATAGCGGATATAGAAATTGAACGACTCAATTGTGGTCGTTACATTGGGAAGTGACACCAGAGATGCATTTACATGCAAAAATGTATAATACAAATATAAATTAATATTGATAAAAAAAAATTGATAGCATAGTCTTCTTGTACCTTAAATAGATCTACCACAGTGCAGTTAAATAGATCTACCACATCTGCACATTTCTTAGTAACTTCATGCAACCTAGGTACAAGCGAATGTTTCGTATACTCAGTCCGATTATTGTTGCATTAAAAAAGGATTTTAGAACGATTGGTTCTCGTGGGTATGTGAAATTTAATGAGCTTAGTTAAATCAGGACTGTCTATTCTACCATTTACAATTTGAACATAAATATATTGTTAGATATCTCTAAGCTGTTGCAGAAAGTTTAGTGGAAGAAGGCTGTAGCTCGACGAAAAGGAAAATGAGTTGTTCAAATATTAAATCAGCGGGGTTGTGTTTTACTATAAGACACTGCAATAAATTTGTGAAGATATTGCCTGAAACGAGAACATTTATTTGCCGTCTACAATAAGAAATTTCAGCCCATTTTTAAATTATTTTTTTATTAATCATAACAACAGTAGGTAACAGTATATTTTGTAAAGTTTGTTTTAATAGTAAAAATAATTTTCCAATTTTTAGTTTACGATGCCGGCTAAAACACCCGTGACGTCAGAAGGAGCATTGTGACGTCACCCGTAACTTATTTTTATATCAACAGGGTCAACTCAGTATTACTGAGACGGGCTCGGACGGTCGCCTAATAATAGTTGTTCTATTTCATTTTGCATTTGGATGAGACACATGATTTAAGCAGTGTTAGAAAAATATAACACCACGCTTTGTATTTGCATCTAAAAGCTTACCATACACATGCAAATAATTGGAATTCAGGTATTCCGAAATAAATAATTTTAAAAATATCGAAAAATTGGTCAAAGTTGTGTTTTTTTATTAATTATTATTATTGTACGAAACGAACAAAAATGGATATACAATTGCCTTCCATGTAATTAAATATGCGCTTTTGTTTCATTTAAAGTGTAATTTGTAAGAAAAAAACTATCGGTAAACGACAAAACGACGTAAAAAAATCCTTTAATTTTGAAGTTAGTTATTTTATATTTTTAATTGCTTATGTCCATTGGTAATATAAAAATCTTAAAGGATGTTTAATTTGTTACGTTTTTTGATTTTCACGGTCAAAAATATTTTCGTTATTTGTTTTTGGAGTTGTTACGCCATGTTGCGCTACCTCCTTCTTTAGCCAACGTTTCGAACAGCGTTACAGTGTCCATCATCACATCTGCCCTGATAATGGACACTGTCCGAACCACTGGCTTATGATGGAGGTAGCGCAACACCGCATAACACCGCATAAACAAATAACTGAAATGTTTAATCTGTTTTCAAAACCAATACAAATAAATATGGACAAAGAACGTTAAATTACATGATTCCCAGTTGTTTAAATATGCTTCCAGCTGAAATTAAAAACTGTGCCCAAAACAAACAATTGGTGAACTTACTGAAGACTTGGCTTACGGAAAGAATAAATTTGTATTAGTTTACAATAACATATTATTTATTTTAAAGATTTTAAAATTGTTTCATGTTTTCATAATTTTTCTTTTATCTAAGTATATTTCTGAAAAAAAAATATTTTATTTTATATCTATAATTGTTAAAATGTATCTAAGTATATTTCTGTAAAAAATTTAATTTAATTTTATATTCTTTAACTGTAAAAATGTAACTATTAAATCACTATAATAAGATCTTTAATGTAAAGAACCCGTTAGACAAACTGCTAAAAAGTAGTTTATCGGGACTTTTTGTCTTATATTTGTAAAATGTATAAAATAAATAAATAAATAAAAAATAAAAAAAAAATAAAAAAGTAATTCATATTGATATAGGTACATTCAAAACCAGCGAATCTATAAAATTTACAAATTTTTGATAACGAAACTAAAAAAAATTCATACAATAAATACCGCGAAGACTCCGTCTTGACGCTAGAAACAGCTAATGCGGTGATACCAACCAAGCGAGGCTTTTTGAAGTTACAATAGTGTTTTATTCTTTTTTAAATGATGATCTATAAATTCCACATATAATTTGTGACCAATGTATCTACTCTGCCCACGCGTGAGCACTACAGACTTTGCCTTTTCACTTCACTCCTTTAACCCTAGCTTACTAAACTATCCTACAAGTGACGTTCTTACTAAACAATCGTAAAAAATACGGCATAGAAATAAAACGGCAATAAATAAGATAATCAAAAACTTTTATTATTTTAGTAGTACTTAATAGTAATATTTTTTGGGTTTAAGAGATCACGTAATAATGATTTATTTTTTATTTTACACTTATGGGACACATGTTCATGTTATGCGCCCTAGATATGGCTTTTTTGCATTCCATTCAAAAGTTTGTTGTCATTTTTCTTGACTTGGATGGACAAAAGACGCATATTTTTCTTGAATTTTTTTCTTGACTTGTCGTCGCTTCAGAAGCAGATTCAACAAGCAGATACTTTTTATGTGCTCTTTTATTTCATACATATTAATCCTAGAATACTAAACTATAAACCTGCCTAAATTTTTCTACATTCTCTCTATAAGTCAACACACAAATAACACACGACCACAACGACAGTGTGCGACTCACTGACGGAATAAATTAGGAAGGTACTGTAAAGCGTGGGGCGCGGGAACGATGCTAACATTATTTTTTCCAGTAATCGCCATTTTGCCTTCGTAATTTTTACGATAGTTCAGTATTCTAGGGTTAACAATGGCCCATTACCGGGAATTAAAAGGTAACGCCCTTGAATCTTAACATAACGGAGTTCTCAACGAATCGGTTGAAACTTGCCAAACTTACATAAAAAACTTTGAACCCAAAATAATATGGATTTTTATTTGCTTGGAAAGATTCAGCACATTATGCCGCCCTGAGACAAAATACGACTCCCTAATTTATGATACCAAGTATTAGAAGTAATTAAACCAAAACATCCAGATAAAGTACCTACCTACAAATAATAAAAAATAATAAAGTCCATAGTCAGCACCAAAGTCCCGACTGCTACCAACCGCCTAAGGCCTGTGATACCATGGCATCACCA
The DNA here is from genome assembly GCA_917880885.1 of Limnephilus marmoratus. Classification (NCBI taxonomy): domain Eukaryota; kingdom Metazoa; phylum Arthropoda; class Insecta; order Trichoptera; family Limnephilidae; genus Limnephilus; species Limnephilus marmoratus. The sequence continues at coordinate 8,836,344 of OU862924.1, forward strand.
CTTGGGGTATGTTGTGAGTCTGAAGGTAGTGGGGAGGGGAAGAAGATTGCTAAGAGGAAGGTGAGGATGGTTAAAGAGATCTAGCCAGCAAAAAGGACTAAAGCAACGTTTTATACAAGAAAAATCGTCTTAACCAGGGCGATTCTGATAGAATCTTCCACTCTGGAACGTGCCGCAAATGTACATTATATTATTTTTAAAAGATTTTTTGTTTGAAATTGTTAAATAACACAAGTCATCTTTTGAAGATTACGCCCATCAGCGAAAGATAGATATCGCCGTCGAAGAAAAAGATAATACCAATAAATCTACCAATAAAACATGATACAGAACAACGCAATGAGAATCGAACCCAGGATCTCTGTCTTATCGGGACGACGCGACGCGTGACTCCTAAACCAACTCGGCCATTGTGACCCAGTTACATATTTTACGTCATTTGTGTCAGTCTCTTATTTCAAATGCAGAATTAACTTCATTATATTTTTTCCGTTAGATATACTTAGATTCTGGGTTCGATTCTGTTATTTGTAATTTTTTATATTTTGTCTAGATTTATTTGTACTTCTTCAATGTTGTAGAACACAATAAATCAAAAATATCTAAATAAAGCATGATGCTTTTTCGTTATATGTTTTTGGGGTGTTGTGCCGTGTTGCGCTACCTCCTTCTTTAGCCAACGTTTCGGACATCGTTGCAGTGTCCATCATCAGGGCAGATCCGGCAGATCCGGTAGATGTGTCGGATCTGCCGGATCTGCCCTGATGATGGACACTGCAACGATGTCCGAAACGTTGGCTAAAGAAGGAGGTAGCGCAACACGGCACAACACCCCAAAAACATATAACGAAAATGCTTTTGGCCGTGAAAATCTTAAAACTTATCAAAGCATGATGCTGTTTCTTTTAAACAATGAATTTCCGAATTTATGGATAGCCCAAGAGCAGTAAATACTTTCAGCATCGCCCTGATGAAAGACCACAAATCAGAATCGAAAAGTAGCTTTAAATGACTTTAACGATGTTTGGTTACCAGATCTGAACATCCAGGTACTTCCCCACCTTCCTCTTCCCATCTCTTTCTCATCCTAACTCTGAGACAATATTTCTGACTGAAAACTTAACCCGACCGAAAGCCAACATTGCAGTCCAGGAATTTTGGGCAAGTTTTGTTCAAAACGCTGTCTGTATGCTTAATATTCCCAAACAAACTTTCATGATATGTAAATGTAAGTTATTACTGCAAAGTTCCACTGCATATGTTATAATAACATGCTGTTATAACTGCCCATGTAGTGAAAAGTTTGCGAGAGATGTTAAAAAATTGCTTCAAACCTTTATTTGTTTTTCTATCAGTAAATAATGTTATGTTTAACACGTTACCGATAATTTTCTAGTTGATGGTTGGTATTTGTATGAGATTATCAATATTTTGTGAACAGATTAACATTTTTTTAGCTCAACACAGCTTATTAACAATATATTATGAACATATTCACATTTTTTTAAGCTCCACACAGTTTATTATCATTATATTGTAAATATATACACCTTTTTTGGCTCCACATAGCTTGTTACCAAAATATTGTGAACACATTCAGATTTTATGGTTTAGCTCTATACAGCTTATTATTAATATATTGTGTACATATTCACACAGCTGTCTGCAAAATTCACATTCATCAAACGTTCTATCAAACGTTTGAAGTTAAAAGAAACGTTAAATTTTCTGAAATTATCCAATTTTCTGCGAAATTTTCTTAATTTTTCTTTCCGTAAGAGACTTCTATAAAGTGTAACAGACGTATCACCGCCTTTACAAGAACTGTAAAATAGGGGACCGGTCTCGTGCACGCCTTCCACTGGCTCACGCTGATTGTGTTGATTGTAGCTGGCTGGCCTCCCTACATCCCGTGGTATAGGTCCTGGATGCGCCTAGTTTCTGCCTGAGCGGTGCCTTGGCAGTGCCCCGAGTCAGGGCCGACTGCAGCGGTAGGCACCGGGTTCTCGTTCAGGTAGAACTTCGGCAGGAGGCAGCAGCTGGCAGCAGGTCGCAGACTTCCAGAGGTAGGTAGAAAGGACCACTTGTAGAGTAAATAAAAGACGAGTTTGTTGAACACGAAGAACACATGATATATTTTTGAAAACGTGGTTCCTTTTATACCCTAATTTAGGGCAAAAGGCGGTCACGTGGTACATACTCTGGGGTGGGGGGTTTGACCTCGCCCGTAAGTTGAATTATTTGAAGCAAGATGACGACCCTTAATGGGGCCGCCAAACTGGCCTTCGCTCCGAGCTAAGATAACGGCCCTTAATAGGGCCGCCAAACTGGTTTTTTGCTCCGAGCCAGGATAACGGCCCAGGATTACGTTAACCATCCGTGTGTTTTTGTACATTAACAAAATAAAATAAAATAACGTAATTAATTAAAGGAAAAAATTGTGCTCAATGATAATGTCAAATTTTTTGCACACCTAGCGCACTTGTTTTCGGTCGCGCAATAGGTTTTTTTTCTTCGTATGAATTCTAAAAGCGGTCGGTCTGATGGTTTCGTTGGATCCACAGTGTTTTTTTCTCTCCGTGGCCGATAGAAAACCAAATATGTTAAAATATGTTGTAAAACGAACGGATTGCAAACTTTAGAGAACAGGCGACAGGGTGGGAATGCTATCCTTGTTCTACCGGAATTTCAATGGAAATGCTCTGAGAAACTAGCGTCATTGATCCCTTCGGCACCGGTGGATAGTCGGGAAACAGGCAAAATGCGTGCCCAACATAGGTACACGGTTGATATTTGTCACAAGAGAACGGGTGCTTCTTCGACTCGTTCTTGAGTTCAATAGTTCGGCTGTGGAACGATTTGCCGGCCTTTCTGTTTATTCTTTCCTACAACATGGGTCTCTTTTTTTTTTTTTTTTTTAAGTTTCTTTATTCATTGAAAATTATTTTTTACAAAAGTTGGGGATATTTCGACCACCATGCTAGGCACATGCCCGTGTTGTGGTGGCCGATTAAGAATAATGTTCATTCCTTCCTCTCCTCAAAAAGACCCTCCATCTGGGAAGTATGCTAGCGTTATTCGATGGCATAGTGAGAAGAAAGTTGGAGTACGCGAGCGATGTTTGGGCACCGTACCACCAGAAGTACATTGATATGTTAGAGCAAATCCAGAAGAAATTCCTCAGGTATGTTTATATGAGGAAGCATGTAACCTATCCAAGGTTCATTAACCATATTGACTTACTTGAGGAAACTGATTCTGTGAGTCTAGAAACTCGACGGAAAGTCTTGCTATTCTGACTTTTAAAATTTGGAACATTTTCATCGATAGCCCATTTCTCTTGGGATGCTATGATTTATATGTACCAGACCACTACAGCCGAAGTCGACATCATGACTTATTTAAAGTACCGAACGGCAGAACAGACGTCCTGACAAAACATAACATGACGAGGGGAGTGGTGCTGTTAAATGAAATTGCAAACCATTTGGATGTAAGTGACTGTTCTTTATATGCCTTAAAAATATTATTGAAGAGTCACTTGCCTAAATGCTGATTGGGTAACTAAATTGTACTGTAATTGGAATTATTCTGTTGTACAATAATAAAAAAAATAAAATAAAGTACTTGACAACATGACAAAAATGTTGCCTAGTACTTCTCAGTCCACCACTTTGTTTTGTGTAAAAAATAATATACGTATTTATTTAAAGGCCGTTTCTTCATCAGTTTTGTTCCCTGTATTTCTCTTTTCATCAGATAAAAAACGATGGTTTTGCCGTGTAATGCACACATAATATTTTACCGGAACAATGTTTCACTTCTCCGCTTCCTATTAGTAGGTACGGAATCAACAATGCCGGTGGTGCAAACTTTTGTGGTTGCACGATCACGTGATGGTTTTCATAGGTGCATGGTTAATTGGCCACACCATGTACAAACAAAACCACTCCTAGTTGTAAGATAAGGCCGCTAACTCTTCCGCATCGATTAAAGTTCATTTACGCTCAAATTACCGAGAAACGTTCTATTTTTTTGTTATCAATAGAAAAACGCGAGTTAAGCAGATAATTTTTAAAATTAATATCGTTTGTTTGGTAAATAAATATTTTAAATGCGAAAATAATCAAAAACACTGAATACGCCCTAGTTCACCCTCTGGTTAAGAGGGCATTACCAGAGAAAACCAGAAATATGTCATTTTCAAATCAGATTTTAGACGTATTGACTCTTTTCCACAAAAAATTATAAATGGATTTCGAAAGATTGTTCTTTTATCTAGCATTCGCATGTAATAAATTTTGAGAAAATTTTTTAATTTTGTAAAATAAGGTTATTCCATAGGTCGTTGGCAGATTTGTTAAATTTTCAAAAAAGATTTTGTATTATACCACACCCATTTCAAATAATATAATCATGCAGTAAAATAAATCAATACATTATCTAGGGAACGCATGTTTTAGAATTGTAATTTTAGTTTCAATAAAAACATTAAAAAATATGTACGTACATGTGTTTCTTGACGAAAATTGGTCCATTTGTGTATTTATTTGCGCACTTACAAACTAATATATTTCAGATTTTTTTAACATTCTTATTAAATTTAGACATTATTGAAAAATGATAAATACTTATAATCAAAAAATAATTACAAAAAGTACATTATTTTAATAGTTTTATCATCACGCCTTTCAGCATTTTTGGATGAAGGCATAAATTAAAGCTAATTTGGATTGAAATAAATTCGATAATGTGTTATAATTTTAAAAAGCTGGTACGGAGAATAATTAATCTTTCTCATTGTAACCGCCCTGCACGATCGTAAGAACAACTTTCGACGAAATGTGGATTTTCGTCCGCTGGCTGGTTAAACGCTCTTAACTGCGGCATAATATCTTGGGATGAACAGTATCTCGTTAGTCATAAGCAAGTGAAATATATATTTTAAAAGTTTTTTTTTACATTAACTCCACACAGGAGGCCCTGAGGAAAATAACTTCCCTCAGGGCCTATGTCATCTTTGAAGATGCTGTGTGAAGGAAAGGAAAGGAAGGAGTGAACACGGGTCTTGAAGAGACCCATGTTGTAGGAGGGAGGAAACCCAGAGGCCGGCAAATCGTTCCACAGCCGAGCCGTTGAACTCAAGAACGAGTCATAGAAACGACCCGTACCCATATGACTAATGTCAACCGTGTACAAATGTTGGGCGCGTGTTTGGCGTGTTTCCCGACTATGCACCGGTGCCGAGGGGATCAATGACGCTAGTTCCTCGGAGCATCTTCCATTGTAATATCGGTAGAACAAGTACAGCATTCCCACCTGACGCCTGTGCTCTAAAGATTGCAGTCCCTCTGTTAAGATGGGAGAATCTATCAAACGGACTGCCCGTTTCTGCACAGAGTCAAGGGTTTTTTTAGGTATTTTGGAGTTCCAGACCAGAGGTGGCTGCCAAATTCAACCGTGGGGCGCACTTGCGATTTGTACAGGGTTAGCAGTTGTGTACTACCTGCGTATCTTAAAGTATCTGCGGGCCCTGTACAGTACGCCCGGTTTCTGAGAGGCTAACTTAACTCTGGTTTCGATGGAGCCCCCATACCTGAGCTGGTCACATAGAGTTACACGAAGCATATCGATGGAGGTCCTGTTCGGAAGATTACGGAAGATTGATTGAAAAAGTTGATTAACAAATTCGAATAATATGTCTTTCGGCCAATTGCTGTTCCAAAAATTAGTCTGAAATTCGAACAATTATTGATTTCGGAAAATTGAATTCGAAAAACATATCTGCTCCCAAAATTCTGTGTACGAAGAATCTTTATTAAGTATAGCTGGGGTACCCGATTTCGCACAGGGAGTTGATGTGAGATTGAACTAACATTCGAATCTATGACGGATCTTGCTTTGTGTACCCTTACTACACCATAAAAAGAGGCTTCGAATGGTTCACAATGTTACAGAACTTTTCACAACAGTCGAGAGTGTTATGGAATGTTCCACAACGATCTGATGATTCCCGAATGTTCCTAACTATTTCTGAACATTCCACAACCTTTTAAAATGTTCCGGGATGTTCTGGAATGTTATGGAATGCTTTCGAATACTTTCGAGTGATCTGGGCTGTTCTAGAAATACCTAGAGGGCGAAGCTTCTAGCCCTTATATCTTAAAATGCACGCCATTCAGGTAAAAACGGGAACCTTCTTAATGTTTGTCGTATATTAAAAATAAAAATGTATAAAAACTTATCCAAGATACTATCTAGATAGTATTTAGTTCGGTTTGAATCACATGCGTTAAGAAAATGATGATAAAATTGGTAGTTCTTAGTCGAAGTACAATACGAGATTAAATATGATAGGGCCACTTAACTCAATTGGTAGAGTTGCGCCCCGGCAAGTCGAAGGTCCTGGGTTCGGTCCCAGGTGTGACCTTATCTTTTTTCCGATATTTCTGTTTTCAGATTTTCGATTTATTTTCGCTAATATTGTCTTCATTTTAATCAATATTAAAATTATCGTTAATACCGAATAATTAGCCTATTATATTCGTATTAATTATATCAAAATCATTAATCATTAAGTATTCCGTCATATTTTACTAGTATGAATTAATTAAATTTAAAATTAAACATTTTTATATTATCATCCATATCGAAAGCGATGCATTACAATGGCCGGTAATTGCATTTGCATAACACTACACCATGCAAATATGCAATGCACCATCGTAGCGTGCATGAAAAAGTTCTGTTAGATAATTTCAGCAATTTTTGCACAGCCCTTTCCAAGAACCTCTTAAAGCTATACCATTACCATTGCTTGTACTCGTATCTTTGTCCCGTGTATCTTTCACGAGTTCCACGCGCTAGACTGTTAGATCTAATCTTGTGAGAAGATTTGTATATTTATTTTACTACCGGTGAGGAAACCGCCGTAAAAGCCACAGTAGGAAGCCTGAAAGACGTGAAATGCTAGTTTTATTTGATTTTCTTGTGTTTTAACGAGAATGAGATACGTGATGAGAAAACTATCGCAAATCCTACTATCCTACTAGTATCCTACTAATATTATAAAGGCGAAAGTTTGTATGGATGTATGTTTGTTACTCTTTCACGCGAAAACTACTGAATGGATTTTAATGAAACTTTACAATAATATAGCTAATACATCAGAATAGGCTATAGGCTATAGCTTAGAGCTCTGGCATTATGAAATTTATATACAAAAATTGCACGCGAGCTGTTTGAAAAATGAATGTAACGGGTATGGTGGGGTGGTGAGGGGGATAGGATGTAGGGGGGGGCAGGGCGGGGGGAGGAGGTGGGAGGGCGGAGAGTGAGGGGTGAGGGGGGATTTGTAGTGGGGGTGGGGGGGGAGAAGGGTGAGAGGGGGCGGGGGAGAGAAGGAGGGGGGGGGATTCGAGTGGGGATAGGGAAGGTGGAGGAGGCACTATCCCCCTAATACTATGCGAGCAAAGCCGGGGGCAAAAGCTAGTATTTATATATTTTATATAAACCTACTGTTGAGCTCTGGCATTACAAAAGTAGTACATACTAATTTTGTGAGATAGTAATCATGAGGTAAAATATGCTACGTTAACATTGATAATCATTGTTGAGTTGAATTATTATAGCCTTCTTATAACTATATTCCATGTAGTTGAACAAAGCAAAAATATAGTAATTACTAATATTGCCTTAAAAAATTGCTACCTCACTCTGAAAAAGTTCTTATTGAGGCGTAAAAACCACCAAATCTTAATATCGTCAAAAGCAAAAATTTAGCAATCTCTAAATGAAATTTCATTGAACTAATTTTCCTTTAAAATTTAGCAAGATCCTTAAAAGCCCAAGGGATGTTAAATAAAAATTTTGCTCTAATTGCTTTTCTCCGTTTACCTGCTTTATTTTCCAAGACACTTTTACTTTAACTTTAAAAGCTTCAGTTAAATTTCCCATATCGGATGACCTGTAAAAACTTGGGATGCAACAATGCATTTTAAATGATTATTCTGTTTCCTTTTTCAACAGCTCGGCCTGAAATACTGGCTAGCCGTGAGAAATTGTCGAGAATACCTGAATATTCACACTTCCACTATGGTAGAAAATAGAATTAAGAAAGACTTACATGCACAAGTTAACTTCCGAGAACTAACTCGAAGAATAAATATACGTTCCGGGGAGGTTTTCAGTTTTCATTTTCCACTTTTGACATTTCAGCGCTTCCCGGCAAAGAAATATAATCATTTTGGAAAACGAAATGTTTGCGCACATAGTCTTTGTTTGTTGTGATACGAACAGAAGAAAGTTTTCTTGTAAATTAACAACTTCTCGCAATGTGTGTGAATCCTTTTGGGACTAAATATATTAGCTTTGCGGTAGGTGTAACATGAGTTGAACAACTTTTGTTTGGAACTAAAGAAGTTTGTAAGTGAAATTGTCTGGAATTTAATTTATTTGGTAATATTGAGTGTCGTTCTGCAGATTGACGAAAACCGAAAAACAAACTCAAACAAAAATAAAAAAAGGCTTTAATAAGATGTTTTTCAAAGTTACTTTATTCTAATATGACGGTTTTTACGCCCTTTTTATAGGAAAATCAGTCGGTTTTCTCACTCCAATTAAATGCGAGAGGCGGGAATGGGTACCGCCGCCCCGGGAACCTTTATTCGATAACCAACGCCTCTACCATAGGTCACCCCAAGTGGTTCGCTACGTTTGGTGATTTAGCAGGGGTGCCCGGGTTCATGGGGTGAGGTTTGTCTGTCTTGGAGGCGGATGACCAGTATACACTGAACCCCAGATTCCTACCCACACTTTAAACCCTTTTCTTTCCCAGATCTCTCCTCTCCTTCCTTTCCTTAAAAAACCCTCCACACAGTATCCCCAAAGATGACATGATCCCTGAGGGAAATTATTTTCCTCAAGGCCTCATGTAAAAAAAAAAATGCATTTCACATTTGTACGTTGAAAGAAGAGTTCCCAGCCTTACGTCACTGTTGTTTTCCCGCCAAGTGGAACTCCCCTCAATCCCCACCCTCTTCGTTCTCTTCTCCTTTCCGACCTCCCTCCCGAAGGCTTTGTGGTAATTAAAAACTACTGCACTCTCGGTTCGCCATATAAGCCGCATGCAGAGCGGGAGGCGTCCCATTTTTAAAAGGTAATTTAAATTTCGCGCCCCCGGACTGAATCTCTAGAAGCGCAACAAAAAGTTACTAATTGTAACAGATTTTCCGCTTTGTTGTGTTCAACAGTGATTGTTTTAGGTTGAGCTGGGACTTACAGATGTTGACATGAGGGTAATGTAGCTTTTGGTACATTAAACAGATTAAATATTATAGTTTGTTGTACATTTATTTACTCTAACGTTTTAACACGTTAGAGTAAATAATGTCACATTAATTAGACTAAAATGTGACTACATCGCATTTTGCAATCTACAAGCATTTATATAAGCACTTTAATCACCCCTATGAGGGTTTCACCGAGGATATTTTGAGGTCTTTCAAGATAATAGTGTCTAGTTGGTTTAAAGATCTGTAATAATGTGATTAAGAGAACTAGGGTTGCTCCGCTGGGCAGGATAACAATGATAGAAAACAGCGGCATACCAAAGAGGGTACTTAATAATAATGCAAGACGAAAAATCTAGTCTCTTTCAACGGAAGCAATCTTCCGAACAGGCGCTCCATTGATATGCTTGGTGTAACTCTAAGTGACCAGCTCAGATATAGGGGCTCCATCGAAGCCAGAGTAAAGTTAGCCTCTCAAAAACTGGGCGTACTGTACAGGGCCCGCAGATGCTTTAATAGTACACAACTGCTAACCCTGTGAGCCCTAAAACATTTAAAAAAAACCCTCGACTCTGTGCAGAAACGGGCGATCCGTCTGATAGATTCTCCTATTTAACAGACGAATTGCAATCTTTAGAGCACAGGCGTCGGGTGGGAATGCTATCCTTGTTCTACCGGTATTTTCCCCTTCTCAATGTTGGCTTTGAACCCGGAATTGAAGCGCGTAGAGGAATCGGCCAGTACGTCAACGGACTCCTGCGGATCCCTGATCAATGCCCTTTCGCTGCACGCAGATCTCCTGAAGGCCTCCCTGCAGGAGCAAGTCAACTGGAGCGCGGAACGAGCACGAAGCTGAGCATTTCCACTCTGTATGAGAAGGTACAGTCGCTCTTCGCCACGGAATCCCAATCCGAGTCCCAGAAGGTGTCCAAAGACATAAAGCAGATGGTCTGCGGAAAACGGGCAGCTCACCAGCTTAAATAGAACAAGTCAATAATTCACAAGATGCATTCTGCGGAATCGTTTGGGAAGCGGTAAGTACAGTGAGAAAATGCAATATGAAGATTGATTGAAAGCTTTCTGCTAACGCCAGACCATGCAGAGATTCTGCTGTTTCGACGATATGGTGATTGTGATATTCCATATGGATAGATTTGTAGAATAATGTTGTAACGTAAAACCAGTCTGTGACAACAGGGTTTGTTTGATGTGAACGTGAAGGTGTTTAGATTTGGGCTTCGATGGTGGAAGTATGAACGGCTCTGAAGCGTAATCAATCAGTGTTGTTGCAGGAGTTGGATATCTTTTTTGCATATTTTATTTTTCATATTTACTTTATGAGTTAAACCTCAAATTGGAATATTTATTTATATGAAGACAATATAGCGAAACTCAATCGAAAATCTGATAACAGAAATATCACAAAAAGATAGGGCACCTCTGGGACTCGAACCCAGGACCTCTCGCTTTCCGGGCAAGAGAGGTCCTGGGTTCGAATCCCAGAGGTGCCAATATCTTTTTCTGATTTTTCTGTTTTCAGATTTTCGATTGAGTTTCGCTTATATTGTCTTCATTTAATTAAATATTATTTTGCAATTTATCAGCTGATAATTTTCCCTAGAATTAATTACTTAATGCGACACGGTGTTAAAAATGACTTAAGCTTAGGATCAGCAAACATTTGCACCGGTAGATGGTCGTACATCATTACCCGGAATACACTTATTCATGCATCGTATCACAGATCATCCCTTTCGCGAGAAATAAGTTATACCTAACATTCGCAAAATTATTTTTTTATCCCTGCAAAAAATATACTCATATTACAATATTAATTCATTTGCAGTTAAGGGATAGACTCCCCTTATCTCGTTCCATATGGCATATTTGACGACCGGCGAAGTCCAGCGAATAAGGCTCTTGACTCGCACACCAAAGGTCGCGGGATCGAATCCCGGCGTGGCAAATAAATTTTATTCGATTAATTTGTCTTGAGTGGAAGATACTCTCAGTATCGCCCTTGTGTAAGACCACCATTCAGAATTGAAAGTTCGCTTGAAATGGCATTAGCCGTGTTTGGTGACCAGATCTGAATAGCCAGGTACTTCCCCACATTCTTCCCCTCCCCACTACCTTCAGCCTCACAACATACCCCAATTGGGGATGCCATAGTCTCACTGGCTTCAGACGGGACTCTTGTGCGGTATTCATATAAAAAAATATATAAATTCGATTTTTTCATTTAATATCTAGTTTTTTTGTTTAAGGCAATTCACCCTAAAAAGAGTGCTATATGAATATCTAGGTTAATTAAAAACATGTTGTAATCATATTTTTTTCACATAACCATTTTTTTTAATTGTGTTAAATTAATGCTATTATTTGTAAGTATATATGTGTATATATTAATTCACATAATATAATCACTGTACCTACAGTTTTTGTGTATGAATGTATCCACACCCATTATAGGATGTGTGGGATTGCACTAACCTCCCCAGTTTTAGAAATAAAGATATTATGGTTACTATTATTATTATTAATTAAAATACACATATTATTTTTTTTTTCTCTAGTAGCAACTAGACAATTCGACAATTATCTTTGTTATCACACTAGAAGAATCTCCGCCTGAAAACAACTAAACCTTGATTACGCGTGATGTGAACATTTCTAATTGGGGTGTTAATATCGACGTACATCCCAACGACAATTTTATTACTGTAAAACAATAAATAAATGCCCGGATTCACGAATCGACGATTAACGTTAACTTATTAAAAATATACAAAAAAAAACAAAAAAGAGCACATTTGTTAATAATCTTACATTTGAATTTCTGTGAAAAAACCCCAACCTAAAACATGATTTGTCATTTCTTAAACCTCTATTAGAACAGCGAAGACGTAAGATTGAAATTGTTCATGCGATTAAATGCTTCGTGACTTGGTTTTGTAAGCGTCATAATGTTCTCCTCGCAGTAACACGACATCTGTGAGTTATGCTTCATCTCCAACATTATTCAAATAACCGGCTTAAGTTTTAGTTGGGAAAGTCGCTAAATTGTAAGTTCAATAATGATTTCGTACGAGTCTCTTTTTTCAATAAACGGATAAATGTTAAAATATCCAATTATACTAAGCGACCATACCAGCAATGACGATGGTTTCCTCCACGAACAGAGTGGTGCAACTACATCAAGAAGAAAGAAAACCATTACATAAATTATTATTGAATGCGATACAACGAAGAAAAACAACCATTCTGAAAGCATTTCCACATTCATTGTAATACTGGAAGCTCTGGGGAAATTTGCAGGACGGGAGATGAAGGGAGAAGGAACGTTTGCCTCAGTTCTTGTATCACGCAATTCTCTATCGTATATTTTATCAAAAAACACAAGCTCCCGTATGCCCGCATATTTTATACAACAGGTTATACATTTTTTTTAAATTATGTTTTAACCAAAATAGACCCAAATAATTTGTTGGTATAATCCACCTAACCGGGCGGTTCCGAGGTCGCAGATATTTTATCCAATTTGAATATTTAATCACCGTAGACAATATTAGTGTCGAAAATTTGGAACAGAAAATCAGAAAAAGTTACGGTCACAACTAGGAATTGAACCCACGAACTTAGAGCTAATTCCTTCGGCCATATTTAACTGCATCATACTTCGACTAAGAACTACCAATATTCTTCATTTTCTTAACTTAAACAAAATGAGAAGAATAAATAAATTAAGAAAAAGAAATTAAGGATTGAATTAGAACAAAATAAATATATATCATATATTCGACATGTGATGAGACATCCAGAGAAGTATGAGATCTTGCAACTCATAATGCAGGGAAAGATTGCCGGAATACGGGGCCCTGGAAGAAGGAGAATTTCATGGCTGAAAAACCTGATGCAGTGGTTTGACCAGTCTATTGTAGAGCCCTGAGGAAAATAATTTCCCTCAGGGCCATCTTTGTAGATCATCTTTGTCATCTTTGGGGATGCTGTGTGGAGGGTTTTTTTAAGGAAGGAGAGATGAATTCTGGGAAGGAAAAGGGTTTAAGGGGTGGGTAGAAATCTGGGGTTCAGTGTGTCTTGGTCATCCGCCTCCAAGACCTAGACAAACCTCACCCCACCCCCCTCACCCCTGCTAAATCACCAAACGTAGCGAACCACTTGGGGTGACCTATGGCAGAGGTGTTGGTTATCCAATAAAGGTTCCCGGGGCAGCGGTACCCATTCCCGCCTCCCAAATTGAGATCCCTCTTCCTTTCATTCAAACATACGTATTTTTCTTTTAACCAGAAAGAGAACGAAATAATTCTTCTTATTGTCTTTGAAATATGAAAACTATCTTTCATAGATATTTTACAATCTCGATCCAAAGTGACGGTTTCAGAATTTACGCGCGAAACCGAGGCTTCCGGATTGTGAGGTGCTTTTTTTACATGAGCTCCACACGGAAGGCCCAGAGGAAAATAATTTCCCTCGGGGCCTATGTCATCTTTGGGGATGCTGTGTGGAGGGTTTTTTTAAGGAAAGGAAGGAGAGGAGAGTTCTGGAAAGGAAAAGGGTTTAAGGGGTGGGTATTTATTGGATAACCAACGGGCTATATTCCCGGGCTAATATATTGAACCAAGCGGACGGGTTAAATTTAAATTTTACAACCAACATTCCATTGATATTTTTAAGTCAGCCTCTGTGCTACTAAGTGTTACTAGAAGTAACAGGTTTTAACAGAGGAAATTATGCACAGCAATTCGTTCTTTATCAATATTAAATTCTAATTAACTTACCTTGTCTTTTCCATTCTCACACAAATCATCCCAGAAACTTTTATTTCCACTGCATTCGTCCGCTTTTATCTTTCATCTCCTAGTTTCCACTTCAAAGTAGTTTCTGTGAAAGGCACAAAGCTTTGCAATGTGAATAATAAAATGGCGTACGGGTTAGTTTCACAGATGGATTTCCATTATTAGTGGCTAATCCAAGTCTGCTATTAACCGCAATATACTTCATACACTTGTAGCTTTTGATATTAACTCTAGAAGACTAATATTTTTTTGTGTGAGATTAATCATTGGTCAATTTGACTATAATACTGGTATCCACCATTACAAAATTCATTTTTAACTTAGGACGTGTAGGTCGACGGCCGGCGAAGAGCAGCGGTAAGGCGCTTAACTCGCATTCCGAAGGTCGCGGGATCGAATCCCGGCTTGGCAAATAAATTTTATTTGTTTAATTTGTATATTTCACAATTTATTCATTTAAAATAATATATAGTATATTTGCGGCACGTTCCAGAGTGGAAGATACTCTCAGTATCGCCCTGGTGCAAGACCACCATTCAGAATTGAAACGTTGCTTGAAATGGCTTTAGCCGTGTTTGGTGACCAGATCTGAATAGCCAGGTACTTCCCCACTTTCCTCTTCCCTATCTTCTTCTCCTCCCTACTACCTTCAGCTTCACAACATACCCCAATTGGAGATGCCATAGTCCCACTGGCTCCAGACGGGAGCAGTTGGGACTCTTGTGCGGTATTAGCGTAAAAAAAGGTAACTTTCAAAAAAAATAAATTTGTAAAGGATAATGAAGTATGTTATTGAACATATAAATATATAGGTACCTTATAGCTACGTGGTTTTAGCTTTTTGTATATGTAGATATAGCAATGCGGTCTTTTTCTCACGTAATTTTGGATTTGAGGCCAAAGTACTCATCTAAAATGATTTTTTTTTTTAATTAAAAGGTATAGCA
Organism: Limnephilus marmoratus; assembly: GCA_917880885.1. NCBI lineage: Eukaryota > Metazoa > Arthropoda > Insecta > Trichoptera > Limnephilidae > Limnephilus > Limnephilus marmoratus. The sequence continues at coordinate 8,851,398 of OU862924.1, forward strand.
TATATCTGACATATCTAGTACGGATATGAGCTGTTTTATTTATGTGTGTTTTAAAATATGGAGTAGAAACCATTGTAATCATCATTATCATTACATAGTATAAAATGAAGTCGCTCAAAATATATGTGCGCGTTAATCTTTTAAAATACGCAACGGATTTTCATACGGTTTTCACCAATAGATAGAGTGATTGAAGAGGAATGTTTATATGTATAATACATGTAAATTATATTAGAGAAAAGAGAAATTCAAATAAAACATATTTTTGTGCGATTTAAAACGGCTGGCGGGCCGTACTATAGTCACTTTTGAAATTCGTTCTACGGAAAAAATTCGAAAATAGATGTCCTAGAGTAAGTAGGTATTTAATTTTCCCTTTTCAAATATCCAGTGTTGCATTGCAAGCATTGTATAATTAGTGGCGAGTTAATTAGTTTATATGTATAATACATGCTTATTAAAGTAGAGAAAAGCCGATAAATTCAAATATTCAATTCAGCCAGGGGGCAGCGGGCAGCTGGAAAGCGGGTGGTGTGGATTTTATAAAGATTGGGTAAAGGCGTTGTGTTTCGTTAGCCACAGCAACGTGTGGCCGGGTCTGCTAGTATAATATAAGATTTAAATTTTTCATAAATTTGGAAATTTTTCCGAGTTAATAGTAGTTAAACATCCGGGTTGACGGTACTAAAATTTAATTGAATTTTTTTTATTTAATTTACCGATTCTACTATGGTAACATGTTTTTTTTTCACGTTAGCTGCACACGGGAGGCCGTGAAGAAAATAATTCCCCTCGGGGCCTACGTCATCTTTGGGAATGCTGTGTGGAGGGAGGAGAGGAAGTTCTGGGAAGGTAAAGGGTATTAGGGGTGGGTAGGAATCTGGACGTCAATGTGTCAAGGCGTTACGGACATATGTATCCATCCCTCCCACTGCGGTGAAAGGCAATGTTCCGAGAGGGTACGGCAGGAGAAGAGTCAAAGGGACTCCTTCAACTCTCTCCCGATCTGGCCTACCGGGCAGGTGGTGAACAGACGCATCCGCCGCCAAGACCCGGACAAACCTCACTCCCATGAACCCAGGCACCCCTGCTAACCAAACGTAGCGAACCACTTAGGGTTGTAATGTGACACGGTTATATGTGTAAACACCGTAAAAAGGACATTTTCCTTTGTCGAAATTTTTATTTGTAATCGAGAGATTCCAAAATGAACATTGATCTTTTAAATTTTATATTTCATCATATTGAGATATTTAAGGCAAAAATATATTTTTATAATTATAGTTAATTGACAAAACTATTGCCAGAGTTACCTCCAAAACAATAAAAAATCGAACTTTCTAATGGCCTATATTTTATCGTTCAAAACACAAATAAACATACTAGCTCATATGATGGTTCCCGGGACGGTGGTACCCATACCCGCCTCTCAAATTGAAAAATAATTGGGTATTTGCACATACATCCAAATATAATAGACGAGAAGATACAGGTGAGGGGTAAAACCAAACTATGGGGGGACGAAGAGGGGAAAGGTGGCTGTGATTCGTTAAAAAATCAATCTGACAGTATATAGGCATCTCGCATTATAATATCACCATTTAGTTCTTAAAAGCAAAATCTGCTTTAGAATGAATAGACCTTTTTACGAAGCGCGAATTGTTCGCCACGTTATTAACATATTGGCGAAGTCCAAATACGGCAAAGTAAATTTCCCCTCTTTTCACAGACGAATATTTTGTTGCCGTATTTAGTTAAGACACTTTTAAAAATGTTTCATAATATACTTACCCCTGTAACCAGCGACGAGCACACTGGAGAATCGCTCACATTCGTTATGATCGACATATTTTAGGGTATAATGTAACGCACAAGCTAACATTTTTGCCGTGTTATTTCGTAAAATATACGATCAGAGCTCGACGCTGGTCCGGACAAGAATGATGACGTCAATTTTTTTAGATTCAAGCGAGGCTCTCGTAAGCCCAGATATGGGGAGGGGGAAATATTACGCTTTTATCACTTAGGGCAGGTCTATATATATTCATATGTCTGTGGGTATTTGAAAGTGCTTATAGAAATTTGTGTTTCAACTGCTTAAAATTTTGCCTCCCAAATCGGCGCGTAGTCCATATTCCTCGGAGAGATACAGCATAAAATTCAGACGTGTTGGTCGGAACGACAGAGATCAACAGATATGGTAGGGTTAAACGCATTCATTTTGATCTTCGAAGAAAAAAGGTTTTTTACAAAATGCGCACATAATACGTCAGAAAGAAAACAGATTCGTCCAGACAATCCACAACGCACGTGAGCTATTTTTAACGGGCAAAAAAAATAATTAAATCTTCATAACGGCAATATAAAGCGTGTGAAAACAATTATGAGTATAATAATATTAATAATGTATTCGGACCTTACCTTCAATGTTCTAACTCACTCACTAGTTGGGAACGGCTCATGAGCGTTGTGTGGAGTATTTGGACGAAGCTTTTAACGTTTGGTATACTATTTTGAAAGAACGTTTTTGAACGTATTATCTTTTAAACCAAATAAAAATAATGAACTCACTTTTATAACAATATTTCAATAGTGTCTCGAATAAACTGTATATAAGAATCTTTAGTAAAGTTTTACATAGTTTTTATTTTTTTATTTATCTATAAAAAAGTATATGTACATTGGGTTTTTTTATGCCTGTCTCACTAGGATATATCTGTGTCGAGACACAGTAGTAAAAAGACAACTTAAAAAAAGTCACGTGGCCTGTTACTTTAAATGTTTATGTATCAGATGCATGAAAATTTCGGGTTCCAAATTATTATTTATTGGACAATTTAAATATATTTTAATAAAACATAATCCTTTTTTTGTTGTCAGGTAACTTATATTTGACAATTTGGATATTACGTAATAATTTTTGGCAAAAATTACTTGTTATCAGAAATCAGTCTGTATTATCTATTAAACTAAATAAAAACAATGAACTCACTTTTATTATAATATTTCAAAAGTGTCTCGAATAAACTATATATATAAAACTTTAGTAAAGTTGTTTATGTTTATTTTTATATAGTAAAAATCAACTTTAAAAAATCTTTAAAAATTTAACTTTAAAAATGTTCAATTTTTAACTTACGGCTTTGGCGTCACTAAATTCGAAGCTACTGGAAGCGGCGTATGCGTTGCACGGGGGAGGGGAGTATTTCGATGTTATTATTATTAAAAAACTCTCCACATAGCATCCTAAAAGATGACATAGGCCCCTAGGGAAATTGTTTTCCTCGGTGCCTCCTGTGTGGAGCTAATGTAAAAAAAAATTGCTGGGCCTGAGCGGCCCCACGTCAGGAGTAAAGGTTAAACCTTGCACGAACTCCCTGACGTTGTTCAGGGACCCCCAATTCAATTTTAATTTTCCACAGACCCCCTGAATGATCCTGGGGACTCCTGGGGGTCCGTGGTTGGGAATCACTGATCTAGATGGCACATGAAGAAAATTCTAATACAAGAACTTTAAACAATGTTTTTTTTCGGTGGCTTTTTTTTACATTAACTCCCCTGTTGTTAAGTTTGTAGCATGAGGCAATGGGGCATACATGTGTCACCTCTCTACACGTTTTAACATGTCAAACGATGATGCCATTATCCAACAGTCAGCGGATCGGTTCGGCTTGCATCACTCGGCATGAAGCGGAATATTGAAAAACTACCTTATTTACTGAAGATTATAATTCACCGGAGTTGGGAATAATAAAATGAATGATTGTAAAGTCAACACGATGAACATTGAAGCAGTTAGTGAGTAAAGTCATGCACCAAAGTGATGTTGCCTCCATTGAATCATTTCGACGCATGTCACAAGCATAGACGATAAACCTCATGCGATGCGGTGATTCAAATTCCGCATGCGACGTTGTTAAAATTTGTGGCGCTTAGTCGCACACCCAGAAACGGGCAACACATTGGTATTGCATGTCTCTTATCGTACAGTAAAATTGTGCCTTAAGACTATCGAATTTCATAAACCGATTCACTAAATTGCAGTCTCAGGCAGTATGCAGTCTCTCTTTATTGTTTCAGTCCTTTTTTTTAAGCGAAAACTTCTTCAGCAACGTTGTGATTTGAAACGCAATAAAACGAAAAAGAGACCAACACATAAATGTAAAGGATTTAGCCTGCGAGAGAATGATATAGATTAATCTATCTTCTCTCTTCTATCTTTGAGCGGTGCTTCGTAAATAACTGATCTCTTTTTTGTGCGGTACTTTGTAGCCTCCCCACCCTTCTCTATTTTAGTTTTCTGAAGGTTTCACTTTTACCGCGTGTGAACTGCACACATTTTATAAGTGAAAACTTCTTTAGCACCGTTGTGATATGAAACTCGATGAAACGAAAAAGTGACACTAAAAAGAGACATGCACATAAGTGGCGGTCCGTGAGTTTTCAGTGAGCTAGAGCGCTAAGATTGTAAAATATGACATTATTGACGTTGTTATTGCAAATTTTTTTTTTTTTTCTAAAATTTCAACATTTCTTATGAAGATCTTAAGGATTCTGTCAGTCAAGGGATGCGCCACATCCACATTCTGAAAGATCTTCGTAGTAAAATACTAAAAATGTAAAGATTTAAAAAAAAAACACTTTTCAGCTGCAACACCATCAGTAATGTCATATTTTTCAATCTTAGCACTGTAAACTGAAGTACTGCCGACTGAAAACTCACGAACCGCCACTGATACGCATATCTACAGGATTTAGCATGCAAGAGAATGATATATGTAGAATAATCGGTCTCCTTTTTGTGCGGTGTTTTGTAGCCCCCCCCCCCCCCCCCCCCCACTCTTGTCTACTTTAGGTTCGTTGACAAATGTATGATATCTAGAAATAACTTCTTTCACAGTGTTCGTCAGTGTCTGATATCTTGTAGATAATTTGGAAATGCGGACAGCTATATCTGAATCACCTTCCATGGCACTAGTTTTTTCAACAGCCTTGGATATTTCATCTCCCTTGCTGGCAACTTCAGACTCCAATCCTTTCAATTTATTAAGGTATGCCACTTTGGCATCTAACGAACTAGTATTATTATCCTAAAGGTTTTATTTCTACAGCTTGTAAACTGTTTTATTTTGAGTATCTTTCTGCTTATTACTCTAAAATATGGAATGTGCATTGCACTATCCCTGCGTACCTTTTGAAGTAAGTTATTATTATTTTAGCTTTTGATGAGAGATGTGTATCCGACTTTAATCTAAATTCTAAATAATTCAGAAACACACAAAGTCTTTCAAATATTATGTTTTCCGCAATATTGTTCATACCTTCCGGTATCGGAATTCTCCTACACATATGTATGGTGGAACGCATCAATGATAATTCCTTTCAAATCTCGCAGCTTCTTTGCAAGAATGGTTGAATTATTTATGCTCGAGGGAGAGAGGAAACACAGCCAATGTCTTGAATGGGGCCTTGCTCCTCTCGAGTTCAAAATCTCCCGAGAAAATTTTATATACAAGTATTGTTCTCGGGTTCTGAAAACATTTCTAGCGAGGGCTCAGTTATAATATATGTAATGAATGGCAACACAGACTTGGGATTGCAAAGCAATTTAGTTGAAGTCTTGTTTATTTAGATTTAAAAAGATATATTTATGATGAATACATTAAGTTTGAACAAGAACGAATGGAGGTTATTTTAGCTTTTTGTTATATTAGTGATTTGAAATTCGGATGAAACGGAAATGCATCACAACTCAGTTCTACACAAATACTCGGTTCTAATATAATGCGGGAAATTTGCACCTCGGCGCTTGCCTCCCACAGCGGAGTAGGCAAGACGCCTGACAAATCTCAAAGACAGACATCAAGCGAAGGGAGGTTCGAATCCTACGAAATCCAAAAAAAATATTCTTCTTCTTCTTCTTCGATGGCGCTACAGCCCATATCGAGCTTTGGCCTCCTGCAACAGTCGCCTCCAACTCCTCCTGTCCTCAGCGGCTGACTTCCAATTTGGTACCTGGAGAAGCTGTGCTGCATCCCCTCTTACTTCGTCTTCCCACCTCAGTCTGGGTCTTCCCACTTTTCTCTTTCCACCTGGGTGTCCAGTCAAAATTCTTTTTGGGACTCGTGTATCCGGCATTCTCTGTACATGCCCAGCCTATCTCAGCCTGAGGAGTCTCATATGTGTTGAGATGTTAGGTGCCTTATATATATCATACAATTCTGTATTGTGCCGGATGCGCCACTGTTCACCCTCTTTCACGGGTCCACATATTCTTCTCAGCACTTTTCTTTCAAAAGTATCCAGCATTTCAGCCATCTTTACCGTCAGTGTCAGCGCCTCACATCCATATGCCAATACAATTCTAACAATGGTCTTATATATGGTTATTTTGGTTTTTCTGTGGACACTACGTGACTTAAACACTGGCAGCAAAGAGAAGTATGTTTTGTTGGCTGCTGTGATTCTCCTTCTGATTTCTGCTGGATCCTCATTATTCTCTTTCAGACTGGAGCCCAGGTAGGCAAATTGTTCGACCACTTCGTATAAGTAGTTGTCTTTGAATTGTGCACTACTTCTTCTTCTGTGTGAAGAGTTCCTGCTATATTATTTTGGTGAAATCATTATCCAATGTTCAAACCACTTTAAAATAAACATGCAAATGAAATGAAAGCGACATCTAGCGACTTTCTAGTTTCACTTCCACCGCGTGTGATTTACACGCTCTGATTTTTTTAAATAATTTTCAATATTTTTAATTTACAAATCAGCCAATTTAGCTTCATTTGTTTATTTTTCACAATAAAACAATTTTTTTTCATTAGCTCTACGCTGGAGGCCCTGAGGAATATAATTCCCCTCAGGGCCTATGTCATCTTTCGGGATGCTGTGTGGAGGTTCTTTATAGGAAAGGGAGAAGAGGAAGTTGTGGAAAGGAAAAGGGTACGAGGGGTGTGTAAGGATCTGGGGGTGAGTGTGTCCAGGAGTGACTGACGTACGAATCCATTCCTCGCACTGTGGTGCAAGGCGATGTTCCGATAGAGTACTCAAACATTATCTCCCGATCTGGCCTGCCATTCAGCTGGTGGGCATCCGTCACCAAAACCCAGATAAACCTCACCCCATGAACCCGGGCAACCCTGCTAAGTCACCAAACGCTGACATGATACCAAAACACTATGGCAGAGGTATTGATTATCCAATAAATGGGGCGGTACCCGTATTTGTCCCCCCAAATTGAAAATATTACATTAATGATTGTTTATCAGGTATGTAAAATTTAAAGCGCTTTTTAGTTAGATTATTAGAAGAGTACGCGAAAATTTCCCTTATGTTTGATATTTGATTCTGAAGCCGTGGCTGCCACTCAGAACAAAAGCTCTCAGAGGTCCTGGGAAAGCGCTAAAAAATACCCTAATTGCAAAAAGTCGTACATTTTTTACAGCGTAGTAGGGTAATATGCGTAATACACATCTCTCCATTTTTAGAAAAACACGAACGCAATATTGTACGGTTTTGTAGAAATAATATAAAACACATGATGTAGTAAAAAGTACTTCGTGTTTAATTTTATAAAACCGTATCTCATATATTATTATTCTTGTAAACGTTACGTGTCAATCCCTTCGTCTTTTTCTCGTTAAAATTGGTATAATGGCGTTATACAGAGAAAACACTGTGTATTCAAATTTAAAAGTTAACCAAAAAATTAATGTGAGTGAAAAACCATGAAAAGTGACGGCCGGCGTAGTCCAGCGGTAAGGCTCTTGACTCGCACTCCGAAGGTCCCGGGATCGAATCCCGGCGTGGCAAAAAAAAATTATTTGATTAATTTGTGTTATTTCACAATGTATTCATTTAAAATAATATATAGTACATTTGCGGCACGTTACAGATTGGAAGATGCTCTCAGTTTCGCCTTTGTGTAAGAACACCATTCAGTATTGAAACGTTGCTTGAAATGGTTTAGCAGTGTTTGGTGAGTAGATCTGAATAGCCAGGTACTTCCCGACCTTCCTCTTCCCTATCTCCTTCCCATTCCCACTTTTTATTTATTTATTTTATATGAATACCGCAAAAGAGTCCCAACTGCTCCCGTATGAAGCCAGTGAGACTATGGCATGCCCAATTGGGGTATTTTGTGAGGCTGAAGGCAGTGGGGAGGGGAAGGAGATATGAAAGAGGAAGGTAGGGAAGTACCTATTTATTCAGATCTGGTCACCAAACACGGCTAATGCCATTTCAAGCAACGTTTCAATTCTGAATGGTGGTTTTACACCAGGGCGATACTGAGAGTATCTTCCACTCTGGAACTTGCCGCAAATATATCAAATCATATTTTAAATAAAATTAATTTGCCACGCCAGGAAACGATCAATATCTACCTTCAGCCTCACAACATACCCCAATTGGAGATGCCATAGTCTCACTGGCTCCAGACGGGAGCAGTAGGGACTCTTGTGCGGTATTCATAAAAAAAATTAAAACCTACAAATTTATCAAACCTATGTTTTCGAATGAGATTTGAGAAAAAATTATTATATATTGTGAATCCGACGTTATTATTACGCTATCGACCGTACGGTTGACATTTAAGACCCCGCCTTCAAGTACATCTCCGACGCCGCGCCTTATGCAAAACCATTTTCGTACGTGGAAGTGTGTTATAAAGAAACTAATGCCGGGCTGGTTATTAATTTATATATTTTTTACGTTGAACGACAAAAAAGTGAGGTGACAATAAATAACTTTTACAACATATTTATCTAATAATATAATGTGTGTAGTTTTAGTTTTTTTCATTTTCAGTAATTTAAATTCAAAAAAACCTAAGGTGAGATATTTTTAAATCTTTTTATATTTGAATAAAAAAATTTATTATTTCAAAAATTATTTGTTTTTTACTAACAATAATATTTGAAAGCATATTTAATTACCTTTTAAAAACAGTTTTTTAGTTTTCGGATACCCTCAGAAATATTCCATTTATTTCGATTTTATTGCAGAGCGGAAATACTGTGACCTTCCTACAGAATACGCTTGAGGCCTGAGGGCTTAAATAAAATATTTTAGAAAAAAACACCTTTTGCACGTTCAGAGAGGACGGACCGCTAAACAACTCAGTCTTGGCACACTCTCCTTTCCTCGTTCACATTCATACATCTGTTAAAATGTAATCGTATTTTTGTTTCATATCATAGTGTTTCCATACAAACGAAGTATTGAAAATCTGTAAGGCGCAGATGCCAATCAAATACTTCATCTCACCTCCGCTCACCCCAAATCAACTTTGATTCGAATGGAACCTTGGACGCCAATCTTCGACTATACAGTCGAAGAATGTCAATCTGCGGCAAGCATGAGACTCACCCTTCACGGCGTGGGCATTCCTAATGTATCATCCCTGGAAAGGAGTGGGGTGTTGGGCTATTGCCATTAAAACCCACTTTTAAATGAACATAAGCATAGTATATTGTTTAAAGGAATAACTGTTAATAAATGACATATAAAAAGGACTCACCCGGGACCTTGAATCAACCTAATTCTAACTATCTACTAATTTACCCCCCCCCGGACTGCAGCTGCGAGTTGGCGGCCCTTGTGGCCTCTCCCGGAGACGCCTGGTGTGGATTTCTACCGATTGGGAGGCCCAAACTCTCTCCATCAATCGGTAAAACTCCGCTCGACTGTGGCAGGCGGAATCCTATGACCCTCCGCGGGATGCCGATCCTCCTGCTTCCTCTCCTGGCCTCGGCTCTGGAGCCGAACGATCACCGATGGTGGGGACCCATGAACCTCTCCTGACTATCGGTCCTATTGCAAATGGTGGCGACACTCTTACTCCTTTACGGCGCGAGTTCTCCAAAAATGGCGAGCACCACGGGATTGTTGGCCGCGGGAAAATGATTATTGCCAGCGTACACTACTTGTTACCGACAGGATGGCTCTGCTCACTCCCGATTACTCTTTGTGAGCCCCGGCCACAATAACATGCCGCCGAATTATTCCCGACTCGATTAAACACGATCTCACTCGCGATTTTTGAGGGTTTTCCTTTGAAAACCATTAATACTATTTTACTAAAAATCCATTGTCGCCCGCGTATACTTTCTTAAATTCTTTTTCGTACAATTAGCACATTTTACTCGCAATGTGTGACTCGTCGATTCCAAAGCGGGCCGCTCTTCTCGCTTCGAAATCAAAGTGTGCGGAACCGGAACAACGCCCTCTCGCGCCTCGCCTAGACACCAAAAATCCTGAGAGTGTCGCCAACATTATCATTTTTTTAAAGTACTTGACGGAATAATACATTATTAAGAATTGCTTCATAACAATACCCCCCTTCCCTCGAAAATGTTTGCCCTCAAACAATATTGAAAAACACCTATATAAACCCATACTGGCTAGACTGGTCCCGAGGAGTAACAAAAACAAACATTCAACCATTATAAATGAGCATCATAATTTGGAAAATAAAACTTATTTACTAACGGATAACAAAACTTACGAAGAATGGGTGTGCCGCAGCTCCAATCGCACCCATCGAGCGTGTAGCCGAATGGTTGAGCCTGCGATGCAGCCATTCTCGAACTTAAAGATAATTTAAGATAAAAGTAGCTTAATTACAAATTTAAGCAGATGTTACGTGAACGGAGTCAGCAAGCACCCACAGTATTGGAATACCGGGTGATGAGAAATTGACGAATGTCGAAGACTGCCGTTAGCGTTACATCTACAACAGAAAACATATTTGAACATAAATTGTATGAAAACTTATAGGTATAAAAATAAATATATATAATCTCCTTCTCAACACATCTATACAACTTAGCATTAAAGCTTCACTGACCCATAAATAGGGTGATTAGGCCAATCAGGCATCACTTTTTCTTTATTATTAGGGAGGCAAGCCAACCCTCACTTTTCACTGAGTCTACTTCTCCGTTGGAGATAACAACACACTTTGAATAAACTCTATCTATTCTAACTAACTCGGTCCTTGGGTGAATAATATTTAACCAACAACAATTATACATTGTAAAGGTAATTTTAAAAGTGTACAACCACCGCATCGGGTGGTGCCAAATATATTTTTTTTTTTTTAGTATACAACCAACGCATCGGATGGTGCCAAATAATTTTTTAATAGTATACAACCAACGCATCGGATGGTGCCAAATAATTTTTTAATAGTATACAACCAACTGTTTTAGAAGGTGTGATTTGTTAATAGATGTGCAGCTATATTATAGTGCAGTCATTTAATATACGTTCATCTGTGTAGAAGACGTTTCAGTAATTACAGAACAATATTTTAAGGCTTTCCCTATAAACCGTTGTTCATCCATATCGTACAAAATATCAATGGTACAAGTCTCTTAGGACAATACTAATAGTATACATTTTAATTCTGTACAAATATATATATTACTATTTCCAACATTGGCTTAAAATGTGGAAGGATATTTAGAACCACATCGTCCCACATTATAAGTTTTCTAAAATCTTATAAATAAAGAGTACATAACCAGTGTCAAAACATTTTTTTTTTGTATTATAAAGTGTTAATAGAATTAAAACGCTTTTTCAAAAGTAGAGGCTTAGCTGATGCAGCCCATGTTTAAAGAGTAAAAATAATAGTTAAATATTTTACTATGAAAACAAAACAAAAATTGTATTTACTCCCAAGTTTAGTAATAAGTTATGTAACCTTAATGATGAAACCAAGTCTAATAGTGTCAATGCACTCCAGGTGAATAACTAAATTCTTTATTTCGAATCCACTTTGAAAACAAAGAGTTACTACACTGGTATCTCTGTATTTACTAAGTAAGTACAAACATAAAAAAAAACGGCATATAACATCTATGCACATAGTTAAAAATGATATACATGAAATACACGGAGATAGAGAGCGGATATGTCCATGCATCCCATGATACAAAACTTACAACTAACAGAAAGAAAGTATGCCTGAAACACACGGAGATAGAGAGCGGACAAGTCCGTGTATCTCAGGATACAAAACTTACAACTAACAAAAAGAAAGTATGCCTGAAACACACGGAGATAGAGAGCGGACAAGTCCGTGTATCTCAGGATACAAAACTTACAACTAACAAAACCTAAATAAATTCATCTGTTAAGCCGACATCCGAATTTGCGTCTGTTTTATCTTTAATACTATCGACAATTTATACATACACTCGCAGATATATAGTTTTAAATACATTCTCAACTCGAGCATTAGCACCAGAGTTGAGGATGTTATTGTAAGGAAACAAACCAGCATATCATTACCAACATCAAACTTATAAAACACCCCCCGCGAAGTAAATAACCCATTTCCGTAGAAATGAACCTATGACAGGAGAAAAGACTGTCAGCATGTCGGGTCGTTTCAACTCGGTTGATCAGGCCGGGTTAAAACTCCCAAGCATCAAATATTAACTAACAGATATGATAATTTGCAGTACTCGGTAGGGATGGCCAGACCCTCCGAAGTATTGCCACAATAAGACTATACCGGTATATTATTTGATTTTACTATATCTTTCACATGAAAATCACCCGCAACTTTTCCGTTTAAGTCTGCAAGTGTATAAATTAAGTTGGATTTTTTCTTTACTACCACGTTCTGAACAAACCGGGGTGCCAATTTTTGTGCAAAATAATTCAATGCGTTAGATTGCGCAAAATTCCTCCGCCACACCACATCACCAACCTGATAGGTAATGTGTTTTCTGCGCAGGTTGTAATGGTCAGCTCCTTTTTGAAAAGCTTTAAGAAGAGCATTCGAGACTTGCTCATAAACCGACGACAACTCTTCCAATTTCTGTGCATAAACTTTAGGTTGAGCACCAATTTGCGAACTGGTTTCCTCATCCGCTATTGGATTACGGTGCAGATCACCGTCTAGTATCTGCTCCCGACCATGCATCAGAAAATAAGGTGTATAACCTGTAGCGCAGTTTACCGTGTTATTCATCGCTGATTGAACTTGCGGAAGAAATTTAGACCAGTTTCGGTGGTCTGATTCAACTAAGATGGATAACGCCGTGCCCAGGGTTTGATTATAACGTTCGACTACGTTGTTTTGAGGCGTATAAGATGAATTGTAAAATGGTGGCGGCATGTTATAACTATTAAGTAATTCTTTAAATTCTTTCGAAACAAATTGACGACCATTATCACAGACGATAGTTCGTGGTACGCCGTGAACAAGAAAGATGTTTTCTTTTAAGATTTTTATTATGCTTCTCGCGGTGCCATTGCGCAGCGGAAATAGCCATGTAAATTTAGAAAAAACGTCTACACATGATAGGATTACGGTAAAACCTGAGTAACTCCTAGGTAAAGGACCTACTAAATCTATCGACAACATTTGCATGGGTCTTGTGACCTTTTTTGGGTTTGAGGAGATTCCGTTAGGTGGGGCTGTACTTATTTTGTGGGCCTTACAGACTGTACAACGATTAACAAATTGCTTAACATCCTTGTACATATTAGGCCAATAGTAACGCAATTGCACCTTTTTGTAGGTTTTGAATACCCCAGGATGACAAGCTCGCGAAGATTCGTGTAAATTAGATAAAATTGCCTGTCTACCTTCTTGCGGAACTACTTTTTTCCAGGCAGTATCCTCGCACAGAGCTAGACGAGTCTTTGTGTGTCGGAACAATTCATTATTACGTATTTGAAAGTTCTGGAATCGTTGTGGGAATTCTTTGCATCCTTTCCAAGCTTTCAAATACCACGTATCCTTTGTATTATCAATGTCCACACCTGATAATACGGCAAGGTCCATTCGTGAGAGTACGTCTGGAACAACATGCTGTGTCCCTTTGCGATGAACAACGTCAAAAGAAAATTGCGAAAGGCGAGAGCTCCACCGTGCAAGACGGCCACTAGGGTTAGACAAGGACCCTAGCCATTTCAAGCTTGAGTGGTCAGTAACTACCGTAAAATGAGCTCCTTCAATGTAGGGTCTAAAGTGCGTTACTGAATCCAGCACTGCCAAAAGTTCACGCTCCGTAATTCCGTAGTTGCGTTCGTGAGTGTTAAGGCAACGTGAATAGTACGCAATCGGGTGTTCGGCACCGTCTATATTCTGTATTAGGACACCCCCCACTCCTACGGAGCTTGCGTCGCAATGTATCGCGAACGGTTCTGAAAAGTTTGGGCAGCTTAAAACCGGAGCACTTATAAGGGCTTGTTTTAAATCGTTAAAAGCTTTTTCAGCTTCTGGTGTCCATTTGAAGTTACTGACACCGTTCTTTGAACCAGTAAGCTTCGTCAATGGAGCGGCTATACTCGAGAAGCCTTTGATAAAACTTCTAAAATACCCTGAAAGGCCAAGGAAAGCTCGGATTCCTTTCGCGTTTTTTGGAATTGGAAAATCCTTTATGCTTTCAATTTTCACCGGATCTGTGCGAAGTCCCTGTGAATCTACTAAGTATCCCAAGTACTTAAGCTCTGATCTACAGAACTCAGATTTTTTTTGATTTATAGTGAGGCCCGCATCTCTCAGTCTTTCAAAAACTTTGTTAAGTAGTTTAATGTGAGAATCAAAATCCTCCGAAATTAAAATTAAATCGTCTAGATAACAGAAGGCGTTATCATCAAATTCTGGTCCAAACAAGGCGTCAGCCAGTCTTTGGAGTTCACTGGGTGCATTTTTTAACCCAAACGGCATACGAGTAAATTCGAAGAGTCCACGGCCCGGAACGACGAATGCTGTTTTCTCGCAGGAGTCTTTATCCAGCGCTACCTGCCAAAACGCCTTCCTCAAATCTATTGAAGATACGTATCTTGCGCCACCCAGTTTGTCTAAGATCCGTGCGATATGAGGTAATGGGTAACTGTCTCTGATCGTTACGTTATTTAATTTTCTGGAGTCGAGGCAAAATCTCCCCGTACCATCCTTCTTTTGTACTATAATCACGGGACTAGACCAAGGCGATCGAGAGGGGCGGATTACTCCTAAACTGAGCATCTCGTCCACTTCCGCGTCGAGTTGACGTTGTCTAGCCGGAGACAGAGGATAGTAGCGCTGCTTAATCGGAGGACCAGTTGTAATGATTTTATGCTTCACTAAATGTGTTAAACCCAAACCTTTTGTTTCATAGGAAATAGAGTCAAATTTACTAACAATTTTCGAAAGAGCTCTGCTTTCGGAAACCGATAATGAAGAAGCAGGGCGAATTGCTCGTAATTCATTAATGTGACCCGCATGGTCAGGTTCGTGCACGTCTGGAAACAGTTCCGGTGCGATTCGAAACTGCTTCCAAAAGTTGACCCCCAAAATAAAATTAGGTGATAATGATGGAATGACGTAAAAGACAACCTGCCTTGTGATTGTATTGTACGTCACCGGCAAAGTTATAGTACCCAGAACAGACTGACTCGAGCCGTCAGCTGTTGTAACGCTATAATCTACTTTAACTAATTCTACTCCTAAATCTAAAAATATCTTATAACTATCCCCCCCTAAACATGACAAAGAAGCACCACTGTCTAGCAATGCTTTATAATTATTATTTAGAACAAAAATGTCGGCATAAGGACGCTCATCCTCTGTACTATCCTTCTCCTGTGGCAGTGCGTCCACCGCTTGAGGAGACGGGCTAGAAAGGAATTGTTGCACTAGGCGGAGCCAACGCTTCCACTCCCTCTTTCTTTGTGCACAAGAAGGGGCGCGGTAAGATTGACTCGTTTCTAGTTTTTTGGATCTTTAGTATATTTCTTATTGTTAATACTACTAACATGTGGTTTCCTATTATCGCTATCTTTTTTCCAACAATTTGTTATTGAATGACCTTTGATTTTGCAGTAAGTACAAACAAGAGATTTATTTTGTTGATTTATTGTATCCTGTTTAGAAAAATTATTCATATTGTTCGCCGTAGGTTTAGAATTCCTAGAAGGGTTAAAATTATTATTATTGTTATTATTATTGAATGTCTTGTAATTGTTTGTATTATTGAAAGGCTTATTGTAACTATTGGAGAACGAATTAAATTTTTTAAAGTTACCGGACTTATATTGAGTTTCTACTAATTTTGGAATTGCTGAGGACGTTGAGGCCTCAGTGTACGACTCGAGTTTAGCAGCGCACCTCGTAAGTTCCTCAAACGAACTAAAATCTCTGGATGACATCAAGTTAGCATACATAGGCAACAATGCTTTCATGGCTATCCGCAAAAGTTTAACCTCAGGAATTTTACAATCCAATTTATTGTTAAGCGCTTTAAGTCTCAAAGTGAATTCTAAAACTGACATTCCCTTGGGCTGTTTATAATTTAGAATCTCATTTTCCAGATCTAATTGCCTATCCTGTCCCTCAAATTGTTTTATTAATAAGCTGGATAGGTCATCCCATTCTAAGTCTGGACTATAAATTGACCTATACCATAGAAGTGCTAACCCGTCTAAAATTTCACTGAAAGATTTAACTAAGTCTTTATGAGAAATGTTGCGTGTCCTACAACGCTCTTCGACCAAAAGCAGAAAATCTCTCACGCAGCTTTTACCATCGTACTTGACATCCCAATTTGTAAGCCCCCGCGATGATGAGTCTTTATAAATAACCTTGGTATGTTTAATAACCGTGACCTTCTCCTCTGTTTCATTGTCAGAATCTAGATCCGAATCACTTTCCTCCAGAACCACATTTAATGATTTCTTCATAGTTTTGTTATAGGCGCGCGCTCGTGAACGCAACGCTTGGGCGGTGCCCTCCGGTTCGATGGATCGTGAAGTTAATTCCTTTATAAGATCATCCTTGGATGCATTATTTACATTTGGAATCGGAGTAGACATTGTAACGGTAATGTAAAAAGCTTGACACGAAAATACAATTGAAAAGAAATAGAAGAAAAGAAAATAAAATTACTATATTCTTTGTTTTAGATGTTGTTTTTATTGTTATTGCTGCTAATGTACGTTGTAATTGTACGGTGTTGTTGTTATTGCTATATTCTTTTTTTTTTTTTTTTTAAATGTGTATGTTGCCCATTTAAATTAATTTTTTTTTTTCCGTTAAATTAATATGTAAGTAGCTCATAAAAAAAATTTCATTTAACTTAATATGTAAGTAGCTCATTTAAAAAAAAAAAAAAATTTTCATTTAAATTAATATGTAAGTAGCTCATTTAAATGAAAATTTAAAACGTCAGTTAGACATTAGTAAATAAACATTTTACAAGTATAATTACAGTAGGTTTTGACAGGGCTTTAGACAAATTTTCCACTCGAAGCAAAAACAAATCACTCGCATTGTCATTAAAAATCTCAATAAATATTTTAAACAATTGAATAATCTTCAATAATAACCCTCCATTACTATTTAAACACAAAATAAATTGATTTGTTTTCGGCTATCAGGTGTTTTAACATGTAAACACAGCTGTGTTTTGACATTAGCCCAAGCCATAGGTAAAAATGTCAACAAGAAACCGTCATAGACAATCCGAGGTATTCTTGTAGCAGCAAGCACTGATTGATTCCGAAATGAAAAAAAATTATGTAGCTCTATGTAGCACATTTTCCATTGTTTATGGCCGATTTCTATGCTTTAAACATACAAAATGAAACTGACAATGCATTTTAGGTTATGGAATACAATAACATTGCGTTTCAATGAACATGCGAGTAAATGCAAACAGGAAATTCGGCTGAACAGATGAATATTATACAAAGCATAATTATACTACCCTGTGTACACCACGGACGACAAAAGAACAATCCAGGAATGTTACAAAATCGAGCCCAAAACAAACGCTTGAGGCGCCATTGTTCTCGTAGTTGTTCTTCTATTATTCTGACTCTTGACATTGCCCGACTCAAGCATCTGATTCACTTGGTCGTTCATTTCTTTCGCGGGCGTCTCCGACTTCTTCTACCATTCACATTTGCGTCATGTATTCTCCTTACACTCCGTCCTCGTTCATTCGCTGTACATGCCCAAACCATCGAAGCGTACCTTTTTTAATATTACTCATTCTTTGTGAATCTCCACGTTTCTCATACAATCATACATGGTTTTACCACACACGCGCTTCAGGGATCTCATTTCTACAGTATTCAGTCTACTTTCATCCTTCCTCTGCCAGTTCCATGCCTCACTGACATACATCAGGTAGGTACCAGTACTCCATTGTGGATGGTTAGCTTCGTTTTTTTGGACGGTTTTTTGTTAGTGCCAACGGCGTTCAGTCCTCCATTAAGGCTCTGCAACCGGGCCCGAAAAGAAGAAGATGGAGAGATACGAAATTACGAATGTTAGAGGAGAGCGCTAACATTTACAGCGACAAAATCGATGCGAAAATTGTGAAAATGTTTAATAAAACATTAAAATTTAGCAAAAATCTCGCGGGCATTGTCTTAAACAGCATTTCATGAAACACTGTGAATTTTTCATACATATAACTTGTAAAATAACTGAAACAAACGTGTTAATAATAATTTTTGTAACATACTTTGCGATTTTTTTCTATCAGGGGAATTTTATATAATTAACGTTTCGGCGCAGGCAAAGTCTAGATATTATCTTCAAGAATAACATATATTTTTTAAGAGCTTTAAAACTTACCGTGTTTAAGGGAAATATGTAATAAATCGGTACAAATCCGGGTTGCGGGCCCTTAATAGAGTTACCTGCATTCACACTTCTTTCAATATCTCTATCAGCCTTCCCACGTTATCTAAACTATCTTTATATATATATATAAACTTATATATATCCGACCAAAACAGGATGAAACACCGAAACCGAATTTTCGGTGTCTGTCTCAGTATCGGCCGAAACCGAAACCGAAACTTTTTTAGACATTTAGCATTTTAGACATTTAGCATAGACATGTTAAAAATCGATTGTTTACTGTTATTTGGCTTCTTTGTTATACTTATTCAGATATCACGTGTTAAATTAAATAAATAATAAAAAACAATAATTAAAGTATTGGAAAAAATATATTATTTTTATATAACTTCCATAAAACAAACTAAATTTATAAAAAATAACAAAACATGTTAACTACTTCTTGGAACAAAATTTTGTCAATAAATAATTATTCTACACTTAGGTTATAAAGGAAGGACCTCATTAATTGAGTATTCTAATTGTTATTGCGTTTAGAATCACAAAACTCTTTTTGTACGTGTTAAATTAAATAAAAAACAATAATAATTGAAGTACGTAAAAAAGAAAATTACTTTTTGATATTACTGCCATAAAACAAATCAAAATTAATAAACATGTTAACTTCTTCTCAGAACAAACATTTGTAAATAATCAACACTTAAAGGAAGGACCTCATTAATAGAATATTTTGCTGATGATGTAGGGTGACATACGAACCACGAACTCACTCGAAGTCAGCCGAATGAGAAGTTCCAAGAAGTAGTTCAAATTCTTTGTTATTTTTTGATAAATTTTGTTTGTTTTATCGAAGTAATATAAAAAAAATCATGTTTTTTCACATACTTCGTTAAACGAAAAAATTATAATTTTATTTATTTATTTAATTTAATACGTGTTAACTGAAAGCATAATGAGTAAGATTAAGAAAAGGACCCTCAGATGATTTGGGCATGTAGAGCGAATGAACGAAGAAAGTAGTGTAAGAAGAATATACGACGCGAATGTGAATGGTAGAAGTCGGGGATGCCCGAGGAAGACATGGCACGATCAAGTGAATCAGATACTAACTTGAGTCGGGTTCTGTCAAAAGTCAGAATAATTGAAGAAAATGTATGAGACAGTATATGAATGTGAGTGAGGCAAAGAGTATGTGCCAAGACCGAGTTGTTTGGCGGTCCGTCCTCTCTGCCTACCCCTGCGGTGAAAAGGCGTGATGGTTAGTTAGTTAGTTAGTTAACTGTCTGAATAAGTGTAAAAAATAAGCCAAATAGCTGTAAACAATCGATTTTTAACATGTCTAAAAAAGTATCGTTTTCTGTTTCAACAGATTTTCTGCCGATGCCGAAATGCGGAAACTAGATTTTTTTTGCCGAAACCTGCTGAAACCGAAACCGAACCTTCGGTCGACCACTAATCTAAACTATACAATTTTAAGATGAATTGTTGGTAGACAGGTTACATAAGGAATATGAAAATAGTTCAATAATAAGTCAAGATCATGCAAATAATACTCCGTAATGTTATTAATTCAATCAGGTGTTCGTCAGTTAAAGAGAAAGTTTCTTCTACTTTAATAACCCCCAAGTTTGTTCACAGCCCCCAACTGTGCATCCCACCCCAAAACCTTCGCTTCCTCGTTCTAATGACGTGAAGTATTCTCATTAGTGTTTCCGCTTTCTGTTTGTTCCTTACTTTGCCACCAAGAACACAATATTATTTATTCCAACAAACACGTCACCCATTAACTAACGTTTAGGTGTTAACATTTTAAATGAAAATATTTTGATGTAGGTACCCTTTACAAATTCCTGAGAAGCTTAAACTACACATTTTGTAATTTGAACGGTATCAACTTATGCTTGACGATTGTTTCGATATGGAAAAAAAGCTGAAAGACCAAGAATCGGGGATTTACAGGGACTGCTACAGTGCCAAAAATCTATAAAAAATACCGTGTTTGTCATTTAACCAGGGACGTAACTACAGGGTGGCAGGGCTGGCAAAATCTCACGGGCCCCGCGTGGGCCGTGGCCCCGGCCCAGGAGGCCGCGAGCTCAGAAGTAACCTAACATTTTTAACAAAATTTAGTAAAAAATTATAATGTGTTAAAATTAATAAAAACCTATGTAAGAAACTCAATGGGACAAGACAGGCTACGTAACTTGGCTCTTCTGTCTATTGAAAATTCTATGGCCTGGGTAGCTATTCCCGAAGCGTTCTCGCTCGCAATCTCCGTCGAAAGTACGTCCGTTAGTCGACTTGGTTATTCCTGAGCTTGGTCGAAGTAACATTCTTAGACGCCAAACGTCAAAAGTCACTCCACATAACAACGAGTGGGTCTACCCAGTAGAAACACAGCAGCGAGTGGTGTGAAGTTGGCGTATCTATGCAATTAGCTGTCAAAATTTGGTTTTATTTGTTTTCCCGCGCGACCTTTCACACTCGCAATTTTCGCACCCGACAATTGTATTTCCAGAATACCTGATTGATCATAATCTAGATTTAGGTCTGATTGCTGGAGGATGACTGGTTTATTTATGGCTGGAGGATTGGCTCCACTTGAGCCTGGGGCTGTTAATAGAATTAACCTAGATTTAGTGGCTGGTAGAGCTGTTAGAAATAGGATAGTTCAAAATTATTTCAAAATTCTTTCTGTATTTATACTAGTCTTTATTATCATTTTGTTGTTGTTCACTGTATATTATTTGTCAAGTGTCTGATCGTATTATTATTAATGATATTAGACAAACAATAGTGAGACCGAGTTGACAGGAAAAAGCTATAGGTGTTGTCCAAGTACAGAGTGAATACGAAGCTCATTCAGGCAATTGCGTCTCTATATGAGGGAAGCGTTGCATGTGGCTGATGTCAGCGTGATGTGTAAGATTAAGAAAGGGACGCTCCGATGGTTTGGGCCTGTGGAGCGAATGAACGAGGAAAGGAGTGTATAAAGAATATATGATGCAAATGTGAATGGTGGAAGAAGTCGAGGACGCTCAAGAAAGACATGGCACGACCAAGTGAATCAGATACTTGAGTCGGGCCATGTCAAGAGTCAGAATAATAGAAGAGCATGTATGAGACATTGTATGAATGTGAACAAGGCAAGGAATGTGTGCCAAGACCGAGTTGTTTGGCGGTCCGTCTTCTCTGCCTACCCTTGCGGAGAAACGGCGTGATTGGTTAGTTAGTTAGTCAAATAATGAATGGTGAGGTGAGGCTGCGTTACAACAAACACTTCAAATACAATATTTTTTGTGATAATATAGTGATGTAAAATGTAAGAAAACAATGATGTGATCATAAAAAATGTATTTAACATTAATATATCATTATTTTTTTTTTAAATAATACAGAAACAACAGTTGTTAATATACAATGTCAATATATTTTGTAATTCAGGCTAAAAATATAGAATTAGTACTAATGAACCAATCAAGTCTGATATTTTCTATTATGAAACTAAAATGCAGTAGCATAATATCACAATTTATATCATATAATGCAGCAAACATCACAGTTTCAGCTGTTCAATTACAACACTGCTATTGATATTGTCTACTAAATATCTTTTGTTAATTTTAGAAAAACATTATATTTATCTTCGATAAAACTAAAATGCAGTAGCATAATATCACAATTTATATCATATAATGCAGCAAACATCACAGCTTCAGCTGTTCAATTACAAAACTTCTATTGATATTGTCTACTAAATATCTTTTCTTAATTTTAGAAAAACATTATATTTATCTTCGATAAAACTAAAATGCAGTAGCATAATATCACAATTTTTATCATAGAATGCAGAAAACAATACGGTTTCAGATGTTCAATTACAATTGTAATTATTTCAAAATATTTTGTATTACAAGCGAAAAATAAACAATTAGTACACTGATGAAACTAATCAAGTCTGATATTTTCTAGTAAATTATTTTCTGGTGTTAATTAGTTAAACATTATAATTATACATGATAAAAATAAAACTTGCATTCATTACCCTGATATTGTATACTAACTATCTTTGGTTAATTTTAAAGAAAAAAAAACATTATATTTATCTTAGATAAAACTAAAATGCAGTAGCATAATATCACAATTTTTATCATAGAATGCAGAAAACAATACGGTTTCAGATGTTCAATTACAATTGTAATTATTTCAATATATTTTGTATTACAAGCGAAAAATAAACAATTAGTACACTGATGAAACTAATCAAGTCTGATATTTTTTAGTAAATTATTTTCTGGTGTTAATTAGTTAAACATTAAAATTATACATGATACAAATAAAATTTGCATTCATTACCCTGATATTGTATAGTAACTATCTTTGGTTAATTTAAAAAAAAAAACATTTTTATCTCCGAGATAAAACTAAAATGGGTAGGAGGTACCACAAGGGGACTTGTGGCCTCCGAGAACAGCGGCACCTCAACAGTCTGACATCTGCTGCAGCCAGCAACAGACTGTGGTCCTCCAAGTGATTCAAAGTCGAAGTTGACCTCCCCATGTTGAACTTCCGTGTGGCCCATAATCAAGACTGGGCTGATTGACTGTAGTATCAGCTCGTCAGTCGCGTTGAGGCTGACTGCTGGCTCTGGTGGTCCGCCTCCCGTCCCGGCCGAATGCCGCCTCAAGGAGGCATGCTTTAACTTGGCCTTTGACCGTAAGTCTTGCCAAGTCTGAAAAGATTTTTGAATCAAATTAATTATTTACACAAAATATTGATGGAAAGACACTTTATAAGATCTTAAACTATTCAAAAAGCAGGACAACGTCAATATCAAACAATTTTACTTGAATTTTGAAACAATCAGCTTTGAAATAACGTAGCCCCATTATCATTCTTTTCAATATTGTGATTTTCAAAACATATAAATTAGGCTAAACGAAACACCATGTGAGCGGTGACCGGACAACTTAGAACCTTTTCAGTAAAGTGATGATAAAAAATATATTAAAAAATGGTTAAATATGTTAGGGTTTTAATGACTTCAAAGAGATGTCGAGTTGACTTGATTAGGCATGGAATCCATGTTAGATGTGAGCATGGTGTTTGTTTTATTGAATAAAAATTTGTCGTAGGCAGAGCTTCATCTGAACGAAGCATTAGGGTAACAAATAGACATTTTAAGTGGAAATGAATCAAAACAAACCTTTCTCCAATGTTTGAAATCTTTGTTGGCCCCTGCCATGGCATTCAATTTTTCGGCAATCGCCACCCATCTCCGTCTGGATTCGGCGAAGGTAAATGTTGAGGAAAATTTGCCACTCACAAGTTCCACATCCGAACTTACTAATTCAATTAGTAATTGTTTCTGAGCAATCGTGATGTAACCCGCGGCCATTTCTGTTGTTGTTTTGTTTTTAGTCTGACAGTGACAGTCAAACCATAGAAATCTCAAAAACACCAAGAACATAGACAATATTCACAGGGCTGCCAATATAATCATCATTTCGATCGGTCGACGTTCAAGAATACGTAAAATTGAAGGATTCGACAAAGTTCGTCGCGACGACGATAAATTTTCGCTCTCTTCGAGGCGCATAACGAGGAACTTTTGATCGACCGTCAGGAATAGGGCCCCTGGGGTCCTAGCATGGTCGATCGATATAACCCTATATCAATACGATATCGGTAAAATCCGTCATTTATGGTCAGTTATCAATATGTGCTAGCACGCTCAATTGCACGCTATTATTGAAAATATTCATAAACTACTGCACAAAAAAAATAGTAATGCTACTTCTAGGGAGAATACTTCGAACAACGAAATTCAAAATGGCGGCAGTTGATCCTATAGTAACTTTTCAGGAGTGATGACGTCACACGATTCACCATACATACTATGGTTTTCGGGGATCTTGAAAAATTAAAACTTTGACAATTATTTTAACTATTAAAACTAACTACGAAAATAAAAATAAAAATGCAGTTATTTAAGTTAGAAGGTCATTATTCATTAAAAAAAAATTAAAATTGGACTGGAGTTCTCTATTCGATATGCCAAATTGAGGTATGTTTTGATCGCTGGCTCCAGAGGGTTGGGAGCAGTTAAAACTCTTCTGCGGTATTCACCTAAAACAAAACATTCAAACAATTTACTATGAGCGCAGATTTTGACATTCAACCGTAATCTGGGTTATGAACAGAATTAATTTGCGTTTCATTAGGTTCCTCTACGAGCTTCACTTTGTTTTTACTCTACATTAATCTAACTGAGAAGGCAGGTGCAGTGACCGGACAGAAACTACATTAAATTTGTAAACATGTTTTTTTGTGCAGAATAGCGGCAGAATTCAACTTAACAAACCTACTGAGAAGATTTTTAAATGGTTTGAGATAACATGAGATTTGAGTGAGCATATTTGAACCTACATGAACGTTCGTCACATTTTGTAGCCTTTAACAATGAGATTATTAAATAATCGTAGAATCAGTTTATCAAGAATATTACGAGTACTTATAAAGGAGCATGAATTAAAATATCAATTCTACAACGAAATGAAATTTATATTGTGTTTATAGAATATGAAGTTAATCGATGTTGTATATTAATATTAAATAAGTAGATTGACCAAGACTATAATTGTGATAAATAACTCAGGACATGCTAGATTTCTAGAGTTAAGTTTAAATAGCAGATTGTTAAATGATCCTAATGTATAAGATAATGCTCTATGTCATTCCCGTCTTGAGTACGGAATTCTAGTATGGGGATCTGCTACAGCAAATCATATTAACCACTTAGGTATTGCTCAGAAGAGCATTATAAAAAGCCATACTAAAATTAGCCATCAGAACCCCCTCAAAAGATATTTTTAAGTGTTTTGACATTCTAAAATTTAAAACAAATATATGCCAAGAATATTCTTATACATCATTTTAAAACTCGATACATGACACAAGAGCCTCAAAAAAGGATATACGTGATTCCAAAATTCAAGACAAGTTTTGGCCAAAGAAACCACATATGTCTGGCAACCAAACTTTGCAACATCCTTCCTCCAAGTTTGAAAAAGATAAATAAGTTTAAGGAAAAAATCAAACCATAGGTGAAAGAAATTAATGCAGACATACTAGAGAATGTATTAAAAACATCATAGAAACTAAATAACGGAAAATCAAAGAAATCTACCAGTCCGCCTCAGCACAGGACCACCTAGTGAGGAGGACTAAGAACAAACAGATGAAATATTTGTATACATTATCATATCTTGTAATTCTCATCAAACCTGTAATTAAATAGTCACTAATAAAAAAATAAAAATAAAATTAACACTAGAAATACCGGGTCCTTCTCCGTACCTATAAAGACCACGACCGTCGTTTTGACGACTGAACACTTTTTTTCAAATTGGTAGGCGGATATGAGTACCGCCGCCCCGGGAACCATTTATTGGATAACCAACACCTCTGCCATAGGACACTCCAAGTGGTTCGCCACGTTTGGTGACTTAGCAGGAAAAAGATCAAAAGATCTCCCTCAACCAGTCTCTCCCGATCTGGCCTACCACGCAGTTGTTTGGCAGACGCATACGCCACCAAAATCTGGACAGACCTAACCCCACGAACTCGGGCACCCCTGCTAAGTCACCAAATATAGTGAACCTCCATGGTTGACCTATGGTAGACGTGTTGGTTATCCAATAAATGATCAGATCTTCTAATTTTAATTTCAACCTTTGTACTTTGAAAACTGTAAAGGAAAACATCGGAATCGCTTGCGCGAATGTCACTCTAGATTTTCCTTTTTATTTCATGAATGTGGTTGCCATCCGTCCGGGTTTCCCCGGATTTGTCCTAGTTTAGAGGGCGTCCGGGGAGCGTTCGGGCGGGGTTTCATTTGATGTCCGGGTTTAAAAAAAAATTTAAAGTCGTGAAATTTATAGTCAAACGTACACGTTTGCCTTGAGGAAGTAACGGTCGTTCTGAAACCGGTCGGCTTTAAACAAATATAAAAGTCGTTCAAACATTGATTTTTTTAATTTCCTTTTAAAAAGGGAAGATATTCTAAAAGCTATCGGAAATAATGATAAATAAAAAAAAACTGAAAAGTAAAAAACGCGATAGGCTGAGGAAAAGGCTTTAATAGCTAGATAATAAATAATGTACTTTTGAGTGCAATAATTTCTTTTCATTTTTGTAGTTAAAGAAATTTACAACATGGCTGTTGTTAAAACTTTAAGGTGATATAAATAAATATAGTTTTTGGTTATTTTTTGCTTAAAAAAATGAGTAATGTAACTTACATTACAGTTAGTCAAAACATTAAAAAGGTTCAGTTTGTTACTTAAGATTTAAGAAGACTGAATTAAGTTCATATTATGTTAAGAGATATTTTGTTGATAAAATGGCTGCTGATAAAAAAATTAAAGATATAATTATTATTGAGTTAAAGGGTTACCTCAAAAATTGTAAGACTGAATACTAAAGTGGTCTCAGTACTTTTTAAGATTTATGTTTAAAAAATTAATTGAATTTTATTTTATTTTAAGAATAAAAAAATTCTAACTGATTATTTAAACAATTTGTAACAAACTGTAATAATATTCTGTTTGGTTAGGTATATTTATAATAATGATAAAAGACGACTAAATTTAATTTGAAAAGAAATAAAAGGGTGATTTATAACATTTTCAAATGTCTTTGATTTTCAACTGTTTTTTATTACACTATGTTTAAAAAAACCTGTTGACATGTCCGGGTTTTGGGCTCTAAAATCCGGGGTTTTCACGTTGCCACGTCCTGGTTGCCAAATTTAAGATATGGCAACCCTACATGAATGTAGCCTCCATGACGGCTTATGAAATAATTTATCTTTGAATGTCAAAATTCAATGGTGAGAATATAGGAGTTCTTAAAGTAGCTTGAAGGTCAATACTTATTTGAAAACAACTATTTTTGTTGCTGATAAAGGTAGTTATTTTGGGAAAACGTTTTACACGAAATGTATAAGAAGTATAAGCTACTAGCAGGTCCCGGCATGCGTTGCTATGCCATTTAATAAAGAAATTGTTTCTCCCTGAGTGTCCTTTCCCATTAGTCCCGTTCCCACTCCGTCACCTCCACCTTCCCTCTCCCCACTCCACTCCTCCCCCTTCCCCAGTCCCGCGAACCCCCCTTCCGAGTTCCCCTCCCCCTCACACGTCCCCTTCCCCTCCCGCGTTCCCCATCCACCTTCCCCGCCTTCCCTCTTCCCTTTCCCACTCCCTCGTCCCGCCAACCCTCCTCCCGCGTTTCATATATTCCATCCCAGTACATTCAGTTTTTAAACAGCCCGCGTGCCACCGTTTACAATTTTTATTCATATTGAGTTTGGTACCTAACATAGGTACCTATTTAAAACATCTAAAATTCTTGATTCGATTCAAACTATTAGGGTAGTAGGTACCTACTTTAAATAAATTTATCAACTTAAAGATTTTCAAAAATAGAATCCTGATCATTGTTTTGCATAATTTCATTCTCGAATACGCGAAATGTCAAACGTGCGATAGTCGTTAGGTTTTCTGAAATTATCCAATTTTCTACGCAATTTGCATAATTTTTCTCTCCGTAAAAACCATCCTCGTACTTCAAGGAATATTCTAAAAAAAGAATTAGCGAAATCGGTTCAGCTGCTCTCGAGATTTGCGCTTAGCAACACATTCAGCGATTCATTTTTATATTATAGATATTATCCGGTAAACAGAAAACAAGTGGAAAACATCATAAATAAACTTGTTAGGGATCAGTTCAGTTTAGCAATTACAATGCACTTTGTGTCAGAAATCATGTTAAAAAGTACCAGCAATATTTGGGATCAATTGCCCAAATTTAACTAAAGATCAGATCAGTAAAATTTAATGATCGGCCAAAGAGACAAAATCGAACGACAGCGAAGAATTAATTTTACGGTAGTTCATTGAGAGACATTAATCATTTCTGCGTTTCGATTGCAAGATTTCCTTTTCACAAGGCTTTTCCCGGTAATTTATCAATTTAGCGGTATGGTGTTAAAGGCGGTTTATTCGGAGGTATGGCTGCTTTAACTTACACTGCCGCAAATACAATTCAAACTGGCATTATAGCTCTTCCCAAAACAAGGAGCAAGGTTTGCTGGTTGTGATAAATAATTACGAACAAAAGAGAGAAAAGCCTCATTATCGAGACAAGTTCTAGAAGTCAACACTGGGTAATAATTTTCTGGCCTCTCTGTTTGTGTTTCCTCTCTCTTAGAACAGGGGTCTCTCCGAGACTGATCTTCGTTCATTCCTTCACTTAAAATAACCACCCCACAGCATCCCCAAAGATAACGCAACCCTGAGGGAAATTATTTACCTTAGGGCCTTCGTAAAAACGTAACGTAAAAAGCTTCAGAGCAGTAATAAATTAAGCTACATCGTGAAGGAAATTATCTAGAATTTGTTTTGTTTTTCACGTTATCTCCACAGGCGAAGGCCTGTGGAGATAACGATAATAACGATATAACTGAGGAGATGCTTTCGGGAAAGAGAGGGGTCTTTTTTAAAGAGAAAGGAGAGGAAGTTCTGGGAAAGGAAATGTATGAGGAATGGGTAAGTATCTGCGGGTTATTGTGTTCGAGTGACGGACCTATAAATCCATCCCTCCCACTGCAACGCAAGGCGATGGATGGCAAGTCCTTGTCAATCCTTACTCTTTGAACTTGGCAGTCCTGTTAAATCACCAAACGTGGCAAACCACTTGGGGTGACCTACGGCAAGGATGTTGGTTATTCAATAAATGGTTCCCGTACCCCCTCCCAAATTGGGAATGTGTTTATTTTTGAATAAGAAGTTATTTTTATTCTGTAAGTTTTTTTTACATGATCGCCACACAGGAGGCCCTGAGGAAAATAATTTCCCTCAGGGGAAAATAATTTTCCTATGTCATCTTTGGGGATGCTATGTGGAGGGTTTTTTAAGGAAAGGAAGGAGAGGAGAGTTCTGGGAAGGAAAAGGGTTTAAGGGGTGGGTAGGAATCTGTGGTTCAGTATGTCCTGGTCATCCGCCTCCAAGACCTAGACAAACCTCACCCCATGAACCCGGGCATCCCTGCAAAATCACCAAATGTAGCGTACCACTTGGGGTGACCTATGGCAGAGGTGTTGGTTATCCAATAAAGGTTCCAAATAAAAATTGAAAATTTGGGAGGCGGGAACTCCCAAAATGACAAAGATATTACTACAAACGTCAATATCACATCAATCATTTTGTTTGAAGCCCACAGTTGTTGGTGAAAAGACAAAACAGTGAATATTTAACAGTATTCGCTGAAAACTGAGTCACTATTTGATTACGAGAATGGGAGGTATTATTGTTATGTGTGGTGACGTAACAGACCGCTTGTGAAGCACAAACAACATTGTCAACATAATGCACTTAGACTTGACTGAACGCTTTGCGAGGCGGGGATTCAGAATACGTAATGTAATCGTGTGAAAGAACAGTTTAAGATATTTTTACTGCCATTTGTCATTACATAAATGTGTCTATTACGTATTTTACACGGAAATTCATAGTGCGAGGGCATGCAAATCCATGTTTCCTCCAGCTGTCTACAGAAACAAGCAAAAAAAAACTTTTTAAAAAAATGTACGAAACAAAGAGTCGTAAATTAAAGAATACAACAAAAATTCGAATGTTCTGTACTAATTTATTTATTTATTTATTACTAGCTGAACCCGACCACGTTTCGCTGTGGCTTTGTCTGATTTTAATTATTAGATGAGTTAACAAAAATTGTCTAGCAACTGTGCATTTTCCAAGAAGACACATTGCTTAATTGAATATCTGCTGTGACTATGGTGTAGTGTAGAATATAAGGGAAGAAAAAAAAACATTCGTAAATTTAAAAAAAATATATATTTATTCAGACCTTAAAGGCTTTTACAATATCACTTTATTATAGATTAGCACCTATTAGTGTCAGCAATTCTTTGTAGTTGACCATTTCTGCGTTGCAAAACCAGATCGCGAGGATAAAATTCTTCTCCAACCATGACAATTCCCACCTCATTAATTTTTGGCGCATTATATCGTCTGACATGCTCACTTGCTGGTGTTTGATCAGCACTAATGATAATTTTATGGCTGTCTGATGGCATGAGATCAATTGCATTTTTGAACATTCAAATTAAATTATTGTTATCATGTAACATTTTTTGTAACGACACAACAATATGCCTTTTGACTTTTGTAGAGATTTGACAGCGTGCATTCAACTGATCATTTTAATCTCCCATGAAATATATTTGTAGAAATTTATGTTGATTGCTGTGAAAAGGAAGCAAAGAGCCAGCTTTATAGTAAATTTGTCCCTGAATTTTAAACGTCGGCATAAAATTTTCTGTTATAACGTTAGCGCCAAATGAAGTCATCTGAAAATATGAATTGTATTTTCTAAAAGTTTTGAGGAAATGTTTTGAATCATCAGTAATTCCTTGCAACAAATTTATCAGTGGTGCTTTTGGCTGATCAATTTCAGGTAGCTTCACTTTGCCGCTCGCACAACACATTCCTTGAGTTTCTCCTTTAAATTTTATCGCTTTGCAGTGTGGACAAACTTTATTCATTTTACCGATTTGAACAAATTTACATGAGGTATTGTATTGAATATCTGGTTCGTATGAAAAAGCAATTCGATGGTACGAAGCATGGTTATTCAAAAGTTTCACTTGCATTCGTCTTCTGCGTTGATCTATTTCTTCTTGACGTTGTTGAGA
The DNA here is from genome assembly GCA_917880885.1 of Limnephilus marmoratus. NCBI lineage: Eukaryota > Metazoa > Arthropoda > Insecta > Trichoptera > Limnephilidae > Limnephilus > Limnephilus marmoratus. The sequence continues at coordinate 8,882,777 of OU862924.1, forward strand.
TGAATGTGCTGCTCGTCATCTTCGCGCTTCTACTCGTAAGCTTTTAAGTCTTTCTTCCCGACCATTCGCCGGTTCTTCTGCTCGCCTCTGAATAATTCTAACTCGAACATGTTCATTATCGTCTAAACGTTCTTGATCAGTGCGGTTTGATCTTCTCTGACGATCTGCGTTTGCGTGTCGAGTACGACAGCCTATGTTTGAATGTGAGCGAGGCATCCCACGAATGGTGATCAACTTTGAAAAAACTTACACATCAATCAACTGGTCACAGTTACACTTTTTGACTCTTTGAAAATTTGTCATATATAATTCGATTTGTTAATCTGATTTTTTGTAGGTTTTGCAAAGTTACGAACTGACATTCAGTACAATTATGAGTAAATTTAAAACGCACAGAGAAAACAAATGAGTGAAAATAGTAATATAATTTGTTAGATATAATTCTACTTTTAAATCCGATTAAATTCTTTTAATTCCTAATTGTAGGTATCATACATTTTTGTAACTTTTAATAAATTTATTAAAATGGCAACACTGTCTAGAACTGTCATTCCGTTGTTTACTATGACAAATTATGAGTCAATTTAAAACCTATAAAATTTTCCTTTTCCTTTGGAACTTCCAAATAAAAAGTATGTATAAACGCTCTTCTGCTAAAATGCAATGTTCTGTAAAAATTTTGAGTCAATCCATCGATTACTTTCCGAGATTAGCGAACGCAAACATACGGAACCTAAATTTTTATATATATAGGTGAATTAACGCCGATTAACGGCTTTTACACAGGAACTACAATAATTTGAAATGGATACAGAATATAACATACCTCGATGATTCCTCGATCTTGAGAGGGAACATTTGCTCCCCGCCGCAACAGCAGTGCAAGACGATTCTCCGCTGGAGAGGTTAATGGTCTCCCTTCACCAGTCTCTCCCGATCAGCCGGAACAGTCGCAGCCGCTACCAAGATCCCAACAAACGTCACAGCAAGAACCCGGGAACCCTTCCTAAGCCACCAAACGTACCAAACCACTTGGGGTGACCTACGACAGAGATGTTCGTTATCCAATAACCCAAACTCACCTCCTAAATTGTTAATAGTTTTGTGGCAACACAGAACAGTGCTATAATAGAACATTGAAGAAGTGTGATGAAAGATGAAGAAAAAAAAAATTGCTCAACCTAACCTAACCTGAAATCTAACTTATCCCAAACTAACAGAACCGAACCGAACCTGTTATTTTTTTGTGTTCTACATAGTTCTACACAGATTTATTTTATCAGGTCATTTCTATACTACCTTCCATCTGTGACGGCCGGCGCCTAGTCGTAAGACTTTTGACTCGTAATCCGAAGGTCGCGGGATCGAATCCCGGCGTATGTTTTTGTTTTTTCACGATTAATTCATTTAAAATAATATATAGTATATTTGCAGCACATTCCAGAATGGAAGATACTCTTAGTATCGACCTGGTGTAAGACCACCATTCAAAATTGAAACATGGCTTGAAATGACTTTAGCCGTGTTTGGTGAATAGCCTGAATAGCCAGGTACTTCCCTACCTTCCTCTTCCCCATCTTCTTCCCTTCCCCACTACCTTCAGCCTCACAACATATTCTAATTGGGGATGCAATAGACTCACTGGGTCCAGACGGAAGCAGCTGGGACTCTTGTGAGGTCATTCATATAAAAAAAAAATCTATCGATTCTAACAATCTTCCCCGTAATTACTAATTTCCTTATCTTAATGTAAATGTATATAATATGTTCCACGCCGTTTATATATTTTATATATCCACTCTAACATATATTCGTCCCTACATTGAGTGCTATAATATCGTGGAGAATCTCCTATTCACAACATTAATTCAAAACGCCATGGTACAATTGCTAGTTAGCAAAACCGTTTTTAATCAAAGACGAGATATTAGTTTCGTATATAAATCAATCATTGTATTACCTCTACGTGCTATTATGTGGCAAAAAATTGTATTATAGCATATATCCGGCAGTCCATATAAAAACAATGCTGGATCATGCACACAATACTCGTCTTATACAAAATGAAGGAATGAAAGAACTTGTGTTTCAAAACAAATAATGGTCAAAGAACACTTGCATATACTATATCATTAATATTTAACAAATTGCCATACGAATTTAAAGAAAATTGCTCCATAACGAAATTCTCACTGATGTTAAAATCATGGCTACTAGAGAGTAACCTTATGTATTAAGATTATATTGTGCTCACTCTCACCATGTACTAATTTGCAATTACGTTATTAATGACTAGTGAATTATATACTCAACTGTCTAATGATATTTAAAAAGAAAAAAATCTTAATCTACATTTTTTCACCATAAAATACGGTCTCTGAATAATAATTATCAACATTGCATATCACATTATCACAATGTTTTAGTGTATATATATAAATATGTTTATGGTTAATATGTTGTTATATATGTATGTTGTTGCCACGCTGACGCGTTGAGGATTATTTAATGTATTGTATTGTTTTAAGTTAATCTGTGGAACTAATCTCCTGCTGACAAGCTACTTGCAGTAGCTTAGCGGGTGTAAATTCCCATTGTATGCAATTTTATACAATTAAAAAAAAAAAAAAATCGTTTCAGCTTATGGAATTCAAAAACATTAATTTACCATCCATCCATAGTCACTCCTTTGTCAGTTGTTCGAGGAAATTATTTGTTAATCCTAATCAAAATTCAACGAAAGCAACCAACCAATTACTTAACTTGGATGATTCAAGTGGAATTAGGATTTAGAAGTAGTTGGTTTAACTAACATGCGATGTACTTCAATTGAATTTTAGGATTTTCGTTGCCTCATGAATGCTTGTGTTCCGTTTGGTGTGATTTTCATTTCAAATTACATTGTATCGGACAGCAGAGGCTAATTACATAAAATGTTATAAGCAGTAAATTGTTCTCACACATTTCCGCACCTTGATAGGATTTTTATCACTGTACAGATGTTATATTACCTTTGTATGGTTGAATTACTCGCACGTGAGACATTAGTAATTAATTTTCAGCGCTACGACGCATGTACCTACTTATTTTATCCAGGTTTCCATGCATTTATTTCAGATTAGCTTTTGCCCCCGGCTTCGCTCGCATAATATTAGGGGAGGTTCCCACTCCCATCCCCTCTCCACTCCCCCCCCCCCCCTCCTCCCCCCTCACCGACCCATCCTCCCTCCCCCTCTCCCTTTCACCCCTCTCACAACCCCTCCTTAATACCCGTAAAATTCATTTTTCAAACAGCTCGCGTGCCACCTATTAAAGCGTAACAATCAAACACGCGCTGTTTCGCATTTATGATATTAGTATAGATTAGTAATTTTAACTATCAAAGGGATCTCCTAGTAACCTAAACAAATAACATAATGACGTCAAATAATTACTTATAGTTACCGAATAACGCTTTGCTTTTTCTGTCTGGACAGTAAACATATAATAAATAATTTCAAAACGCTAGAGCTTATTCATAACGCCAGAGCTTACCAATATATACAGCCTATATTTCTCGCAAATAATGTAGCTTTCTATTAGTGAAAGAATTTTTAAAGTCCATTCTGTACTTTTTGTGTGAAAGAGTAACAAACATGCATCCATACATTCATACAAACTTTCGCCTTTATAATATTAAATAGGATATGATACCCTCTTACCAGTGGCGGTCCGTGAGTTTTCAGTGAGCTAGGGTGCTAATATTGAAAAATACAACGTTATTGATGTTGTTGTAGCTTTTTTTTTCAATATTTCATCATTTCGTATGAAATTTTTCACTAGTCTACTGAAATGTGGATGCACCGCATCTACATTTCGGTGCATCAAGTTAAAATTTAAAAAATAAATAAATTTTAAACTACTTCTTGCCATTGCAGACACTGTACACTTTTAGCTCAATGAAAAGGAAGCAATTGGCCTTCGATATTGGAATCAGACGACATTCGTGAAGTCTGCATTTTATTTGCAAATCCTTACTCATTGTACCCACAAGAAGAAGCCGGCAATTTACAGTCGATGTCACTGGTGTTAGCGTAATCCACATACAGTACCTAAAGCTAATAGAAGGAATAAAATATGATAAACAGCACTTCTCAAACCAGCATTGTTGACAATGTTATCTATTAAAGGAGGTTTGATACCAGAAGGCCAGAATAATAAATGTGTAGTGCTACTAAATGAAAACCAAAGAAATGCTAAATCGTTAGTGAATTTCACGTAAATGATAATGATAAGATCATAACGTCAACGTAAACACGTTGACGTTATGATCTTATCATTGTTTTATTATCATATAGGAAACCCTATATGATAATAAAACAACTGACGTTTGAATAGTCATAAATACCTACTTGAACAGACAGCGTAGGAAATTAATACCTACATCAGTGGCGGACTAATCCTGTTAGAGGCCCGGGGCGGCAAAGCTGAATGACCCCCCCCCCCACCCTAGTTTAAATTTTTTATTCAGTTAACACGGCCCTTTGGTCCTGGGGGGCCTCCACGGCTCCATGTTCCCTTGATCAAATCCTATACAAAGCTTTAAGGCAACAGGACAATGTGAAAAAAATTGGCATTTTTATTTCATATTCTGAAAGGTGCATTTGTTAATAATGCTCTCACTTAACGTTTTAAGGAAATTCGTAAAATTGACGGAGATACAGCATTTAATATGAAACAGTTTTAAATATTTTCGTTATTTGTTTTTGGGGTGTTATGCCGTGTTGCGCTACCTCCTTCTTTAGCCAACGTTTCGGACATCGTTGCAGTGTCCATCATCAGGGCAGATCCGGTAGATGTGACACATCTACCGGATCTGCCCTGATGATGGACACTGCAACGATGTCCGAACGTTGGCTAAAGAAGGAGGTAGCGCAACACGGCATAACACCCCAAAAACAAATAACGAAAATGCTTTTGGCCGTGAAAATCTTAAAACTAACCAGTTTTAAATAGTTTGTATGTTGAATTATCCTTCAGCAAAACTTAGAACGCGTTTTTCTCGAAGTTACGTTTTTCAACCTGGTTGACAACATATTAGAAAAACTATACATTCGATTTGTTTGCACTAAGTCTTAAAAAATCAGTTCAAAAATCCAGTCACTATGGCACGATGCGATGTAGGGATTTTTTATAAATGCCCCCTTCTATTCTTTTTATTTTTATGTACGATGAAAATTTTCCATAAAAATAAAATTCGCTGATCTGCCATTTTTCTTGTTTTTAGATATCAAAATCCCCCTACGTGGTGCCATAGAGACTGGATTGTCGAACAGTTTAAGACTTGATGCAAGCAAATTGGATGCATAGTTTTTTTATATGTTCTCAACCAGGTTAAAAACGCATTAAAATAATTCAACATACAAACTGTTTAAAACGTTTTCACATAAAATGCTACAGGTCCGTCAATTTTTCGAATGTCTTTAAAACATTTGGTGAGAGCATTTTTAACAAATGCATATTTCAGAACGAAATAAAAAAGGACAAAAAAAATTTTTACAGTGTTCTGGTGCCTTAGCCTTGTTTAGGATTTGATCAAGGAAACATGGAGGCGTTTGGAGGCCTCCCAGGACCAGAGGCCCGGGGCGGGCCCTCCCCCCCGTTAGTCCGCCACTGACCTACATTATTAATAACCAATGTTGGCAACTTCAAATATTATGAAATGGATTACCGGTAGCATCATAAAAAACGATAAATCGGTATGTTACTAATAAACTTATGAGCGTAAGAAAAATATCCATGAAAGTATATAACAAATTAGAACTTCAAAAATGTTCTCACAATGATTTTTCAGATTTATTCCACCGTTCTTACATCCCGCGTCTTTCCAATAATGTCTGTGGAAATAGTGCAAAACGAAGGAAAACTTTCGGAAAGAAATCTTCGAGATTGCTTTTCTTATTTCTCTCACTTCTCCGAATGCAAGAATGGAGATTAAAACATATTTAAAATTCAAGAATCCCTGAATATCCATTTTATCAGATATTTTTATATCACCGAGTTCATGCAGGGTGAACATCTTTTATGAATAAAAAATAGGTTTAACGATGTAAAATTTCCATGTATGGTCTTGACACATAAAATTAGTTAAGCGAAATCAACAAAACTTTAATAAAATATTAGTTACTACCTGCCTAGTAGCTTCGCCAAAGTTTCATTTTTAACAAATAATTTGTTGAGTTGCCCATTTTTTAAAGCTACATAATTAACTCAAAGCTTTATGGATTAGAAGATATTAAAGTAAATGGCGTTGCAATAAATATACAAATTCCGCAAAAATATACCTGCCTACGAATAGCTTCGCCCAAGTATCGTTACTATTTTTAATAAACAATCTGACAGCTTGTCTCATTTATTAAAGTTAAATACTTCACTCAAAGCTTCGTAGATTAGAAGATATTAAAGTAAATTGCGTTGCAATAAATATTCAAACTCCGGAACCCACAAAAATATACCTGCCGACCAATAGCTTCGCCCAAGTATCGTTACTATTTTTAATAAACAATCTGACAGCAGCTTGTATCATTTATTAAAGTTAAATACTTCACTCAAAGCTTCGTAGATTAGAAGATATTAAAGTAAATTGCGTTGCAATAAATATTCAAACTCCGGAACCCACAAAAATATACCTGCCGACGAAAAGCTTCGCCCAAGTATATTTACTATTTTTAATAAACAATCTGACAGCTTGTATCATTTATTAAAGTTAAATACTTCACTCAAAGCTTCGTAGATTAGAAGATATTAAAGTAAATTGCGTTGCAATAAATATTCAAACTTCGGGACCCACAAAAATATACCTACCGACGAATAGCTTCGCTCAAGTGTCATTGCTATTTTTAAAAAACAATCTGTCAGCTTATCTCATTTATTAAAGTTAACTCAAAGCTCCATTGATTAGAAGATGTTGAAATAAATGGCGTTGCAACAAATGCATAAATTTCGGGACAGACACAAAATGAAGGTATGTTGGTAGCAGAGTTGCATTTACGATTTTGATGAAATTTACAACTTGGATCCTCCATTAAATCATTGATTTCGCAATACTTTCTCTTGAATTCTGTTGGGAATAGCGGTTAAAGCTGAGATTAATGCTAAATCACTATATTCGATTAATTTTTACTACGAATCGGTTTAGATCACAAATATACATGTAATAATAAGCCGTGAATAAATTAAAGCTTTTCCTACCGTTTCGATAAAGTACAATTAAAATAAATTGTTAATTTATTTAAAAAAAATTTAAGCGTTACCTATTAAATATGTATTTTTTTATAAAAATGTATGAACGCAAATGAGAAACGTATTTTTGAAAATATAATTTTATGGCTTAAATTTTTAGCTTCTGTCAATTATTTCAACTTTTGAATTCAGAAACGCCCGAGGTCTCAAAAGTTGCGTCTTGCAAAGAAAATGATAACTGCATTTAAATTTATTTTTTTTTAAATGGTTATTAGCCCGCTAAAATGCATTGAAAATCAGAAAACAAACCTAAAAACATTTTTTCTTTACATTTTTAATAATTTTTTTTTCAGTAATCTAACCTTTTAACGTTTGTTTATTATTAAAAAATGCGTATAACTGACAAAAATGAAAAAAAAAGTTCAACTTTATGAATATAAGTAAGTCAACAAGAATTCTATTTTTATCCATAAAAAGTGTTCTTTTCCCCTTTTATTTTTTTAACCAACACATCACATAAATATGTTTAAAAAAAAATATTTTTTTTGGTTCTTTGTACTGCAGTTATGTAATGAAAAATAAGTTTGGTACAAAATATAAAATATGAACCCTTTGTTTTATTTTTTTTCCAAATTACGAAATCAATTTTTTTTCAAACTTCCGGCCATTTTAGCGGGCTAATAGTGAACAATAATTTCATTTATTTTTACGTTTTCGAATAGCTACAGATCATACGAAACTTTTGAGACCCCGGGCGTTTAAATATAAGGTCATTTATTTTCTCTCTATGGAGAGCGACACACGCTATAATGAATTATCTGTGGCAGTTTTCATTGATCAACTTTTTTTCTAAAAAAAAACTAACTAATCATCACGCCGTTTCCCCGCAGGGATAGGCAGAGAGGACGGACCGCCAAACAACTCGATCTTGGCACACACTCCTTGCCTCGTTCACATTCAAACACCGTCTCATACGTGCTCTTCTATCATTCAGACTCTTCACATGGCCCGACTCAAGTATCTGATTCACTTGGTCGTGTCATGTCTTTTTTTCTTTCTTATGAAATTATTCACAAAAAAATAAAAACCACTTTTAACCCTAGATTCCGTTTGCCAAGCCAATTTTATACATATTATGTATATTCGTGGCGATATAAGGCACACCAAGAATACATAAACTCAATTTTTCTTCTTATTCCCTGAAGACGCAAGAGGCAAAGCGATTTAATGGTCAGTCACAAAAACATACATGTTTATTTTTTTTTTTAAATTTATAATATCGCAATAAGTGATTTTATTCGCGTATAAATTGAATCTAATAATACTTGAAGTCACCGACACTATGTGTTTCGTTTGATAGGCCGACTGGACCGCAGCCTCCGGGTTGGTAAAGGGAGTAAGTAGGGAGGTAGTATCTAATAGGGAGGGTAGGTACCCAACTGGCGCAGTGCCGATCTTTTTGTGTGCGCCGTTTCGCCTTGAGAGCTATTTCAAGAACACAGCCGAAGGGCATTGGTGCTCGCGGGTTTCGACACACGTTTATTTTCATTCTATTTTATTTGGTGAGAAAAAAGAAAATTTACTTAATTAATTTTTGTAAATTATCACTTTGAATGCTCGCGGTGTATGCACATAAAACTGATGTTTGGTTTTTAATCTTAATATATAAAAAAAAATGAATGTTTCTTCGTTTGTCCCGTATGCGTTTCTAAACTATTCATCCGATTGCGACGAAACTTTGGGGATTTGATGTGCACAAGCTTACAATGGTTTCTAAATATATGTAATAGTGAGCTCTGGTGTTATGAGATTATTTCCCATACTTTTTTTTTACATGAATACCGCACAAGAGTCCTAACTACTCCCGTCTGAAGCCAGTGGGACTATTGCATCCCCAATTGGGGAGGCATGTTGTGAGGCTGAAGGTAGTGGAGAGGGGAAGGAGATAGGGAAGAGGAAGGTGGGGAAGTACCTGGCCATTCAGATCTGGTCACCAAACATGGCTAAAGCCATTTCAAGCAACGTTTCAATTCTGAATGGTGGTCTTACACCAGGGCGATACTGAGAGTATCTTCCACTCTGGAAAGTGCCGCAAATATACTATATATATTATTTTAAATGAATAAAATGTGAAATAACACAAATTAATCAAATAAAATTTATTTGCCATGCTGGGATTTTTTTCCCGCGACCTTCGGAGTGCTAGTCAAGAGCCTTACCGCTGGACTACGCCGGCCGTCTATTCTATTCATAGGATTGCGATGAAGCTGGTGAATTGTTGTTCACGTGCACATTCGTTGGTTCTATATACTCTGGTAAGATCTGTCGTTATCAAATTTCTAGGGTTTCATTTTTCCAAAGAGCTCGCGCGCCGTCCATTGCAATTTTTTTAAACAAATTTCATAATGCCAGAGCTCTAAGCTGTAGCCCATATATCATTCTGATATATGATCTATATTATTGTAAAGTTTCATTAAAATCCATTCAGTAGTGTTTGCGTGAAAGTGTAACAAACATACAAACATCGTGCACCCATAAGTCCAATACAAACTTTCGCCTTTATAAAATTAGTAGGATTTTGACATAAGTGTAAAAATATTATTTTTCTGAGATAATTATGTGTATTTGATGTTTGTGTTTCCGGATTGATTAACATAGTTATCCCTTGGTAGTATCTCCTAAGATTTGGGGGTGGGTTTAAAAAATGTGCAAGCTATCCTTAGTGGTACGCCGAGCTTTTGTGAAGAGCTTTTATATTCAAATTCTCTCCAAAATTTTTCGGAAAGTTGAACTTTGAACACTGAACGTATGTGGGCTGTATCTTTTGACGCATATTGTACTGGATCTTGATCTGTAGACCCTTCTATTATATACAACATTTAATGTATACTACATTGTGCACATTATGATAAAGGGTAAAGTACTTGTAGGTAATTGTGTAAGATTATTTACAATGAAAATTACAATCGTAGTTCTTTGCTTTATACTTTTTCGAGAGAAAGTTTTTATATTTCATATTGCGTATTTATACAATACCGTTTACCCAACACTATAAGAATATTCTTTTCAATGAAGCAGCATTTATGCGGTATTTTATTTTACAAACGTGTGTGTTTCATGGTTACTTACTTAACGATGCTTGAATACTTGAATACTTACTTACGTGATATATTTTATGAATATATATTAAAATTTTGCGTATTTCTCAAGTCAGGTTATTTCTAAAGGTGAATTTCAAAAAATTTTAAAATGTTAATACATACCTATATTTTCTTATATAATGAAAATTTAATCAAGTCGTTTACAATTCTAATTGATGCTCTTATTGTGAAAATCTAAGCACTGGAGCGATAGGCGCCCTCAAAGTGGGCTTTTTCAAAGCTTTCACAATTGAATCGGCCGGCGTGGTCCAGCGGTAAGGCTTTTGACTTGCAATCCGATGGTCGCGTGATCGAATCACGGCGTAGGCAAATAAATTTTATTTGATTAATTTGTTTTATTTCACAATTAATTAATTTAAAATAATACACAGAATATTTGCGGCACGTTCCAGAGTGGAAGATACTCTCAGTATCGCCCTGGTGTAAGACCACCATTCAGAATTGAAACGTTGCTTGAAATGGCAATAGCCGTGTTTTGTGACCAGATCTAAATAGCCAAGTGCCTCCCCACCTTCCTCTTCCCCATCTCCTTCTCCTCCCCACTACTTTGGAGAGCATGGAAAGAAAAGTATTAGAATAATTACACATACCCGTTAGACGTTAGACAAACCCTGCTTGCCAAGCAAACCATTATAAACCTGGGATCTTATTGATGGATGATATGCAACTTTCGCAGAACCTCAACCCAGTATTACTAGGAATAATTCGAAGTAGGTACTTTTTGTTTTTTCATTTTGACGAGAATTTATTTTATAAGGTTGGTATTTCCAACAAATGTCATATTTAATTGTCTATTAATTAAAAAATAGGAATATTCCGTATTATCCGTGTATTGAACTTCGACAAGGAACATTCCATATTTTCGGTGAGGTGGACTATATTTTTACCATAATCTCTTTTATTCTCACTTTTTTTTTTACGTTAACTCCACACAGGAGGCCTTGAGGAAAATAATTTCCCTCAGGGCCTATGTCATCTGGGATGCTGTGTGGAGGGTCTTTTTGAGGAGAGGAAGGAATGAACATTGGTCTTGAAGAGACCTATGTTGTAGGAAGGAGGAAACACAGAGGCCGGCAAATCATTCCACAGCCGAGCTGTTGAACATAAGAACGAGTCGAAGAAACGATCCGTTCTCATGTGACAAATGTCAACCATGTACAAATATTGTGCACACATTTGGCGTGTTTCCCGACTATGCACCAGTGCCGAAGGGATCAATGATGCTAGTTCCTCGGAGCATCTTCCATTGTAATACCGGTAGAACAAGGATAGCATTCCCACCCGACGTCTGTGCTCTAAAGATTGCAATCCGTCTGTTAAGATGGGAGAATCTATCAAACGGACCGCCCGTTTCTGCACAGAGTCGAGGGTATATTTCAGGTATTTTGGAGCTCCAGACCAGAGGTGGCTGCCAAATTCAACCGTGGGGCGCACTTGTGATTTGTACAGGGTTAGCAGTTGTGCACTATTAAAGTATCTGCGGGCCCTATACAGCACGCCCAGTTTCTGGGAGGCTAACTTTACTCTGGTTTCGATGGAGCCCCCATACCTGAGCTGGTCACTTAGGGTTACACCAAGCATATCAATGGAGGGCCTGTTCGGAAGATTGCTTCCGTTGAAAGAGACTAGATTTTCATTTCGATCCCTTTTAGACGTAATCAGACAAGATTGGGTCTTTGAAACATTAAATTATATGATTATTTTTACCCCAAGAGAAAACACTCTCGAGGTAACCGTCCATCCTTTGCTTCAAAGCCCTACCTACGAGCTGTTGGAGTTTGTGAGCCCTTTGGGGGCTTGTCAAACAAAAAGCTATCATGAACTGTACTGTCATCCGCATAACAGTGAATTGGTTCACATGACAAAAGGTCGTTGATGTGCAACAAAAACAAAGTCGGAGACAGTCACTAATTTTATGACTGGATAATTAAAAAATTTAATTGAATCTATCAGTGCTTTCTGATGTCAACTTTAAGTCGTAATACTACTGCATCTGTTGTTTCTTGTGGTTTAATGATACAGTGATACTTAAAAAAGTAATGATAATGCTTGGCGATTTTTACAGCGCATTTTGTCGTAAAAAAACACAAGGGCACAAGTAAGAAGTGTTACCGGCATTTTCATGAGACCAACGTCACGAAATAAAATAAAAATGTTAATTTTATCGATCACACGGTCGAAGGTGTTGGGTCAAATCATTTATCTAGAATAAATGTTACCGCTTTATCTCCCAGCTAAGGAAATACTCTTTTCCAGGTAGGTGCTTCAGTGTTCTCTAACAATCTTTCTACCCTAGGATGGATTCTTATCTATCCTAGAAAGGCCGTGTTATTTTTTATGGCGACCTGTAATCTACCTTCTTTTGTTGGTTTATGGTATAATGCTAGATGACTGCGTAACATCTCGTTTCTGATATTTTCACAAGATGCGTGCACATTTTCCCTGATGACCAATTTCTTACCACTGGGGCGATTTTGGTCGAAAAATTGACCACTTTTTTTTCTGCGATTGATTTCAGTCCAAAAATGTAATTATTTAAAACATTTCCATGTTTAAAACAACGGCCAGCCAATTATTTTAAAACAAAGCTATTTTTATTTTTTTATTTTTTATTATTTCATAAATGATTAAATGTTACATTTTTGGCCATTTTTGACTACCATACTAGGCTATTGCCCGTGTTGTGGTAGTCATAAATGAAATATAATTTTATATAAACAGATAATAAAATGTAAGAAGAGAAAAGAAAAAAATAACATATTTAGGGATAAATAAAACTAAAAACAGATAAAAATATAAGAATTGCAAGTTATCTAAGAAATAAAGAAAATTTAAAAAAGATGAAATAAACATTGGTGAGCATTATTCTTCTTGAAATAAAAATAGAAATAAAATTTGGTAAGTAATCTTCTGCACGAGAGTACATGTTTGTAGTCATTTTTGATATTCGTTCTATGAAAGAAATTGGAAAGAGTGTTAGAGAAAGTAATTTTTTGTTTGATTTTTTTTAAATACAATATTAAGTTAAAGTAATTGATTAATTAAATTTGTAATATTTTTTAAATTAATATTAATATTATTTGTTTTTTATTGTAATATTAAGCTCTCATGTGTTGTTTGAAGAAATCTCTTCCCTTTTCAAATATCCAATGATTGATACGGGATTTAAAGAGAGATTTAGAATTATGTGACTTTATTACACTCAAAGTGTACCAGACGTATCAAGCCTGTACAAGACTGTAAAAAAAGGGTACCGGTTTCAGTACACGACCAGGATGAAATGATTGAAATAATAATAATACTGACCTCCCGTGCACCCAGTGCCTGATGAGTTGAGGACTCCTCTGCCCAGTCCTGGTGCGTGGCGGTTGCCTGAAGTAGGGCCGGCTTTCTGGAGGAGACTGATGGCACCAGGAGCAAAGTCTAGGCAGAGGTCGGCGGGAGGCAGCGGATGATAATAACTTTTCCCAGAAGGAAATAATAACACGAGTTGACGTTGATGGAAGAACTGATTTATTATGAGAAATGGCCGGGTTTATATACCCGATTTCCGTGACAAAACCTGTCACGTGGTACATTTTTGTGGTGGGAGGTTTTACCTAGCCCTTTACCTATATAAGGTGTGCCTTTCTGTGGGCCACCCATTTTGGCAAACACTTGCTTGAAAGTGGTCGTCTAAAATTGGTTTCTTAAATTAATTATACAGGTTAGGTTAATGTATTTACAATGTTTTCCTTAAAACTAGAGTGGTTCTACGGATATTCTCTATCCGTAGAATTTTTGTTTGCTGAGTTTGGGTTGATTTTAAGGAAGTTTGACTTTTTGTCGGTAGGTATTTGTTTTTTAACAAAGTGTTTGAATAGTTACAAAGAAGTTAATATTTTTCCCAGGTCCCCCGTAAGCCTGGCTATCGAAACCTTTTGGTTTCGTCGCCTTACGAGGTCCTGGGATTTTTAAAATGGAGAAAAAGTGAAATGATGCTAAAGTCTCGAAAATCTGCTCAAATGCTGATAGCGCTGGCATTTTAAGAGTTACAATGTTTATTTATGGCTCTATGGATGCCCCGTAGGACTCTGCACTGAAACGTCTTAGTTTCAGCGTCCTACGGGGTGTTTAAACGAAGTTATATTAAAATATGGTGTATTTTTGACCAATATAAAGGCCCTTAATAGGGACGCCCAAACTGGTTTTTTGGCTTTGTAGCCGGAAAAATAGCCCTGAAGGCGATGAATTAATAAGTTTAGGATGTCTCCTGGTGGCAACTTGGTAACCAAGTTTTTACTTGTGTCACCAGGGCATCTGTGTATTAAGAAAAAGACATTTAAAATTGAAAAAATGTGTTTTGAAAAAGATCGTTGCTGGCGGCACGGTAAAGCCGACTGAGAGCCCAAAAAGGCCCTTGTGGGGGCCGCCAAAAACGGGAGGTAAAGCAGCCTGCTTGGTAGAGCAGCCGCTTCCTGCTGAGCCATAACGGCAGAGCAGCAAGGGAGGGAAGGCAGTCCGCTTAGCGGAGTAGCTGCTTCCTTCGGAGCCGAAAAAACGGCCCTTCTCAGGGCCATAACTAAAAAGGAGGCTAGTTAGCCTGGTTGCCTTTGGAGGCGTAAATAAGCATAAATAAAGTATTAATTGTTAAAATTATTAAAATTATAGGATTCTAGAATGTCTCCCGGTGCAAACTTGGCACACAAGCTTTATTTGGTTGCACCGGGGCATTGTACATAAGTAAAACATATAAGATTAAAAATTAAGAAATGAGGGAGAGCAACACGTCGGTTACACAAAGCATTATACATTTTAGGAGCGATATACCAGAATTGTCGTTGAGCGAAAGAAGTTTGAGTTTTAGGGACCACGCAACCCAGGTTTGCTAAGAAGCGTGTGTGTGCTTGATGTTGTGGGGCCACCAGTAGATTATTTTGGCATATATAACATATGCTTATCTTAATAAATAGCTGTCGAATATCTAAGACTCTGATTTTTGCAAAGAGTTCATTTGACGGGTGGGTAGGTTGACATTTAAATATAATTCTCAGAATTAGTTTTTGAACTAAAATAATTGGTCTAATATTGAAATGCTTAATCTATTATTACCATAGATGTCGCAAATCCGAATTTCGTGGACATCTTAGAACGAAGTTAAAAATATTTTTTTTAAATATTTTTTTCCCGCCGAATTTTTGATTAGCTGTTTAAGAATAAAATTAAGTCCTTTTCCCATAGATAAACACCTTTCATTATCAATTATATCACAGACAATATACAGAAATCGAAAATATTCTATGTTGACTCGAATAAGTACCTATCCCTCACGGCAGTTTCAAGTAAAAAAAACACACAGGGTTCGCGCATTTATAAACTTTACGATTTTTTAGTATTTTTGTTATAAAACCTACAAATATGCGATAAACAATAAAATACAGGTCAATTCATTGGCTATATAACACTATAATAAGTTTTTATGTCTTTATCTTAAAATTCGAAGGTATGATTATTTAATGTTGGCGAAAAATTTTAAAAATTACCTTCTCGGAAACCTCGAGCAATCCATGTAAATTTATTTATTTCGCGTGAGCGCTCCAGTGAAGCTAAATAATGCTATTTTATTTTATTTTAAAGAACCTGGTGCTTTTTTTATATGACTACCCCACAAGAGTCCCAACAGCTCTCGTCTAGAGCCAATGAGACTATGGCAATCCCAATTGGGGTATATTGTGAGGCTAAAAGCAGGCGGGGAGGGAAAGGGGATGGGAAAGAGGAAGGTGGAGAAGTACCTGGCTATTCAGATCTAGTCATCATACAGGGCTAAAGCCATTTCAACCAACGTTTTAATTCTGAATTTTGGTCTTACACCAGGGCGATACTAAGACTATCTTCTTACACGCAAATATTTCTTCTATGTTATTTTAAATAATTAATTCGTGTAAACACAAATCAATCAAATAAAATTTTAACTGCGCACGCCGGGATTTGAATCCAACACCTCCGAATCTCTAGTCGATAGCCTTCCCATCGACCACGGAGGCCGTCAAATGCTTAACATGTGGGTAGCGGTACGTTATATGAACATTGTTGAAACTAATACATTTGACAGATAAATAAGAAAAAGTATGCATGCATGCATCGCATTTAGCTCTCACCCGGGCGTCGCGTGTTCGATTTCTGGCTGACTAAGTCCTCCCTCACAACACAAGCATCATCTATTCTCTTCAATGATTCCGTAGATTTTTAGTTTGAAATTACGTTAAATCTATCCACGTCGAAAATTGAGCATTTTTACAATACTTGGAATATTTTATCGCACGATATTTGACGTCATCTATTGTAATAAAACGTTTAAATGGGTATTACCAGAGAAAACCAGAAATATGTCATTTTTAAATCAGATTTTAGACGTATTGACTCTTTTCCACAAAAAATTATAAATGGATTTCGAAAGATTGTTCATTTTTCTATCATTCGCGTGTTTTAAATTTTGAGCAAAACTGTTGTATTTTTAGTATAATAAGGTTATACCATAGGTCGTTGGCAGATTTGTTAAATTTTCAAAAAAGATTTTGTATTATACCACACCCATTTCAAATCATATAATCAAGCAGTAAAATAAATCAATATATTAACTGCGTATCGCATGTTTTAGATTTTTAATTTTAGTTTAAATAAAATTGTTAAAAAATATATACGAATATGTGTTTCTTGGCCAAAATTGGTCCGTTTGTGTACTTATTTGCGCACTTATAAACTAATTTCAGATTTTTTTACATTCTTATTTAACTTAGACATTATTGAAAAATACTTAAGATCAAAAAATAATTACAAACAGTACATTATTTTAATAGTTTTATTATCACGCCTTTCAGCATTTTTGGATGTAGGTATAAATTAAAGCGAAATTTTGAATTCAATAAAATCGATATTGACTTATAATTTTAAGCTGGTACGGAGAATAATTAATCTTTCTCATTGTAACCGCCCTACACGATCGTAAAAACAACTTTCGACGAAATGTGTATTTTCAGCCGCTGGCTCGTTAAACTCTGTTAATGTCTTCTTTAAAACACCCATGTCCTATCGTCATTTGTGCTGCATTAAAACTGTTTTTCGAGTTTTATCCCTTTTAAAGAGCCGCGTTTGTTAGTGTTTAGTGTTTTTTTTTGGTTAGTGTTTCTATTTTGTTTGGTTATTGATTTTTCTCGATCTTAACTCCATATACATATTTTTACATTTATTTTCTGTTACTATCTTTAGTGTAATTTTTGCCCAGCTTGTTGCACCTTACTGTAAAGCGGTTTTTGGTTAGGTTAGGTTAGGTTAGGTTAGCTTAAGGCGGTACACAACCCTCATAATTTTTGGTGGCTCAAAACTCACATTTTAATAATTTCTGGCGGATTCGTAACTATAATTATTTTTTTATTCCAACAGAACACTAGGGATGTAAGTTTTTTGTATTTAAGATTAATAAAAACAATACCTTACCTTTAATATATTTTACGTACAATGATTTTAAAACTTTATAACCCGTTTTTTCAACTATAAAGTTAGCGGTAAGCAGCAGATTTTATTTTTCTAGATGATGAATTAATTACTTCGGGAGTGAGACAGGGAGACACATTTTAAATATTGGTAACACGTTATTCAAAATCTCCTGACCTGCTAGGGTGAATTCGACCGTACGTCCGTCCATTACGCCGTACCGCGGGCGCATATTTGTACACACTTTACACACTTTCTTCACTTTCGTCGTTAAGATTCCCACATTACTTGTCTTCTTCTTTTCTTTGATAGGGCAAATTCGACAGTAGGTTCGTTCAATACAAGGGTCGCGAGTCGCAATTTGTATACACGGCTTCTTTACTTACGTAGTTAAGATTCTGAATATATTTTATGGTAAATTATCGTCTTAAGTTATGTAGGTTAAGAGCGTTTAACCAGCCAGCGGACGAAAATCCACATTTCGTCGAAAGTTGTTCTTACGATCGTGCAGGGCGGTTACAATGAGAAAGATTAAATATTCTCCGTACCAGCTTTTTAAAATTATTAATATATTATAAATAAATTACTCAATATCGAATTTATTTCAATCCAAATAAGCTTTAATTTATACCTTCATCCAAAAATGCTGAAAGGCGTCATGATAAAACTATTAAAATAATGTACTTTTTGTAATTATTTTTTGATCTTAAGTATTTTTCAATAATGTCTAAGTTAAATAAGAATGTAAAAAAATCTGAAATTAGTTTGTAAGTGCGCAAATAAATACACAAATGGACCAATTTTCGTCAAGAAACACACGTACGTACATATTTTTTAATGATTTTATTTAAACTAAAATTAAAATTCTAAAACATGCGTTTGCTAGATAATGTATTGATTTATTTTACTGCATGATTATATTATTTGAAATGGGTGTGGTATAATACAAAATCTTTTTTGAAAATTTAACAAATCTGCCAACGACCTATGGAATAACCTTATTATACTAAAAATTAAATTTTTTTCTCAAAATTTATTACATGCGAATGCTAGATAAAAGAACAATCTTTCGAAATCCATTTATAATTTTTTGTGGAAAAGAGTCAATACGTCTAAAATCTGATTTGAAAATGACATATTTCTGGTTTTCTCTGGTAATGCCCTCTTAAGTTAGGTTAGGTTTGGTGTTTGTTCTCATGTAACCTATGAATTATCTGCAAGTAACGTTTTGTGTTACGGAAAAAACGTATCTTAATAACTCTGAAACAAAAATTATTTTGGTGCTGAAAACAGAAATTCTTCGTTTAAAAACTGGGTCAAGCGTGATGCATTGAGCCATACAATATAATGCACATCAACAATTTTCTGTTAGTAAATTTTCTGCGGTCGTTGTTCGCCATTATGAATTCATAAATGTGAGAATATATTTATTTTTACATAAACGACTCCGTAAAAAGATTATTAAAAATTCTGTACAAATTAATATGCTTTTGTAGTGTTGTTGTTAAAATTCTTCACTTTTCTAAAATGATCCCATGTAGGGGAACTGGTGAACTATGCCTAGGAAATGAAATAAGGTTACACTGTTCCGGGGCGGAAATGAGACTCCGAACCTTTGGGCAGGCGGAAATAACTTTCATTTAATCACCTACCCACTAATGGGTAAATATTTCAATGTAACACTAAAGTAAGATCCCTGAAGTTCTGACCCTATTTTCATTCAGATGAATTTAAAAGGCCCATCATTATCTACTGTTGAATGGGACATTTTAGTGTTATCCTATTTTTATTACCCCAGGAAAAAACCTTTTTTTAAATTGTTATTTTTAAAAAGGCAGCAGTACCCAATCACGACTGAGGAAAGATTTCCATTTTGTAAAGGGTGGAGGTCGAACAAAGGACATTGAATTGCATTCGGCTGGTTTTCCGATTGGTCTCCTAGCAACCAATCAAATTCATTTTCAAGTCACAAGAACTCTCTCCGGTCCGAATCGAAAACCGGTCAAGACTCACTTGCAAATCGTGTTTGTTTGCCCTTCACATTATTATTATTGTTAATATTTAAATATAGAGGAATTATGTGAAAATTGTAAATTATTAATAAACCTGTAAGTAATGTACCGACATCTTACTTATTTGATTTACCACACACTTTAAAACACATAACGCAACACCCTATAATTGGTGACCTCCATAAAACACATGAGCCTCTATAACTGGTGATCCCGACGTGAACAACCCCCGGATCCTTCTCACTAGGGGTTGTAATGGTGTAAGAGTCTTCGGGAAGGGGGCTGATGTGGAGGTCGAACAAAAGACACTGAATTGCATTCTGCTGGCTTTCTGATTGGTCTCCTAGTAACCAATCAAATTCATTTTCAAGTCACAAGAACTGTCTCCGCTCCGGATCAAAAACCACCGATCATTCCCTATTAAAATACCGGTCAAGACTCACTTGCATATCGTGTTTGTTCGCCCTTCACATTATTATTATTGTTAATATTTAAATATAGAGAAATTATGTGAAAGTTGTAAATTGTTAATAAAACTGTAAGTGATGTACCGACGTCTTACTTATTTGATTTACCACACCCTTTACATACTTTAAAACGCATAACACAACACCCTATAATTGGTGACCTCCATAAAACACATGAGCCTCTATAACACATTACAATAAGATTTAAAATAAAACGGTATCCGCTCTGGAATATGGGTTTCTTCAAGACCCCGGTTCACTCAATCCTCTTCTTTAAAAGAAGCTGCGCACAGCATCTAAAAGAGGTTTTTTTTCTTTTTTGATGGCACTCCAGATGTAAGTAAATAATTCAGAACAGCTGCTACTGAGCCCTTTTGGTCTCCCGGCTCAAAGCATTATTTTATTTGGAAAACCAACAAAAAAACAATGAAAAAGGGGCCTAGAAGCTTACTACTAATTTTTTAGTTTATTACTCGTATAGCCTACTTTCTTATTTCATTAAAGACTTCTACCACTGAGCCGCTTCGGTTGCCGACACTCTAAAAAGGGCCCAGGGAGTTTACCGCTCAATTCAGTATATCTGCTAGTGGGGCACTTCCTGGGTTACATTATAACGCATTAAAATCTTCCAAAAAGAAATCTTTCGAAACACGTCAGAATGTTACAATTTGTAACCAAATTTAAAAGCACGCTAGTTTTCCTACATTTAATTAACAGCTGTGAAGTTTCATAATTCGTCTACTGTCAAAGACCTCTAGCTAGCAAATATTATTACACTCTGTAGTACCTTCATATTACTCTGCGGTTCGTTCGTGGCGTTTGTGCCTCGTGTCAGCGCGGGAAAAGGCGGCCATTTGTGACACAAAGTGGCGGGAAAGCGACAGCCGCGGCGAAGAGCTTCCTATCTACGGACTGTTGACGTTATCTATGACAAATCGTCACTTGTATCAAAGGGAATGGTGACTTCCAAGATTTATTTCATTTCTGTCATTATTTTAATATTTATATTTAATGCTTGATTAGTAATTATTAAGAGAAATTAAGAGAACGCTTTAGGAATTATTATGTAAAATTTTCATTATACATAAATTGATAATACCTACCTAATTTATGTTTTCCTCGGTTTTTTTTGTAACAGTTCTTAATAAATTTTGAAAGATCTAACACAATTTTAAGAAGATTTCCAATTTATTTTTAACCTTGCATATTTAGTATTTACCTATTCATTGCTTTTTTTAACATTTTTAACATTGCCTTACTGACGTTACAGCATAAAGCAATTTGGGAGGCGGTAATTGGCCAAGTGGTTCGCTGAGTTTGGTGACTTAGCAGGGGTGCCCGGGTTCATGGATTGAAGTTTGTCCAGATCTTGGTGTCGGATGCATCTGCCCACCAAATTAGCGGTAGGCCGGATCGTGGGAGACTGGTTGAGGGAGACATTTTGATGTCTCCAATAGGACTCTCTTGGAACATCACCGTGGGAGGGATGGATTTAAATGTTCGTCACTCCTGGAAATATTGACACCCAGATTCCTACCCACCCCTCATACTTTTTTCATTCCCAGAACTTCTTCTCCTTCCTTTACTAAAAAAACCCTCCACACAGCATCCCCGAAGATGACACAGGCCCTGAGTGGAATTTTTTTCTTCAGGGCCTCCTGTGTGGAGCTAATGAAAAATAAAATAAAACATAATTAATATTTAAAGTTTTTTTTTAGTTGTTGACAAATTTCACATAAGTTTTTTTTTTATTATTAATTATTAGCTCAAATTAAAGCCTGTCGATTACCTCTTAATACGCTTTGTCTAGGAAACGTTAAATGAATATTTTAAACTCTTTATTTGGGATTTATGATGACCTGACGCTGATAAACAATATTAATAAACGTTTTGTTATTTATTCAAGCCCGAATGACAAAAATCCGTAGGTTCATTAGATTTTTTGTTGGATCAGTTAACTTGGTTCGATATATTTCATCATTAACTGGAAAGTTTTAAACAGAAAACGTATGATAAAAAGCCTACGGAATTAAACGAATGGCCCTTTATGAAATGATATTTTCACAAATTGTACAGCTTCACATTTGACGTCGAGTTACATACGGTTAGCAGAAGTTGAAAAGTCGCGAAACCTATAATGTCAAAAGTTGAATCAAATGTCAAATAAAACATCAAAAAGCATGACTAAATTGGTTGTTTGCCTTTTTCTCCGAAATGTTTCTGACTTTTTTTAACAAGGAGATAAATAAATACATTATGTTGAATTGTAAAATGTGGGTTGATTTTTTACATCTTTCGTGTAATGAAGAGGTTTTCAAATATTTTGACAAAACCAGATTTAATGATCATATTTATAACGACATTGATTAAGAATCTTAAAAGTAGATATCATTTTGAACGAACCGTCCGTTTGGATATTTCTTTTATCTTTCCTTTTACTTATCCTCAACAACCTAGGTGGCCGAGTGGTTTAGTTCCTCGACTGTAGATCCTGAGGTCCGAAATAAGTCCTGCGCAAATATATAGGGTCTGAACTTTGACAGTTAATTGCGGCCATATTGTTGAAGCGACATCTGTCAAATTGGCTGTCATTTATTTATTCTGTTTTGCCAAATCACCATGGATGGATATAGCATTCAACAACACGTGCAAATTATAAAATTGTTTAAAATTGTATTAATTGTTTAAATTTTTTAATGATGAAATCTCACGTGGAGGTATTGTGAACTGGCCACCGAGATCGTGCGATTTGACCCCGTTAGACTTTTTCTTGTGGGGTCTATGCGAATAAGCCACAAACCACAGCGTTACTCAAAACCAACATAACCCATGCCATCGGTAAAATTCAGCCTGATTTATGCGCCAGAGTCATGGTAAATTGAACATTTCAGATGCGCGCCACCCAGAGAAGCCACAGCGGATATTTGAACGATGTTACATTCCATACATAATGGCATCAATAGGTCTTTCAAACGAATAAAAAAATCAATGATATCTCAAACAGACTTTGTTATATTTAAATTTAAAGATAGGAAGCGCTCAATGAAATACCCTATATTTTATATGATGTGTGTTCCCGCAACATGTACGGGATTCGCAAATACTTAGTGGATAGCAAATGTAAATCCTGCAATTATCCCACCTACCTAATCTTCCCCTTCTTAAAATGTCACCATGACCGATGCAATTGTTGTAAGGAAAATGCCTAACTTTAAAAGGTGCTCATTGGAGCTGACAGTGTAATATCTGAGACAGGACGGATTGCCTGTAACATAACATCGACTGTGGAAGAAACATTGCCATTTCGTATTTCAATTTATAATATTGTGAAGAACCTAGAGACGTGTGGCCCCAACTGCGACGATGAGTCCTTGTTCCTATACTCCAATCTTATCTTATGTTCAAGAAGTCCAGATTTTAACCATTGACTGACACTGTTCATCAGGTTTTGCGAGTGCATGTTCCCTATAAACTTAGCGGTTGACGTAGTTTTGGGACCTTTCGTTTGAGAGTGGCTCTCCATCACCTTAAAATACCATTAATGCGGTGGAGCCGCAGTTTCACGACACAAAATAAGACAAAATATTAAACAACATATTTGCGGCGAGTTCCAGAGTGCAGAGTTCCAGCTAATTACAGTAATTCAGAATCCGAATTTTACTTTTTTTTACAACAACTCCGCACAGGAGTCCCTGAGGAAAATAATTTCCCTCAGGGCCTATGTCATCTAGGATGCTGTGTGGAGGGTCTTTATGAAGAGAGGAACTAATGAACATTGGTCTTGAAGAGACCCATGTTGTTGGAAGAAGGAAACACAGAGGCTGGCAAATCATTCCACAGCCGAGCTGTTGAACACAAGAACGAGTCGAAGAAACGACCCGTACTCATGTGACAAATGTCAACTGTGTACAAATGTTAGGCACGCGTTTGGCGTGTTTCCCGACTGTGCACCGGTGCCGAAGGGATCAATGACGTTAGTTCCTCGGAGCATCTTCCATTGTAATAGCCTGTGCTCTAAAGATTGCAATCCGTCTGTTAAGATATCTATTAGGCGGACCGCCCGTTTCTGCACAGAGTCGAGGGTATTTTTCAGGTATTTTGGAGCTCCAGACCAGAGGTGGCTGCCAAATATATTTAAAATTCTAATTGTTATTAGATCTGTCTAGCCAATTAGGGAACGTACCCATACTACGTGACACGTTTAGGGGGGAAGGGGGTCTCCAAAATGTCACGCTTGGTACGAATGAGTGGCGGGTTGCTTAGGTTTTTGGTTACCGGGAGGGGGGTTAAAAATTGCAAAAAGTTGGTCACGTAGTATGGGTACGTTCCCTTACATATAAAACTTCCTCTTCCCTAACGCCTTCTCCTCCCCGCTTCCTTTAACCTCACAGAGAATACCCCAATTTTCCGTTATTTTCAAATTCTCACTAGCTTGTGGTTGTTGGGACTCCTGTGTGGTATTCACATGTATCGAAACTCCAGACAGTGTAGAACGTTTCGGCCTAAACTAAATGATCTACATCACGTTCCTGGATTATCGAACATAT
Source organism: Limnephilus marmoratus (assembly GCA_917880885.1). Classification (NCBI taxonomy): domain Eukaryota; kingdom Metazoa; phylum Arthropoda; class Insecta; order Trichoptera; family Limnephilidae; genus Limnephilus; species Limnephilus marmoratus. Next base: position 8,907,655 of record OU862924.1, read on the forward strand.
AATTACATACTGTACAAGATGTTAAGAGAAGTACGTACTTGACTTAACTTTATCCAATGATTTCTGACAATATTTGGGGTCAAAAATGTAACAGGAACTTCCTTTTTTATGCAAAAACAGAAAACGTCAAAAAATGTTTCAGATTTCATCATTGGTCATTCAGTCGAATACCCAACCAACCCAACCCCGACACTAAGGCCCTCCGTTCATGGAGATACTTACAATCTACGTAATTGTGACGAAACCACAAGTACCCCGCTGATATACCACTTTTTAATGCTAGTCTCCGTACACGGCTCTATCCAAAATATACTGAACTTGATCATTTTTTACGTGCAGTCGTGGAGTGAACACGCTGTCATGCGATGTCATATGACTTTTTTTTCAACATCAATCCATGCCTTCTCCACTAAATCGTTTCTTACGTATTCTGGTAAAGTATAGTTATGTAAACAAGCATTTTTTCCACTTCCAGAACAAATCTAACATTACTTTCATGTTCCGACGCCATTTCTGTCAAACGTCAAACGAATAAGTAACAGACAAAAATGATTCGACCGTCGCGTGCGATCAGCAATGTCGGTATCGTGATACTGATTGGAAACCGACGGCCGCCACCGCGTAGCGCCGTGAACGGGCACCAGCTAAATCGTACGGGGGGTACTTACGATCGGCGCGTATGATACGCGCACGAGGATCGAGTAGCTTGTAAGTATCTTCGTGAACGGATGCACTAAGGACGCCCGCAGACGAGAGACTTTAGTTGAGGACACATTGGAAAACTATTCCAAGTTAAAAAAAACCCTCCCATTTTGGATTTTTATGTCCACTAGTTGCTAAATCCATGCACAACTAAATTCTCTATTATGCGAGCGTCCTAACCAAAGTCCTAACTGTTCAATACCTAGGAACTGAATTTTATGAATTAGTTTTAAAAGTATATGCATATGTACATATTATAATGCATAAGCAAGCATAAAAGTCACTAAATTCATCTACATAACGAAGGAATCACATCACTGGTAGTTAAGTCAAGAAACCCTCATAACCTCCTGCATAATATTATTATCAACCATGCTAGGATATCTCTTTTCCAGAAGTCTACAACCTACCCGGGTTCACTAGATACTAGACGACTAATACCAGGGGTAAATAACATACCGAGAAGGGATTACCCGCGGAATTCGGATCAACCCTGTTGATACTTAGCAAAGGGATGATAGGACATTGAAGTAAGGAACACTCGAAGTAGGCAATTGTTCTTAATATCCGAATAAACAATTAAGGCAGCAGTTTAAACTTGCGTATCGTTGAATTTTCAATCATTGAATTAATTTACTTTTATAATAACAATGGGCAATAATTTTTAATGGCTCATTTAGTAAATTTAGCAAACTTTGCGTTGTTGTTTGTAGTTGATTGTGATTTTGGTTGATGGTTGTACTTGACCAATTAGAAACTCACAAAAAAACTGGTATTGGGGAGAGCTGAAAGCGAAAATATGCGAAATATATTTTTTTTTGTTGACGTCTCCTATATCTATATTATTTTTTACCTATGTAATTTCAAAAAACGCTTAAATTTTTCTTCACATTTAGCATTTCTATACTTCCATTCTTTATTTCCTTTTTTATCTACTTTTTTTTTGATTCTCTAGTTCATAGTCGAAATCAAAACTAGAAATTCATGAAATGGTTGAAAAGCATATATGTTTATCATGTATTTGTTTCTTTTTTAATATTCTTTTTATTTCTCTTCTTTTTTTACATGAATACCGCACAAGAGTCTCAACTGCTCCCGTCTGAAGCCAGTGAGACTATGGCATCCCCAACTGGGGTATGTTGTGAGGCTGAAGGTAGTGGTGAAGGGAAGGTGATAGGGAAGAGGAAGGTGGTGAAGTACCTGGCTATTCAGATCTGGTCACCAAACATGGCTGAAGCCATTTCAAACAACGTTTTAGTTCTGAATGGTGGTCTTACACCAGGGCGATACTGAGAGTATCTTCCACTCTGGAACGTGCTGCAAATATACTATATATTATTTTTAATGAATAAATTGTGAAATAACACAAATTAATCAAATAAAATCTATTTTCCACGCCGGGATTCAATCCCGCGACCTTCGGAGTGTTCAAGAGCCTTACCGCTGGACTGCGACGGCCGTTTTCTCTATGTTTATATTGTTTATATGATTTTAAAAATATGTGTATATTTATATTCATAAGCAACTTCTTGTATATACCAAAGTAAAAGTCAATATGTTAGTCAAAACAATATTTCATGTAATGAGTCTGCTCATTCTGACTGTCCTAAAACGGGTGAAATTCCTAGTTGGACAAGATCATTGTTATATGTTGTTTAAAAAAAAGTGTTTAATTCAATGAAGTCAACATTAGCGAAACTCAATCGAAAATCTTAAAACAGAAAAATCAGAAAAGATACGGGCACATCTGGGACTCGAACCCAGGACGGAATGTGTCCCCCTATCCGATTCGGAAATTTTTAACTGTATCATACTTCGAATTACCAACATTGACTAACATCGACCACCACAACAAGGGCATGTACCTAGCATGGTGGTCGAAAATCCCCAATTAATGTGATAAACAATTCAATGAATAAAGAAAACTTAAAAAAAACATTATCTTCATTTTCTTAACGCGTATTCTTATTGGCTGCAATCATATGCTTTGCCTACCGGCTGTCGGATTCACATGCTGACCGTGTCCGCATACCGCCTAACACCGCCGAATAACCACAGTTAACGGGTTTAGTCAATATATGTAGTATTGATATAGGGTTTTATCGACAGACCTTGCTTAACTCACAGAGGCTGTGCGAGGAGAGACAGTGCCTAGTCTGTCTGAGAGTGCCTTGTCTGAGGTTATATCTCCCCGACCCGAATGGGACAGAGGAAAAAAATAATGATGATGAGATACTTATCTAGTGGCCAAGTGTTTTTTAGTTCCGTCCACGTTTATTTCTCAAAATTCTCAAAAATGTTTTACTAACGAGCATGTTGACCTTTTGGGGGTTGTTTAGGGTATTAAACAATGTGTTGACGTGAGGTGATATATCAAAAAGCCATTAAAAATAATGTCGTTGCTACACATCCCTAAAAAGCTTTTAAAAATTGTCGTACGATTTTATATTTTAACTAGTGGAAAATCCCGGGATCATTTGTTGCCTTTTTAAAACACATTCTTACTTATTGTCAATTTTCTTTAGAGAATTTCATTTCAAATATATTGATCGTTTTGATTAGTCAGACATCTCCGAAAAGATCAAATTTTAGTTGAGTACGCAGTTATATGAAAAATGGTGTTCTCTATTTTGTACAATACTCAAATAACTGGTCATTGGTTGAGTGGGCATCGCGTTTGGGTCCCACCCGGGCGTCCCGTGTTCGATTCCTCGGCTGGCAAAGTCCACAACACAAGCAACATTTTCGACTTTCTGTGGTGGTAATAGGAGATTTTCAAACATTGTTGGGCTATTCGTAACCCGGGAATGTTTGAATTTCTTAAAAAAAAAAAGAACCACCAAATCAATTCTAATGCAGAAAATTTTGTTGTAAATAAAACAAGATTTCGATGTTGATTAATTGGTTAGTACCTACTACTAACCAATTAACCAATATCATGTTAATATACCGAACTGTTATGCCTCCCGGTTTAATATATGTAAAACACAGACACGTTTAAATAATAATTTATTTGTGGTGAGCATTTGAATATTGCTTTCCTTATTATCTCAAAACTTACTGTTTGGAGATATCTGACTTATCAACTCGATATATGTAGTTAATTTAATTTTTCGATAATTTTGTTTATTATGGATTGGTACATACATTATTGCTTATCCGAATTATTCTTCACACAATCAGTTCAAATTTTAGATTTTGATACAAATTTTTAGTACAAATTTCACGCAAGAACGTTTCACATTTCACGCACCGACAACCGAAATTATTATGTTTGATGACGAAAAGTCCAGCAAACCTCATTTTGTCACTTTTGAAGGCTTTTATGTGGGATATAAATGTGGGAGTAGTGAAGCAATTTTTGTTGAAGGTTTATGACTTACCCTTAGTTGTAAAAAAATCATAGCGTCAAATTTGTTAATCATGTAAAATGTCAAGTCAATGTCAATAAAAGTGTCAAAATCTATATAAATAAAAATGAATCGCCGAAATGTATCTACTCGCATAACTTCCGAACCATTGCACCAAATTGGATAATTCTTTTTTTTCTGTGTTCGTTATTGTCAGGACAAGGTTTGTATAAAACTACTGGTATGCTCTGGAATTATGAAGTTTGTATAAAAAAAATTGCAATACGTGGCACGCGAGCTGTTTGAAAAATGAATATACAGGGACTGAATGTATGTATCATAGGTAACAATCAAAATATGAAAAACACCTTCAATATAATGCATCAAAATGTGCAATGCATCCGAAATAAAATCCTAGAACTAGAAAATATTCTGTATGAAAAAAACATTGATGTATTTTGTGTTAGCGAACACTGGCTACAGAAAGATGAAGCGACATCTATTAATTTTAATAGTTATAAATTAGGTTCAATTTTTTGTCGAGAGAGCCATTTTCACGAAGGCGTCTCTATTTACTTAAATGAAAACATTACATTTACTGAACTAGAATATGTTAAACAAATGACAAAAGAATTTGTATTTGAATGTGTTGGCACTGAAATTCCAAGGCTTAAAATGATCATTTGTACAGTTTACTATAATGACTCCGATATTAATATATTTTTTGAACAACTTGAACTTCTTTTAAACAAAATTTGCAAAACAATAAAAAACAAATAATACTCTGCGGAGACCTTAACATTGACACACACTACAAGAACAAAAACGCTGACTTACTCAAAAACACTTTAAAATCATACAACATACGATTGATTATTGATAAACCCACTCGTATACAAGGAAATAAAAAAAGTATAATTGATCATATATGTACAAATATACCAAAAAGCTCTTACACATGGGAAGTCACAGAATTAGCTGTATCAGATCACATGGCACAGTTAATGCACATAAAAACAGAAAATAATATAAAACAAACTTGGAATGCAAAAAAACAATTATTTAATAAAGAAAATACAAAAAAATTTAACAATTACTTATCAGGAATATGTTGAGATCTATTAAAATCCTTTGAATCCATTGATGACAATTATGAGTACTTCATTAATAAAGTAAATGAGGGTATGAAACTTTTTTTCCCCTTTAAACAACATAGATATCCCCAAAAACGCCAAATAAATTGGATAACACCTGGTATTAAAATATCTATTACACAAAAAAGACATCTATACATAAAACAAAAAACACAAATGACATGTCAATCATAAACCATTACAAACAATACAAAAAAGTTCTCAGTAGGCAAGTAGCTAAACGAAATTACAATAGTAAACGTATTCAAAATGCGCAGAATAAAACCAAAACATCATGGAACATAATAAAAGAGAACTCAAATAATTTAAAATCTAAAATTAAGCCAAAAATCTGTCTTAAAATAAATGATACCATGGTATCAGAACCAGAAAACATTGGAAATGAATTTAATACTTTCTTTGCACCTTCGCTACCACCACAAAATACATCTCAACGTACACAATCTGCTAACACAGTCACAAACAAACAGTCTCAATCATTCTTTATAACGCCTGTAAGCAAGAAGGAAATTATCAGAATTATCGTAAAACTGAAAGATAAAAGCAGTGTCGGCACTGACAAGTCCCTATAAAAATTATAAAAGCAAGTGCAGAAGCGCTGAGTTACCCATAGGAAATATTAATTAACAAATCTTTTGAATCAGGAACCTTCCCAGAACACCTAAAACAATCTATTATTGTGTCTTTGTATTAAAAGGGTCCCAAACAGGAAATCTCAAATTATAGACCAATATCCTTATTACAAAATTTTTCAAAAATATTTCAAAGAGCAATGTACAATCGCATTTACAACTTTCTCGAAAACTTTAAGATAATAAGTCCACAACAATTTGGATTCCGTAAAGGCCGTTCGACAACACAAGTAGTCTTCAATTTCATGAACAAAATTCTGGAAAGTATTAATGTTAGCAAAAAAACCGTAGGTATTTTTCTCGACCTCTCAAAAGCATTCGACAATGTTGATCATAAGCTTCTTCTAATTAAACTTGAACACGTCGGTATAAGAGGTTTAGCATTAAAATGGTTTGAATCGTACCTAATAAATCGTAAACAAAAAGTTCAAATTTCAAACATTGACGAAAAAATGATGCAGTACATGGTAGAATCCAAATGGAGAACAATCAACAAGGGTGTGCCTCAAGGAAGCATTCTTGGGCCCCTCCTGTTCCTTATATACTCGTACATAAACGAACTTCCAATTATTGCAGGCACAGAATGTTCAATGTTTGCTGATGACACTGCTTTGTTGTTTGAATGTAATGAAGACGTTGACGAATTTAATAAACATATTAACGAGACTTGTCAATCAATAGCAAATTGGCTGTTATCACAAAATCTGTCACTCAACACTAACAAAACGCAAGTTTTACAATTTTGTCCAGTGCAAGCTACACCTATAAAAATAAATGTAAACTTCAATAATAATATTATCGAACCTTCCCAAACTTGTTCACTGCTGGGAATACAACTAGATGCAAATATAAACTGGATAGAACATGTATCCAAAATAGTAGCCAAAATCAGTAGCTTTTCTTTTGTTCTAGGTACACTGAGAAATATATTGAACATCGAATCGGTAATGACCGCATACTATGGTTATGTATATTCAATAATAAAATACGGAATTATCTTTTGGGGAAACTCAGTAAACGCCAAAGATGTTTTTATCATCCAAAAAAGATGTATAAGAAAAATGACAAACTCTGCTAATCGGGATTCATGTAGACCTATATTTAAAATTTTGAAAATTCTTACAGTCACCGACATATATATAATGGAGTTATGCATGTTAGTGCGATCATCTCCAGAAAAGTTTCCACAAAAAAACTCTACACATAAACACGCTACAAGGTTTACAGAAAATTTATTAATACTAAAAGCAAACAAAACAATTTTCCAAAAAGGACCCTTTTACATGGCCATTAAAGTATACAACAACCTTCCACATGATATTAAACAAATACAAGATACACTCAGATTGAAGTCATCACTAAAAACATTCCTTCTGAACAGGTATCATTACACATTAAGTGAATACCTCACATAGGTACAACTGTTTTTATATTTATGTCTATATAATAAATTAAAACAAATTCACTTTGTATTACACCACTTTTATATTTATATTTAATTTGTGTTCAAATCTGTACAACATGTTAGGTTAACTGGAAGAAATAGGATATAGGTACCTATAAGTTATACCTTTTGTACTAAATGTAAATTTTGTACAATAAATGATTTTGATTTTGATTTTTATTTTATGGAATGCGGGAAGGGGGGGAACTCGGGAAGGGGGTTCGCGGGACGGTGGAGGGGGGGGAGTGGAGTGGGGAGAGGGAAAGTGGAGGAGACGGAGTGGGAATGCGAGAGGGGAAGGGGACGCGGGAGAGGAAGGGGAGGCGGAAATAGAACGGGACGAATGGGAAAGGACACGCAGGGAGTAACATTTTATTTATAAAATAGCATAGCAACGCGTGCTGGGAACCAGATACAAATGAATTTTTGAAATATTTCTGATTTCAACTGACATAAAATCACTTTTGAAACATGCTGTATCAATATTAAATCTTTACAACGCAGAATCATAAATCTGTTGCATCCATAGATCACTGCAATCTAAATGAATGGAAATTTCCGTGGAACCACCTGCGTTACTCCGCTTTTATTGCTTAATTTCTCCGCCAGATTAATGGCGCTAGTTTACTAGATGGAGAACACTATCCGTTTCAAATCTGAAAGCCTGTCTGTTTTATTACTGAAAAAGAAGGAGCTTTTCATGGACGTTGATAAACTTTATTCCGAAAGCATTGCCCACTACAATTAATCCATCTAGGTATGCAAAATGCATTTGAGAGATGGTCACATTAAGGAATTTCATTTTTATTAAACATGCGACATCTATTGTCTTTTCTGCAAGTCTATTTTGAAAATATATATTTTAACATAATAAGTAAAATGTCAAATTGTAATACGTAATCACTGAAGACAGTATTAGCGACTCTCCATCAAAAAATTGAAACAGAAAAAATCTAAAAAGATACGGTCGCATCTAGAAATTGAAACCAGGACCTTAAGCAAAGATAGCAGGCAATAAAATATGTCTTAAAATAGGTAAAACAAATAAAATACATCATCTTATTTTTAGTTCACAACATGATTTTCATTTGTTTATCTTTGAAATGTTCCTTAAACGGTTAAAAAAAATTAAACCCGATGCCTTACGGTTCTATCCAACATTTTTCAATATATTTTTCGGATGAAACCGGAGTGTAAAGCAAGATTACACACACACGACTTTAAACACATTGACTTGAAGATTACGCAAACACGCACGACTTTAAATACTTCGACTTGAAGATTACACAAACTTTAAATGCATTGAATTGAAGACTTGAATATTTCACAAACATACACTACTTTAAATACATTGAATTGAAGATAACACAAACACGCACGACTTTAATTACATTGACTTGAAGATTACACAAACACACACTACTTGAAATACATTGACTCGAAGATAACACAAACACACACGACTTTATATACATCATCTTGAACACCGAAACAATCGTCCTGCTTAAAAACGCTTTCTCATAAAAAACCGATTTTTTTTAAATATTTCTACTTTCTGAAAACCAAAAATACCGTAAAATATTTCATCCGTTTAATATCTGTACAAAACTAGGGCTAGCAAAATAATGACATGCCGGCAATTCGTATTCCAAGCATTTGGCACTTAAGGTATCGGTATCAGTTGAGCCATATGTCCGCCGCCCGTGTGCAACGGTCCATTATCTAGTATCGAGTCGATCATGTACGTGTTCGTAGTACGTGGTTGGCGCACAAATCCTATCCGCTTAAGGTACTGAGTCACGTAAATACATCAATGTAAAATACATCGATCTAGGATGAAATTGAAGTATACAAATTCATTGGATATTCGAGATTTTCGCATTTTTAATCGAATGGTCTTGAGAGACCTCCGTAGTCCAGTGGCTAAGACTCTTGACTCACATTCCGGAGGTCGCGGGTTCGAACCCGGCATGCGCAAATAAATTTTATTTGATTAATTTGTGTTATTTCACAATTAATTCATTTAAAATAATATATAGTATATTTGCGGCATGTTCCAGAGTGGAAGATACTATTAGTATCGCCCTGGTGTAAGACCACCATTCAGAATTGAAACGTTGCTTGAAAATGGCTTTAGCCGTGTTTAGTGACCAGATCTGAATAGCCAGGTACTTCCCAACCTTCCTCTTCCCCACCTCCTTCCCCTCCCCACCACCTTCAGCCTCACAACATACCCCAATTGGGGATGCCATAGTCTCACTGGCTCCAGACGGGAGCAGTTGAGATTCTTGTGCGGTATTCACTGTAAAAAAAAAAAAAAAAAAGAATGAAGAAACTTCTTGTTTATTGAAAATACTCTTGGTGATAAATATGACAATGAGTCAGCTCTCTACAAAATCGCTTTTGCAAATGGAAAAAGTCAGTAGAACTATGAATTATGGAACTATAATATGGTATTTTAATTTTGGGAAATCTGAGGGCATGTTGTCTGTTGCATGCTGATGATGTCTCTCATGTCTAGGATGAACGAAGTATGTGTGAAGAGTGAGTTATGTATGAATTTAAGTAAGTCATGGAGAAAGAGAGAGAGTACGAAAACAGTGTGAAATATAGTTGTGAATGATCAATACTTGGAGTAGGTGGATGAATTTGTATGGATTGGGTGGATGAGATGGGAATGCTGATAGAGATTTTAAATGAAGGGAAAATGCAGGTTATTGACTAATGGAGGACTGAATGCCATTGGAGTTAACAAAAGGCTGTCTAAAAAAGCGAACCTAACAATCCACAATGTAAGATACATACATCAGGGTGGGTACCTTCCCTAATGTATGGCAGTAGGGCATAGAACTGGCAGAGGAAGGATGGAAGTAGACTGAATGCTATAGAAATGAGATACCTTTTTTTACATTAACTCCAAACAGGAGGCCCTGAGGAAATCATGTCTATGTCGTCTGGGATGCTGTGTAGAGGGTCTTTTTGAGGAGAGGAATTGTCTTGAAGAGACCCATGTTGTAGGAAGGAGGAAACACAGAGGCCGGCAAATCATTCAGCCGAGCTGATGAATATAAGAACGAGTCGAAGAAACGACCCGTTCTCATGTGACAAATGTCAACCGTGTACAAATGCTGGGCACGCGTTTGGCGTGTTTCCCCACTATGCACTGGTGCCAAAGGGATCAATGATGTTAGTTCCTCGGAGCATCTTCCATTGTAATACCGGTAGAACAAGGATAGAATTCCCACCCGACGCCTGAGCTCTAAAGATTGCAATCCGTCTGTTAAGATGGGAGAATCTATTAAGCGGACCGCCCGTTTTTGCACAGAGTCGAGGGTATTTTTCAGGTGTTTTGGAGCTCCAGACCAGACGTGGCTGCCAAATTCAACCGTGGGGCGCACTTGTGATTGGTACAGGGTTAGCAGTTGTGTACTATTAAAGTATCTGCGGGCCCTGTACAGTACGCCCAGTTTTTGGGAGGCTAACTTAAATCTGGCTTCGATGGAGCCCCCATACCTGAGGCGTACGTGTGATAAAACCATTTGGTAGAACCGTGTGAGAAATGTGGAGATCCGCAAAGCGTCATGAATAAGATTAAGAAAGGAACCCTCAGATCGTTTGGGCATGTAGAGCAAATGAACGAAGAAAGGGTGTAAGGAAAATATATGGCGCAAATGTAAATGGTGAAAGAAGTTGGGGACACCCGAGGAAGACAGTAAATCAGATTAAGTCGTACGTTGATTGAGTTGTTTAGCGGTTCATCCTCTCAGCCTATCCCCGCAGAGAAACGGTGTGGAGATGACTGAGTTGAGAGAGGAAAATTGAGAAAGATTGGGAAGTAGGTACTTAGATATACATACATGTTCGCTGAACACAACTAAAACAATTTATTTTTAAATATTTAAATAAATGAAGACAATATAAGTAAGTCTAAAGTCAAGGTGTTTGAAAGAGAGAGTACGAAAACAATATGCAATATAGTTGTGAATGATGAATACTTGGAGCAGGTGGATGAGTTTGTTTATTTGGGAAGTATGTTTACGAGAGATGGGAAGGCTGATAGAGATATTGAAAGAAGGGTGAATGCAGGTAACTCTATTAATGGAGGACTGAACGCCGTTGGCACCAACAAAAAACTGTCCAAAGACGCGAAACTAGCCGTCCATAATGGAGTACTGGTACCTACCCTGATGTATGGCAGTGAGGCATGGAACTGGCAGAGGAAGGATGAAAGTAGACTGAACGCTGTAGAAATGAGATCCCTGAGGCGTATGTGTGGTAAAACCATGTATGATCGTGTGAGAAATGTGGAAATCCGCAAAGAATGCAAGGCTGATGTAAGCGTGATGAGTAAGATCAAGAAAGGAACGCTCCGATGGTTTGGGCATGTAGAGCGAATGAACGAGGAAAGGAGTGTAAGAAGAATATATGACGCAAATGTGAATGGTAGAAGAAGTCGAGGACGCCCAAGAAAGACATGGCACGACCAAGTGAATCAGATACATGTCAAGAGTCAGAATAATAGAAGAGAATGTATGAGACGTTGTATGAATGTAAACGAGGTAAGGAATGTGTGCCAAGACCGGGATGTTTGGCGGTCCGTCCTCTCTGCCTACCCCTGCGGGGAAACGGCGTGATGGTTAGTTAGTTAGTTAGTTAGTTAAGACAATATAAGCGAAACTCAATCGAAAATCTGGAAACAGAAAAATCAGAAAAACATATTGACACCTATGGGACACGAACCCAGGACCTCTTGCTTTTCGGGCAAACGCGCTAACCACTGCGCCTCGGTGTCGATATGAAATTCGGTCATGTTTAACTGTACCATACTTCGACTAAGAACCACCTACATTATCTTCATTTTCTTTAACGCATATATTATTGGCAACTATCTTTATGTATGATTACAAGATTCAAACCCGAACTAAATGCTCTCTAGATAGTGTCTGGATAAATCTTTATCCATTTTATTTAATATGCGACATCTATCGACTTTTCTGCAAGTCTAGGAATCGAGTTTCGCTTATATTGTCTTCATTTATTTAAATATTACAATTTGAGGTTTAACTCATAAAGTTAAAATAAAAAATATAATAAAACAATTTCTATTGTTGCATATGGGATTCCATTTTTTTTAACTTAATGAGTAAAATCTCAAATTGTAATACTTAATCACTGAAGACAGTATTAGCGACTCTCCATCAAAAAATTGAAACAGTGAAAACCTAAAAAGATACGGTCGCATCTAGGAATTGAACCCAGGAATTTAGCTTAGCCGGGTCTATGCTTATTTAGTTTGAGAAAATCTGCAAACATACACAAAGATATTGTTCACTTTGCAATTTCCACCTTTACGGATAAAAACACCATAATTAAGAATATTACGTCTAAAGCTTTTCATAAACAAAGTTATGTCTCTCATCAGGGCAAAGTGACAAAAAAGTATTTTCCAATCAGAAACGAAATGCGAATGTAGTAATATTGTTTTATTTAACTCGAACTTGGATTTAATCCCACCCCTAATTTCGAACTTGACCTCTTTGATACACCGTTACAAAAGAGAAAGTGGTGTTAAAAAGAAATCCAAAATTATCTAGATTTTTTATAAACGTTTCTTTACGAGTTTTTGGGATTTCTTAAATACCTCGAGACCTATAAACCTACGTGTTATTTTATGTGGAATTTTTAAAAAGTGCTGTTATTTTTCAGGAAAAGCGGTGGAATTTTTTGCAACAAAGTGATGTGATGTTAACTTTTTTCTTATTTGCAACGTTTGCAACGCAAAAAGTACAGGCGTTTTCAGCAGAACTGCATTCCATTTTATGGCTATTCAAAGTTGTCGAAATCGTATGCAAAAAACTATTTAGGATGCCCACCCGAAAATAACGAATCGCGATATTATCGGGAAAAAAGACAAATTCTCAGTTTTGCGTAAATATATGCACGTTTTCTTTAGCGTGACATTTTCAGTAAACACGACGAAATAAACGACGTTCCAGTTTCAAGATATTTTAAAGTATTTAAAATTGCCCTTTACAGCCAAATTATTTAATTCCCCTCTAGCCGTGTGAGCTAATTATTTGAGTGCATAATACAGGTATTTTACGTACTTAAATTGCATTTGCGGGTTGTAAGTGCAGCGATGTTTGTATTTATGCAACTTTATTGCAACAAGTTTGCACTCTACTTGGAGTTTTGAGATTTCCCGGCGGCACTCTCCGACTGGAAATGTTTTGCGGGAAACATGCTTTAAATATTTGTGGATATGCATTTTACGAACCGGTAAATATAGGCTTCCACGAAACGTGTAATGCTTAATTTTGAAGATAGTAATAAATATCTTAATTTTCACAGATACCTAAATTTCTAAACATTTACTTTAAAAGTAATATTTTTTTCTTATACTTACTGATGTAATATAGCATTTTTGTTTATATTACCCACACACAGGCAGTGCCTTAGTGGGTTCCCATTACCTACTTTTGACCATTATATGTTTAATTATTATTAACTATTAAAATATTACCTGTACCTCATGTTTACATCTTACAGTATTTAAAATTATTTTGGAAATGTACATTCGTATTTAGATATAATGAGAAGGTTCGGTTTGGGTTACGGTTACGGCAAGTTTCGGCAAAAAAAAAATAATTTCGGCATCAGTTTCGGTTTCGGCAGAAAATCTGAAAAACAAACCAAACCTTTTTTAGACATATTCAACATCGATTGTTTACTGTTATTTGGATTATTTTTTACACTTATTCAGACAGTTAACACATGTTAAATTAAATAAAAATAAAAATAAAACAATAATCTTGAAGATACGTTTTAATATTTTCACGGCCAAAATATTTTCGTTATTTCCATCATCAGGGCAGATCCGGCAGATGTGTCTACCGGATCTGCCGGATCTGCCCTGATGATGGACACTGCAACGCTGTCCGAAACGTTGACTAAAGAAGGAGGTAGCGCAACACGGCGTAATACCCCAAAAACAAATAACGAAAATAATATTGAAGTATGTGAAAAAAAAAATATTACTTCTAATAAACAAACAAAATTTATGAAAAAAAAAAAAAAACATGTTAACTACTTCTTGGTACTTCTCATTCAGCTGAGTTCGGGTGAGTTCGTGGCTCGTATGTCACCCGCCATCATCAGCAAAATTCTCAATTAATGAGGTCCTTCCTTTGAGAGCGTTCAACCAGCCAGCGGACGAAAATCCACATTTCGTCGAAAGTTGTTCTTACGATCGTGCAGGGCGGTTACAATGAGAAAGATTAATTATTCTCCGTACCAGCTTTTTTAAATTATAACTCAATATCGAATTTATTTCAATCCAAATTAGCTTTAATTTATACCTTCATCCAAAAATGCTGAAAGGCGTGATGATAAAACTATTAAAATAATGTACTTTTTGTAATTATTTTTTGATTATAAGTATTTATCATTTTTCAATAATGTCTAAATTTAATAAGAATGTTAAAAAAATCTGAAATATATTAGTTTGTAAGTGCGCAAATAAATACACAAATGGACCAATTTTGGTCAAGAAATACATGTACGTACATATTTTTTAATGATTTTATTGAAACTAAAATTAAAATTCTAAAACATGCGTTTGCTAGATAATATATTGATTTATTTTACTGCATGATTATATTATTTGAAATGGGTGTGGTATAATACAAAATCTTTTTTGATAATTTAATAAATCTCCCAACGACCTATGGAATAACCTTATTATTCTAAAAATTAAAAAATTTTCTCAAAATTTATTACATGCGAATGCTAGATAAAAGAACAATCTTTCGAAATCCATTTATAATTTTTTGTGGAAAAGAGTCAATACGTCTAAAATCTTTTTTGAAAATGACGTATTTCCGGTTTTCTCTGGTAATGCCCTCTTAAGTGTTGATTATTGACATATGTTTGTTCCAAGAAGAAGTTAACATGTTTGTTAATTTTAATAAGTAGGGACTTTCAAGGAAAGGAAAAAACAAAGGGATAATGAATGCTTGAACGACTTGGGAACATGCGTTTAGTTTTTAAGCGGTTTTAGAACTAAACACGTTATTGAAGATTACGGATTTTTATTGTTTTGACACTTACTGCATTGCTTAAATTTGACTAAAGGTGTTTAAAAGTGAATAAATTGTCTATTTCCCTGCACAATAATTTTATTTTTGTGTTCTATAGTAATTGAACTCTGCTTTAAAAATCAGGAAGATGCAAGCGAATCATATTTTTATGATCACCTATAAAACTAGTTTAAGTGTAATTAGAATTTTTTATTAATTTCCTAAAATAAAACAATCCTCTCTCACTTGTCAAAAACTATATCTGAAATTGAAATGCTAAAGCTTTCCCATTTCTGATTTCGAAATCAAAATTTGGCAAATTAAATTTAAATGTAAACCCTCTGCTTATTTCTTTTAAATGTACTGCTTATTAAGGATCACAAACAAGATAAGTCATTCCCTTTACAATACTCCTTCGTTTGACCTAAATAACCCAAGAAGTTTATTCGTCTCTACCTTAAGTAGTGTGCAATTTTAAACCGATTGCAGCCACTGGAGCAATGTTGGTTGAAAAATTGACCACTTTTATTTTTCTGCGATTGATTTCAGTCCAAAAATGGACCACATTTTCCTACCATTCGTAAAACATTTATTGTAATTATTTAAAATATTTCCTAGGCCAGCCATTTATTTTAAAACGAAGCTATTAAAATGCTTTACCTATTATGTTAAAAATAAATTTTTAAAATATTTTTCCCGCCGAATTTTTGATTAGCTATTTAAGGATAAAATTAAGTCGTTTCCCATAGATATGCACCTTTCATTGTCAAGTATACCATAGACAACATATAGAAATCGAAAATATTCTATGTTTACTCGAATAAGTATTCTCACGGCAGCTTCAAGTAAAAAACACACAGGATTCGCACATTTATAAACTTTACGATTTTTTTGATAAATCCTACAAATTTGAGACAAACGGTAAAATACTAATAAGTTTTTATGTCTCTATGTTAAAATTCGAAGGTATGATTTTTTTAATGTTGGCGAAAAAAATTAAAAATGTCCTTCTGGGAAACCTTAAGCAATTGAGGCAAATTTATTTATTTCGCGTGAGCGCTCTAGTGGTAGAAGCCTTTAATGATGAAAGCCAAATTTATTTTTAAAAAAATCTCTTTACTATAAATTAAATATATTATTTGGCACTTTTTCCCCTTGAAATAAATGAAATACCTATCAGTAATCAAAAAGGCAAAGGTATTTTTACCTCGATAAAATAAATCAAGGAAGGTGCAAACGACTGCTGAAGCCTTGGAAAACAAGATTAAGGCAAGGAAAAAGAAAAAGAATAATTTAAGCATTTCGGTTCACAAGGACCAAGATTGCTTACGCCCACGGAGTTTTTGTGAAAGGAGCGCATTATTTGAGAATGGTTCCATGCCAACTCGGAATGAAACCAACTCAGAACCACCTCAGAAAGCTCATTAAAAACTAAGAAAAAATAATTTTAAAATAGCTGGTAACCCTAACCTAACTTAACCTATTTAACCATTGTTTTTATATTTTTTTATCATCACTCTTAATGACCTTTCTGAGGTGATTTTATTCTGAGTTGGCCGGTCTCCTTTGAGAATATTTGCTTTTTAAATACGTCTATTCGAAGTTCGTTTTTTTTAATGAATGAATCAAATGGAATCTTCGAAGTGGAAATAAAACCTTGGTCAGAAAGGACGCATTCGCCGCGAATCTTTTACAAACGCGCATTGGCGAGGTATTGGGTGCCAATACATTTGAGTCCACAAGCTTCGCGCGAATTTAAAGTGTGCGAATTTAAATTACGCGCGTAAATCGCGTATAGTACGCCAGACTCTCGACTCGCGCGAGGCTCGAATTCGCCCCTACATTCATACACACGTGCGTACGAATTTAAATGACGATATATTTTTAAAAATCTACACTTAATGTACCAAATGAATGTCGGTACAATCCAATTAATATTTGACTCGGGTATTAGCGGTATTGACACCAAGGTTCAATCCTCAAGTCAAACCAAATAAAAAATCCGCATAATTGGCTACGAGCCAGCCCAAGAGATAGCGCAATTAGGTCGAAAAATGAAAATAGATATAGGTACACGAGTATTATAGTAAAAACTTTTTTTAAGGTTATTTTTTATTCAGAAACAACTATTTTCGTTGTATATCTTATGTAATTCAGTTGTTTTATGATAAAAGCCATAAGTCTATTTTCAACTTCAACTGCTTTGGCACTCGCGTTTGGTGTTCATGAGGCTGACGGAACTGGGGGAGGAGAAAAAAATATTAAGTGGAAGGTAGATAAATATCTGGCAATTTAGAACTGGCCACCAACCATGGTCAAAGCCAGTTTTGCTTCTGAATTGTGTTCTTTAACCACTCTGAATAATGTAAATAATCTTTTCAAGAATCTTACAGACTCTCCATTCAGTCTTATTATATTATAGCGTTCACATTATTACAGTATTCACATTATTACATCCTTTATTCATCTTTCGTTACCTTACGGTGTTCACAATATTACATTATTAACATTATTACTGCCTTTGTTCATTTTCTTACAGCGTTCACATTATTAAAGCCTTTATTTGTTATTTGTTATCTTATAGCATTCACATTATTACAGTATTCACATTATTACAGCATTTATTTATTATCTTACAGCGTTCACATTATTACAGTATTCACATTATTATAGCCTTTATTCATTATTCACCATATTACAGCGTTTACATTATTACAGTTTTCACATTATTCTATACGTTATTCACTATCTCACAGTGTTCACATTATTACAGTGTCTTTAATTTTACACTTTTAATCACAGCTCAATTTCAAGCGAGTGATATTTGGCTAAATTTGACTTAATAGACTTTTGGAGCCATCTTATTAAATCCGGGTATAAGTATTTCTAAAACGTTTATTGATGTGCCTGGAAAAAATCAACCACGATCACTAGTAACAGTTCCATAATTACGGGACAAATGGTAACCTAGAGTCCGTCAAACCAAAAACTAATTTCAGGCGTCTTCTAGGTTCTAGGTACACCTGCTAACCCATCACAATTTAGTTAACAAGGTGAGTTATCCAGACTCATTCATCCTTGCTTGTTTCAGTTGTGGGTCTCTAGCTCTAGATGTGCAGGTTAAGTCCATTACTCCGACTCCTTACGAGATTAATCTTAGGTACGTTTTCTCCTATATATTATACATATTTATTGTTTTCGCCCGTTACTACGTATAAATCTTTGGTCCCTCATAAATCAATTTGAAATTGCAATAAAACAAACTGCCAGAATGTCTCCAAAACCATTCTGAATCAACGATTGGGGGATTTTTAGGCGTTTTGTGTTAAAAATGTGCACTAGCATTCAGAATCGAAATAATTCTTAACTAACTAACTAACCATCACGCCGTTTCCCCGCAGGGGTAGGCAGAGGACGGACCGCCAAACAACTCTGATTTGGCACACACTCTTTACCTCACTGACATTCATAAATCGTTTCATTTATACTCTTCTATTATTCTGACTTTTAACATGGCCCGTCTCAAGTATCTGATTCACTTGATCGTACCATGTCTTCCTCGGGCGTCCCGACTTCTTCTATCATTCGCATTTGCGTCATATATTCTTTTTACACTACTTTCTACGTTCATTTGCTCTACGTGCCCAAACCATCTGAGGTTTCCTTTCTTAATCTTACTCATTATGCTTACATCAGCCTTACATTATTTGCGGATATCCACATTTCTCACACGATCATACATGTTTTTTTTTACATGAGCTCCACACGGGAGGCCGTGAGGAAAATAATTTCCCTGAGGGCCTATATCATCTTTGGAGATGCTGTGTGGAGGGTTTTTGTTAGGGAAAGGAAGGAGAGGAAAGTTAAGGGAAATAAAAGGGTTTAAGGGGTGGGTAGGAATCTGGGGTTCAGTGTGTCCTGGTCATCAGACGTAGACAAACCTCATCCCATTAACCCGGGCACCCCTGCTAAATCACCAAACGTAGCGAACCACTTGGGGTGACCTATGGCAGGTTTTACCACACATACGCCTCTTTTCAACAGCATTCAGTTTTCTTTCATCTGCCAGTTCCATGCCTCAATGCCATACATCAGGGTAGGAACCAGGACTCCATTGTGAACTGCGGGCTTCGCTTCTTTTGACAGTTTTTTATTAGCGCCAACGGCATTCAGTCCTCCATTAATGGAATTACCGGCATTAACCCTTCTTTCAACATCTCTATCAGCCTTCCCAACTCTCGTAAACATACTACCCAGATACACAAACTCATCCACCTGCTCCAAGTATTCATCATTCACAACAATATCGCACACTTATCACACACTATCGTTGAAATAATTCTTATATTGTTTGAAATAATTCTTAGATATCTATAGCTGCACAAGACGACCTGAATAGTCATGTCCTTCTTAATCTGTTTTTTTCATCGTCTCCTTTCCATTTCATACTTTTCTACATATTTTAAATGTCTCCAACTGTAATACAATACGTCACCTCAATTGAACAAGATTAATATTCACCTCAATTGAACTGACATTTTTTTGCAAAAATGACCTTTGAATGCAGAACCATTTCTTTTGCCCATTTCTATAAGCAAAATAATTTTCGAGCCATCTGCGCATCTGTGTTATTTTTTTGTATGTCGAAGTTCTAACATCAATTTTTCAAAGCTTCCATTTATTTTACAAGGTTCTAACATCACTTTGAACCTTTTGCAATTACTATTTTCTTTGTACCTGACGGTTGATCATTTTGCAAGGCACAGTATAGTTCTTCACTTTAGATGGACAGGGTTCTAACTTCATTTACGTCGTTCTGAAGTGTCAAAGTTTGCAAAAACGAATTCTCATAAACTAAGTAACAATTTCTGATTTTGTGGCTTAATGCTGTGAAAAGTATTTTAGTTTAACATATTTTAAAGGAATATATTTTAATTAGACATGGCCCTAGCTTGGAATGGCATTAGGGAGGAGCTCGAACCTTATGCAATGAATTATTATGGCCTAGCTGGTTGCGAATGGTTCTATCAGCATATTTGACTTTTGAACAAAGAAATATGCAATACTTCTCTATAAAATTATTTCATTTATTCCCTCTCGCAATAAAAACCGATAACTTGCGCGGTTGTCAGTAGTGTTTAGTTATATATTTAATATGGAAAACACTGTTATTATTTTATAAAAGACTTTTTATTGAAGACGTGTTTACACCATTGACATTGATTGACATTAGTTCCCAATAGATAAACCACAGATGACAAACATTATAGAAGTAGTTCCTCACTAGTGATGTGCAACATACAATAGTGATGTGACATCCCCTTTCTTTATTTATACAATAAAATTTTAATTAAATTAACATTACACATTATACCTATCCGGTGGTTTGACAACTCTACCATATCTGGTAATGTAAGGGTTGTTAATGTTAATGTTATTTTCTCCCACCTGTCTCTCATCTCCAGCTTTTGCCTCTTCAAGTGCCGGATTAGATTGCATGGACAGATGATCATTATTAACGTTTTCATTATATCTCAGTTTTAAGTGAATTCTATTTCGTCTGTACGTGTTACCATAATAATCTTGAATAATATAGGACCTATTACATTTTAATTTTTCTTTGACCATAGCTGGTAACCAAGTACTTTTGGGATTTTTCTTAAAGTATACATTATCTCCTGTTTGTAATATAGACATGGGTTTTGCATTCACATTATAATATTTGGAATTTCTTGCATTATTTTTTTCAATACACTTTCTGTAATCGGAAAATCTTACAACCTTTGGTTTTAATTTAATTTTAGCTAAGGGAATATTCATTCTCAAAGTTCTGGACATTAATAATTGAGCAGGTGACGGCAAATTAGCTTTGGGTGTGTTTCTATAATGTAATAATGCTATATAAGGATCTGTATTTGTTTCTTTAGATTTTTTAAGAATGTTTTTTATAATTTTAACAGAACTCTCTGCCTGACCATTAGACTGTGAATGATATGGACTAGTAACTACATGTTCTATGTCCCAATCATATAAAAATGATTTAAATTCAATTGATTGAAAAAGAGGACCTCCATCAGACACTAAAGACATTGGTATTCCATGACGTGCAAAAACAGACTTTAAGTGAATTATTACATTTTTTGCAGTGGAATTATTATTGAGAAAAGCAGTTTCTATATACTTTGAATAATAATCTGTTACAATAAGGTATGTTTGATTATCAAAATACATTAAATCAATACCTACTTGTTGCCATGGAAACTTATTCATTTCATAAGTTAGCAGTGGTTCCTTCTGATTCGAAACTTTAAATTTATTGCATATTTGACATTGCTCAATTAAATTTTTTATATCTACTGAAATACTAGGCCAAAATAAAGAATCTCTTGCTAATCTTAGACATTTGTTTATTCCTTGATGTCCTTCATGAATTTTATTCAACATTTCTTTTCTCATAGACTGAGGTACTAATAATTTATTACCCTTAAATATGAAGTCATTAATAACATGAATCTCGTCTTGAATATTATAATAACATTTTAAAGTGCAATGGACTTTATCTTTACTATTTGGCCAACCTTCGTAATAATATTTTTTTAATATTTGCATAGTTTCATCGAAAGCAGTAGCATTACTCAATTTTTTACGATATTCTTCACTAATAGCTAAGTTCATATAGATTGAATTTACATGACAATGTAGATCAGACTCATAATCGGGTATATAATGATCTTTCAAAGCAGCTCTCGATAAAGTATCCGATATATACATTTCTTTACCTGGGACATGTACCACATTTAAATCGTAAGACTGAAGAGCTAACATCATACGTTGCAATCTAGCTGGTACATCATGTAAAGGTTTTTTAAATAAATAGACAAGAGGTTTATGATCAGTCTGTACTGTCACTTTGTTACCATAAACATACTGATGAAACTTATTACAACCAAATTGTATGGCAAATAATTCTTTTTCAATTTGAGCATAATTTTCCTGCGACTGTGTCATTGTTTTTGAACTATATGCAATTGGACGGTTATTTTGCATGATGACTGCACCTACAGCTGATTTTGATGCATCGACTGACAAGGTTAATGGTATTTTTGGATCATAATGAATTAAAACTGTTGCATTTGAAATAGCTTCCTTCAAAATTTTAAAAGATTTTTCACAATTCTCGTCCCATGACCATACTACATTATTTTTTAATAAATTTCTCAAAATTTGTGATTTATCTGAAGAATGTTTTCTGTGTGTATTTGTTGATTTATTTTTTCAGCGTTGTTTTGTGACATTAATATGGTTTTTGCAATTTCTATCGTTTTTTGCAATGACAATGCAGAATCTTGTAGTAGGCGTTGACGAATGTGGTTCAAATTTGAACTCATGTTTGCAATAAATATATCTCTTACCAGAGATTCTCTTAGTTCTCCAAATTCACATTCCAAACTTTTGTTTTCTAGGTCTAGTAGAAAATTGTTGATGTCTTCAGAAATATTTTGTTTTCGTGTAAAAAATGAATTCCTTAACATTGTTAAGTTTTTATGTGGTGCAAAATAATTGTCAAACTTTTCCTTGACTTGTTTTAGCGTGATAGATTCCATATTCATGTTGAATGACTTGAAAATTTCCATACCTTTGGAGCCAATGGAATGAAGTAGAATTGCTATTTTTCGTTTTTCTGGGGCTTCTTCCAAACCTGATGCCACCAAATATATTTCATAATTTTGCCACCAGTTTTTCCATATTCCATCGTTATTTATGTTATTTGATGATACGTGCAGACAACGCATTAAAATCATGTTGTACGTACTTTGGCGCATCCTTCGACATCTTGTTTTTTTTTTTTTTTTACCACAAATTTTTAATATATTATATTATTAATATTAGCATCCCACTTCTGACACCATGTTTAGTTATATATTTAATATGGAAAACACTGTTATTATTTTATAAAAGACTTTTTATTGAAGACGTGTTTACACCATTGACATTGATTGACATTAGTTCCCAATAGATAAACCACAGATGACAAACATTATAGAAGTAGTTCCTCACTAGTGATGTGCAACATACAATAGTGATGTGACAAGTAGTAACATGCAAACAAAATAATTTATTTATGTATATACGTCCATATTCATCATCATCATCACTCTTGGCTCTTCAACCCCTGGTGGGTCTTGGCCTCCTCAAAGTCTTCCTCCACTCATCTCGATTTTGTTGCAGCTCTCTCCAGTTTAGAAGCTCCAAGGTAGATGTATCCCATAGTCCATATTACGTACAATTAATGAATTATTTATGTTAGAATCTAAATTGTAAATCATCCACTTTTATCCAACTTAAAAATCTAAATGTGTACCAAAATATAAAATATAAATGTTTACGATAACAGTCTGAATGTTTATTCTGTACGCTGAGTTCTACAGCACCGAAGATAGATTTATTTTCTAGCACCGCAAGGGAAGAGTCGAGGAATCTGATTTGGCGAATGTAGACACACACAAACTACAGAATTATTATTGTAGAAGGTTGTCTACGAAACTAGTTTTGCGGGCGCACATCCGTGCTGAATAAAACGACTTCCTGTGCCATCAATTGGCTGAAAATTCCCAGCTCTCCATTATGACCTCCGTAAACCCTCCCCCACCATAGGGTTGCAGCAGTAGCTGTGGATCCGGCATCCGGATGTACTACAAGTCTTACGAGGGCTTGATGTTAATAAAGCTAGCGGGCTTGACGGAATACCTGCCCTGGTAGTATAGAGATGCGCTGTAGAAATATATCCAATTTTAACGAACCTTTTTTTTAAATGCCCTTGAAGTCTAGCTCTGTGCCCTCTAGCTGAAAAAAAACGCACATTCACCCTATTCTAAAGAAGGGTAACTGCTCCAACCCGGCCAACTACCCCCCAATAGAGATCACATCTGTTCCATTCAAAGTGGTGGAACGTGTGATCAACGACAACCTGCTCACATACCTAGAGAAGAACAAAATTATTAACGACCGTCAGTATAGATTCTGACGGAACCACTCGTGCGGTGATCTTCTCGCGTATGAGACACATGTTTGGGGGCGCTGTCTAAAACGTTTCGATGAGCCCGAACCTTTGCCCAAAGCCTTTGACCTAGTTTGGCGCCAACATTTCCAATTTGGGAGGCGGAAATGGGTACCGCCGCCCCGGGAACCTTTATTGAATAACCAACAGCTCTGCCATAGGTCACCCCATGTGGTTCGCTGCGTTTGGTGATTTAGCATAGGTGGCCGCGTTCATGGGGTGAGGTTTGTCTAGGTCTAGGAGGCGGATGACCAGGACACACTGAACCCCAGATTACTACCCACCCCTTAAACCCTTCTCCTTCCCAGAACTCTCCTCTCCTTCCTTTCCTTAAAAAAACTCCACATAGCATCCTCAAAGATGACATAGGCCCTGGTGGAAATTATTTTCCTCAGGGCCTCCTGTGTGGAGCTAATGTAAAAAAAGGGCTTGTCAACAAATTGCCTTCTTATAGACTTTCTGTATCCTTATGTACATAGATCGTCGACTTTTCGAGAGAGAGATCGATTCAGGCAGTTGCTGACGGTTTTGCCTTTTCCTCGCGTTCAATTCAATTCAATTCAATTCAATTCAATTCAATTCAATTCAATTTTTCAATTCAATTTTTCAATTCAATTTATTTTATTCTTTCAAAAACATTACAAAATTTAAAATTTCAATGCGTTTTTAAAATACATTTGTAACAGTATTACATTAAACATAAATATAAATGGTAAGCAAAAAAAAAACTATATGAGCATCAATTGAGCTTGCCTTTTAAAGGCAGCTTCACTGACGCTAAATATGTCGATATCCGAATTAATTCTGTTCAACAGCAAAATTGCTCTCCCGATCGGCATGACTATTGGCAAGTTAGTCCTGCAGGCCGGAAGATAGAACAGCCTATGCTGTCGATGGCGAAGATAACCATCGGGAATATAAAAATGAATATTCTCCAAGATAGCTGAGTTCTCAAGCCATCCACGAATCAATCTGAAGAAATGCGTAGCAATGTGTACATCCCTTCTGACACGTAGATGGTTCATTCCGAGCATACCCAAAAGAAAGTCGGTAGGATAGAGCCACGGGTAATAGCCGTACTCCCTCATGTACAGAAATCTCAGAAATTCGACAAAAGCGTTCGACAAATGCTGTCGTCCTCCAGGAATCGGTTCTATCTCCGACTTTGTTTTTGTTGCACATCGATGACCTCTTGTCGTGTGAACCGATTCATTATTACGTGGATGACAGAACTGTCCATGATATCTTTTTATTGACAAACCCCCAGAGGGCACCCAAGCACCAATGGCTCGGAGAGCTTTGATGCAAAGAATGGACTGTTACCTCGAGAATATTTTCTCCTGGGGTAAGAATATCCTCGTGAAGTTTAATGTTTCATAGAACCAATCATTTCTGCTTGCGTCTAAAAAGGATCGTTTTGAAAATCTGGTGTCCTTCAATGGAAACAATCTTCCGATCAGGCCATCCATTGATATTCTTGGTGACTCTAAGTGACCAGCTCAGGTACGGTGGCCCCATCAAAGCCAGAGTTAAGTTAGCCTCTTAGAAACTGGGCGTACTGTACAATGCCCGCAGATAGTTTAGTAGTACACAACTTCTAACTCTTTACAAATCAATAGTGCGTCCCACGGTTGAATCTCCTACACACCTCTGGTCTGGAGAAATGGCTGGTCCGTTTGATAGATCCTCCTATCTTAACAAACGGATTGCAATCTTTAAAGCAGAGGCTTCAGGTGAGAATGCTGTCCTTGTTCAACCGTTATTACAATGGAAGCTGATCTGAGGAACTAGCGTCATTGATCCCCTCGGCACCGGTGCATTATCGGGAAATACGCCAAACACGCGCCCAACATTTGTCACACAAGAACAGGTCGTTTCTACGACTTTGCCGGCCTCCGCTTTTCCTCCTTCCTAAAACTGGGTCTCTTCAAGATCCATGCTCACTCCTTCCCTAAAATAATTTCCTTCACCCCCAGGAAATTATTTTCTTCAGGGTCTCCTGCGTGGATTTAATGTAAAAAAGGGGTTACAAACAACTTATAAAATGTCTGCGATATAAAGATTCAATTTGGGAAGCGGGTATCACTTATTGGATAACCAACACCCCTGCTATAGGTCACCCCAAGTGCTTTCTTACGTTGGGTGACTTAGCAGGGGTTCCCGTGTTCATGGGTTGAGGTTTGTCTAAGTCTTGTCGGCGGATGCTTTTGCTCACCTACAGCGAGAGACAGGTTGAGGTAGACCTTTTGAACTCTCCTGAAGACACCTAGATTCCTAAAACCCCTCACATATTATTCTTCCTTTCCTTCCGTTCCATAAAAAGAACCTCCGCACAGCATCTCCCAAGATGACACACGCCCTGAAATATTTTTTTTCCTCGGCGGAGCTTCCTTAACTTCCTAAATGGAGCCAATATTTAAAAAAATATCAGAGTGTGTAGTTCACAAGCGGTAGAAGAGAAACTTTCAAAAAACTTAAGTAGACAAGAATGGCGAGGCTAAGCATCGCACAAAGAGGAGACCGGTAGGTTAAGAAGTACAGCACAAATAGGAGATCGATCGGTATACCTCATTCTCTCGCAGGCTAAATCTTACAAATGTACGCTTTTTTTTTGTTTTCTTCTATTTTTAGTTTTCGAATGGTAGAAGCATTATGGTATTGCCAGTTACATAAACAAGCAAAAAAAATAGAGGGTGAAATTCACAACCTTCAGGAAACTAAAGTAGACAAGAATGGGGAGGCTTCGAAGCACCGCACAAATAGTAGACAGATTATGCATTCATTCTCTCTCAGGCTAAATCGTACAGATGTATGTGTTTATCTCTTTTTGGTATCGCTATTTTCCTTTTCAAAGAAGTTTTCACATCAAAAAGTTATGACTGCAATAAACAGGACAGAAAAAAATAAAGAGCAGGCATTTAAAACAGAATTGGCATGATTGCATTAACTTTAGTTTTAGCCACACGAACGTGCTTACATTTTTGCATTATACCGGAAATTGAATCAAAACCTTCGTTCCCTGTATTATACTTTAATCACACCATCACAAAATGAAAACGCTCCTGCACTAATTAATTTCTACTAGCTAACGTTCAATAAGCAACATGTCTGCACCAAACCCCTCGCTATGCCAACGTCACATCAAGTGACAAGATGTCCCGGCGTAAATCGGGCAATACAGAACACAGTCGGGTCGATAGGACGGTCGGACGGGCATATTCCAGATTCTACTAACCAGCCCCCCGGAGACATTAGATATTCCATTACCTTCGATTCTGTGCGAGATACACTCCGAAATGATATCGGATACATCGACCGACCGTGTAATAAGCTGCATACGCCTGGTGTATTATTTGTGGGATGGGCTTCATCGAAATATCCATTTAGAAATGATCAATCATCAGCACTGATGTGACGTCCGTAATGGCTAAAAAGCTGTGCACACCCTGATAAAAACTAACTGCAAAAGGAAAATAAAAGACAATAGAAAAATTTCAATAAACGCAGAAATTTTTTTATGAAAATGTATTTTTTTCCATTCATATATATGTCTCGGCAATCAGCGAACGGTTATATTAAAAAGCAGAGTGTCCAATTCACATGCAGTTGAAGTGAAACCTTCAGAAAACTAAAATAGACATGAATGGGGAAGCTACGAAGTACCGCACACAGAAGAGACCGATTATGCTATCTCATTCTCTCGCAGGCTAAATTCTATAGGTATATGTGTTTGTCTCTGTTTTTCAAATCAAAACGGTGCGAAAGAAGTTTACACTTCAATTACATTTTTCAAATATTCAGTTTCAAACCTGAACTTGAAAAACTACATATATATAGTCTACCTTTGTCATTTATTTATTGAAATACACCATTGTGGTTTGAAACTCGATGAAATGAAAAAGCGACACTAAAAAGAGATAAACACATAAATCTATAGGATTTAGCCTGCGAGGGAATGAGATAGAATAATCAATCTCCTCTTTGTGCGGTGCTTCGTAGCATCCCCACTCCTTTCTACTTTAGTTTTCTGAAGGTTTCACTTATACCGCGTGTGAACTGCACACAGTTTTTTGAAGTGAAACTTCTTTAGCACCGATGTGACTTGAAACTCAGTGACACGGAAATGACACTAGAAAGAGACAAACATATAAATGTATAGAATTTAGCCTGCGAGAGAATAAGATAGAATGAAACCTTACCTACTTACAGTACCTACGAAGCGCCAAGCTGCGCTCCTACTGGTTGAGATTTTTTTTTTTTAATACCGCACAAGAGTTCAACTGCTCCCGTCTGGAGCCAGTGAGACTATAGCATCCCCAATGGGGTATGTTGTGAGGTTGAAGGAAGGGGAGGGGAAGGAGATAGGGAAGAGGAAGGCGGGGAAGTACCTGGCTATTCAGATCTAGTTACCAAACACGGCTAATGCCATTTCAAGCAACGTTTCAATTCTGAATGGTGGTCTTACACCAGTGCGATACTGAGAGTATCTTCCACTCTGGAACGCCCCGCAAATATACCTACTATATATTATTTTTAAATGAATAAATTGTGAAATAACACAAATTAATCAAATAAAATTTATTTGCCACAACGGGATTCGATCCCGCGACCTTCGATGTGCGAGTCAAGAGCCGTACCGCTGGACTACGCCGGCCGATTGTACGGGAGAAGTTTCATTTCTACCACTTGTGAACTACACTCGATATTTTTTTTTTATTTTATACTAGCTGGTTCCCGGCATGCGTTGCTATGCCATTTAATAAAGAAATTGTTTCTCCCTGCGTGTCCTTTCATATTTGTCCCGTTCCCCTTCCGCCTCCCCTTCCCCTCCCGCGTTCCCTCTCCATTCCCCCTTTCACCCGTCCCGCGAACCCCCCTGTCGAGTTCCCCCATCTCCCCTCCCTCCACCCCGCTCCCGCATTCCATACATTCAATCCCGATACATTCAGTTTTAAAACAGCTCGCGTGCCACCTATCGCAATTTGTTAATACAAATTTCATAACGCCAGAGCTCACCAAGATTTTTATACAAACCTTTTCCTGACAATAACGAACACAACAAAAAAAGAATTATCCAATTTGGTGCAGTCGTTCGGAAGTTATGCGCGTACATACATTTCTGGGATTCATTTTTATTTATAGAGAAGAAGAAGAAGAGATTATAGAAAAGAACAGTACATTTTTTTTTTTACATTAACTCCACACAGGAGTCCCTGAGGAAAATAATTTCCCTCAGGGCCTATGTCATCTGGGATGCTGTGTGGAGGGTCTTTCTGAGGAGAGGAAGGAATGAACATTGGTCTTGAAGAGACCCATGTTGTAGGAAGGAGGAAACACAGAGGCCGGCAAATCATTCCACAGCCGAGCTGTTGAACACAAGAACGAGTCGAAGAAACGACCCGTTCTCATGTGGCAAATGTCAACATCGTCAGCATCTTCCATTGTAATACCGGTAGCACAAGGATTTGAACAAACAATTGTTACAGTTATGAGATAATTTGTAGATATTAAATAATATTTCATCGTGGATACCTGTGATGTGTTTCTTTGTATTGTCTTATTTGTGGTTTGTACATTTATTAATTATTATCAAATTAAGTGCGTATGTATTATGAATGTATGTACGAGAATGTGTGTGTGTATATGTTATGAATGTGTGTATGAGAATGTTTGTGTGTATGTGTTATGAATGTATGTATGAGAATGTTTGTGTGTATTTGTGAGTATGTTTATAGGTGTGAGTATGTTTGTAGGTGTGAAAAGTGGTGATCTGTGAGGGGACGTGTAAGCGTATTAAACAATCGAGTAAGATAGGTCATGAACAAGTCCATCACTTTCGAGATGTAGATCGTACAACATTGAATACGTCAAAGGCAAGAGCATGAAAGGAATTTCCCTAATAAAAGCAAAAACAATATTTCCCCTGGCATTTAACTTGGAGACAGCTGCGGTATGACTGCATATGACATGAAAAGACGTGAAAAGAATTCATCAGACACCGAAACAAATTGAATTTAAAGTATATTTTATCTATTTAACTGATGTTAGTGTACTGGGTGCGGTGAGTTTAGGGATTGCAATCCCGCAAAGCGGGATCCCGCAATCCCGCGGGATCCCGCAGCTTTTATTAATCCCGCAATCCCGCACCTTCAAAGCGCGGATCCGCGGATCCCGCAAGTTAAAAATTTGGCGCTAAAACTTTCGCGTAAATCGAGAGTAGCGCGAGCGCAATGTTACCGTTTAGCACAAGATAGCCCGCCTGCGGCCAACCCGTCTTTGATGTATTTTTTGTGAATGTCTTTGTAGTTAGTAGTTGCTTCAGTGTGGTGGGCATGTAGTTATATAGTTTGGTTGCGTAGTACTTAAAGTTTCTTTGCCTGTATGAGGTATGAGTTATCGGTATGTTTAATGTTTTTTTGTGTGGAGGCCCTGGTTTTACTTTAATTGAGGTTGCATTTGGAATGTGAAGTTTATGTTGGAAAAGGATAGTAGTACAGATTATAGTAATAATAGTAGCATCTAAGAGAAAGTTGTGATTTGATTATTAGTCATTATATGAATTAAAAATATAAAACTATTAGGAGTAAGTGTAAAATTAAACAAAACTATTAAATTATGCCAATTATAACAAAACTATTAGAATCTAAGAAAACAGATTACTAATTATTTAGATAATAGAAAACTTAATTAATACAAAAGAATTAATTTCTGTTGCTTAATGTAAGAAATGTTAAATAAAAGTTGATTTTTACCCAAAAATCTGTAGTTTCAATTTTATCTTATAACTTATAAAATCTGTAGTTTCAATTTGATTTTAAAACTTATAACATTATTTCAAAGATGCGGGATCCCGCGTGATCCGCGCGGGATTGAGCAATCCCGCATATCAATCCCGCGGGATTAAATTAGCTGCGGGATTGCAATCCCTAGGTGAGTTGTTTTTTTAATAAATTGTGTTGACATTTTGTAGGTCGATTCCCCTATTCATAAGGCTTGCTCTATTTAAATTAATGTTATTTTTGCATTTGTTTTGTCGAATAGAGCACGACCTTTATTTTATTGCACACATTGGGCCACATCTACTACCTTCTCCATAAAATATCTTTATTTTAATTTTTATTATTATTATTTTTTTTACATTAACTCCACACAGGAGGCTCTGAGGAAAATAATTTCCCTCAGGGCCTATGTCATCTGAGATGCTGTGTGGAGGGTCTTTTTAAGGAGAGGAATGAATGAACATTGATCTCGAAGAGACCCATGTTGTAGGAAGGAGGAAGCACAAAGGCTGGCAAATCGTTCCACAGCCGATCTGTTGAACACAAGTACGAGTCGAAGAAGCAACCCGTTCTCATGTGATTAATGTCAGCCGTGTACATATGTTAGGCACGAGTTTGGCGTGTTTCCCGAATATGTTTTTTTTTTACATTAACTTCGCACATGAGGCCCTGTTGAAAATAATTTCCCTCAAGGCCTATGTCACCTGGGATGCTGTTTGGAGGGTCTTTTTGAGGAGAGGGAGGAATGAACACTGGTCTTGAAGAGAACCATGTTGTAGGAAGGAGGAAATACAGAGGCCAGTAAATCATTCCACAGCCGAGCTGTTGAACACAAGAACGAGTCGAAGCAGCAAGTCGGCGCGCGTTTGGCGTGTTTCCCGACTATGTACCGGTGCCGAAGGGATCAATGACGCTAGTTCCATTGAAATACCGGTAGAACAAGAATAGCATTCCCACCCGACGCCTGTGCTCTAAAGATTGCAAATTAGGAGAATCTATCAGACGGACCGCCCGTTTCTGCACAGAGTTGAGGGTTTTTTCAGGTATTTTGTAGGCAGAGGTGGCTGCCAAATGAAATGCATGCATTGCAATCCCACTTAATGAAGAAATTTTTTCTCACTGCGTGTCCCATTTGTCTCGGTCCCTCTCCGCCTCCCCCTCCCTACGCGTTTTTCTTTCCTACGCAGGTACTTAAAGTAAGTTATGATTTTTCTATATTTGCGATAAAAAAATTGTTGATACTTTATAATATTTTCTTGTATACTTTTAACAAAATATGAAAAGTTGAAAGCTTTGATCGTTACGGTTACTTCCAAATCCACAAAATAATAATCCATACATCTTTATAAGCACCCAATTTGTAAACTTGTAACTTTTAACTTCTCATCGAAAACAGGGAATTTACATTCCTTATTGCATTAAAGGCGATTTGTTTGCTTTAATCTTCCAAATTGAAGTGAAAGGGCACGAGACAGGGTTTGATTACCAAAGGAACTTAGGAAAACACCATGATGGACGCCGGCTCACGTAAAATATTACATTTTGTAAAGGATTTCTCTAATGTCTTGGGTAGAACCTTCGGTATACGAAGTACAGCCTCCGGCAAAGTGTTTGTCACTGTCAGTGGCCGTTGGAAAGATTAATCTCTCTGCAAAATGGCAACACCTAAATACATATTTCATAAATTGAAAATTACGCTTTGACACTGCGAATTGCAGCGGAAATTTGCAGGAATTAATTTAAGATTATGACGATATTATGCGGTGGGGTTGGAAGGCTTAGTGGCTGATGAATTTTGAGAGGAATTAAATATTAATTCGACAGTAGCTAAAACTTACTGTTGCTTTAACCAGACCTCGGCTCTATTTTTCGTTACGTCAAAATATTTCGACATTGCAGTAATAAATGGAGTATTTTTGAACGCACCCAAAAACCAAAAAACTATTTTTCAAATGAAATACACTTTCAAATTTTATTATTCGAAATAAACATCAGCCTTACCAAAAAACCTCGGAAATTTTTATTCTATTGATAAACGACCGCGGATACGAATGCATTACTAATTTAAAAATTGTTTATGGAAATATATATACAACTAGCTGGTCCCGGCATGCGTTGCTATGCCATTTAATAAATAAATTGTTTCTCCCTGAGTGTCCTTTCCCATTCGTCCCGTTCCCCTTCCGCCTCCCCTTCTTCTCCTGCGTCCTCTTCCCCTCTCGCGTTCCCACTCCGTCACCTCCACCTTCCCTCTCCCCACTCCACTCCCCCCCCCCATCATCCCCCGTCCCGCGAACCCACTCCCGAGTTCTCCTCCCCCCTCCAGGTCCCCCGCCCCCCTCCCGCGATCCCCTTCCACCTTCCCCGCCTTCCCTCTTCCCTTTCCCGCTCCCTCGTCCCGCCAACCCTCCCCCTGCGTTCCATATGGTCCCGGCATGCATTGCTATGCCATTTAATAAAGAAATTGTTTCTCCCTGAGTGTCTTTTCCCATTCGTCCCGTTCCCCTTCCGCCTCCCCTTATTCTCCTGCGTCCTCTTCCCCTCTCGCGTTCCCACTCCATCACCTCCACCTTCCCTCTCCCCACTCCACTCCCCCCCCCCATTCCCCCGGCCCGCGACCCCCCCTCCCGAGTTCCCCACCCCCCTCCTGCGTTTCCCTACCACATTCCCCGCCTTCCCTCTTCCCTTTCCCGCTCCCTCGTCCCGCCAACCCTCCACCCGCGTTCCATATATTCAATCCCAGTACATTCAGTTTTTAAACAGCCCGCGTGCCACCTTTTACAATTTTTATTCAAATTTACATTTTTAATGTATATTAAATTTGGTACCTAACATAGGTACCTATTTAAAATATCTGAAATTCTTGATTCGATTCAAAATATTAGGGGAGTACCTACTTTAAATAAATTGTTCAACTTTTCAAAAATAAAATCCTGATTGAACAATCATTCATTGTTTTGCAAAATGTAATTCTCTAACACGCGAACTGTCAAACGTGCGATGTTTTCTGTTATTATCTAGTTTTCTGCGCAATTTTGTTAATTTTTCTCTCCGTAAGAACCATCCTCGTACTTCAAGGAATATTCTAAAAAAGAATTATGAAATCGGTTCAGCTGATCTCGAGATTTGCGCTTACCAACACATTTAGCAATTCATTTTTATATTATAGATGCTTTCACAGTCAGAGGGGTTCTGCTGTATACACCTATTTTGTTAATAATTTCCGAAGGAATTTTGATATTTTTTTAACGTATTTTAAATGACTTGTATATTTCTTATTTTTGAAGATGTCGTAAAAACAAGTACTTCTATAGAAAGTAAATAAAATTAAACTTTAGATTTTTGTTTCTTTCGTGTTTAAAAATTGCAATATTCAATGAAAAAAGCTGAAAAAAACAGCTTACCGTAAACATATTCAATTAAATGGTCGAAAATTTTCTAAAAATTCAAAATTTAAAAAACGCAGTCATCTTATTTAATGAATTTGACAGAAAACTGTAACTTCACTTTTTATCTCATTAATACAAATAAAAATTATAACAATTGTTCCAAGAGAGTAACATCAGTAACAAAGTATCAAAACTTCACATCTTCACATACCTCACTCGCAAAACACAAGAGCAAAAATTAATAAGCACTTTCAAGTTCCCCATATCAAATCAACTTTTGCAAAAAAACACGAATCTTACCTAGCACCACACATTTTCAATACCTTCCTAACACAAACAAAAACTTACGTCACCCCAAATAATTTGAATTGGCTTTTCAAAAGATTTGTAATATGGTTGAATGAAAAGGAAAGAACAGACATTCAAAATATTCTAAATAAATAACATTTCATACAAGTTCTCACGAAATTATATAATATTCAAATAAAACAAATACGAGAAACTGCAATTTTGCAATATTAATTATTATGAATAATTATTATTTATTACTTCTATTATGTAACCGCTATATTCAACTGTTACAAAATTTTAATTTACTTTTATCTAAAAAACAAAGTATGTATGTAAATATTTAATATACCAACATATAATTTATCTTTTTTATCTTTTTACATACATATATATATTTGTTTAAATACACACATTTCTCTTGGAACAAACATAATATGTGATTTACTCGCTCGGAACAGACTTTGTCTAGTGAGGCGGGTAAAAAAAAGAAAACAATGTAAATAACCGTGAAACTAAATAAACGCCCGGGTTGCCGGCACTGAAACTGAACTGAAACTGAAAGCTTATTAACTTTAATTCAAATTGCGGCGAGGACTTTTGTATTCATAAAGGTGTACATGTACATTTTAATTATTTTGTGGTTAATTTTTATATTTAAGTACAAAGCGTTGATTTTATATTTATAACTCCGTTGAGATCATATTTCTAACCATGATACAACGATTACTTTGAGACCTATAGGAGTTGTTATGAAAACTTCTGTTAAAGCGGCGAAAACTTACTTTACTGAACTCATATAATTTTATTTTTAGATTATTTTTTTATTGAATTGTAAATTATTGTTAATGTAAGTAATAATTATTGTACGCAACCATTACCCATTACTAACAAATGCATAAAAAAATTTTAAGCTTTTTTTTCATAGGAAGTAATTACTTTGTGGTTAGACATCATATTATAGAAAAATAAAACAAACACTTTGTATTTAACCACGAATTTATTATTTTATATATCGACCGGTTTTCTTCGACCAAGCTTCCTCAGGATATATTAATAACTGAAAGTATATCTAGTTATTATTATATCCTGAGGAATTGTGTTTATTTTTCCTGTGGAGGGGTGCAGACATACGTTCACCGTTTGTCCCATTTTCGACTGTTGACATTTAGTGTGTAAGAACGAGGGGCAGCATTATATGTTTAATAACGAAAGCAAAACAATCAGCGCATTGACATTTGATGTTTTTGAATTTTTGGATTTCACTCACTACTCAAACTACTTATCACAATATTCGATCCTTACAAAATGTATGAGGAAAAAAAATTTCTACATAACTTTTTTTCGTGAATTTTTCCGATGTTTTAATAGCTAATCTGCTATTAAAACATCGGAAAAATACAAGATGAAAGATCATAAAAATCGGTCCAGTCGTTCTTGAGTTATAAATGGTGTAACTAACCCGACTTTGTTTTATGTATTAAGATTATATAATGGGTTTCCACTATGAATTGTGTTTTAAAAATAGAAATATTTAAAATTAAGAACCTACTTACTTTTAAAGTCTTGTTCTCTATTTAAGTCGTATTTTATAATAATCAGTTTTCGTAATTAGGAAATAATCTAATAATCCATTTACAAACATGTAGCCTTGTGACCTTACATGCACAATGAATACACAATTCTCATGGCAAAAAATACAAAATTTAATATGTCATACATTAATGATCTGAAAATCTGTTTAACATCCACAATGATGTCGGCTTACCTCGTGAAAAATGCCCGCTTTGCATGCCAATCACGTTTGTTTGCCCGCAAATGGCGGTCTATCGGGGTAAACCTACTTTAGTACTTTGACCGGTATGTATGGATAATCTCTTTATAAATCTTTCTCTACCTCTGCTCGGCTGCTGTGCTCCGGATACAAAATTCATTAAAAATATATTACCTGCCTGCGCTGGGAAAAACTGTTTTTAAAGTTGGGAAATTATTTTCAATACAATGAAAACGTGCACTAGACAGGCTAATTGGTTCGGTTTAGGGAACAGCTCCTATAGGTCTCATAGAAATCATTGTATCTCTCTTATTGTCATGGTGAGAAAAATGATCTAAACGGTGCTAAAAAGAATAAACGCCACGCTTTATATTGAAATCTAAAAGTTAACCACAAAAAATTAATATGTACACCTAAAAACCAAAGTTGCGTTGCGTTTCGTTTCGTAGTTAAGGGCGGATATATATAGTTTCCATAAGCACTTAGGCCATAGACCCATTGTGCTATCTCCTATTTTACCTCATTACTTTGACAGTACCTCAGTCCCTTTTATAAAGTTCACCAGGATTGTCATTGGAAATGAACCTATGTCTTCTGGTTAGACAATGTGTCTTCCCAGGTCTCATTTCCCCTCTTCAATCCTCCTTGGTTCCCTGAAGATTCTACCAGGGAAGAGGGTTTCATTTCTCCTCTCCACTCCTTAGATCCCCGAAGGCTCCACGATGGAGAGTTCACCTCCCCTTGGTTCCCTAAAGGCCCCACAAGGGAAGAGTCCACTCCACCTTGGTTCCAGGAGGAAAAGCACTTCATCTCTCCTCTTAACTCCTCCTTAGTTCCCCTAAAGGCCCCGCGGGGGAAGAATTCACAGAGATGGCCTCATTTCTCCTCTTCACTCCTACATGGTTCCCTGAAGGCTCCACATGGGAAGAGGACATCATCTCTCTACTTCACTCCTTCTTGGTTCCACAAAGGCCCAGCGCTGGAAGAGTGCCCTTCCCCTTGGTTCCCTGAAGGCTCCACAAGGGAAGAGTTCATGGAGGAGACCTCAGCTCACCTCTCCATGGTTTCTCCTCTTGGTTCCTCCTACTAGCCCCAGGAAGGAAGTCCACAAAGGTGGCCTCAGCACTTTTAGGTTCCCAAAAGGCCCCTAGCTTTAGGAAATGGTCAAATTTTTTGTCCCACGAGTTACCAGGGAAATAGAAGGTCCACTCCAGCAGAGCCCTGAGTGCTGGAGTAAGGTCTAAATACTCCGAGATGCGACCTTGTTTCCCAGAGGCACCGTTCGTGACACTGTTCCCCAGGACATTCAGCCTAAGCACGGTAGCTCACACCTTGGTTTTGGATGGCTATTGCAGGTTTGTGTTTCCACTCACTGAGCGATGGGTTCGCCATACTCCTTACGCTGATTGAAACTTTGTTATTTATTATTTTTAACATGAAACGACAAAAAAATGAAATGACAATAACCTTTGTAATTCATTTTTGTAATGAAACATGAGTTTTTTTTATTAGAAAAAACTTAAGGGGAGCCAGTTTAAAACTTATCAATTAAAAAAAATTTGTTAAAAAAAGTAAATGTTTAAATTTAATAATAAAAGCGCATTTCATCATCTTTCGAAAACAGTTTTTATTTTTCGGATACATTTAGAAATGTTCCATTTATTTGTGTTTAATTGCAAAGTGGAAATAATCTGACCATCTGACAGAATATGCCAGAGGCAGGGGTTAATAATATGTTCGCGAGATACTTTTGTGGCACTTTTATAGAACAGAAAACAGCGATGGAAGTATGACAGTTTTTAAACACATTTAACGCAATTATGTAACAAGGACGAGCCACAAAATCGAATTTCAGTTAGTTTTACTAGGAACATATATTTACCAAATGGGCAAATGATTAGTATTTTTCAGCTGGTAATTTTACGAATTTCTTCAAATAAAGTGCTTCTGAATTAATTAATTTCATCGAAATTCCATTTTCATATTAAGTGCGCTTGATTTCCTTTAAATTATCATTTTATGGGGAAGCATAAATAATCAACTAGTGGCGTTATCAAACTCTATCGTTAACGATTACGACATTATATCGAACGTGTTATTTCATATCATGCATTTTTATCGAAGAGGAAATATTCTTCATTTGAACGGCGCGTCCCCGAAATATTGATTTCTCAACACTTTAATATGAGGTGATTCATGCTCCCAAAAATATAAATTATTTTGTTGCACAACGTAAAATTACAACTTGAGATGACTCACGCGGAAATAGAAATTATTGCATGAATTTAAAATATTGTGAAACCGACTGACCTGCGACTATAAAAGGTCTGCGAAGAAAGCAGTTGGCATTCAGTCTTCATCATCAGCGATCGGAATAACATCTCTACACAGTTACTACCTGAAGATCCTCGACATTGAAACGCTGCTCAATTCAAGACGTTAGTCTCGCCGACACCGGTTGGAACTTCAAGACGTCAGTCTCGCCATCACCTTTCGAGGCTCCAAGACGCAACTCTTTCACCTCAAGCACCCGATGGGATAATACCTACAAAACGCTGATGCCTGAGCCCTGACCATCTTGCTCCGGACTCCTAGCCCGGGGCCCTCTTGCCATCCTGCTCTGGGCTGCTAGCCCGGGGCCCCTTTGCATCGAGCCTTGCATCTCTCTGCCCTGATGATAACGCCGAAGCCCCATGGCCATCCTTGGGCTCCTTTGGACTTGCTGATTCTTACCAAGCCCTTGAAGTCGCTGCGCTACTCCTGACCATCCTGCTCTGGGCTGCTAGCCCGGGGCCCCCTTGCATCGAGCCTTGCATCTCTCTGCCCTGATGATAACGCCGAAGCCCTGGCCATCCTCGGGCTCCGTCCAACGCAGACCTACCTGATGATGACCCCGTCTATCAAATGATGACACCATTTAGAGATGCGTGCTATGCACGGCGACCGCCCTAGCCTGCTAGCGACCCACCGCCATGCAATGACAAGCCGGCTCACTTAAGAGTTGCTGCGACCACCCTAGCCTAGGATGCTAGCGACCCACCGCCATGCAATGACAAGCCGGCCTACTTAAGAGTTGCTGTGACCGCCCCCGCCTAGGATTCTGTTCCCATGGATACATAACAAACTCGAAATACACAACCAGCGTCCAGCGCAGCCTACATACTCCGATGCAAGAGCATTCCATCTCACGATGCGAGGCGGAAGATACCCAGCATGCATGCTTCGGTAACCAGATACTCTACTGCGGAACTTCAACAGCTGTCAAAGCGAGAATACATCTCTATCAAGACATTGGAATTGTCAGGCGTCTCTGTGTACCGGCGCTTATTGTTTACAGTTTTTGTGCAGGCCTACGGGTCTTGTACAGACATATTTTATGTATACGAAAGTTGATGTTGATGAAATATTTTTTCTAAAAATGTAGCCATTTTGGTTCTGAATATATGTACCAGTGGCAGTTCTTCATAGTGAAAGGTCCCCACCAGTTACACCCGAATCCTACTAAAGGAAATAAAAGTCGATGCTTTGTCTTCTCCAAAATGAATGAATTCTTTAAACATTAAATTAATTAACATTTGCAGAAATAAAATACAAAAAAATATTCCGGATGATTTTAATAAGACCCGACGCGCGTATAGCGAATTTCTCAGTGCGCAGAAGCTACTGCGCAATTGGGAAACAATCCGAGCTATCCCGTAAGGCGTTCTGGTTAATTCCTTGCGTTTCTTTCGCGATCGTGTGCAATCCGCCAGAACCGCGTACGCGCACTCGTGTGTGAATCCACATACCGTGGGGACCATCCAATAAATCCCCACGACAAATTTCTGAACCATTTGTTTCGAGTGGGAATCGCTCGCGTTCAAATTAAGTTCGATAATAATCTTAATCTCTGTGATTTATAGACATTTTATATTATTTTGTGTTTAGATATCCGATTAGCATGATTAGACCATCAATAATTTTTTTTGAGTTATTTTATGGAATTTAGATCCAAACTAAAAACTCACTTTTTCAAATACTCATTTCCATAAATTCGTCATTTGATTTAACTTGATTTAAATTTCGTAATTTTTATTTTTTATTTCTGTTTATGTATACTCTAATAATTGTTTATATCCACGAATATATACTATTTTATTTGCTATTCCCTACAACTATTCATGAAAAAGTCAAAATGCTATTGATCTACCTACCAATAGACTGTCAGTGATAATCTAACACCTCAATCTGGGGGCCAAGTCTCTAACTTTTATTGTTTACTAACAGCCTGTTACTTAACATTAATTACGTCACAAAATTCCGCATTACGAAATTAATAGAGACTACAAAAAATAGCGTTAAGGTCAAAATACGTGTTTGTGACGTAATTAATGTTAAGTAACAGGCTGTTAGTAAACAATAAAAGATAGAGACTCGGCCCCCTGTTTAATGTTGTGCGGTGAATCATCTTAATACGGTAAAGATCGGCGATTAATTTCAATAATTTATTTAAGATATCCATACGTTTTCGTAAATCCGATAATTTTGCATCCATGTAAGTAATATTATGTAAAAACTTCCTTCTTCTTCTGGCGCTGTGTATGATTCTGGCGAAAGTATGACATGTATAAGATGTGTAGAAGTATTTTTAAATGTAAATACTTATATGTTAGTTATAAATCTCTAACTTTAAGTCATGATTGTAAACATGTATGTCATTGAGTTCAGTTTTAGGTTAGCATTTATATGTCTTAGTCATAAGCCACTAGCTATAAGTCTTAGATGTAAGTCACTAGCTATAATTGTAAATCTTAGTTATAAGCCAGTAATATTATTATTTTATGTATTTATTTGTACAGCGCCCTTGAGGTGATTTTTCGCGAAAACGGCGCTATATAAATTAGCCAAATATTATTATTATTATTATATTGTACGGGTGTTGAGATTACGGTACAGTTCGTAAAAAATGTCGAAAGAGGTGCTCGAGCCGCCACTAAATTGTACACAATCTTTTTGCAAAGCACATATTATGTAGAATGCTTTATTCATGTGTTGAATGATGATATCCATTCCTACGCAACAATATTTGTTTACAAACAAACTAATATTTTCTCAAGGCTTTTATAAGAATTCGATTACCACAACAATAGCAAGCTTTTCCACCCTAAGACTCCTGCTATTGTAGATTAATCGACTTAACCTTCAGAGCACTTCAAAGGGTTAAGTGATCGCCCGATGTATGTTTACGAAAATATAATTCTTCAATGAACGGCGGAAGAAGATAAATTGATTCTGAGAGTGAATAGAAGCCTCCCCATAAACACTTAAGGGTGGAAAAGCAAAAAGCCCTTACAAACAATCTTTCATCCCTGAACTCGAGTGTCTTAAAATCGAGGAGGATGAACGAAATCCGGATTTGAAAGATATCACTTTAAACTGTTTATTTTTAGAATCCATCCATCAAAGTTAAACTGTTGAAAGGTTGCGATGATGGACGGGATGATTAAAGTAGTCATTTAGTTAGAATTTTTACAATGGCATCATTTATAATTAAAACTACTGCTTGTCTGGTGTCCGACATCGACAGCAATTTATTACACTGGTCAACAATGGTTTTGTTGCCCTTGATATGAAAGTGGTTCTGAATCATTTTATGCCTACAATTTATGAAACTATGTACGATTTTGGAATATTGGCTCTAGTTTTTATTAAAATCTTCATTTTCTTATTACACTACAAAAATCAAAATGAAATTACTAGTAAATTCTTTAATTTCAATTTTTATTGAAAATAAATGACTAATTGTTCTGTTTTAGTGTTTAATTAATATAAGTAAAAATAAAAAGAGAGAAACTTTACAAAGCATATGTTATACTTCAAAAAAACATCTTTCGTAAGCTTTTCTTACATATTTTTTGGGGGCAATCTCTTTGCAGTAGTCTGCCTTCATGCGATAGTCCTAACTACCCCGATATCTTTCCTCTATCACTTTTAAGTCCTGGTGGAAGCGCTCTCCCTGTTCCTCAAAAAAATTTCCACCACCAACACAATCAGTAACAACTTTTATTAAATTTGTAGCTTTCATTAATGTCCGAATTTGAGAACTATCGATTATTCCGGCTTTTAACTTTTCCATACTCTTCTTCTTCTATGCAGACTTTGTTTACTGCGGCCCGGAACAGCTCCACGGTAGACTGGCCAAACCACTGTCTCAGGTTTTTCAACCATGAGGTTCTCCTTCTTCCAGGGCCCCGTCTTCCGGCAATCTTTCCCTGCATTATGAGATGCAGGATCTCATACTTCTCTGGATGTCTCATCACGTGTCCAAGATATTGAAGTTTTCGAATTTTTATAGCTTTAATTACTTCCTTTTCTTTATTCATCGGAACCATAACATCTTCGTTTGTAACCCTGTCCATCCAGCTTATTTTAAGTATTCTTCTGTAGATCCACTTCTCGAATACCTCAAGTCGCCTAATTAGTTCTTCAGTAAGCGTCTATGCTTCCATTCCGTAAAATAATATCGAAAACACGTAGCATCTGACCATTCGCATTCGTAATCCAAGGTTGAGATCATGACTGCAGAACATTTTTTTCATGCGGATAAAGGTTGCACGAGCTTGCTCAATGCGGCATTTGATTTCATCTGAAGGATCCTATCTATCATTTACATTGCAGCCCAAGTATACAATACTCTGTACCTTCTCTAGTTTTGTTCCAGCAATATAAAGATTTTTATCCAATGCGTTATTTTTGCTTATGGGCATGTATTTTGTCTTATTTATGTTCAGTTCCATACTCGGCTTAGGAAATGTTTTACAAATGTATTTAAAGCATTCTTCTTCCTTGTCCAACGCTTTAACGAACTATTCATTATACCTAACTTGATACATAGTGGCGGAAGTATGATTTTTTCTCTACTTAACAACGTCTCATTTATTACATTGGCTTTACCATCATTAAGGAGTCTCCACATCAGGCAGGCGGGGGGGGGATCACATGATGTCTGTATGCGCGAAATAAAGTCGCAGAAAGCGAATTTCACCAAAAAACTAAACACTTATTAATAACTCTAGTTCTGAAGAGCCAACTTACACTGTTACACACTCAACATGCCCATTAACAACTCCATATGCCCATTACCCCCAGCCCCCTACCGCTGCCCACATATTTCATACATTTCAACCAATTTACACAAAACCTTGACAAATTATGCCTAAAAACCTTCCATGAATCACACTATCTATTGGTGAAAACAGCATGAACATCCGTTGCGGAGTTTAAAAGATCTAAGTGTACAGACAGCAAGAGCGGCTTTACTTTATACTATGTAATGATGATATAAGATATGCCAAAATCATAAAAAACAGAGCCAATTCAGCACTTTCATGAATGTATCCGTAAACTCGGTACTTGAAAGTATAAAAATCCG
Organism: Limnephilus marmoratus; assembly: GCA_917880885.1. NCBI lineage: Eukaryota > Metazoa > Arthropoda > Insecta > Trichoptera > Limnephilidae > Limnephilus > Limnephilus marmoratus. The sequence continues at coordinate 8,951,714 of OU862924.1, forward strand.
CAGAGATATTCAGGGCAACAAAACAAAATCATTTTTTGTTGAGCTGTGTTCAACAATCACCATTCAAACAATCCTTCCTAAGATAGATTCATTAATATCTACTTGAAACATCTTATTTGTGGGTGTGTTTATAGTTTGGCGTGCATATTAACAACATCCTAATAAAATACCCAAAACATTTACTTTTATCTGATTGTATCTCTTTCAATTGAAATTGTGGTGAACGTATGTATGTCTTAAGGTACGAAAGAGACATGCGTGTATGAGTGAGATAGGGTGTGATTGTTGTCCATTCGTTCTCTCTTTTTTTTAAATTGCCGGCAACCCTGGCGTTTATTGAAATAAAATTAACATATACAAACAAGTAAGCAACCCGCCTCACTAGACAAGGTCTGTTCTGAGACGGGTACATATAAAAGCATATATATACACAGACATACACACATACACATATGTATACGCATGCATGCACATAATCATGAAAACATAAGTATACAGAATCTAGATAAAATTATTGTAAATTGTTGTTGGTTATAGTGGGACGTACAAAGTAAACAAAGTGTTTTCTTGAAATTAATAAATTACTTGGTTTTTACCACTTTTATTGTTTAACCCTGAAGAAGTCAGCTTTGCTGACGAAACATGTCGGTTTTATAAACAATAAAAGTGGTAAAAACCAAGTAATTTATTAATTTCAATCATAATGGTGCCACAAAATAAGTTTGCTCTGTTAGAAAAAGTGTTTTCTTTTTATTTATTTAAAATGTCAAGTCACAATTTGTTTGCTTCTTTTGAAAAAAAATAAAAAATAAAAAGAATTATTGTAAATTGTTCATGGAATGTACATAGTCATGTCATCTTTACCCACAAGCTTCCTAGAAGAACCATATTTTACACTAATGAGTAAACGTAACTAGGCTACCCATGACTTATTATTGTATCTACATCTTGTACTGAGATCACCATCAAGGAATCTGGATCCATTGTAGATTGGAATCCAGAATATCAGATGCCGCACACGATTATCACATAAATTAACGTAAATCTAAAAACGTTTTCCCAAAAACAAATTACACGTTTATTTTAGGTGCTACCGTGAAGCAAACCATCTGAAAACAAAATTTTGCAATAAATCCAGATAGAAATTCTTCATCAGGATATTTTTTGGTTTCTGTTTACATGGAGCCATCTATACCAATTACTCCTCTACGTTTCGATGCTTATTTAGCATTCACGGTTCGATAAATCGGCTGTTTCATTAGCCACTTGCAAAAGTCCAGCTGTAAATTGTAAATTGCCAGCTCGGCATTATCAACTGTTGTTTATTACGACTCCCACAAACCACAATACGACCAAACACCACACAAATAATAATATAACAACGGTTTACAAATAATGCTACAGAGTGTTACTAATAAGTTTATCCTAAATTATATTGATACACATGGATCAATGGTTACATGGTAAAGGGCAGAAACTTTGTGCTGATATAAACACCGCCAATGAGCAGCAAATAGTACTAAATAGCATATTTTGTTTTTTTTTTGCATCAGCAACGTGTCATGGCAATTGAAATTTATTTTTGCAATTGTAATAGAAATTAATATTTTTTTTAATTTGGAAAGTGTACCTACCTAAGGCATGGATTTGAGACATCCATTTTTTACCTGAACCACCTCTTAAGAGTCCCAATTGCTCCCGGCTGTAGGAGCCAGTGAAACTATGGCATCCCCTGTCGATATATGTTGTGAGGCTGAAGGTAGTGGGGAGAGGAAGGAGAGGGGGAAATAAAGGTGGCTCTTCAGATCTGGTCACCAAACACGGCTAAAGCCATTTCATGCAATTATGAATGGTGGTTTTACGCCTGAACGATACCCGACCTTCGGATTGTGAGTGGAGAATCTTATCCCTCGACCATAGAGACCGTCTTTGATGCATTTTTGTGTTTTTTTTATAAATAATTGTAAGTGGGTTCAGTTAAAAAATGTATCAGGGTACCTACAGGTAAATCATTTTAAAGAGATTTTAGGACTACTTTGGGGTATGAAGAGATTATGGACGGGTCTTTCAAACTGGTTTAAATCTGTTTGGGGTACAGTTTGAATACTATCGGTGTGGACGAATACATTTTAATAACAATAATCATATATTCCAGAAGGTATGCAGCAATACATTCCATAAGGAGTAATATAATAGCAAAAAGAACTAAAGACAGATACATAGAATAAAAAACAGATAAGTAGTAAAAAAAGCGAAAAATTAAGCAGAATTCCTTTTTTTGGTATGGATCGCAGCACAAATAAAAATAAATAAATTCCAGTCCATCCTGGAGTTCCCACATTTCTCATGAAATAGAATTCCAAAATGAATTAGATGAAATTTCTTCTCCGACAATAACAAGCTCTCTTCTCCGACGATGAAGACAACGAACATATCATAATTTATATTTGAAATACCGCTGAAAATTGTTCCATGACAACTCAACAAAGTGGCATTTCAACTTTCAACGTCCCTTTGAAAAGTCATTAAAAATTATAAAAAGGAGTCCATAACCAAACCTACCGTAATCTATGTAATCAAGTTGTTTTTTCATCACTTTTAATGAATTTTCGAAGCACTTACATATTTTGAAAGATTGTTTAACTGTCCGGTCACCAATTTGAAACGCCTCTAATTATTTCAATAACTCTACAAATGTACCAAACAGTGTTCACGTTGTAGGTGTTCCTCGGTAAAATATGGAAACAAAATTAACAGTGCCAATATAAAACCGAAAATAAAATGAAATAAACAATAAAATTATATTACATAAAAAACAAAATTAAATCTAATTTCTAGTTCAACACACACAGTATAGCAGAATATAAATTATAGAAATAGAAATAAAAATAAATAATAAATAATAATAAAATAATTATTTCAATCGGAATTCAAATTAAAGCCAATCTTAATATTAAAACTCAGGTACAAAATAAAATCAATACAATTAAAATAAAATCTATTCAAAATAATAAAGGGGGTTAAAACTAAGTAATTTTACATTTAAATTAAATCACTGGAAATAATATAATAATCGTCGGATGGAATTAACTTTAATGCCCAGTAGATACTAAAAACTAGCAATGGACAATAGCAATTTGTTATTTATGGTTTCAAATGTATTTAAATTGTTATATTTGTGGCATACAGTTTTACTGACACTTTGTTATTTTTGGAAAGACAATAGAATCAATAATTATGTTTACTAATACTAAAGGTTTCAGATAAACCGAGATAAAAACAGAATTTCCTGCTAATCAAACTAAATCAATAAAGTAAAGTTTTCCTTGTAAAAGATCTTGATGTTCGCAACATTGTGTTCACATTAGGGTAGCCGTATTGTCAAGCATATTATGGTATCTGAATGAAATGTAAATAACGTATCATGTTTACACAACGAGATGCTGTAGATTCTGTAATGTTATTAGAACAAAATTGGATTCTGTTTCCGACTGTAAACAAATAAATGCCAAGCCGTAATTCCGGCCTGATTCAGGGACATGTTCGAACGGAGTTACAAAATTTTGGATCAGGAGAACATAAATCGTACGCAGGTAAAATCAGGTGGGACAAAAACCGTCAATGTAAAATCTTATTATTTTGTTATTTGTTTATGTGTCACAACTGCCGGATTCAGTGGAATCATTGCATTCCCCTTTTTAGAATATTGTGTGACAGAAAGAAGTCATCATCATCATCATCATCATCATCATCATCATCATCATCTTCTACCCCTTATGCTATTCGGGTCGGGGACCCATTGCCTCGACAAGGCCCCTCCATACGTCTCTGTCTTGTGCTGATTGTTCGGCCTCTGTCCATGGTAGACCCATCCTCTCCTCACACAGTTTCTGAAGTTGCCTCGTCCAACTGTGTCTGGGGCGGCCCACTGGATGTCTACCCTCTGGAATCGCACTCAGTATCTTCCTCAGGAATTCGGTCTTCAGACATTCTTAGTACATGCCCAAGCCACCTCAGTTGCGATTTTTCAATGAAGAGTAGCAATTGTTTAATTTTTAGATCATCTCGGATCGTCGAGTTTCTTATATGATCCCATTTCGTAACTCCTGCCACTCCTCTCAAGTACCTCATTTCGACAGCTTGGACTCTAGAAAGAAGTGCAGAAGGAATTATAATAGTTAGAACGTATATGACTATTCTGAACTACTTATTTAAAGGAAACAAGCAAGTACTTAGTAGCATACCTACTTTAATGCTAATAATATTTTTGGGTATGATGGTTCAGATTTTCTCGGCCAAAAGCATTATCGTGATTAAATTTTTGCGTTTCCTTCTCCTTCAGCTAACGTTTCGTACAGCATTACATTGTCCATCATCAGGGCAGATGTGTAGTTTGTGGTAAAGTGTGTGTTAACGTAGACGTGATGAAACACAGTGGTACAAGCGTTAATCCTCTTAATATGGATTTTGCGTTTATTTTTAGTATAGTCTTCTAATATAGGATACCAAGAATTACAAGTCTTAGCCACGTTACTTCGTCCATATTAGGATAATTGGAGATTTTGTGACTTTAAGTTTCCTCCATAATTCGGCGTGTGTGATGTAATTTGGGCCCTTCCAAACACTTTGGGCTCAAATCCGATGAAATATTATTATTAGCATTCAATGTCTTAGACAATGTGTAGTGAAAGCACCTAATATTATAAGCACTGCAGTATTTGCCCAAAGAAAAATTTCTATCTTTTTCGTAAAAGATTGACTGAGCTCTTCGGGATTTGGAAGTTTTCAAAATCTCAATACGATTGGCGGAATTTCGCAAAGCAAATTCGGATGGTGTTATCTTTGAACAGTTCAATCTATCATGAGATTTTCTGTTCAATGTTCTTTATAAAATGTGTTTGGCGACAAACCTAATGCCAACGCATTTGTCCATTGAAAATAGCAAAAGCAATTAAAGACCTTTTTCGAATTTTTCTTAAGATTCTTCACAATAAAGAAGTAAATAAAAATATTTAAGAAATTCACATTTTAAATTTGTCTTGGCGGCATCTGCCCATCTACTGCGTGACGGGCCGTATCGAGGGGGAACGGTTTAGGGAGGCTTTTGACCTCTCCATCCGGACTCTCTCAACCCACCGCTTTTCACTGTAGTTGGAGGGATAGATTCATACTTCCGTCACTCTTGGACACGCCAACCCTTAGATTTCTACCAACCTTTCGTAACCTATTTCTTCCCAGAACTTCCACTCACCAAAAATACCCTCCACACAGCATCCCTTATTTTTTTTTATTTTTTTATTTTCTTTATTAGGAACATTTACAGGTTTATAACTTTACATGCATTAAAAAATCACAAATTACAATACTTAGGTTATAAACCCAATAACGAATGTTCACATCATGCACCAATAATAATTAAAAAATCTATAATTATAAAGTTTTTTTTTGTTTAGCTTAATAATATATAGTTAGGAACTAGATATGTCTAGGGATAACCTAGCTATACTGTCTAGTATATAAAGATAAAGGTACAGACAAGATAAGATAAGATAAAAAACAGAGTAGAAAAATAACTAAATGTATAAACATATATTATAATAATAATGAAAATTGAAAAACACCAGACGTAATGTCGAAAGCGTTATATGTAAATATATATATAAAAATATAAGGAAAAGAAAAATAAAAGGGAAATGAAAGTAAAATATTAAAATAAAGTGTTCCAGTTTTATGTTAGATTGAATAAGTATTTTTAAATAAGATAATTACAAAATAAATTAAAAAAAAAATTAAAAACACCGGACGTGTTTAAAAGTAGAGTCATGAGTTATAGGTTAGTTATAGGTTATATTATGAGTCATAGGCTCTGAGGGATGCGTGCGTGGTTAATTTTGAGGAAAACGAATGGCGGGTCCTTTACTTGTTTATTTTGCGAACTTTAAAAGATAACATGACGTTTACAACGATTTAACAAGTGTAACCTAGTGGATTGACTCAATTGCAGCACCCCGCTCTTAATGTATTTGGCACTTATGCGTGTTAGTTACATTTTTGGGGGGAAAGGCACTACTGGCAATTTCAGTCACGGGCTGCCTCTGCTCCTTTGACTTGACAATCACGTTGATCAATCGACACGCCGCGCCGCGCCTGTTTGCTATCCAGCATAAATAGACCAAACCACCCACCTATCCAGTTATTTGCCAACACCCAACCCACGCACTCCTCCGTGTTCCCGGCAGTTCACCCGCCTAATAGCCGGGACACACCTGGCGGCACCGGAGGGCGTATTTCTACTGCCGAGGATGCATGCCTCGTACTGAACACGGGTTTGGAAAGGGAATTGGCATTACAAACCTGTGCACAATAGGATGCCGCTTGCCTTCTACTAAACACGGGTTTGGAGGAGAAATAGCGTTTATGTTGCCTCCTATTGAACACGGAAAAGGACGTGCGCCACCGGGCCGCGCCGTGTGTCGTCCGTGTGTTGGACGTCGCACGGCGAGAAAGTAGCTAGTAGTAGACCCAGGATCATTCAGGGGGTCCGAGGAAAATTAAAATTGAGTTGGGGTCCCTGAACAAAGTCAGGGGGTCCGCGCAAGATTTAATATAATTTTTTTTTGAAATATAACACATTTTTATTAATATGGGAGTTATGTTAAGTTACTAAAGCTTATCAAATTAGTGCGCCCCACGGTTGAATTTGGCAGCCACCTCTGGTCTAGAGCTCCAAAATACCTGAAAAATACCCTCGACTCTGTGCAGAAACGGGCGGTCTGTTTAATAGATTTTCCCATCTTAACAGACGGATTGCAATCTTTAAAGCACAGGCGTCGGGTGGGAATGCTGTCCTTGTTCTACCGGTAATACAATGGAAGATGCTACGAGGAACTACCATTATTGATCCCTTGGGCACCGGTGCATAGTCGGGAAACACGCAAACGCGTGCCCAACATTTGTACACGATTGACATTTGTCACATGAGAACGGGTCGTTTCTTCGACTCGTTTTTGTGTTCAACAGCTCGGCTGTGGAATGATTTGCCGGCCTCTATGTTTCCTCCTTCCTACAACATGGGTCTCATCAAGACCAATGTTCATTCCCTCCTCTCCTCAAAAATACCCTCCACACAGCATCCCAGATGACATAGGCCCTGAGGGAAATCATTTTCTTCAGGGCCTCCTGTGTGGAGTTAATGTAAAAAAAAATAAAAAATCAATATAATATACTCCAGGTGAAGAGTATTCATCAAATTTTCGTAGCCTTGGACAAAAAGAAGTATATTTTTTGGTTTTATTATATTATTGTTATTGTTTCATGAATAATAATATAAATGAAAGTGTTAAACTGCGTTTGTTGCAAAAATTTTGCTGTTTAAACAAAACTTGGGAACTTATCATGGCGGGGGGGGGAGGGAGGGATCCGTGAGACAAAAGAATTTGGGAAAGGGGTCCGTGGGCCAAAAGAGTTCTAAATAAATACTGTACTGCAATCGTGAGAGAGTCCGCACGGCCTCCACTGGCACTGGGATCGGGTGCGGGCACGGTGCAGTCGCGGCCCGGCAATGTGTGGTGGGCGGTATGGGGTATGGGGAAGCACGTCATGTTATTACTCCTGTCGGGATACGCTGATGACAAATACTTCATAAAACACGCTAAACCAAGCTGCTTCATACAGAATTCAGCGCCTTGTGTCTTGTCTCTTCGGCGGTGTTATGCCGGAATTATTAATTAACGTTTGAAAGTAAAAAGACGGCAGTTCTTAATTACAAAGGGCAACATTTTTGATGAATTATGAATCTTTGAAGAAAATTATTAAATATCATTGAAGAAGAAGATAATAATAATAATCTTAACGAAAATATGAAAGAGAACAAGACACAGAAAAAGATAATGGTCGCAACTGGGACTCGAACCCAGAACCTCTCGTCTTTATGTGTCTCTTTCACATTTTCGTTCAGATTATTATTATCTTCTTCTTCAATGATATATATATTTTTTTTTTTACATAAGCTCCACACAGGAGGCTCTGAGGAAAATAATTTCCCTCAGGGCCTATGTCACCTTTGGGGATGCTGTGTGGAGGGTTTTTTTTAAAGGAAAGGAAGGAGAGGAGAGTTCTGGGAAGGAAAAGGGTTTAAGGGGTGGGTAGGAATCTGGGGTTCAGTATGTCCTGGTCATCCGCCTTCAAGACCTAGACAAACCTCACCCCATGAACCCGGGCACCCCTGCTAAATCACCAAACGTAGCGAACCACTTTGACCTATGGCAGAGGTGTTGGTTATCCAATAAAGGTTCCCGGGGCAGCGGTACCCATTCCCGCCTCCCAAATTATTATATGATGGGAATAACCTTCAAAAGTTATAAAAAGAGAGTTTTTCTTATAAATTTGAAAATTATTCAAGTTTTCGATTTAGTTAGTTACTCGTATATAGGTTATTAAATACGCATATTAGAATTTCACTTTTGTTTCCTTTATTGAATGATTTTTTTTCCACGCATAAAAGGTTTTTTTTAGATTAGCTCCACGCAGAAAAGGTTTTTTTTATATTAGCTCAACGCAGAAAAGGGTTTTTTTTACATTAACTCCACGCAGAAAAGGTTTTTTTTTACATTAGCTCCATGTAGAAAAGGTTTTTTTTACGTTAGCTCCACGCAGAAAAGGTTTTTTTTACATTAGTTCCACGCAAAAAAGGTTTTTTTTACAATAGCTCCACGCAGAAAAGGTTTTTTTTTACATTAGCTCCACGCAGAAAATGTTTTTTTTTACATTAGCTCCACGCAGAAAAGGTTTTTTTTACAATAGCCCCACAGGAAAATAATTCCCCTCAGGGCCTATTTCGTCTTTGGGGATGCTGTGTGGAGGGTCTTTTTAGGAAAGAAAGGAATTAGGGAAGGAAAAGGGTATTAGGGGTGGGTAGGAATCTGTGGGTCAGTGTGTTAAGGACCGACGGATGTATGAATTCATCCCTTCTACTGTGGGGCAGGGCGATGTTCCGAGAAAGGACGACTGGAGAAGTCAAAGGGACCCCTCTCTCCCGATCCGGCCCGCTATGCTGGTGGGCAGACCCGGATCCGGACAAACCTCACCCCATGAACCCAGTCACCCCTGCTAGCGAACCACTTTGGGATGACGTATGATTGTTTGAATTAAGTGCAAAATTAACTCATTTCCCGACGCCCGATCGAGCTGCAACTCGCGCAGATAAACTCGTTGTCGATGACAATATATTCAGTCAATTTTCGTTGGCAATCTCGAACACATACGCAGACATATTGGCATATCTCTGAAATTCAATAATATTACAGCACTTAACCACTCGGGCCTTGGCCATATTTTGACAGAGGGTCAAAATATTTCCGCTTCACAACAAATAAATGGAATATTTCTGAACGTATCCGAAAACTAAAAACTGTTGAAAGACTATAAAATTCACTTTCATATTTTATAAATTGAAATAAACATATTTTTTTTAATTTAAAAATGTTGCATGCAAACACAAAAATGTTTTAAAAATGCCCAACCAAAATTACTGATAACAAAAAAGAATGTAAAAAATAAATACACGTAAAATGTATTTAAAGTAAAAAATGTAAAAAATAACATACACGTCTTATTAGATAAATTTATTATTAACGTTATTTTCACCTCACTTTTTTGTCGTTCCATGTAAAAATAATTAATTTAAAAAATCCCATATTTCTTAAAAAAAATTCGAATCCCAAAGATGACAGGCCCTGAGGGACTTTTTTACTCCTATATGATAATAATTTAAAAAAAAAATGTGCAGTGTTATTTCTTAAAGGCATTGATCAAAAGTAGTATGGTTTTCGTCGAGATCCGCAAATGTGAATGGTAGAAGTAGTCGGAGACGCCCGAGAAAGACATGGCCCAACCAAGTGGATCAGATACTTGAGTCGGGCCATGTCAAGAGTCAGAATAATAGAAGAGCATGTATGAGACGATTTAAGAATGTGAACGAGGCAAGGAGTGTGTGCCAAGACCGAGTTGTTTGGCGTTCCATCCTCTCTGCCTACCCCTGCGGGGAAACGCCGTGATGGTTGGTTAGTTAGTTAGTATGATTTTCCCAGACAGGAACCTCGACATTTACGACTGCGATTTCACCAATTTATTTAATTTTGAATCATTTAAACAGGTATGCCAATCAAAAATATATTTCTTATTAGAAGTTCACCGAGGGAGAATGAGCATTTTTTTACAAAATTTTGTTTTTTTTTTTAATTCACGCATTGTTTCTGCTAGGCTTCGTGTGGTGATAGATATTATTTAAAAATATTCAGGACCCGGCATGCGTTGCAATGCCACTCAAAGAAAAAAATTGAATGTAATTCACACGCGATAGACGTGAAACTAGAAAGTCGCTAGATGTCGCTTTCTTTTGCCTGTTTATTTTATAGTGGTTTGAAGATTGGATATTGATTTACAAAACAATAATGTTTATTTTCTTTGGATTTCGTAGGATTCGAACCTCCGTCTGCTGGATTTCTCTGGCGCTGAGATTTGAGACGCACTATACCGCTGCGCTATGGGACGCGCTCGGCGAGGCGCGAATTTACGCAATATATTCCGACGACCCGTAAAAAAACTCAGCGGCCAATAAGCGCAGACCTATCGTCGTTTCCGTTTCATATTCAATTTGGGAGGCGGGAATGGGTACCGCCGCCCCGGGAACCTTTATTGGATAAAAAACACCTCTGCCATAGGTCACCCCGAGTGGTTTGCTACGTTTGGTGATTTAGCAGAGGTGCCCGGGTTCATGTTGTGAGGTTTGTCTAGGTCTTGAAGGCGGATGACCAGGACACTGAACCCCAGATTCCTACCCACCCCTTTAACCTTTTACCTTCCCATAACTCACCTCTCCTTCCTTTCCTTAAACAAACCCTCCACAGAGCATCCCCAAAGATGACATAGGCCCTGAAGGAAATTATTTTTCTCAGGGCCTCCTGTATGAAGCTCATGTAAAAAATATATATATCTCAACCAATAGGAGCCTTGAGCGCAGTTTGATGCTTCGCAGTTGCCGTAGTGCGTCATTTCCATTTTATCCGAATTTCAAATCACTCTAACGGGGCTAAGGAAGTTGCACTTCAAAAAGGGTTTAGGTTTAATTCTGAAAACGAATAAATCAGTATGTTTTCCGACGCGTGAGCCGGTCATATAATGCTGCCCGTGTGAGAACCTTGGATTATCTCTGCTATCCTCTAGTGCTATTACATCTCCCTTGCAATCTCTCCCTTTACCCCTCCCTCGTCCCTCACCCCTCCCCTACGTACTTTACCTTTCCCATGCTTCCCCGTTACCACCGACGTTTCCTTCCCTCGTTCCACCTCCCGTGAACCCTCTTCCTGGATTCCTCTCCCACTCGCCATTTCCTACCTATCGCTTAACTATATGAAATAATCACAAAAAATCCCTCTGCAGTTATTTTTCGTAGAGACATCCTTTTCCTAAACAAAATGAGTAATTTAATTACATTCCCAAATTCCGAGTATCTCCGGTGCCGAGTTTTTTATTCCACCTAAAAGAGAATACATAAACACAAATTTCCAATTACAGCTTAATCCATTTGCTTAACAAAAAACTCAACATTTCCTTCGACAGAATTGAAAGAAAGAATAATACATAGATCATTCGACTTCTTCAATACTTAAAAAGCGACGCAATACAACAAGTGCAACATTGATTTCCTCGTGAATTTTTAATTCGTGTTGATTCTGCACTCTCCTATCAGAATCCGTCGTTCTTGGAGAGCTTGGCACACTGCCGTGGCAGTAATCCCGTCTTGAGAGCCTCTAAGTGGGGTTCTTCTCCCACCAGGCACCAGGATAGCAGCAAAACGAGGAGATGGTATTGTTCTCTTTACAACCGCGGTGAGTGCAAAATACTGAGACTTTTCAATCGAACACATATTGTGTGGCGTTTTGTGGGGAGGATGAAGTATATATACTTTGTAGAGTGTAGTCATAAATCTATTGTGATTTGCGACCCTCAATAACTTTTATGTAAAGATGAATTCACGTATCTATACAATATAAACGATAATGGATGATCTTCGTTGTGTTGTAGTCTATGCATTCGACTCTGATTCGGGATATTGGGACTCGATTAAAATGTGCTAATTCAGCTAAATGGTATGGGAAATAATATGGGGCAAATTTTGAAAACATATTAATTAGAAACATTAATTTAAACACAAGGTGTTGATTCCTGATTATTTGGAGTAAAAAATGTAAACGAAATTTTGTTTGTTTGTTAACAATTTTTTTTTTTTCAAAAATTTTCTACAAAATCAAACAAATTCTTCCGCGTGTCGTCCCTGGTCACTCAGCCTAGTAACTGCCCAACCTCGTATCCCGCCCCCAACTGTGCAAAACTTTTTAATGTTTTTATGGAAAAAAAAAACATCAAACACATCACCGGAGATAAAAATTTTATTTACATTTTTTAACCCAAATAATGTCCGGAATCTCTGGTTAAAGTAAGTCAAGTACGAACATTAACATTGTGTATATGCATATGTGTATAAATAAGACCACCATTGAATTTTAATATTCAAAAGTTTACTGTTAGCAACCTATTTCTAAAGTTTTACAGGAAGTTATTTTTTTTGTTTTTCATTCTCACTTAATGTCAAATAACTAATTGTCTCAGCACAGGACCACCTAGTGAGGAGGACTAAAAACAAACAGATGAAATATTTATGTACATTATCATATCTTGTAATTCTCATCAAACCTGTAATTAAATAGTCACTAATAAAATTAAAAATAATAAAAAAAGATGTTGTATGAAGGCAATGCATCTGTAGTTAGATTAGGTTAGGTTAGGTTGTCTTTAAGTTGTTTTCGAGCAAATACAATTAAAAACTTTAATTTAAAATATTTTAACTTACTTCAACATCTTCTTTTAAAATAAAATTTGGAAAATGCAATGCACATCATTGTTAACTATGGGTTTATATTTGTAGTTTCCTGGTAGGTCACTTAGGCTTTTTTATTTACTTCTTCAGTTTATTTATTTATTTATTTATTTGCTTATTAAGACATACACAGTACATTATAATACAGATTAGAAGTGTGTTAAATTAAATTATTACATGGTTATGTACCTATTACGTAAGTCCATAGAATGTCATTTGGTAATTATGCCTGAGATATGAACCGGTCTAGTAACTTAATTATTGAATGAATGAGTAATAATAATAAAAAGGAAGAAAAAAGGGGGGGGGGATAAGGAGACATTTTAAAATCAAGAATTATGTGCTCACTAATTGTAATTGACTGATTAAAGTTTAATGAAAAGTTAAGTGTAAATTATTTTAAAATAATTATATCACGCCAAGAAATTTAATAAATTAGTTTTGTATGTTTGCAAGGAATCATGAAAAATGTCTAAGTGTAGTAATTTTTCATAGTGGGTATAAGTTATGATTGCGCGAGTAATTGGTGAGTTACTCGCTGCATTAGTGTTATTGGATTCTATATGAAAAAGAGAAGTGTGCCTGGTACGCCTCATTGGGACATTTAAACCAATAGTGGATAGCAATTCAGGACTATCTATTTTATTATTTAGCAGGTTATACAGAAACAGCAGATCTGATAATGTGCGTCTTTTTTGTAAACTTAACATGTTATTTGTAGTTTTATTGTATTTCTTGAATAAATATTTAGAGAATTTATTCTGTATACTTTCTACTATATCTATGTACACCTTATATTGAGGATTCCATACCGGGGACGCATACTCCAGTGGACTTCTGACCAATGAACAAAACAACATTTCAAGAGTCTTAGCACTTTTGAAAACTTTACATATTCTTAATAGGAAACCTAGCATCTTGTAGGATTTTGATATTATGTGTTCGATATGCTTATCGAAAATTAATTTGTTGTCTAAATAAACACCTAGATCTTTACATGTAGACATAGATTGTAAAGGTTTATTATTCAAGTTGTAAGAATAGATGATTTTATTTTTATTTCTAGTAAATGCAATTGAATGACACTTAGAAATGTTTAAGGACAGTAAATTTGATTCACAATACGCGCACAAATGATCAAGATCGCTTTGTAATTCTATACAACCAGAATTAGACTGTACAGGTTTAAAAAATTTCATATCATCGGCATATAACACAAAGTAACTATTTTGAAACCATTCAGTTAAAAGCAATGCACAACTTCAAAACAATACTGATGAAGAGAGAGGTAAATAGCTGGCATATCTTTACGATAAGTCGGTTATTAACCGAGCGCTGCCGAAATATCCCTAACAGATAACGCTTCGGGTATTTACGAACATGTATTCGGGAGGTAAGCCCATTACTTTGACAAGGTGCCTTCAGCGGCCTCCGTTCTTTTCAGGTCTAATATCTCCTCGCACAGCATCTGAAGTTGATTTCCCTAGCTATAACAACAATGAGTAATTTTCGTTATTTGTTTTTGGGGTGTTATGCCGTGTTGCGCTACCTCCTTCTTTAGCCAACGTTTCGGACATCGTTGCAGTGTCCATCATCAGGGATCTGCCGGATCTGCCCTGGACACTGCAACGATGTCCGAAACGTTGGCTAAAGAAGGAGGTAGCGCAACACGGCATAACACACCAAAAACAAATAACGAAAATGCTTTTGGCCGTGAAAATCTTAAAACTTATCTAACAATGAGTAAGATTAAGAAAGTGAAGCTCAGATGGTTTCAAATGTGCAGTTTTATTTCTTAAGGGATCAAAAGTGGTATGGTTTTCGTGGAGATCCGCAAAGAATGCAAGAACGCTCCGATGGATTGGGCATGTAGAGCGAATGAACGAGGAAAGGAGTGTAAGGAGAATATATGACGCAAATGTGAATGGAAGAAGAAGTCGGGGACGCCCGAGGAAGACATGGCACGACCAAGTGAATCGGATTCTTGAGTCGGGCCATGTCAAGAGTCGGAATAATAGAAGAGCATGTATGAGACGATGTATGAATGTGAACGAGGCAAGGAGTGTGTGCCAAGATCGATTTGTTTGGCGGTCCGTCCTCTCTGCCTACCCCTGCGAGGAAACGGCGTGATGGTTAGTTCGTTAGTTAACAATAAATTTAACTGCATCACCTTAATTATTAAAACTAGCCCTACTTTGACTTGATGGCAACCATTTAAAAAAAATTGGCTTCTGCAAATATTCTAAGACATTCCGTTTTTTTAATCGTATTTTTGAAACCCTGGCAATTTTTTGAAACTTTCACTCCGAAAAATGGTCCGATTAAAAAACCGATGTATTCCACATGAATGGCATAGGAGAATAACGAGGCATATCAAAAATCTTACATCTCATAAATATTTGTTCCCTTGAACCATCTTATTGATCATTAATCATTGTAATGTTCAACGTCTACATATGTCAAAATCCAATGTAATAAACTTGTACTTGTAAATTATAAATATGATAATATAATAAAGAATTTGATTTTGTTAAAATCAGCACTACTACTATTATACTCCTAAGTCAGCCACTACGGAAAGCATCTGTACGATGTTCATTTTATACCATCTGTCAAAACGTCGAACCAAACGTAAGTTCACAAGGTAACATACAATAAATCTGGTGAATTTAAAGTGACAAATTAAAAAATTCGCCGAAAATCAAAGTGTTGCCATATAAAAAAAATAGTGTGGAATTTTACAAAATTAATTGAATATTTTGGAGACGGAACATTTTCTAGTAGTGACGTCATGAGCCCAAAAAACGGATTTATTTATTAAAAAAAAACTGTAAATTAAAAAAAAAATAGTAACATTTTCGTAATGGGAGTAGAAAAATCTGTTCACACGATTTTTTCCAAGTCATTATGAAGTCCATGCAAGTGGCCTATTGATCTGAATTTTTCTGTTATAGTACCTGCCTGAAAAGAAATCTAGAAAAAATTAATTGTCTTTGAGGCAGAGAGAAATAAGAGAAAATTAAAAATATATGTTCACGGTCTTAAGGTCTAATAAGTCTAAAGTAAACTTTTTAATTAACCTTTCAAAGAAATGAATGAAGCTATATTGCGTTGTTTTATTCTCATTTTAAGGCGTCGCGACGCCTGAAAATCAGGTCGTAAACGTTAAAGCTCAAGCGAATAAACCTTGCAAAGAAGTTAACCTAGAAGATAAAGGCAGTTATTAATATGAAAGCGATATTTCTAACTTAATGTTGTGGTAAAAAATATTGTAATAAAAATAAATTTAAATAAAAAAAAAACAAAATATCATTGAAGAAGAAGATAATAATAATAATCTATACGAAAATATTGAAAAATAACAAGACACAGAAAAAAATAATGGTCGCAACTGGGACTCGAACCCAGAACCTCTCGTCTGTCAGGTACGCGCGTTTCCAATTTCGCCATTGCCACCTACTGTCAAGCCGTCATGAAAGTCGATTTCAAATTTTAGAATGAACAATATTATCTTCAACTATTTTTTTCCATATCACAAGCACTACCCTTTTCACAAAAGTCTGAATATTCCTATAGACTTTTACAAAAAAATAATTACTTTTTAATTTAAATTTTTTTTAATCAATTTTTTTTTACTCAAAATAATGTCAGAAATCACTGGTTAAAGTAAGTCAAGTACGTCCCTTAACACCCTGTATATGCTCTGTATTTAAGTTAAGAAAGTGAAATATTATATTTCTTTTGACTTAATAATAATAAAAAATTAAAAATTATTCCATATAAATAAAATCGGATATATTTATCCGTGACGGTATCCAGGTTACAAACCAATTCTTAGAATAATGGTTTCCAATAAAAAGGGTAGTTTCCTGTGATATGGAAAATAAATAAGTTGAAGATAATATTGTTAATTCTAAAATTTGAAATGTGAGATTGGCTATTATGACGGTTTGACAGTAGGGCACAATGGCGGAAATGGTAAACTCACGTCCCGGATAGACGAGAAGTTCTGGGTTCGAGTCCCAGTTGCGACCATTATCTTTTTTTGTTTTTTTGTGTCATGTTCTCTTTCATATTTTCGTTTAAATTATTATTATTATCTTTTTCTTCAACGATACAAAAAAATAAAGCTTTTTTGACATATTCAAGAGCTAGATGGAGTTATAAAGAGGGAATACAAAAATAGAAGTATAATCCTTAACAAAATAACAACCACACCGAAAGCTAAGTACTTAGTTAATTACACATAATTTCCAAAAATATCCCTTTGACTTGGCCAGTTTTATTTTATATTTGAAGACGAATCACATTTAAATAGAACATTTTACCTGCGAATGGCCCACAAAAATCAACACCCATTCTATGTCACACTATTCGTACACAATCATCATCACTCAAATAAATCAATTACTACAATATTTTCTACATAAGATTAGATAATAAGATTCGGCTTTGGCAATTGCTTTCAATAAAGTCATAACCGCTATCTATACATCGCATCGTGTGCAAATGGGGACTTGGTACTCCTGGGGATACTGTGAATGTGGAGTGATTCAAACCACGTAGCACTTTGTTGAAGAGTGTCCAATCCCTCAGTTCCCCAGGGCGAAGCGATATTGCAAGAGGCGTCGCCGGATACTTTCGAACGCCTGAAGAACGTTATTCCAAGTATCCGGGTCTGTTGGTAGAAATTTCCACTCGGTAATAAGCTCGCTTTTATGCTTTTATTGGGCTAAAATTTTTCTGTAGCAATCATCAATTTTTATTTGTGAACGACAATTCTGAAAAAGAAAGGTCTGAATCTATTGGAATATGGCATTCCTGTTTGTAAAGTGTTCTGGTGCTGAAAGCCACGGGAAAGGGTTAAAAATGCAAGAGGAGGGCTCAAAAAATCTTTCCATTCAGATCTAAAACTAATTAACAAACCATCACGCCATTTCTCCGCAGGGGTAGACAGAGAGGACGGACCGCCAAACAACTCGGTCTTGGCACACACTCTTTGCATCGTCTCTTACATGCTCTTCTATTATTCTGACTTTTGACACGGCCCGACTCAAGTATCTGATTCACTTGGTCGTGCCATGTTTTTCTCGGGCGTCCCCGACTTCTTCTACCATTCACATTTGCGTCATATATTCTCCTTACACTCCTTTCCTCGTTCATTCGCTCTACAAGCCCAAACCATCGAAATGTTACCTTCTTGTTCTTACTTAATACGCTTACATCAGCCTTGATTTCTTTGCGGATCTCCACGTTTCTCACACGATCATACATGGTTTTACCACACGTACGCCTTAGGGATCTCATTTCTACAGCAATCAGTCTACTTTCATCCTTTCTCTGCCAGTTCCATGCCTCACTGCCATACGTCAGGATAGGTACCAGTACTCCGGTTAGCTTCGCTTCTTTGGACAGTTTTTTGTTGATGCCAACGGCGTTCAGTCCTCCATTAATAGAGTTACCTGCATTCACCCTTCTTTCAATATCTCTATCAGCCTTCCCATCTATCGTAAACATACTTCCCAAATAAACTCATCCACCTGCTCCAAGTATTCATCATTCACAACTATGTTGCACTCGCCACTTTGGCGATACAGAGAGTGTTTAACATACCAAAAATTAATAATATACTTTAATTAATAATTTTATTGACCCCAAGACTGGATTCGGGGCCGAGGAACTTAACTGAATAACCTTCCACCGTACCATCATCTCTTCTCTATTCTATAAATAAAAATGAATCCGCCGAAATGTATGTACGCGCATAACTTCCGAACGACTGCACCAAATGAGATAATTCTTTTTTTGTTGTGTTCGTTTTTATCAGGACATGGTTTATATAAAATTACTGGTGAGCTCTGACATTATGAAATTTGTATTAAAAAATTGCAATAGGTGGCACGCGAGCTGTTTTAAAACTCAATGTACCGGGACTGAATGTATCGAATGAGGGAGGGAAACTCGGGTAGGGGGGGGAAACCCGTGCGGGAGGAGGGGAACTCGGGGGGCGGAGGGGGTGCGGGTGGGAACGCGAGAGGGGAAGGGAACGCGAGAGAGGAAGAGGAGGCGGAAGAGGAACGGGACGAATGGGAAAGGACACGCAGGGAGAAACAATTTCTTTATAAAATGGCATAGCAACGCATGCCGGGAACCAGCTAGTATATTATATTAGGCGAAATTGAATGCCCGACCTTATACTCAAAACCAAAGTATTGACAACGACCCTTCGAAGGTTGATAGAAATGCTTATACATGGATACACCCCATGGCAGCAATAATTCTGCATTAAATTATTTTCTTGATTTTCTTGAAATTATTGCAACGATGTCCGAAACGTTGGCTAAAGAAGGAGGTAGCGCAACACGGCATAACACCCCAAAAAAAATAACCAAAATATTGTTTGAGTTTCTAGCATTTCTGCAAATCACCGCGTCTAAAATATTTCTCTGAATCTGTATGTGAAGTTGCATTTAGAACTCGCAAGCTGTAATAAATGTACCCGCACGTGAGTAAAGTTCTATGCCCCATACCGCAATCATTAGAAAATACCTCCCCACTGCACACAATCATCATGTTCATTTTCTACGTCAACAGATTTTCTTTTAGTGTGTAGGGTATTATAATCGTGATATCAATTAAATAGTCAAATGTATTGGTTCAATACTGATTTAAGGCTCTGCAACCGGGCCCGAAAAGAAGAAGATGGAGAGATACGAAATTACGAATGTTAGAGGAGAGCGCTAACATTTACAGCGACGAAATCGATGCGAAAATTGCGAAAATGTTTAATAAAACACGACTCGTTTAAAATAGAGCAAAAATCTCGCGGGCATTATCTTAAACAGCATTTTCTCTCAACACTGTGAATATTTTCATACATATAACTTGTAAAATAACTGAAACAAACGTGTTAATAATAATTTTTGGAGCATACTTTGCGATTTTTTCTATCGAGGGAATTTTATATAATTTGCGTTTCGGTGCGGGCAAAGTCTAGATATTATCTTCAAGAATAACATATATTTTTTAAGAGCTTTAAAACTACCGTGTTTAAGGGAAATATGTAATAAATCGGTACAAATCCGGGTTGCGGGCCCTCAAGTGTATAACGTAATGTGTATGACAGTGTCCGACCGAAACAGGAATTTCTACCGAAAACGAAACTTTTTTTAGTAATGTTAAAAATCTTTTGTTCTAATATATTTGGGTTATTTTTTACACTTCTGCAGACAGTTTATAAGTGTTAAATAAAATAAAAATAACAATAATAAAGTATGTTAAAAAAAAATTGCAGGAGAATGAGATTGTATAATCGCTCTCCTCTTTGTGCGGTGCTTCGTAGCCTACCGGTCTCCATTTGTGCGGTGCTTCGTAACCTCCCCACTCTTTTCTGAAGTTACTTCTACCGCGTGTGAATTGCACAATCTTTTTTTTTTTAATTAAGGGATTTATTTATTACTATCAGACCCGGCCACACGTTGCTGTGGCTAACGAAACATAAGGCCATTACCCAACCTTTATAAAATCCACACCACCCGCTTGCCAGTTGCCCGCTGCGCGCTGCCTGAATTGAATATTTGAATTTCTCGACTTTTCTCTACCATAATAAGCATTATTTTATACATATAAACCTTCCTCTTGAATCACTCTATCTCTTTGTGAAAACCGCATGAATATCCGTTGCGTAGTTTAAAAGATCTATGCGCACATACATTTTGAGCGACTTCATCAAATAAAATAATTCAAATCAAATACCTACTTACTCTAGGACATCTATTTTATTATTTCTTTCTAAGTGACTATAGTACGGCCCGCCAGCCGTTTTAAATCACACAACAATATGTTTTCTTTAAATTTCTCGGCTTTTCTCTAATAAAATTTACATGTTTTATACATATAAATATTCCTCTTCAATCACTCTATCTCTTGGTGAAAACCGTATGAAAATCCGTTGGGTAGTTTAAAAGATTAACGCGCACATACATTTTGAGCGACTTCATTTTATACTAGGTAATGATGATGATGATGATGATAATGATGTCTCAAGTTTCCTTCGCCCTATACTACACCCTCTGGAAATAACATTTAGATGTGAGTTTAAATCTACGAGGAAAGGTAACGGCACTACAGCTAGGTAGCAGGTAACACAGACCGTAACAGGTTATTTCATAATTTGATATTATCCATAGTTTAGCAATTTCTATCTGAGACCGCCCCGCCCGCATCGATTCCTCCGGGTAGGAAGTCGCTGTCAGTAGTTTCCGACGTTCAGCCAATATGTATTTATGATCTGACTATCTAGACAGAATATTTTAGCTATCTGCTCGGTAGCTTAGCTTCAGGAAATATTGTGGATTACCTCTACCCAGCTTCTGCGCTCCCGGCCGTAAATCTTTAAGAGTAGAAATTTCAACTCGTAACTTTGAGGTTAATACCTATATTGACCGAGCCACTAAGTTTTAATGGTGCTTTGAACGCTTGTTTGTTTTTAGTATAAAGCGTATCCATTGAAATGATTCACGTAATAAATTAATAATAATTCAAACCGATTATTAGTTTTTTTTACATTAATTATACACAGGGGATCCTGAGGAAAATAATTTCACTCAGGGCCATCTGCGATGCTGTGTGGAGAGTCTTTTTGAGGAGAGGAAGGAATGAACATTGGTCTTGAAGAGACCCATGTTTTAGGAAGGAGGAAACACAGAGGCCGGCAAATCATTCCACAGCTGAGCTGTTGAACACAAGAACGAGTCGAAGAAACGACCAGTTCTCATGTGACAAATGTCAACCGTGTATAAATGTTGGGCACGCGTTTGGCGTGTTTCCCGACTATGCACCGGTGCCGAAGGGATCAGTGACGCTAGTTCCTCGGAGCATCTTCCATTTTAATACCGGTAGAACAAGGATAGCATTCTCACCAGACGCCTGTGCTCTAAAGATTGCAATCAATCTGTTAAGATGGGAGAATCTATTAAACGGACCGCCCGTTTCTGCACAGAGTCGAGGGTATTTTTCAGGTATTTTGAGCTCCAAACCAGAGGTGGCTGCCAAATTCAACCGTGGGGCGCACTTGTGATTTATACAGGGTTAACAGTTGTGTACTATTAAAGTATCTGCGGGCCCTGTTCAGTACGCCTAGTTTTTGGGAGGCTAACTTTACTCTGGCTTCGATGGAGCCCCCATACCTGAGCTGGTCACTTAGGGTCTTGTAATTCCGTTTTTAATAATTTCTAGCTGGTTTTTGTATCCTTCATTAATTTATTTTAGAAACATATTACACAGAGGATGATAAAATACCAACTAATAATAATGTTTACTGACAGGTTTTTAGAAATTTAAAACTAAATTGGACGTGTGACGGCAACCTCATTGGGAGTACTTCGAATCAATTTGGATATCAACCAGGTTGAAACTGAGACGTTTCCAAAATTCAAAGACGTTTTAGTTACAATTCCAATAGACAATTCAGTGAAGCCCGTTGCTCAGCCGTGTCGGAGTATCCCCATCCCGCTCGAAGAGAAGTAGAGACGAAACTGAAAGAATTACTGAAAACATTATAGATGTTGTGAAAGGTCCTTCTAACTGGATCTCGCCTATAGTCCCTGTACTAAAAGACGGAGGGGACATCCGATTATGTGTCAATATACGTCGAGCAAATGCGGCCATACAACGTGAAAACCATCCACTGCCAACGATGGAAAAACTGTTGCCAAAAGTCCGAGAAGCCAAAATCTTTAGTAAGCTGGACATACGAGATGCGTTCCATCATATCGAACTCCATCCAGACTCAAGACATATAACGACCCTCATTACCAGCAAAGGATTGTATCAATACAAAAGGATGATGTTTGGTATTGTGGCGGTACCTACATTCAACAAATAACTTTACAGCCATAAAGATATTTTCTGGGCGTGCAACACCGAAGAGTGAAAACGAGGTGATTTGCACTTTTTCAGCAAGGCCGTTTTCATTCTCGATGGTGGTTCGTTTCTGAGTGGTAATTCTCGCATAGCGCTTTATATTTGCCAAGTCATACTTAAATATTGTCGCAAGTTAAAATAAATAAATGACTAAAGTTATACCGCGTAATTACTATTATTTTTATATATTACCTCCTGTGATAGTGAGTTTAAGTCATAACCTGGACTAGATGCGAGGTGAGTATCTACAAACGAGCGTCTAGTTCAGAACCATGATAATGGTGACCCCGACGTGTGTGTTGGAGATTTTCTAGAAAACACTAGAACGAATCCTTTTTAATTAATGAATGTAAAGTATAATGTACGGCGCAGAAATAAGTAGAAAATTTAAAAACATAATAAAAATGGAAGTGCCTACAAAAAACGTAATAAATTTATAGTTTCATAATGTATTATACATACAACACTTTATTTGTGATTGTAACAATACCTTGATAGACTGAAAAATAGTTATTATGGTTGGGACGGATAGGAGAAGTACGAGGGAATGTTGCTGTGCAAGTAAAATGAAAGCAATAGGTGTACATTTAATTTAGTCATCATGAATTTGTGTTATTCGCACCTAGAATGTGATACTGTGAACTTCTGTAACGATAGTAACTAGCAGTGAATATATCAGCATACTTGTTTGTGTTTGCTAATTTATTATTGTAGCAATTACATGTCCTTTTCATAAATTAGTTTCGGCTGGAATTTTTGTTGCACCCACCACAGTAGAAAAGAGTTTTCTGTTTGCTTCATCGAAGCGGTGCTGGAGTGTGGAAATTTGTTTTGTTTCACAACGGGTAGTAGACGGGTAGTCAACTTTTGAGTTAATAATTTTGTAAAGGAGCGTCTGATCAGTGCTGTCAGGACTAATGTCGCGACACGAGAGATGTGTGGACTGTAAATCTGATTTTTGCTAGTACAAGACAATTGATTGCGTTTTGAAATTTCAATCACAGGATTTGGCAATGGAAGGAATAAGTCCCTACCTTTGTACGGTCCCTACGGTTTCATCAGCTGTTTTGGATTGATCCTGGTGCTGGCAGCTTTCCGCAATAACTGCACAACTATATGTCACAGATAACGACACCTTCGACTTCATAAATTAGGAATTTTGCGATTAATAGCGATATTTCAATTGCAACCTGTGACCGATTCACTTCGATTTTTCAACACAACAAGTAGATAATTTTAGAGTTTTGTGCGATATTGCTTGTGTTTCATGTAGGTAGGAAAATATCTTCTTCTTTCCCTTGTAGGGACTTTTGAGGAAAGGAGGAAGACAAAGGAATAAATAAATGGATGAAGGACCTGGGAACATGGGTTTAGCTTTCAAACTATTTCAGAACTAAACAAGTGGCAAGCCTCGTGTTGAGTAGTTCCGTAATTCGAAAAATGTTCATTGTCCAAATACAATAATATCGTCACCGTTTTGAGTCTGCTCCCAAGGTTTTGCTTACACTGTGCTGGTTTACAGCGAACATGTTATACTAGTTGAAACTTGGGATGTCTCCGAATACTCGGTGAAAGGCCACAAGTTTTGTCATACATTACGATAGTGGCAGAACCACCAGCAATGGGAGACCAGTACAAGCAAGAATCAACCGACACAAGCAAGCACCGCTAACTTGTTTACTCGTGAAAGTGCCCAAGTGGCATTAATCAAACACCCTCTGGGGAGGTGAAGTTGCCCCAAGCGGGGGTGCGATCCGGCGCACAACTCCACAGATTATCTGACTCTGAAATATGGCACATTAGACAAATCAAGGATTAAACTTGCCAAGGACGGGAATATTTAAAATGCCATTTATAATAATTATTTTTAAAATACCAGACCTTCATTCGTCCTCTAGAAAGGAACTATTTTAAGAGTTTGTTCATATGAAGAAGATACTTTATGATGCGACATTATAATTTAAAATAAAACAATCACTTTGTACACACCACTATTATTTTCCATGCTTTTTTCCGGGTTTTGCTACCACTGTCGGGTACGAGGTACTTGAACTAAAGAAAGTCAAAAACATTAATAGTAAGGTAATTAATAACCAAATAAATTTAAATAAAAGTCCAATACTACGATTGTTCCCTATTGACAAAGAACACTCCCGTTCCCTTCCCAATTCTCCGTCTAAACTTATGCCTTCTTCCTCCTTCACTTGAGGAGTCCAGCCCATTTTGTTAAAACATATATTGTCTACATATAACACACATGTAACTTAATGTTAGTAGAGTATTATACTGAAGAAGCTGCGGTGGTAGCGAAACCCGGTCGACATAAAGTATGGAAAATAGAAGTGGTGTTTACAAAGTTGTTGTTTTATTTTAAATCATTTAAAGAGTCTTTATTTTTCCGCGTTTTTTTTTTCACTGTTTTTTATTTTTAAATTGCGTCTCTTTGTTATTAAAAGAATATAACTCGTTACTGAAATTATAGCAAATTTACTCTATTTTCAAAGAAGACCAAACAATTTTTTTGATAGACATTTAGTTTTTACAATGTACGTCAAAATCGAGAACAAATGCCTGAATATGTTACTGTTTTCACCAAGTAACGCCGGGCGCGGGGGTTTTCCGAGGTCGAAAACTTGGTTTTATATCACTTTGGCAACCCAAACGATACATCAAAAATTTAAAACTACCCGACCTTTTATAAGGAATTGCCGTTTTTGTACTATATTGACTGGACTAAATAAAAAAAATAAAACAAATTACATGTATACTTGAAGCCGCAATCCAAAATTGTTACAAATTATAGCTAAATAACAAATTACTTTCGGACTTAATACTACAAAAGAAAGCAAAATAGAAATCTGCATGCAAAGAAATATTTAAATTAATTTGGAGTCACCGTTTTCCACTAGTTCCACCAGTTTTTGGACACCGTGTACAAAAGGTAAAAACACAAAATATTGGTAATTTTCATAAAAAGTATAATTACAAGTAGAATAAAAATATTCGGTGAATACCATTGTTACGTTATTGGTATTGTTACGTCCTTTCCGTCCATTTTTAAATTAAAATTCTGAAAAGTAGGTTTCCTAGATAATTTATTGATTTATTACTGTATGATTTTATGTTTTGAAATATGCATTGTGTATGAAATTTTTAGAGGGCATTACCAGAGAAAACCAGAAATATGTCATTTTCAAATCAGATTTTAGACGTGTTTACTCTTTTCCACAAAAAATTATAAATGGATTTCGAAAGATTGTTCTTTTATCTAGCATTCGTATGTAATAAATTTTGAGAAAATTTATTAATTTTTATTTTAATAAGGTTATTCCATAGGTCGTTGGCAGATTTGTTAAATTTTCAAAAATGATTTTGTATTATACCACACCCATTTCAAATAATATAATTATGCAGTAAAATAAATCAATACATTATCTAGCAAACGCATGTTTTAGAATTTTAATTTTAGTTTCAATAAAATCATTAAAAAATATGTATGTATATGTGTTTCTTGACGAAAATTGGTACATTTGTGTATTTATTTGCGCACTTACAAACTAATATATTTCAGATTTTTTTAACATTCTTATTAAATTTAGACATTATTGAAAAATGGTAAATTTTTTTTTTTTTTTTTTTTACAGTGAATACCGCACAAGAATCTCAACTGCTCCCGTCTGGAGCCAGTGAGACTATGGCATCCCCAACTGGGGTATGTTGTGAGGCTGAAGGTAGTGGGGAGGGGAAGGAGGTGGGGAAGAGGAAGGTTGGGAAGTACCTGGCTATTCAGATCTGGTCACTAAACACGGCTAAAGCCATTTTCAAGCAACGTTTCAATTCTGAATGGTGGTCTTACACCAGGGCGATACTAATAGTATCTTCCACTCTGGAACATGCCGCAAATATACTATATATTATTTTAAATGAATTAATTGTGAAATAACACAAATTAATCAAATAAAATTTATTTGCGCATGCCGGGTTCGAACCCGCGACCTCCGGAATGTGAGTCAAGAGTCTTAGCCACTGGACTACGGAGGTCTTATAATCAAAAAATAATTACAAAAAGTACATTATTTTAATAGTTTTATCATCACGCCTTTCAGCATTTTTGGATGAAGGTACAAATTAAAGCTAATTTGGATTGAAATAAATTCGATATTGAGTTATAATTTAAAAAATCTGGTACGGAGAATAATTAATGTTTCTCATTGTAACCGCCCTGTACGATCGTAAGAACAATTTTCGACGAAATGTGGATTTTCGTCCGCTGGCTGATTAAACGCTCTTAATGAATAATTTTATAATTTTATAAATTTAAATAAATGAAGACAATGCAAGCGAAACTCAATCGAAAATCTGGAAATAGAAAAATCAGAAAAATATATTGACACCTCTGGGACTCGAACCCAGGACCTCTTGCTTTCCGGGCAAACGCGCTAACTTCTGCGCCACGGTGTCGATATGAAATTCGGTTATGTTCAACTGTACCATATTTCGACTAAGAACCACCTACATTTTCTTCATTTTTCTTTAACGCATATATTATTGGCAACTATCTTTATGTATGATTGCAAGATTCAAACCCGAACTAAATGCACTCTAGATAGTGTCTGGATAAATCTTTATCCATTTTATTTAATATGCGACATCTATCGACTTTTCTGCAAGTCTAGGATGAATATTTTATTTTTTATTTTAACTTTATGAGTAAAACCTCAAATTGTAATATTTAAAGAAATGAAGACAATATAAGCGAAACTCAATCGAAAATCTCGAAATAGAAAAATCAGAAAAACTTATTGACACCTCTGGGACTCGAACCACTACGTCTGAAAATTTTATAAATCTACCCATCGACCAACGGTATAACTTAACGATAATAAAAATATCATATTCTTTCAAAATTTAAAAAGTAACTTTACTCGATAAAACAAAAATTTCGAAATAAATGAAAGTTTTTGAAGCAAAACTTCTTTACGCACGCTTGACTTGGGGAGTACGCTGGTGAATGCGTGACAAGAGCTTTACGAAAAGTGTGATCGAGCGAGGTGAACGGTCGGGCCTTTACGCCCGCTTGATTTGGAGAGTAAGCTGGTGGATGAGTGACGAGAGCGTTATGAGAAGTGTGATCAGGCGAGGAGATATAAGTTAAATCGTTTGGTCTAAAGCACACTCGTTTTTTGTAGAAAATAGTCTATACGTCTAAAAATCGATTTTAAAATGTCGTGAGGCCGAAAGTAGCGGGGAGGGGAAGGAGATGGGGAAGAGGAAGGTGGGGAAGTACATGGCTATTCAGATCTGGTCAACACGTCAATTCAAGCAACGTTTCAATTCTGAATAGTGGTCTTATACCAGGGCGATAAAGGGAATATCTTCCAATCTGGAATGTGACGCAAATATGCAATATATTATTTTTAAATAAATTAATAACACAATTAATCAAATAAAGTTTATTTGCGCATGTCGGAATTCGATCCCGCGACCTTCGGATTGTGAGTCAAAAGCCTTACCCCTCGACTACGGCGGCTGTATACTTCTATGATATCAATAATTATAATTTAATGAAAAAAAATCGTGTGCAGTTTACCCGCGGTAGAAGCGAAACCAAAAC
Organism: Limnephilus marmoratus; assembly: GCA_917880885.1. NCBI lineage: Eukaryota > Metazoa > Arthropoda > Insecta > Trichoptera > Limnephilidae > Limnephilus > Limnephilus marmoratus. The sequence continues at coordinate 8,980,189 of OU862924.1, forward strand.
AATCTCAATCAATACTTGAAAAATGAGGTCACAATCAAAGCTTCCAATGAGCGCAGACCTCGCGTAATTTCGTAATTTCGGTTTTATATCTCAACCAATAGGAGCCTTTAAAATTGACATCATTATCAAAGCGGCTGATGAGCGCAGTTGATGCGTCGCAGGTGCACTAATCGTCATTTCCGTTTCATGCGACATCCAAATCACAGCCGTGCTATAGAAGTTTCGAGTAAAAAGCCACAAAAACAATATTTTTAATTATCTTAAAATTAATGGTGTTGTACCACGACCACATAAAATGACAAATTGGAAATGTGGAATTTGTCGCTGAAAAGGGCAATAAAACACATAATTATGTGTTACCATTTCGAAGCCGTGGAATCTATGACCTGCCGCAAAGCTGCGGTTATATCAATGCTGTTGTTTGAAAAAAAATCAATTTGCTGGAACACAAATTCCTAAAAGGCAGTCAGTCAGTCAATGGGTTCCGCAATTAATGATGTGAGAACGGTTGAGGCCGTGTCATGGAAAAATAAAAATAAAAGTTAATTCAAAAATTAAAATTAAGTTGTATCACAAATCTTGAATAATGTCACGTCATCAAGTGAGTTATCACCGTATTTTTTAAGGACAACATTTCGAGGTCATGAATAACCTGGTAACATTTTTGATTTCTTCAAACTACCATCATTATTGGGAATTGAAACTTCGACTTTAGAAATCTTAGCTCCATGCAAGAAAAAAATTCCCCCAGTGCTTATGCCATCTTTGGAGTTGTAGTGTGGAGTGTCTTTTTAGAGAGAAGAGGAAGTTTTGAGCAGGAACAGGGTATGAGAGGCGGTAGGAATCTGGGGGTCAATGCGTCCAGGAGTGACGGAATTATGAATCCATCCCTGTTGTGCAATGCGAGGGGTCGCGAGAGATCGGCTGGACTGGACAAAAGGTCCAACAATCTCTCACGATCCGGCCGGCAACTAAGTGACCAGCTCAGGTATGGGGGCTCCATCAAAACCAGAGTAAAGTTAGCCTCACAAAAACTGGGCGTACTGTACAGGGCCCGCAGATATTTTAATAGTTCACAACTGCCAACCCTGTACAAATCGCAAGTGCGCCCCACGGTTGAATTTGGCAGCCATCTCTGTTCTGGAGCTCCAAAATACCTGAAACATACCCTCGACTCTGTGCAGAAACGGGTGGTCCGTTTGATAGATTTTCCCATCTTAACAGACGGATTGCAATCTTTAGGGCACAGGCGTCGGGTGGGAATGCTATCCTTGTTCTACCGGTATTACAATGGAAGACGCTCCGAGGAACTAGCGTCATTGATCCGTTCGGCACCGGTGCATAGTCGGGAAACATGCCAAACGCGTGCCCAACATTTGTACATGGTTGATATTTGTCACATGAGAACTTCGACTCGTTCTTGTGTTCAACAGCTCGGCTGTGGAAAGATTTGCCGGCCTCTGTGTCTCCTCCTTCCTGCAACATGGGTCTCTTCAAGACCAATGTTCATTCCTTCCTCTCCTCAAAAAGACCCTCCACACAGCATCCCAGATGACATAGGCCCTGAGGGAAAATATTTTCCTCAGGGCCTCCAGTGTGGAGTTAATGTAAAAAAAAAAAAATATATATATATATATATATACTTGTTCAGAAAGAAGTCGGAGACAGAACCGATCCCTGCGGGACGCCAGCATTTATCGAGTGTGAGGAAGAGGTGAAACCATCGACTACCGTCTGAATCGACCTCTCCCTCAAGAAGTCGGCATTCCACGTACACAAGGATGCGGGAAGTCCGTAAGAATGCAGTTTGTATAACACAAATTAATTAAATAAAATTTATTTGCCCATGTCGGGATTCGATCCCGCGACCTTCGCATTGTGGGTCACGAGACTTCCCCTTCGACCACGGAGGCCGACTTATCACTATACAGCTGCATTCTCCGCTGTTTCATAATACCAGATCGATTACTTTTGCTCACGGCACGCTAAATCCTTGTTTCGTGATTGGCCGAAATTATTAACACGCCGTGACGTCACAGCGCCGTGCTCCAATCGATATTTTATGCGGAAACGGTAGAGTCAAATGGCGTTTGACAATCGCTCTTACCGACTTACTTCCGTTGGCCACACACCACCTGCTTTCAAAACATTAGGTTCTTTGAGGAAGTCATTCCACTCCTTCTTGCTAGCCTCCAGGTTCACCAATACGTTGTTCATTATACGATTGTTGGTCTGTTTAAAGACTTGCTACCAGATTTCGCCTAAAGGACTAATCTGCTACCAAAAGGTTTGGCTTCATAAACTGCGACTGCCCGAATTGCTTCGTTCTTCATAATCTTGACAACATTTTTGATGTGAAAACTTCTTTAGCACCATTGTGATTTGAAACTCGATGAAACGATAAATACCAACACTAAAAAAAGACAAACACTTTTTTTTACATTAGGGAACGTACCCATACTACGTAACCAACTTTTTGCAATTTTTAACCCCCCCCCCCCCCTCCCCCCCGGTGACCAAAATCCTAAGCAACCCGCCGCTCAATTGTATGGAGCGTGACATTTTGAAGACCCCGCCCCCCCTAAACGTGTCACGTAGTATGGGTACGTTCCCTTACCTCCACACAGGAGGCCCTGAGGTAAATAATTTCAATTTCCCTTGGGGTCTATGTCATCTGGGATGCTGTGTGGAGGGTATTTTGGAGGTGAGGAAGGAATGAACATTAGTCTTGAAGAGGCCCATGTAGTAGGAAGGAGGAAACACAGAGGCCGGCAAATCATTCCACAGCCGAGCTGTTGAACACAAGAACGAGTCGAAGAAACGACCTATTCTCATGTGACAAATGTCAACCGTGTACAAATGTTAGGCACGCGTTTGGCGTGTTTCCCGACTACGTACATCTATAGAATTTAGCCTGCGAGAGAATGAGATAGTTTAATCGGTCTCCTCTTTGTGCGGTGCTTCGTAGCCCCCTCACTCTTGTCCACTTTAGTTTTCTGAAGGTTTCACATCTACCGCGTGAAAACTGCAGACTTGCATTTTTGAAGTGAAAACTTATTTAGCACCGTGATTTGAAACTCGATGAAACGAAAAAGTAACACTAAAAAGAGACAAACACACATCTATAGGATTCAAAATGCGAGAGAATGATATAGAATAATCGATTTCCTCTTTGTGCGGTGCTTCGTAGCCTCCTCACTCTTGTCTACTTTAGTTTTCTGAAGGTTTCACTTCTACCGCGCGTAAACTGCACACTTGTACCTAATGTATTTTTAAGGTTTCAGTTTTGAATAGTGATTTTTCACCTTTGGTGATACTGAGAATGTACACCAGTGGCGGTCCGTGAGTTTTCAGTGAGCGGCGCTCGACTGAAAGAATCTTGAAGATCTTCTTACAAAAAGTTGAAATTTTGAAAAAAAATAAAATTCGTTTTCAGCTACAACAATCATATTTTTCAATCTTAGCGCTCTAGCTCACTAAAAACTCACGGACCACCACTGATGTACACCTCTATGGATCGTGCCGCAATTATACTATTTATTATATTATATTATATGGCCATATTTTTTCAGACAGTTGTATCAATAAGTTTTTAAAAAAAAAACTTTCACCTTTGCCTTCATGGCTCGCTACACTGTAAATAATTAAGTTTGTAAAAAATAACTTTAAATTCTGCAGAAATCAAAATAAATTATTAACTCAACTTTGGCATCAATCCTCTTATAAATATAAATATAAATATAAATGCAAAACCAATTGTTGAATGAAAGACTAGTATGTATTGAATTATTTGGCAATAAGCCGCCATAGCTCAGTGGTGAGAGCACCTGAAAGCACCCGGCAATCAGAAGGACACGGGTTCAAGTCTCGTTGGCGTCATGAATCTTTTCTCGGAAGATTTTTTCAATGTAGATGAGTGTTTCAGGCTGATAATTATTGCTTATAATAATTGTTACCCTTTGTGCTATGCATAAAAATCTTAAACTTTAGTTTATCAATTAAAAATAATAATTAATATAATTTATCATAAATTTAAAAAGGGATTGGAACCAAGCAGAGCCAAGAAGGGACATAAAGGGACATATGGGATAAAAAGGGATAAGAAGACACGAGAAAAGACAGAATGACCAAGAAGAAACATGAAGAGTCAAGAAGAGGCAAGAGAAGGAAGACATAAAGCAAAAACAACGCTCAATCGAATCCTTTCTTCCTGCCCATCTTAAATTCCAATGGCTTACTGGCTTTGAACTGCAATCCCCTTCCAATCCTAAAAAATCAGTGCCCTGGTGTATCGGTTGCACCGGGACAGTAGCGCTCCTTGCTAGGGTGGTACAATCGAATCGTATCGTAATGTAATAAGGGATTAGATACGGTAACGAAGTAACACGGAGTAACGGTCGTTCTTAGTGATTGTTCTTTTTTTATATGAATACCGCACAAGAGTCCCAACTGCTCCCGTCTGAAGCCAGTGAGACTATGGAATCCCCCAACTGGGGTATGTTGTGAGGCTGAAAGTAGTGGGGAGTTGGGGAGGGGAAGGTGGGGAAGTTCCTGGCTATTCAGATCCAGTCATCAAACACGGCTAATGCCATTTCAAGCAACGTTTCAATTCTGAATGGTGGTCTTATACCAAGGAGATACTGAGAGTATCTTCCACTCTGGGACGTCCGCAAATATACTATATATTATTTTAAATGAATAAATTGTGAAATAACACAAATTAATCAAATAAAATTTATTTGCCACGCCGGGATTCGATCCCGCGACCTTCGGAATGCGAGTCAAGAGCCTTACCGCTGGACTACGCCGGCCGTCAAATTATGTTTTACGTCAGTGTATAAACCGTGATCGGGAAATGGATACGAAACACGTTCAGACCTTTAATTCGCAACTATTTGAAAACGAGTCAACAATTTATTTAAATTTGGACAGAAAACTGATTTTACAAGCACTGCAGTGAAGAGTTATGTTTCATACAAACAATTTACATATTTATTTGGGTAGATTAATTTATTGTAAACTCTTAGTGCAGTAGTGCAATTTTTTACATTAACCTCACTCAGTAGGCCCATGAGGATCTATGTCCTTCCTCGGGGCCGATGTCATTGGGGATGCCATGTGGAGAGTCAATTTAAGCAAATAAAGGAGAGGAAGTTCTGAGAAAAGAAAATTGTGGGTCCGTCCCACCATCTGCCGAGAGTCCTGCATACACCTCACCCGATGAACCTGGGCACATTTACTAAGTCGCCAAACGTAACGAACCACTCGAGTGACCCATGGCAGAGGTTTAACTTATCCGCCTTACAAATTGAAAGATTCAAAATAAACAGTAGATGTGAAGTTGTGTAACACAAGGACTTGACAAGAGCCATTTTAGCGAAAATCTAAATATGCAGTTGACCAATATGACGTGCATCATTAAAATGTGTCCGTAGGCCTTGCGCGAAATGAACACAGTTTGGATTGCAAAACAGGTCAATATGTGCATAGATACCATCGCCAATAAACCTCAAAAACCTAAACCTGCGTAGAAAGAAACCTTTATAATACAAATAATATTCGTCAGAATTTATAAACCCATTATAAAACCTACAAGAATAAAGTTTTGTGGGATTTCTTAGCGAGTTCTTAAACAGATCCAATAAATCTTCCGTTAATCTATTTTCAACGGCGTCAGCCTGAGATACAACCGAAGCTTCGAGAATGTCCCGATATTTAACTCTATTCGGAAATTCGTAACCCAAGTTTCTGTGCAACGAACCAGCGAGTTTGGTCTAATTGTATTGCGCTATTGGGTTGCAGCCCGACAAAAGGGCGGTCAGCTGTGGAAGTGTCGGGAAGATTTATCGTAGACATTCCATGGCTGAGAAATTTAGAATGCATTGTCGATGGATATCTAAGATCGTAGAAAACTGTTGTTTCCCGTAGCAGGGTAAATTCATTAGTAGATACTGCATAAGTTATATTGACAGTAAATAATTATACTATCGTTTCAGGCTACAATTCTGTTACAAATAGATTACACCATTAACTCTTTTGCAAATGTAGTCAATGTTTTTACACGCCTCTATTGATGTACAAAGCTGTACTATTTAAGCACTTCAGCAGTGCATATTTGCTGCATAAGGAGGTCGCTGCATAGGGAGGTCACTGCATAACAGGAGGATCTATGGCCAGTTATCAATATTTGCGAGTACGGTCAACAATTATAAAAAAAACGATTGACCATTGACAAATTTCAGCGCTGCCTTCCGCGTAGAAAATAAGTTGTCAATATTCAAAACATTTTGAATAATGTTGTTCGTTATGCAAAATAACTGGCTTATTAAGGCCTGGCTTCCCGCATTTCTACCGATTTATTACATATATTCCTTAAAGTTTTAAAGCTCTTAAAAGAATATACGTCATTCTTGAAGATAATATCTAAACATTCCCAATGCCAAACCGGAAATTACATGAAATTCCCTCGACAGAAAAAAAATCACAAATTATGCTCCGAAAATTATTATAAACACGTTTTTTTCAGTTATTTTTCAAGTTACATGTATGAAAAAAATCACAGTGTTTCATCAAATTAATGCTATTTTAGACAATACCACGAGTCGTGTTTTATTAACAAAATTCTCAATTTTTCCGCTCTCTCTAACATTCGTATTTATATATCTCTCCATTTTTGAGCGGGTACACTGCGCCTTAATGAAAGAAGGTGAACTGACGAAGCTCTTAGATTTGAAAGAAATCGTATAAGCGATCCATAGACTTAAATAATTCATATTTGCGATGCGATCAAATATTCCGTCCGATCTTTGAGAAACGAAAGTGGTTGAAATATGACTAAAGACCTCATTGGATGTTAGTTATCATCAGGGCAATTTACATGAATTTAATTTAACTGAACTCTGCAGGCCGTAGTAACTCCGTAAGAACTACACTAGTAATAACGTAGATCTTGAAGCTCAACTTCCACAGTTCCTTTTCCTTGTTCTTTTTCTATAAATATTCCCCTGATTAGGAAATGGGAAATATTGTACTTAAATTTCTCATAATTATGAATCATGAGTTTGCTTCTTTTTATCAGCTTCGATAAATGCAAATTCATTTAGTGGCAGCATTTTTAATATAATTAAAGTAACAAACTACTTTAAAAATTAAAACTATCAACATTTTTTCAAAACCCAACGTGTCTTCATCGGGATATAAAATATAATGAAAATTGTAATAGATAAACAAGCATAGTTAAATAATTATAAAAAAATAAAAATGTAACAATAAGCAGCAATTGTTATTTCAAAAGCCTTCTATAGGAAAAACATTGACATTTTCCCCCTTATATTTTGAATCCTTTCTATCCACAGGAGCGACCACGCGATATAAATAAATTTCCCTAGATTGCTCGAAATTTCCAGAAGATCATTTTAAAATTTTTCGCTAACATTAAAAAATCATACCTTCAAATTTAAGACATAAAAACTGCAATATTTATCGGATTTATAAAGAAAATATAAAAAAAACGTAAAGTCTATAACCGCGCGAATCCTGCGTGTTTGATACTACCGTGAGAGATGCTTATTCTAGTCAACGAAATGTAAAATATATGATAATGAAAAGTGCATAAAAACCATCGGAGACATTTAAAATGGCGCTAATTTAATCGCTCCAGTGGCTACCTACCTCTTTATTTTGTCGAAAGGTCGAAGGAACCTGAGCTCATTCCAGATACTGATGAATTCGGGGAACACGCTTTAGAGCATCAGGTTATAATACTGGAAATCTATTATGTAACTGCCCTGTTAAATAAGACTGATAAAGGATTAACAGAATTTAGAGTGATACTTCAATCTATCCAGAAAGTCGTAACAATGCCTGTAGTACTTAGTTCTCTAATAGGAACATAAATTATAAATTTTTATGTTATCAATGAAAATTCGAGAATTCAGGGTGTTTTAAATTATGTTTCCACGTAAGTTCATTTTCCGTGATATATTTATTTTATTTAAAAAAAAACATTTATTATATTATAAGTTCTTTTAATCGAAGTAGTTCGGTTAATAATGCATTTTTAAGATAATCCTACTAATATTATAAAGCCGAAAGTTTGTATGGATGTATGGATGTACGTATGTTTTGTTACTCTTTCGCGCAAAACCTACTGACTGTATTTTAATGAAAATTTACAATAATATAACTCATACATCAGAATAACATACAGGCTATAGCTCAGAGCTCTGGCATTATGAAATTTGTATGAAAAAATTGCAATAGCATCTGAACACGCACATTTCGGAGCGACCGAGTTCCACGCCACTTCAGGCCGCGCCGCGCAGAAAGTCTCACAGTGAACTGCGCTGTAAACGTATCGGTCTTTACTTTTCTGCGCGGTGGCACGCGAGCTGTTTGAAAAATAAATGTAACGGGTATAGAGGGGGCGGTAAGGGAGGAGTGGCGGGGGTAGGTGGAGGGGGCAGGGGGAGAGGGTTTTGAGGAGGGGGTTATGGGGAGGAGGGAGTGGAGTGGGCAATGGGAAGATGGAGGAGGCGAATTGGAAACCCCCCTAATACTATGCGAGCGCAGCCGGGGGCAAAAGCGAGTTTCAACTAGTTTTAAGTAACGTTTGTTTTAGCTTTAAAAGCACCATTCATGTGATAGTTTAAAATAGTTAAGAGTATTTTGTAAGTAATTCCAATACAGGAGGTGCTTATGGGTACCCCCGCCCCAGGAACCATTTATTGGATAACCAACACCCCTGCCATTGGACACCCCAAATAGTTCGTTACGTTTGGTGACTTAGCAAGGGTATCCGGGTTTAAGGGGTGAAGTTTGTCCAGATCTTAGCGACCATTGCGTCTGCCCACCTGCTGTGTGGTGGGCTGGATCGAGAGGTTAAGGGAGGTCTTTTATCCCCTTAATGCGCCGCAACCGGGCTCAAAAAGAAGAAGATGGAGAGATATGAAACTACGAATGTTAGAGGAGCGCACTAGTATTTAAAACGACAAAATCGATGCGAAAATTGTGAAAATGTTCCAGATTCCTAACGACCTCACATAGCTATTTCCTTCCCAGAACTTCCTTTTCTTCTTTGCCCTTAAAAAAACCCTCCACGTAGCATCCCCTAAGATGACATTGGCGCTGAGGGAAATCATTATCTTCAGGGTGTCCTGTGTGGATCAATATTTAAAAAAAAATAGAGTGTGTAATTGACACGCGATAGAAATCGGAAGTAGAAACTAGAAAGTCGCTGGACGTAGCTTTCTTTTGCCTGTTTATTTTGAAGTGGTTTGAAAATTGGATATGGATTTACAAAAACAAAAATGTTTTTTTTTTTCGGATTTCATGGGATTCGAACCTCCGTCCTCTGGATTTCTCTGGCCGCTGAAATTTGCGGCGCACTATACCGCCGCGCTCTGGGACGCGCTCGCCGAGGCGCGAATTTCCGCATTATGTTCCGAACATCCGTAAAAAAACTCAGCGGCCAATGAGCGCAGACCTATCGTTGTTTCCGTTTTATATCTTAACCAATCGGAGCCTTGAGCGCAGTTTGATGTTTCGCAGGTGCCGTAGTGCGTCATTTCCGTTTCATCCGAATTTCAAATGATTCAAAAGGGGTAAGGAAGTTTAACTTCAAAAAACCCTTCACATAGCGTACCCTAAGATGACATAGGCCCTGAGGGAAATTATTATCTTTAGGGTCTCCTGTGTGGATCAAAATAAAAAAAAATGTTACTTGTATTGTGATGGGGGATTTAGCCAGCCGAGGAATTGAACCTTCGACGCCTGAGTGAGACCCAGATGCGATGCCAACTCACCCACTGACCGCTCACGTTATTGAATTTTCTCCCTCGGATACCCGGTTTATCGTTTGGTATTTTCGTATAATTGCTTTTCACAATTCCAATGCGGAAGGCTGATAGTGAAAAATGAACTGCGTATTTTCCAACACCTCAATACGAGCCCCTCCATTACCATAATTACCTTCGAGCATTATCAAGTTATACATATTTCCAATTTACTTAAACGTGGAAATAAAAATCATTGTCACGCTCTTTTATACAAATTTATTCCTTAGACATAGTCATTTGAGTTCGCCTTTCGTAATTTTGGCAATTACTTTTGGTAATTATGTCGTTTATCACCCCGCCGAGTAATAACTTATGAACAGAACTCTACATTTCTTATTCCATGTGTGGAAGCTACAAGAAGAAGAAAAGAAAATTTTTCATCAACGTAAGAATGCTTTTTATGGTATAAAACTAAGTTATTACAAAGAAGCTGTTTCAAGGACTTTTGACTTCTTTTTAAACGTTAGACATTGTGCTAATACGCAATGCGTAAATACGAACCTAAATGTCTAGGTAATCTTTTAATTTTTTTTATATTTTTAACTTTATGAGTAAAACCTCAAATTGTAATATTTAATTAAATGAAGACAATATTAGCGAAATTCAATGGAAAATCTGGAGACAGAAAAATCAGAAAAGAGGTATTGGCACCTATGGGCCACGAACCCAGGACCTTCTGCTTTCATGGCAACAGGTCTACCAACTTAACTTTTCCAATTTAACTCTTATTTACTTCAAGTTCATTATGTCGACTTGTCTTCATATTTTTTTTTAATATAGTACTTGTAATAAGTAATAACATACTCTCTGTACCTACTCGCATTTTACAATGGCACTCCCCAAAATTCAACCACGAGAAATGTTTTCTCTTTTGAATTGGGTAGTTTCGTTAAAAAGAAATTTATATATTGTAATTAGTTTTAATGTTTCACTATAAATCTGTATATGTATGTATTTTTTTTAAATAAAAAAAATTAAAACTGAGCTCAGGTGTCTATATCCAATTCGGTCTCTTTTAACTGTATCATACTTTGATTAAGAACTGCCAATATTTTATTCATTTTCTTAACGCACATATTATTGGCTGCTATCTTTATATTATATGATTGCAAAATTCAAACCCAAACTAAAATGAAATGGATAAAATGGATAAAAAATGGTTATAAATACATCTATCTAGATAGCATTTAGTTCGGGTTTTGAATCTTACAATAATATATAAAAATAGCAGCCAAAAATATGTGCGTTAATAAAATGAAGATAATGTTGGTAGTTCTTAGTCGAAGGGTGATACAGTTAAAAGTGACCGAATTGTATGTAGACAGTTCAGTTGGTAGAGCTGTTGCCATAAAAGCAGAAGGTTCTGGGTTCGAGTCCAAGAGGTGCCAATATCTATTTCCGATTTTTCTGTTTCCATATATTCGATTGAGTTTCGCTAATATTATCTTCATTTAATTAGATCTTTTCAAAGACGCGTTTTGTTTATCGATGAAGTATAATTTCGACAATAAAGTGTTCAGAAAAATTTCTGAATAATTAGAAGTAATTATGATAAATTGTATTTATTCCAGTTTGTTGGGAGGTCAATGCTGTTCCGTACATTCCACAATTATATATATACCATATTACGTATCTGGGGGAGGTTAATGCTCCGTAGTAAGCGTTCAAAAAGAGGAAGATAATGATTTGTGGAGTTATGTATACACGGTTGCTAAAGGGAGTGCGCAAAATTTTAGTAAAACACGCTTATTTTAAAATAGAGTCAAAATCTCTCGGCCAATGTCTAAAGTAACATTTAAAGATACACTCTGATTTTTTTCATACCAATAACTAGTTAAAAAATAGAACAAAATGTATTTTTAACAATTTTCGGAAAGTACTTAGCGATTTTTTTCTATCAAGAGAATGTTCTATAATTACCGTTTTGGCTCAGCAAACATTAAAAAAAACATTTAATTATGAATAAAAAATTTATTTTATATCTAATAATACTAAAAAAACGAGCAAAATTTCAGAAAAAAAACTTCTGAAATTCCACTGTACACCAACCATTCCCACGTTTCAAATCTTATCCATGATACAAAGATATGAACCAAAGTATTCAACATAAGCCCAACGAATTGACCTCAAGGGTAATAAAAATACTTATCAATCAATGAAATCTCTTTCCTATTTTCGTACTCGTAAAAACATGAGAAAGAATTTCCTCGCATATTTTTTCCTGACCTAAAACTATTAAGGGTTATTCAACCAACATTACTGTTTTTCGAATCGTAAAACATTTCGAATTCACCAGAAAAATGACATCAAAGAGACGACCAAAGTAAATATGATTTAGCACGACCTTTGAGAAACTCAGCTTGTGTGATACTTTCAAGATAACAATTTTATAAAATATAGCTTTTACCCGCGGCTTCGCTCGCAAGGTATTAGGAAGAAATACCAATGATTCATTCATTCATTCATCATTCATTCATTCATCATTCATTCGTTTATTCATTCATTCATTCTTAATTTATTCATTCAACCATTCATGATTCATTCATTCATTCTCAATTCATTCATTAATTATTCATTCATTCAATCATCCATTTATTCCTCCATCATTCATTCATTAATCATTTATTTATTCATTCATTCTTTCATCATTCATTCATTCATTAATTCATTCATACATTCATTCATCATTCCTTCGTGCAATCATTCATTCATTCAATCATTCATTTATTCCTTCATCATTCATTCATTCATCATTTATTTATTCATTCATTCTTTCATCATTAATTCATTCATTCATTCATTCATTCATTCATCATTCATTCATGCAATCATTCATTCATTCATTTCCCGGCATGGGTTGCCTTCCCTCTCCCCACTCCCCTCTCCCGCTTCCCCCGTCCCGCGAACCCCCCTCCCGAGTTCTCCTTCCCCCTCCCGGGTTCTCTTTTCCCCTCCCCTCTCCCGCGAACACATCAAATCCCCAAAGTTTCATCGCAATAGGATGAACGGTTAGCAATGCATAATTTCATGATGCCAGAACTCACTATTGTGTATACAAACCATCGCGGGCATGCACACATCAAATCCCCAAAGTTGCATCGCAATCAGATGAATGGTTTAGCAACGCATAGTGGACATACATAAATATACAGGGTGTTAAGGGACGTACTTGACTTACTTTAACCAGTGATTCCTGACATTATTTGGAGTAAAAAATGTAAATGAAATTTTGGTCTCCGGTGACTTTTTTTGACGATTTTTTTTTTTTTTCAAAAATTTTTTCTTCAATATCATACAAAAAAAATTCTTCCGCATGTTGTCACTGGTCACTCAGCCGGGTGTCTGACGAGCCCCTTACCCCGCCTCCAACTGTTCAACAACTACCATTTTTTTATGTTTTTGTAGAAAAAAAAAAAAAAAAAAACATCGAAAATGTCACCGGAGATCAAAATTTCATTTACTCCAAATAATGTCAGGAATCACTGGTTAAAGTAAGTCAAGTACGTCCCTTAATACCCTGTATACAAGCCCAGAAACAAACATATTTTGATTTTTATATAATATATATATATAAACAAGGCCACTCAAGTAGTTTGACATATCCTGGAAGAAAAATCCTAAAACCATGTTGCTATATCGGTGCTTCTGGTTCATAAATATTGAAGCAATATTCACAATTTCGAAAACACCATTAGATCACACTGAAAAACCAGCATCTCCGACCTAGCATATTTTGTAAAGGTACTATTTTTACTCCTTCATCCATAACTGCTTTCGCGATAGTTTTTCAAGGTATTCATTTCTTCGTCCATTTGTTTTACGTCAGTTAACCATTAATTAGCCACTTTCTCAACTTTTTTAATTAATTGAATAGTGTTACATTGGCTATGCATCCTTTTTGGACTATGTAATTAATCCCAAATCAATCAAACCTATTCTTCCTGTCATCCTTCCTGACATACTTCAAGTTTTAAAGCTCTTAAAAATACAATGTTGGTTGGGCATTACAATATGTTATTTTGTTTGTTCGAAAATTTAAATAAATAAATTTATTTCACAGGAATGGTAGTTACTCACTCTTTGGATTTAACGGAGACACCTAAATGGATTGCTTTAAAAATAGAATCCGAACAAATGAATAACTGACATCGTCTTTTTTTGGAAAATTTTCTTGTCATTGTAAAATGGTTGTGTATTAATTGACAAATCTCATCTCTTGTGCAAGTTTCAAGTCACAAAAGGAATTACAGATCTGAACTTTAAGCGGATAAGATTACGGAGGCCTCCAAGCTGCATAGAACTACTAAACAACGTTGGTGGATCTGTTATTTTCCCTGGAGTTGTCTGATTGTCATTCCTTGTGATATTTTGTTCGCGTAAGTAGATTTTCATAATCATATCTTTGGGTATTAAGCCCAGAGAGTCTGGGGTTATTTACATACCTCAGGCTTGCATATTATAATGCACGTGTTATTCTTGAAGATAATATCTATGCATTCCCTTCGCCGAAATGGCATTTATAAGAAATTACCACGATAGAAAAAAATTGCAAAGTATGCTCCGAAAATTATTGCAAGCACGGTTTTCAGTTAGATACGTTTTTAGATTTTCACTGCCAAAAGTATTTTCATTATTTGTTTTTTGGGTGTTATGCCGTGTTACGCTACCTCCTTCTTTAGCCAACGTTTCGGACAGCGTGCGGTGTACATCCACATCTACCGGATCTGCTGAATCTGCCCTGATGATGGACACTGCAAAGCAGTCCAAAACGTTGGCTAAAGGAGGTAGCGCAACACGGCTTAACACTCCAAAAACAAATAGCGAAAAAAAAAGTTTTTCAGTTACTTTACAAATTATCTGTATAAAAAAAATCACAGTGTTTCTTTAACTGTTATTTAATCCCCACGAGATTTATGCTCTATTTTAAAAGAGTGGTGTTTTATTTAATCAATTTTAATTTTTTTTGCTTAAATATTATCGTTTTTAATATTTCCGCACTCACTCTAACATTCGCATTTACATATCTCTACATGTTCTTCTTTTTTAACGGTTACATCGGGCGATTAAAGATGACGGGGCTAAGCTGAATATTTCATGGTATTCGGTGATTATCGGCTACATCAAAACTAAACGCGGAAAATCAGTTTAAATTAACTTACAACATTGTGGTACCAGCTCATAGATTATTGGAGCGCGCGACACGGTATCGTATGTGCGTATAAGCACAAAATTCACTGACAATGATGATGGAAATGATTCAATGGACACAGCAACCCTGTGCGAATCGTAGGGTAAAGAAGGATGTAGCGAAACTCGCCAAAATACCCCAAAAATCAATAGTAATTGGCCATGAAAACATCAAATCATATCTGATTGTGGTAGTGTATTTATATTATAGATGCAACTAATATTCGGTTACTATTCGGTATTCGGCCTATTTGGCTACTTTTTTTTACTATTCGGTATTCGGCCGAATAGCAAATCATGAAAAAATGCATCATATATAACAAATTACTCACAAAAATTTCTATTTTAACAAAAAATCAGAACATTTAGTACTTAAAATCTATCAGTGTGGTAAGTTTTGTCGAATGAAAACAATTTTTTCAGTATTTGTTGATAGCAAACGATAGCTCTTTTCCTCATAAATTATACCTGCTTCCGAAAACAGCCGCTCACTATATACTTCTACCGGGAGATGATAAATAAATCTTAGCCAATTCTGCTGGGCTTGGATACTGTTTTGCGTTTGCTTATCACCACTTGTAAGGGTCTGCTGACCGATCTAGGTGAACTTTTTTTTTAATTCATGAGTTCAATTCATTTTCATTCATGTAAATGATTTTTAATTCATGAGTTTAATTCTTTTTCATTCGTGTAAATGATTTTTAATTCATGAGTTCAATTCATTTTCATTCATGTAAATGATTTTTAATTTATGAGTTCAATTAATTTTCATTCAAGAAAACAATTTTTATTATTTTAAATTCATGAAAACTGTTTGCGAAATGTACTGAAGTACTAAGTGTCACCGAATATTCGGTTGCCGAATATTCGGAGATTCGGCCGAGAGCCCAGCCGAATATTCGGTATTCGGCAAAATCACTATTCGTGGCATCCCTAATTTATATCGATTAATACAAAACAACATAAAATTCCACACATCTTGAAAGATTCGTTTTAAGTTTTAATAGTCCAACTGAAGCCTTGTTTAAAACGTGTGGGGAATACTTCCTATAAAAATTTTCTTTCCATATTTAGGTAACATGTCGTGTGCGTACAGGATACGCTGCTGTGCCCACTTATTCCGGAATGACTGGGCTATTTCTGGTCACGTAATAAAAATGAGAGCCAAAACGATTAACCTCTTTGGGAAGAAAGCCGCGGAGGTCTTTTCACGGCATAAGAGCTCCGTATATAAGACGAGTGGTGAATCTTCAATGGGGTCGTTTGTATCCCATCACCTTCGTCGATTATTATACATTTTACGTGAAAGCGAATTTAACAGGAACGGACTTCGGTAACACTGTTATTCACCATTCAATAACCATCGTTTAAAAATGTGCAGGTGGTTAATAATCGTCTTTTCAGACATTATATTAAGTTACCTCAAGAAATTTAAAAATTCTCGGTTCATTTTATTGTTTTTACTGCAAAAAAAATATTATTTTACCAAAAGTTTTACGAAATTGATTGCATAACCAGCTAAATTCGAAAATTTTCTTACAATTTCAGACATTTTATTTTTTTTACATTAGCTCCACACAGTAGACCCTGAGGAAAACAATTTCCCTTGGAGCCTGTGTCAACTTTGGGGATGCTGTGTGGAGGGTCTTTTTGGGGAAAGGAAGATATCAGGAGTAAAGGAAGGAAAAAGGTATGAGCTGTAGGGTGTGTCAATTATTTCAACTTTTGAATTCAGAAACGCCAGGGATCTCAGAAGTTGTGTCTTACAAAGAAAATGAGAACCGCATTTATTTATTTTTTAAATGGTTAAAGCCCGCTAAAATGCATTGAAAATCAGAAAACAAACCTAAAACCATTTTGTTTTTTTTTTAATTTTTAATCATTTTCTTCAGTAATTTAATCTTTTAACGTTTGTTTATATTTAAAAAATGCGTATAACTGAAAAATAAAAAAAATAAAGTTCAAGTTTATGAATACAAGTAAGTCAACAAGAATTCTGATTTTTTCCAGAAAGTGTTATTTTCCACTTTTTTTATTTTTAATCAACACACCAAATATGTTTAAAAAAAAAATTTTTTTTGGGTTCTTTGTACTATAGTTATGGAATGAAAAATAAGTTTTTGGTACAAAATATAGAATATGAACCCTTTGTTTTATATTTTTTCCAAATCGTGAACATATAATAATAATAATAGTGAACAACAATTTCATTTATTTTTACGTTTTCGAATAGCTTCAGTTCATACGAAACTTTTGAGACCCCGGGCGTTTAAATATAAGGCCCTTTTTTTTCTCTCTATGGAGAGCGACACAAGCTAATACGTGGTGGGTAGGAATCAGGGGGTCAGTATGCCTAGGAGAGACGGACATATGAGTCTATTCCTTCCTCTACCGTACAAAGCGATGGGTTGACACAGTCGGGCTGGAGAAGTGATAAGGTCACCTTCAACCAGACTCTCCCGATCCGGCCCGCCACGCTGGATGTGCAAACGCATCTGCCACCAAGACCTAGGCAAACCTCACCCCATGAACCCGGGCACCTAAGTCACCAAACGTAGCGAACTACTTGGGGTGACCTGTGGCAAGGATGTTGTCCAATAAATGGTTCCCGGTGCGGTGTCCCGGAGGAGTCCAATAAATAGTTTCCGGGGCGGCATTCCGGGGCGGCGGTACCCAAACCCACCTCCCAAATTGTCTCTTCTGGGCCCAGGCTCACTTCTTCCTCTCCTTTCACTACTGCGTCTCCAAAAATAAAATAGGCAATGATAGACTTCTCTAAAAACAATATAGATGATCTTATAACAATTTTAAAACTTCAGTGAAAAACCTAAACCGGCCCTGACGGGCGAGTTTTCTTAGAAACACCTCATATTCAATGTGAACACGGAACCCTTCATGAAGAACCATTCATTATTAAAACCGCTGATTTATGTTTCTATTCCTGCCCTTTGCGGAAAAGAAAGTACTACGTAGTTTATCAACACCATTAAAGTCTGCTGGCCGTAAAATTATTAAATTTAGCGTTGTTTGATGTATTTTGCTGCCGTGTTGGAGCAACAATGCCCTAAACACCAGAAATAGAACTTAGTTACCTTAACCTTCCTACACTAGCTCATTGGTCTCTCAGACCGACAAATCAATAATTTTGTTAGACCGACAAATCAAAGTTTCGAGCGCGTAAACTTGGCCACCCTGACAAATCGGCAATCGCCGAGCATTTAATTGAAACCGGCCATTACTTTGGATTTGTTCCCGAAGTCCTGGAAAGACCCAAAACTTATAGAGCACGCCTATTTACAGAGGCAATTGAAATTCATAAAAATCCTATTAACATTAATAGAGACGACGGAGCTAAACTCAATAGTTCTTGGTATCCGGTAATTGACGGCTACACCAAAGCTAAATGCAGAAAACCATCTTCAAGTATACTGTGACTCCAGCTTGCAGTGGAGTGGAGCTGGCAACACGGGATTGCTTCGAAGTACTTAAGCACACATTTTACCACTCACATTTACACATCTGCCCTGATGATGGACACTGTAACGCTGTCCGAAACGTTGGCTAAAGGAGGAGGTAGCGTAACACGGCATAACACCCCAAAAACCAACAACAATAATACTTTTGGCCGGAAAACCTAAAATCATATCCAAATTTAAAAAAGTTTATATTATAGTCTCGTATAGTCACGTTTAAATTATTTGATTGAAATCTGAGGAAATGCTTGTAAAAACATACATAAATGAATTACAGATAAAACAAAACAATGTATTCAAAAAACTATTTCACTACAAGCCCAGAACACTCGCAAAAACATTATACATGGAAACAAAACTTTTAACATTAAAAAAAACTATATGAATACAATACGTATCTCTTTATTTACAAAATAAACAATAAACTCGTACAGATAAATTTTAAGATTTTCACGGCCAAAAGCATTTTCGTTATTTGTTTTTGGGGTGTTATGCCGTGTTGCGCTACCTCCTTCCTTAGCCAACGTTTCGGACATCGTTGCAGTGTCCATCATCAGGGCAGATCCGGCAGATCCGGTAGATGTGACACATAAGGAAGGAGGTAGCGCAACACGGCATAACACCCCAAAAACAAATAACGAAAATAAACTCGTACATTCAAACACAGAATTCATTAAAACGTCCCAAGTACACCAACACTTTACACGACAACACGATAACATACATTTAAACAGCATCCATGGTAAACAATACATTGGTTACGAGGGGGGCAACTTATATAATTGCATCCCAAACGACATTAAAAACGAAAATAAGCTGGGTACACATAAAAAAAAATTATTAAAATTCATTCTTGATAAACAAAGTAATGACATAGAATAGCGTTGTATTATTATATTTAGTTTAGCTTCATGTGTTTAATTATTTCTAGTTAAATAAGTTAAAATGTAATTTTCTTTTCACTGGAATAAAAAAAATAAAAAATTTGTGCGGGGCGCGCATTGGTAATGACGTGTGACACTTATTTACTGTTATTTGTATTTTAGGTAAATAACAATTACTACCCAAAAATCCTAATAATTACTAAATCTTATTTTTATAATATTTAATTATTCTTATACTTTTATTTATTAGATTAATTAATACACGAAAAAGTTTATTTTTGTCATTGAAGTTAGGGTACAAAAAATTATGTGTTTTTTAGAGGCTGAGTTAAAAGTCTGTTTCTACCAAATAAAGTTATAGTTTTAATATTTTTTTCTTTTTTAAAATTCAGTTATACCCCCTTCAATATGATAAATACCAATAATGCTTAAAAAATACATAATTAAAATAAAACAGACTAGATGAAATCTCGGTCTGAGACACCTTGCGGGACTATACGTGTTGTGCTGTTGGGCGCGAGTATATGAAGGTTAAACACCAGAAATAGAACTAACCCGGTTGTATTTTATTATGTTATCGTAAAAAGTAAACCTGAGCGTTGTTATGAAGTAGGTATAATTAACTATAAAGTTTTAGGACAAAAGACAACTTCGTCGTGGACAGAATTTATTTTGATTAGTGGTATACAAATATTTGTTTCTACATTAGCTCCACATATGAGGCCCAGCTGACCTATGTCATCTTTGGTGATAGAAAAAAAAAATGGAAAGAAAATACTGAAAACACCCTCCATCTATGTGGAGGGTCTTTTCAGGAAAAGAAGGAGAGGAAGTTTTGGGAATGAAAAGATTATTAGGGGTGGGTAGGAATCTGGAGGCTGGAGAAATCAAACGGACTCCCTCAATCATTCTCTCCCATGGTCCGGCCTGCCATGCAGCTGGTGGGCAGACGCATCCGTCGCCAAGTCCCGGACAAACCTCACCCCATGAACCCGGGCACCCCTGCTAAGTCACCAAACGTAGCGAACCACCTGGGGTGACATATGGCAGAGGTGTTGGTCATCCAATAAATGGTACCCGGAGCGGCGGTACCTACGCCCGCCTCCCAAATTGATCCTCTTCTTTATAGAGAACTAGCGCCCAGCCATGTGAATGCAATGATGACATGGAATTTCCAAATTTACCTCCTGCTATCCCCTACCGCTACGATGTCTCCTTTGCTTCTTTGCAATCCCTCCATATGTTCTTCCCTATTCCCCAGCTCTCCATCACCCCTCCCATGCGTGTCCTTTCCCATGCGTCCCCGTTGTCTTGCCCCACCTGCCTTCTCCCCTCCCGTTATCCCCTCCCCCTCCTTCGTTTACCCTCTCCCGAACCTCCCTCCCTCGTATTCCTATACACTACAGTGATATAAATTATATAATTATAACAATATTACAATAAAATTATTTCCTTGTTGCAGGTTCGTCTTCCTGGCCATCTACACGGCCGAGATGATCATCAAATCCATAGCAAAAGGGTTCATCCTGAACAAGTATACGTACCTCAGAAACCCTTGGAATTGGCTGGACTTTGTGGTCATTACTTCGGGGTACGCAACCATCGGCATGGAGGTCGGCAACCTTGCCGGGCTCAGGACCTTCCGGGTCCTGAGGGCTTTGAAAACGGTCTCCATAATGCCAGGTTAGTACATAATTATTTTTTTAATTTATTTTCTATGTTTTTCGTTTCTGTGAACGCCTGATTATGCTTTTTTTCAAATGTTTCTGGCTTTCGCCCTTTAAGGATTTTCTAGGCCATCATTTCAAAATAGCGAGATGAAAGGGGAATTTATATAATAATTTAAATGTGGAAATTTCAAAATTATTTGAAAGATTGGAGTCAAGTTCAGACTTAGATGAGATAATGACGGAAGGCAATTTTAAATAAAGCTTGATAAAAGAGAGGATACTTTTTTAGCGATTGACAAACAAATAATATATGTATTTTATTTTAACGTTATGAGTAGAACCTCAAATTGTAATATTTAATTAAGTGAAGCCAATATAAGCGAAACTCAATCGAAAATCTGGAAACAGAAAAATCAGAAAAAGATATTGGCACCTCTGGGACTCGAACCCAGGACCTCTTGCTTTCCGGGCAAACGTGCTAACCACTGCGCCAAAGTGTCTACTACTTCGACTAAGATCCACCCACATTATCTTCATTTTCTTAACGCATTATTGGCAGCTATCTTTATGTATGATTGCAAGATTCAAACTCGAACAAAATGCTATTATAAATAAAGGTTTTGAGTCGAAATATGATACAGTTAAAAATGACCGAATTAGATATCGACACCTTGGCGCAGTGGTTAGCGCGTCTGCCCGGAATGCAAGAGGTCCTGGGTTCGAGTCCCAGAGGTGCCAATATCTTTTTTCTGATTTTTCTGTTTCTAGATTTTCGATTGAGTATCGCTTATATTGTCTTCATTTTTAAATAAATAAAAATATATGATCTATGTTTCCCACTTCTAAATCACGGAATGTATAATGTGGGGAGTCAAGTACGTTAATTTTAAAAAGGTGAGAAGGAAAAGAACAACTTCCAATTTTATTCTCATTCGAATAATTTCTTTTTCGGGAAAATGGGGGAATTGTTTATATCCCGGTTTTGATGGCATAGTCTTTTGTATAGAGGTATAGCAGGCTCCCTTGGATTGACTAGCAATATGCCAATACTCTCCCCAGACATTGCGCGATCTATCTTTGAGGGTGGAAAATATTTCAGACAGGGGAATATGGTTTACGAGGGTAACAATACGATGCTCCTTGTTTTGCCAAGGAATCCGCAATATCGTTTCCCACAAAGCCAACATATCCAGAAATTCAAATCAGAGTTACGGTTTTTCCAGAGCTTTGAATGGAGGCTATCAGCAATCGAAAAAGGTCAATTATGGTTAACGATATACATATATTTTTTTAATATCCGTGTTCCATCCAACTAACTTTATAACTTCTTTTAACATAGCAAACTTATTTTGTGGCACCATTTTATTTCAAGTTAATAAAATACTTAGTTTTTACCACTTTTATTGTTTACAAAAACCAACTTGTTTTGTGAGCAACGCTCACTTCTTCAGGGTTTATTAATACTAATTATAAATAAAACACATAGACAATAGTGTCAATGGAAAAAATATAGACATAAACAATGGTATCAATGGAAATTAGAGAATGTGTAAAGGGGAGAGCCTCAATAGGGAACAATTTACAAAGGGAACAGGTTTAATTTTGGGTCATTTAAGAACAATTTTTGATTATTAAAAATATTTAAATTCGCATTTACACTCTTTCGGAATTCTAAAATTTCTAGTTTATCCAACTGAATGCCATTGACATTACAATGTATTAATTCTATTCCAGTATTGAAGTTAAAGGTGTGGCTCGTTTCCACCAAATGACTGGCAAACTCCGAGAAACTGTTATTGTTTAAATATTTCGTATGTTCTTTAATCCTTATTTCGAAGTTTCTCGAAGTTTCACATATATAAAATAAACGGTTCCTTGACAGTTGATCCGGCGACATTTGGTCCGGCGACAGTTGGTCCGGCGACATTTCATCCCGCCGATATTTGATCCGGCCGACACTTGATCCGGCGGACAGTTGATCCGGCGGACAGTTGATCCGGCGACAATTGGTCCGGCCTGATCCTATAGAAGATTTTTCTTCAAGTAAGTAAGATAAAGTCGATGTACTTATATCTGAAGGCATCTTGAGTGAAAATCCGCTGTAAAAAAATTAAAATTAAATATTAAAAAAGTTATATCATATGATTTTTTTAATTTGTTCGCTGCTGTACAGTGTATGTAGATTTAGTCGGATTACTTGAAATGACGTGACTAGATCTGTATAGCCAGGTACGATTTCCATGTCTCCTTCCCCTCCCCACTACCCTCAGTATCACACCATACCAAAATTGGGGATGCCATTGGCACTCACTGGCTCGAGACGGTTGAGAGCAGTTGGGACTCTAGTGTAATTTTCAGATAAAAAGTTATACGCAAGTAGGAATATTTTACGGTTTTTTTGTTAAACTGACTGCACGTATAAGTCGTATATGTCGTATTTTGTATTGCCGCACGCTTCTTCGGAGAGTCGAAATTATTGTTTGTAAGAATATTTTTACAGCGGATTTTCACTCAAGATGCCTTCAGATATAAGTACATCCACTTTGGTTGTACGGCCGTATATCCTCTTTACATACTTACTTGAAGAAAAAATCTTCTAAAGGATCAGGCCGGACCAATTGTCGCCGGATCAAATGTCGCCGGACCAACTGTCGCCGGACCAATTGTCGCCGGATCAAATGTCGGGACACCAAAAGAAACCACAAGGTGAATAAAACAGTTGTATATTACACAATGCTTTTTAGATTTTCATCAACATTAATTTTGCAGAAAAAATAATAAATCCGTACTACCAGAATTAACCCTTCATTAAACTTGTTGCGATACATATCAAAAAATGTTTTGGTCAAAGAAACTATTTGGATCAAGCTCTTCATGCCTATCTTTAATATTTTTCCTAATCATATTAATTCTTTCAAATCATTTGTCAAATTAAAAAAATATGTACTATGTTTGTGTTGCCAGAGGATTGTCATAATATTTTTTAATCTTTGTTTCCTAAATTTCCTTCCTCTCCTGTTAATATACTGTTGTTTTTGCTTTGTTTCTTCTTTTAATGAACTATTATTCTGATATGTTAAAAATAATATTACAATGCATTCCCAAAGAACTCACTGGCTCAAGTAACATGTTTTTTTCTTTCTCTTTGTACTATTTTGTGTCTATGCTTGTAGTAATTATCCTTATGTTTCCTGGCTCAAATGTGTAAATTGTTACCCTCGATTAAAGCTATTGAGGTTGGTAGTTGTTGGTAACATCTCGCTCACTTTTAATCGCGGTTTAAACATTAGTGAAAATTTTACTCATTACCATGGTTATGGATGGTTAAATCGGACTTAACTATACCAAGGCTGAACTGGCGCATGAAAATCTAATAATTAAGACGATGTATGTTTTTCTAATTCACCTTGATTATTTGGATCTGGACTAATCCCATCTCAAGTCTTAATTTCGAGCAATTGCGATACTGAGAGAATCTTGCACATTGGAACTAGGTTCTGAGGTATGCTTTTAATTTTAAATTATTTGAAATTTCTTGCACTTGTAAAATAAAGAAATTTTATTTCCATACTTTAGAAATTGAATCCCGCAATCTCGGTATCTTTACTTCTCTGCCGTTATCTAACATTGTTTTAAAATCTAAATGATTTATAATATCCTCAAAGTAAATGATTTCCCTTCAAATCTTAATACATAAAACAAAGTAGGCTTAGTAGTTACACCATTTAGAACGGCTCAACCTATTTTTAAGAACTTAGATTAGTTGGATTTGTCTCCGCCCCGAATAGAATAATTAATAAAACATTGGAAAAATTCACAAAAAAATTAATTGTAAAGAAAATTCTTTTCCTCATTCTTGGCCTATGTCATCTTTGAGGATGCTGTGTGGAGGGTTTCTTGAGGGAAAGGAAGGAAAAGAAGATATGGGAAGGAAAAAGGTATGAGGGGTGGGTAGGAATCTGGGCGTCAGTGTGGCCAGGAGTGACAGACGCATGAATCTATTCCTCACACTGCGGTGCAAGGCGAAGGGTCGGGAGAATCAGGCTGGAGAGGTCAAAAGGCCTCCATCAATCAGTCTCCTTCGATCCAGCCCGCCACGCAGTGGTTGGGCAAACGCATCCGCCACCAAGACCTAGACAAACCTCATCCCAGAGCTGCGGGAATATTGTGATAAGTATAATATTGAGTAGCGAGTGAATTCCAAAAATTCAAATAAGTCAAATACAATACGCTGATTGTTTTGCTTTTGTTCTTAACCCGTCTGCTTGTTTAGATATAAATACATCCCAAAAACACATAATCGTGTTATACTTTCATAAGATCAAAAACGTCCCGAGCGACCTTACATGTAAAAGCTATATATCTCTCTTCCTTTCATGCAAATGCATGTATTTTTCTTTTAGTCAGAAAGAGAACGAAACAATGCTTCTTATTGTCTTTGAAATGTGAAAACTATCTTCCATAGATATTTTAAAATCTCGATCCAAAGTGACGGTTTCAGAATTTACGCGCGAAACTGAGGCTTCCGGATTGTGAGGTGTGAATATATTGAATCAAGCAGACGGGTTAAACATTTTAATGCTGCCCCTCTTTCTTACACACTAAATGTCAACAGTCGAAAATGGGACAAATGGTGAACGGATGTCTGCACCCCTCCAAAGGAAAATTACAGTAACTATATTAAATCTACCTCATACGTATGAAGAAAATGAAACGCAATTCCCGTAAGTACCCAAGTATAAAAGTAAGAAAATCACAAAAATTATAAAACCGTACTCAAAGCCATCTCGGATATTGATAAAAACAAAACACGAGCAGTCTAATTTTTAACTTAGTAAAAAAAACTGAATTTAGTTCAGCCAATAAGTTAACACAACAGTTATTGATTCTGAGGCGGTACGAAGTTAGTTAGAAATCGGGTCAGCTAGTTAGAAATAAACAATATGTTTGATCTAAACCAAAATATTGCTCAAAGATATTCTGACGTACTAACAATAATTAAAATTAAACCGTCCGTAATGTTCGCAAAAAGCTTACGCAAATAAAACATTTTAAACGGACAAAGCGAAGGAATAATATAAAAGCTCCCGACAGGGTCCCATTGAGGATGATGATAAATGACCACGAATAAATGATTGAAAATAAAGTCTGTGAAAAGAAACGATTTTTTAGGCCTTGGCAAATAATGGCAACTGGGAGATGGAACGTCAGATAATATTAAAGGCCCAGGATGGATAATAATATTATCATTTATAATTAACTTTTTTTTTAAATCATTTATTTAATAGAATCTTCCTGATTGTGCTGTCTACTTCTACTATATAGTTAGCGGTGTCATTGTATTTGTTTTTAATTATTGTATTGTATATGTTTCTTGCGTTATAATTTTGATGTCCTCATTGTTATCCAAGATATCTTCAGTAAAATCTTCTGCCATATAGTCATTGAAAATTCCCTTGAATATCATTGTTGTTTTTTTTTTGTTAATTATTTGCAATAAATTTCATGTAGTTCTTTAGAAATTAAAGTTTGTAGTTTCTTGGCATCTTCTTTTTTAATACAATCGATTACAATTCGATTTTTAATGCCTTCTATGCATATTCCTAATTGGCTGGTTTTAAAGTGCCTTTGAATTTTTTACTATCTTTCTTTTTCTTTATACTGTTGGGTTCAGCTTTCGAAATGAACTTATTTTTCTGATGCCTCGGAGGCTAGTCATCATCAGGATAAACTTCATTCTGCAGGCTGCTGCCCAAGCGGAACTGCATTCGTATCGGTCAAGTAAATTCTCTGCCACGTCTTGCGCCAATCTTCCCCTGGATTTATCAATTGCCTAATCTTGTATTTTTCGTTTCTCTATATGATCATTTTAATTTGGGAGGCGGTTTTGGTTACTGCAACCCGGGGAACCATTTATTGGTCCCCTGCCATGAGTCACCCATAGTTTGGTGATTTCTCATGGCTGCCCGGGTTCATGAGGTGAGGTTTCTTGGTCTTGGCGGCGAATGCGTTTGCTCACCTACGGTGTGGCGGACCGGGTCGGAAGAGATTGGTTGAGGTTGATCTAATCTAGATCTCTTCAGCCGGACTTTCTCTATCCATCGGCTTGCACTACAGTGGGAGGTATGGAGCATTCATACGTCCGTCACTCCTGAACACATTGACCACAAGCTTCCTACCCATCCCTCATGTCTTTTTCCTTCGCAGAACTTCCTCTCCTTCCTTTCCCTAAAAAGACTCCTCACACAGCATCCCCAAAGATGACATAGATGACATAGGCTCCCAGGGAAACGACTTTCCTCAGGGCCTCCTGTGTGGAGCTAATGTTAAAAAAATTATCAATTTTTTTTTTTTACATGAATACCGCACAAGAGTCCCAAGTGCTCCCGTCTGGAGCCAGTGTGACTATGGCATCCCCATTTGGGGGATGTTGTGAGGCTGAAGGTAGTGGGGAGGGGAAGGAGATAGGGAAGAGGAAGATGGGGAAGTACCTGGCTATTCAGATCTGGTCACCAAACACGGCTAAAGCCATTTAAAGCAATGTTTCAATTCTGAATGGTGGTCTTACACTAGGGCGATACTGAGAGTATCTTCCACTCTGTAACGTGCCACAAATTTACTATATATTATTTTAAATTAATAAATTGTGAATATAACACAATCAAAGAAAATTTATTTGCCACGCCGGGATTCGATCCCGCGATCTTCGGAGTGCAAGTCAAGAGCCTTTCTTCTGGACTACGCCGGCCGTCATTATTTATTATTAATCGAACCCCCCCCCCCCCCCCCTACTTAACTTCGAGAGGTAGTTACTTTTAAAATAATTATTGCGACACTTTTACATAAATATTACCAGAAATTACAATATAGAAATTAGAGATAGGAGAGAAAGTGGTAACAACGCAAAATATATTGATAGACATACATATAACATGTTCAATCATACTCGTAGGCATACACATGCTCAAAGTCATATAACATGTTCAATCGTACTCGTAGGCATACACATGCTCGAAGTCATACAACGTGCTCAATCATACTCGTCGGCATACACATGCTCAAAGTCATATAACATGCTCTATCATACTCGTAGGCGTACACATGCTCAGTCATATAACATGTTCAATCATACTCGTAGGCATACACATGCTCAAAGTCATATAACATGCTCAATCATACTCATGGGCATATACATATACATGCTTCAAGATATATAACATGCACACTACGTAGATATACTCATATTATGCTGGAGTCCATACATCTTAGAGAACAATTTCAAAATGCAAAAGAGAAAGAACTTCCTAATAGGTTATCCTGTAAGTCCAGGGAATCTTGCCTATCCACAATTTAAAGGATTAGGTGTCCAGGGGGTCTAGCATAGAGAAATCCATAATTTTACAAGCACGGCTGCATTATTGTTAACCAGACCGATATTGATAGGGAATAAATAAGAAATCAATAAACGTTGACTACACTGACGGATCTGTCTACGGATTTACGTACGCAAATGTCAACCGCTTCGTAAAAATTAAAAATACTAATAAGTTGTCATTTAAGAATTAAAATACTAACTTTAATATATATATTAACGCTTCGTGCGTGAGACAAAATGGAATTAATTAGTTAATGAAGTCTTTAGTCATATTTCAACAATTGCGTTTCTCCAAAATCGAACGAAATAAATTGATAACGTCTTGGATAAATTGATCACGTTTTTCCGATTTCTTATTTATTCACTTTCAACATCAATTTGGCTATCTATAGTGCGGCCGTGCTCGGTAAAATGGTATACAATCATCGGTAGTTACATTCAAGTAGTTACTTTTTAATTTAAAGTTATCGATTTCCTGCTGTAGATCCCCAGTTTCGATACCGTAGAGAAGAATTGGTAGTAAATAATAATAGTTTAGTATATGTATAGTAAAACCAAACAACGAACCACTTTAACGAGACTTCAAATATGATTTATTTAAGTAAATATTAAGAAAGTTTTTTTGCGCATAATTCTCTTATTTTCTTAGCCATTCCATCTGATTGCACATTAATAATTTCGTCTTTGTGCCACTTTTCCTTGATATTCTGAACAAAAGCCGATGACAAGGAATAAACGCTTCCACACAGCTCACAAAGGAACTCGCTTCTTTGTTCCAGTCTCAATCATGCATAAGTACCTACGACAGAAGATATCCCTTTTACCACTGATAATAAATACCCGATAGTAACAGTAATACATTATCTCTCTATTCCATATTTACACTACAAAGGTAAAATAAAAAATCTAATGAAATTCACCATACTAATTCACGTATTGTCTAAAATGTTATCTCTGAAGCTAAAAAAACTATATGCGTGAAGAAACCAAAACTCTCGAAATGTTATTATTGGTGATATGAAGTTGAATATACTCAACGTCGTTTACATCATACACTACGGGACGTTAAATATGCACGTTAGACTTACGGATTTCAATACTTCGTTATTGTAAAAAATCATACAAAAAGCAATATTATCGTTTGTCCCAATCGGCAAAATATTTGGAAGTCGAAACTAGTTAAATGCACGCGCACAATTTTCCACAAGTGAAATTTTTTAAAAGACGTATCATTAATTTAATGATTTGCTCTCTGTCTCATAAAATTGATTAATAGGTTTTTCAATTTAGTTGCCGGGTGCCACTGCTCCGGGAATCATTTAATGGATTATTTAAAAAAAAAAAAAAAAAATTACCAACATCTCTGCTATAAGTGCTTCGCTATGTTTGGTGCCTTAACATGGGTTCTTGGAGTGAGGATTGTCTAGATCTTGACGATGGTTGCTCCTGCGCATTTACTCTGCGCCGCAGGCTGGATCGGAAGAGACCGATTGTGGAAACATTTTGATATCTCCAACATCACCTTTCACCGCAGTGAGAGTGATAGATTCGTAAGAAATGTTTTTGTGATTAGGTTCCAATTTCGTAGTTCGAACCCAAAATTCATAAAGGCGCTCAAACAAAACTTTTTCTCTACATAAAACACTTTGTTAATACATTTTATTATTTGAAAACGCAAAATATAAATATCTATTAATTAGTTTCACCATGTTTTTTATACTTCAATCCATATTAACCCTTCTCAGCTAAATGTAGTTTTCCTTTTCCATTTAAATATTAAACTTGTGGTGTACATTTTTAAAGCGGGATATTTTAACCTTTGGCTTGAATATGTGGTTTCAGAATATAATTTGTTCATTAGGGAGTAGGTACGCAGGGTTAGGACCAAATCCCCAAATTTTTAAGCTGCGTAAAGCGAAGGCTTTATTTTTTTAGGAAGGGTAAATAATGAATTTCGTTCTGCTTTTCATTTCAAGTGATAATTAAGCATTATTATTAATTCATTTGTAATTTTTCAAAGTTCAGAGGATAATCATTTTTGTTTTGAAAAATGGTTTGAAAAATCTTCACGCCGTTCATCGTCAAAAGTACAAATAATTGAGATTTATTGGGAAGTTCGTGGAAACAAAAACAATTTACCAAAAGAGCGAAAACGATAAAAACTAAGCCCCTTCGTACATGGAGACACTTACAAACTACGTGATTGTGACGAAACCACAAGTAGCCTACATATTATGTACTCGTATGCATACTACTCTGTAATGCTGGTTTCCGTACATGACGCTATCCGAAACACACTTATCTTCATTATTTTTCACGTGTAGTTAATACGATGTCAAGTTACTCTAGCGATGAAGACAATGTTCTTCTTTCAAGACAATCTTTATTCTTAGAATTAAAAACGATCTAATAAACGATTTTGCGTTCATCCGTATATCGTAAGAAATGTTAACCGTAGGGCGTTGCCGCTAGGGAAATGCATGAGAGTATTTTTTTTTATATTAGCTCCACACTGGAGACGAAGTCTTGCAAAGGAAAGGTTTATGGGTAGGAATCTGGGGGCCAGTATGTCCAGGAGTGACGGACAAATGAATCCATCCCTCAAACTGCGGTGCAAAGCGATGTTCCGAGAGAGTACGGCTGGAGAAGTCAAAAAGACTCCCTCAACCATTCTCTCCCGATCCGGCCTGCCAAGCAGGTGGGGAGCAGACGCAACTACCGCCAAGACCCGGACTAATCTCACCCCCTGAGCCCGGGCATCCCTGCTAAGTCACCAAACATAGTGAACCACTTGGGGTGACCTATGGCAGAGGTTATCTAATAAATGGTTCCCGGGGTGGCGGTAACCACCCCGAGAACCATTTATTATTTATGTTGGTAGCGTGCAGCTGGCATCAAAGCCGTAGTCGCGCATAGAATCGTATACGAACACTAGCAAAATATTTTCGTTATTTGTTTTTTGAGATCCGGCAGATCCGGTAGATCCCCGATGATGGACACTGCAACGCTGTCCGAAACGTTGGCTAAAGAAGGAGGTAGCGCAACACGGCACAACACCCCAAAAACAAATAACGAAAATACTTTTGGCCGTGAAAATTTTAAAACGTATCTGACTAGCAAAATAGTTGGGTGGGTACTCTCCGTGTACGAAGGGACAACTAACTAATAGTATAATTGCTAAAGTGTTTATGTTGTTTGTTTGTTCTTCTTTCACGACGTAACAGAGCGACCGTCCGAGATATTTTTTTACGTAGGGATAGTTGGAGGACTGGGAAGTGATATAGTCTACTTTTCATCACGGGATCATTTCATTATAGTGGTAAAATTCTTTGTATGGTAGGTTCTCGCTGAGACCCCGAGTAAAAGGTAGTTTTAATTAAAATTTTCGCAGTGTGAATTGTAAAATTGTAAATTTGTATATCTGTCAAGCTTTTAGCAAATAATGGACTTTGAAGAATTTACTATCGTTAGCAACGTTAAAAAATAAACTCCGGAAATCCGCCCAATACCACATATCCGTTGAATTAATTGTTCAGGCAGTAACGGTTCACAACACTAATCTTTGTCGGCCTTTAATCTCGCCTGGTTGAGAAACGTTATTACACAATATAAGATGATCCGTGGAGAAAATATATAGAGCTTTTAAATGAAACCAACACTGGTTGCTTTTAAGGATTGAATTCTCTTCAACTAAACTAACATTCAACAAGCATGCTGAATATACACAACAGAAAATTGGGAAAAAATATCGTTTTTGAGAAGAATTCGGCAAAACTATCTAGTAAAACTGCAATCACTATCTACAAATCAATTATTGCTCCACATTTTAACTATTACTCAACTATCCTTTTTCTACGTAACGAACGAGAACAAAATAAGTTTCAAATTCTCCAAAACAGGGCAATGAGAATAATACTTCGGCGAAATAGATTTTCAAAATTAAACAAAATGTTAAAGGAACTTAATTGGCTAACCGTGAAACATATGCTGACCTTTGATCTTATACGATGATATTTGTTCATAAAATAATAAACAACATTTTACCAAAATACTTCTCAAATAAAATTAAACTCAACAAGGACATTCACAGACATAACACAAGGACGTGCTTGGAAATCAGGCTTCAAAAAAGGACAAGGGTTACAAGGGGATGAAGTTATATAACACGCTACCAGAAACTTTAAAGTCCATGCCAATTGGAGAGTTCAAGATGTATTGTAAGAGCTACATAAAAGTACATAAAATTTTGTTTGCAATATGAAATATTATAATTAATTAGAAATTTTGTAAACCTAAATTTACAAATTACTAAAATAAAAATTAATAAAAGAAAAAAAAAAAGATTTTTTCGACGTTTATTCTATAAAAATACGAATGTATTCTAAATGAATTCATCTGTTGGGTTGTACTTTTATTTGCTTATGGATAAAATTTTGGATGTAGGGACGGTGTTCCAGTACCTCAAGGCCCTTTAGCGTCCCAAAAAATGGTAAGCGTAACTATCCCGCAGATTTTCTTACTCCATTCTCTGGCCTCTGGCATTCTCTGGCATTCACCTGGCGCACAGTGATGAATCCGTGCGCTTTTCATTACCGGTGACTAATCTGCGCAAAATTGTGTCGTCTGCGTATGAAAGGGATTGAGCAAGCCTTGGCAGATGTCAACCGGCCACTTTTACACTAATCGATTCTCAAAAAAACACTTGTAATGAAGAACTCTCCGCGTATTGTGATAAAAGTCTACGATGAATTCACATCCTCCGACCAGAGAAAAAATATCACTGCTAGTTGTCGTTCCTTGGTTCAAACTAGGGCTTCCAATCCCGGAATACCGAGATCTCGGTATTCAATTCAATTCAATTTATTTTATTCTTTCAAAAACATTACAAAATTTAAAATTTTAATGCGTTTTAAAATACATTTGTAACAGTATTACATTAAACATAAATATAAATGGTAAGTAAAAAAACTATATGAGCATCAATTGAGCTTGCCTTTTAAAGGCAGCTTCACTGACGCTAAATATGTCGATATCCGAATTAATTCTGTTCAACAGCAAGATTGCTCTCCCGACCGGCATGACCATTGGCAAGTTAGTCCTGCAGGCCGGAAGATAGAACAGCCTATGCTGTCGATGGCGAAGATAACCATCGGGAATATAAAAATGAATGTTCTCCAAGAAAGCTGAGTTTTCAAACCATCCACGAATCAATCTGAAGAAATGCGTAGCAATGTGTACATCCCTTCTGACACGTAGATGGTTCATTCCGAGCATACCCAAAAGAAAGTCGGTAGGATAGAGCCACGGGTAACAGCCGTACTCCCTCATGTACAGAAATCTCAGAAATTAATGTATTGCGGGATCCCGCGCCATTTTCCAATCCCGCGTGATGCGGGATTTGCGGGACTGAAAAATGCTTTCGCTGGAAGATTAAACTTTTCATCTTCCAGCGAAAAGTTTACTTCGAAAAGAAATTAAAGATTGTGTAACGAGAATGAACTTCAGCCTTATAAATTAATCTGAGAGCAATTATGACGAAGAGGCTGATCAAGTAAGAAACGTCAAATTAGATGTTCCGTCATCGGGTTCCGGTCTTGATCTTACATTGCAACAGGAGTTAGAGTTAACTATATAGTCAGAATTTAATGTACTTTGTCCGTCACTATCTTGAGCTAATACACTTGACTCCATTATAAAAAAAGAAATGACTCTCTATGAATCTGGGGGATCAATGGGAAAATATCTTTCATTCACTTACAAATCCTTAAAAGGAATACCGCCCACAAGTGTGGAAGCCGAAAGGGCATTTTCTGCTGCTGGCTATAATGCGTCTAAAATACGCAGTAGTTTGGCAGACGACATTTTGGACATGTTGTGTTTCCTTCGGAAACATTTTCCGTTAAAAGCTGACAAACTCAATAATTAAAGTAACATACATCCTATATAAATTTTCAGTTTGAAATGTGTTTTTTTTTGTTGATTTTTTTATTTTCTTTGTGTATTTTTTGAAGAAGTTTTGTTTAGATTTGTTTTTTATTCAGTATTTGTTACTGTTTTTTGTGAAGAAAAAACGGTGTAATTTGATTGATCTCATACTAATAGTAATACGTAAATAAATGTGGAGTTGGATGATTAAATCACTCTTTTTGTGTGATAAATAAACGGTGTAATTTTATTGATCTCATACTAGTAGGAATACTTAAATAAATATGGAGTTAGTTGATAATTCAAATGGTTTTTGTGATAAATAAACGGAGTAATTTGATTGATCTCATACTAATAGTAATACTTTGATAAATGTGTAGTTAGTTGATTAATTCATTATTTTTTTGTTACAAATAAACGGTGTAATTTGATTGATCTCATATGAATAGTAATATGTACATAAATAAATGTGGAGTTGATTAATTCATTGTTTTATTTGACTTATATAAATGTGAATATTTTCAATACGCGGGATCCCGCAAATACCGAGATCCCGCGGGATTGAAAATTCGTAGTCCCGCAAATACCGAGATTGAATTCAGGCTGCGGGATTGGAAGCCCTAGTCCAAACTGCTAGCGGAGCGGACAAGCTTACACTGTAATGGCCGAAAGTCAAATGACGCGATCAATATCAAATTTTAACCACGTGACAGCAGTCGTACCAACTCTAAGCACATAAGCGCAGAAGGCAATATGACAATGGTTTGGAATATTTATGATGACAACCGTGAGGTGTGTTATAGCGAAAGTGTAGATAATTTTTTTCTCTCCCTGATACAAAAAACACCACTTTGGTATAAATATCATGCCGACATACGCCAAAACATCAAATTCACTAAATTTGCTTCTAAAACGTAGAATCCATAAAAGTTTTCCACCTGTTCTCACGCGATCCTATTTAACCCTTTTTACAGATTTGGTTTTCATTTTTTCCTTCTGACCTTAATTATTGGACGCCAGCCTTACGCTACCACCCTTAAAGCACCTCCACTAAAACGAAAAAATATCTTACCTGTTCCCTTGCTTTAGCCCATGTCTAATGTCCCAAAAATAAATTGTTTTCGTCACTCTATAAAAAAGGTATGTTGTAGGGAACTATTCCAGAAGTACTTCAAGGTTTTAGTTTTTTTTATATAATTTAGTTCAAAGCTCAACAGCGAATTATATTTTTTCAGCGGTTTGGTTGATGAAGTAATAATGATGATTTTTAATAATAATCCTTTGATATGAAAAATTTCGAGGATCACATTAGAGTAATGTTAGAGGTTATATGTAATTCATTTTACCTCGTTAGTTGACAACATGTGACCTCCGTTCACGGTGCCTTCTGAGGTATTATTCTGTTAAACTACAAACTACTGCTGAATTAACTACAAATGCACGCAATGTACCAGTCTTGAAATAAATAAATAAATCTCCTCAGGCCTTCCATTCCTGAGTGCTATACACGGTGTCCGGAAACTCGTAGTATAATCGAGAAATTGGTAAATCTACATCACATTTATGTATATCAAGTCGGTTTCGCGGTATAAGATGTTTCGATTTGAGCTTTCATTTTCGGGTAAATATAGTCCGAAATTTAAATTTTTTATAGGTTGATATATCAGCTTTTTAATGTATTTTGAAATGCGTCAAAGCGTATATCCGGCTTCAAATGTATTATAAACTTTTATTTACCCAAAAGACACGAATTTTAAAATAAAGCGATTTTTATTTTGGGGGCTACGTGATGTAGATTCTCCACTTTCCGGCCTGTATTTTTGAATTTTCACCGAGTGTAATATATTTATCAGAGTTATAAAACTGTTATAATGATTTGATATAACATAAAATCGTGCACATTTCTGTCTTGGATCACATACAAAGAAAATATTGCTTTCCTTGTTCGAGAGGCAGGGAATCTTACTGTCAAATTGCAGACTTTTTGCATGGAAACAGAAGAAGGTACACCGTAGTTCTGCTAGAAAATTTGTTTATATT
This sequence comes from Limnephilus marmoratus, assembly GCA_917880885.1. Taxonomy (NCBI): domain Eukaryota; kingdom Metazoa; phylum Arthropoda; class Insecta; order Trichoptera; family Limnephilidae; genus Limnephilus; species Limnephilus marmoratus. Next base: position 9,016,579 of record OU862924.1, read on the forward strand.
CTTATACAAGGTGATTCCTGAAATTATTTGGAGAAAAAAATGTAATTGAAATTTTGATCTCCGGTGACATTTTTTTTTTTTTTTTTTCTACCTAAACATAAAAAATGGTAGTTATTAGTTGGAGGCGGGGTAAGGGGTTCGTCGGACAACCGGCTGAGTTTTTGTCTGATTTTGAAGAAAAAAAATTTTAAAAAAAAAAGTCGTCAAAAAAAGTCACCCGAGACCAAAATTTCATTTACATTTTTTACTCCAAATAATGTCAGGAATCACTGGTTAAAGTAAGTCAAGTACGTCCCTTAACACCCTATACAGGGTGTCCGGGGGTAAAGTGCATTAACTTAGGGGAGGTAATTCTACATGATATTGTAAGTAAAAAAGATAAATAACTTGACCGGCGTGCGCGGCCAGCTTTATTATTTTCCACTGTTACGATACGGGCCAGTCACCACCATTTATTGTTGCCACGATCGCGCCCAGCAGGCTCCCGGCAAGTAAGATCGTACCTCACACTAAGGATTTTTAGTAGGTAGATCTTTTTGTATGGGAAAAAAAATGCTGGAATTTCGAAAAAAGTTATTAATCTTTTTTACTCCTACCATCATGTAGAATCACCTCCTGAAGGAAATGCACTTTACCCCCGGACACCCTGTATATTATATAAATTAAAGTATTATATTATTATATGTTACTAGTGCAAGATGGCCTTACATAAATGAATTAAAATTAACAGAGCCTGGCAAAAAAATTAAGTAAGCACCATTTTTAAAAAACCCCAGAAGGCCATTACATTTTTTTTATTCGGTACGAACCGTGAACCGTTCAATTAGAATAATAATATATTAGTTGGCAATTGTTAACTTGTTTTCAGTAAACATAATAAAACATGGAAAACAACGCCTAGCTCGATCATAAATAATATAAAACTATATTAATATCAAAAGCTTTATTATTTTCAAATATCACCTTAATGGCATTGAAAAAACTAGAAAATTTTAAGTATTTACCATTATTGATATTATTGAAATGTTTAGTGGTGACGTCACTTAAAACCTTAAAGTCATTGTATGGGAATGTAGGTATGACACGAGCCATTGTATTACAACGTTTCATCTTATTCGTTTATTTACATACTGTTTATAGAGATTTAGTTGTTGTGTTTATTGAAACATTATTAAGGCCTAAATAATTCAGTTTCAATAACAAAAGTTTCTCTTATTAGTTTATCTCTATTATTGAAAATATTCAAAAACTACTGCACAAAAAATAGTAATGCTACTCTAGGGAGAATACTTTGAACTCTGAATTTCAAAATGGCGCCAGTTGAACAGCTGATTACCCGATCTTATAGTAACTTTTCGGGAGTGATGACATCACACGATTCACTACACATACGGTGGTTTTCGGCAGATCTTGAAAAATTTATCTCTATTATTGAAAATATTCAAAAACTACTGCACAAAAAATAGTAATGCTACTCTAGGGAGAATACTTTGAACTCTGAATTTCAAAATGGCGCCAGTTGAACAGCTGATTACCCGATCTTATAGTAACTTTTCGGGAGTGATGACATCACACGATTCACTACACATACGGTGGTTTTCGGCAGATCTTGAAAAATTAATAATTAATAGCTGGCTTTTCACATGTCTTAGCAAGCAACAACTTATATTAACATATTTACAAGCATTGCGGTTTGGGTGCTAAAGATGAACTGCTAAAAATTTATCATATTTCAGCAATAATAGATAAATTATAATAATATTTAATAATTATAAGGAAAAAACTTTACTTTATCTTTTTTAACACTTTTTTGCTCTCAAATCTGTTTTGTTTTCTTCTTTTCGTATTTTAGTCAAACACAGTTTTCGTGTATTGTACAGTTCGCAAAACTGCACTGCGGTTGCTATTAACTTTCGATAACAGATGGCTTCAATAATCTAAAGATACTAAACTACGCTATATTAACTTACCGCTCTATTGCTTTATCCAGCCTTACGTCGAATTTACTACTTTTCTACTGTCATTAGTATTTTATTTTCTCTATAAAGCTATATTTATTTATTGGCCAGTGGGACTTCCACAAGCATCCACATTTGGGATGCTTGTGGAAGTTGGGAGAAGAAGGAGATGGGAAAAAGGAAGAAGTAAAAGTGCCTGTCTATTTAGGCCATTGGGACTGCCTGGTGGTTTACCTGTGGAATACCTTCTCTGTATATTGTCTTTTTAAGCATTTTATCTTCTCTCAGTTATTATTGTAAATACTTGCATTATATTATCACTGTTACATTTTCGTTGTTTCTCTTATCCAGGTTTCCTCAACCGGGCGCAGCTCTTTTTTTTATTTTATTTACTAACACTTTTATCTGTATGTATTTTTCTCTATAGATTTCAGATGAATTATTCTACGGGCTGCCAAATTTATTATTATTTTGTATTATGTTAATGTAAGTACTTGCATACTGCTTTCTAACCCCGTATGCATGGACATTGGAGGGTCTAGAGTCGTTCAAATAAATGAAGCTTCGTTCAATAAAATAGATTCTTGACGTGTGTTGTGAAGGAGGAAACCATATTTTTCCTTATTGGAACACTTGGGAAAGTAGTGGGGTCCCCTCCAATGTCTATTTAGGCCTAGTAACCAAATACGGCCAAAGTCATTTCATGGCGGGAACGGGTACCGCCACCCCGGGAACCTTTATTGGATAACCAACACCTCTGCCATAGGTCACCCCAAGTGGTTCGCTACGTTTGGTGATTTAGCAGGGGTGCCCGGGTTCATGGGGTGAGGTTTGTCTAGGTCTTGGAGGCGGATGACCAGGACCCTGAACCCCAGATTCCTACCCACCCCTTAAACCCTTTTCCCTCCCAGAACTCTCCTCTCTTTCCTTTCCTTAAAAAAAGCCTCCACACAGCATCCCCAAAGATGACAAAGGCCCTGAGGGAAATTATTTTCCTCAGGGCCTCCTGTATGGAGCTCTTGTAAAAAAAAAGTAACCTAATTTGGCTAATTTTCTATTTGATTTAAACGATTTTGATATTGCGTTATTAAGTAAATAAATTTACATTATATCTGTAGATTGACGGGTTTTGGATATTAGGCAATAAGTTTTTATTAAAGCATAATATCCTAAACGCATTTTAAAACACTTGATAATATTAACATATTCGACCCTGCATCATTGTTCCATTTTATGACATCTGATATCCAGTTCCTCTCCAGCGATTCAAATGAAAATCGTCAAAAATGTGTACATATTACATTTCTTGAAACATCGCCATCGGTTTGGGAATTATTTGAGTAAATAAAATAGTCTCCAAAGAGACATTGAAAATAATTCAGAAGATCCAATTCACTTTAGGATCTGTTTATTCCTAGAGTGTTCACTGATATTTTGAATGCCTCGTGCGTTTTTTTCCAGGAATAAGGAATTGTCGATTCCCAGTTTTCTTTCAGTTGGTATCAATGTTCCTCTTTCTGTTCTTTGATAATTCCTGAACAATTTGTATTGACATTCAAGGACTATTTCTTTTGTTCACAAACGTCTAATTCAGTCAACATCAGAGGAATTTTTCACATTGGTTATCATTTTATTTTACGGGAAACCTCTTTCTTGTTGCTTTTATAAAAACTGGCTGGTTCCCGGTATGCGTTGCTATGCCATTTAATAAAGAAAGTGTTTCTCCCTGCGTATCATTTCCCATTCGTCCCGTTTCCTTTCCACCTCCCCTTCCTCTCCCAAGTTCCCCTTCGCCTCCTCCACCTTCCCTCTCCCCTCCACTTCCCCCGTCCAGCGAACCCCCCTCCCCCCTCTAAAGGTTCCCCTCCCGGGTTCACCACCCATCCTCCCGCGAACCCCCTACCCGAGTCGCCCTCCCGCATTCCATACATTCAGTCCCGGTACATTCAGTTTTCAAACAGCTCGCATGCCACCTATTGCCATTTTTTATATAAATTTCATATTCCCAGAGCACACCAGTAATTTTATACAAACCTTGTCCTGACAATAACAAACACAAAAAAAAGAATTATTCAATTTAATGCAATCGTTCGGAAGTTATACGCGTACATACATTTCGGCCAATCACTTTTATTTATATCGAAGGTAGAAGATAGATAGATATATTGTGTTGTTTTTTTTTTCGAATATTAGGTAGGGAGACTGACTAAAATTCGTTGAACAAATTTCTAAATGTAAGCAAAGTGACGAGTGTTATTATAAGCTAAATGTTAAATGTGTGCGTATAATACATACCTAAATGTTTGACTGTCTCAAAAAATCCTGGAACTGTGAGCATGATGAAATTAGCTTTTTATAGAAATGAAGATTTTCTTCGTCAATGCAATGATATTCAGCATATTGTAATGAAACTATTATAAAACTGTCGAAAATAACTCTCATTACGAAAATAGATTCATTAAGAAGTAAGTATTGATTCAATATTTTTTAATATTCAGTTAGACAAAATATTTTGAAAAAATATCGTCGAAAAAACCTAGTCACAGCGAAAGCTCGTTCGGACGTCATCGACGTTCGCCCTCTTCCTTCTCATGCATCTTGTTCAGAAGTGAAAGAGATGGATGATATTAGAACGATGACATCACGTATGATTTCTCACTAGGAATTTTAGACTAATATAGCCACCGAGGCTGATATTAAAACAGTCGTTGATAAAACTTCACAATCTGATTTGGCCAATAGAATAAAGAAGTTACAAGAACTGTTTCACCCTAACTATGAAATACAAATAGAATGGCGATGTCAGGCAAGTGTAAGAGAGACAAAACGCGTACTAAATAGGCCAGAACCATATCGAAGTGCATTAAATATGAACGACAGAGAGTGACATTACTAATGACCTCGAACTCATCGGAAGTTCAGAATTTAATAGCCTCAACCGAGTTTCATGCCATATCGAGAATAATGAAATTTATCAGATCATGTAAATTGGAAAATATTTGAAAGTGAATTTTTATACAAAATGAATATAAAAGAACTCTAAGTACCTTTTATAATGATAATATTATAATTTAAAAACAGATGAGGCAAAAATGACAACATTGTGTGATTCAGAAGCCTCGATAATATGATATTAAAAAAAAAAAATAGGCCAAAATCAAAGGGTTCTAAGGCAGTGGCGACAAAGGTTTGCTTTTAATATGGAAGTTTTTCTGTTTGAAACTTGAAACAATGTCCTTTCATTTTGAAATACTGAACTAACGAGAATTTATGTAATCCTTCCTTTTATTTTCATGCGGTAGGTACTTGAAACATATATTTTTAAAATCTAACATATAAAATATTCCTGGCAACGTCTGCACTTACGCGTAGAAAATAAAATGTCATTTTACGTGGCACTTTCAAATTTCGAGCACAGCTCTCATATAATTTTACAAGATGTTAAAAAGTCACAATTTTTTTAACCTTTGGAACCTTCGACATGTTTCGGGAGAATGTATTTTTAATGCAGCATTTCATGACAGAGTCGGTGTTAGGTACACACATTAATTTTTATGGGAAAGACCCCAACCGTTTTCACCCATTTTCTCTTTTTAATTTTTGCTAATAAAATAGTTCAGATTTCATGTTTCGATAGCATTCACATAGCATCAAGTAATACGCAATATTCCATTGATGGCCTATTGAGTATGGTGTCAATTTGTATTATTAATCTATATATATATATATAAAAATCTAAAAATGTTTGTATGTCCGCTATGCGTTGCTAAACCATTCATCCGATTGCGATGAAACTTTGGGGATTTGATGTGTGCATGCCCGCGATGGTTTCTGTATACAATGGTGAGCTCTGGCATCATGAAATTACGCTTTGCTAAACCGTTCATCCTATTGCGATGAAACTTTGGGGATTTGATGTGTGCATGCCCGCGATGGTTTCTGTATACAATGGTGAGCTCTGGCATCATGAAATTACGCGTTGCTAAACCGTTCATCCGATTGCAATGAAACTTTGGGGATTAGATGTGTGCATGCCCGCGATGGTTTTTCTGTTTACAAAAGTGAGCTCTGGCATCATGAAAGTATGCATTTCTAAACCGTTCATCCGATTGCGATGAAACTTTGGTGAGTTGTTGTGAGCACATCAACGAAGGTTTCTATATATATATACTGGTGAGCTCTGACATTACGTTATTTGCATAAAAAATTGCAATAGGTGGCACGCGAGCTGCTAAAAAATTGAATGTACAGGAACTGAATGAGTGGAATGCGAGAGGCGGGAGGGGAAATCGGGAGGGGGTTGCGTGAGGGGAAAGGAATGCGGAAAAAGAACGGGACGAAGGGAAAGGACACGCAGGGAGAAACAATATCTTTATTAAGTGGCATAACAACGCATGCCCGAAACTACAAACCCAGAAGCTAGCATATTTTGATTTTTATATAGGTACATAGATTTCCCCCTAAAACCATGCGAGCGAAGCCGCGGGTAAAAGCAAGTGTAATAAATAAATAAAGTTACCTGTTGTAGAGGGATATAACTTACAACAAGAATAAAAAATAAATAAACATTCATCATCCCATTCCCATCTCACTCCGTTTCTAAGCGGAGTGTTCCTTAAACTAATTTGTACCAGGATTTCAGAAGAGCTTCAGATGAACCGAACCGGGACATAATGTTAGACCTTCGTGCTCAGTTAGCCTGAAGTAAATTTAGTTACTGAGGGACACTAGTGAAATGCCTGAATAATGGTATACGGTACTGACAGACATGATCATAAATGAGCATGCTTGTCTCAAGCATACCTACTCATGAATGCGCGTACTCAAAACAAACAATTGAATACACTTGTTCTTTATAAGCACGCTTTCGGCCAAAATGGAAGCGGGTTTTCTGAGCATTTCTTAATTGTCCAACCTCATTGAAAAATTACATTTTTAATAATTGTGAGAATGCACAATTTTCAAAAAATGTCTATTCTTAAAGCCTGAATGAAAGAGAAAATCCAAAAATGACTAGATAATAATAAATATATACTAATTTCAATTTTGTTTCATTTTGGAGGTAAAGGAATTTGTGGGGATTTTGTGGAGGAATATCCATTGTGGGTATTTCATTGACCCTATATTCCAAAGGTGTTCGTGACTCCGATTATAAATCACGGAAAGCAAGTTTTTTCAGCACAGCTGCCGCAAACTGAGAACGGATTGAAATGAGCATGCTCTTAAGAACCCCTTTTCAGACATACATACTTAGAGCACTTCCGTTTACACCCGCGAATCCAGTAACATACTCACAAATCAATCGACTGATGATCTTTTTTTTACATTAACTAATAACTAAATGATTTCCCTCAGGGCACACGTCATCTGAAATGCTGTGTGGGGGGTCTTTTAGAGGAGAGGAAGGAATGAACATTGGTCTTGAAGAGACCCATGTTGTTGGAAGGAGAAAACACAGGTACCGGCAAATCGTTCCACAGCCGAGCTGTTGACCACAAGAACGAGTCGAAGAAGCGACCCGTTGTCATGTGACAAATTTCAACCGTGTACATATGTTGGGCACGCGTTTGGCGTGTTTCCGACTATGCACCGGTGCCGAAGGGATCAATGACGCTAGTTCTTCGGAGCATCTTCCATTGAAATACCGGTAGAACAAGGAACGCATTCCCACCCGACGCCTGTGCTCTAAATATTGCAATCTGTTTGTTAAATTTGGAGAATGACAGACTCGAGAGTCTGCACAGAATCGAGGGTATTTTGGAGCAGACCAGAGGTGGCTGCTAAATTCAACCTTGGGGCGCACTTGTGATTTGTATAGTATTAGCAGTTGTGTACTAATAAAGTGTCTGCGGGCCGCGTACAATACGCCCAGTTTTTGAGAGGCTAACTCAACTCTGGTTTCGATGGAGCCCCCATATCTGAGCTTGTCACAGTTACACCAAGCATATCAATGGAGGGCCTGTTCGGAAGATTGCATCCGTTGAAGGAGACTAGATTTTCATTTCGATCCCTTTTAGACGTAATCAGACATGAATGGGTCGTTGAAACATTATTTTTTGCTGATTAATAGCATGCTTTCGTTCTACTAATGAGCATGTCCATCCGTACCATAATAGCTAATGAGCTTACCTTTCCATCAGCCTAACTCAACATCCCCTGGTAGATTTTTTCGAAGTTCGTTTGATCAATTTGATCCATTTTCAATATGATTTATTGTTTTTTCATGATTTTTAAATTAAGCTTTGAAGTTTATAATGTGAAATTTTCGCGATTGAATCTCGATAACCCAATATTGGATTAAAGTATTGATTATTGTTCGAAGACCTTGCTGAAGTTTTTCCATTTTCCTTAAGGACAATTAATTATTCGTTTATTTTTTGGTCTAATGGGCGTTTACTATTATATATTTTGCAAGAATTAATATTACATTCTTTACATGATTTACTGCTTGATACGGAGACGGCAAGAGTTTATAATGTGTAATAAAAAAAACTTTTTAAAAAATTGCCATTTTATGCGTTTTAATGTACAAGAACATAAGTATTACTGGTAAATTATTTGTACAATAGAGAACGCCAGTCCAATTTTTTTTATTTTTTTTATGAATAATGACCTTCTAGCTTAAATAACTGCATTTTTATTTTTATTTTTAGAGTTTATTTTAATAGTTAAAATAATTGCCAAAGTTTTAATTTTTCGAGACCCCCGAAAACCACCGGAAATATGGTAAATCGAGTGACGTCATCACTTCCGAAAAATTAGTATGGAATTGGGCAATCAGCTGATCTACTGCCGCCATTTTGAAATCCGTTGTTCCGTTGTTCGAAGTATTCTCCCTAGAAGAAGCATTACTATTTTTTTTGTGCAGTAGTTTTTCAATATTTTAAATAATAGAGATAAACTAATAGAGATACCTCTATTTTTGACTGAATTATTTAGGCTTAAATATTGTTTCAATAAACACTACAACTAAATCTCCATAAACAGTACGAAATAAAGAATAACATAAAATAAAATGTTAATACTGATGGCTTGTGCCATACCTACATTTCAATTGATTTCAATACAATGTGATACAATGACTGATGACGCGTGACGTCAGCACTAACCATTCAATCGTACCAACTTTACAGTGTATTTTAACGAGACATTAAAAAATGCACTTTTTAATATTTATTTACCAACTCTACGTTTAACATTATGAAAAAAAAATTGTATATTCAGAATCAGCGTTTATTGGTCTGTGTGAACATATTTTTTTAAAGCCAAAATATTTTTCACTGGAGTTCCTTATTGATGGGGAAAAAATATCTAATTAATTTCATGAGATTTTTGTAATTAAAAAACCATATTCAATGGGATTTCAGGGCTTATACCGTAATTGCATCGATCGACGTAAAACCGCAATACCTCGTTTGGAAACTGGAAATTATATTCCCACTAAATTTACGTTTTCCCGAAACACCTTTTATTTTCAAACTCATTCTGATCATGTTAGGAAAATTAGGAAGTTTTAACAAACTTTTGGTCAAATGCGATGTGTTCAGAGTTCTAATTAACCGTTTATGCTGAGTTTCTAACCGAGAGCAGTCGACACTCGCAGTATGAATGGACTAATTCCATTTTTGAGATCTGTTTAATCCAAATATTTTTAATTTTGTATGTGAGATTTTACAAGATAACTACGATAAGAGCACATTGAAATAAGTGGCATAAGGAAAAAACAGAGTATTCAATTCACACGCGGTAGAAGTGAAACCTTCAGAAAACTATAGTAGACAAAAGGGGGGAGACTACGAAGCACCGCACAAAGAGCAGACTATCTCATTCTCTCGCGGGTGTAAGTGTTTGTCTCTTTTTAGTGTGGCTATTTTTCGTTTCAACGAGTTTCAAATCACAGCGGTGCTAACGAAGTTTTTACTTAAAAAATCAGAGTGTGCAATTCACACGTGGTGGAAGTGAAACCTTCAGAAACCTAAAGTAGACACGAGTGGGAAGGCTACGAAGCACCGCACAGAGAAGAAACCAAAGATATTGAAATATAAGTAGATGTGCTATCTGCTGTTTTTACTATGTGGATCTGTGCTTCCGGGTGTCGCCGATATTGTTTACCAATTAACAAATAAACTAAAAGAACAAATAATTAACGAATAAACCAAACGAACGTTAAACTAAATGAACGAATTCTTTCCTTATTCAAAATATATTGTTAACCAATATTAATGCACATTTTCAAAAAATAAACGAAATGAACAAATTCATTTTGTATGGAAACTACGCTAATTAACGCGTAGTCCGGCGACAGTTGCGCGGACACCATAGCATATCTCTTCTGTATTTGAATATCTTTGGAAGAAACCAATTGACATTCTCTCGCAGGCTAAATCCTATAAACGTTTGTCTCTTTTTGGGGTCGCTATTTTTCGTTTCATCGAGTTCAACGGTGCTAAATAAGTTTTCTCTTCAATAAAATGGAAAAAAACTTTGTTTTGAAGATCTGTGGTGTCTTTTAATTCCAATAATTAAGAGTATTTGAAATGTGTTGGGAAACTTCCAAATAAGTTTGAATTACAAGTTACTTTATTTTCGTTATCTAATTAAATAACACTGGTCAACAATGGTTTTGTTGCCCTTGATATGAAAGTGGTTCTGAATCATTTAATGCCTACAATTTATGAAACTATGAATGGTTTTGAAATATTGGCTCTAGTTTTTATGATTTTATGATTTTTTATGATATCTTCTATCATCATTACATAATATAATGTAAAGTCGCTCTCTTAGATCTTTTAAATTACGCAACGGATTTTCATGCGGTTTTCACCAATACATAGAGTGATCTATGAGGAGGGTTTTTAGGCATATAACTTGTCAAGGTTTTGTGTAAATTGGTTGAAATATATATGTAATGTATGTATGGCGAAAGGCAGCGGGTTGGCAAGCGGGCGATCTGGATTTGATATGTATGTAAATTAACAGATGGCGTTGGTTTTAAAGGTTGGGTAATTGCGTTGTCAGTAGATGGCGTTGTGTTTCGTTAGTCACAGCAACGTGTGGTTGGGTCTGCTAGTTTAAAATAATTAGCAGTGTAAGTTGGCTCTTCAGAACTAGAGTTATTAATAGATGTTTAGTTTTTTTAGTGAAATTTCTTTTTTTGCGACATCACGTGACCCCCCCCCCCCCCCCCCCTGCATACCTCATGTGGAGAATCATCATACCTATCTTAATATGTAGTGGCGGAAGTATAATTTTTTCTCTACTTAACAACGGCTCGTTTAGAACATTGGCTTTACCAACAGTTAAGGATTCTCCATATGAGGCATGCGGGGGAGGGGGTCAACTGATGTCGCAAAAGGCGAATTTCATCAAAAAACTTAATACCTCTTAATAACTCTAGTGCTGATGAGCCAACTTACACTGCTAATTATTTTAAACCAGCAGACCCAACCACACGTTGCTGTGACTAACGAAACACAACGCCATCTACTGACAACTCCGTTACCCAACCTTTATAACCAACGCCATCTGTTAATTTGCATATATATCAAATCCAGATCACCCGCTTGCCAGCCCACTGCCTATAGCCCGCAGCCCATTATGTTATATATTTGCTGCCACATATGTTATATATTTCAAACAACTTACACAAAACTTTTAAACATATAAACTTTTAAACGGTAGCATCTGTATTCCCGATATATTATAAAAAACTGAGTTTTATGTCCCCGACAACTTCACAAGAGCGCGCAGACACAGAACTTTTGAACTAACTTACCATTAGTAATGCCGCTCGGAAAAATGATTATTTTACTAAATTTCCTGCCCCCTGATATAGATATTTTTAAACTAAATATTCATCAATTCAAAAACGCTATTATTACTTAATAAAATAAAATGTATGTTTATTATTGGTTATGTATAACTGTAAATGTGCATTTAAAATAAAATAAATAAATAAATAAAACCTTGACAAATTATATGCCTCAAAACCTTCCTCGTGAATTACTCTATCTATTGGTGAAAACCACATGAAAATCCGTTGCGTAGTTTCAAAGATCCAAGCGTACAGACAACGGGAGAGTCTTTACTTTATACTATGTAATGGTGATATAAGATACGCCAAAATCATAAAAACTAGAGCCAATTCAGTACTTTCATGAATGTATCCGTAAACTGGGTACTTGAAAATATAAAAATCCGGAGAGATATCCAGGGCAACAAAAAAAATACACTTTTTTTTTTAATTAAATGAAGACAATATTAGCGAAACTCAAGCGAAATCTGGAGACAGAAAAATCAGAAAAGATATTGGCTCCGCTGGGACTCGAACCCAGAACCCTTTTCTTACATGGAAACAGCTCTACCGATTAAAATAGATGTCGCGTATTACAAATAAAATGGATAAAAATTTATCCAGACACTATCTAGATTGCATTTAGTTCGAGTTGAATCTTGTAATCATATATAAAGATAGCAGCCAATAATATGTGCGTTAAGTAAATGAAGATAATGTTGGTAGTTCTTAGTCGAAGTATGATACAGTTAAAAGTGACCGAATTAATATGGGTTCCGTAGCTTAATCGGTAGAGCTGTTTCCATGTAAGAAAAGGGTTCTGGGTTCGAGTCCCAGCGGAGCCAATATCTTTTCTGATTTTTCTGTCTCCAGATTTCGATTGAGTTTCGCTAATATTGTCTTCATTTAATTAAATATTATAATTTGAGATTTTACTCATAAAGTTTAAAAAATTAATAATAAATACACTTTTTGTTGAGCTGTGTAATTAAATAGGTTAAACTCTATTCTAGAAGGTTCTGGTTTATTCTAGGCTGTAGACCCGCGACACTGATGGCGTCTGCCCATCTTCCAGATGCCTTAGGCTATTTTCGTAATTGTTCACTAGACACTAACGACGATAGACGATAATCTTCTAAAATGCCTTAGGCTATTTTCGTAATTGTTCGTACACTAGACACTAACGACGATAGACGATACTCTTCTAAAATAATGCTTAAGGCGGTACACAATCCTAATAATTTTTGTACGCTCAAAACTTACATTTTAATCATTTCCGGCGAATCCGTAACAAAAATAACTTTTTTATTTCCATGCCGCACAAGAAATGCAAATTATTTATATACTAGATTAATAAAAACAGTACCTTACCATTAATATATTTTACGTACAACGATTTGAAAACTATATAACCCGTTTTTCAACTATAAAGTTAGCGGTAAGCACCAGATTTTATTTTTCTAGATGATGAATTAATAATTTCGGAAGGACAACATGTGTTTACATTTTTAATATTTGTAGCACTTTCTTCAGAATTAATTAAAATCAACGCTGCAGAAAGGTCGAATCTCCAGAGGGTGAATTCGACCGTACGTTCGTGCAATACGCCGTGCCGCGGCGTATATTTGTTTACACGCTTTCTTCACTTACGTCGTTAAGATTCCCACATTATTTATCTTCTTTCTCTTTTCCAGAGCACGGGTCGCGAGTCGCAATTTGTATACACGGTTTCTTTACTTACGTCGTTAAGATTCTGAATATATTTTAGGGTATATTGTCATCTTAACTAACATCGGTTAATTTACTTAGCATCGCGTTTGGGTTCCACCCGGGCATCGCGTATTCGATTCCTCGGATGGCTAAGTCCTCCATCACATTTTCCGCTTTCTTTGGTGGTAGTTGGGTATTTCTAATATTATCGGGTTATTCGTAACCCGGGAATATTTGTCTTTCTTTTTAAAAAAAACATAATATCGAGTGCAGTTCACACGCGGTAGAAGTGAAACTTCACCTACACAATGTCAACCTATAGGATCCTTGAAAAGTGAGGTCAAAATCAAAACGGTCAATGAGAGCAGCTTGGCGGTTCGTAGGTACCGTAAGTAGGTAAGGTTTAATTCTATCTCTCTCTCTCGCAGGATAAATCCTATGGATGTACGTGTTTGTCTCTTTTAGTGTCATTTCCGTTTCATTTTCAGATCACAACGGTCCTAAAGAAATTTCACTTCAAAAATTATTTACGTGCAGTTCAAACGCGGTAGAAGTGAAACCTTCCGTACACTAAAGTAGACACGAGTGCTCCCGTCTGGAGCCAGTGAGACTATGGCATCCCCAATTGGGGTTTGTTGTGAGGCTAAACGTAATGAGGAGGGGATGGAAATGGGGAAGAGAAAGGTGGGGAAGTATCTGGCTATTCAGATCTGGTCACCAAACACGGCTAAAGCCATTTCAAGCAACGTTTCAATACTGAATGGTGGTCTTACACCAGAGCGATACTAAGAGTATCTTCCACCCTGGAATGTGCCGCACATATACTATATATTATTTTTAATTAATAAATTAAATTGTGAAATAACACAAATCAATCAAATAAAATTTATATGCCACGCCAGGATTCAATCCCGCGACCTTCAGATTGCGAGTCAAGAGCCTTACCGCTGGATTACGCCGGCCGTCATTTTAGTTCGAAAATAGGTAAAGGAAACCTTAGTCTTGTGGAATATTGCAATAAATTGTTACATAGTGACTTATTATTTTGCAAATAAAATCGATATCTTTGACTTCAAACAATTGTTCGCATGGATAAAGAGCAATGTTAGAAAACTTTACTAACGATGTATTTTTAAGTGGTATTTATATAAGAAAAACTTTTCAATACTCAGATTCCGCATCTTGTAGAAGAATAAATAGAAAATTGTTATGAAACATCAAAGTTTCGAGAAAATTGACTGTCAAAGTTTATCTCTAACTTTAAATTTAGCAAACTTCTGACTCAACGGTGATTTATATCAGTTTCACAAGGATAGAATGATAATATGATATATATCTTGTATGAATGTTAAATGTAGGAAGTAAATATATTGAAAAATAAATGCAATATATATTGAAAACAATATATTTTGCACTTTGTCAATCAATAATAAAATATGGAATAATTGTCTGGGGAGGAGCAACAAACTCAGCTATCGATCACTTAGAAATCGCGCAGAAAACGATCTTAAAGGTAATACTTAAAAAATATAGACTAACTGATACAGACCAACTATAAATAATATAATATAACAGTTGTGACGTACTAGATATTCACCAATTATACGTTCAAACTCTACTAAACTACACTTTTCACCAAAAAACCAAATTTCAACAATCTCAAAATATCAATAACAAACCAGTAAGACAACCATACAAAATAACATAAAAACTCCGACGGTGAATACAAGCTTTGGACAAAGGCACTATAAATATCATGCTATAAAAGCATTCAACAGTCTTACCCTTATATAAAATAGAAGAAAACAAAAATAAATTCATTATCAAAATTTTAAAGAACAAAAAAGACAATATTACCAAAAAACTCCTTACATAATAAGAATAAAACACGTAACACACAAAAACAAATATAAAACACTTCATAAAAAAAAAATTACCTATAATTTTACCTTAATTATAAATTTTTATTTTTAGTTTAATTTTAGCTTTCTTTTTATGTAGCATTATTTTTAATGGATTATGTATAAATTTTTGTTTTATGTAATGGAGGCCTCAGCACAGGTGAGCTACCCAGTTAGGCCGACATTGCTGAATTGTATTTAAAAATGATAGATTTTATGTCAAATAATAATAATAAACGCACACCCCGTAGAAAAGTGTGATAAGTAAAAAAATATAATTTTACAGGAAAGCAAAAACAAATTAATGAATGATGAACAGCGGTTCCGTCGGAAATACTGGCGACATGGAGATTTGGTTTTTGAATCTTTATTTAGATGTTTTTCATTAATCTTGTCGGAAATATATAAAAAAAATACAATTTACAAGACAGTTTCATTTACAAATAGGTTTGAAAAATACATTTAAAAAAAAACATATAATTTGGTGACATACTGGCGACATGGAGATTTTGTTTTTGAATCTTTATTTAGATGTTTTTCATTAATCTTGTCGGAAATATATAAAAAATACAATTTACAAGACACAGTTTCATTTACAAATAGGTTTGAAAAATACATTAAAAAAAAGATATAATTTGGTGACATACTGGCGACATGGAGATTTTGTTTTTGAATCTTTATTTAGATGTTTTTCATTAATCTTGTCGGAAATATATAAAAAATACAATTTACAAGACACAGTTTCATTTACAAATAGGTTTGAAAATTACATTTTAAGAAAAACAGATAATTTGGTGACTAAAATAATATTGGTGAGCATGCCCGTCTTCAAATTAAAAATTATTTTGAAATGGAGTGATCTTCATATAATCTGTCACATAACTTTGCTTTTCACAGATAAAACATAAAATGGAAATTTTTAACTTACGACACTTTTCTATGGAATGTGCGATATATTTTTATTACCAAGCGATTAAAAAGAGATACTAGCCACATCTTGTGGAGGTGGAGTGATCTAATTTAAAAAAAAAAATGTTGGGCATAAGATAATCACAGTCACTTTACTTTTCAGAAATAAAACTAATACAGAAAAATTTGACTTACGACACTTTTCTATAGGATATGCAATATATTTTTATTTCCAGAGATACATTAAAAGATATACTAGTGACATCTTGAGGAGATGGAGTGATCTAACTTAAAAAAACGTAATAATTGATGAAAATCTTAGATGAGAACTACACATCAAAGCTATTACTGAAAAACTCACAAGCCTTATATATTTATTTAAAAATCTAAGAAATGTGGTAAATAAAGAGGATTTTTAAAAGGTTTACTACGCGTTATGTCATTCTCGAATTGAATATGGAATTATAGGATGGGGATCTACTACACATAAATACATACACAACCTGAAAACAATTAAAAAAATAATCATTAAGACCATACTGAAAGTACCTATTAGAACGCCTTCGATTGAAATTTTCAATAGCTTTGCACAAAAATATATTATTAAAGCTATTCAAAAATACTGAATCCTCTACTAGAAAGCGTATCTATCACACTAGATCTAATAAAAATGACATAAGAATCATTCCAAGTTATAAAACCACATTCGGACAAAGAAACTACACGTATTTTGCAACTAAACTCCATAATATTCTTCCCCAAGACATAAAACTAAGAATAAAAACATGGCTGAAAGAGGTCAACGAAAACACTCTGATAAATACACTAAAAACGACATAGAAGACAAATAAACTATAATTAAACAGATACGTTTTACAGATACGTTTCCGCGACAATGACGCCACTGCTTATCACGGTTATTTTGTACCGGTGAAAGTTAGTGGAGCTGACCACACGGTATCGCTTCGAAGTAAATAATTACACACCTCCCCACTAAAATTACACATCTGCCGGATCTGCCCCGATGATGGACACTGCAACGATGTCCGAAACGTTGGCTAAAGAAGGAGGTAGCCCAACACGGCATAACACCCCAAAAACAAGTAACGAAAATATAATTAAACAATTTTTGTCCGCCTCGGCACAGGAACCCCTAGTGAGGAATACTAAGAAATACAACATCTTTACCTAACATTAAATTCATATTTTGTATACTTATAGAATTATTTTATATAGTCGCTTAAATAAAAAAAAAGATAATCACACTTTAATTTTCAGAGATAAAACTTAAAAACGAAAATTTTGACTTGAGTCATTTTTCTATGCATATTTTTATTATACCTTGAAAATTCCAGACCACCGCCACCAGGTAGAAAGTACTGTTATCACGGCTGTCACAAAGATGTCGCTGGTGTTGAAAGCTAACTTTGGCGGTTAAACGTTTAGCTCGTGTAGTTTCCGGTCTGAACGCTCAAACCGGAAACACCTAATTACCCCTTGACTTGTACAGGGAATAACTTTGCCCCATGGAGAGAGACGACCTTAAAAGGTAGTCGCTGGTAAAGGTAATCATATTTGAAAATGCATTTGCATTTACTGTTACTGTGCTACAAACTGTAACTAAGTTAATTTCTAGTTATGGTCTGTGAATATTTTGGTTAAACCCAAAGGAAATTTTAATGGTTTACACGAATCTACAATTTTGCGTGTATATTGGCATTCCATGATATTGGCATTATTTTTTTTTACATTAACTCCACCCAGGAGGCCCTGAGGAAAATAATTATCCTCAAGGTCTATGTCATCTTTGGGGATGCTGTGTGGAGGTTCTTTTTAGGGAACGGAAGGAGCGGAAGTTCTGGGTAGGAAAAGGGAATTTGGGGAAGGTATGAATCAGGGGTTCAGTGTGTCCAGGAGTGTATGTATCCATCCCTCCCACAGTGCAAGGCTATGTTCCGAGAGAGTCCTGATGGAAAGGTCAAAAGATCTCCCTCAATTTGGGAGGCGGGATTGGGTACCGCCGCCCCGGGAACCTTTATTGGATAACCAACACCTCTGTCATAGGTCACCCCAAGTGGTTCGCTACGTTTGGTGATTTAGCAGAGGTGCCCGGGTTCATGGGGTGAGGTTTGTCTAGGTCTTGGAGGTGGATGACCAGGACACACGGAACCCCAGATTCCTACCCACCCCTTCAACCCTTTTCCTTCCCATAACTCTCCTCTCCTTCCTTTCCTTAAAAAACTCTTCACACAGCATCCCCAAAGATGACATAGGTCCTGAGGGAAATTATTTTCCTCAGGGCCTTCTGAGGAAAATAATTTCCCTCAGAGAGAATGGTTGAGGTACCTAGTCCCTTTGGCTTTTCCAGCTGTGCTCTCTCAGAACATCGTCTTGCACCGCAGTGCGACGGATGGATTCCTACGTCCGTCACTTCTGGACACACTGACCCCCAGATTCCTACCCACCCATAATTCGCTTTTCCTTCTCAGAATTTCCTCTCCTTACTTTCCTAAAAACACCCTCCATACAGCATCCCCAAAGATGACATAGGCCCTGTGTGGAGCTAATGTAAAAAAAATAATTTGGTGAACAGACGCATCCGCTGATAAGATCCGGACAAACCTCACGCCATGAACCTGGGCACCCCTGATAAGTCACCAAACGAAGCGAACCTCTTGGGATGACCTATGTCAGAGATGTTGGTTATACAATAAATGGTGTCCAGGGCGGTACCCGTACCCGCCTCCCAAATTGAATATGTAATAAAATTAAATGACCGAAGAAAACAAAAGTGACAACATCGATGAACCATGAGTTCTAAAATCTACCATCGAATGATTCCATACGTTGTACACAATCGGGAGAGAATTTAAGTTGGCAGAACACTTACAGCCTTACTAAAAAACCCAGTGAAAATTTTATTCAATTGACGAACGGCCGCGGATGTGAAAACATTACTAATTAAAAATTGTTCATGGAAAAAATACACATTGTTTACGCAGCCTGGGAGGGTAGTTAATCTCTGTTTTATTAATGATGTCTGAACGAAATATGGAACATTTCCAAAGTATTATGAATGTTCTATATATTTCTTATTTTTGAAGGTGTCGTAAAAACAAATACCATTTATAAAAACTAGATAAAGTTAGCTTTTAGATTTGTGTATTTAGTTTTAAAAAACTGCCATATTTTAAGATTCAAACGCATATTTTAAGATTCATTCTTACCAAAAGAAATAAAAATACAGTCCATTTACATAATGAATTTGGAACTAAACTGTCACCTCATTTTTTCCTCGTGCATACAATATAAAAAATTTCAAAGTTTTTTTTATTGCCAAAAAACTAACCTAAAAATAATACCGGCTTTTATTAAAGATTTCTTACATCTCTAAAGACGTTAATTTCTTTGAGGCATTTCGGAACACAGGTATTAGATATTAATATTTAAAAAAAACACCACTTACATGAAATTCTTATAAAATAAAATCCTTTAAACGTAAAATAGTTTTTGACATGTCAATTTTCAAAGTACGATTATAGTTATTATAACTTGACTAAAACTTATGAAAAACCACAAAAAACACGGTAAATATATCAATTATAAGAATATAATAGTGAATCAGTCATATTAATAGAAATTACAATCACATTTAAGTAATATTATACACACATCCGCGAAGCGAAATTATTTTCGCGAAAATTCATATGTGGGCGCCAACGAAGAATGCGCAGGCGCCGCCACCTAGCGGTTGTAAAGGAAAACAAATAATTTATTATGTACACTATAAAAAATTACATTGTTGCCAGATATAAAATACATTTTAAGATCAAATCTTATTAGTAATATTTCGTGTATTAGTGTATTTTTGTTTCATTCATGTTGCGGCAGCAACACAGGTTATCGGTCGTGCTGTGGTTTTTTTTTTTGGTAAGGCTGTTTAGTCTAAGAGGGTAACATAGTGGCAAAGGAGAAAGAGGTGAACTGATTACCAGGAAGAAGATTGGGGCAAGAGGAGAAGGTATAAATATTAAAGAAGAATTCCCTTGGGGAACATTTGTGGAGGATCCACCCAAACACAATCCTGGAATTTTGAAAGACCATATCTAAGCATCGACC
The DNA here is from genome assembly GCA_917880885.1 of Limnephilus marmoratus. NCBI lineage: Eukaryota > Metazoa > Arthropoda > Insecta > Trichoptera > Limnephilidae > Limnephilus > Limnephilus marmoratus. Next base: position 9,036,969 of record OU862924.1, read on the forward strand.
TTCCCCCTCTCCCATATTCCTTTGCTTCACTACAATCCCGATTCAGTTTGTGGATTCTCGATACCTCCAGCTTAGTTGTAATAAAATAAAATATAAATGTATTATTTTGCAAACCAGCATCGCAAGCAATTTTTTCAAGTAATAAAATTAATTTTTTCAATCATTTCTCTAGCAGGTCCTATTTTCTTTCCGTCCTTTTCAGCAATCCGGTGTCCGAGATACAGAAAAGGGTATTTCCACCCCAACCTTGTCCATTCAGCAAAGAAAACATCTTCACTAGTTAAATTATAATCAATGTTCTACCCTAAGCGAGGGCGTTAAAGTTTGTCCCTGCTTCAAACGTGCCCTGAATAATATTATTTGTTGTTTTCGAGAGGTTTTCGAAGACTTCACTTTCAAACTATGATACCTCTGCTTTCTTTACGTCTCAATCTGTACGCTAATATTATTTTTTTTTAGTTCATATAGAGTAAAATGCAATGTAAATGATAGATGGGATCCTTCGGTTGAAATCAAATGCCGCATTGAGCAAGCCCGTGCAACCTTTATCCGCATGAAAAAAATGTTCTGCAGTCGTGATCTCAACCTTGGATAACACATGCGAATGGTCAGGTGTTACGTGTTTTCGATATTATTCTATGGAATGGAAGCATGGACGCTTACTGAAGAACTAATTAGGCAACTTGAGGCATTCGAGATGTGGAACTACAACAGGATAGAGTTACATATTAAAATGTTATGGTTCGGGTGATTAAGGAAAAGGAAGTAATTAAAACTATAAAAATCCGAAAACTTCAATATCTTAGACATGTGATGAAACATCCAGAGAAGTATGAGATGTTGCATCTCATAATGCAGGGAAAGATTGCCGGAAGATGGGGCCCTGGAAGAAGGAGAACCTCATGGCTGAAAAACCTGAGACAGTGGTTTGGCCAGTTTACCGTGGAGCCGGGCCGCAATAAACAAAGTCCGCATAGCCAACATGATAGCCAACGTCCGTTGAACGGACAGGGTACAAAAATAAGAAGAAGAGTAAAAATAACGCTTAACACACAACCACAAAAACATTTTAAAGATTATACCAACTTACTTCTATTTTTTTCAAAATTACTTCTCTACACAGCTTGCAGACCCTGGGGTTTGCTTTAGGATGTATTTATGTACATTTGAGAATGCTTTACGGATGGTTTATTGAGAAAAGAATAAGGTAAATGTATAAGATAGGTAACATCAGACATGAAATATGAAACTCCACAAAAATCTGCCCAATTACAGTAACATAACCCTTTAAATTAAACTCCGGGTTGAACAAAACATTACTTTATTTCTTAGATAACAATGAGCTCGTATATTTATTAGCAGGCGATAGGAATAATTCTGAACCCTTACCTTGAGGTTTCAATATTATATATTTAAGTCTCAATTCCTGAATTATCGACAGCTTTGTGCTATTTATGGGTAACCTCTTAAACTAATATGTATACATAGTCTCATTTATAAACACGCTCTTCTATTATTCACACTTAAAGCTTTCAAATACGGGAAAATTATTACGGGAAAATTATACGGGCGGATTAAGTGGGGAAGCGGAAAGGTTGGCCCGCCCGGGCCTCCGGTCCTGGGGGTCTCCAAAAGCCTCCATGTTCCCTTGATCAAATCCTAAACAAGGCTTTAAGGCACTGTAAAAAATGACATTTTCTGAAAGATGCATTTTTTAAGAATGCTCTCACCAAATGTTTTAAATGAATTCAAAAAATTGACGGAAATACATCATTTTATGTGAAACCGTTTGAAACAGTTTGTATGTTGAATTATCCTTCAGCAAAACTTTGAAAGCGTTTTTCTCGAAACTTTTTTAACACGTTTTTCAACCTGGTTGACAACATATTAAAAAAATTATACATCCGATTTGCATGCACCAAGTCTTAAACTGTTCGAAAATCGAGTGTCTATATCTAAGGGAACGTACCCATACTACGTGACACGTTTAAGGGGGGGGGGTTTTCAAAATGTCACGCTTGGTACAAATGAGCGGCGGGGGGCATAGGTTTTTGGTCACCGGGGGGGGGGGGGGTTAAAAGTTGCAAAAAGTTGGTCACGTAGTACGGGTACGTTCCCTAATTTTGATATCTAAAAAAGAAATGACGGCCCAGCGAAATTTATTTTCGATTTTTTACGGAAAATTTTCATTGTTCATAAAAAAAAATTATTTTCGATTTTTTATGGTAAAATCTTCATCTTTCATAAAAAAAAATAGACGTTGGCCCTTTATAAAAAAAATCCCTACGTGGTGCCATAGCGACTGGATTTTCGAACAGTGTATGACTTGGTGCAAATCGGATGTATAGTTTTTCTAATACGTTGTCAAACAGTTTGAAAAACGTGGTTTCGAGAAAAACGCTTTCAAAGTTTTGTTGAGGGATAATTCAACTTAGAAACTATTTAAAACGGTTTCATATAAAATGCTGTATCTCCGTCATTTTTACGAGTTTATTTAAAACATTTATTGAGACCGTTCTTAAAAAATGCATCTTTCCGAAAATTACATAAAAATTACTTTTTTTTACAGTGTCCTGGTGCCTTAAAGCTTAGTATCGGATTTGATCAAGGGAACATGGAACCTTTTGGAGACCGCCAATATTAGAGGCCAATGTGAACTGAATAAAAGCTTGTAAAATTACACCAATTTCTTAAACTAGGGGGGGAGTTCATTCAGCTTTGCCGCCCCGGGCTTCTAACGGGCTTAATCCGCCACTCTACGGCACCATATTAATATTTTTGTGAGTTCATGGTTTAGTACGCCTAATATTGCAAAAATTAGTTTGAAAGGATGCTAAAAACTACTCTAGTTGAATTTCTAAATATTTTTCTCTCCTTGATGGGTAATGGGAAGGAATTTTCGTTGTATCAAATATACAAGTTTCTCTACATTTTTGTCTACTTATTCTGAATTCAGTTTTTATTATCCCAATGAAAATGGATTTACCACAGTTTGAAAGATATTTACTATTAAAATATACTATCTGCCTTATAAATGGATGTAGTATCTACCTACATCATCATTACATAGCATAAAATGAAGTCGCTAAGAATGTATGTGCGCATAGATCTTTTAAACTACCCAACGGATTTTCATGCGGTTTTCACCAATAGATAGAGTGATTCAAGAGGAAGGTTTATATATATAACACATGCTTATGATAGTAGAGAAAAGCCGATAAATTCAAATATTCAATTCAGGCAGCGGGCAGCTGGCAAGCGGTGTACATTTTAAGATTGGGTAATGGCGTTGTGTTTCGTTAACCACAGCAACGTGTAGCCGGGTCTGCTAGTTATAAATTAAATTCTCTTCTTCACCAATTCGTAGTTTGAACGTCACTATTTTATTTATTTTAATAAACCTTTTGCTGACATCGAATTAATTGGTATATCAAAACCACAAAAACATAATATTATAAACATTTATTTGCATAGTGATCGGTACAAATGCTCTTTGGTTTACCAACTTTGGGTTTCCCAGCCCTTATCTAAATTGAACTCCATATCTGGATTTCACAATAACACCGAACCGTAGTATAAGGTCCAAAAAGAAGTCTTGGGGTGGGGTTGAAAACAACCCCAAAACCGTGGTATGGGATCCTCACCCACACAAGACCCTTGGAAAGGGGGTTATTAAAGAACCCACACCGGATTCATGAAGTTAAGCTACAAACAATTCAACAACCTGAAATTCATGCTGTAAAAAACGCACACTTTACCAATGGGCGTGTACTAGTTCTATTGCCACGTAACTCATTTTTATGAGAACATTTTGCAGAGTTCTCGTATGATTTATTTTTGGCTGTTTTGTATTTCGGATTTCTGCAAATCATTGTTGGAAACTTTCCAATGTAAAACACATGCCTATTGACGGAGAGTAATCCACAATGGTTTTGCTGGGCAATTTATTTCTGGTTTTTATTCACGGCCTATAATTGTGATGTTTTCATGTACTGCTGTAAATCGTTTTTACTTACATTCGGTCGATGTTTATTATCCTACTAATATTTAAAGGCGAAAGTTTGTATGGATGTATGGATGTTTGCTACTCTTTCACGCAAAATTTACTGAATGGACTGAAAGTTAGTAGAAAAGCAAAACAAACGGTTGCCGTGGAAACGATGTTGGCATCGTAGTTAATATCTATCTCCAAAAATGTACGCACAATGTACACGCATAACTTCCGAACGATTGCACCAAATTGGATAATTCTTTTTTTTTTGATAATACTGATGAAATTTGTATTAAAAAATTACCATAGATAACGCGAGCAGTATGAAAACTGAATGTACCGGTATGTATTGTATTGTATGGAATGCGGGAGGGGGAGGAGGATGCAGGGGGGAGGTGGTCAATGGTGAGGGGAGGGGGCATGGGGGAGGAGGCGGAGTGGAAACCCCCCTAATACCATGCGAGCGAAGCCGTGGGAAAAAGCTTGTAGTCAATAAATTTTAACCATCTAATTCACAACATTTTGAAGAAATAATGCTTTAACTTTTATCAATTAGGTACATAATTAAACAATATTCCGTTCTACCTTTAAGTAAACAATAGATAATTTTTTATATGAAATACCCCTCAAGAGTCCCATCTGCTCCCGTCTGGAGCCAGTGAGACTATGTCACCCCCAATTGAGGTATGTTGTGAGGCTGAAGGTAAGTGGGGAAGGGAAGGAGATGGGGAAGAGGAAGGTGGGGAGGCACCTGTCTATTCAGATCTAGTCACCAAACACGGCAGAAGCCATTTCAAGTGACGTTTCAATTCTGAATGGTGGTCTCACACCAGTTCGATATTGAGAGTATCTTTTCATTGGTACGTGCCGCAAATATACTATACATATATTATTTGTAATTAATAAATTATGACAAAAATAAATTAATCAAACAAAATTTATTTGCCCACGCCGGGATTCAATCCCGCGACCTTCGGATTAGTCGAGAGCCTTACCCCTCGACACGGAGGCCATCTTCGGGGGAAAGGCGCTCTAACTACGTGTTGGTGGTTGTAAATAATTAGTTTTTTTTCCATACCCATCTTCACCTAAAATAATGATTTTTTATTATAAAATTAACATTGCAAAATCTTTCATATTCTTTAATAAAAAAAAAATAATTTAATTTACTTTAAATTTTAAAAAAAAATGCTCTTCAAATATACGTCGTAATGGACACACTTATACAGGGTGGCTACTGAAAATGCTCTTCAAATATATGTGGCTACCGTTTTATTTTGAATCTTATTGTAATGTGTAATAAGATTCAAAAAAAAGTCGGTAGTTTGGCGCCATCCTTTATCTCTAGAAATATTTCAACGACCGAGAGTGTCATATTTAACTCATTTTTAGATTTCCTGTTTTAAGGACCCGCTACCCGAATTACTACCGGTTTCTTACATATCTCCCTTAAACACGTTACGTTTTAAAGCTCTTAAAAAAATATATGTTATTCTTGAAGATAATATCTAGACATTGCCCGCGCCGAAACGCAAATTATATAAAATTCCCTCGATAGAAAAACTCGCAAAGTATGCTCCAAAAATTATTATAAACAAGTTTGTTTCAGTTACTTTACGTTATATGTATCAAAAAAATCACAGTGTTTCTTTAAATGCTGTTTAAGACAATGCCCGCGAGATTTTTGCTCTATTTTAAACGATTCGTGTTTTATTAAACATTTTCGCAATTTTCGCATCGATTTTGTCGCTGTAAATGTTAGCGCTCTCCTCTCACATTCGTAATTTCGTATCTCTCCGTCTTCTTGTTTTCGGGCCTGGTTGCGAAGCCTTAACAGCTTTTTGAATTTCCGCTAACGAAATGATTTTAAAAAAATACCTGAAAACTACTTTTCGAAAAAAGTTTATGAATTTTTTTTTTTTTTTGTACTATCATATCATGAAGAATCACGAAGTTAGCGCATTTTCCCCCAGACAACTGGAATAAAGTTATTTGATGACACGTGCCCGTTTTCCAAATATAAAAGTGATTGTTTTCTTGCTGCAGAAATAGGCAATAAAATATTAGAAGAAATAAAACTAAAGAGTGATCAGTTTTTCTTTCATATTTCTTTCTTTCTGAATTCGAATTAAAAAAATATTACGAATTTCAAAATTAAACTAATTTCGCCTCGGAATTCCATAATTTACTTTCATTTCTTTTCAAGTAAAAACTTTTTTGACAAATAAAAAACCTTCTTGCTCCAAACAAAGGATTGTTTTTTAAATGTTACAAATTTTACGGCTCAAAAAAGCTTACACGGTTTCATCATCCTTACAAGCGGTGGGGTAATATTGAACACACACAGAAAGAAAAATAGAGGACGCGTCATTGTTTGCTGAGAAACCAAATTGATTATAATGTTATTTTGGTCTTGATTCTGTCAATCACTTGATTCTGTCAATCACTTGATTCTGTCAATCACTTGATTCTGGTACCAGATGCCGATTTTACTGTAACTGACGCCCTTTTTGAAGTAAAATCTTCTTTAGCCCCGTTGTGATTCGAATCTCGATGAAACGGAATTGAGCGACACTAAAAAAGACAAACACATAGAATTTAGCCTGCGAGAGAATGATATAGTATTTAAAATATTCATTTATTTCAGGGGTACACGGTTCCAATATAATACGATAAATCCACGATCTCACGCAAATCTCCTTTAGTCTAGTGGTATAAACCGCCTGACGAACCTTAGCAGCCAGACATTCAGCAAACCAAGGGTCGAATCCTACGAAATCCAAAAAAAAAAATTATTTTCGCACAATCAATATCCAATCTCCAAAATGAAAAGGCAACGATGAAATGAATGAACAGGCAAAGAAAACACAAAAAAGCGATATCTAGCGACTCCGAAGAAGAAAACACAAATATTTATAAATGACCAAATGTATAGGAAAAGGTGCACTGGAATTCGACGACAAAAATATGGAAAAAAATATTTTTCACATTGGTAAAAAGTGCTTCGTGGTCTCCCCACTCTTGTCTACTTTAGTTTTCTACCGCGAGTGCATTTCACACTCTGATTTTTTCTAATTAACCAACTAATTAACCATCACGCCGTTTCCCGCAGGGGTAGGCAAAGAGGATGGACCGCCAAACAACTCGGTCTTGGCACACACTCTTTACCTCATTCACATTCATACATCGTCTCATACACACTCTTCTATTATTCTGACTCTTGACATGACCCGACTCAAGTATCTGATTCACTTGATTATGCCATGTCTTCCTCGGGCTTCCCCGACTTCTTCTACCATTCACATTTGCGTCATAAATTCTCCTTACACTCCTTTCCTCGTTCATTCGCTCTCATGCCAAAACCATCGAAGCGTACCTTTCTTAATCTTACTCATTACGCTTACATCAGCATCGCATTCTTTGTGGATCTCCACGTTACTAACACGATCGTACATGGTTTTACCACACATTCACCTCAGGGATCTCATTTCAACAGCTTTCAGGCTACTTTCATCCTTCCTCTGCCAGTTCCATGCCTCACTGCCATACTTCAGGGTATGTACCAGTATTAGATACATTATGGACGGCTAGCTTTGCTTCTTTGGACAGTTTTTTGTAGGCCCCTACTGCTAATAAACTTCAACACGACAGCAGTGTTCTATGATAAAATTACGACATACGTATAAAAAATTCAAAATTACAATTATTGGTGTTGATTACAATCGGTGCAAGGTGGAAAATGATACTGAACGATTATCCTGTCCTAATTCTAATCCCAACCCTAATCCTTAGATAATGAAGTGTTTAAAAAAAAAAAAAAATAGTTAAAAAAATGGCTCTAAGTGACAAAGCCTCGCACTACATTACCAAAGTAAATGAGATAATCAGTGGATTGATTTCAATCGTTCATGACCCGAACAATAAATTCTCAAAAGAAAATATCGTTAAAATAATACCAAAAACTACCGAACTTATGGCTACGATAGGAGAATTAGTTGTTGATTTTGGCGTAATGCAAGGAGAATTGAATTCAATAAAAAATAATCCGCAAATCATGACTCCAATCAGGTCTAATCATCCGAATGACTTAAATATGTGTGAAATTGTTAGCGAAATGGAAGAGAGGGCGATCAGATCCAAAAATGTGATATTGTATAACGTGCCCGAGAGTCTGTCCGAAGAAAAGTCTGTCATCATTACGGAAGATAGAGTCAAAGTTTCTTCTGCTGTAAAAAACATCGATCCCTCACTAGATCTAACCAACGTCAAAGTATTTCGACTGGGTGCCAGGAAAATTGCTAACAAAAATCGACCTCTAAAACTAGAATTTACGGATAACATCGCACCACGAACAATCTTACGAAACAGCACCAAATTTATAGACGGCATCAAAGCGAGTAACGACTTAACCATCCTTCAACGGAATCAGCTGATAGAACTAAGAAAGCAATTATTGTACCGTCAAGAGAATGGTGAACCAAACCTAACAATAAAGTACATAAACTCCAAGCCAACTATTGTATCAACTCTACCAAAAAACGATACAACCAAAACAAATTGAAATGCTATTATCAAAATGTCAGAGGCATGAAAACTAAACTTAAGGACTTTAAAACACATGCCCCGACTCTGCATCATGACATAATCATTCTAACGGAAACCTGGCTGGAACCATCAATCAACTCTGCTGAGCTCGGTCTACCCCATCATCATATTTACCGGTCTGACAGAAGTCAACATACCAGCTCTAAATCTAGAGGCGGCGGCGTCATGATAGCTGTCAACAAGGAACATCCCTCAAGACTTCTGAAAACCAAAAATTCTAATGTGGAACAAGTTTATATCTTAATGAACGGTAAAAATCAAAAAAATATCATAGGCTGTGTTTATATTCCGCCATCATCGGATATAAGTGTATACAAGAGTCATTTTGAGGATATTGAACAACTGTCATACAAATTTCCAAATAGTAAAATCACTATCATCGGTGACTATAATCTACCAAGAATCAATTGGGGCACCCGCGACAATTCCACAGTATCACAAAACTCTAGCTTATCTGAAATAGAAAAAGAAATAGTTGAATTATGCGATTTCCTTAACCTAGCTCGAACAATGAACAATGAACAATGTAAAAAATGACAATAATAGATTACTAGATCTTGTTCTTTGTACCGATATAGCAACTGTGGTTGATAAGTCCCTCGAATCAGTTCTTGCTCCTGATTCTCACCACCCACCTTTAGACATTACTATATTATGTAACCCCATAAAATACCAAATTAAAAACCGGACTCAATTTCTTAACTTTAATAAAGCCAATTACGTCGCAATACGCGATTACCTACATAACACCGACTGGTCTATACTAGAAGGAGATAATCTCGACGAAAATATTAACGCCTTTTATGAACATCTATATAAAGCCATAGAAAACTTTGTTCCAATAAGCTATAAATTTTCTTCAAATTTCCCTACCTGGTTTAGCAAGGACCTCATTAACACAGTAATCGAAAAGAAAAAAGCTCATAAAATTTACAAAGAAACAAAAAATCTTTCCGATTTTACAATTTTCAGCAAACTACGAAAAGACTGTAATAAACTATCAAACATTTGTTATAATAATTATATCAAGAATGTTGAATTTTCAATTGTTAACAATGTAAAACATTTCTTCAACTATTGTAAAACACAAAATAACAATAACTTTGGCATACCTGAAACAATGCACTACAAACTGAAAACTTCGTGTAAAATCAAAGAAACTGTCAATTTATTTGCAGACTTTTTTAAAGATGTGTATGAAACTGATATCCCTGATGAACACATTCCAAAATTTGAGTCAGATATAAATTTACAACTAAGTGAGATACATATTGAGATTAAAGAAATTGCGGCATGTATTAAACTACTGGAACCTAAATCTTGCTCAGGGCCAGACAAAATTCCCCCCATATTTCTTAAAAACTGTGCAGGCAGTGTCTCTTACCCACTGTACCTACTCTTTAATCAATCACTTTTAACGGGTATGTTCCCGCAAATATGGAAAAACAGCTTTCTTACTCCAATATTTAAAAACGGAGACAAGTCTTTAGTTGAAAATTACAGACCAATATGCATACAATCGTCGATACCGAAAATTTTTGAAAAGTTAATACTTCAAAAAATATGTTCTTGTATAAAATTTAATATTTCATCATTTCAACACGGTTTTGTCTCTGGCCGATCTACCTTAACTAACCTTACACTGTACGAAAATTTCATCTCAGATGCCCTTGCTAATAGAGAACAAGTTGACTCGATTTATACGGATTTTAGTAAAGCCTTTGATAAGGTTTGCCATAAAATTCTTATAAATAAATTGTCTAAACTAGGAATAAGTGGTAAATTGTTAAGTTGGATTAAGAATTACTTATCAAAACGTGTACTTACTGTCTGGATTAAAGAACACTTGTCTTACGAATTTGAAGCCACTAGCGGCGTGCCTCAGGGTTCGCACCTTGGTCCAATATTATTTATACTATTTATAAATGATGTCACTTCCATATTCTCTAATGTTAACATATTATTATTTGCCGATGATATGAAAATATATAAAATCATTAAAAATACGTATGACTGTTTGTCCCTACAAACCAATTTTATTAAATTCGCAGAGTGGTGTACAATTAACAAACTTACACTTAACATTAAAAAATGTCAAATCATGAGTTTCTTTAGAATTAAAAACCCTATCAAATATAACTATTCACTTAACAATCACATTTTATTGTCAGTACCTGTAATAAGGGACCTCGGAATAACCTTCGACACTAAACTACTATTTACCAACCATATTGATATCGTAACTAATAAAGCTATGAAAATGCTGGGTTTTATTCTAAGGTTATGTAAGGATTTCAAAAATATCCACACATTTAAAATACTATACACAACTCTGGTTAGGAGTCATTTGGAATATAATTCCCCCATATGGAATCCTTTCTACAAAAGCCACGCAAACTCCATTGAAAGAATCCAACGCAAATTTCTGAGATCAATTAATTTTAAATTAGGAATTCCCGCGGATGATATAAACTATAATTCTCTTTTACAAAAAATGCGACTCTTATCGTTAAAAGATAGAAGAATAATTAATGATCTTATATTTTTATTTAAAATACAGAATAACTGGTTTGACTCCCCTGAATTGGTATCGTTAATAAATTATCATGTACCTTGCAGACCAACTCGATTCAAAACACCTTTTCACTGCAACAATAATAACACCAATGCAGGACAAAATTCAATCATAAATCGCCTGCATACTTTAGGCAATGCATACGCTAATATCGATCACGCCGCCGGTAACCTGGCCTCATACAAAAGATGCATCAAACTAAATTTGTCTGCTAGAACCACGTAAACACAATACATCAGGTAAACATAATATGCCTACCAAATTAATGAATACCCTAGAAATCACAGGTACCTACTTGTAAAATTTATCATATCGGCGTCGTTGACATCAAGTTGACATAATCCATGATACCTACCTATTAATTATTTCACTTTTTATAAAAAAAAAATTTCTTGCTTCTAAGAGGATTTCTTACTTTTATAACTTTTTATATTTTATAACTTTAAATATTTATTAATTTTTATAATTTATATTTAAAACTTTCTACCTTTCAAAGATATCTTATATTTCTAAAATTAATGAATACCTTAGAAATCACAGGTACTTACCTACTTGTAAAATTAATCATATCGGTTCACATATACTTGGTCATAGGTTCACATCGTTGACATCAAGTTGACATAATCCATGATATCTACCTATTAATTATTTTTACTTTTTATAATTTTTTGTTCTTGCTCCTAAAAGGATTTCTTACTTTTATAACTTTTTGTATTTTATAACTTTTTATATTTATTAATTTTTATAATTTATATATAAAACTTTGTACCTTTTAAGGATATCTATATTTCTATATTTTACTTTTTACTATAATATTTTTAACTTTTAACTTTTGTTTTTACTCTTTTCTTAAAACTTTATACTTTGTACTCTTTTCTTTATATTTTATACCTACTATACTTTATATATACATGTATGTTAATGGCACATGTTGTGCCGTGTATTTCAAAATAAATAAATAAGTTTTATGCTTGCTTTTTCTACCTTTTAGAAAGTTCCTACACCTTGTGCTACGTCCTCTTTTTTTCTCATCGTAGGCACAACATAACGAAAACATAAATTAACAAAAAGGAATGAGGTAGACCCCCGAACATCCCCCCAGATGGGGTGATAAGCGAAGGTTTCGGGAATAAAAAATAATAATCTTTCGTTTATTATGCGCAATGAGAGAGGTAAACTTGGCGAATGACCATTTTGTGTTCAAATGTTTGCATAAGGGGAACAATGAAAGTAAAATGGCACTCGCAGGTATTATCTTGAATTTTTTATGACAACATTTTCAGCATTTTACACATCATGTTCAGCTCCTTGCTTATGCTGACGATATAGATATCATCGCACGCTCAGAATATGAACTAAAATCGGCGTTTAAAAGCTTAGCTACGTCGGCAAGGAACATGGGATTGGTCATCAACGAGGGGAAGACAAAATATATGCCCGTACATGGACGCCAGAAACCACCAAGTATACAGATAGATAATTATACATTTGAAACTGTCAACGAGTTTGTATATCTCGGTACTATGGTGACAAATGACAACAATGTATCCAGCGAAATCAAAAGAAGAATAGTAGCTGCAAATCGATACTACTTTGGGCTACAGAAGCATATGAAATCTCGCCACCTTACCAGAAGAACTAAAGTCCTGCTTTACAAGACCCTTATACGACCTGTTCTTATGTATGGTTCGGAATGCTGGACAATCAGTAAGGGTGATGAAGGAGCCCTAGAAAGTTTTGAAAGGAAGGTGCTGCGAAGGATTTACGGCCCAGTCTGTGATAATGGAGAATGGCGTATCAGATACAACCAGGAGCTATACGATCTTTACGAGGACCCTAATATCTCCAAGGAAATCAAAACTGGAAGACTCAGGTGGGCTGGACATATCCAGAGAATGAGCGAAGGAGATATTCCAAAGCGAATTATGGATGGTGCACCTGGGGGTCGGAGAAGAGTTGGAAGACCAAAGCTTCGATGGCTGGATGGAGTGGTGAAGGATGCAAGCACCATCGGCATCCGAAACTGGCGCAACGCAGCACAACACCGACAGTCATGGAGGCAGGCTCTGCTGGAGGCCAAGACCCGACCTGGGTTGTAGAGCCACAGATGATGATGATGATGACACATCATAATACTTTCCGAATTTAACCTTCACATCTTTCTGTAGATACCTACCGCAGTCATTAGTCATTATTTGTTGGATTCCATGAGAGTTCATCCCTCGACAGTTGGCCCTCCGGCATACTTGTACAAATATATATATATATATTTTTTTACATTAACTCCACACGGGAGTCACTGAGTAAAATAATTTCCCTCAGGGCCTGTGTCATATGAGATGCTGTGTAAAAGGTCTTTTTGAGGAGAGGAGGGAATTAACATTAGTCTTGAAGAGACCCATGTTGTAGGATGGAGGAAACACAGTGGCCAGCAAATCGTTCCACAGCCAAGCTGTTGAATACAAGAACGAGTCTAAGAAGCGACCCATTCTCATATGACAAATGTCAACCGTGTACACATGTTGGGCACGCGTTTGGCGTATTTACCGACTACGCACCGGTGCCGAAGGGATCAATGACGCTAGTTCCTCAGAGAATCTTCCATGGAAATACCGGTAGAACAAAGATTGCATTCCCACCCGACGCCTGTGCTCTAAAGACTGCAATTCGTCTGTTAAGATGGGAGAATCTATCAAATGAAAGTCGAGGGTATTTTTCAGGTATATTTAGTTATTTCGACCAGAGGCGACTGCCAAATTCAACCGTGGAGCGCACTTCTGGTGTGCCCTCCAATCGGAGGTTTGCTATTGTCGAGACAATAGTCCTACTGGCAAAAACGAAAATAATAGTTGGGGCTCCGCGGTGTTCACATTAAAAATGGTTGTTTTCTATTTTTACGATGGAAAAAAACTGGTTCGAAGCCGACGAGCTTGCCGCTTTACCACGGAAGTCGTAATTTTTTTTTATTTCAATGCGCGCTTCTGATCATGAGCAAGAAAAAAGTGCAGCCTCGTAATAAAAGGTTGCGTGTTCAAATCACGTCGGTGTCACCAATATTGAAGGGTCAATCTTACCAAATAAACACTTTCACATGTGTTACAGGATTTAAATGATAAGATGGATTAATTATTAATAAATTCACATTATATTTGATAGTCAAACTCAATTAACGCAACACAATAATAAATCACAGAAAGTTGCAAGGCTAAATCTGATAGCTGTACACACATGAACACTTTGGATGAGAATGATTTTGATGGTAGAAATTGGAACTGAAGTAATGTCCGGTGTGACCAGCATTCAAATTGCCAGGAGAATAAATATATTGTACTAAACAGTACCTTGCCATAATAAGGAACTTCAGTCCAATTTTTTAATTTTTTTAATGAATGATGACCTTCCAACTTAAATAACTGCATTTTTATTTTTATTTTTAGAGTTAGTTGTAATACTTAAAATAATTGTAAAAGTTTTAATTTTCAAGATCCCCGAAAACCTCCGTATGTTTAGTGAATCGTATGGCGTCATCACTCCCGAAAAGTTACTATAAGATTGGGCAATCAGCTGTTCAACTGGCGTCATTTTTAAATTCAGAGTTCGAAGTGTTCTCCCTAGAGTAGCATTACTATTTTTTTTGTGCAGTAGTTTTTGATTATTTCCAATAATAGAGATAAACTAATAAGAGCTACCTTTATTTTTTAATTTGAATTATTTAGGCCTGAATAATGTTTCAATAAACACAACAACTAAATCTCTATAAACAGTATGTAAATAAAAGAATAAGTTGAAACGTTGTTAATATGATGGCTTGTATCATACCTACATTCCCATACAATGACTTTACGGAGATCAGTGACGTCACCACTAAACATTTCAATAATACCAAATTGACGGCGTGTTTCTATGACCCGATTAAAAACGGACTTTTTAATATTTTTTTTAAAAACTCTGCGTTTAATATTATTTAATAAAACTTACATATTCAGAGTCAGCGTTTATTGGTCTATATAAACATATTTTTTAAAGCCATAATATTTTTCACTGGAGTTCCTTATTGTAATCTCGAACGTGAGATCCCAGAGAGGATAGTATTATCTCTATTCTGTAACCTCACTTAAACCATCTTGTCTGGCTCTTCAAATGTATAAAAAACGTGCAAAAAGCTTGTTTATTTCCCGGCATGTTTCACATCTCGAGTGGTGATGTGTGTCAGATTCTGGCCTCGGATACACCCCCCGAAGCCTTAACAATGCCGGGGGCCGTAACGAAGGGGTGCTCTAGGGCGACTTGCCATTAGAGGTTACGGGGGGAGTAGAAGCGCGGAGGCTGTATTGCAAAACAATTTCAAGTACCCTCGGCGGAAGTGCCCATAACGCTAACAAACGTGATACCGCCAGTGAATTAAATTATTTTGGATTACTGTAAAAAATATCTAATGTTGCCATTTACTTGTAAAATAAAATCTTGCCGCCGTTTTACTTTGACATGCATAAAGTATGAATACATTTTTGTTCATTTAAAATATAAATATAATTATTTAATAATGAAGACAATATTAGCGAAACTCAATCGAAAATCTTAAATCAGAAATATCTGGTACCTTGGTATGATACAGTTAAATATGACCGAATCGGATAGGGACACATTAGCTCAGATGGTAGACTTGCTCCCCAAAAAGATGAAAGCCCTGGGTTCGAGTCCCAGATGTGGCCGTATCTTTTTCTGATTTTTTGTTTTCATATTTTCGATTGATTTCGCTAATATTGTCTTAATTTAATTTAATATTACAATTTGAGGTTTTACTCATCAAGTTAAAAATAATAAGTAAAATTTTAAAAATTTTAAGCAACCCTTATGGTACCTATACCATACCATAGGTACCAACCCATACTCAAGGTCATCAGCTCAAAAACATCTGATGACAGTGATCCTTGAAACGCCTGAACAGATTTTCATGAATTTTCATGAAGATTTTCTTTCAAACAATGAAACATCATAATCGGTCCATTCGTTTAGGAGCTACGATGCCACAGACAGACACACACAAAGTCAAACTTATAACACCGCTCTTTACGTCGCGCGTCGGGGGTTAAAAAAAAGTATTTATCGTGGACTTACAGAAAAGTCAATAGATGTCGCGTATTAAAAATGAAAATGGATACAAATTTATCCAAGACACTATCATTTAGTTTGGGTTTGAATCTTGCAATCATACATAAAGAAAGCAGCCAATAAAAATATGCCATAAGAAAATGAAGATAATGTTGGTAGTTCTCAGTCGAAGTGTGATACAGTTAACCGAATCGGATACAGTTAACCGGACCGATCGGACACATTAGCTCAATTATGCCCCGGCAAGTCGAAGGTCCTGAGTTCGAGTCCCAGATGTGACCGTATCTTTTTCTGATTTTTCTTTTTCAGATTTCCGATTGAGTTTCGCTAATATTGTCTTCAATTAATTAAATATTACAATTTGAGGTTGTACTCATTAAGATAAAAATAAAAAATACATATTAAAATCAGCTCCCGCAAAACTTTAGTAAACCGCTACACCCGACATAAACATTTGCCATAAAACGCATTAGCCTGAAACACTTTCCCCTGAAAGTTAGTCGCCGACCGTTGATATAAAACGCTTTCGCTTGTAACTCTGTCACTGACCGTCGGCGTTGCTGCAAAACGCTTTCGCAGCAACCGTCATTTTTTTTTTATTTTTTTTTATTTAACGCCCAAAGGGCTTTTACATTTTGGTAGTACAAATAATTCTTGACAGATTATTTTTAAACATATACAGAAATAATAAAAATAAAATTTGATAAAAAAGCACACATGTCATAAAAATACAGCGATTTCATAGGTTTTCAGAAAGACAGATATGTTTAGGAATAGTTTTGGGATAAGTTTTATACAAGATCAGCAAAATTCGCCAAGTTTATGTTAAATATGTCAATATCACCTAAGTACTGATTTCCCATAGTGTGAAATCGTTGTATCGGAGAGTGGGCAATGTAGTTCCGCTTATGAATGCTACGGTAGAATAGTGTATTTTGTCGTGTAGTTACTGTCGGTATTCTTAAGTTTATGAGTTGCAGTAGTTCGCAACAGTTAAATTTAGAGTTAAGTATTTTTAATAAAAATGTTAAGTCGTTTATTTTACGTCTGTCTTCTAGTGTGTGTATATTTAGAACATTTAATAATAAATTATATTTCAAGTCTTCTAGTGGGATATTTAATTTAAAATTTATAAAACGCAGAATTTTTTTTTGTATTCGCTCAATGTTATTAATGTGCATTTTGTAAGATGGAGACCAAACTACCGAGTTATATTCCATTAGGCTTCTAACTAGAGATACATATAATAATTTAATGACTTGTATGGAATTAAAGTTTTTGGTTGTTCTGTTTCATACCTTTGTTTAGAATTTGGTGTATATGATTGGCGAAACTTTTTCATCCAAAATAATTCCAAGATCTCTCATTTCCGTGACTCTTTGTAAAGCTGTGTTATTGATGGAATATTCGAATAAAACAGGATTTTTATTTCTGAAGAAAGTCAAGGTTTTGCACTTTTCTACATTTAAGAATAAATTATATTGAACGCACCAATCTTTAAACTTACTAATATTTGACTGAAGTATATGGCAATGATTTACATCAGTTATTTTCTTGTATAGCTTGATGTCATCAGCAAAGAGCAATACCTCGACATCGTTGAAGCAATTGGTTATATATATTTTGTTATATATTTTATTATAGTTTTGAGTAATTGCTTATTTCGTGAAAAATAAACTGAAACGCTCACCTCTAACTTATAATGCATTTGACCACTGAATGTGAAGAAATTTAAAATTTTCAAATTGTTCGTAATGTTCGTAATGTGTACAGGAATAGCTTTACATAGTATAAAATGAAGTCGCTCACGCTGTATGTGCGCTTAGATCTTTTAAACTACGCAACGGATTTTCATGCGGTTTTCTTCAACAGATTTTTAGGTATATAATTGGTCAAGGTTTTGTGTAAATTGGTTGAAATACATAATATATCTCAATCTGGCCAAACGGTAGTGGGTAGCGGTAGGCTTGTTGAAAAAGTATCGATATATCGATGTATCGGTATTTTTAATTCAATATATCGATAATTTTAGCCGATATATTTTGATCCGATATCGAATATTGTATCAAGAACGATATATTTATTTTATTTATGTAACTAAAGTCACTAGAATCCAAAACCGTATAGGAACGAACGGAAAAGAATTAACTGAACTGGGTCATGACATCTGGCGGTTGAAATTTTAACTATTAATAGCTTACAAATCAATTAGTATTTGTGATCACTAATACTATCTCAGATGTGTAGAAACCTACATAGAAATGTATGCTATTTTTCGCCATTTTTTTCTAAGACACTTTTGTGTGTTGGTTCCAATTGTCTATGATTATTAACTATACCTTGTTCCAAACACGAAGTCCTTTTTGACAGATTAATATGCCAATAGAATGTTACTGAGACACATACAAACTTTCATGCCTCTCAGTTTATATATAAGTTAGAAGACAGCCTTTTAGTTTTTGATATTTTTGTAATTATTACCTAATAAAAATGAACACTGATAAAAATACCTTCATTTTTACTGAGATTTTTGTACATTAAAAAAAGCACATTGTGTAAAAAAATTACTATTGATAATATTGAGCTGAATATACTATTATTTTTAAAACCCCAAATTATTTGAAAATTTGACCGATATATCGATACATCGATATTTTTCCTCGATATATCGTCGTCAATATTGATATTTTAATAAATATCGATACATCGATATATCGATATTTTTTTTCACTTTCGACATCCCTAGGTAGCGGGCAGTGTGCTGACGAACGTGCGGTGTGGATTTGATTTAACAGATAGCGTTGGTTATAAAGGTTTCGTTAGCCAGAGCAACATGTGGCCAGATCTGCTAGTCTTATATATAAAAATCTTGTGTCACAGTGTTTGTGGTCGCACTCCTCAGAAACGGCTCGACTGATTTTTATGATTTTTTATGTATATTTGGTAGGTATGAAAATAAGTTGTAAAGTATATTTCATACCGCTAGGTGATTAGAGTGTCCCTCTCCATATGTATATGTAAATTTAGGTTCCGTATGTTTGCGTCCGCCAATTTCGGACGTAATCGATATATGTCGATGGAAAGTAATCCATGGATTGATTAAATTTTTTTACAGAACCTCGCATTTTAGCAGAAGAGTGTTTCTATATTCACTGGTGAGTCGTCATGAAATCTGTATAAAAAATTTGCAAGAGGTGGCGAGCGAGTCGTTTGAAAAATGAGTGCATTTCATGTATTTTAGCGGCAGGAAGGGTAGGCGGTGGGGGAGCGCTATCTGGGAGGGGCGGAGGGGATTGAAGGGGGGGAAGATTCGCGGGAAGGGGCTCGAGGGAGGGGAAGGCGGGGAAAATGGTGAACAGAGGGGGGGGGGTTCGCGGACCAGGTGGAAGCGGAAAAAGGGTGGGGGAAAGGCGAGGAAGGTGGAGTGGGAACGCGGAAGGGGAAGAGTAGGCGGGGTAAAGGGAACGGGGAAGGGGAACGGGGGCGAATTGGAAAGGATAGGCACCGAGAAACAATATCTTTATTTAAGTGGCATCGCAACGCATGCCGGGTTCAGCTAGTAATATATAAGATCATCCTACCTTTTAGGTCGCTTCAAAGACATTTTTTGTATTTTTTTTTTTTTATTTAATAAATTTTACAAAAATGTCATGTTTTTGTGTATACATAAAGTTTTTTGGAAAAAAATATACATTATTTAATACGTCTTACACCTTTTTTTTGAGCAAAGCTCGTGTTAAAAAGGCGGTGACATATTTCCGGTTTACGAATAACTCGACAATATTTGAAAAACTTCTTCATCCATCATCATAAACTAAAATTACAAGTGTGCAGTTCACACGCGATAGAAATGAAACCTTCAGAAAACTAAAGTAGACAAGAGGAGACTGTTTGTTCTTTCGAATTCTCTCGCAGGCTAAATCCTTAAGATGTATGAGCTTGTCTCTTTTTAGTGTCGCTTTTTCGTTTCATCGAGTTTCAAATCACAACGGTGCTAACGAAGTTTTCACTGCAAAAATATTGTTTGTGCAATGATAAAATGACCGAGCTAGTTAAGGAATTGATCCCCCGCCGCACAGTGAAGTATTTCATATCGAAAGTTAGCCAAAGTTTTTTCGAGTTTTTTTTAATGTAATTGTTTTTATTCATTTATTTATTTGTTATAAAAGTACATTCACAGTTTAAGGAAATTGACAAGTTTCGTTTACATCAGGTATTTAGGTTGATTCAGAATTAAAGGTATTTTAGAGGTTTGATTTTATATTTTTTAACTAACTTTAAAAAAGAAGCTTTTTTTATGAATTTATGAAAAAAACTGTTAATTCTCTACTATTATAAAGATTGACCTCTAAACATGCTCTAATTATATGGAAGCGTTGAGCCATTATTTATTTATTTTTAAAAATACGTCTTTTTTTCTATTACTAGCGATCCATTTCTTTATAAAATTGAACTTGATGACCAAGTGGTTTTTACGAAACTCGATATAACTTTCTCGGCATTAAGTGATTTTTTGAAGCCTATGTTCCAAAAACTTACACTTTTCATCAATATTTCCAATAGAAAATTGTTTCATAAGCCAGTAAACTAACTTTCAATAAAATTTTATCATCTCCGGAATATCTCACATAAAATTGTACAGACTTTAAGAAAAAAAAATTGTTTAGGATTTTTTTAATGTAGTTTATTGGAATAACCAAATTTTACGTTACCAACAAAATTATAAGTTAACTCGAGTGAACTTACATACTTACATGCTTGTGTTGGTGATGTTTGTGCGCTTTGTTTTAACACAAATTCACAAGATTATAATTGTAACTGTACCGACCACAAACTTAAAACTGATTATTACATAATAAAATACATCCCCTTAATTTATACGATATATTATCAAGGAAAACATTTTTGTAACTACCGATAACTTCTCAAAACTTTTCTCAGAAAACATAAGCAACGAGAACAAAAAAAAATCTATTTTATACTTACCGTGACGATTCACGGTTACGGTACCATGACGACAAAAAAGGCATTAAACATACGTTCCTCATAGCTATAATGCTGCAGCTCTTCTTACACAATAAATATGATATGAAACACCAAATATTGTATGTGCCTGTTTCCTTCAAAGTGCTACCTTTTCCTTGCATTTTATTTTCTTTATACTTGTGAAGGAAATGTATGATAATGATTTATGTTTCCTTTGGGGGGTACAGAGACGTTCACCGTTTTTTTCTCATTTTCGACTGTTAGTATTTGGTTGGACTGTCATTGACATTCTTGCTGGGACTGCCAATCGATTGGAGAGGACTCCCAACGGTTTGCCATGCCCTTATTACTTATCTACTGTGTTTTCCTCCCAAACAGGTGCTTGTAGGATACGCTAGATACAATCACCCAACGCTTGCCACCTCGTGGACTTTCACCAACCTGTCCCATTGTCTTGTCTATACTTTGTCATACTAACACATATTGTATCTGTATTTCCCGCTAAGCACTTGCATACTGCTTGCTTACAATGTATGCAGGGACATTGGAGGTCTAGTTTCGTTTTCAAATGTAGAGTCGTTTTTACCAAAAAAATTAGAGTCCTTGCAAGAGCCTTGAAGGGGTAAGCATCTGTTACCTATACCAGGGCGGGTAAGTGGTGGGTCCTCCAATGTTATTATTTGGTGTGTAAGAAAGATGTATTTAATTATTTATATTATGTATTTAAAAACAAAAACAAAACCATCTGCGCATTGATATTTTCACTTCAATATTATCCGTGTAACTATATTCCATACTTTCAAAATTATCGTCACGGCTAGTAGTATTGTAATGGTCTACGGAGACATCACGGTGCGGTGTGTGAGAGAGGTGCAATAAAAAGACCTCCGATGCAAGAAATGATTTGGAGGAAACTGACCTACTTACATTGTACATATACTCGTATATCATCTTTTGAAAGAGCTACAGCATTATGGTGATAAGGAACGTAAGTCTATTGCCTTTTTTGCCACCACGGTACCATAACCTAAATAGTAACGTTAATAATAAAAGCATTCATGATCTGCGTTAAAATGGTTAGTATGGCAAGGAGGGGAGTGATATTATTAAAATGGCCGCCATGTAATGGTATTCAACAATGTTAATGTTTTCAACTTATGGCCAACTTTCTTCACAGAGACACTCGTCTGTGCGAAGCATGAGTGGAAATCCGATGCCTGTATAAACTCAGCTACAAACCAGTCGTTTTGTTTCATTGTATAATTTCAAACAATAATATTTTGATTCCGAATGGCGATCTCATACCAAGACGAAGCTGAAAATACAGCATCAATTTTGAAACACTTCTTCACAAAGTTTGTATAGGGTATTTATTATAAGAAATCTGACTCATTTCTGCCCGAGGAAATAGTTTGCGTGTTCAAACGAAGAAGGCTTTAGAAGTATGAAATAGTTATTCAACTCACATAATATGGTGGAAGCGGAAATTCTATGTGACACAGTCTGTATACAGAAACTTCAGTGCTTCGTGGAATATTAAAATGCAATAAACTAAACCCTTGAAGGAATGTAAAATATTTTTATGTTCAGTAAATTAAGACATTATTTTTTCAATGTGTATCACCAAAATTATATAAGGTGCGGAGTATTTAGTATCTTGGCGAATATTTTGTATAACCCAGTTGTTATAAATTGGTAATTTGGCAGAAGGACTTCAAGGAAAACATCTGATTCAATGGCGGAATCCTTCTTGTTTATTCACAAGCCCATTGTTACAATAATTTGTTCCCGACCCGACAAAACACTGAATTTGGTCACTTTGACCACTTGCTAGATAATGCTAGCTGTTTACAGGAGATCCACGAATTAAGAGAGTTTTTATCTAGAAACGCAGGCTATTTATAAATAACATATTCCAACACCACCAAAAATAAACAAAACACACTTGTGTCAGTCATCGTACGAAATACGGCAGAAATCGAGAAATCTGCTTTATCGTCTAGCATTTAATTTAGTTTCGCCTTACGTCGCTAATCTGTAATCTGTTATCAACAAAAACAATAAGCTACAAAAATAAGCCGCTAAATGGCAGTAGCCTTCACTTTTTGGACACCAGTAGAACCATTTATTTTTGTGGAAAATTAAACTTTGTTTTTCGTCAAAGTTTTTTTGTATTGTTTTTTAATTAATTCAAAGCATTTAGTTCAGCGAAATCGGGTAAATCGGAATCAATCAGTTAAGATGGTTGAAATAAAATGTCTGTGAATGACACGTCCCATTTTAATCTCTCCCCTTTCAAAGAAGAATAAGAAAAAGCAAAGTGAATAATAATTTGTGGCGCTTATTTATCATCCCCCGGAAGAGACCTTTAACCTTTATCTTTCGCTTTCTTCGGTTTTTAGTTTAGTTCAATTACTTAATTATTATTGTTTAAATATTATTTTTTTATTAAATTAAATATATATACACACTTTAAAAATTCCGTTCACATCTCTCGTTAGAAGCATTCTAGAAAAAAAAACTCTATAACTTGGTGAATAATCACATTAATATCATTGAAAGAGTCCAACGCAAATTTTTGAAGTGTATTAATTTTAGACTGGGAATTTTTTTAATGGCCGTTATCATAGAGAAACCGTTTTAAAGGTCCCAAAAAGTTTTTTTTTTCAAATGTGAAATTTTCAAGTTTATTTGAACTTTCTTATTCGCATTTATTTAAAATTACTGTACCTACTTGCCTGAAAAAGATAGTGGCGTTTCTTTGGACAAATTTAAGAATCCTTATTTGAAATTTAAAAAAAAATGTAATTTGAAATTATTATATTTGGTTGATAATTAAGTAGGTAGATATTTAAGGACCTACTTACAAATCTTATGTTTCAGAGGAAATTTTGGTTTTGATTTGTTAAATAAGAGAACATAAGAAATATATCGTTTTTTTTCAAATTTATATGTACCAAACATTATAGTTAATGGCGGTTTAGCTGTGGAAGTAATAAACTACCTACATACTTATTCATAGAGAGTGCTAAAGACTGTGGGGATAATATATATAATATGAATGAGAATCAAACATGAAAATTGTGCTCAGACAGAGTTGTGTTGTTGTGTAGCAGTCTTTGTCCACTGATGGAAATGACAAGATGGTTGGAAAAGGACACTTCAGCGACATCTATGGCCCAGTTGTCGTCCTTGCGCAGTTCACGAACACAACACAAATTAGTATCCCTGATAGCGCACTGAGACCGCCAAACTACCATTTTGTTATACAATAGTTTAATTAATAATCGAGATTAAAAAGGCTAAAACATATTATGATGCCTAATCGACTTGTTTTTCCCTTGTCTCCAGGTCTGAAGACCATCATCAACGCGCTGCTGCACTCCTTCAAGCAGCTGGCCGAGGTCATGACCTTGACTATCTTCTGCCTTATGGTGTTTGCCCTGTTCGCGCTGCAAGTCTACATGGGCGAGCTGCGGAACAAATGCGTGTTAAACATGGTCTGGGAGAACTATACCTCCACCAATATGTCGGACCACGCGTGGAAACAGTAAGTTACTAATTTAATAAAAAAAGTTTACCACGTATTTTAACAACAGAGTCCTTTTATTGAATTAATTTGGTATTTAAAAAACTGATGTTTTAACTCATCGCTTGCTCAACTTAAGACTTTTTTTTCCATGATACGTTTACCATCACACGAATTAGACATTTATGTTATAAAAAACATCACTTTCAAGAAATTGTTATGAAATTAACACCCTAAAATGCAACTGACAGATCAAATTACAACATAGATTTATTGTATGATAACTTGACTAAGACTAATGATAAATTACACAAATAGATTGAAAACATGTAAAATTTTCGGTATACAACCTCCACCAATATGTCGGACCACGCATGGAAACAGTGAGTTACTAATTTAATAAAAAAAGCTTACCACGTACATTTTTAATCAAAATGTTGAGAAATTTCAAAAAGTACAAAAAAAACAACACAGTCCTTTTATTGAATTAATTTGGTATTTAAAAAAACTGATGTTTTAATATATTGCTTGCTCAACTTAAGAAGTTTTTTTCCATGATACGTTTACTAACTCATGTATATGACATTTTGTTATAAAAAACATCACTTTCAAGAAATTGTTATGAAAAAAACACCCTAAAATGCAACTTGAATATTGATACAGCCTTTAAAACCATTTCTGACAGATCAAATTACAACATAGATTTATTGTATGATAACTTGACTAAGACTAATGATAAATTACACAAATAGATTGAAAACATGTTAAATTTTACGTATACAATAGAAAATTGATCATTTTACGAAAAAAACATGCGATTCATGTAGAGAATTCTAGACATAAATTACTTTAACAAAACACGTTGTAAAATGCTCAGCGTAGCAAATATATTCGCAATCAGCGCAATTCAATTCAGTGTTGCCCCATGTGAAAAATGGTGACCGGACAACTTGGAATGAAACCAACTCAGCACCATCTCAGATAAGTCATTTGAGTAAAAAAAATATGTTTATATATACAAAATTGGTTAAATAGGTTATGTTAGGTGGGGGTTATCGGCTAATTTTAAAAAAAAAAAATTTATGAATGACTTTTCAAGGAGGTGTTTAGTTGACTTTATTCTCAGTTGACATGGAACCGTGAAAAATAGTCTATGTGTAAAATCTATCTATATACAGATATAATTTTCTGCTTTTGTACACTAATTGAAGCAGTTGTACAATATCGGCCAATGGTTGAGCCGGCATCGCGTTTGGGTCCCACCCAGGCGTTCCGTGTTCAATTCCTCGGCTGGCTACGTCCTCCATCACAACGCAAGCAACATTTTCGGCTTACTTTTACTTACTTTCTTACCATCTAGATTACTAAATACATAAGGTAAATGTATTATTGGGGGGCAAGAATTCCAATAATCCATGCGCTTGATAGTTGCAAGACGAGTTGTTATCTAGCCTCCTACATGGTTAAGTAAATTAAAATACGTACATATAAAAAGATATTTTATTTTAATTGATTTATTGGGGGGCTAGAATTCCAACAATCCATGCGCTTGATAGCTGCAAGACGAGTGGTTATCTAGCCCCCTACATAGTTAAGTAAATTAAAGTACGTACATATAAAAAGATATTTTATTTTGTTTAATTTATTGGGGGGCTAGAATTCCAACAATCCATGCGCTTGATAGCTGTAAGACGAGTGGTTATCTAGCCCCCTACATGGTTAAGTAAATTAAAATACGTACATATAAAAAGATATTTTATTTTATTTGATTTATTGGGGGGCTAGAATTCCAACAATCTATGCGCTTGATAGCTGCAAGATGAGTGGTTATCTAGCCCCCTACATGGTTAAGTAAATTAAAATACGTACATATTAAAAGATATTTTATTTTATTTTATTTATTGGGGTGCTAGAATTCCAACAATCCATGCGCTTGATAGCTGCAAGACGAGTGGTTATCTAGCCCCCTACATGGTTAAGTAAATTAAAATACGTACATATAAAAAGATATTTTATTTTATTTAATTTATTGGGGGGCTAGAATTCCAACAATCCATGCGCTTGATAGCTGCAAGACGAGTGGTTATCTGTCCCCCTACATAGTTAAGTAAATTAAAATACGTACATATAAAAAGATATTTTATTTTATTTAATTTACCGGGGGGCTAGAATTCCAATAATCCATGCGCTTGATAGCTGCAAGACGAGTTGTTATCTAGCCTCCTAAGTTAAGTAAATTCTAATGTAAAATCCAAGCTAATTTGTACAGCGCTCTTGATGCGATTTTTCGCAAAAACAGCGCTATATAAGTTGTCCAAATTTATTATTATTATTATTACTTTCTTTCGGGTAGTAGGAGATTTTCAAATATTGTCGGGTTATTTGTAATCCGAAAATGTTCGTATTTCTTTTTAAAAAATCATGAATGTCTAACTTGTGAACAAAAACGTAAGAAATAATATTTCCAACACTAGCATTGCTTTGAAAGTAACTTTATTTCCCAGATGCTTTCGAATAGGGAGCCACAACGCATATTCATATCACATATACATACGTATATGTAAATTTTTTGTTAGTATATATATATATATTTTTTTTTTTATTTATTTAATATATAGGTATATAATTGTACAGTGGAGTTATATAAATTATAAAATATATTTAGCTAAAAAATTTAACGTCTTATATCATCTAATATAATCTATATGCCTAATATCATCACGAATACAGGTAAAAGGCCTAAAAATCGCTTGGCAAACGAAGTCCAGAAACGCTGGATTTCGAGCGTAAAAGCGGTTTTTTAAGTAAAAAAAGTTAATCATGGGAAACTGTCACAGAAAATATTTACCATAGTTTTGTATTTTTTTAAATAATATCTTATACGCATACACAGAAAAAAAGTTTCATGCTTATGAAAAAATACATATTTTTGTAGTTTGCGCGAATATTTTTTTATAAATTAATGAAATAATTTATTTTAAATCTACTCAAGCAAAACTATAGAAAAAGCTTCACATTTATTAGAAACATATTTTTTGTTCATCATAATGTAAATTTATTTGTCGTAAAGATTAATCGAAAATGGACTATTTTAACCTTTTTTAAATACAGATGTTTCTCGAAATTTCTACTAAAAACCATTGAATCCGGTGCATGGTGTTGATGTTGTTTTGTGTTAAAAATCGACCCTATATTTATGGGAGTTGATCCGACTTCTTGATTTAAGCGAGTATGTTACACTGAAT
This sequence comes from Limnephilus marmoratus, assembly GCA_917880885.1. Taxonomy (NCBI): domain Eukaryota; kingdom Metazoa; phylum Arthropoda; class Insecta; order Trichoptera; family Limnephilidae; genus Limnephilus; species Limnephilus marmoratus. Next base: position 9,065,012 of record OU862924.1, read on the forward strand.
TGTTGAGATTGAGACGGTGAAATGTTTTTATGTTTTTTATCTGTCTGGAATAAATTCTTTATCTTCTTTTGCATGAGAAGATTCTTCTTGTAAGCGAACTGAAAGCCTTTCGTTTATTGGGTGACTCTGATTCTGTTTGAGAGCGGCATAAAGAGAAATGATACTTATTTCATTCCTAAATATCGTTGCGCTATTTTGTAAACAAAATCGTAATCTCAAAAGAGAGGTTTAAAAGTACGAGAAAGAATTTTATTTTAATTATTTAAATTAAATAAAAAAAATACTTCTTAATACAAGGGTTGTCCGTAAAATAAGGTCTAATGAATCCATCCCTCCCATTACTGCGCAAGGTTATTCCGAGAGAGTACATCTAAAGAAGTCAAAGGGACTCCCTCAATCATTCTTTCCCGTTCCGGCCTGCCATGCATCTGGTGGGCAGACGCATCCATCGCCAAGACCCGGACAAACCTCGCCCCATGAACCCGGGAACCCCTGCTAAGTCACCAAACGTAGCAATTTAATTGCAAAATAAATTAATTTTCATGGTAGATATACTAGGGCTGTCCGTAAAATAAGATCTTCAAGGTGCTGCAGTCGCGAAAAACAATTTTACGCGCAATCTTTTAACACTGACGTGTAGCCCGGTTTCCCCTTGACAAATCCCCATCGATGTACCCTCTGTGACGCATAGTCTGGGCGTGGCAGCCGTTTGCGATGGAGTTTGCGCTCGCCGCACCCGCCAGGGGTAAATAGAAGGTCCTTGGTTCGAGTTCCAGAGGAGCCAATATCTTTTTCTGATTTTTCTATCTCCAGATTTTCGATTGAGTTTTGCTAATATTGTCTTCATTTAATAAAAAAAATATGTTATATGATTTTATAGGTGTATTACATGTGTGGATTATTTCATGATGTAGGCACGTGATTTAAATTTTAATTGCGTAGTACTTAATTTCATATCTGGGAACATACTTCGAGGGGAGAAATTTCACTTGCTCCAATTGGTATTGAAAGGCAAGATGGAGGGTCACCGAGGGTCTGGTAGGAGACAAATATCTTGGCTGCAAAATGTACGAGAGTGGACCGGCGTTAGAAGTGTGGAGCAGCTATTCCGGGAAGCGCAAGACAGAGATACATTTTCCAGAGTAATCGCCAACGTCGGGGGGACCTGATAGGGCACACCAAGAAGAAGTACTTAATTGCAAATAAACATATATTTACGTAATCGCAGTACAGACAATGTTGTTAGTTATTTTAAAACGTGACGACAAAATATACAATTTAAATGCAAATTTTCCTTGTTGAGTTCTTCTTGAGATCATTGTCTTTACTCCAGCGTAAAGTTAAGACGTTGCTCCAAAGCCGCATAATTTAAGAGAGAAATTGTTTCACTTTGAAATGTAACAAATATAAAACAATGTCTTGCACAATACACAAGATGCATTCCAGATGCGCTCTTGCGGTCCGCGGCAACAGATGTCGGTGGAGAGGAAAACTTAACAGTTTATATAAGAAAACTTTAAGTTACTTTAACACTGGTTACGGTTAGATCGCAGTATTTCCGCAGTGAACAATAGGTAAGAAGAAACTGCTGCTTTATGTTTGCCCAGTGGCGTACTTTGAAATATCTTACATTGGTTCAAAAATATTAGTACGTGCACTTGCCAAAAATTCACCTCAAGAAATGGATTTCAAAAGTTTTGATTTGAAATAAGCTGACTGCATAAAACTGACGAAAACTGATTTTAACTTATATCAAAATAATATATTTAAGGCGAAGCTCAATGCTAAATCACTTTTTTTTTCTTTTTTTTTTTAAACCAATACATATAATATACAAAAAAACAAATATATATATATATATATATAATATATGATATTGGTGGTAACAATACCTCCCTCCCTTACTTCTTTAGATTAATCTTTCTAACGAATCAGTTAACATTATAATTATAAAATATCCTTTGGATAAATTGAAGCTTTACCTACCGTTTCCATTGATTATAATTAAAATTAAGTTTATTTTTAATTTTCAACTTTATGAGTAAAATCTCAAATTATAATATTTAATTAAATAAAGACAATATTAGCGAAACTCATTCGAAAATGTGGAGACAGAAAAATCAGAAAAAGATATTGGCATCTCTGGGACTCGAACCCAAGACCCTTTGCTTACATGGCAAGTGCTCTACCAACTAAGCTAAGGTATCGATATCAAATTCGGTCACTTTTAACTATGTCTTACTTCGACCAAGAACTACCAATATAGTCCCAGAGGTGCCAATTTCTTTTTCTGTCTCCAGATTTTCGATTGAGTTTCGCAAATATTGTCTTCATTTAATTAAATAAAATTATTTTTTTAATTACTTTAATTACTAAACGTGAACTATAAAAAAAACATTTTTTCTTAAAAATGCTTGAACGCATTCAAGAAACAACTTTTTTTAAATTCAATTTTATGGCTAAAATTATCTGTGACAGTTTTCATTGATTAACTTTCTTTTTCTTTTAAAATTATTCTCAAAATAAATAAATAAATAAACTTTTGCGCATGAATTCGTGACCTCTACACTCCGTTTAACAAGCGATTTTTTTTTAACTATTACCTATATTCTTACATTAGTTTAACATTGGAGAAAACCATTATAGTGTCCTGACCGCAGCTATTCATATTCAGAAAAGTCCAGTTTTCAACCACCATCTTGTTTCAGCTATAGTTATTCTTGTTCACAGAAGTCTATTTTAATTGTTACACACTGACTCACAGTGGAGAAAACCCATTCTCTTTTGCGATTTATGAGTAACAGAATGTCAAAATTCATTCCTCAATTATGACTACAGATATGAACAAAAAATCAAAAACCTGTGCAGCTCTTTCAAAAATTTAGGTCGTCAACGCGGTCCGTGGTACAATTTGGGTTGGACAGGCCTGCCCTAAACCATGCTTTCTCTTAACATTTGGCCCCTCAAAAAGATGTAAATATGTTCATCCCATGTTTTCCTAACGCTTGAAGAAATTTCCTTCTTAAGCAGTGAATGAAACAGTTTTTTATCTCCTTTAAAGAGGTTGTTGGAACTCAGACTGGGCCGAGAAGAAAGCTTGGAATAATATTTTTTAACAATGACGATAACTAAAGGTTCTCCTGAACATTTAGAAAATATGTACAAATTTAATTCTGTGGGGTGAAATTACACACCCAAAGTTGAAAATGTAAAATTTCGTGGGAAGCGTTTTAAATAACTCATTAAAACGTATTTCCCTTTCTGCCCGCGAAGTCGATACGCCTCTGTGCGTTTCGCACCACCCCACTGGGAAAAAACCGCCCTTATTTTGCACAAGTGGGTGACTTCTCTTGATAAAACTGTCGACTTAAAATAGTTTTCTTCAGACACTACTTGCATAAATTGCCCCTATTTTCAGAATCTCATCGTTCTCCGAGTGCACTGAAGTAGAATTGAAGGCGATGGGAAAGTTATTTAAGCACGATGCCGGTAGATAATGGACTTTGTTCTATGAATGAGTTAAAGGAATAAAAGTCTTTACAGATATCTTGTATGAATACCATATAGCCAGTTTCAGTCTAATTGTACGAGCAAAATACGTTAACTTTTACACGCTAAAATCACGATTATTAATCTAAAAATATTAGCCGATGTGGTAGGCTAACAACATAGCGTAAATCGATGAAATTACACACGAAGACTAAAAAATTAAAGTGCTCAAATTACACGGCGAATATAACACGGTGAAAATTAGACATGGAGAAATTTGCATGAGTATTAATAGAAGCGAGAACAAAAAATTATGCTTATCGTGATGTATTTTTGGGGTATTATAACGTGTTGTGCTACCTCCTTCTTTAGCCAACGTTTTGGACAACATTGCAGTGTCCATCATTAGGGCAGAGGTGTAATCACAGACAGACAACGCACAATCAAAGACGGACGGTATTGCAGGGCAGATGTGTAATCAGGGCAGATGTGCATTACCGTCATTTATTTTTGGGGTATTATGCCTTATTGCGCTACCCCCTTCTTTAGCCAACATTTCTGACAGAATTGAAGTGTCCATCATCAGGGCAGAGGTGTTTCACATAATTCTGTACGAAATGTTGGCTAAAGCAAAAGGTACCGTAACACTGCATAAAACCCCAAAAATATATCACGATAATACTTTCAGTCGTGAAAATCTAAAATCATAACAAAAATTATGCTCTTCTATATTCGGAATGGTCGTTTACAAGTTTTTGTCTTCATTTTTCCCAAATACATTCTTACAATAATAATTTTTACTTTGTGCTGGGAGTGAAACAGTTTTTTTACATCGTATAATTATCGGGGTTGTTGTTTTTAAATTCATTTTCTCGCGAAGTATTCCAGATGTAGTAACGTACAATATAAGCAAGAGGATTATTTACAATTACCAGTTGAAACTGTTTTTATCTCTGCGAAATATTATGTCTTCCGCAAAAAATATTTGAATTTTACCAAACTCACAAAGACTCTTAGAGGTCACACTACTTTTATTATCTACTGTGCTATTCATCGACAGTTTTTTTTATATTAATTTTTACTTTTTTTCTTTTCTTTTATTGTTGAGAGGCCTCATTAATTTGGCCGTCGTCATCAGAAATCAAAAATAATGTGGTCGCCCTGGTGAAAGTCCACCATTTAGAATCGAACAGTTGCTTGATATTAAAAAATAATGAAGAAGAGCTACGAAGAGACAATAAAAACCAATAAAATCCAAGAATAGCGAAGAAGAACCAAGAAGAAACGAGAAAAGACAGGAAGGAACATTAAGAATCGTGAAAAGTCAATAAGAGTGAGAAGATGCAAGAAGCGTCAAGGCGAGTCAAAACGATCCAAGAAGAGTTAAAGAGAGACAGAAAGAGCCAAGAAGAAACAAGAAAGACCAGGGTGAGTCATGAAGAACCAAGAATAGGCAAGGAGAAGAAAGATGTAAAGAATAAAACATCGCTCTGTAAAAACCTTTTCTCATGCCCCTCCTAAATTCCAAGATTGCCACGTATACCAGTAGATTGAACTCTAACCTCCTTCCAATTCTCAGAGCACGTGTTCCAAGTCCTAACAAATAAGTACCAGTCCCACCGGGACAGTTGTGCTTCTGACTGGGGTGGTACAATCGCATCTTACCGTTTTACAAACAGATCTAGTAAACCTTCCTCTTCCCATATTCTTTTCCTACCCCATCAGCCTCACAAAATACCTTTATTGGGGATGCCATACTCATTCATATGAAAAAAACAATTTAAAAAAAAACAGAGTATAGAATTCTCACGCGGTAGAAGTGAAACCTTCAGAAAACCAAAGTAGACAAGAGAGGAGACTGATGGGCTACGAAACGTCGCCCAAAGAGGACACCGATTAGTCTATCCATTCTCTCGCAGGCTAAATCCTAAAGATGTAAGTGTTTGTCTCTTTTTAGCGTCGTTTCCGTTTCATCAAGTTTCAAATCACAACGATGCTAAAGAAGTTTCACTTCAAAAATGAAAGAAGATGACAACAGGAAACCTTCAATTGTGAAGGTATATCCTAAACGCTGCCAGAACTCTCAAAATATTGTAGCGACGCATTACGAGTTCATTGTAAATTTAAAATATGCCAACTACAATAAATTCTGCTTTCTAATTCTACATTTTAGTTTATACTTGGTACTTAGTTTGAATCTTGTACAGTACTGTACTTAGCTTGAATCTTTATATAAAATCTTCCCTAGCAAACGTCTTTTCAAAGGTTTACAAACGATAATTAAGAAATATGATGATATCTTTTCTGTCAGTTGCAAAACAAAAGTGGGCAATTTCATTTTGTTTTCGTTTAAGCCCGCTGTTGGTTTAGATTAGGAAGGGTTATTATAAAAAGCGCTATCTCACTTACACTCAGATTATGGTCTGAGCTTTGAACATGAACTCCGATACTGCTACGAGAGTGACTCAGCGACTTAGTAAATTGCTTAATCGACTGAGAATACTTTCCTGTGAATAGTTAAGTTAAGCTTAAAACTCTGGGTTTCTCTGTAATCATCTGCTTTTTGTAGTCACTACTAAAAAATCTATTTATATCTTTATATTTGTGCTGTGCCAAAAAACTACAGTATATATGATTTTAGATTTTCACGGCCAAAAGTATTTTTGTTATTTGTTTTCGGGGTGTAAAGCCGTGTTGCGCTACCTCGCCAGCAATTCGGACAGCGTTACAGGCAAGGTAGATGTGCCCTGATGATGGACACTGTAATGCTGACCGAAATGCTGGCTAAAGGAGGAGGTAGCGCAACACGGCAAAGCAACCCAAAAACAAATAACAAAAATACGTTACGCTATGTTTTGTAATTTTTAATTTTATTTTGAATACGAATACCTCAAGCTGCTCACGTCTGGAGTCAGTGAGACTATGGCATCCCCAATTGGGGTATGTTGTGAGGCAGAAGGTAGTGGAGAGGGGAAGGAGATGGAGAAGAGGAAGGCGGGGCAGTATCTGGCAATTCAGATGTGGTCACCAAACACGGCTAAAGACATTTCAAGCAACATTTCAATTCTGAACGGTGGTCTTATACCAGGGCGATAATGAGAGTATCTTCCACTCTGCAACATGCCGCGTATATAATGTATATTATTTTTGATGAATCAATTGTGAAATAACACATTTTAATCAAATAAAATTTATTTGCCCATGCCAGGATTCGATCCCGGGACCTTTGGATTGCGAGTCAAGAGTCTTACCCATCCACCACGCCGGCCGTCAAATACCGCATAAGAGTCTCAACGGCTCCCTACCGTATGGAGTCTGTGAGACTACGGCATCCCCAATTGGGATATGTTGTGAGGCTGAAGGTAGTTGGGAGGGAGAGGAAAGAGGACAGAGCGGAAGTACCTTTTTTAAATCCGGTCCACAACCTCGGCTAAAGCCTTTTCAAGCAACTTTTCGATATCTTTCCAGGGTAATTCTGATGGAGTGACAACGTCCTTAAAGACATATCTACGTTGGAGCTTCTAAACTGGAGATAGCTGGCATAAAACCGAGATGAGTTGAGGAAGACTCTCGAGAAAGCCAAAACCCACCAGGGGTTGTAGAGCCAAGAGTGATGACGATGACACAAATTTCAGTCGTTTTCATTGGAATAATTTCATTTTCAGTAGAATACGGGTGTCTCTTTATGAGAGAGTGAATATTATTGTTAATATTTACATCGTTTTAACTGTGCCTCGCTATCGCACATCTTTGTACATGTCGTGTAAGTTATGTTGGCAGGGCTGTTCTCTTGGTTTAATTTTGTACTTAGTTTAGGCTAGCGTAATTAATTATCAATTCAGACAATATTTAGGTAAACATCGCACTTGCTTAATTTCTAATGTGCCTACAGGCTGACCAAGACATACTTAATAGAAATGTGTCGTTAAAAGTTACGCTTTCTTGCGAACTTTTTCGCTTCTAGTAATTAACCATCAAGTGAGATTTCAATTTTTATTTCAAAGTTTATTGCGATATTTTAAATAGGTACATATGTCCTAATACAATCCTTATATGTACATACACTTAAAATAACACCAAATTAATCACATATCTTCGCAATTTAATTTTAAATGCTCTCTTCCAATTTTATTTATTTATTTATTTATTTATTTATTTATTTATTTATTTATTTATTTATTTATTTATTTATTTATTTATTTATTTATTTATTTATTCATTCATTCATTCATTCATTCATTCATTCATTCATTCATTCATTCATTCATTCATTCATTCATTCATTCATTCATTCATTCATTCATTCATTCATTTATTTATTTTTTTATTTATTTATTTATTTATTTATTTATTTATTTATTTATTTATTTATTTATTTATTTATTTATTTATTTATTTATTTATTTATTTATTTATTTATTTATTTATTTATTTATTTATTTATTTATTTATTTATTTATTTATTTATTTATTTATTTATTTATTTATTTATTTATTTATTTATTTATTTATTTATTTATTTATTTATTTATTTATTTATTTATTTATTTATTTATTTATTTATTTATTTATTGTTTGTTTGTAAATATTACATAATACAATATAATGAACTTAAAATGTCCAACTGGGCATATGCCCGTTTTAGGACATTCCAATATGATAATGTTTTTACATGTAAATTATAGTAAGTTATAGTGTTGACTATTCTGTTGGTAAAATAATACATATGTGTATTCATATTCTAGAATACTTTCAGTTTTACTTTTAGTTTTTCTTCCGGTAGTTCTCCAAATATCTTCAATGCTCCGTACATCAATGACTTTTGATTGTTCTTTGTTTTTTTTCCTGAAGGGGAGTCTTAGTTCATTTCTTTTCCTCGTCTCATGTGTATTTTTGGTTTGTAGTTTATGAATATTTCTTAGGAATTCAATGGACGTGTGGCCATTGATCATTTTGTAGATTATCAATATAGTATTGAAGTAAATATTTTGTTTAAATGACAAGATATTTAACTCCTCCAACATTTTCTTGACTAAAGTGACTACTTTTCTCCAATATAGTTCTCATAGCCCCGTTTTGTAGAATTGTCATTTATTTCACTAATCCGTCGTTGGCTAAGAATAGAATGTTGCTACAGTAATTTATGTGTGGTACAATGATTGCGTTGCACACATTTTTACTGGAGACTGTGTCAAGGTCTCTTCCTATTCTTCCCAACAGCGAAATTTTTTTCGCAATCTTTTTAATAATTTGTTTGGTATTTTGAGCGAAAGTCAATTTATGTATGAGTATGAGTAATTGTTGAAAATTTGTTGGATAACGAACACCCCTGCCATAGGTCACCCCAAATGATTCGCTACGTTTGTTGACTTAGCAAGAGTGCCCAGGTTCATAGGGTGAGGTTTTGTCTAGATCTTAGCGGCGAATGCTTTTGCCCACCTGTTGCGTGGCGGGCGGGATCGAGAGAGACTGGTTGAGGGAGGTGTTTTGACCTCTCTAGCTAGAATCCCTCGACCCATGGCCTTGCACCGTAGTTGGGGGGATGGATTCATGCGTCCATCACTCCTAGACATGCTGACTCTCAGATTCCTATCCACCTCTCATACCTATTTCCTTCCCATAACTTCCTCTCCTTCCTTACTTCCGGGCCTCCTGTGTGTCGCCAATGTAAAAAATTATCAGTAATAGGGAACCTCTACATATGTCGACGACATTCCCAAATCTATTATCAAAATTGTCGTTTTGAAGGAGTTTGAATACTGATATTGATTTTTTTTAATTTGATTTTGAATTGGACATTTTTTTTTTAATTTTCGTAGAAAATGGTAGCATTCTGTCTCGTTTTTCGAGTTGGCTTATATATTTTTATTTTGGCGAGAATTCCAGGGCTGTTAATGCCATCATTGATATTTTTATTTAATTTAGCAATAAGGAATTCAGGAAAACTTTAGAAATTCGGGTGGAAACTTTTTTTATATTCAGGTACCAGGTTTCACGTAATAAGTATTTTTTTAAGTTCCATTTCACGATTAAAATTTACATTTTTTAAAGCCTTCTAAAACGATCGAAATCTGGCGGGTGCGTATATAATAAAAAAATCCAAAATATATATATAATTTTTTTTTTTTTAATAGTGATACCCACAAGAGATATAACTAAATCAGCTGCTCCCATCTGGAGCCAGTGAGACTATGGCATCCCCAATTGGGGTATGTTGTGAGGCTGAAGGTAGTGGGGAGGGGAAGGAGATAGGGAAGAGGAAGGTGGGAGAAGTATCTGGCTATTCAGATCTGGTTACCAAACACGGCTAATGCCATTTCAAGCAACGTTTCAATTCTGAATGGTGGTCTTACACCAGGACGATGCTGAGAGTATCTTCCACTCTGGAACGTGCCACAAATGTACTATATATTATTTTAAATGAATAAATTGTGAAATAACAAAAATTAATCCAATAAAATTTATTTGCCACGCCGGGATTCGATCCCGCGACCTTCGGAATGCGAGTCAAGAGCCTTACCGCCGCCCGTCATATATGAATTGAAATAGAAATAATATACATACCTCATTGGTGTGCCTTGTGCAAGTCTAAGCAGAGTACAATAAATTGTCCGCATTCTTCGTGAATTCTGTCAGAAACCGCTAACCAATCACAGGGCGTTAAGTCTTTTACGGTTTTATTCGTTTTTAAATGCCGATTTATTAATTCTATGTATTTTACAGGTGGATCAGCGACGAGAACAACTGGATCTACAACCTGGGCGGCGACCCCGTCATATGCGGCAATTTGACTGGTGCGCGGCATTGCCCCGTCAACTACACGTGTCTCTGCATAGGTCCTAACCCCAACCACGGGTACACCAACTTCGATAACTTCCTCTGGTCCATGCTGACCACCTTCCAACTCATCACACTGGATTACTGGGAGAACGTTTACAATATGGTAATTATAATTTCCCGCAAACACGTTATAATTGGTTCACTTTCAAAATGTTTCCAGTAACAAAGTTCCATGCCAAAAGGTTCCCAAATGCTCTGCACAAAAGCTTTTAGTGCTGACTGCTATGAGATTTTAAGCAGACGGTTATGGATCAAAAGGCAAACTTTAAACGTTACCCTTGCACTTTGCATGACTATTCGTATTGGCGAATTTGGCATAGTTACTTAGAAAACATGTGTCTGTGCTGTAACTATGCCAAATACGCCAATACGAATAGCCATGCAAGGTGCCAGGGTTAGGTGGGATGGTAAAATATTGTATGCATATTGGGTAATAATACTTTACTAGCTGTTAAAAACCCACTCCGCAGGTTTTTACTACTAGGCCCTTGGGCGGCTTTTGATTCGGCTTCGCCAAGTTTTTAATGTTGGTGATCACTTTGTAAATCCAATAGGAACTGGTTCCAAAATTAGCCCGTTCCGCGTATCCACTGTCAACGTGTCAACCAGTGATGGCAGTGATGGCAAGTCACCGCGAAAAAGTAACCGGGACCAATGATAACGTCATATGAAATATACAGCTGCTTGATACAACTGAGTATTACCGTCAATCTTTAGAAATCCGGTAGATACTCCAGGTTAACAAATTCGTACCTAAGAAGGGAACGGCCCTTTGCGTCTTGCGAACGAAAGTTGCGTCATCTTGTGACGAATTCTTGGATTAGAAACCGAACTACAATGGTAGCTTTGTCTGAAAATCCACGTACATGGATGTTTATATGGTGCGACGGGTAAGGCGCGGCGGCAGACATGCGTTGGAAGTCGGATTCTTAAATTCAACCACGCAGACGCAAACCTATTAATACTGTTTGATTCTTAACTAATCCATACTTGAGAAAGCCAAACAAAAACCAACATATTGATAATTTTGGCCCCTTGCGGGGGAGCAAAACTACTGTGTATTTTAATAGTACTCGAATAACCATCTTTTGAGACCCCATGACACTTTTCAAACTCGATCTTTGGGATAGCTTTTAGTTCATTCAGCGATGCGCTTTTAATGTCATCTATGCTCTCTTTATTTTTGGAAACAGAAAAAGTCACAAGGAGCCATGTCTGGTAAATATGGAGGCTGGGGCGTCATTACAGTATTGTTTTTGCCAAAAAATCAAGAACAAGCCATGAGGTATGAGCAGGTGGATTATGGGGTTATACGCGGTTAGAAGGCCGAACACTCGTTTTTTATAATTTTTTTGTGAAAATGTATTTTATTTTACAAAAACCAAAACTTTTGATACATTTAGTGGTTAGATCTAAGTTTATAATGGCACTAACGATCTTCCAAAAAAAGGTTCGGCGGTGACCACAATTTCTCCGGTATGGTTCATATGAAATCAAAAATTCTAAAAGATTCTTTTAGTGGATAGATAAAACTAGATAATAACAGAAGGAATAATCGAAATTTTGATTTTTGACAAAACGGCGGTTTGGTAAAAAAAACGAATTTTCGACCAAAATTACCACTTAGAATTAAAAAAAAAAACATGTAAATAATTATTCGAAATCTTATTCCTTCGATTAATACCTGAGGAATATATCTGAGAAAGTTGTTAAATTTAAGTTAATTCCGTTTTGAGCTGTTTTTTAGAAATCTTGGTCACCTACTTGGAAAACATAGTTTTTAGAAAAACGCCTTTAAAATTTCGGAAGAAGTTTACACATTACTATTTGAAATTATGTTGTTTAGTCTTCAGGTTTTATAAGAACCCTTCATAAGGTCAATTATACCTAGAAATATAAAGAGAGACAAGAGCAGCTGCAAATCCTTTCTGATAGACCTGGATAAACCTCACCCCATGAACCCGGGCGAACCACTTGGGGTGACCCATCGCACAGAGGTTATCCAATAAATGATTCCCGGGGCGGCGGTACACATACCCGCCTCCCAAATAAAGTATCCATTAATTAGTGAAATTTACATAATATATGTAGATTCATTAAAACTTCTAAATCGCTTTGTGTCTTGTCAAACTTTTTATAAAAAAAAGAGGTTAGAAGGATATCCCTTACACGTATATTCATTTTTAACAGTTTAAAGATCTTTTTTCGTGTGATTTATAAAGGTCGTGGTTAAAACGGTGTAATTTTTTATAATGTTATTTAGTAACATCGCCTTTACTTTTAGTCCGCCTTACGATAATTAAAGCCTACGTTTACGAAACACCGCACAATCAACTGTTCGCTAGAGTAAATGAAATAAAATTCCTGGAATTTGCAATAAACGAAGCCATAAAAACGAAGTATGTTACATTCGCACAGTCACGTTTCGAGAAATATACGAGATTCTTAGGCATTATAGAATATTCAATTAGAATTTTTACTATGAACAGAAAAAAGTTACGTTTAGCATTATTAATGAAGCAAATTTGGGAGACGGGATTGGGAACCTTTATTGGATAACCAACACCTCTGCCATAGGTCACCCCAAGTGGTTCGCTACGTTTGGTGATTTAGCAGGAGTGCCCGGGTTCATGGGGTGAGGTTTGTCTAGGTCTTGGAGGTGGATGACCAGGATATACTGAACCCCAGATTCCTACCCACCCCTTAAAACCTTTTCCTTCGCAGAACTCTCCTCTCCTTCCTTTCCTTAAAAAAAAACCCTCCACATAGCATCCTCAAAGATGACATAGGCCCTGAGGGAAATTATTTTCCTCAAGGCCTCCTGTGTGGAGCTCATGTTAAAAAAAAAATGGTTTGTGGTTTTATTTATTACTAGCTTTTCCCGCGGCTTCGCTCGCATGGTATTAGGGGATACCCACTCAGCCTCCTCCACCTTCACTTTCCCCACTCCACTCCTCCCATCAACCACCCTCCCCCTCCCCCTCCCCCCACACCACTCCCCCCCTCAACTTCCTCCCCCTCTACCTCCACCCACCCGTCCCCTCACCCGTCCCCGTGCCCCTCCACATTCCCTCTCCCCACACCACTCCCCCCCATCAACCTCCTTTCCCCCACCCCTACCCCTCCCCACACCCTCCCCCATCCTTCCCCTTTCTCCTTCCTTCCCTCCCCCTTCTCCCTCCCCTAAACCCCTCCCCCCCACCCTCCTCCCCCTCCCCTTCCCCCCTCCACCAACACCCTCCCAACACCCCCTCCTCCCCTCCCACCTCTCACCTCTCGCATTCCACACATTCATTCCCGATACATTCAGTTTTCAAACTGCTCGCGTACCACCTATCATAATTTTTTATACAAATTTCATAATGCCAGAACTACGGTAGTATACAAAATAACGAACAAAAAAAAAGAATTATCCAATTTGGTGCAGTCGTTCGGGTTTATGCGCTTACATACATTTCGGTGATTTATTTTTAGAGATAGTTATTAAGTACGACGCCAACAAAGCACTATTTTTAGGGTGAATTGCCTAATTAAAAAATAAATAAAAAACATCGTTTCCATGGCGATTTTTTTTCTGACGTTTGCAATAAATCGATATTGTTAGGGACAGAAAACGTATGATAAATAATTTCATAACGCCAGAGATTATTCATAGCGCCAGAGCTTACCCATATATATAGCATATAGTACTCGCAAATAATGAAGCTTTCTATTAGTGAAAGAATTTTTAAAGTTCATTCAGTAGTTTTTTGTGAAAGAGTAACAAACAAACATCCATACAAACTTTCACCTTTATAATATTAATAGGATTATAGGATTACAAGTTATTTTACTTCTGTTAAATATAAAAGAGAAGACAACTTGAAAATGAAGCGCCCCTGTAATGAAAATTTCACAGTTAATGGTGAGACATGCACATACTTTTAAAATTTCAATAAGTGATTATCTTTTATATAAAAATCTCGTGTCACGGTGTTTGTGATCGCACTCCTCCGAAACGGCTTAACCGATTTTTATGATTTTTTTTACGTATATTTGGTAGGTATGAGAATAGGTTTTAAAGTATATTTCATATCGCTGGGTGATTAGGGTGTCCCTATCTATAATTTTTTTTATTTTGTTTATCAAATTTTTTTTGAATTTTTTTATTTTGCATCAAAAAATATCCACAACCCCAAATTTTAACTCTCCTACCTCCACCCTTCCATTTTAAATCGTGATTTTAGTATGAACAAATTTAACCCATTACCTCCATGAATTTTTTTTTTATTTTTATATACTTGAATCATCATTATAACCCGATAGTATAGACTTAAAGAAGAGCCTAAAATCCGTTTTAGAATTTTCCGCCCGCCCACCCTCTCACCAGAGCGTCTAGAAAATTGATGCCTAAACGCAACTCTTGGAGGTAACCCCCCTAAGCAAAATTTATGTCAACTACGGGTAAAGTGCAGTCTACTGTATGATTTATATTGATAATATAAAATAAATGATTGCCATTGTTTAAAATTCAGTGAAAAAAAAATATTAAAGAATGAGGAAAACTAACCACATCTAAGCAAATTATTCTTTAAGTGATACCGTGCGAAGTAGTCAAAATGAAGGGCTCGTTTGCAGGCCCAGCACCGATAGTCTGTTGGATTTTTTTTACACAGAGCATAACGAATACGAGAGTTGCCACGATATTGAAAATGAAATTCTTGCATTCGAGGCACAGGATTCCCATCTTCTGCGTCATGGCCTTCCTTCACACGTGGTTCTCCGAATTTGGCATTGACCTGATTTGGAAAAGACAATAAAAGAGTACGGGTCAACTCCACATGGAATGCCTTCTGGGAAGGTTTTCTCTGTTGCCTAGTGGTCTTTTGGTTTCTCATATCATGCTCGTACTTCCTCAAGAAGCATTGCAACTTCCATCCATTTACAAGAGACAAGAGCGCTGCTGAGGCAAGATACAAATAAAGGCCAGTACCACTTCACCACCCATTCCCAAATTGTAATTTTGTATTGGCGCCGGGCAATCGATTTTTTTTGGATGCATTCTCCAAAATATTGCCTTTTTTGTCTTTCTTCGATATCTGCGAACACTGCACATGACTTATTGGCTCCATTCGATCATAGTTCATGGCCACTGTTACTACACGGCTGTCCTACCAACGGCATACGAGGATTTGGTTTTCTACGTCTACCACCGCATCAAATTTACCTATAATCATAAGAGCGATGATAGTTACAATTTGGCTAGGTAAATGAACGCAATGCGCAAGGGAAATATAAAAGAAAATGTTACCTTTAGGCAATTGCTTTTCTGTCTTCAACTTGCCTGAGGCTTCAAGGTTAGGAAGTTACATATGCCAGTAGCGCGCATTCTCTTATCCTTCAGGATACACATCAAAAAATGGTGAGATGTGAAGAAATTGCCCATAAATAGCTCATGGCGTGCATCATAGAAGTAGGACGGATAATCCCTGATCTAATTCGGGGTCATATGTATCAGATGCTTCGGAATACGGCATTGCTTGGAACAGGTAGCCTTAGAACACTTTTGTTTATAGTGAGACTTCTTTTTGTACCTACTGTAGTTTTGATTTTTTGGCTGGTGGTGCATTTAAAATAAATATTCGCAGGGTATTACGACTCGCACAGGACGATGTTGAAGGCTGATTCCAGTGAAGGTCATTAGCGAATTCATCTGGTTCATGCTCGTCAAGGCATGACTCATAAATTTTCTCAATTTCGATGTTGCGCTCGATAACAAATGTACTGAAAGTTATCCACCTCCGCATATTCGTTATATGTTATCAAATTATCGTCAACATGCTCTTTGTTCATCTGTTCATCAACGTTCTCTGGAGGAATCACAACAATAGCGCGTTATTAACAACATTATTGTCATCACTTTCACTTACGCTAAAAGAGCGCTCCAATTCTGCCATCATTTCATCGTGATTCAACGATTTCGTTTTATAACGACGAATTAGGTATAGAAGAAGTAGGTATTTTCGACATGATAAAAAATATACGAAAACCGCAGACAAACTATTGATTTCAATAAAAATCACTCATAAAAACACTACAAAACCGTATTATTTGAAGGCAAGCTAACCAAAAACGTATGTAAACACTGTCACAGCTAACCTCCAAAGGTGGCGCGCAGGCATCACCTGATTTCAGTGTCATCTAGCTGTCATCTTATGCATATAATACTATGTTGAAACAGTGTTGCCGACCGTTTAATCTTTTGATAACAATATGTGATTCACACATGTTTTTTTTCCGATTTAAATTTTTTTTTTTTTCAAAATGGATCTATTTTCAGGGCTTTGGTAAAAAAATAATTAAAAATAGGATAATGAATAAAATGTATTAAATTATGTCAATTATTGAAAGCTAACATACCAATCTGTAAATGCTGCATAACAACTTGGTGGATTTAGGTTTATTCACAGTGAAAAAAATCATACTTTTCATCAATTTTTTTGATGCTTATAGGCATCGTCATGGAGGTAATGAGTTAACCGTCTTTCGTATTTCAAACAGAACGAAATTGTTTATGTTGTTGAATGACAAATGGCGCTACGTCCGCCTCATCGAACTTTCATCCACACATGCGCAAGACATTCACGAGAAGCGTCGCGTTATTTTTATATTTCATTCGTCATCGTGTTCACGCGTGGGCAAACCATCGAGATTATTGGTGTTGGCAAAGATGGACTGACAAAAAATATCGCACACTCAATTGCTCTTCGAAATTCATATTGATTTAATTTCTTTTCATTTTGCTACCTTGCGTTGTTTTTTTTTGCTTTTATCAGCGGTCATCGTCCACAGCGCTCCATTTCTCTTTCAATCATAGATCCCATCCCCACACACTTACAATACATTCGTTATTTTTTATTTAACAACCAACATATTCCCTAGAAATAATTTATACGGCAGAACAACGTTTGTCGGGTCAGCTAGTGTATTTATGTGATACTGATTATGAAACACACATTCTTTAACAAGTATCAATAGCCTGACAGATCTATGGAATAGGTTTCACAGATCAAATTCAAATCAAAAGTAGACAGTGGCTGTTTGCGGTGTTGAAAAGTAGCGAGGTATAAGCATCTTTTTAAAATTAAGTGTTATATTTACCTGTACCCACTTATACCTAGAAAAACCATTGAACTATTTGTCAAACTCTAATAATAATAAACAAACACAAGATAGGCCTTCAAATATATGGTAATCAAACAAAACTTGGTCACTAGAGCGCTAGAGTAAATCGTAAATGATCGAATATACTTTGTAAGTGTTCGTTTTTTTAGGCGCGCCTCAAAATAAATAGCGCGACCGCGAAACGGCTACCGATTCGGTGTGAATAACCCACTCCCCTCCGTCTACATGATATAAGAGGCTGTCGGAGGCACATCCAATCTCTGCCTCACTAGCGTATTATTGCGTTGCGAAGTAGCTCGGGTGGAGAGCAGAAATCCACGTGAGGCCGGCTGTATTATACTGGTGTGATAAGTAAATAAATAACTTTGTACACCAATGTAACGCGGCAGGCCTCACCTACACGTGGGAACGAGGCGCATTTGTCAAATTAGCCCTTTTACCTTGATGTACCTCTTCTATCACATCGTCAATTATTTTCATTTTAATTCCACACTAAATATAATTTATTACACTATCTGTCGCTTGATCACGCCATATTTTCGTAGAATCTGACCATCCCAACTACTATTTTTCCGAGAATTCCCTTAGGAACACTCAAAATCACTTACCGCCAACTGAATCCGATAACGCCGGGTCGATCCTTGTTTCACAACCCAAAGAAAATCATATAAAATGGTTATTTTACTAACAATAAATAATATTGTAATAATTTATAAGATAATGTAACTTGGAATGTTAAACATCAGAAGATACAGCAAAACGATGAATTCTTTTGCAGATCAAAAGTGAAACTTTTGCGTAACCATCTTGTGATATGTAGGTTCAGCTGGAGTGAGCTTTTTTTTTAATAATAATAATAATAAAACGTTTATTTGTTATAGAGAATACATCAGTACAAAGAAGCTTTGACTGTCCAACTAGGAAGGTCTCCCGTTCTAGGACAGTCAAATGACAAACATTTTGATAGGCGTAAATTTAATTTAGAAATGACCAATTTGGGACACAAATCGACAAATCATTTTGAACTCGGGTTCTTCGCGGGAAGCAGACTCCTTTTTCAAATCGACTTCTCTCAGAGAACTCGGTCCTAGACTATTACCCAAACCCGAATACTTCTGCCGGCGTCGCCGGGTCCGCGGTTCCAGGTGCTCGCGAGTCGTGAGGGTTCTTGTCTAGGTTCGAGTTCCGGCCCTTAAGCGCGCCTTCCACTGCGAGCGGAGCGGACTCATTACGGAATCCGCTCGACTAGCAAACGTTAACTGCATACAAGTGCTTCCATCAAGAACGAGGCCAGCGAAGCGGACTAAACGAGTTAAAGAGTTTCGAACGAGTCCGCTCCGCTAATGAGAGCGGAGCGGACTCCGTACGATCTCCGCTCGACTCGCACACGTTAACTGCATACAAGTGCTTCCATCAGGAACGAGGAAAGCGGAGCGGACCGAACTTGTTAAAATAGGTCCGAAAGAGACCGCTCGCGCACACCATCGCCGACTAGTTTCTAGCGGACTCCGCTCAAGAACTGTAGCCAATTCAATTGCCTCGCTGCGTTTTTGTCGAGATGGAGGTGTTTATTGAAGCCGTTTGCCAATTTCGTTTATAGGATACGACTAGCAAAGATTGTCAACATAAAGAATTCGGCTTAGAAAACCATTAGTGTGATGATATTGGCGGAAATAAGAAAGTAAATTATTTTTTTTAAGTTTTTACATATTTGAGGTGAGATTCTTTTTATAAATGTACATTTAATTCATACGTAACATTTTTTTCATTGCATACATGCTGTCAGAATCATATTCACTAGAATCAGTACTCGACATCACAAAAATCACTCCGTTCACTTCGAAACAAAGCGATACTGACTCGTTTTCAATGGAAGGGCAAAACTATTTCTCATTTTTCATTGACCTCGCTCCGCTCGCCCCGCTCATTTCTCTCGCACAGGCAGTGGAAGGCAAACACCTATCTTCTAAGTGACTCTTTTTTGATGGATGGTCAAAACTATTTCGCTCAGCTCCCACTCCGCTCCGCTCTACTCTTTTCCGCTCGCAATGGAAGGCGCCCTTTAGGTCAGGTTCCGACCGAACCCGTACGTCCCAGCCGCCACAGCACTCAGTACCTAGTCCGCATCCAAGACCTCGGACCCGGGACCTACTCCTAGAACTCGAGATCTTTTAAGAACGCCTCGGAGGCCTTTGGCAAAATACAGAACTCGCCCATCTCTAGAGTATTTGTTTGGTTCTTATTTTAAAAGAAAACTAGCGCAAACCCGTGAAAAATCACGAGATGTTATAATTGTAAAATTTGTGATGGTGAACCAACTTCGAAATCAATGTCAAAAACCAACATCGTTATTTTCCTTTACATATATAGATGTAGACAAATAATGAGATGGAGGGACAAAATTATCTTTCGAGTGAGTGCCATTAGTAAACATTAAAAACCATGAATGATTTAAACTTAGTTGTCAAACATTTAAATTAAATAAATACATATTTTAAATAAATAATTATAATTAGCAGTTAAAAACCCGCGGAGCTTTTGTTTCAGCTTCGCCCAGTTTGAGTGTTTGTGACCATTTTATAAATCCGATAGGAACTGGTTCCTAAAATAGCCAGTTCTTCGGATCCACTGTGATCCAGTGGTAGCTGGTTACCGTCGGTGACTCACCGAGACAAAGTAACAGTGACAAAGTAACAGTACCAAAGTAACCGTGTCAAAGTAACCAAGACACGCAATGACGTTATGTGTAATTTGAAACAACTTCGTCAAATATTGCCGTCAATCTTCCAAATCCGGAAGGATACTTAAAATATATAAATCCGTAGCAGTTATACCTAGGGGGGAAACATTGGGGAAGTATGATTATTGTGTACACGGCAAGGGTAACCTAACCTAACCTAATCTAACATAACCTAACATACAATTTATCGTATTCAAACATTGCGCCAACGTGCACATAGGGCGAAGTACGTACACGATGCATTAGTACAGTTAGGCATTACAAATCTATCTAACAGCATTATTTAGGCAAATCTCACTTTACTCTGGGCCGGTTGGCTTGGGGACGGGACATTTAATGGTTAAAGGCACACAGTAGGTTCGGTAATATGTGGGACTCACATGGAAGGCAGCTTACGAGGGATCCTCAGTCTGCAGTGTGTAGCGACCATGGCGGATTACGCTGGGCGCCCTTGATGTCATAAAATGGCTTAATAACCGGTGCCACAGGCACAACGCGATTGCACTCATGGCGTTTGTAAACATGCGTCGTATTTTTACCGTGTGAGGCGCAGTTCAGCGGGACAAACTTGTTGCCTTGAACGCGGTAAGGTTGGGGCAAAGGCATCCAGTCCGAGGAATCCTTCGGGCGTTTCCGCTGTGCTTGGATGCGCGAGGCAAGCTGCGCACTAGAGCGTCGGATTGTCGCGCGTAATTTGAATATATTCTAGCGTTAATATTTGTTACGTAACAGCGTAAAGGTTAAAAAAACACTCCTCTATTTGTATGTTATCAATGAATTTGTAAAAAATATTGTGTAGAATTTACCTAAAGTCAAAACAATTTATATTAACATGACTGTCTTGCCGCAGAACGGTGTCTATCCGCTGCCGGAACAGACGGCAATATCCGCTCATATCAATTTCATACAAAAAACCGCCGGATGTATGTATTTATGGATATTCCTTACAAGGAAGTGACAAAACCTACCGGATGCGACTCGGGCGCTTCGCAGAACCGTTTTGTTAAACGTTCGTGAATTGTCTACATTTTGGGAACGCGTGAAAACTTTTGTTTGGGGAATGAAAAATGTGTCACTTTTTGTTGGATGGGAACGTTATACCGGTTAAATATGTATGCAGGCTTTTGTGTTTTCTTTTAGGCTACAGCAAATTCTTAGTATTATCTTCTTCTTTTATGAAATATTAATAACTTTCACATTCACACAATACAAATTACTAAAACACACAGAAAATAAATAAAAATTCAGTTGATTTCGGAATCTCCCATTTAACGGATGCTTGCGTTAATTACGATTGAGGGTTATCACTAAAAGCTTTTGCTTATTTATATCTTAAAATAATATATGTATTGAGCAATATGGTTACTATCTACTAGCAACTATCTTACTATACTATCTATCTACGTACTATCTATCTATGGTACTATCTGCAAAGAAGAACCCGGTAGTTCCTCCCACCACGTATTCATCCTTAGCTCAAAGACAATTTTCGTACTTAGACCCTAAATTGCTTAATATTATACCCGATGCCTGGAAATCAAAAAGTGACAACATTCTGCGTAATCTTCTGGTCTTGGGAAGAGCTGGATGCGAAAATATGCTAAACAACAGTCATTAAATTTTCTTTTTTGTTGACATTTCATATTATCTTAATATTATTTTTATGCAATGTAAGTTCAAAAACTGCTTTAATTTTTCTTTGTATTTTCTTTTCTCTCTTTTATCCATTTTTTTATTCTCGGGTTGATTAATTCATCAAAATTAATACTAAAATTTCTTCGAATGGTTGAAAAGCGTACATATTTAATAAAAAAAAAATTTTTTTTTGGAATGTTCTTTTTATTTCTCATCTCTACATTTTTTATTTTTTTTATTGTTATATATATAATTTACACTTATAAGTAACTCCTTACATCTACCATCGAAACCTTAATATTATTTATCAACGGTTATATTTAAGTAAAAGACAATATTATAGTCAACACACTGTAAAAAAATCTGCTCATTTTGACTTTCTAAATCGGGCAAATTGCCTAGTTAGACAGCCAAAGATCATTATAAAGATGTAATATGTAATGTTTTCATACATTAAAAAAATTAAACTAATATTGTAACGGGTATATTAAAAAATATAATAAAGCTAGTATGATATAATGATTTACGCAGTATTATATTGGTAGCCTTCTTCGTTGATAAAATCCATAAGCATCCGTAGCATACTTCCACGAGTGAAATTTTAAACATTTAACTAAAAGTACAATTCTAATAATGTATATATATTTTTAATGGTGATTTGGTGATAATGATTTGTCACATTTCCGTAAAGGTAATAATAAATCGTTGATATAACGCTTCTTTGAATAAAAATCTTAATTCGCCCCTGAATAAAGGTTTAAATTATTGGCTAATAAACTTTCCGATAAAAAATATAATGAACGTTTCCATTTTGTATAACTTTTGGCCCGAGGGTGCTTTTATAAAGGATATTCTAAGCCGTATTATTCTTAAATGTCTTGCTCTAAGAATAATGAAGCGAGCAGGTCTGATTAATTGATTTTCATCCTTATACGATATACCCCTTGGTAGATCCTATTATTTAAATCTGCTCAAGTTTTTAAGATAGTTTTTTAATCCAATATTTTTATAAATCGTTTTTAATAACTGCTGAGCATGTACCGTCACTAAACGTTTGTGATGCGTAAGAGTAAATAAGATTTGAACTGATTTCCCGTCAAAAATATCATTCAAGTTTATAGTAATAATTATTCGGATCCTCTTACTCGTATAACTTACTATCCTTCGTGTAAGCTACACAAACCTTGTATCCCTATTTTTTACAATTTACGTACATCACCAAAATTTACTGCTGTTCTTTTGATCGAAAATTTTCTTTTTTAGGTTCTATCATCTTGTGGACCGATGAGCGTTTCATTCTTCACGGTTGTGGTTTTCTTTGGATCTTTCTACCTCATCAACCTGATGCTGGCCGTAGTGGCCCTCAGCTACGAGGAAGAGTCTCAAATTACACAAGAGGTGAGTCCTAATTTAACGATAAACAAGTCTTAATTACAAAAAATGAGTCCAAGTTACACAACAGGTGGTGTCCGAATAACACAAGAGATAAGTTCAAATTACTAAGAGTTGTCAAAATTACAACCCAGGAGGTTGTGTCCAAATTACATAAGAGATAAGTCCAAATTACATGTAAGGCGATGTCAAAATTACAACCAAGGAGGTTGTGTCCTAATTACACAAGAGGTGATGTCCAAATAACACAAGAGATACATCCAAATTACATAAGGGGCATCGTCAAAATTACAAAACAAGAGATGGTGTCCAAATTACACAAAAGGCGGTCTCCAAATAACACAAGAAATAAGTCCAAATTACATGTGAGGCGATGTCAAAATTACAACACAAGAGGTGGTTTCCAAATTACAAAACTAGGTCTCCAAATAACACAAGAGATAAATCCAAATTAGTATCCCAGTGTACCTATTTTTGTGTACCTCTTACGTTGGTCTTGTCAAAATAATTTCCAGGAGACGTGCAGTGAAAAATCATTTTTAATTACATTTTCAAGATGAATAAATGAATACGTAAAACCTCTCGCTTAAGTTAGAGCTGTGATGATCGCGCTTCTTAACCCCCGGGTGGGATTTGCCCTCCCCCATAATTTTTTTCCACAGGATACTCTCCGTGATGTGTCCATAGCCATTTCTGACTTCCTATTAAGGTATTCTGCTCTGATGCACGTGATGACTCGTGATTAAGATTTTCAGGGTTCAGTTTTCTACTTTTCTTTTCTGCTGGTGACCAAATCTTAAAAAACTACTAGTAAAATATCCGAAACATATTTAGTATTCTAAATGTGTTAGATATATTTTTAAATTGGGTCTTATTCTAACCCTTACTAAAAATATATATATTGAATCAAATCTGAGATGTGAATCTTGATAAATATAACACTGTGAGTTGATTTGTGACTCTTTGTGATACTAGAAAATTTCAGAAAAAAATGTTTTGACCTACATTATCCATTTAGGATACAAAATCAGACAAGAGCGAAATTGGTTGGCTTTCGTATGCTAAGCACGACTCCAACAAAGCTTTTCTTACGTTTTGAAGCTTTCGAATTTTAATTGGGTACAAACCAAATTACTATTCAAGTCCAACGTCGCTTTAGGCCAATATTATTATTATTTATGTGTCGTGTTCCAGTTTTCGGAAATTTTATTGTAAAAGATCTATTTAAATTATTTCCTAAATATCTGATATCTCGTTTATCGTACTTTAGAGTGAGATTCCTACGTGTTATTTTTTCCGTTTCCCTTTCCAACGACACCGGGCGTTATCTGTTGGCCAGTTGACAAATTGCCGCAATAAATTGTTCCCCAACTAATGCACACCTACCTACAAATCTCTCCCTACATCTTAGGCAAGGAACTCGATTCCCGACTTCCTCGGTAGCGATAAACAACCATAAATTGTCTGAAGGAAATACTCATTGATAAGTCTTTTTACATTGTGTCCCAGATGTTAGCTAAAAAATCAACCGAGCGATTCTGTATCTTTTGTGGAATCCTTATTAAATAACGGACGTGATCTCCTGTCAGATTAGTGTGATTTTTATAGCTGTTATTTGCTTTTCTATGTTGACTAGCACTCCGAAGGTCGCGGGATTGAATCCCGGCGTGGCAAATAAATTTTATTGGATTAATTTGTATTATTTCACAATTTATTCATTTAAAATAATATATAGTATATTTTCGGACGTACCAAAGTGGAAGATACTCTCAGTATCGCCCTGGTATAAGACCACCATTCAGAATTGAAACGTTGCTTGAAATAGCTTTAGCCGTGTTTGGTGACCAGATCTGAAGAGCCAGATACTTCCCCACCCTCCGCTTTCCTATCTCCTTCCCCGCCCCTCTACCTTCAGCCTCACAACATACCCCAATTAGGGATGCCATAGTCCCACTGGCTCCAGACGGGAGCAGTTGGGACTCTTGTGCGGTATTCATGTAAAAAAAAAACGTACAATAAATGAATAAATAATTGTGCATACTTGCAAGAATTCGTGTTTAAAACGATCTAAAATAAAATATGTGACATTGGAGGTTATCCACCACTTACCCGCCCTGGTAAAAGTAACAGATGGTTTCTCCTTCAAGGCTCTCGCAAGGACTGTAATTTTTTTAAAAGAACGAATCGAAATTTAAGTTTGAATGAAACTAGACATCTAGTGTCCCTGTATACGGTGTTAGGAAGCAGTATGCAAGTGCTTACATAATATACAAAATGTGAATAATATATGTATGATCAATAATATAATGTATTTCAAACATAAAGTAATTAAAAACAAACATAAAAGGCTGCTGCTCGCAAGATATTGGCATCTCGCGTGTGCAGCAAGCATTTGCAAGAAATGATAATAAAAACAAGTATGGTAAAGAACGCTAATATCGGGTGGGATACCTCTCTCGTCATGTGGCAGTACCAGCGGGAATATGTATGGTTGTCGGACTGGCCGTGAATGAATCTCAACGTCCATAAAATATGTGACAGTAAATATGTAAAAATCACACAAATCTGACAGGAGATAACGTCCGTTATCCAATAATCCCACAGAAGATAAAAAGAATTGCTCGGCAGGTATTTAATCCACCGTTTCGTGTATTTTTTGTTAATTTCATACAAAAAAATGTACGGTATATACATTTATTTGTATAATTTATTCATAAGAGATTGATATAAATATTTTGTGGTAATTAAATTAAATAAGGAATGGGAGACATGTCTGAATGATATTAGAACGTAGAATTAGAATGTACGGTTACTATGATTGAGATGTACTGTAGATGTAAGTTTCATAGCGTTATTTGTTTTTGGAGGTGTGGAATTATGTTTCGGTTTTTAAGTTATCAGGAGAAGGTTGAAGATGTTAGGAGCTAGGACGATGAATTGTCTTTGCACTGTCGTAGTATGTACTTTGTAGTGTCTGTCGATTATAGTTCTGGTGGTGTAATTGTGTTGTAAGAGTGTTTTTGTTGTTGTGGATATTTGTACCAGAAATGTGCTAGAATAAATTTTAAATATAATGGTATATTTAACACATTATACTGGATGAATGGAATATCTTGTCAGTCAATTGTTGATAATACGTATTACCATTTTTGAATTCCTTCTGTAAAATTAAATATGTACCTCCTATTTTACCTTCTGTGGAGATAAAAAATCAAACTCTAATAATTTTTCTTCAGATTCTCGTCTTGAATTATAAATTTCAAGAAAAATTTCTTTTCACTCCTGGATAAATTACCACGCACAGTTAAGGTTGTAATAATATTCTTTTCACGGTATTTATAATATTAGAAAAATGCGTGATGCTTGTCGCTCAAATCCATAACATACGAAAGCTCACTAGCATAATTTCTTATTATGGAAAACATCTTTCCGATATAATTAATTTCCAATACATTTTCATAGAAAATAAAGTCAACCCCTAAGTGTTTGCTTCCTTCGACAAAAATAATTAATTTCACGGTCAAATTAACAGGGGTCTCATAAAGTCATCTAAAAATTAACTTTTTGAGCTGAAACTTCATTGATAGATCAATTAGGGATGTGAAAAAATAATCGTTTATGAAAAAATTCTAAAAATCGATTTTTCTCCAACAGAAATCGATTTCATTAACCGATTTTAATTTTTTTAAATATCGATAATTAATGATCGATTTTTTTACACTGCCGATTTTTTCATTCGCAGCCCTGCTACGGTTAGTCATTAGCTCGGAATCATTATAATAAACATGACATTAACGCCTGCTGTACATCTACGATGACATTTCTTTTGTGCTTTAATAGCAGTTTAATTAAAGTTTCTAATCAAACGTGTCGTCACTAGATGAAGTCAACAGAGTCAATGAAAATTTTGTAATTTTTGTTGATTATTTAAAAAAAACTTAAATTTCGGCTGACTATTTTAAAACTTGTAATTTCTGTTGAATATTTTTTAATTAATAAAACTGTGATTAAAGATATTTTACGCGTTTATTTTAATTTGACAAATTTGGGAAAAAATGGATTATCATAACAAATTTTCAAGAAAAATCTATTATTTATAAATCGATTTTTCATGCTAAGAAAAAGAATCGTTATTTATGTAAAATCACATCCCTAAGATCAACGCAAAAAATACAGTTTTTCTTGGACAATCGGGAGAGAAAACACACGAATAATTGCAAACAAGCATCGGAAAGAAAAATGAGCGGAAATCGCCTAGAAATATATTACACATTCCTAAAAAATAGATGAAATATTTACATTATATGAGAAATTTGCGGTAGAGAGTCAAGAATTGATCTCCAGTACCTACATCCATTGTTCTTCCGAGCTATCTCTCAAGGGGATTGCTTCTTTAAAAGTTAGCAAATGGTCGAGCTGCGAACAGTGAACACCCACTCCATATTATAAGCTTTCCCGATAACCAGCCAAGAATACAGCCCAAGTTTACTAATAGTTACGTGAAGCTCGATCATGTTTAGTTTAGTCGAGTTAATCCACTCGGAACATGAGTGATGAATTGATCGAGTGGTCGTGAACGGTTGCTTCTGACATGTTTGACAAACTATGTGTCAGAAGAACACCTCCATGAACAATATGAACAGTTCAATTTAGGATTGTAAAGTTCACTTCGCGCCAAACTTTGTTCTGAGCTTCTGTTAGAAGTGTATTTACTGAGAGTTGCGTAATGTAATCGTCTATTTTTATTTTTTACAACATCCACCATCAATGTAATCAATGTTTTCAAATTGAGCAGTTGTACAACCTATTTTCCCTTGGTTGTCATTATTGTACCTATACTCATGTGTATTTATTTCACGTTGTCTTATACTTTCCTGTAAAAAAACTCGGATTTCTATCTATAATTTTGGCACCGTCATTTATTGCATGCATTTGTGAAATTTCGTAATATTACAATTAAATTCGTTCTCGGTCTTGGTCTGTGTACCTTATCAGAAAATAAGAGCTCTTGTGCCTGATGATGGAGCCACCATTTTTACCTTGGTTGGTACATACAGAGCAATTCGGATATTATTGTGTTTTTATGGTAAATATGTATAATTTTTGCATTTATATTTTACTAGCTGACCCGGCCACGCATTGCTGTGGCTAATAAAACACAACGTCATTTACTGAATGGTTATCCAACCTTTATAATCACCGCCGTCTTTGAGTTTATCGCCTAGAGACAAACAGATGCCGTGGAGGACTTTAATTTATAAAACGTAGAGATGGTGTGGAAGATTACGGGGTAACTAACGTATTTAAGTTAATAAGGATTAATACTGTATCCGTCTAAATAACTTTTCAATTACCGCAATATACGTGACCCTTTTTTTAGAAGGTAAGAATGGGTATAGTAAGCTATCCGTAAAAGATAGATATATGTCTTCGCGGACTTTTTTGTAGATCTAAAAAAGAGGAATATCCCACCAAGCATTGTTTTGTTATATCCCAAAAGGATTAGGCTGCGTTTTCGATGAAAGCTACCAGGCGGCTTGACTTTTTCCGACACCTCTAACAATTATCGTTATGTTTCAACCAATTTACACAAATCCTTGACAAATTACATACCAAAACCTTCCTCTTGAAACATTCTATCTATTGGTGAAAACCGCATGAAAATCCGTTCAGTAGTTTTCGATTTTATCGCGAACATACAGACAGGCGAAGCGAGGGACTTTAATTTATAATATGTAGAGATGTAAAGAAGAGATAGAGATGGAACACCAAGTTTCCAAAATGTCTTGATCCAAAGCTTCCCGTTAGGGAGTTTTTTCAGCATCAACAAGCCGATTTCTGCTCATCATAAATACGTAGTTTTAAATCTTTTCCACCATTCACATTTCTACCATTTCCTTAATATTTAAAGTTCAATGATAAACTACAAAACTTTTATTCACGATTCTATGTAAACCCGGTGTCTTGGCAATTTATCTAGGCCTCTATCGCAAGTCAAAATATTGCATGTTGAAAAGTTTCTCTTTTAAAGTACGATATTTCGTTTGTATGTGGAAAGTTTTTACTTTCTCAAAACAAGTATTGAGACTATCAATAGAGCGTAAAGTTTTGTATGCAATGCAACCACTTTTGTGTTTTCCAGTACTCTACGAGTCTTTTGACTGATTTACTAACTCGTAGGTCAATTCTCTCTCTGGTTTCAATCCTGGGATTGGTTTGCAGCAATTTCCTTTAGTTTCCTCTTCCATTCTTCCCTGTCTTGTGCGGCTCTTTTGAGGTCTGCATATGATAAGCAGCGCACGTCCACCAGCAGGTCCTCCAGGTACTCTCGGCGTGGGCGTCCCCTAGAGTTTGTCCCCTCGGTCATACCCTCCATTATGGAATGCAAGAGGCCTTCTTGTCGTATTACATGGCCGATCCATCTTGCACGCCTTTCGGACAAGGTCCTGAGCAGGTGCCTTCCTCCTTCGATTCTTTGATCGAGGCTTCTTTCTAAATAAAAAGAGCTTTTCTAGTATAAATTTAACATTTCTTAGTGAAATAATTGACCTCCAAAGAATCGAAGGTCAATTATTTCACTAAGAAATGTTAAATTTATACTAGAAAAGCTCTTTTTATTTAGAAAGAAGCCTAATAATCAGCTTTATATTTCGTTTATTGAGTCTCGGTGTCATATTTTTTATCAAATTTAATAAACGTGGTTTTTTTACGAGCACAATATTTTCAAAAACTGGTCTTCATTGTACTTCGGTAGGTAGTTATATTACAATAATACTTTTTAAGGCATATCTGAACTTGCAGAGTCCTTATTTGTGCAGGTTTGTTACCCTAAAGCAATTATCACCTCGATGAGAAAATAGCTTTCAGAATCGATATTCTTGAAATGTGTTCAGCTGTACTAAGTAACAATATCTTATTAGCAAGGGTTTGCAGTCTATGACATGTAGGTATAGCCACTAGCCAAGTGCTTTTTTCCCGTCTCCATTTCTTTACCAGTGCCTCTCTCTTTATCCTTGCTTCTTCTTGAGTCGGTTCTTCGATGTTGACCATGCTCCTCCACTCCCCAGGTTCTGGACCAAGGACATCAACGTAGCAGATGCCAGGGACTCCCAGCCTTTCAGTCACTGCAATTAACTACGAGTCTTCAGCTTGGCGAGCAACAACGTGTCAAAAGTATCTTAAAATGCGTTGTGGGCAGATATTTAATAGTCTATTGTCCATGTCATTCTGAGCATTTTTCTCCAGCACTAAATTTTTAGGGCGTCTATCCACTTTTTTGGCTGACTTGACCACACATCCACACCATATAGAAATATGGGGGAAATTAGCGCCCGGACGAACCTCATCTTGGTAGTTTTCGTTGTGCCTCTGTCAATCCATAACTTTTGATTTTACCCCATTTTGTCTTTTGCCATGCAAACCTTTGGGTTCTCTTCTGTTTCACAGCCTTCTTCGTCACTTATAGATTAGATAGGAAGGTGCAAGAAGGAACCGTTTCTATGTATGTGTAGCAATATGTATGTATGTGTGGGCACTCTGTATTATTTATGTGTGATCACTGAAAATTCATAATAAATTGTAAAGCGCCCTTGAGGTGATTTTTCACAAAAACGGCGGTATAAAAAATTATTTATTATTATTATCATGTGCGATAACATTAAAAAACTAAATCAAATCTTATTTCATTTTCAGGAGAGAAAAAAGGACCTAAATGAGCATAGAGACGACTCCATGTTCAGCTTCGATCCGGCGAGTGTCAACGTGAAGATCCTCGCCAAAAACCATCAAAAGAAGATCGACGCCAGGAAAGGGGTGCTGTTGGCCTCCTACACGAGGAAGAAGACTAGGCGGAGAAAGCGAGGGCGGAGTAACGCGCTGGTGGGCGGACTGCCCGAGGGCGGCAACGGACAGACACCGCCGGTGCCATCAGTCACGCATCAGAAGACGAGGTGCGTCCCTTTTATGAATTCCCTCAATATTCAGTACAAAGTTGTTGTTCTCTAAATTTTATTGCACTAAAATGTGTAGTCGGCAATTTTCAAAATATCTACGAGATTGGTCCAGATATCTCAGATTCATGACACTTCAAAACCTCCTTTGAAAATCATTAAAAGTGATGAAAAAATATATAAAATATTGGTGGTGTACATTACGTTATGTTAGATTACGGGATAAATATCCCGTATAATAAAAAAAAGAAAATTCATAACTTATGTTCTCTTTTTTCTGGTGTTGAAATTGCATGATTCTGAGTTGTCATGGACCCATTTGCGACTCGTTCCAGAGTGTAGGATACTCTCAGAATCGTTCTGGTGTAAGACCACCATTCAAAATTGAAACGTGACTTGAAATGGCTGTAACCGTGTTTGATGACTAGATCTGAATAGCCAGGTACTTTCGCACCTTCCCCTCCACATCTTCTTTTCTTCCCCCATCTCTTTCCATTCACCGCTTACCTTCAGCCTCATAACATAACCCTATTGGTCATGCCATATTCTCACTGTCTCCAGATGGTTGGAATCATTTGGGACTCTTGTGCGGTATTCACAAAAAAAAAAAAATTTAAATAAAGCTGCTTATACATATTGGAAAAATAAATTCACTGTTATTTTAATTCGTATTTTTCAATTACGAAGTTAATCGTTTGCGTGAGATAAACTAAAGTTTTCAAGGTGTTTAAGTTTACGATTTGTAGAAGCTATTTCTATGCGTGTCGTCAATACCAAGGTCACACAAATTCACCGAAATCAATTTGACATTTATTTATATTTTATTTATATATGTATGCATATATATTACAATATGGTACTTTGTCTGTCCAACTGGGAAGAATACCCGTTTCATAACAGCCAAATTGTATATTTAGTTCATAAACATGGGCTTCGGGGTGCCATGAAGTGGTGAGCTGATCCCTTGGCTGAAGGTGCGTCAAACCTTATAAGTCGCGGGATGTAGCTGATCTCAGGAGCTGAAGACACGATGGGCCTTGTAGCTGAGACGTGATGGTGGACCTCGGGAAGCTGCCCTGGATGTGTGCCATGCAGGAGCACTTGTTACATGTTGAGATGTTGACCGACGATTAATGTGAGACTAAACTGGACTGAACTGAACTGCAGCGGGCGAGCGATCGGCTGCTTATATAGCCGCGGTAGAGTAACTACCTCGCGGTAGATAATACGAGCCACTTCGCCAGTTGACGAGAATATTCGGCGCCGTACAGATATTGTACGGTGCTGTCTCGAGACCTTTCTAGGCGGGGGCGATATTATTAACGTCGGGCTGGCACGGCAAGCGAGAAAGTACATCGCGATCGGCATATGTAGGTAGGTACCTAGTAGCAAATAGATTTGCCGATGCACGCGAATATAAGGAGATGTTTCTCGTATTTTCTTTTGAGCACGAAGATAATTATGACGTGTCGCCACAATATTCTTAACAAAAGAATGGTTTCGTTCAAGATATCACGGGAATTTGCTTCTGTTAAGACAACTTTTGAGAACATTAAGAATTGTATTCTGAACGAAGGGATGGTTTCTTTATGTCTTTGAAAGAATCGCAAAGATGTGATTTTTTTCAAGGTCATTGTGAAGAACATTAATAATTGCATTCAGTGTGAATGAGTGGTTTCTTTAGTCAGATCACAAGTAGGAGATTCTTTCCAGGCCATTTTAAAGAACATTTGTAGCGCGCCGTTTTTACGCTTGCCACTACACCATCTCTTTCCCCCGTACAGCGCCATCCTGCTCACCCACCCCTAAGCAAACCAGGATGCGCCGACGCCTTCTGCGCATCTCCCACCCTCGAGCCGCTACATAAACCACACCCCGCAACAAGGAATGGGCTATATAACAGGCTGCGCGCCCTAAATCAGTCAGTTCGTCTTGGCTAGTACGCTCTCTTAGTTGCGCTTCGTCCTCTGGCATGACCCTCTAAGGAGTATTCTACTACCATAAGTAAAGCACCAACCAGACCCCCGACTGCTGCCTTAGTTGCGCTTCGTCCTATGGTACGACCCTCTAAGCAGAACCACAGTCAGCTTTTGTTGTTCCCAAAGCCTAACGGCAAGGTTCCCTCCGATCCCTTGCTCAGTTAATTAGTGAATTGATACATTGTGACTATTTTTACCATATTATGGGATCTGTGAACTCACTTTCTCAAATAAATAACCTTTTACCAACAATTGTGTTATACATTTACAATTGCATAATTAGAATTTACACATTTATAAACCAGTATTTGACATATGAATTCCCAATGTATTTATGACTATTTAATTTTAATAAAGTAGGTACTATAATTTTTAGAATTTCTTAAATAGTAGAAATTACACAATTATAAACCAAATACATGACAAATGATTTTTTTTAAGCTCGTTTTGGAGAACATTCATTTATTTAGTTGTTTATTTATTTCTTTTATTTTACGCCCAGAATGCTTTTATGTAAATAATAAAGGCAGTACCTCCATCTTTAAGAGGGCATTACCAGAGAAAACCAGAAATATCTCATTTTCAAATCAGATTTTAGACGTATTGACTCTTTTCCACAAAAAATTATAAATGGATTTCGAAAGATTGTTCTTTTATCTAGCATTCGCTTGTAATAAATTTTGAGAATTTTTTTTAATTTTTAGTATAATAAGGTTATTCCATAGGTCGTTGGCAGATTTGTCAAATTTTCAAAAAAGTTTTTGTATTATACCACACCCATTTCAAATAATATAAACATGCAGTAAAATAAATCAATACATTATCTAGCAAACGCATGTTTTAGAATTTTAATTTTAGTTTCAATAAAATCATTAAAAAAATATGTACGTACATGTGTTTCTTGACGAAAATTGGTCTATTTGTGTATTTATTTGCGCACTTACAAACTAATATATTTCAGATTTTTTTAACATTCTTATTAAATTTAGACATTATTGAAAAATGATAAATACTTATAATCAAAAAATAACTACAAAAAGTACATTATTTTAATAGTTTTATCATCACGCCTTTCAGCATTTTTGGATGAAAAATTAAAGCTAATTTGAATTGAAATAAATTCGATATTGAGTTAAAATTAAAAAAAGCTGGTACGGAGAATATTTAATCTTTCTCATTGTAACCACCCTGCACGATCGTAAGAACAACTTTTGACGAATTGTGGATTTTTGTCCGCTGACAGGTTAAACGCTCTTAACATGAGAAAACAAATATTTTAGATACAGTTACGATGGAAATAAAAGTATATAAATTGAATGAAAATATAAGCATCAAAAATTTAGTTTTATATTCAATACATTTTATATTTTTCCAACTGTCAAAATTTGTACGAGGAGTATTACATAATCCAAGGATAATGGCCACTTTGAGTACCGATCAATTTGACCATCATTTAATAAGCATTGACGTGCCGCCGGATGGCGCTAATGAACGGCGAATAACCGCGACATAAATTAAGTAGTGATTTAGCGGGGACAATTGCCAATCGGAACCCCTTTCGAAACGCACCCTTAACGTGGTAATAAATTAAATATTTATTTTGCCGGAAATATGCCGTGTTGCGCTTCGTCCTTTTTTGGCCATTATCAAACAGTATTAATAGCCTTGCATCTGTCGTACACACTGGATTCACAAATAGACGCAAACGGAAGTGCCGCCATCTATATTATAAATACGCTAAAAAAGTTCATTTTGTAATTCGGTTTCGAATTCAAGAATCCGTCAAAGGATGGCGCCACTTACGTTAGCAGGTCGCATGAAGACGTGCCCCTCTAGGTATAAGTAGTACTGACTTGTAGAATTTTTCTACGGATATGGAAAGATTGACGTTAATACTTAGAGTTGTGAATATTAGTATCACGCGGCTATTTATTGCACATGACGTAATTGCATGTCGCGGTTACTTTGTCCCGGTGACTAGCTATCACTGGATCACGGTGGATCCGAAGAACCAGCAATTTTTGGAACCAGTTTCTATCGGATTTATAAAATGATCACCAACACTCAAACTGGGCGAAGACGAACGAAAAGCCGCCCGCAAGGCCTTGTCGTAATTAATACGGATGTAAGATTTTTATTATTATTACTAGCTGAACCCAACCACGCGTCGCTGTGGCTTTATCTGATTTTAATTATTAGAAGAGGAGTTAACAAAAATTGTCAAGCAACTGTACATTTTTCAAAAAGACACATTGCTTAATTGAATATCTGATGTGTCTATGCTATAGTGTGGAATATAAGGGAAGAAAAAAAAAATTCGTAAATTTTTTTTAATTATTTGTTTATTCAGACCTTAACGGCTTTTACAATATCACGTTATTTCATGCGTTGCTATGCCATTTAATAAAGAAATTGTTTCTCCCTGAGTGTCCTTTCCCATTCGTCAAACCCTTCTCCAGAGTTCTCCTCCCCCTCTCCCTGGTTCCCCTCCCCCTCCCAAGTTCCCCTCCCCCCTCTCGCCTTCGCCTTCCGTTGTTGAGATGAATGTGCTGCTCATCTTCTTCGCGCTTCTACTTGTAAGATTCACCAGTTCTTCTGCTCGCCTCTGAATAATTCTAACTCGAACAAGATCATTATCGCCTAAACGTTCTTGATCAGTGCGGTTTGATCTTCTCTGACGATCTGCGTTTGCGTGTCGAGTACGACAGCCTATCTTTGAACGTGAGCGAGGCATCCCACGAATGGTGATCAACTTTGAAAAAACTTACACATCAATCAACTGGTCACAGTTACACTTTTTTGACCCTTTGAAAATTTGTCACATATAATTCGATTTGTTAATCTGATTTTTTGTAGGTTGAGCAAAGTTACGAACTGACATCCAGTACAATTATGAGTAAATTTAAAACGCACAGAGAAAACAAATGAGTGAAAATATAATTTGTTAGATATAATTCTACTTTTAAATCCGATTAAATTCTTTTAATCCCTAATTGTAGGTATCATAAATTTTTGTATCTTTCAATAAAATTAATAAAATGGAAACACTGTCTAGAACTGTCATCCCGTTGTTTACTATGAAAAATTATGAGCCAATTTAAAACGCAAAAAAATATCCTTTTCCTTTGTAACTTCCAAATAAAAAGTAAGTATAAACGCTCTTCTGCAAAAATGCAATGTTCTGTAAAAAAAATCGATTACTTTCCGAGATTAGCGAACGCAAACATACGGAACCTAAATTTTTATATATAAAGATTATCTGTAGCAAAAATATGTATCTGTTGAAACTGACAATTAAACAAAAAAGTAATCTTTATAGGTGTATTATTGAAAATATCAAGTGAAAGATTTTAATAAATTCCCGGCGATTAATTTTCTAAGGAAAATCATTCAAACCCAATCGTAAAAAAATGTGTCAACTGCTCTTATTTTGATAATACAGGCAATATAGGTACATAGCGAGCTTCATAATTTATTTATTTAGTTATTATTTCATTTAATTACAGTTATGATGTATTTCCCATTACAATAGGTCTGAAACGCCTGTGTTGAGATTGCAATTTACAGAGTGGTTGTTAGCTAAGTTTTTTTTTTGGTTTACACAATATTACGAAAATGGCAGATAAAAAATAAAATCAAATTTTTTAAAATTATAAAATTCAATTACGAATGTAGAAGATGAAGACGAAATGAAAATAATTTTGAAGCAAGTAAATTTAAATTTGACAAAAAGGCATAGTGATAAATGATAAGAACAAAAGGCAAGTGAAACTTAGTCAAATGTACTTACATTGACATATACAGTAAATTACGGTGCAAGTTATAGATAAATTGAATGAAAGCACTGGTATAGTAACTGTTACATAAGTTGTGATATTTCGCTCTTCTACCTCTTTTGATTTTAAACTTTGCTTGATATTAAATATATAAACTCTCCTCGTCATCGGCAAGACAGTTGATATTTCTATCTTTTGATGCTGATTTATTTTATTTTTGGAATTCTTTCATCCCTTCAAGTTTTCTTGAACTTTTCTTTTGGCTCTGATCGATATTTAAATTTTTAAGGCTTTGCATGCGTGTAGTAGGGATGGAAAATTCCTTCCCTACGTCACACAAGCCTTCATGAAAATTGGACCCTTATTTTCTTTGATACTACAGAAAGCTTACTTAAAGCTCCCTTGTACTACATACCTTTAGAGATATATGTACTTAACTAATTAATACGTTATTTACGACCTTGAACGTAAATATTTTCGTATTTATGGTGTAATTAAACTCCATCAAACGTTGTGTAATTTTTTTGATTTATGATATGGGACTTTAATTACTTTCATTCTTTGTGGTAACTTCTTGATTCTAGTCAGAGCGTTGAGTTTCAAACTGTATTGGTCTCTCTCTTGCAAATCTAACTTTAAATACTTTCTCTAAAAGAGCTAGCTTTCCTCCGTCGCTTATTATGTTTCCCTACATCCTAACGAACTCGTAAATAACCTGTACTAATCGAATTACGCATGTTTAATTGAACAAATAATTAAGTATGACTCAAATGGTTAATTGTTAGTAAATTTGATTATGATTTTTTTTGTATCTGCATGTCATCTCTCCAATCCGATTCAGCTGCTATAAGGTACATATAAAGATGGGTTTAGTAGGTTAATGTAATTAATAGATTGCATATTAGACGAACTCAGAATACCCTTTTTCTGCCGAAAATTTGGCTCCTATCCTCCTGCAAGTTAACAGGATGGTCAAGGATCAACTAGAACTTCGCACAGTCAGCCGACGCGATTTTCCAGAGGGTCTTAGTACCTTGTTCTGTCAATCTTCCATGTCGTCGTGCACGTCATTCAGGTCTTTCCCTAAGTCCCGAAACCCCCAAATTCCTACTCCTCCAAGGTCTACTATTTACTTAGGGCGAACCGGTTTCGTCCTATCTGCAATCATATACTCACGGTGTTGTGTAGAGTTACGGGTCGTGAATCCTCCCTCCACGTACAAGAAATGATGTGAGAGTAACTCTGTCGAGTCTAAAACGCTAATTGTAAGCGGGTCCACATCATCCAATGTACAGTACATAGAAAGATATATATGTAAACATACGTTTGGGTAGGATTATAACTCGCAATTTTGAGTCTAGCCAGTCTCAAATCCCGAGCTCGGATTTCGTGGAAAGGAATTCTGCACAAAACCTTAACCGATGACCGAATATATACATATTAAAAGTGGGAAATATTAATAGATACTAGTATAATAAGCGATTATCTCGGTTTGTTCTGGAGTGCCGAAAATTCCAAGCTTTTGATTGATTTGGTTGACAATTTTCTTTAAGAGATTGCCATCTCTATTATGTGTTTGGTTAATGGTCCTTGATTTTTTTAAGGAGCGACCACTGCCTCCTATTGTTGAACTGTTTTCTAAATTTTCCCCCAAGGTTCAACTTTTGGTAAAATTTTTACTCTCCCGTGATTTTTCAACTGCTTCATGTAAATTATTTATACCTGTAAGAACAATTATTTCATAAATTTTCCCCGAATTTTTCATGTAGTCCTTCAATAATTTTTTATCTGACTATCCCGTGATTTTCAAATGTTTGATGTACCTATTAGCTACCTAGGAGAGTAGTTAATTCATAAAATTTTTCTCAAATGTTCAATGATACTCTTCAAGTTCTTTTATTTGACTATCCCGTGATTTTTCAAATGTTTGATGTACCTTTTAGCTACCTAGGAGAGTAGTTAATCCATAATTTTTTTTTTCTCAAATGTTCAATGATACTCTTCAAGTTCTTTTATTTGACTATGCCGTGATTTTTCAAATGTTTGATGTACCTTTCATTTGTTTAGCTTATAATAAATCTAATTATTTTCAAATTGTTCAATCCTAAAATATCTCTTCAAGTTCAAATTAAAGATTGTGTTTAACCCCTTTTTTTATATATATAATTGCGCAACGTTATGGTGTTGCCCTATCCTAAGATTGACATCTTCCTAAAGCATTCAACACAGTGCCCTACTGACCGAGTTGTTTTATAAACAATTTTAGTTATGTCAACATTCCCACTGGCCTCGTGACCTAGATCCAAGAACGCGTGACATTTGTTTACCTTTAAAACATTCCGAATTCAATAATGGTAATTTCTTTTTTTTGCAATTGCCCTTAACCTGATCCCAAATAAATATAGTTATAATTTACATATTTATGTCTCGATACATAAATACACAGATATATATATAATTTTATTATAGTTGAGGTAAATTCTAATTTCATAACTCATTTTTTTTTGATCATTTTATATTAGCTGAAGTTATAATAAATAGTATATATACTAAATAAATACAAAACTTTGACTTGGAAATTTGTCAAACACATAACTATTTTAAATAGTTACGGATAAATGCAAAGATAGGCATTCGAAATCGAAACCTTTACTTTTAATATAAGTGTTTTTCTTTTTGATTAAACTTTCTTGGAATATATATATATACATATATATATAAATATATCTATTTTATATATATAATATTTTAATATAGGTACATATCACATATTAAGCAAATAATATTTTGTTATAATAATATAAAATTTTATACCGACGATCAGCTGCCCTCTGCCTCGTTCATGTCTCTAGAAATTTTTATACTTTGTAAGGACTTACCCCAAAAGGTCCACTCCTGTCGGGTTCAACACGACAAACCTTTTATATTTTTTCTCTCTAATTCAGCTATTGTCTAACTAATCCTAGATTAATCATCTTTATTCATTATTTCACTATTGCGTTGACTCTAAACTGAATTAATTGATGATTAATCTTTATCAATCAAAATGTATTCCGTTTAAATTATAAATTTTAAGCAACATCCACTTCACGATTATTTACGAAATAAGAAATTTATTATTTTTATTTTTGTTTGTCACCGAACCCTTTTTATTTATTTTGTAGTAAGATAACGTTTTACTATTTATTTAAGCTTTCCGAAATAGTTATTATTATTA
This sequence comes from Limnephilus marmoratus, assembly GCA_917880885.1. Taxonomy (NCBI): domain Eukaryota; kingdom Metazoa; phylum Arthropoda; class Insecta; order Trichoptera; family Limnephilidae; genus Limnephilus; species Limnephilus marmoratus. The sequence goes on from OU862924.1 coordinate 9,105,193, forward strand.
AGTTATCACAATCTCATTTAACAACAACTTAATAATTTGTATTATTTATTCTAAAGTCCATATTTATTATTATTACTTTATCTAACACTAGATTAATCCTGTGATAAATTATTACGTTCGATTTGCACTTTATTTAAGGAACTATTACTGATATGTTTTTTTTTTCCAAGTATTAAGTCCTAAAATTTAACTAAACACTGCTTTTAAATTTGCCAAATACAACACCACACTTTTCACTAACACAATTTAAATTTATGATTTAATCACTTCACTGAATCTAATTAATTATTATTAATGGTACTAATCTCTTACACTGAATTTAATACCAAACTTTGGACACTTAGAACTTTCTGTTAAAATGCATTTTATCTAACACTAGATTATACTAAGTCCGAAATCACTTCTATTGACTTGACTCCAATTATTTCAGAGTCATAAAATTTTTTAACACTTAGACAATTTTTCAATTAATAACCGCTTTAAACGTCACGTCACGTCTCACAAACTTCCGCTTTTCAAAACCCCCGATGACTCACTAAAAATCACTAAGTCCTGTCTTTTAAACCCCTTTCAGGATTAGAATGGCCTATCTAAGCTATCTTTGATCCACGAATTTAATCTCTAACAACTCGAGATTTCATATATCGATTCTGTCATTTTTGTTTAACTGTCGTTAGGTCCACCTTTCATGACTTTGTTCATGCCCTATCTCGTTTAAACATTTTTCCAGGATCGGACCGGCGATATTACGTCAAAATGCCCCTCATTCCTTTTGTCTGTTGGTCATACAAAATTAGCTCAAATTTCATAATTTTTTTGTTATTTTTTTCTCAATTCGTAAAAGGTCCGTCTTCGATAACTATATTTACGTCTCGATTTTTCCGTACCTATCACAAATCATGATTATCTCCATATCGAAATGTTTACTATGCAATTTCGAGTTGCAATTTTTATAATTTCCACTCTATCTCACTGCTACTTGTATGAATTTTTTCCATTAAACCCGTATTTTCTCTATTTACGTAGTATATCTGAATTTTCCCCTTTCCCCTAGAATTTTCTTGTATTCACAACACTCTTCCTACGAATTTCCTCTTTTATCCTTATGTTATTATCCACATCTATATGATTAGTTACATTCCAAGCCAAATTTATTGTTTTCATCGATACTTCTGAATTTTCATGAGTTTTCCTTACGGAATCATCTTTTAATTGTTTTTATTTTCTTTTTTTACTACCCCCCGTTTCGTCTTCGATGTATGTCACCTCTTAGAAAATTTCATTTTCTATATACTATTACTTTTTATGTTATTTTCCACATTTTTTTTAGGAGAAACTTCCACTTCGGCCCTTAAATATATGTCAATTTTTATTACTTCATATGGATCTTCCCCCAAATTCCGTCCCTTTCTTCCCTGAATTCACATTAATTTAAAATTTGACATGTGTTTATGTCTGGGTTTCCGAGGTGTTGATCAATAACTCAGCTTTTATTCGAGGGTAATAAAATCTAATCGTTTTTAGTTAAAGTAAACTGTCCCTAAGACCAATGATGATTTTTATCGTCCAAAAAGCCATTATAATGGGTTTAATCGCCTAAAACCATGTTCGTTTTCTGGTTGTTTAAATAACAAAATCACGTGTGAGGTCGTCAACTCAAATAATGTTTACGTCTATCATCAAACTTTCCTATCTTCCATAGTACTTTCGTCAAACAATTGACGGAAAACAATTCCTTTTTGTTTGATTTACCTAACGCAATGTAACCAGTATGACCTCCCTATTCCAAATATATAACGATATCTATTTAAACTCGTCTGAAAACGCAAAATTAAGTCGAAATCTTTTATTGTTCAATAAACACTTCCGTTTAAACGTCCAGTTTTTCCATTAGATTTCCTTTTCAAATCGTTTTTCCTGACGTGACAAAAGTGACATTCCAAATTTCCAGCGTTTTTCTTCCTTTTAAATGTAAAATGTACGCTTTCCTTTTAATCTGGTCTCCCTGACCCTCTATGTACTCGTTATACGACTGAATAACCCTACAGTAGCTTTTCTTACGTTTTACACGTCTTTTCTTTAATTTTCCTCTTATCATAATTCTCTTGCTATTTTCTTGCCTAGTTTTTCCAACATAATATGGATTAATTTGTTCGTTAACGGCGGTCGTCAACACCTTCATTGTACTGATTGTTTATCTTAAATCTGGGGTCATTGTATCTAATGCACCGGGCGTGAGACCCTGTTTACATTATAGTGTATTGATCTTTCGGTCGGTGACGATATTTTTTTCCATAAATCTCTGCTTAATCGCTTAGTTCAAAGTCCATTTCTTTGTTCAAAATCTGAACACGCCCTCCATTCTGTGATTGGTTTCATTAATTATTTATAGCTTTCTGCTTAGACCTGATTGGCTGTTGATTTCAACTATTAATTATTACGCTGATTAATGATGATTTCTAGCACCCTCTGTGTTCTTTTCATCAATACTCATCTCAATCTACTTAATTGTAGATCCCTATCGTCAACAAGAATTCAATTTACTTTGAACCGGTAGATGTCGCAGGTGTGTCTGTTTTATAATTAATTGGTATTTTCTTTTTGAATTAAAGTGGGAAGCTACGATATTTTCTTATTTTCACTGTTGATTAATGCAATTCATCACAAAGTCCATAGAAATCATTAAGTAATTTCGCCTGGGATATGAACGGTTCTTAAAACTTAACTAATGAATGTATGAGTAATAGAAATAAAAAGTAAAAAGCGTGTGGAGAGATGAAGTGAAATTTTGATATCAAATTTTATGGTCACGAATTGTAATTGGCTTCCAATTAAAATTTAATTAAAAAATTAAGTACAAGTAGTGATTAAATAATTATTTATATCACGCTAAGAAATTTAATAAATTAGTTTCGTGTAATAGCTAGGAAGCATAAAAAATGTCTGATGACGGTTTATTTTTAAAAAAATTACAAGTCATCAATTTTTAAAGTTAATATTCACGTTCTGTGTAATTATATTCAAGTTATTATATCATTTCAGGCCAATAGGCCACTTGCATGGACTTCATAACGACTTGGAAAAAATCGTGTGGATAAATTTTTTTACTAAGATTACGAAAATGTTAGTAAAAATTTTTAGAAATGTACAGTTTTTTTTATTTTTAAATAAATAAATCCATTATTTGGGCTCGTGACGTCACTACATGAAAATGTCCCGTCTCCGAAAATGTTCCTATTAGTTTTATAAAATTCCACAATGATTTATTTTTTTAAATGGCATCACTTTGATTTCAGGCAAATTTTTGAATTTGACATTTAACGTTCACTGGATTTATTGTTTATTCTCTGCGAACGTATCATTTTGTTTGATTTTTTGACAGATGTAATTAAGAGAACCCCGTACATTTTACGTTTTCCGTACGTGTTTTAGAGGTATAATGATAATGGCGCGGATTTTAACGAAAGCAAATTTTATAATATTCTTATTATTATTATAATTCACAAGTACAAGTATATTACATTTGATTTAGTAATATAGACATTGAACATTATAATGATTTATGATCAATAAGATGGATCAAGGAAAAAAATATTTATGAGATTTAATATTTTTGGTATGCCTCGTTATTTTCCTGTGTCATTCGTATGGAAAACGTTCTTTTTTTAAATGATTTTCGGCTATGTAATTATCGTTTTTTCGCACCTATAAAATTATGTCCCGTCTTTCCGGTTTATAAAAAATGGTCTGATTTTTCGGATTGAAATTTTAAAAAAATCGCCAGGATTTCAAAAATACGATTAAAAACAAAAAGAAAATACAGAATGTCTTAGAATATTTTCCTAAACCGGAAAAAAAAATTAAAAATGTGATGCAAGTGGCCTATTGCTTCATAAAACCGAAATAAGCATAGAACTTCCACAGAACGTGAAATAAAAACTAATTTAATTTTTTTGATACGACCCATCCATAGAATGGTTATTTTTAGTATTGGGAATGTTTATTTATTTTTTATTTTATTTATTTTGCTATAAAAGTGCATTCACAGTTTAAGGAAGCTTTGACTGTCCAACTAGGAAGGTCTCCCGTTCTAGGACAGTCAATAAGTTGTGATTATGCGAGTAATTAGTGAGTTATTTGCTGTATTATTGTTGGTGGCTTCTACATACATGAAAAAGCGAAGTTATAAATAATATTAGGTCTTTACATATGAAATTGGCGTTTTGTATGGGAGGAACATAAAGTCGATTTTTTTTAATATAATATATTTATTTAATCAAAGTAAGTACCATTGCTATCTATGCACTTTTGCCATCTCATATGTAGTTCATCGATCCCTTTACTAAAAAAACCATTCGGACGGGAACCAATAAAATCTTTGAAGGTGGTTTGGACTGCCCCATCGGAGTTGAATTTTTTCCTTTGCAAGTTGGGGCAAGGTCCGGGGAGTACAGTGGATGTCTTAGACATTCCAATTGAAGCTCCTCTAATTTGGTAGCCGTCTGTTGTGCAATGTGTGGTCTTACGTTCTAACGCGCGTTTGTTGATTTGCTTCACTCAATTCATGAGGTACCCACCTTTCAAGCTTTTGCACCTTCCCAATTTGCTTCAAGTGAATTAAAACCGTTTTATCACTAACACCGCAGCCTGCAGCTAACTCGGACGTGGTTTGCGATGGATCCGCTTCTACAATAGCCTTCAATTCTTCATTATCAACTTTGGTCTCCGGCCGTCCAAGAGGTTTGTTCTGCAGGTCGAAATTTCCAGAACGAAAACGTTGGAACCAAAAACGCCCTGTGTTTTCTTTTGCAGCACCGTCGCCATACACATCATTAATCTTTCGAGCCGTTTCTGCAGCACTGGTGCCACGGTGGAACTCGTACTCGTAAATAACGCGATATTTCAAGTTTTCCATTTTGTAAACTAAGTAACGCAAAGAAAAAAAAACAATTAAGGAAAAAACAAATGAATTATAATTTTCGAAACACAAATACATGAGTAAATAGCTGTATAAATTTTAATTTGGAACTCCTAACCAAAGAGAAGATATTTGAGATCAAAGTTGCCAGTAGGTACGGCAAAACGCCAATTTCATACGTAAGGACCTAATAGTAAATAATTGAAATATTTGATATTTTTTAAATTTCCACTTGAAAACTTTAAATAGATTGGCATAGATAAATTTTACGATGAATATCAAGAGTAGCTATGTAGTCATAAATGTACCGACGGCTCCTTGTTTTGTGAATATAGGCAATATACATAGCACCATCAAAAAGTCATTAAATTTGTCTTCGCATGTGATCATTTTCAAACATCGAAACTGTCATTAAGACTTTCGCTTTATTGTTATGTTCGGTACTCTGTTTGTATAAATATTGTACGTAATTTATTACAGAATTGGTTTATGAACACGGTTTTTTTTTTCAAAATAAGTACACATACATTATATAACCTCATCATTGCAGGTCCGTGACCCCGAGTCCGAGCCCTTCCCCACGGCACGGGGGCTCCCCGCGGCACAGCAACAGTGGGGTGCGCCCCCCGCCACCCCCCGCAGCTCCCCCGCGCACCCTGCAGCTGCAGCAGGGCAAGCTGCACCCGGGGAACACCTTGGGTATGTTAGGTACTTACCCAAAATCACTTCAATTTAATACACAGACTTATATTATTTAGATTGTGTAGAATTATGATGATCGATTGTTAGTGCCGTGTTGTGCTTGCTTTCCATTAAACCAACGCAACGTTTCAAAAAGTCTTACAATGAAAAAGTCTTTCCATTTTCAGGATTGATTTTCAATTTAGGAGGCGGGTATGTGTACGAGAACCATTTATTGGATTTTTTTAATTATAGCCTCGCTGTGATTTGGATTTCAGATGAAACGGAAATGACGATTACTGCACCTGTGTAATGGTCCGCCACCCTTGGCTTTTGACACCAATTGTGATGAACCCTACCTAGCTGATTTACTTTTCTAAGCTTCTACCTCGTAGTTTAAATCTCGTAGCTCCTGTCTCGTAGCCACGCTCATAATTCTACCCTTATGTCCTACTGATCACACCGCTAGGTATGATGGCCTGACTCAACCCTCCTTTCGGTTTATTTCTACCTCAGGCTCGTGATTTCTAAACCCCTATACCTTGTAGTCTAGCTAAACCTACCCTATCTTCTTAAATCCCTGCGATTTTCTCACAGTAATCAAGATTTAAGATTTTTGTTCACATTATTTCTATAATCTGCGTTGTGTGATTTTTTATTTTAGATTTTACATCTGTTTGCATACTTAATATGCACACATATGTAGAGAAGATAATGTATTACGTGTGGTAACCCCTAGATTCTTTTAGAGAAAGGGTGAGAATTTTCCGATCAATTTATTTATTATTATTTTAGAGTATTTAACCGAGTTTGATAAACTAACCCCGCCTTAACTTTGTGTCTATTTGATTTCTGTAGGAACTTAGTGTGTTTATTTAATTCTTCCTATCACCGCGGATACATCGATAACATACAACAACAGTTAATAAATTTAACATTTCAAGAAAGCAAACCTTACCTTACCGGGGATCGTACTCGAGGGTCCAGTTTTCTCAATTGGAGTTCTTGTCTGCAGCTTCCCCTAACATAATGTGTTTGTAGTCCTAGTTAGTGTTATTGGTTAGTATTCGCAAAATTGTTGAAAGAGCAGGAATGGATGGATATGGAGAGGGGGATAATATGTTTGCTGAAAAGTCGGCTCCTCCGCTAACCAAGTGAAAACCGATGAACAACAATTACAAACCCGGATTCTCCCAGTACGTTTGCTAGACTTATCCTTAGATCCGAGTTTTACTCTCTTCGACGAGCGTCTCATGCTATGAAAGGGGCCCTTCACGCCAGCAGGGAGAATACCAAGTCTTCATGCCGTTTTTCTGTCTTACTCCGACTTCCGACTCCTCCGGATTGAATTTAACTCTACTGAGTCTAGAAGGGGTATTTCATGTCTTCCCTTATCATGCCTCTATCCGTTGAATGTGGCGTAAGCTTGTGACGGGCAGATCCTTCCTCCCACGTGACCGACCCAGCGTTACACTCCACCTCTGACTAGCTGACATAAAACTCACCTCGTGAACCTTATGTTTGCTTTCAGGTTCGACAAGACTCACGGTATGCAAATAACCTGTGGCTTTAATGCCGCGTCAGCGTACTGTCCGCATACGTCCTTCCTCTTCCCCGCATGCCCACCTCGACAATACCGCCACAAGATCAAAGCCGTCCGTTCGAGAAAGGTTGACACTTACATTTCCAGATGGCTTATACCTACATACAGAAGCCTTGAAGCTTACATTCGAAGACAAGTTAGGATTCAGGACTGTATGAGTATTTGAACACCAGTGTTGTTTAAATGAGGTCACTAGCTCCTCGTGTGTTAGGTATTTAGGATAATGGGTATTTATGGGTTCTTGGATACCTACTTCCTATAAGAAAGATTTAAAAATGAGATAAATCAAGTTGTCATTGAATCAATGACCTCCTGAATAATTGTGATGAGCTCTCTTAGATTTTGAAGCTAGTCGCAGTACCTTACTTTGCGAAAATTTTGCATGCTAAAACAATGCTACCTATTGGCGATCGCTCTAGTACAGTTAAGTCGTTTAGGATTGAGTGAATTTAGCGTCAATGTCGTCGTCACATTTTTACCGCAGATTTCATCGCAAGCTATAATTGATAAACTTGTCCCTGACGTTAAGTTTTGTTTTGTTTATTCGTTAATGGAATTTAGGTGACTGGGTCAATGGAAGACGTTGAACTCAAATCGAAATTTTTGGTACACTATCGAAGGTCATATAAACTTACCCTAATCATGCTAGTGAAAGGAGGCAAATAGGTATTTACTTATCTAATTATGTGTTAAGTATTTGTTTAGCAACATTTCATTCTGTATGGGAGGTGTGACATGCGAACGCTAATAAATTGGTTAGTTATTAACTTACCCTTACTTGGCGTTACGTTCATCAGTGTCAGGATATCCACAGGAACCTGTAAAAGCTTAAATATTGTAAGGACTCACCAAAGCTCTAATGTCTTAAATTCAGTTCCATCGGGTAATATCATCGATATGAATTTTATTAGAGCATCCAGACTACCTGTGTAACTTATCGCACTTTTATTTCGGTTTCCCACTTTTAACGATTTAATCCTACAAGATCCGGAATTCATCTCCTTCCTTTCTCCTTTGAATAGATCTCTGATGTAAAAATCCTCACATTTTCCTTTATTATCTGCCGTTATTATCGAAGAAGAACGATGCTACCTAATTAACCCCGACAATCCATACCTCCCCCCCCCCTCTTCTCCCATATTTGATTTCAATCTAAAGAAGAGAATCGATTCTTAATAATCGTTCGCTCGAATATTATTTTATTATTCGATATATATCTATACCTATTTACTCTTTAATAAATTAATTTATTAATTTGAATTTTCTTTAAATTTGTATTATTCCACTTTATAAAATATTTAAGTTTTATTTATTTTTCCAATTTAATTAGAATCCTTTTATAACGAATAACTAAATATTATTCGTCACTCAAATTACAACAGAACTGAAAGAACCACTTCCACTTTATTTTATAACACTTTCGTTTAGCAGCAAATTAATCACTTGGATTATTCATTTAAACTTCGGCTAAGTATTTTCCAGATTTCAGATCAATTATTATTATTGCGTTGTCACCTAACGATAATTAATATCTCGTAATAAAATTTCCAACTTTCGACTTAACGTAAATTTTTATTTAATGAAACTTATTAGACTGTAATTTTCTTTATATAACCTCGGACTAAATAACTTTATTTTAACCTTCATAGAACAAATTTAAATCAATTCAAACACTCTATTAAATTCCTTCCGCATTGAATTTTTTATTAATTAATTAATTATTAGATTTTATTGAATCGGAGGCTATTGAAAACACTGATTTTTAGATTTATTATAAGATCATACACTCCGTTAAATTATTATTATTATAAATCAATTATTATTATTGCATTGTCACCTAACGATAATTAATATCTCGTAATAAAATTTCCAACTTTCGACTTAACGTAAATTTTTATTTAATAAAACTTATTAGACTGTAATTTTCTTTATATAACCTCGGAATAAATAACTTTATTTTAACCTTATTAGAACAAATTTAAATCAATTCAAACACTCTATTAAACTCTCCTTCCGCATTGAATTTTTAATTAATTAATTAATTATTAGATTTTTTTTTGAATCGGAGGCTATTGCAAACACTGATTTTTTAGATTTATTATAAGATCATACACTCCGTTAAATTATTATTATTATAAATCAATTATCAGTACCCGGACACTCCACTCTCTGTTTTATCAAAGTATAAAACTGATTGTAGACTCTATTTTACCACTGAATTTTAAAGTATAAAACTGACGCTATTTTTCCACTGTATTTTTAAAGTGTAAAACTGATGCTATTTTTCCACTGTATTTTTAAAGTGTAAAACTGATGCTATTTTTCCACTGTATTTTCAAAGTATGAACTGATTCTAAACTCTATTAATTAATCACCAGGGTAATTCTCACGACACGCGCGACGTTTTAAGCAACCTTGCCAGTTGTCGAAGGACTTCCCGAATAATCCCAAACACGCTAATTTATACCCATCACAGCTCCAAAAGGGCATAATCGTATATTCCTTGACGAGGAATTATAATCTGTAATCACTCGAAATTTTTTGAAAACCCCATCTCGTTATCGTTTGTCCCTACATAAGATCTTTCGATTTTTCCTCTTCTTAAATCTCGGTTCGTCCCACAACTTTGTCTCGTTTTTCTAAGGTTTTTAGTCCCGGACTTAGTAAGCTGCCATCCAGTTTGCCCATTTTCCCACATGTCTTCTGTCTTCATAATATGTTTTATAAACATGGTTTTAAACTTGTTTTTTTTTCAATTTGAACATGCCCATAAGTGATCTGCTAAAACTGTGTTTTAATTGGCATAAATATTAGGGAAAACGTAGATTCTTCAGTCTCCTAGTTTTAAACGCTAGTTGTCCTGTATAAATTTCCACGAAAATTATTTCTTTTCCCCTAGTCTACGTAAGCAATTATGTCCCAGAACCGTATTTTCATTATTTATGTGGCATATTTGACTTTTCGCTTTTCCCGCCTAAATTTCCTTCAAATAACGGTGTTTTTAGCAACTATTCTTAGATGATTTTCCCTTCGTTGTTAATAAGGAATCATATCCTGGTTCCGTATCTACTCTACTTATAACGTTTTGAGTTTTTCCCATTTCCTTATCTGAGTTCTCTGGTTATGTCGGTTTTTCGTTCTCTCCCCCCACTCCTAACCCAATGATCCCTTATTGAAATTTGACGTTTGCCTTTTTGCCGTGATTCCATCTCCCGCTAAAACCCTTTTTTCCTTTTTTGATATATTATTTATGGTGTTTTCCCGGCCCACTAACTATTCCTATCCTGGAATATCTGTCAAGTTAACTACTTCGATCAAATTCCGCCCAATTTTCCATCTCTCTCTCGCTCAAAATCCCATAAACTGCAAGCCCTGACGTGTGTATACGTTACGATTTCTACATACCTGGCGATAAATCCATTTTAATGTGTTTATAATTAAATTTTACGGAAATTCTATAATCTAAATACTAGGTAAGAGCAACGTTAATTTTTATGACCCTTTTTAATGGATAATGGGCCTTAAATAAACAAAAGGCATGTTCGAATATTCCTTGTTTATATCAACAATATACATATGGGGTCGACAACCTTTGAAATATCTCATTTTCCCTTGCAGTCTCGTGTAACTTTATGTTATGATCACTATTTTAATTACGTAAAATGACTCCTTTTTATGAATTAATCTATCGCAATGTTTGCAGTATTTCCACCCCCCCCTAGGTATGTTATTCCAATTCCTTTCCAAGCATCTGCTACTGCACCAAACCCTTGTTTCGTCCTCTTGTTCAATCCTTAAACTCTAAAATTTTTTTGAATTTTTCTTCCCAATTCGCTTTCCTAATCACTCCGTTCCGTCTAGAATTGATAACAATAATTTTCCATTGTGTTATGTATATTCATTTTCCTCTAGTACGTTTTTCCTCGAATTTGGCCTCTCGGCCGTCATATGTAGTTACTCTATAATTGAGAACCCTCCCGCAAGCATGCCCCGTTGTCCCCGCGTTTTCCCCTCAATATATTACTGATAAATTTTTTTTATCGTTATCCAAGTGTGTTTTCCGCAACTAAAAACGCCCTAATGCACTCGAAACTAAGGTCTCCCGACCCCTTGAAGGTACCCTTTATTAATAACATTACTTGGGTTCGTTGTACTAAAAACCTTGAATAATTCGATATTTATTTCTTAGTTCATTCAACCCTGATCTCTGTGGGAACGTCTAGACCATAAATTTCTTCACTAATCACTAGGGTCAAAGTACAATCCTTTGTGTTCAAAATGGGCACGACCCCCTTCTTGCTGATAGGCTGAGTTGATTTTTAATTGCTTTCCCTGCTATTTAATTGGTTGTCTCAACTCTCGCGTTTAAAATCGTCCCTAAACCTGGGGTTCCCGTTAAATATCGATCTCATCACCATCTGTGTATATTTAAGGTAACTATAATACATCAAACAACTTAAAAATACCTCTATTTTCGAGCAAGTTTGAATTTGACCATACAGATGTCGTAGTACTGCACTTTTCATCTTAAAAAAAAATTCCCGTGGGCTTTCTCGTAAATTGGAAGTTACCATTCATCACAGCCCCCCTATAGTTATAATTCCAGCGGTAAACACGCCTCCTAGTGTTAGTTGATGGAATTAAAACTAAACATAGGCGATCTAATTTTCTACAATTTTTCTTTAAGTCTTCTTTATTCTTATTTGCATTTTTTTTTTTCGAAATTCTAACTGGTTGTGCGCCCCTAACTTTCACTATTTCCTATCGTAGAATCCTGTTCGGTGTTCCTCTGTGCTGGAACCATTTTTCAATATACTCTAGTCTACCCAATGACCTATTTAAGTCGGCTAACTTACGTCAGTTGCTGTCCCTACTCTTTGTCCTACCCCCCTAAGATTCTTACCCCTATACCTTCCCCCCTATGACCCTTACTCCCTCTTCTTCATCGAGACGGTTTCCAATCTTTGATTTTCCTTATTCATATATATATATGTATATTTTTTTTTTTTTTTTTTTTTTTCGCGATTCTAGAATTCCACACGAATTTTTCTCGCAGGAACGTTTTAATGGCAACAATGCGCATATGAACATACACGTATTACACATATATGCACACATACACATCCTTTTCTTTTTTTTTTTGAATGGGCACGCCCCTCGACTCGCGTGTCCCAGTGACCCCCAACCTGTTGGACCAGAGCCTCCTGTACATGGTCAAATCAAAGATTGAATCAATCTCGCGGTCCTATTGAATTGCAGAAAGTTATTCAGTTGTTAAAAAATTTTCTCTTTAGATGTTGTTTTTTTTTTTTTTTGACTGTACTCATGTGAGCACCCCTATTTATTATACTCCTTCGCAATTTGCCCGTGCCTCATTTGGTTTACATGTTACTATATTTAGATATATTTTTTTTTTCAAGAAAATTTTTTTTTTTTTTCTTTTTTTTTTCTTATCCTATCTGTGTTAAATTTTTTTTTTCTCTCTCTTTCTGTCCGAATTCATCCCCTTCGTTCAGTGGGTTACCCTTTTATCACCCAAGCATGCTTCTTCACTCGAACGTCTCCTTCCTCCCCCTTTTTTTCTTTGAAAACCCCAAAGCTATTTAAATTTTCGTTGCAATCTTAATCCTTTATTTTCCTAAATCTCAAGTTACATTTTTTTTTTGTAATTTCCTAAAATCTAATGTCACACAAACTAAATCTAAGGTTAGATTCTTAATCTTCTATGTTTCCGTTTTCCTAAACCTAATGTTGAATTCTTAATTTTATAGTTTCCTAAGCCTAAAATTAGTTGCCATTTAGCTGAAACATCTTAATATGTATTTCTCTCCTTGCCATAATCTGTATTTTAACATTTCTTAATTAAATAACAATTCTTAATTTTATAGTTTCCTAAGCCTAAAATTAGTTGCCATTTAGCTGAAACATCTTAATATGTATTTCTCTCCTTGCCATAATCTATATTCTAACATTTCTTAATTAAATAACCTTTGTTTTCCCGTCTCCCCCCCCTAAGCATAACATATTATTTTATTCTCTAAACTCGCTATCCTTCCCCTTTTTTTCCCAACATAACATAACGTGGTGAAATCCCTCCTAATATCCCTAAAGGACGGTATTATAGATTAAATAAAACTCTTTTTTTTTTTTTCGAATGTTTCTAAATTACATTTTTTTTTCTTATACTTGTCTATTTTTTTCCTTATCAAAAATGATCACACAAAATTTCGAAATCTCGCAAAATAACTATCCCCACTTCTTCTTATTCTACACCTAACCTAACCTAACCTATCCTAACCTCGCCTTTTTTCTAGTCAATTTCTATCACCTGTATTTCCTTCTGCTGTTTTTCCGTTTCATTAAAATAATATCTAGCTAGGTGGATCGCACTGTAATCGCCTCGTATCTCTTTTGTTTTTGGATCCATCAGCGTGTAATTGTTGGAATAGGGCACAGCTGCTATAACAAACGGACCGTCAAACAAAAGGGCGAATTTTTTTGTATGTTTTCTGAGTAAATTTGACTGAGTGTACTTTTTGAGTTTCACAAATGTTCCTACCTCATATGTCTCTAGCCTTTTCTTTATATTGTAGAATTGCTGTCTTTTTTCGGCGTTTCTTACTAGATTCTTTTGAACCGCGTTCCTAATCTCTTCTTCTGTTAATTTAGGTATGTTACTTTGACGCATATATTTATCTAAGCTATACTGTGGCTGTTTTCCAAATACTACCTCATTAGGTGAAAATCCAGTCGTACAATGTACTGTGTTATTATATGTTCTTTGAATGTCCTTTAGAAACATTGGCCACTTAGTGTGCTTTTCATGGCAGTATATTCTAAAAATCCGTCCCAACTCCTTGTTCACCCTTTCCGTGATGTTTGGTCCAGGATTTCGCACCGACGTATGCATGACCCTTATCCCCATCCTTTCCAGACCTTGGTTCCATTTCTTTGAGGAAAATTGAGACCCGTTGTCTGTTAACATAGCCTCAACCTTTACCTGTTTTATGAAAAGCTCTACGCACTTCAATACGGTACTAGTGTTGGCAACCTTTAATTTATACAACTGAATGAATCTACTGAAAGAGTCTTGGACCACAAAAATAAACCTCACCCCCCCTATGCTCCTAGGCAACGGCCCGTATAAATCAGCCATGGCCAATTCTCCTACCCTCTTCGTTAGGATTGACCTACCCGGTCCTACCGTTGGCCGAATTTCGCGCTTTGCTAATTGGCAGAGATGACAAGCTTTCACAACCCATTTAACTTGTTTATACATCTTCGGCCAGAAGTACCTACTTTTCAACGCTTGAACCGTCTTTAACCCGCCCGCATGACCAATTTCCTGATGTACCAGTTTGATAAGATCTCCGGATAAATTACTAGGTATAGCTAATACCGTACCGTCATTTCTCGTTTTGTAATATAATGTCTTACCGCCTAACTTGTAATTTTTCAAATACCTAGCCACTCCTTTTGTGGGTGTCTTGCGAGACTTACCTCCCAAATGTTCTATCACCTCTCCCAAAAACTCATCTTGATTTTGTAATTGTTCTAGATTTTCTAAGTGCGATTTTATTAACTGTTTCCCACTCACTGCAAATGCGGCCACTTCAGGGCATACTACCTTTTCCTCCTGCACATTTACCGCATCCTGAGAATAGCGAGACAAGATATCGGGTCCGATGTTTTCCTTGCCTTTTACATACTCGACTTTAAAATTGAATTGGTTTAAATATAAAATCCACCGTGTCACCCTAGCGCTGTATAATTTCCAAGTCTTTAAGAACGATAACGCCTGATGATCCGTACGTA
Source organism: Limnephilus marmoratus (assembly GCA_917880885.1). NCBI lineage: Eukaryota > Metazoa > Arthropoda > Insecta > Trichoptera > Limnephilidae > Limnephilus > Limnephilus marmoratus. Next base: position 9,120,210 of record OU862924.1, read on the forward strand.
TGATTAGCTGCGCGCCTCGCAGATAGGTTTCGAATTTGCGTAACGAATAGATTATTGCATATAGCTCTTGTTCGGAAACGGTCCATTTTAACTCGGCCCCGGTTAGTGATTTGCTAACAAAACCGATCACATGATGATTATTCTCGTCGTCTAATTGATATAATTCGGACCCGATGGCGAACCCCGAACTATCAGTTTGTAGATAATAATTTTTGTTGGGGTTGTGATGAGTTAATATCACAGACTCAAGGAATAAAGTTTTTACGTTTTCAAATGCTTCCTGCTCTACAGCAGTCCACCTCCAAGGCTTATTTTTTTTTAATAAATTGCATAATACCTGTGTTGAAGCCCCATATTTATCTGCAAACCTCCTGTAATAATTGCACAACCCCAGAAATGCTCTTACCTGCTTCACTTTTTTAGGCGCTGGGAAGTTCTTAATCGCCGAAACTTTCCCTGGGTCCATGAGTATCCCATAAGGCGTTATAATGTGGCCTAACATTTTTACTTCCGTGAACAAAAATTGGCATTTTTCCAATTTGCAGGTCATATTGGCTGTTTGTAACCTTCCCAAAACTGCATCTAGATGGTTTAGGTGCTCGTCAAAATCTCCGGATGAGAACACGACTAGGTCGTCTAAATAATTAGTGCAAAACGCCTTCATTTCACTACCCAGAATTTTATTCATGGCGCGGGAGAAGCTCCCAACCGATGTTTTCAGTCCTTGCGGTAATACGTTGTAGACGTAAGACTTGCCATTATAGACGAAACCGGTGTATTTACGACTACTTTCACATAAGGGTACCTGGAAATAAGCAGATTCCAAATCTAGAGTAGTTACGTGCTTAACCCCGTGGAATTGCTGTAATATTTCCGATGTAAGTGGTGGTCTCTCCGTTTCCCCGGACATCCTCGTATTTAATTCGCGAGCATCAAGTAATATGCGCACAGTACCGTCCTTCTTCATTGTATAGGTTAAGGGACTCGCGAAAGGAGTCGCCCGCCGGCTGATTATGCCTAAAGCTTCTAATTCGTCAATTTTTTCATCTACCTTATTCCTATACGCGAAGGGGACCGGATACGACCTCTTTACAAATGGCGTTTCGTCTATCATTTTTATTTCATGAATGTACATATTTGTTAGCCCCGGTTTACCTAGGAACACTCGATTATGTTTGTCTAGTACCTCCTTTAATTTTTCCTTCTTGACGTCATCCAGTTCCAAACCGGCTACCATTGCCGCAATTCGCTGTTTAGTCTCCTCCGCAAAATCCGAAAGTTGGTTATTCTCTATGACGTTTATCGACTGGGTTGCACTATTTGTGTTTTCCTCACTCAACTGCTTTCCTAATTCACTTCTCACAACCCCGGAATCTATTAATTTAAATTTTTTTCTTCCCCGCTCAGTAGTGACTATCAATTCCCGCTTTTTCCCACACTTTACTTCTGCCGAGTAATTATCTAGCCAGTTTACCCCTAGTATTATAGATCTTATTAAACCTGATACTATGAGACATGATGTGTTGATTTGAATATCCCCAAAACGTAATGGTACTAGTACTAACCGTGAAATTTTCTGGCTTTTCTGTCCCATAGCCCCCTCATTTGTACTGAAGCTACCGGCATGATTGGATATAGCGATTGATCGCTCAAATGACATTCCCAAAATTCTTGCGCAATACACGTTATTTGGCTACCCGTATCTATCAAACAATTTACCTTTAACTCATGTATGTGAGCCCTAGCCTCTGGTAATTGCGGTAATGTACTTCCCCGTCCTATCTCTTCATAATCCTCGTCTTCAAATACGGTGTTAAATCCGATGCATTCTCTTCCTAAGTCATTTTCATACATCTCCACCGCGTTCCACACGTCGCTTAATTGTTGCAAAGAGTTCACACACGCAGTCACTTCCTCCCTTTCATACGTTTTTTCATCATCTGCACTCTCGTCTCTGCGTACCGCCTTGCATGCTTTTATTGGAGCTGTTATCCCTTGTTCGTTTTTCCCTAAACCCTTTGTTACATCCCAATTATATTTCAACATTATTTTTAAAGCTACGTTGTGTCTTGGCGTCGCTGCTCTTATTTCTTCTGGAGTCGTAATCCTCAGAGCTCCTGGACCGACTCGCTGTCGTTTCCCGCATCTTCAACTCTGCATACCTCCTTCCCGCTGATTGGTGCTGTTTTACTGCTAGCTGCTGGTTGCGTACTTGGCCCGCAGCACGTCCTGCATCCCGTTGCCTGTGGTGCTCCCTCAATAACCCCAACCTTCGGGCGTATCGCGCGTCGACGGTCTCTGTTGTCGTGTCCATTCCTGTCATCCCTACCCCTCTTCTCTGTAGTTTTGTCCTGCGGGGCGCAGACCATATTATCCAGTTTTCTCAGGAATTCCGCCGCGTCCAACTCATCTCCTTGCTCGCGTGAAAACCACAATGCCTGGGTTTCTTTCGGGAAATGCCTCATTATCTCATTAATTACTCCTAATGGTGTGTCGGTGATTTTTAGTGCTTTGGCGAGCTCCCAGTACTTCGCAAAGTGCGCCAGCATGGTGACTCCCCTTTTTGGCTCCCATACTGCATCTGATAGCCTCCGTCTCATGTTTTTCTGACATATGTCACCCCAATAATTGGCAATAAAATCCCTTTCGAAATCTTCCATATTATTCCAACGTTTAGAATAGAGCTTCATCCAGCTTTTAGCACCTCCTTTTAAACTCTCCTTAACTACCATCATGATGTCAGTGCGATTCGTACGTTTTGCATAATCCTTAAGGTCCTCTAGAAAAGCTATTGGGTTCTGAGTTCCCCCGCTGAACGTGGGCTTTTCCTGCGTGGGCATCATTTCTACGAGTTGAAGTACGTTTCGCGCCGTACTTCCCTCCCCTGTCGTGGTTGCCACCGGTATAACCTCCCTTTGTTTCTCCATTTCTTGTATCTTGCTGACCAACGGACCCAAGGCCTGCTGTATAATTAGGGTAATTTGCCCTACATCCATCTGAACATTGTTACTCGCAGCATTCTCGACAGCGGCCACAAATTCTATGCGTTCCCTCTCCTGTCCTGCCTCAGGACAACGTTTATTCCTAGGCATATTCCTTCCTTCTTTTAAAACCCGATGACAGAGATTGACTTATTTAAATTTCCAATTTTCCTTTGCTTACTCTTATATATATATTTTTTTTTTTTTCCGAACTCTATGTTATATTGTTTTTTTTTTTTTCACTTAACTCTATTTTATTTCTATTAAAATTTTAATTGAAATCTTTAAACACCTTTTCCAATTTTTACTTTTTTCTTCGTTTTCTTCCTCTGTTTTCCCTTACTGAGTTTCCGGAGCTTTTCTATAACGGAATTTGTCTCACGTTTAGGTACTGTTCCTTCCCCTTGGGAAATTTTATTTTGATTTACACTTGGCCCTGTAGAACTTCCTCCCGCTAACTCACCCATATCCTCAACTCGAAGCTTGGACATCCGGGACATTTTAAAAATCTCACGTAAGTCCTGTCCTGAAGGCACTTCACATGTACCTTCCATAATCCCTACTTCGATTTCCTCCCCGTTTCCCGGTTCACTCATTTCCTCTATTATTATTTAGGTATATTTTTTTTTTTCTGAAACATTTACATATCCATATGTATATATATATATTTTCTATATACACACACACGCATAAGCATCCCTATACACTTATTCTTGCACTTCAAAACAGTTTAGGTATAATTCAACTTGTTTAACCGCAGGTGATTTAATCCCCGCTCCTAAAACACTTGTACCCAAACTAACTATTTCCACTCCGAAATACTAAATATAATTGCGCAATTTTTTTTTTTCATTTTTTTTTTGCACACCGACTTTGTTTGTTTATTTATTTATTTGCACGTATACACAAATGTATAATGTACCTAAACCCCGTTTTAAACAAGTTACCCCCTCCTAAATTCGGATGCGTTTTAAACCGCTCCACTTATTTGCTCTATATTGCAAATCGGAAATAACTCGGTCACCCGAGAAATATGCCAACCCCTGGTAAGGCTAGATTTCTAATTCATTCAGCCGACATCTATGTAATGATGTATCTAAAGGTCCAATCCGTCCCTGTTACACTTTTGAACGCAACGATTTGAAAATCACACTGTAAATATTTTATTTTATTTTTATCCGTCCTTTGCTGTGTATGTTATGTTGATTTTATTTATTTTTATGTCACCGTGTCAAAAGAAGTATTTATTTATAAAATCCTTCAACTCGAAGGAACCAATAATACCCTCGACCACTATTAACATAAACAACGTCATTTGATTAACTATCTAAGTATCTCTTTATTATTTAAAGTAATATCTCGAGATGTTCCAATGCGAACATAACAAAGATTTATCTATTCTGTTACAAACATATTTATCAGTAAGACCACTTATGTTTGTGGCAACACAAACATTTCCCCGCGACGGTGTTATTTAATCGTTGTTTATTTTCGGGCTTCAGTCAATGAACTAATTTGAATGATTATTATTATTGAGGAATGCGCTTTTATTTATATAACGGCTTTTTTTTGTTTATCAATACGCACCACCCTTCTAAATCTGGGTCAACATTCCTGGGTGTTATGAGATTTATGATTTTTATCTGGTATAAGGCACGTTTTTCACTTTTTGTTTTAAGATATTTGGTTTTTGAGTTATTATATTTTTTTTTTCGACTGTTTTATTTAATGGTAGGTTTTTTTTTTCCACTTGTTTCACGTTTAATGAAGATGTTTTAATGGCACGTTTTTCACTTTTCGTTTAAATTATTTTTTTGATTTATTGTTATATTTCTACTGTATAATGCGATTTTTTTTTTTCCACTTGTTTTATGTAATCTGAAGTTGTTTTAATGGCACGTTTTTCACTTTTCGTTTAAAATATTCACTTTTTTTCCCAATTAATTATAATTTCATTTATTTGTTCATTTTATATTATTTTTATAATATCTCAGAATTCTCTCAACTTGTAACCTTTACTCTCCTGGTCCGCGGCAACAGTTGTAATGGTCCGCCACCCTTGGCTTTTGACACCAATTGTGATGAACCCTACCTAGCTGATTTACTTTTCTAAGCTTCTACCTCGTAGTTTAAATCTCGTAGCTCCTGTCTCGTAGCCACGCTCATAATTCTACCCTTATGTCCTACTGATCACACCGCTAGGTATGATGGCCTGACTCAACCCTCCTTTCGGTTTATTTCTACCTCAGGCTCGTGATTTCTAAACCCCTATACCTTGTAGTCTAGCTAAACCTACCCTATCTTCTTAAATCCCTGCGATTTTCTCACAGTAATCAAGATTTAAGATTTTTGTTCACATTATTTCTATAATCTGCGTTGTGTGATTTTTTATTTTAGATTTTACATCTGTTTGCATACTTAATATGCACACATATGTAGAGAAGATAATGTATTACGTGTGGTAACCCCTAGATTCTTTTAGAGAAAGGGTGAGAATTTTCCGACCAATTTATTTATTATTATTTTAGAGTATTTAACCGAGTTTGATAAACTAACCCCGCCTTAACTTTGTGTCTATTTGATTTCTGTAGGAACTTAGTGTGTTTATTTAATTCTTCCTATCACCGCGGATACATCGATAACATACAACAACAGTTAATAAATTTAACATTTCAAGAAAGCAAACCTTACCTTACCGGGGATCGTACTCGAGGGTCCAGTTTTCTCAATTGGAGTTCTTGTCTGCAGCTTCCCCTAACATAATGTGTTTGTAGTCCTAGTTAGTGTTATTGGTTAGTATTCGCAAAATTGTTGAAAGAGCAGGAATGGATGGATATGGAGAGGGGGATAATATGTTTGCTGAAAAGTCGGCTCCTCCGCTAACCAAGTGAAAACCGATGAACAACAATTACAAACCCGGATTCTCCCAGTACGTTTGCTAGACTTATCCTTAGATCCGAGTTTTACTCTCTTCGACGAGCGTCTCATGCTATGAAAGGGGCCCTTCACGCCAGCAGGGAGAATACCAAGTCTTCATGCCGTTTTTCTGTCTTACTCCGACTTCCGACTCCTCCGGATTGAATTTAACTCTACTGAGTCTAGAAGGGGTATTTCATGTCTTCCCTTATCATGCCTCTATCCGTTGAATGTGGCGTAAGCTTGTGACGGGCAGATCCTTCCTCCCACGTGACCGACCCAGCGTTACACTCCACCTCTGACTAGCTGACATAAAACTCACCTCGTGAACCTTATGTTTGCTTTCAGGTTCGACAAGACTCACGGTATGCAAATAACCTGTGGCTTTAATGCCGCGTCAGCGTACTGTCCGCATACGTCCTTCCTCTTCCCCGCATGCCCACCTCGACAATACCGCCACAAGATCAAAGCCGTCCGTTCGAGAAAGGTTGACACTTACATTTCCAGATGGCTTATACCTACATACAGAAGCCTTGAAGCTTACATTCGAAGACAAGTTAGGATTCAGGACTGTATGAGTATTTGAACACCAGTGTTGTTTAAATGAGGTCACTAGCTCCTCGTGTGTTAGGTATTTAGGATAATGGGTATTTATGGGTTCTTGGATACCTACTTCCTATAAGAAAGATTTAAAAATGAGATAAATCAAGTTGTCATTGAATCAATGACCTCCTGAATAATTGTGATGAGCTCTCTTAGAGTTTGAAGCTAGTCGCAGTACCTTACTTTGCGAAAATTTTGCATGCTAAAACAATGCTACCTATTGGCGATCGCTCTAGTACAGTTAAGTCGTTTAGGATTGAGTGAATTTAGCGTCAATGTCGTCGTCACATTTTTACCGCAGATTTCATCGCAAGCTATAATTGATAAACTTGTCCCTGACGTTAAGTTTTGTTTTGTTTATTCGTTAATGGAATTTAGGTGACTGGGTCAATGGAAGACGTTGAACTCAAATCGAAATTTTTGGTACACTATCGAAGGTCATATAAACTTACCCTAATCATGCTAGTGAAAGGAGGCAAATAGGTATTTACTTATCTAATTATGTGTTAAGTATTTGTTTAGCAACATTTCATTCTGTATGGGAGGTGTGACATGCGAACGCTAATAAATTGGTTAGTTATTAACTTACCCTTACTTGGCGTTACGTTTATCAGTGTCAGGATATCCACAGGAACCTGTAAAAGCTTAAATATTGTAAGGACTCACCAAAGCTCTAATGTCTTAAATTCAGTTCCATCGGGTAATATCATCGATATGAATTTTATTAGAGCATCCAGACTACCTGTGTAACTTATCGCACTTTTATTTCGGTTTCCCACTTTTAACGATTTAATCCTACAAGATCCGGAATTCATCTCCTTCCTTTCTCCTTTGAATAGATCTGTGATGTAAAAATCCTCACATTTTCCTTTATTATCTGCCGTTATTATCGAAGAAGAACGATGCTACCTAATTAACCCCGACAATCCATACCTCCCCCCCCCCTCTTCTCCCATATTTGATTTCAATCTAAAGAAGAGAATCGATTCTTAATAATCGTTCGCTCGAATATTATTTTATTATTCGATATATATCTATACCTATTTACTCTTTAATAAATTAATTTATTAATTTGAATTTTCTTTAAATTTGTATTATTCCACTTTATAAAATATTTAAGTTTTATTTATTTTTCCAATTTAATTAGAATCCTTTTATAACGAATAACTAAATATTATTCGTCACTCAAATTACAACAGAACTGAAAGAACCACTTCCACTTTATTTTATAACACTTTCGTTTAGCAGCAAATTAATCACTTGGATTATTCATTTAAACTTCGGCTAAGTATTTTCCAGATTTCAGATCAATTATTATTATTGCGTTGTCACCTAACGATAATTAATATCTCGTAATAAAATTTCCAACTTTCGACTTAACGTAAATTTTTATTTAATGAAACTTATTAGACTGTAATTTTCTTTATATAACCTCGGACTAAATAACTTTATTTTAACCTTCATAGAACAAATTTAAATCAATTCAAACACTCTATTAAATTCCTTCCGCATTGAATTTTTTATTAATTAATTAATTATTAGATTTTATTGAATCGGAGGCTATTGAAAACACTGATTTTTAGATTTATTATAAGATCATACACTCCGTTAAATTATTATTATTATAAATCAATTATTATTATTGCATTGTCACCTAACGATAATTAATATCTCGTAATAAAATTTCCAACTTTCGACTTAACGTAAATTTTTATTTAATAAAACTTATTAGACTGTAATTTTCTTTATATAACCTCGGAATAAATAACTTTATTTTAACCTTATTAGAACAAATTTAAATCAATTCAAACACTCTATTAAACTCTCCTTCCGCATTGAATTTTTAATTAATTAATTAATTATTAGATTTTTTTTTGAATCGGAGGCTATTGCAAACACTGATTTTTTAGATTTATTATAAGATCATACACTCCGTTAAATTATTATTATTATAAATCAATTATCAGTACCCGGACACTCCACTCTCTGTTTTATCAAAGTATAAAACTGATTGTAGACTCTATTTTACCACTGAATTTTAAAGTATAAAACTGACGCTATTTTTCCACTGTATTTTTAAAGTGTAAAACTGATGCTATTTTTCCACTGTATTTTTAAAGTGTAAAACTGATGCTATTTTTCCACTGTATTTTCAAAGTATGAACTGATTCTAAACTCTATTAATTAATCACCAGGGTAATTCTCACGACACGCGCGACGTTTTAAGCAACCTTGCCAGTTGTCGAAGGACTTCCCGAATAATCCCAAACACGCTAATTTATACCCATCACAGCTCCAAAAGGGCATAATCGTATATTCCTTGACGAGGAATTATAATCTGTAATCACTCGAAATTTTTTGAAAACCCCATCTCGTTATCGTTTGTCCCTACATAAGATCTTTCGATTTTTCCTCTTCTTAAATCTCGGTTCGTCCCACAACTTTGTCTCGTTTTTCTAAGGTTTTTAGTCCCGGACTTAGTAAGCTGCCATCCAGTTTGCCCATTTTCCCACATGTCTTCTGTCTTCATAATATGTTTTATAAACATGGTTTTAAACTTGTTTTTTTTTCAATTTGAACATGCCCATAAGTGATCTGCTAAAACTGTGTTTTAATTGGCATAAATATTAGGGAAAACGTAGATTCTTCAGTCTCCTAGTTTTAAACGCTAGTTGTCCTGTATAAATTTCCACGAAAATTATTTCTTTTCCCCTAGTCTACGTAAGCAATTATGTCCCAGAACCGTATTTTCATTATTTATGTGGCATATTTGACTTTTCGCTTTTCCCGCCTAAATTTCCTTCAAATAACGGTGTTTTTAGCAACTATTCTTAGATGATTTTCCCTTCGTTGTTAATAAGGAATCATATCCTGGTTCCGTATCTACTCTACTTATAACGTTTTGAGTTTTTCCCATTTCCTTATCTGAGTTCTCTGGTTATGTCGGTTTTTCGTTCTCTCCCCCCACTCCTAACCCAATGATCCCTTATTGAAATTTGACGTTTGCCTTTTTGCCGTGATTCCATCTCCCGCTAAAACCCTTTTTTCCTTTTTTGATATATTATTTATGGTGTTTTCCCGGCCCACTAACTATTCCTATCCTGGAATATCTGTCAAGTTAACTACTTCGATCAAATTCCGCCCAATTTTCCATCTCTCTCTCGCTCAAAATCCCATAAACTGCAAGCCCTGACGTGTGTATACGTTACGATTTCTACATACCTGGCGATAAATCCATTTTAATGTGTTTATAATTAAATTTTACGGAAATTCTATAATCTAAATACTAGGTAAGAGCAACGTTAATTTTTATGACCCTTTTTAATGGATAATGGGCCTTAAATAAACAAAAGGCATGTTCGAATATTCCTTGTTTATATCAACAATATACATATGGGGTCGACAACCTTTGAAATATCTCATTTTCCCTTGCAGTCTCGTGTAACTTTATGTTATGATCACTATTTTAATTACGTAAAATGACTCCTTTTTATGAATTAATCTATCGCAATGTTTGCAGTATTTCCACCCCCCCCCTAGGTATGTTATTCCAATTCCTTTCCAAGCATCTGCTACTGCACCAAACCCTTGTTTCGTCCTCTTGTTCAATCCTTAAACTCTAAAATTTTTTTGAATTTTTCTTCCCAATTCGCTTTCCTAATCACTCCGTTCCGTCTAGAATTGATAACAATAATTTTCCATTGTGTTATGTATATTCATTTTCCTCTAGTACGTTTTTCCTCGAATTTGGCCTCTCGGCCGTCATATGTAGTTACTCTATAATTGAGAACCCTCCCGCAAGCATGCCCCGTTGTCCCCGCGTTTTCCCCTCAATATATTACTGATAAATTTTTTTTATCGTTATCCAAGTGTGTTTTCCGCAACTAAAAACGCCCTAATGCACTCGAAACTAAGGTCTCCCGACCCCTTGAAGGTACCCTTTATTAATAACATTACTTGGGTTCGTTGTACTAAAAACCTTGAATAATTCGATATTTATTTCTTAGTTCATTCAACCCTGATCTCTGTGGGAACGTCTAGACCATAAATTTCTTCACTAATCACTAGGGTCAAAGTACAATCCTTTGTGTTCAAAATGGGCACGACCCCCTTCTTGCTGATAGGCTGAGTTGATTTTTAATTGCTTTCCCTGCTATTTAATTGGTTGTCTCAACTCTCGCGTTTAAAATCGTCCCTAAACCTGGGGTTCCCGTTAAATATCGATCTCATCACCATCTGTGTATATTTAAGGTAACTATAATACATCAAACAACTTAAAAATACCTCTATTTTCGAGCAAGTTTGAATTTGACCATACAGATGTCGTAGTACTGCACTTTTCATCTTAAAAAAAAATTCCCGTGGGCTTTCTCGTAAATTGGAAGTTACCATTCATCACACCTGCGACGCATCATCTCCACTCATTGGTCGCTTTAATTATGATCATGATCATGATCACTTTTAAAGGCTCCTATTGGTTGAGATATGAAACGGAAATTAAGATAGGTCTGCGCTCATTGGTCGCTTTGATTATGACCTCACTTTTCAAGTAGTGGTTTACAAGATGGTTTTGGAAATTGTTTCGGTAACTGCAATCGAATTTTTTTTACATTAGCTCAACACAGGAGGCCCTCAGAAAAACAATTTCCCTCAGGGCCAGTGTCATCTTTCGGGATGCTGTGTGGAGGGTCTTTTTAGGAAAGGAAAGAGAGGAAGTTCTGGTAGGAAAAGGGTATTAGGGGTCGGTAGGAATCTGGGGGTCAGTGTGTCCAGGAGTGACGGTCGTATGAATCCATCCCTCCCACAGTGGTGCAAGGCGATAATTCTACGATCGTAAGAGAGTACGCCTGGAGAAATCAAAGGGACTCCTCCAACCATTCTCTCCCGATCCGGCCTTCCATGCAGATGGTATCCAGACGCAGATAACCAAAACCCCTGCCATAGGCCACCCTTAGTGGTTTGCTACGTTTGGTGACTTAGCAAGGGGTTCCTGGGTTCATGGGGTGAGGTTTGTCTAGGTCTTGGCAGCGGATACATTGGCCCACCTACTGCGTGGCGGGCCGGATCGGGAGAGACTGGTTGAGGGAGTCCTTTGACTTCTCCAGACATACTCTCTCGGACCTTTGCTTGCACCGAAGTGGGGGGGATGGATTCATGCGTCCGTCTCTCTTTGACACACTGACCTCCAGATGCCTACCCACCCCGAATACCCTTTTCCATTTCGGAACTTCTTCTCCTTCCTTTCTCTAAAAATACCCTCTACACAGCATCTCCAAAGATTTTTTTCTGAGGGGAGGAGCTAATGTACAAAAAAAGTGGTGATTACACGATTTTGAAAAAAAAATTGGTGTATTAATCTTTTTTGAGCTTCCTTCTCATATTACTTAAATTGGTTCCATGCCAACTGAGAATAAAGTCAACTCAACATCTCCTTAAAAAGTCATTAAAAGCTATGAAATAAATAATTTTAAATTAGCCGATCACCATTACCTAACGTAACGTTTTTAATCAATTTTTTGTATATATATATATATTTTTTTTTTATCACTCTAAATGACTTATCTGAGATGGTTCTGAGTTGGTTTCATTCCGAGATCTCCGGTCACCATTTACATTATACTCATTTTGATTAAATAAAAAATCTTTCAGTTGGCGTCATTCCAAAATTAGGTTTTGTATGAAAAGGGCTGCGCAGCCTTTCCCCTTAAAAAAGAAAAAAAACATTGTTGAAACCAGAGCAGACAGGTGCTGTAGCTGGTTTATTTTTGAGTTCCTAAAGTGTTCCTCAAACCTCCCAATTATTACAGAAATCCTCGACTTTGTATTTCTTCTACTGCAGCGAACTGACTTCAGCAATCATCGCATTTACTTCCAAATCTTCCATACAGAGGGCAGCTGTTGGTTCAGGTTTTTACCACCGAAGCAACTAGAGTTAGAAGCAACGCTAATCATGTAAAGATACAAACTTCTAAAACTCAATGTTGGAAAAACTAACCGTACACTTGCATATAAACTTAATGGAACGCCACTAAAAGCAGTGACATTACAACGAGACTTAGGAGTTACCATATCACAAAATTTAACATGGGAACCGCACATCCCTGGGATTGTAAAAAGAGCAAATTCACTAATATATTTATCAGGAAAACATTCATTGACCTAACACCGGACATAATGTTAAAAATATACAAAATATATGTGCGACCTCTCCTGGAATATGTTTTCCAAATATGGAGTCCTTACTTCGCAAATGATATAAATCTGATAGAGGGAGTACAGAGACATTTCACTAAAATAGCAAGAGCTTTGAAAGATCGGCGATATGAAGATAGACTCAAGGAATTAAGATTAGCAACCTTAAAAGAAAGAAGAGATAGGGTTGACTTGATCGAGACTTTCAGAATTTTATCTGAACACTACAGCTACCCCCCTGCCTGGCATCCAAGGAATCTTCACTACTAATAAAAATGTAATTCTCCGTGGACATCTAATCCCAGAAAAAACTTCCTTGCAAATAGAGTGGTGGATACATGGAACAAACTCCCACAACATGTCATCGATGCAACTAATATAAACCAATTCAAAGTTCTATTGGATTCATATTTGGAGAGAAGAAAGGACTAACTTAGTTAAAAATTAAAATTTACTGACAAACTATCGTGAAATTAGATATGAGCGCATCAGCAGAAAGCTGCCTGCTCATTATATAATAATAATAATAATAAAATATTAGAAATCTCTTTTTATGTTTTTATGAAACCTATTCCTATAAGGATTACTTTTACTGCAGTAATCTGGGTCTAACATCCATCTTGTATATTTCCAGTCCCTCCGTACAGAGGGCAGCTGGGTACGGGAAGCAGACAGGCCAGCGGTTCAGACAACAACAGAGAGTCCTCGCTGGACGACTCCGGAGTGGTGGACGATCACGAGGAGCCGGACCAGACCTTCGAGGATCCTGGTCAGCATGCACATAGTCTGGTGCAGGTACTTACTACCACTTAATCTTTAATAATTTCCTCATTGCTGAGGATCGTGACAACCGCTCCAATTTCCGTGGAGTTAATTTTGCTGCTAAGAGTGCTGGGGTCTATGATTGATCACTCAAACGCAACGGTTTATGTTCATATCTGCTTTCATGGAAATAAACTTATGGAAAAGTAGAAATGTAATCTCCACAAACATATTTTGTTTCAGCGTTCAAATCATAGATAACAGAATAAAAAAGAAATGGTCTCGCAATAATAGTATAAATCCCGTACACAAAAGTATCGTCAACATCGTTTACCCATGCTATTTATTGCAATCCACATCCAATTTTTCCATGAAAGCAGATTATAAGATGAATAATAGTGTTCCAATACATAACGCAATTTGTAGTCAGCAAGGAAAATAGATTGGTTACTAAAATTACAAAAATTATTTCGGTTATCGTTTAGAGCGAGTTATTATAAGATCAAGATACCCTAAATCTGGTTTTGTAATAAACTTACTTCTAAAATATTATTAATAGAGTATAATATAAGACTGAAAAAAAATAAATCTATCTATCTTCTATCTATCTATCTATCTATCTATCTTCTTCTTCTATCTTCTTCTTCTATCTTCTTCTTCTATCTTCTTCTTCTATATATATATAATATAAATATATAAATAAAAATGAATCGCCGAAATGTATGTACGCGCATAACTTCCGAACGACTGCACCAAATTGGATAATTATTTTTTTGTTGTGTTTGTTATGGTCAGGACAAGGTTTGTATAAAACTACTGGTGAGCTCTGGCATTAAGAAACTTGTATAAAAATTGCGATAATTAGGTGGCACGCGAGCTGTTTGAAAACCCAATGTACCGGGACTTAATGAATGGAATACGTGTGGGTGGAACTCGGGAGGAGGGTTCGCGGGACGGGGGAAACGGGCGAGGGGAGTGGGGAGAGGGAAGGCGGTGTGGGAACGCGAGAAGGGGACGCGGGAGAGGAAGGGGAGGCGGAAGGGGAACGGGACGAGTGGGAAAGGACACGCAGGGACAAACAATTTATTTTTAAATGGCATAGCAACGCATGCCGGGAACCATCTAGTATTAAAATATATATCTCGTTAAAACCAATTCCGCCTTTAACTTAGTCAATTTATTTTTGTTATTTGTTTTTGGGGTGTTATGCCGTGTTGCGCTACCTCTTCCTTTAGCCAACGTTTCGGACACTGTAACGCTGTCCGAAACGTTGGCTAAAGGAAAAGGTAGCGCAACAAGGCATAACACCCCAAAAACAAATAACAAAAATACTTTCGGCCGTGAAAATCTAAAATCATATCTTCGTCAATTTATCTATTTTTACTGTAAATAATACAAAATTAATTTAAAGTTTTTAAAAACAAAATAATAATATTGAATTAGATGTACACTGTATATTATATACAGGGTTTATAAGCGCGTACCCGAAAGATTTTAACCTTTTTTATTTTTTCAAAAAAAAAAAAAATATATATAATTTCCTATCATGCGTCGCCAATCGTATAACGTATCACGTGAGATGTATTCCATTCCAGCGTAACATGCACCAGCAACAAGACAGAGTGCGTACAACGTAATTCGTTGCTACCTGTGATAGAATTTAAATATACATATATATATATCAGATAGCAAAAATAACGTCTATTTATCTCAAATATGCTCAGAAATTTCTGGATGAAATCTTTTGGGCATCCTGTATAGATAAGTCACTACAAATTGTGTTGAACCCATCGAATTGTTTTTACACAATTCTACAAATAGAAGAGCATGTATGAGACGATGTATTAATGTGAACGAGGCAAGGAGTGTGTGCCAAGATCGAGTTGTTTGGCGGTCCGTCCTCTCTGCCTACCCCTGCGGAGAAACGGCCTGATGGTTAGTTAGTTACATCTGCAGTTCACCAAAATACATTGCTGGAAAGCAAACGATTATTTACGGAAACATTTAGAAAGACATTTTTGGAAATACAAGTTTCCGAAAAAGCCCGCTGGATAATCCCCTCACATTCCGCGCATTCCTCGCATGCTACAGCGACCTTTATGTAATTCTGATGTGTGTGCTATATTATTGTAAAGTTTCATTAAAATCCATTCAGTAGTTTTGGCCTGAAAGAGTAACAAACACACCTCCATACAAATTTATAATATTAGTAAGATTTATTTGTGAAATTTTCGATAATCGATAATAACAAGGTATCCACGTGTGTTCACAGTTACAGAGAGCAGAGGCCACGCCGGTCACGGTGGCGTTATCGCCACGCTCAGTTCGGATCATCAAGTGTAACGGTGTGGCCCAGGCGCGCCGCGTGCGCCACGCACACTCCACCTACACGCTGCACCCTGACTACCTGTCGCAGATAGTCGTGCTGGGTGAGCAATCCATCCGTAGAACATAGACCCTATTCCCTAGACCTTCATCGAGTTTCAAATCACAACGGTTCTAGATAAGTTTGCACTTCAAAAAAACACAATGGCCTGATGATATGCCTTTTGATGACAAAATAACGTTTGAATTTCTGCGAAACACCCAAACCTTAGTATCTCGCGGTTGTTGCTCATTACAAAGAACAGTTTGCCCAGCGTCCCTTGACCCGGACACAAAACCCCTCGGACAGTCTCACCAAAAGCTTACAACAGGCATTATGATTTTTTTTTGGTTCAACGGCAGAGCATTCAGAGACAATGCAGCAAGTTTTGGTTGAATATAAAAATATATATGTTTATTTATTTACGGAACACCAAAACTGTAGATTTAAATATTAAAATAGTTTTTTAGAACAATCTTCACAACTTAACTCAATGACACACTCTAACCACAACTGCACAAAATGCGTACAGATGAATTTTTTTACAAACATTTCCAAAAAACAATGGTTAATACATTATTTAAATATTTAAAAAATTAACAAATTGAATTTTTCTGTGTAATAATGTTATTAATTTTTTTCATATCTTGTTAACATTTTATAATATATTTCTTTCGCTTTTATCATTTAAAATGTTGAAATACATTGCTTTTTATCAGAAATTACTTCACCTCCATTTTTCTGTAAAAGTTTTAATTATTCATTTATCTATTAGACATTTTGAAATGGTAGGATCATATTATGTGAATTTTGACCGAGACGCTAATTGAGAATCAACGAACCAATGAACCACAACTAAAATATGTATTTATTATTACTTTGAGGTTACAATATTATTTTTGAAAATGTCTTTCTCATTAACAGGGGCGGATTTGCCTGCAAAAAAGAGTAGTGTTACGGGACTCATTTACAGGACCACCATATTCAAAAAGAGCTTACATCATAGACATCCAAATGGATAGACAAGCAGTTACAGATGAGGGGTAAAACCAAACTATGGAGAGCGAAGAGGGGAAAGATGACTGTCATTCGTTGAACAATCAATCTGACAGTATATAGGCATCTCGCATTACAATATCACCATTTAGTTCTTAAAAGCAAAATCTGCTTTGAATGAATAGACCTTTTTATATGGGAGCGCGAATTGCTTGCCACGTTCAAAACTTATTTGCTAAGGCCAAATGCTCGCCCCAAAAAGACTCGCGCCAATACACATATCAATATTTTCTTGCCGTGTTTAGTTAAAACACTTTTACAAATGTTTCATAATTTACTTACCCCTGTAACCAGCGACGAGCACATTGGAGTACCGCCCACATTCGCTATGTGCATATTGATACGTAGATATATTGTATAGCACAGCTATATATATATATATATATATATATATATGGATGTCAGCTTCTCGCTGTTCACGGCAAGAATGATGACGTCACACATTTTAGATTCAAGCGAGGCTATATCCCCTCCCCATGGAGCGAGCCGGTTCCAAGGAGGAGCTACAGCCGGCGCCATGTGGAGGGGGAAATAATACGTTTTTATCACTTAGGGCAGGTCCAGATATATTCATATGTCCGTGGCTTACATTGTTTCTCATTATTGTTTAACCTCTTTTATTACCGAATCATCATCATCACTATTGGCTCTACAACCCCTGGTGGGTCTTGGCCTCCTCAAGAGTCTTCCTCCACTCATCTCGGTTTTGTGCCAGCTCTCTCCAGTTTGGAAGCTCTAAGATAGATATGTCTTTAAGGCCGTTGTCGCTCCATCTTAGTCTTGGCCTTCCTAGGCTCCTTTGCCCTATTGGTCTTGAGTTCAGCAGGGACTTTGGTGCTTGATGCTCGGTCATTCTCTCCACATGACCCAGCCACCGAAGTCTTCCCAATTTTATAAATTTTGCGACGTTTAGCTCCTTAAACAAAGTATAGATATCTATTACCGAATACTTACGGATAATTATTAATAATCATTTGTCTGAATATAACTAACTATTATGGGGAACTACTTGTACTTACAGTAGATTATATACTATTTTTATAAATATTTGAACACACTATGCTTACGGTAGATCATAAACTAATTTTATAAATATTTTAACGCATTACCTGGTAAGACGGTACAATTTACACAATTAGTACGTTACGAGATTACAAATAGACTCAGTTAGCGCAGGGCAAAAATTTAGCAACGGCGATCAAGAAGTTAATTTTCTCCACAAAAAGTTTTATAAATATAGCGATGCGACAATGAAAATATCAATCGAAACAAAAAGTCATCCAAAGTGGTTCTTTACGTTTAGAGACTTAGCAGAGGTGTCCAGGTTCATGGGTGAGGTTTGCCTAGGACTTGGCGGCGGATGGGTCTGCCCACCTACTGCATGGCGGGCCGAATCGGGAGAGACTTGATGAGAGAGACCTAAACTAGACCTCTCCAGCTGTAATCTCTCGACCCATCGCCTTGCACCGTAGTGGGAGGGATGGATAGCTACGTCCGTATCTCCTTGATACACTTATCCCCAGATTCCTACCAACCCCGCATGCCTTTTTCCTTCCTGGAACTTCCTCTCCTTTTTTTCCCTAAAAATACCCTCCATACAGAATCCCCAAAAATGAAATAGGCCCTGAGGGAAATTATTTTCCTCTGGGCCTCCTGTGTGGAGCTAATGAAAAAAAAATCCCGCCGATAAGAGAATTTCTCAAACAAATTAATGTTTTTTCTTCCGCCATTTTTCGCAAGTTACCAAATTAATAAAAGTTATTATTAAGTCGGTAAAGCAAGCCCCGAATGGTTAAATTCGCCCCTGTTTCCACATGCTGGAAAATTCATTCGACTTATCAATTAATTATTTTTTACATTTTTCAATATTTGACAAAGTCTTTCCACAAAACCTCGACAGACATTCGAAACTTTAGTTTTTCTTTTTTTCATAAGTCTTCTAGAAATAAAATGCTCTTTTCTGTCTTTTCTTTTATCTTTCTAACAAAATAATTACTTTCTAAGCTGGCTTAAGCTTGGCGTGCATTAACCTAATCTTAATCTTTAAAGATAGACAAAATATTAGATAATAGATACTTTAGAAAAAATGTTTATCTTACTTTCAGAAAATAAATAAACAAATAAATTAATAGATTATAATAATCATAAAAAATAGGAGATTTTCTAGAAATAAAAAAAAAAAACAAAAAAATATTGATAATAGTTTTGGGTGTAAATTCAATATGTAATACATTAATATCTGTAGTGTGGAAATGTGTACTTTGTTAATACTACAGTTTAAGGCTGCCTTTACACTCATAAGTATTTTCCTGTAAGTCGCTCACGTAAGCGATTTATGGCCAAATTACCAATGCAAACGATGCCGTGAGTCACTTAACCCAATTTATAGCAAGTTACAGAAGTTGTTCTTTCGCGAGTTTTTTGACTGGTCTAATCGCTCCTGCGCCAACTTCCAGCCTTCTCACAGCTTATCAAATCAGTTTGATAAGTTGAGAGACTTACCGTAAGAAATGATACCAAAATGCGCTAATATGGGAAGTCACAAATTAAAAGAAAATTGTTCAGTGGGATGTTTTTTTATAAACTCGTATTTATTTATACTTATTTATAAAATCTGATTAGGTTAAGTGGATAATTACCCACCTAATTATATCCCGAAACCAATATGAAAATAACACTAGATAAAAATCAAATTAGCAATCGGTACCAACGAAATCCAATTTAGACGGAAAGAAACTTTTCTGATTCCAAAAACCGAAGAGATATTATTTATTTTTTTGGTGGAAAAAAGTTTTCTGAATCCTTCTATTTATTTATCGGTCCAATTCTTTCTAATCTCATTGTTTCTGTTTATAAAATTACTTATTTGAATTCGAAGTCGGTTGCTGACAGGTAGCAGTCATTCGGAAAATCCATTAATTCTGCCTATGAAAAGAACTCCATTAATTCTGCCTTTAACCGCAAAAAAGCGCCTCAAGAATTGTTCAATTCAAGCCAAATTCTAATTCATCACTTTATTTGGTCCTTTTCATTTTATTGACAAAATCACATAAATTTGACAGCAGCATATCGTTGTTAACAGGAAGTCGTCTTACCACAAATAAATTTACAGATGTAAACGGTCACTATCGTCGCTTGCACAAGTTGAACTTCCTCCGTGAGCATTAATTACCACAAGTTGGATGCATGCGTAAACACTCCTGTGAGTAACTTGTCAAAAACTTACGTTAAGTGGTAAATTTTACTTACGAGTGTAAATCTGGCCTAAGCAATATCTTAGGCTGAAGAGATGCCGATGATATTCAAAAACGAGAACTTTGATTATAGAAAATATACAGTAGTCACTAGTCAGTTTGTCAAGTGTCAATCAAATTGTAATTTTGAAAACGTTGGATCGGTAATATTATATTCAAGGACTTGAGAACAAAACTAAACATTTCCTCATGTCACCCATGTTCATGAATCTCTCCTTAGACGAGTGTGCATTCACCGATAGCTACATTTATATCACAAAGACACAATTAGAACTTCACAAACTTTTGCATATAGAGAATGTCACGCTTTTGCTTAAGCGCATCTTTGCACTTTTCCTTCAATCCAAACAAACTAAAATTACCATCAGGCGCTGACTGGCCATACCAACGTCCGGTAGAGTTACCGCCGGAGCAAACCACCCTGCCCCTAGCGGACTTATGTACAGACAAGAGTATCAAATTACTCCCGGCCAGGAATAACATGCTGTTGTCTTTTTACTCAGGTGAGTCAATGTTTAACAATCTCAAGTCAAAGGATTTGAAAACTCTTTGTTTATTCGTGTATCGTTCGTAACAGGTAACTCTGTTCATCAGGCAACTCTGAGACTCTGTGCTACTTGTGAGGCTCGCTGATACTCGTGAGGCTCTGTGTTGTTACATTGGCATTGGTGTGAAAACTCTGTGTTCGTTGTAGACTATTTTTATTGCTGCACACTTACTCGCGAAACAACTGAACATGAAACACTTTATTGTTGCATTGTTGTAAAAACTGAGTTCATTTGTAGACTATTACAAACTTACAACTCTGATACTCTGTATTACTCAAGAGGCAATGAGTTATTACATTGGTGTGATCATCTGTGCTTTACTCACTTACTTACTCAAAACAACTGATATTCATTCACGGGATAAGAGGCGGGTGGATCAGGCCGCCACCAGCTATGAATCGAATCTCCGAGGGCCTCAAGCTCAACAGGGTCCTAGTTAGAAAAGGGATAAAAAAAATTGCTGGTGCTGCATTGGGTTAAATGAGCAGTATTCAAAATCAAAAACATGTAAACATATTTTCAAAAATCTAACAAATATCCAGCAATATTAAAGGAATTTATTTCTCTAATATTTATTTACGAAGGGGAATCAAAAAGGTTACATACACTAAATACATAATGCACATCAGAAATGCTTTCCATGTACATTTGGATGCTCTGCTGAAAACCAGCTACATTCCAGAGAAATTCGGAACATAGAGCTGAGCAGTGAAGTTCTGCATACCTATAAAATTTAAGCAAAGAATGGTCCTACATTTGGATCACAAAGTTCTTTTTTTGAACTGGAGGTTAGGTTTCCATAAACTTTTACTGCCAGGACCTCCGATCAGCGTGATCCACCTCTGCCGATACTCAGTGGTACTCATGAGACACTAGTATATTGTTTACAACTGTTGTGATTGTTACAAGTGTGAATCTCTGTGTTCATTGTTGATCTGTATACACATACTCAGGATATGTGTTACTAAACTTATGAAAGTCATCTTATAAGTGATGTGCATATTGTGACAATTACCCTAAATTCGAACAAATTGTCTAAGCTAACACATTTTGGCACCTACAAAACATTTCTCCTGTGAAATTCTCCCACACGAGACTACATTTTGTAAAGATTAATAGAGTTTTCAAATTGTTTGTCTCCCTCATAGTCACCAATGTCTATTGCATATGTCTTTAAGAATAAATGAATAACAAAATAAGGTTAAGTTATTATTAATCTAAACTTATTTTAACATTTTAACCAACTTGCAATGACTGTCCAATAGACACTGGTGTATTGCAGATACAATGTACTCCAACAGTTGGATTAAATGACTGTGAACTGTTGATATGTGTCGCATTGCTCCAAGCTTGTTACTTGCATGTCCGCCTTTACTTCCTTCCACATCTGTCTATCTATCTATCTATTATGACTACTTATAATAATACTGTTTATGGAATGAGCTGTTGTACTTAAAACATTTTTTTAAATATTATTAAAATAAAACCTTGTACATATTAAAATAAATAGACATATAACAGCAATATCCCCACACAATTCGAAATCTGGAGAAGATCTTGTAAAAGTACCTTTATTTCATTTAAAATTGATTGAAAATATAATAACATTCTTACAAATAGCTCCGAATTGATCTTAAGTCGGCCAAATATTTAAGAAAGTCTTTTTTTCTTGTCACTTACCTGTATAATATGTTGATAATGCATGTCAATAACGCAAGTGGACCATTTCTTTTGAACTTTGGCTAATCGATTCAATTCAGAGCGGTCAAAACACACACATTCAAAATACTAAGGTATGCACATGAAATTGATGTTTGCTTGAGCACAATATTTTCCGATCACACTATATTTGTACATTTGCCCTGGCTTTGCTGTACAATTAAGCATTGAAATTGTAAAGCTTTTTGTGGCATTATTCATAGCATATCCCCATTTGTATAGTGCAACAAGCCATATAATAATGTTGACATTTTCACTAACATGTTAAATATCAAAGAATGCTATAATTTATGTAATTTTACCCACAGTGAAAATAATCGAAATTCGACAGAGCAGACT
Organism: Limnephilus marmoratus; assembly: GCA_917880885.1. NCBI lineage: Eukaryota > Metazoa > Arthropoda > Insecta > Trichoptera > Limnephilidae > Limnephilus > Limnephilus marmoratus. The sequence goes on from OU862924.1 coordinate 9,142,945, forward strand.
TTCAAGTAACGTGAAAAAAAATGTATAAAGGAAATAACGGAAAGGGTAACTTTAAAACTGAAGTAACTTCGTAATTACATTCTCCCTTAGCCTTAAATATGGAAAGCCTTATTTTTCAGCATGTCGATGTTTCCTCAGTGTCAGTAATGTGTTTCAGTACCAATCCAGTAAGAAATAGTAGGTATCCTTCCATATATGCAGAGTGGAAGAGACTCTCAAATTCATCCTGGTAAGAAACCATTGGTCAAATCAAAACATTCCCAGAAATAATTTCAACTAACCGCACAACAATCCCCAAATTGTATTTGCAGTATTTCTACTGGCTCTTTGACCTTCACAAATCCAAAAACAAGTTTCAAAATTTGGTTCAATGGTAGCAAACTTTTAGTTTTGTGTTTTCCAACTCTTTATAAACCCGCTTCCAAGGTTGATTATGTAAGAAAATCATTTTAAAATTTGTGGTTAATGTTGTAATTCTAATCTCAATGTTTTGATGTTTTATTTTGATGGTGTATTTGAAAGTTTGTTCTGTGATTGTCAACTGTTTTAAATATTGTCCATTTTCCATAGATGTTTTAAACACACTAAAAAGTAAGTCTGCCTATATGTTATTTATAACTGTTGTGATGGTGTCGACACTCTGTTGATAAAGCAATGCCTTAATGTGAATGTCGATGTGTTTGTATTCTAGATGAGCTGCCTGACAGAAACTGTGATAAGTGCGTGTCTTGCTGTATTGACTACGAGGGGTGGCTGCAGTTTCAGAATTGCCTTTATAAAATAGTCAAGGATCCACTGTTTGAGTTGTTCATCACGACGTGCATCGTGTTGAACACTCTCTTCCTGGCGTTGGAACATCACGGGATGAGCGAGAGTATACGCCGGGCCCTAGATATAGGAAACAAAGTAAGAACAAACGCTGCAATTGTGGAAAGAAACAGCATCCATTCGATGAATATTGGTGTACACCAGTATTGTTTGTTTATGCACACTGAATGAATGCTTTTATTATTACTGTGACGATTCACGGATATGGACCATGACGGCAAAAAAAGGCCGTAAATATACATTCCTTATCGCTATAATGCTACAGCTCTTTCAAAAGATGAAGTACACAATGTACGTAGGTCTGCTTCAGCCAAAGGAAAAAAAAGTGATCATTTTCTTGCATCTACCACACACCGCACCGTGATATCTCCGTAGACCACTACAATACTACTAGCCGTCACGATAGAGTTGAAAAGTATGGAATGTAGTTACAAGGATAATATTGAAGTGTGAGTGATTTCTAAAAATTAAAAAACGTTTAATGGGCTTGAGTGTCAGATGGCTTTGCTTTCGTTTTTAAACATATAATACTTCAGCTCTTTCTTACACACTAAGTAACAAAGATCGAAAATGAGACAAATGGTGAACGAATGTCTGCAGGAAATAAACAATCATTTTCATACATCTCCCTCACACAAATAAAGAAAATGCAAGGAAAATGTGTTTTGGAGGAAACCGACACACGCATTTTGTGTCTCACCATTATTTAATGTGTAAGAAAGATTATTACAGGGATTATGGGGATAAGATTAAGGGAAGCAGCATAGCAGCATTATAGGGATAAGGAACGAATGTTTATTGTCTTTTTTGGTGCCGTCACAGAACCGTAACCTTAAATCGTCAGGGTAATTTTAAAAGCGCTCATTAGTGGGCAACTACCACACGGTCAAATACGTAATGAACAAACGCTTGCAAATTCAAATATAATACTGCTCCAGCACTTACGATAACTGTCAATTTTTTTAAGGCGGGTACAGATTGCTGTAACGTAGCACGCAATGTAACATGAGAGGAACATTTCATAAGTGTGGACGCAGCGCGCGCACGAACCGAACATGTACCTACTCGCAGCTGTTCCCGGCATGCGCGCGGTGAACATAGCTCAGTCTGCCGAGAACAAGTTCTCCATTGTTCGCGCTCGTTCTGACGTACAGACACGAACAAGCCGTCCACACAGTCGCTCCGCGCACACTGCGCGCTCTTTTGTATTCGGCGAAAAAACCGAAGCATTGTGGATTGCGGCGCGCACGAGTTGAAATGCCCTGTTCGCGCGCGGAGTGTGCGCGGTTCGTGCGCGCAAGGCGTCCACACTATGAGAATTCTGTTACATTGCATGATACATTGCGGCAATGTGGACGGCAAATTCTTTCATTGCGTGTTACGTTACGGCAATCTGTACCCGCCTCTTAGTTTTTCATTTTGCTGAAACAGAAAGTAAGTAAACTATCTATCAATAACTTGATCCATGTTTTGAATTGTTTGTTTCAGGTCTTCACATCCATTTTCACACTTGAGTGCTTCCTGAAAGTCTTAGCTCTTAGCAAAGACTTCTTCGCGTGTGGGTGGAACATCTTTGACCTTATAATAGTATCCGCTAGTCTGCTAGATCTAATTTTTGAGCTCGTTGATGGATTATCCGTCTTGCGAGGCCTTAGATTGGTGAGTAATACTAAAACTTGAAATAGATAATTTTACCGTCGAATATATCCATATATTTAAAAGTAATACTAGCGTAAAGTAAATCCATAGACTTAGTCTTTTCGTGAAAAAATAGGGTATTATCACTTATTTTTAAGTGTCGAAACAATTAAGAAAAAATTACGAAAATTAAGGTATTTTTATTTTATTTTTATGTTGACTAATAGATTTTCTACAACGATTTCAAATGTGCCATTCTCGATTTGCCGCCAAAAAGACATGTTCGTTTTTCATTGTGAATTCGGCGATGTTGACGTCATGTCGGGTGACATTGGTGACAGCTAGAGACAATGTAGCATTAATTATTATCGAAAAAATAGCTTTTGTAGCTTTAATTTTGTATTTTCATCGTTTATAGCTAAATAGGATAACGTCAAGGAATGAGAGTCGCCATGAGGGGAAAAACAATTAAATTAGCAAAATCACTTGATACATGTTTATTGTATTATTAATTGAAACTCAACATGGCACATGTTTCTACAGTAGAGAGTGTCATGTTCATTCTACGATCTGTCATTACATGATTATAGCGACAATTCTCTCCAAAGATATTCAAATACAAAAGAGATATGCTATGGTGTCCGCGCAACTGTCGGCGGACTACGACCTAATTAGAGTAGTTTGCATACAAAAAGAATTTGTTCATTTCGTTGATTTTTTTAAGGTTTGCATTAGTATTGGTTAACAATATACTTTGAATACGGAAAGAATTAGTTCATTTAGTTTAACGTTCGTTTGGTTTATTCGTTAATTATTCGTTTATTTAGTTTATTCGTTAATTGGTAAACAATATCGGTGACACCCGGAAACACAGTCCAAACCTAGTAAAATAAGTAGTCCCACCTAGTAAGGACTGCAGATAGCACTTCTACTTATATTTCAATAATTTGATTCTATCTTATTTTGGTTTCTATTTGGGTAAAGACAACCTGGTTCTTTACCTCCTGCACAGCCTTTAAGGTTTTGGCGGGGAAAACACCATCACTCAATATTTTTAAAGTAAGGCTTAGGGATACCAAGTCCTCCTAAAGCAATTATTGCTCGCATTACTGAAAGTTCACATATTGTTAAGTGAATCGCTGCTATTTCGCGTTTTAACATATTTATTGCTAAAAACACCATTTATCGCTTTAATTCGCGAAAATATTGTAAATGTATAATCAGTGTCTCTAGTGATAGCCGTCTTACCAAACATTGGCGTTTTCTATGTCATGATGACGTTTAGCCAGTTGAATTGTTTTGGTTGTACCGTTTTAAAAATCTTTTTTTTTAATGAAAACATTAAGAATGGTTTATTTCACGGAATTTTAACAATTTGTATTTGATTGTTAAATTTCAAGTTCTGTAAAGTTTCTATCCAAGTTCTGTTTTTATATCATTATTGGCCAGTTGTTTCATATAACTGAAATGATAACAGAATACAAACAGAACTTTCACAGAACTTGAAAATTATCTTTGAAATTTGATGAATTGTTCAAATTTAGTGAAACAACTGGTCCAATACACGTTTTTAATAATATTTCAGTCTTCGTAGTTTGTGAAAATACCCCATTGCATTATATTTATTTATTAAACAATTTGACTTAGATCAACGTTCAGAAAAATCCGATTGAATTCATATGAAAATTGGAATCTTCCGCTCGCCGGTGTTTGCGTTGGCCATTGAACCATCGAACCCATTTTCCACGTTGTAGATTATATAAAACACATTTTTTTCCTCACAATCACTAACTCTCCACATATTTAATCAAATGTAGGTATACATTATGCAAATTTCATTGTTCTATTTTATAAGTTTTCTTATTTAGTGAAATTCTAATAAATTTTCTTATTTTTTTCCAGTTAAGGGTGTTAAAATTAGCTCAGTCTTGGACCACCATGAAGGTCCTGTTGAGTATTATCATATCTACTATCGGTGCATTAGGAAACCTTACCTTTGTGTTAGTTATTGTCATATACATATTTGCTGTGATCGGTATGCAACTCTTTTCCAAGGATTACACTCCTGAAAAATTTGAGCCAGATCCTGTGCCAAGGTAAGTAATCATTTTTTTTTATTTATTTTGATTTACTATCATTTCCCAATTTTTTGTTTTAATTAGAATTTTATTACATTATGCTTTGAACCCTGGGAAATTTTTAATCATTCGCGAAGATGATATCAAAAACTCTGAAGGAAAATATGAAAAATTGTGCAAACCCTAACCTTGTATTTCATACAGTCTCCTAATAAAGTATCATGAAATTATGCATTGCTAAACCGTTCATCCGATTGCGATGAAACTTTGGGGATTTGATGTGCGCATGCTCGTGATGATTTTTCTATATAAACTAGTAAGCTGTGGCATCATGAAATTATGCAATGCCAAACCGTTCATCCGATTGCCATGAAACTTTGGTGAGTTATTGTGAGCACGTCCAAGAAGGTTTCAATGTATACTGGGGAGCTATGGCATTAGGAAACTTTTATAAAAAAATTGCAATAGGTGGAATGCGAGCTGTTTTAAAGCTGAATGTGCTGGGACTGAATGTATGGAATGTGCGAGGGGGGAAGGGAACCCAGGAGGGAGGTTCGCGGGACGGGGAAGCGGGAGAGGGGAGTGAGGAGAGGGAAGGCGGAGAAGGCGGAGTGGGAACGCGTGAGGGGAAGGAAATGCGGGAGAGGAAGAAAAGGCGGAAGGGGAACGGGACAAATCGAAAGGACACGCAGGGAGAAATAATATCTTTATTAAGTGGCACATTAACGCATGCCGGGAACTCGCTAGTAATAATACATAAAAGTAATGAAAAATATAGATAAGTTGTAAATGATACATAGAAATGGATAAGCAAAACATAATATTCCACAATAAGAAAAAGTTAGGTGGTGGTACCACAATTTTTTTTTTAATTTTGTTTTTAATAATTGCACGTGTGCATTTAAAATAAATTAATATCGGAAACGGTAGCATGTATTTTTGACTGAAATTTATTATATTTCGGAATGGTGCAGCTTAATTAAAAATATCTTCTTTATTTCTTCTAACAAAGCAAACTTATTTTGTGGCACCATTTTAATTCAAATTAATAAAAACTATATATTTTATTATTTTTTATCTTCTTTATGTTTGAACCAACTTGCAAAGTTTCATGGTATAAGGAGAGAGTATTTAATTTTCTGACTTTGAATGAAAATGAATGTTTCTTAATTTTCAGGTGGAATTTTAATGATTTCTTCCACTCGTTCATGATGATATTCCGCATCCTGTGCGGGGAGTGGATCGAGCCCCTGTGGGACTGCATGCGAGCCGAGGAAGTGGCCGGTCCGGAGACCTGCTTCTTCATCTTCCTACCCGCGCTGGTCATGGGTAACTTCATGGTGCTCAACCTCTTCCTTGCCCTCTTGCTCAACAGTTTCAATAGTGAAGAGCTCAAGAATAGGAAAGAGGTACGATCAATCTAATTGTAATTGTGTCATTCAATTTTTAGGTTTGAGGTCCATAATGAATTAATGCAGTGCTGGTACCTACCCTGATGTATGGCAGTGAAACATGGAACTAGAAAAGGAATGATGAAAAAATATGGTAAAACCACGTATGAAGAATGCAAGGCAGATGTGAGCGTAGTGAGTAGGAGGAATGCAGGAACGCTTAGAGTTTGGGACATGTAAAGCGAATAAACAAAGAAAGGAGTGTAAGGAGAATGATAAGTTAAGGACACCTGTGGAAGACATGGCACAATCAAGTTAACCAAATACTTGAGTCAGGCTATGTCAAGAGTCAGAATAACAAAATGGTACGCAGGGTGTTAAACATCATACTTGGTATTAGGGAATGCAATCCTGATCTCGCGGGATCTCGATCTCGCGAGATCTCGTGACATTTTTCGGGATCAATCCCGAAGCATAATATGACGAGATCCCGTTCGAGATCGACAGGATTGGGCGGCAGTAGTCAGCGACGCTACACACTTTCACTTGGGGCGCGAGTGGTGTGCTGGCTGACTGACGGTCGGGCGGGAGTGTCGATCGAAGAAAGAAAACTATCCCGACTTTAGGAATGGGGAATTCTCATTCTCAGAGACTCTGATAGTATCTAAAAGTCCTTTTTCACGTGTATCTACGAGTTTAGATAAATTAGAGTCAGTCATAAAAAAAGAAATGGATTTATCTGAGTGTGGAGGAACAAGGGGGAGATTTTTGCAGTTTGCATATAATTGCTTATTCACGCTGCTGCCAACCAGTGTTGAGTCGGAGAGGGCATGGGGAGCAGCTGGGTACATTGCAACGGATATTAGATACCATTTAGCAGACAGCACCCATGATACACTTTGTTATTTAAAAAGTTACTTTCAAAATCACCATAATTACTTTCTAATCTCCTTAGCCATATTTTTTCTTTTGATTATTTTAATTTAAAAAAAACTGTTAATTATTTAGTAACTAATATTAAAGAATAAAAGTTTTTGTTTTCTTTCAAATAATATTTTCTTTTAATTAACGAGATCCCGAAAATTCCGAGATCTCGCGAGATTGTAATTTCTAATCTCGCGAGATCTCGAATTTGCGATCTCGTGTCGAGAGTGCATTCCCTACTTGATATACTTAAACCAAAGATATTGGAATATAAGACTGAAACCAATGACTCCTAACATTATTTGGAGTAAAAAATGTAAATGAAATTTTGGTGTCCGGTGACATTTTTTTTTTTTTTTTTTTTTTTTTTTTTTCAGTTGAAAACATGAAAAATCACTAGGTATTGGACAGTTAGGGGTGGGTGGGTGTTGAGCGGTTACTCGGCTGAGTGACCAGTGACTACATGTGGAATTTTTTTTTTATTGATTTTGATGGAAAAATATTTGGAAAAATAAGACATCAAAAATGTCACCGGAAAGATAAAATTTCATTTACATCTGTTATTTCAAAAAATGTCAGGAATCACTGGAAGTGGCTCACCATGTTCCTTAACACCCTGAATATGAAACAATGTATGAATGTTAATGAGGCAATGAGTTTGTGCCAAGACCGAGTGCATCCTTTCTGCCTACTTCTGCAAAGAAACGTCGTGATGGGTTGTTAGTTAGTTAAGCTCAATCCATTCAATCTTAATACATTCAGATAATTTTTATAATTCCGAAAATCAGATTACAAACAATTTTTTTTACAAATTCTTCTGGAATTTTATAAAATGGAAACCTTTTAAAATTTATCAAACATATATCTAGTTCAAACAACAAAATTCTATATTTTCTTCAAAGCAGATTACATTGACTGTGAATCAAAGGTCTGTAATAAAAATATATGATTTTTCAATGTGACACAACTACAGGAATAACTTGGTGAATAGTGGACATTGAGAAGGAATATGGCTTACCTCGATCCTCACACAGAACGCAATTGTGACATTCGATATTACGGCTTAGGGATCACTGGATTGATCACTGCGTAAGCCTCCGTAAGAATCGGTGTTATGGCACTGAGGGATCACCGGATTGACCACTATATAAAAGCCTTCATAAGAATCGGTGATATGTCAATGAGGGTTCTCCAGATTGACCACTGCATAAGCATCCGTGAGAAGCGGTGCGAGTTGCGTCAACAGCATCATTCTAAAATTTAATAAAAAAACAATTAAAAACATTCCTTTTGGTTTAGGGTGGCTGCGCCGATTCGAGCCCTTGAATATTAAATGAAACATTTTTTGCCCGTCCACGTTTTCGAAAAGTTCAGTCTTCTTTTTCACAGTACCTATCAATACAAGCAAACTCATCAATGTTTTCTTTTGCTAAGTGGGCTACACGAAATGCATCTATGCCATCAATGAATATGCAACTCTTTATATAATTAATATTCTGTTACTAGTAACGCCGAAATCAAAGCTTTATAGATTAAAATATCAAAAATCGGTTTCCGAAAATTTTAAATATTGAATACGGGCATGACCCAATGTCGGTGGTAAAGTGATCTTAAATAATTAGGTCTATACATTTTAACTAAGGTAGATTATAATTTATTTATTTATATTGCCATTTTTGTTTTGAAAAGTTTTATTTTTCGATGTACATTTGTTACTTTTAATTTTAAATATTTTTGCTACCGGTTTCGACACGTCCGTATAATTAACGAGCAAACTTAAAACTAACTTAAAAATTCTATACAACTACACAATTAATTAGGCGGGGGTAGTGGGAGGGGGGAATTTGGTGGAGGGGGAGGACGGTGGGAGGAGTCAAAATTACATGGAAACATCGTAAGCAGAGGTGATTTACATGGTGCTATTATTTTATTAACTAAATTAATTTTATATTTAATTTTTTTGTTGATTTCTCAAGTTTCTAACGCGCACAAATTAAAATATGAATTTACGTTGCAATATTTAAACTTAGTTTTTTCTTTTTTGAAGCTATGACCTGTCTCTATGAGATGGTTAGCAAACTCTGAGTAGTTATTATTACGTAAACAAAGTTCATGTTCCCTAATTCTGGTTTTAAAATTTCTAGTAGTCATTCCTACATATTGCGCATCACAATCGTTGCATTCTAAAGTGTATATCCCGTTTTTTTTCAAATTTATTAGAAATATCCTCGTTATTAATCAATTTATTTTTTTTATTTGTCTAATTAATTGTGTACTTGTATAGAATTTTTAAGTTAGTTTTAAGTTTGCTCGTTAATGATACGGACGTGTCGAAACCGGTAGCAAAAATATTTAAAATTAAAAGTAACAAATGTACATCGAAAAATAAAACTTTTCAAAACAAAAATGTCTAGAAATTGTTACATAGTCAGTGCCCAAGAAATACAAAAAATTATTTATTATGAATTAACGCCGATTAACTGCTTTTACAAAGGAATTACAATGTTTTGAAGTGGGTACAGAATATACATAGTTAAGAAAAAAAATAATCATACGACAAAAAAATTAAAAACTACATATTGAAGTGATAACATAAAGTACAAATAGTAAGCTTTTATAAATAAAAATATGAAGAAAAAGAAAACCTCATATAAATGTATACAAAATATTTTGAACTAAAAAAATTACTACGTAAAGTTCGTAATGAAAATAAATTCACAATTTCCAGAAGTAAACATTGATGAAGAATGTAAACATTTATTCGTATATTTGATTAAAATCCAACTGAGGGCACTGACAAACAGCTTTAATTAAATAATGTTTGTATGATGATAATCTTTCAATATTTATCACATCATCAACAACATATTTATTACCAAGTATATGCAGGCGAGTTATTACGGAATATAATTCAGCATTAGATCCCATATTGTTACAATGGTAAGGTAATTTGTGACGAACTGATCAACTCGGTACATGAAAAGATATTAACGAAAGAAGTTTAGAGGAGTTAAACAAGTGAAATGAAGACAAAATATATTATTTAATTAAATGAAGACAATATTAGCGAAACTCAATAGAAATCTGGAGGCAGAAAAATCAGAAAAGATATTGGCTCCGCTGGGACTCGAACCCAGAACCCTTTTCTTACATGGAAACAGCTTCGCTACGGAACCCATATTAATTCGGTCACTTTTAACTGTATCATACTTCGAATTAAAAAACTTGTTAGTTTTTTTTTTTTTTTTTTTTTAGTTTTTCTTTTTGACTATTACAGCTTAGACTGTAGGCGATCCTACATTTCCGCCACCTAACAAAGCATGTAGGGACATTGAAGGTCTAGATTCGTTTTAATAAATGTAGAGTCGTTCAAAAAAAAAATTAGATTCTTGCGAGAGCTCCGAAGGGGCGACCATAAGTCGCCTATACCGGGGCGGGACAGTGGTGGGTACTTCAATGTATCATACTTCGACTAAGAACTACCAACATTATCTTCATTTACTTAACGCACATATTATTGGCTGCTATCTTTATATATGATTACAAGATTCAACTCGAACTAAATGCAATCTTGATAGTGTCTGGGTAATTTTTTTTATCCATTTTATTTGTAATATTAAATATTATAATTTCAGATTTTATTCATAAAGTTTAAAAAAAAATTAATAATAAATATTCATCCTAGACTTGCAGAAAACGTCAATAGATGTCGCGTATTACTAATAAAATGGATAAAAAAATTTATCCAGACACTATCTAGATTGCATTTAGTTCGAGTTGAATCTTGTAATCATATATAAAGATAGCAGCCAATAATATGTGCGTTAAGTAAATGAAGATAATGTTGGTAGTTCTTAGTCGAAGTATGATACAGTTAAAAGTGACCGAATTAATATGTGTTCCGTAGCTTAATCGGTAGAGCTGTTTCCATGTAAGAAAAGGGTTCTGGGTTCGAGTCCCAGCGGAGCCAATATCTTTTCTGATTTTCTGTCTCCAGATTTCGATTGAGTTTCGCTAATATTGTCTTCATTTAATTAAATATTATAATTTGAGATTTTACTCATAAAGTTTAAAAAAAAAATTAATAACAAAATATATTTTAAATATTTAACAACTTTGTTTGCAACTTAAATAATGTATGTATTGACATTAGAGATATTTTTTGAACACGTATTTGCCTTTGAAATAATTCAGTTTTTTTAATAGTCTTTCTATAAGCCCAGAAAAAAAAATTATCAAGCCTACAAAAACCGATTTGAAGTTCAAAATCTTTTACTTACAAACCCTTTTTTCGGTTATGATTTTATTGTATAACTAGCAGACCCGGAAACACGTTGCTGTAGCAAAATCTTTATAACTAACACCATCTGTTAAATCAAATCCACACCAATTTATTTCAACCAATTTACGCAAAACCTTAAAATTGAAATTATCTACCAAAAACCTTCCTCTTGAATCACTTCCTATTGGTGAAAACCGCATGAAAATCTGTTGCGTAGTTTTAGATCTAAGCGCACACACAGCAGGAGCGACTTCATTTTATACTTAGTAAAGATGTGGAAAATTTAATCCTTAGAAAATCAATATAGATGGCTGGTGAACGGGAATTAATACATTATCACCATCTACATAAAGAGTGTTACTGTTAGCGACCTGATCCAGAATTTTACACGATGTAGTGCATTGCCTTAAAAATCGAATCCTATCGAGTATTTTAACGATTTTTTTCTAGATATTCCAAGAAGTTGGTGAAGATTCCAAATTAGCGAAGAGTTTCGAAAGAATAAGATCTATAATGAGAAAGAAGAGAAACGCCTTCAGCAGTAAACCTAAAGTGGAAGAAAAGGCTTCAAGACTAGAACAACTCGTCAACGAAGTCATGATACAGAAAAAACTCAACAGCGAAAAGAGATTCTCAACAATAAGCGAGCACCGATATTCTGGTTCTCTTCAAGAAACCATTGTAGGCTTCCCCCATGATAATATATACAACCATAGCTACCAAGAAGCACTTAACAGGTACCATATCAAATTACGTAATATTTACAAATTTACTTCTGAAATCAAAATATTTTTTAATATGTTTCGGTACCTACTCAAATAAATGTAACAAAAACACTTGTCAAATTAATGCACTCCGTTTGAGTAGGTACCTACCAAGTTGTGACTTATAGTTTTAAAAAATGTTTCAATATTTAAAGTAAGAGAAAACAGAAAGTAATAATTGTGAAATATTGTATGACCCATTAATAATAGATATTACAAAGACCAAATCCCATCACAAAAAAATGCACTAGATAATTCATGAAGGCACTACAAAGTATTTTAGCGGCAATTAGAAATTATTAAGTAATTTTCAAAACATGCTCATAGAAAACATAGATGTGAACACTTGATATATCCATTCATTGACACGATGGAATTATCTGTAGACCTCATGTCACCTCAAATCATTCCTCAAATGATTGATCTAAATTGAAATGATTGTATCGTTAACTCAAATTGAGAAAGTCTGCAATAATAAGAAGGCCTCGAATACATGCCGTCTATCTACATTGGAAAATCTCTAAAAAGCAACGTTTTTTTTCTGTTTCAATTAATTTATGTTATTGTACAGATGTACAAACTTATCTGAAGTCCTGTCCCTATGAGATCCGGTGTTACCACTCTTTTTCTATTACGTGATGTTTATAACAGAGGATAAGGTTACGATGTAACTATTATTGGTATGCCTATTCTGTGGTTGAAAATGTTTGTTCCTATTGTTATCACTTGCACAGATAAGTTTTTAAATCTGTACAAGTGTCTTTGTATCACCCCACTATTGACGAGAGATTTTCTAAAGTAGGTATCTATTAATTTCCAATGATTTCTTCAATTTGTTTAAATACTTTGCATGAAAATTTTCCTTTATTTCAAACGTTTGAGATAATTCACCTTTCATTTCATTTCATATTTGTAGGCCTGTATCAGGTTCTGATTTTTGCTATTCTGCCGGTGGTCTCTTCCATCAAAGTGCCGCCTATAATCACGGGAGTCAAGAAACATTGAGAGACATCAAGGAGATTGGAGGGGAGTGCAAGAGGTACTCTGCAACCATAAGGGAAGATTCAAAAGAGGCCTTAGATGAAATGTCACCGGAGAAAGAAAAAAAGGAAACTGCCAGCAAACAAATGCTGCAGATGCAGTACTCGTCCGGCTTTGGGACCCAGCAGAAAGACAGTAAAGGTAATTCATGTAAGCATTCACCTGTACTTCAACATTGCTTTTCATTAATGAATTTTTATTAGTGTCAACCCAATATTTTACACTTTACGAATGAATCAAGGCTGAACACACTGGGATTTTAAGTTTGAATCTCCAGCCCTGAGTGTGTAATTGAATATGTCTGAACACTACCGCCCACGCAGATCATATTGACCTTTGCAACTAGTTATTTCCTTACAATTTCATCAGTTAATAAAATAATACAAATACTTACTATTTCATTATTCTAGACGAAAGGACGGAAAGCATCGAAATGGCTGTTTTGGAGAAGGGTTCGTCAAAAGACACCGACACTGAAGAAGCAATTCCACCCATCATAAGCAACGAAGACATATTATCAGGAAAACTCAAATCGGTTACCATTAAAGATTCCATCTACAATGAAGAAGCTTACAGAGAAAGCAAAGAAGGCAAAGAAGAGAAATCCAGCAGTGGGAAGAGACCTTGGCACGCCCTGGTCTCTTACGTGGATGAGCTGACAGTTGGTGGCAGGAGGAACTCAAAGGGACAATTCGTGGATAGGTTTCCAAAATTTCCCGGGTTTGGGAGAAATGTAACAGCAAAGACGCCACAAGACTGCTTTCCACAGCACTGTTATCAAAGGTTTGTTTAGTTAAAATACAGTAAAACTCCCTTTCGGCCCTTTTACTGGTATTGTCGTTGCGACCTCTCCTTCTTACATGGTTTGTTAAAGAGAAACAGGGAGAAGTCACAATGGATTGTTTGAGATTTTGCAAAAAATATGTGTAATCCAAAGATCCAAATTGAACCCAAAGAGATCATGATACATAGGTTCCAAATACAATCATTTTTCAAGCTCAGTTTTCCAGGAACAAAAAATCCAAAAACACGAAACCAATACAAAAATATGTATAACCGATATTTCCTAGGGTTAACATTTCTATAAATATTTCTAGTTAACCTACAAAAAAAATCCTAAGCTACTAATGGCCTTTTGATTCATCTTCAATGGTTATCAGATGTGGTTTCCAGTTTTGAGGCACCTTAGAGGTTAACGGAGCAATGATAATATTCACCAATACAATAAAAATGATTGCAAAAGGTCCAGGAATTCTAATAAATTAAATTGTCCACAGGTGCTCATGTTGGAACAACCTGGTGCAAACACCTTTAGGCCAGAAGTGGACCATGGCCCGCACTGTGGTCCTGCAATATGTGGACACCCCGGCCTTCGAGTGGTTCATCTTAGTGCTTATCTTCGCCTCCAGCATCACCCTCTGCTTTGAAGACATCCACTTGGAGAGCAATAAGCCCTTGAAGAAGATTTTGTACTGGACCAATTTGGGGTTTTGCCTGATCTTCACAATAGAGATGTTCCTCAAATGGCTGGCGTTGGGATTCACCAGATATTTTTCTAGCTTCTGGACTATATTAGATTTTATTATTGTTTTTGTAAGTGATTTTTAAAAATTATTTCTTAAGGGGTTTTGGGTAAATGTTTTCAAAATTTTCGAAAAACAAATAACATATATTTCCAATGATGAAAAATTTTCAATGAGCGTTTACGTTAAAAAAAAACAATTTAGAGGCAAACAGTGTAACTATCATAGAACCATTTTAAAATAATGTACAGGTTGTGAGAGCATGTACCCGAAGGATTTTAACTATCATTCTATTCTATAACTCTTTGTAGTAAAAAAATGTGGAATTTCATTTTGGTGTCTGCTGTCACAGACGTCGCGTCACGGTGAGATCACATGGTATGTGATCTCTCTCCTCTATACCGGGCTGCCGGAACAAGAAAGAGTGCGAATAACTTGACCCACTAGGCTCTATACAATTACTTAGTTGCGACATGTGATGTTGATGCTTCGCAGTCATGCGTCATATCAATTTCATCCGAATTCCAAATCACGACGAGGCTATAGAAGTTTCACTTTAAAAAAATATCTTCTAACAGCAAAATGACATCTACATTTTTTACACCAAATGTGCTCAGGAATCACTGGTTAAAATTCTTCGGGTACGTGCTGTTATACCCTGTTTATCACATCATTGTGTATTTTTGTGTTCGTTATAAATTATAAATTACTCCTAGTAATAATCAAATGTGTTTTAACAATCAATACTGTTTTAAAACATCACAATTTTTTTCCAGGTGTCTGTGTTTAGTTTATTAATAGAAGAGAATGAGAATCTAAAAGTGCTGCGATCCTTGCGGACCCTGAGAGCCCTGAGGCCGCTGCGTGCTATATCCCGATGGCAGGGCATGCGGATAGTCGTCAATGCTCTGATGTACGCCATCCCCAGTATCTTCAACGTGCTGCTGGTGTGCCTGGTGTTCTGGCTCATTTTCTCCATCATGGGGGTGCAGTTCTTTGGGGGAAAGTTTTTCAAGTGTGTAGATGTGGAAGGGGAACTGCTGCCGGTTAACGTAAGTATAATGCTAACCCTCAAAATTTAAGCATGATCAATATTTTGTTACCTCCTTCACGATTGAAGGGCTCCACTATATACAGGTAGGTAACAAGAAAATGTGGAGGAAAAAAAATAGAGCGTGAAATTCACAGGCGGTTTAAGTGAAACCTTCAGAAAACTGTAGACAAAGTGGGGAGGCTACGAAGCATCGCACAAAGAGGAGACCGATTATGCTATCTCATTCTCTCGCAGGTTAAATCCTTTCAAATCTTGCAGGCTAAATAGATGTATGTGTTTTCTCTTTTTAGTGTCGCTATTTTTCGTTTCATCGAGTTTCAAATCACAATGGTGCTATTAAAGAAGTTTTCACTTCAAAAATTCTATTGCAAATATTTGTAGTGTTGAAAGTTGGCTTAGGGGCCATCCATAAATTACGTCACACCTTAAGGGCCCGCAACCCGGATTTGTACCGATTTATTACATATTTCCCTTAAACACGGTAAGTTTTAAAGCTCTTAAAAAATATATGTTATTCTTGAAGATAATATCTAGACTTTGCCCGCGCCGAAACGTAAATTATATAAAATTCCCTCGATAGAAAAAAATCGCAAAGTATGCTCTAAAAATTATATGATATGTATGAAAAAATTCACAGTGTTTCTTTAAATGCTGTTTAAGATAATGCTCGCGAGATTTTTGCTCTATTTTAAAAGAGTCGTGTTTTATTAATAGCAATTTTCGCATCAATTTTGTCGCTGTAAATGTTAGCGCTCTCCTCTAACATTCGTAATTTCGTATCCCTCCATCTTCTTCTTTTCGGGCCCGGTTGGGGGGAGAAATCCTTTTTTTTATTGCAACCTCATTTTACGCTGATTTTTATATTACTTGTGACGAGTATTCTTCCAACAAATTAAAAATATAGTGCGCCCCACGGTTGAATTTGGCAGCCACCTCTGGTCTGGAGTTCCAAAAAACCTGAAAAATACCCTCGACTCTGTGCAGAAACGGGCGGTCCGTTTGATAGATTCTCACATCTTAACAGACGGATTGCAATCTTTAGAGCACAGGCGTCGGGTGGGAATGCTATCCTTGTTCTACCGGTATTACAATGGAAGATGCTCCGAGGAACTAGCATCATTGATCCCTTCGGCACCGGTGCATAGTCGGGAAACACGCCAAACGCGTGCCCAACATTTGTACACAGTTGACATTTGTCACATGAGAACGGGTCGTTTCTTCGACTCATTCTTGTGTTCAATAGCTCGGCTGTGGAATGATTTGCCGGCCTCTGTGTTTCCTCCTTCCTACAACATGGGTCTCTTCAAGACCAATGTTCATTCCTTCCTCTCCTCAAAAAGACCCTCCACACAGCATCCCAGATGACATAGGCCCTGAGGGAAATTATTTTCCTCAGGGCCTCCTGTGTGGAGTTAATGTAAAAAAAAAAAAAAAAAAAACTACACTCAGAACATAAAAATGGTTTTCCTTTGATTCTGGCAGTACATAAATAGACTGCAACTAGAATTTTATAACTGCACTTTGAATAATAGAATACCTTTTTTTGAAATGTGTCAACAGATGTATCCACAACTGGAATTTTACATGCTAGTTTAAATTAAATCTGTACGCGGTGAATTAAAACTACACTCAGAACGAAAAATGGATTTTATTTGATTCTGGCAGCACATACATGGTCTGCAACTTGAATTTTATGACTGCACTTCGAATAAGAGAATGTTTGCCTTCGAAATATTAAAACAGAAATTTCACATCATGAACTGGATTAAATTAAATCTGTGTGCGGCGAATTAAAATTATTCTCACATGATAGTTCTTTATTCTGGCAGTTCGTAAATAGTCTGCAACTAGAATTTTATAACAGCACTTCGAATAAGAGAAAGTTTTCCTTCGAAATGTGTCAGCAGATGAATCCACAACTCGAATTTTACATTGTGAACACAAAACTGATTTAAATTAAATCGGCAGCAAATGCATAGTCTGCCACAAAAATTTTATAACTGCACTTCGAATAACATAATGTTTTCCTTCGAAATGTGTCTGATTAAAACTGTGAATAGATCTATTCACGTCGGCAAATTTTTCTCGAGATCGGCTCAAAAAGCACCACTGCATTTGACTATAACATTACTAAATAAGTAATCAATCTCTTTCCTTTCAGATTGTGAATGATAAATGGGAATGCATCTACCGCAACTATTCGTGGGTCAATTCCAAGATCTCCTTCGACCATGTCGGTATAGCCTATCTGGCCCTCTTCCAAGTGGCGACCTTCGAGGGCTGGATGGAAGTCATGGCCGATGCGGTAGATGCCCGAGGAGTTGACCTGCAGCCCCAGAGAGAGGCCAACCTCTACGCCTACATCTACTTTGTGATATTCATTGTCTGCGGATCCTTCTTCACCCTTAACCTGTTCATCGGAGTCATCATTGATAATTTCAACATGCTAAAAAAGAGGGTAAGTAACCAAATTGCATTTATTGTATTGTAGTATTTTTTAATGTATTATTTTTGTTTTACGTGGGAGGGGATTGATGAAAAAGAATAATTAACGATGATTTGGAATGGTGTAATGGATGGACGAAGAAAATAAATAGAATAGAAAACATTGAGCGAAAGTAAACGGAAAAAGTTGGTTTTCGCCTACAAAAGCAGGACACGATCCAAAATGCGAATATGGTATACCTACCTAATAAAATATTGTACAATGCATCCAACATATTGAAATGGGTCCAGCGTTCTACAAATAAGTAAAGAAATCCAAAAATATTGCAAAGCCGATGTAAGCTTAGCTTTTTGAGCATAGCTTACTTAACCCGTCTGCTTGGTTCAATATATTCGCACCTCACAATCCGGAAGCCTCGGATTCTGAAAAAAATTCTGAAACGAAATTGTCTGAAAAAATTCTGAAAATTCTGAAAAATTGATTCTGAAAAAAATTCTGAAAATTCTGAAAACTTGATTCTGAAAAAAATTCTGAAACGAAATCTTTGGATCGAGATTGTAAAATATCTATGCAAGATTGCTTTCAAACACTCTTTCCAATTTCTTTCATAGAACGAATATCAAAAATGACTACAAACATGTACTCTCGTGCAGAAGATTACTTACCAAATTTTATTTCTATTTTTATTTCAAGAAGAATAATGCTCACCAATGTTTATTTCAATCTTCTTTAAATTTTCTTTATTTCTTAGATAACTTGCAATTCTTATATTTTTATCTGTTTTTAGTTTTATTTATCCCTAAATATGTTATTTTTTTTCTTTTCTCTTCTTATATTTTATTATCTGTTTATATAAAATTATATTACATGTATGAATACCACAACACGGGCAATAGCCTAGTATGGTAGTCAAAACTGGCCAAAAATGTAACATTTAATCATTTATGAAATAATAAAAAAATAAAAAATAATATTTCAAAGACAATAAGAAGCATTATTTCGTTCTTTTTCTGGTTTAAAGAAAAATACATATGTTTGCATAAGAGGAAGAGAGATATATAGCTTTTAAAATGTAAGGTCGCTCGGTACGTTTATGTCTTACTAGCTGGTACGCGGCGTGCGTTGCTATGCCATTTAATAAAGAAATTGTTTCTCCCTGCGTGTCCTTTCCCATTTGTCCCGTTCCCCTTTCACCTCCCCTTCTTCTCCTGCGTCCCCTTCCCCTCTTGCGTTCCCACTCCGTCTCCTCCACCTTCCCTCTCCCCACTCCACTCCCCTCTTCTCCCGTCCCGTGAACCCCCCTCCCGAGTTCCCCTCTCCCTTCCCAGATATCCCTCCCCCTCCCAGGTTCCCCTTCCCCGTCCCTGGTTCCCCTCCCCCCTCCCATGAATCCCCTAACCGAGATCCCCTCCCCCTTCCCCCCTCCCGCATTCCATACATTCAGTTTTCAAACAGCTCGCGTGCCTTCTTCTTCTTGTTGTGCCTTGTCCGTTCAACGGACGTTGGCGATCATGTTGGCTATGCGGACTTTGTTTACTGCGGCCCGGAACAGCTCCACGGTAGACTGGCCAAACCACTGTCTCAGCTTTTTCAGCCATGAGGTTCTCCTTCTTCCAGGGCCTCGTCTTCCGGCAATCTTTCCCTACATTATGAGATGCAGGATCTCATACTTCTCTGGATGTCTCATCATGTGTCCAAGATATTGAAGTTTTCGGATTTTTATGGTTTTAATAACTTCCTTTTCTTTATTCATCCGAACCATAACATCTTCATTTGTGACCCTGTCCATCCAGCTTATTTTAAGTATTCTTCTGTAGATCCACATCTCGAATGCCTCAAGTCGCCTAATTAATTCTTCAGTAAGCGTCCATGCTTCCATTCCATAAAATAATATTGAAAATACGTAGCATCTGACCATTCGCACTCGTAATCCAAGGTTGAGATCATGACTGCAGAACATTTTTTTCATGCGGATAAAGGTTGCACGAGCTTGCTCAATGCGGCATTTGATTTCAACTGAAGGATCCCATCTATCATTTACATTGCAGCCCAAGTATACAATACTTTGTACCTTCTCCAGTTTTGTTCCAGCAATATAAAGATGTTCATCCAATGCGTTATTTTTGCTTATGAGCATGTATTTTGTTTTATTTATATTCAGTTCTAGCCCAAAATTCTCACAGGTCTTCACTACTTGATTCAGCAAAAGTTGTAACTCCTCAATGTTACTTGTTAGAAGTACCGTATCATCTGCATAACGCAGGTTGTTTAGAATCTTCCCATTTATAACAAGTCCTTGAGTAGCTTCTTGCAGAGTTTCATTGAATATTTCTTCTGAATATAAGTTGAACAGCATAGGTGAAAGAATACAACCCTGTCGCACGCCTCTCTTTATTTCTACTTCGTCTGTTAGACATTGCTCTACTCTTACTGCTCCTTTCTGGTTACAATAAAGATTACCTATTATCCTTATATCTTTATCGTCTATCCCGGAGGTTTTCAGAATTTGAATCATTTTGTCGTGTCTAACTCTATCAAATGCTTTAAGGAAGTCAATGAAGCATGCATGTACATTTGTATTCACATCTCTACATCTTTGGATTAGTACTTGAATACTAAATAACGCTTCTCGAGTACCCAATCCATTTCGAAAGCCAAATTGTGTGACACCTCGCGTGCCACCAATAGCAATTTTTTTAACACAAATTTCATAATGCCGGAGCTCACCAGAAGTTTTATACAAACCTTGTCCTGACAATAAGGAACACAAAAAAAAAGAATTATCAAACTCGGTGCAGTCGTTCGAAAATTATGCGCGTACATACATTTCGGCGATTCATTTTTATTTATATTTATTTATTTATTTATTTATTATTTATATAGATATAGATGAAAGTATAACGCGATTACATGTTTTGGGATGTATTTATTCCTAAACAAGCAGACGGGTTAAGTAAATCTTATTCGATCGGTAATAAAATAAACTATGTAATTAGATGTCTTGCTTTTCGTTTCATACAGAACACCCTTTTAAAAATAATAACAAAGTTAATACTGCGTCGTTCTTCAACGCTCCCGCCAATGTGTAGTTTGTGTATTTTGTTGTGTGTTTTTTACTGTGCTTTCTTTGAATCTTTCATTGTGCTTATTTAGATTTGTGGAAAATATAATACGACTTTAAAAAAAATTTACAATAGAAGAAAAAATATTTCTCTAAATATAAGCAGCTATTCTGAGTATCTATTTTGTAAATATATGAACACATTATCAGGTATTATGGTGCAATTTACAAAAATAAATTTTTTAAAACATGTTAGAATCAGCTGGTGCACCGTGCGAAAATTTAGCATCGGCGTAAGACTGAAGGTGGTTGCAGGAGCTCGACGTTCTAAAGTTTAATGAACAAGGTTAAGAAAGAGATCTTATTTTATTAAATGAAGACATATTTGCGAAACTCAATCAAAAATCTGGAAACAGAAAAATCAGAAAGAGATATTTGCACCTCTGAGACTCGAACCCAGGACCTTTCACTTTCCAGGCACAGCACGAAGAGATCTTAAATGGTTTGGACGTATGCGTTAGAGTGAGTCACGAATGCATGGGAAAAAATCTTGTTTTGATTTGTCCAATAGTGATAGAAGGGTGTTAAATGGAGATATAAAATCATGTAATATATTTGGATACCATCTTTTTCCTCAAGATTGACTTTGAAATTTCGCATAATAGAGAAAAACCCACCCTTGTTAATTATTCTTAAAAAAATGTTAGGTAAACCAGTAAAAATTTACTTTTTTAATAAAATACGAAATAGGGGGAATATTTTGATTTATTAATTAAAAAAATATATTAATATACTTACTTCAAATTTTCAGTGAATTCAAATACCAGCAAAATCCTTCTTACTCTCTAATTTGGCCATTTAATAATAAATAATTTAATAATACTTAATTTAAAAATATATTTTTTTTAAATGACCCACCTTAGACTGTGTATGGTAGTGAGCAGAAACATTAATAATTTTGTCAGGAGGAATAAATACTATGTACGATGCACAATTATATGGAAGACTGACACCGTGTGAATCAAATACATTAAAAAATGGGGAGAAATGGTCAAGTTTTTTCAGTTTACCTGTTAAGGCTATTATACTATTATACTATGGCACAAAATTATAATTCAGCATATATTTACCCCGCAGCTTAAAGAAAAATTAGAACATAAATACAGCTATGGATTCACGCGCAACGACGGGTTAATAGTTCCGAAATTTAATAATAAGTATATGATTGAATACAAATCGTACAGTAAGCATGATTTGTATTCAATCATACTTGGGTATGTTTGAATACAACATACCGAAGATTTTTAATTTATTACCTGACACTATAAAGCAATGTAATTCTATGAGTAAGGTTATGGTGAAAAATTGACTATCGGAAAAAATGTATTTTGTTGATGTGTATGAAAAAATGTTGAATCTGTGGATATAATATGCAAATGATAACTTTTAAAATGTATTTGGAATTTAACTATAAACACCTATTGACAAGCCAATTCAATTGGCTTAGCAGGACTTGTTTGTTGATATTTATGTATTAACTTTGCTTTCAATTAAAAAAAAATTGATATGATGGTTAAGTTTTTTGTGTTTGTTTTGCATGGTTTGATGGTTAACTTTTTTGTGCTTGTCTTTCATTGTGGTTATTTGTGTTTGTTTTAATGGTGTGGTCAAGTTTTTTTGTGTTTGTTTTCATGGTGTGTTGGTTAAGGTTTTGTGTATATTTACATGGTGTGATGGTTCGTATTGTGTTTGTTTTTGACGGTTTGATTGTTATTTTTTTGTGTCTATTTTTTCATGAACTTTCCTGAGAATTTTTTTTCAAATCATTTCTTTGTTATATTGATTTAACATTTCTAAACATACCGATCATTGTAGTGACGCGAATTATATTAATTTATACAACTTTCTTTTCAGTATGAGGGAGGAGTCTTGGAAATGTTTCTAACGGAGAGTCAGAAGCACTACTACACCGCCATGAAGAAGTTAGGCCGAAAAAAGCCTCAGAAGGTTATAAAGAGGCCAATCAACCAGTTCCTAGCCATGTTCTACGATCTATCCAACTCCAGAAGATTCGAGATCGCCATATTTGTATTGATCTTCCTCAACATGCTGACAATGGGCATCGAACATTACAATCAGCCACATGCTATATTTTTCATCTTAGAAGTTAGCAACGCATTTTTTACAACAGTGTTTAGTTTGGGTAAGAAAACTTTGATGCATTTTATTAACCCCTCAGACTAATTTGATCGGTTTTTGAAACAACTCAAATAGGTCTCATACAAATCTTTGTGTCTCCCTTATCATAGTTAGAAATATGATATAAACGGTTTTAGAGAGAGAAAATACCACTCTCTATATTCATATCTAAAAACTAGCCGCAAAATAAATTTAAAAAAAGTGCATCTTTATGAAGCCTGTAACAGTTTGAAATTATAATGCACAAGTAATCACTGGATGAAGAAAGCACCCAATAATTAAGTTGGTTGCTACGTATTAGAATTTGAAATTAAAACACTTTTGTACTTTCTTCCACTAATTTATATTTCACCAGGGCCGGTTTCATCCTATTACGGACATTTTCAGACTGGTAGTTGAAATTCTTATGCTACGGTATTTATACACTCTTAGGCAGGGGTACACAACATTGTCTCTATATAATAAAATTAACAAAATAGAAATATTCATTATATAGAGACAATGTTGTGTACCCCTGCCTAAGAGTGTATAAATACCGTAGCATAAGAATTTCAACTACCAGTCTGAAAATGTCCGTAATAGGATGAAACCGGCCCTGGTGAAATATAAATTAGTGGAAGAAAGTACAATAGTGTTTTAATTTCAAATTCTAATACAATGGAATTCCACCACAAATTATCAGTGCAAAAACTAGACTCATTGGTTGCTACGGTTGAAATTTGAATTCTTAATTGAAAATATTCTTTGAACAAATCGAATCCAGCATTTCTTTTGTTGCCCAAAACATACTACGAACAATAGAATTTTTCTTCGGGCAGTTCCAAGTAGGCAGCCAGAGGGTCCGGAAGTTTATTTCAACGTGAGAAGGCACATACTTCGGTGAAATCGCCATTACCTGTGAGCTGTAACTTCGGTTCGATTTGAGTTTATTGATTTACCATTTAATCTTTTGTTCTACTTGAACTGGTGCCCTTATAGTAATTTTAACATCTTGAGATCATTTTTTAAAACACGACAAGCTATCGATTAATTTATTAGTTTTTTTTAGATTTGTTAAAAGAAACTATTTAGTTTCTTTTCTAAAGGCTAAACACGACCCTGAAGTATTAGAATATTATTTTGTTAGAGTCTCATATTCTGATTTTATTATTTAATAATATAATTTAATTGTTGCCACAATTCTTTTATTTATAGCTAATGTTTTATTAAGTGTTGTACTTATTCATTTACGCACCATTACAAGCCAAAGCTTCTAAACGCAATTTTAAAAAAAAAATAAGTTTGGGAATTTTTAAATTATTTTTAAATGTAATGAAAAAAAAGTTAGTTGACGATTATGTTTTTAAATAATTTGCCTAACAAAATATGTGGATGTTTTTTTTCGATATCAGTAATTTTAGTTAGATAAAACGTATGATGAGTATTCATACTAGAAATTTGCAATACCTTTTGATTAAAAAATGTTATTCAGTTTGGTTGGGAATTTCGTCCTCAAATCCAAAATTAAATTTATTAAGAAATGGGCCGCGCAGCCATTCCTCTTAAGATAATTGGGCTGCATCCTACACCAGTATCGGTCCCTTGAGATTCATCTCCGACCCTCAGACCTTTGAAACCCGCTTCTACCTTCTTTCACGTTGTCTGCCTTCTGTCCATTCCTTCGTCAAATTAGACAATTTCAGAAATTTTTAAATTTCAAGAGAGCATTGATTGCTCCGACCTCAAAAATGTTTACCACCAGCTCCTATCCCATGCAATTCAGGTGTTCCCATCCCTCATTAGTCTTATTTTGTTAAGATAGATATGCTCCACTATCAATAAATATTCTCCGTTGGTTCTTCTCATCCTGCTCAAAACTTCTTCCACTCGGTCCACCTCTTCATCCGATAAATTTGATAATTGTACCAATTTAATTTCCAGAGGCCATTGTAAAGATGGTTGGTCTGCGTCACCACTACTTCACGGTCCCCTGGAACATGTTTGACTTCCTGCTGGTGCTGGCCAGCATCCTGGGCATCCTCATGGAGGACATCATGATAGACCTGCCCGTGTCTCCAACTCTGCTGAGGGTCGTCAGGGTCTTCAGGATCGGAAGGATATTGAGACTCATTAAGGTAACAACAAACTTGCAAAATTTAATGTCATGTATCCTAGACAATTTATGTTTAGGGACGAATGCAGAAAAGCAAATCGTGGATCATTACGTACACAGCGTACATCGTACAGCGAAATACATAAAATACGTAGGTAAATTAAAATTGATAGGCCATTATTTTGTGTATTTTATGAAGTAACAATTTTAAGGTTATTTCTTTTTTCAATTTAATCCAAAATAGGACATTAGAACCAAAAATAGGTGATTAAGTTCTTAAATAATGTTATTTTTAACAAAATAACTATTAAAATGCATTATTTTCCACTTCTGATGACTGAAATGGTGGTTGTCATTATTATTATTAAACTTATATAATGTGTTAAAATAATTTGTGGAAGTAACCATGTCCAATAATTAAGTAAATAGATAGCTGTTACAAAAGGGGCCGAATACCGACAGGACTCCCGGTCGTGGGAAGTCATTAAATATCGAGGAAAAATTAGAAAGAATGACCGCTTCATTCATTCCCCTCGGAATTGATGAGGTCCACAGGCTGACTCCTGAGGCCCTAGACTAGCACGCAGACCTAAAAGTCCCTCTCTGACCCCCCGCCATACAAAAGAAGAAGAATTCTGAATATTTACCCACACCTACATATTAACATTTGTTATATTTCAGGCTGCGAAAGGCATAAGAAAGCTCCTGTTTGCGCTCGTTGTCTCACTGCCCGCCCTATTCAACATCGGGGCCCTTTTGGCTCTCATCACCTTTATCTACGCCATCATCGGAATGTCCGTATTTGGCCACGTCAAGCAGCAGGGCGCGCTGGACGACATCGTTAACTTTGAGACTTTTGGACGAAGCATGCAACTTCTTTTTAGGTGAGCAACACATATCATCAAACATACAATTCGGGTGTGGGTCTGCAGTGATGTAGCTTTAGTTCAATGAACTTGGATTTGTTTTATTATTTTAATTTTCATTTGCAAACATGAAACTGGTTGTGGCAAGATTCAGACAAACGATAAATAGTTTTGGTTGTTTTAATATAGTTTTTTTACCAGAAAATTATTTTTATAATTTTTTTGAAAAGTGTACTTCTTTTGTTAAAACTTCTTATGGTTAATATTGACAAGTAAAGTCACATATCACAATTTTAGTCACACAAACATAATAACTTGTGATTTTTCATGGATCTGTGCTAGTTGATTCTGTATTCCGTAAATAAAATTGAGGTAGTTAGTAGGTATTCAAGGTTCGTAGAAAATGCCCTTAACAATGTTAGCTCATCGCAGGGGTAGACCGGTGATTGGTTAAAAATTCGTGCCATAACTTGAAGTCCATGTTCCACTGGGAGATTTGAATTAACTGCAATAAAAGTGGCAGTGTTTTACTTCAAGCTTTCGAAATTTCTAAAGCGGCCCAACGATTTTTTTTGACGATTATTTTATTTCAATTGGTTCCTACGAAGCTAACAGCAGTAATTTTTTAACCAAATTTGCATCTGATCTCCAGGCTAATGACGTCAGCTGGTTGGAACGACGTGCTTGAGTCCCTCATGATACAGCCGCCCCACTGCGACTTGTACGCTAAGGGGCAGGCCAACGGGGACTGCGGCTCCCCTCTCCTCGCCATCACCTACTTCACCAGCTTCATCATCATCAGTTACATGATAGTCATCAACATGTACATCGCCATCATCCTGGAGAACTTCAACCAGGCTCACCAGGAGGAGGAGATCGGCATTGTGGAGGATGACCTGGAGATGTTCTACATACGGTGGTCAAAGTAAGAAGCACATTGCAATATATATAACTTCCCAATACAATAAAAGGATAAGTAATAAGCATAATTTTGATGGGGTTATTAACATGTATTTGTGTGTTTAGATACGACCCCCATGCCACTCAGTTCATCAGTTTCTCCCAACTGTCGGACTTCATCGCCTCTCTCGACCCCCCCTTGGGGATCTCCAAACCTAACACCGTGGCCCTGGTCAGCTTCAACCTCCCAATAGCCAAAGGAAACAAGATTCACTGCTTGGATATTCTCCATTCCCTTGTCAAGTACGTCCTGGGTCACGTGGAGGAGACCGACAATTTCCGTCAGCTGCAGGATCAGATGGATATAAAGTTCAAGAAGCAATTCCCTACGAGAAAAGAGTTGGAGATTGTTTCGTCTACCAGAATGTGGAAGAGACAAGACAAAGCGGCTAAATTGATACAAAAAACTTTCAGAGATTATATGAAGTAAGCAGACTTGAAAACATCACTAAAATGATATACATTCATGTTTATGTATTTGTCGTGTGTATTGTATGTGTATGCGTAGAAACTTGCTTTTGTAATGTGCTATGCATGATACTATCAGATGAGGCTTTCGGAACAGGCTTTAGACGTCCCAAGGTCCCCCTTGTAAGAGTAGAAATGTTAATAGCATTATGTATTCCAGAGCTAAAAGAGACAGAGAACGGGAGCCTTTGGAAGTTGAGGATGAACAGACGCAGACTTCTTCCCCTGGCGGGTGGCAAGGGCGCCTCTCGGCCTTCCTGCATGTCCACCGCGGCAGTAGGGCTTCTTCTCGCAAGTCCTCCAGAGCTTCCGACGGCTCCGACCTCAGCGACCTAGCCGGGCCCTGGCTCAACCTTCCTCTCCTGTTCTTGGCCAATAGTGTAGTCGGAACTCAAGCCGACCCTTGCATCACCATCAGCGAGCCTTCTCCCGAGGGTGGGGCTCCCATGTTGGGGCCCTCTCAGCCCCCTACCAGGAGAAGAAGCATCTACAACTTCTTTCTCAAGCACCAAGATGCAGTAGAGACCCAACACGATGATGATATCACTTCACCTCTGAGGCACAAGGGATCCTTGAAGCAGAGCGGGACCATGCTGGGCCTACACCTGTCCGGAGGTGATGACTCCAAGCCCAAGAGAATAGGAAGTATCATCAGAAAGAAGCCCTTGGAGCGGGGCGGGTCACAGACGGGGCTGCGGGTTAATGCCGTGGGGCTGGGAGGATTGTGCCCCGCGGGTAGTGAGGTGAGCATCCTAGTGACGGAGGCATCTCCCGAGGCGCCCCCGCTGCTGCCCTCGCTGCCGCCCCAACAGCCCCAGCCAGCCCCGGAAGCCACTCTGGTGCACGTCTTGGTGCACAGGGAGAGTGAGGAGTACAGCGCGGAGGAGGACAGAGAGGTGTGTAGAGACCGAGGGAACGCAGAGCCCAGTAGCTGATGTACAACCCATCTCAGCGGAGACAAGGAAAGCAACTCTGGACAGTAAAGAAGTTTTAATGCTATTTCCCCCTAGTACTAGAAAGTATGACTTGTGCTGTATACTGCATAGGTCCTTGTAACAGCAATCAATTCCCAAAGACTTGACAGATTCAGTAGAAGTATTGGAGTAATCCGTGTGTATCTCGGTGAAATGAGCTTGATCAGAGGGAGAGGTAGATAGTTGTAGAATTTTTCAATTTAGTTTAATTATTTTAGCAATATCAATTATAGCAGATTGCTAAGAAAAGTAATTGGGTGCTACTTTAAAATAAAGCAAATATATGAATTATGCTTGTTTATAAAACATGGTTTTAAATAATGTATATGCAATAATAATAAAATATAACACAAATTCATATAGTATTAAGATGATTAATACATTGAAATAGCTAGTTCATTATTAACATGTTGATAGTATTAGTGATGTAGAATCACTACAGTTGCTAGGTTATTTTAATATTCCTGTGTAAAGGTGATATAGGTTATAATTTTGTGTAAAATACGTAGTAAACTTTAAGTTTATTTAACTTGAATAAGAACAGGGTAACATCAGTTAACTGAACAGTCTTCAGTTCGACGGTTTACTTTTGTCAATAATGGTAAAGTGAATTCTAACAATTTAACTGGCGCGAGGGAGAAATAAAGCATTGCATGAAGCAAAGTGTTTTGCCTCTGTGTGCTGGAGAAGTATCCCTGCGCGCTATAGGAATAGTAGATTTACTCTCTAGGTAAGCGTAAGGGGAATGATTTACAAATAAGGCATTTTAATCCGCGTTCGTTACAAGCAATAATAAGTTGGGAGACTTGACGCATGTTGAAGCACTCTCAATGACAATTCTTACTACTCCGACTTGATGTCACTTACCACTTCCCTAGAGCCTCTTGGAAGTAATCAAGGCTGACCATTTAGTGTCACTTGCGGGTGTGGCAATCTGCCGCTTGCAACTTCCATAAGATCTCTTGGAACTAATAAAGGCTGACCGCACTAAAGGTCACTTGCGTGTACCACCCCATCACTACCGTAATTGTCTATTGGAACTAATGAAGGCTGACCCCGCAACTTCCCTAAGGCCTCTTGGAACAAGGCTGACCTCACTTAGTGTCACTTGAGGATGTGCTAACCTGCAACTTGCCACTTATGTAAAGTCTATTGGAACTAATCAAGGCTGACCGCACTCAACGTCACTGGCAGATGTGGAAACCAACCACATGCTACTTCTGTAAAGTCTATTGGAACTAATCAAGGCTGACCGCACGCCCTTTGGTCAAAACCTCTTTTTAACAAATATATGCTTCAGTACAATCAAAATTAATTTTAGAGTAGCATCATTTGTCCCATTCTTTTTAAGCTTAATCTACTTCTTAAGAAAAAATTGACTTGAAAAAATTATTAGTTTATCTTCGAATTTCAAACAAATTTAGATAATAATATAATGAAACATTTAAAGATGTCTAATAATTATTGAACTCTCGTGTTTTGTAATGTTTTGTTTATTAATTTTTGTAAGCTTTTTATAATACACAATATCCAACGGGTCCACCTCCATTCTATGTAGAAATTTACTTTTAGCGTTTTATAAATTTACATGTAGCTTTTCCCTATTTTACTTCATAACTGTGTAAATGGTCTCATTCCACAAGGCACGACTCTTCCTTACCAATATCGTAGTTGTGAAACATAAAACAATCAAATTAGAAATACTCAAAACATTACAAAACTATCCAATCATATTTTCACCACAACTAAATCAAAAATATGTCAAAAGCAGACTCGAACCAAAAGCTAAAGCACGTAGAAAACATTGAACTTTGTTAATTTATTTGTGTAGCCATACCCCTTTGTCTCCAGCCAAGTCCTGGCTTATTTAAGTGCCTTTGAAGAGCCATCATACATATTGCATATATTATACAAGCACTCTGGTCAGCACCTCCAGTCTACAATCAACTCACAGAGAAATTTTCTAAAAACTTACACCTACTTTTACATTTACATCAGTTATGAAATAAAAGAAATACAAAAAATAAAAATTCCAAATTAATTTTGACTCTAGTCCATCTTTTGCACCTTTTTATAAGCATGTTTATAGCTGAAGACTCTAGCTCTAGCTAGTCACTAGGTTGGCCAATCAACACTGCTAAACTTTTCTATTATAAATCACATAAAACTTATTTTTCGAAGAACTTTCCAAACTTCCATTGATTATTGTACATATGTATGTATGTTGGCGGGAGTCGTAGAAGAAGAGGATGCTGCCGACGTACCCCATTCCTAATGGTTGTGTTAAAGATATTATTATGAAGTAATGTGTTAGCGGGCATTGACAATATTGTACATATGTATTAGTAGTGACGCACACATTGTGTATATGGCTATCTCCTTTGTTCCCAGCAGCCAAGTTTTCTAACACCTGGTGTCTGGCATCTTGCGTCTGGTGTCTAGTATCTAGCGTCTGGCGACTGGCATCTAGCATCTAGCACCTGGAGTCTGACATCTAGCGTCTGGTGTTTAGTATCTAGCGACTGGCGACTGGCATCTAGCTTCTAGCATCTAGCACCTGCAGTCTGACATCTAGCGTCTGGTGTCTAGTATCTAGCGTCTGGCGACTGGCATCTAGCTTCTAGCATCTAGCACCTGGAGTCTGACATCTAGCGTCTGGTGTCTAGTATCTAGCTTCTGGCGACTGGCTTCTAGCATCTAGCACCTGGAGTCTGTCATCTAGCGTCTGATGTCTAGTATCTAGCGTCTGGCGACTGGCATCTAGCTTCTAGCATCTAGCACCTGGAGTCTGACATCTAGGGTCTGGTGTCTAGTATCTAGCGTCTGGCGTCTGACATCTAGTATCTAGCATCTAACTTTTGGCGTTTGACATCTACCATCTAGTATTTAAGCATCTGGCGCCTAGCATGTAGCATATGGTGTCTAGTATCTAACATCTGATGTCTACCGTTTGGCGTCTGGCATCTAGCGTTGACATCTTGGCACTAGCGTTTGACATCTGAGCTACTTGTGCTAGGTATCTGGCATCTTGCGTTTGGTGTCTGGCGTCTGACATCTTGGAACTAGTATCTGGCGCCTAGGCTACTAGTGTTTGGTGTCTGGCATCTGGCTTCTGACATCTTAAAACTAGTATCTGGCGCCTAGGCTACTAGTGTTTGGTATCTGGCGTCTAGCCTTTGGTGTCTGGCGTCAAGCTCTATTGTCTGGCGTACTCCACTAGCTGGCCACTGCACTCTCGTCTTTGTTCTCCATAGTATAAGTGTAAAGTTCGCTCTAAGGTTTATAGGATAAGACAAAATCAATTATTTTCCAGGTGTGGAAATAAAATTATACACAAAAACTCCATTTACTTTAGATTGGTCGGTGTATATAATTTTTTAATCTAAGTTTTTCCTTATCTGTACATATTCTTATTTATTTTTTTAATTTGTTATCACATTAGATTTATTTTTTGTGATTACATATTTTATAAATTACGTAGTTCCGGAAATCCTCGTATATAAATTGGAAATAAAACCGGGGCTCACATTTAATATGATTTAATACGATGTAATCATAGTATCTCGAAACATTAAAAAAAATGGATAATATTTATTCATAAATTAACAGACTTACACACCTTACAAAAATAAATAGGTATAACTTAACATATAACATAATTATGTTTTATTGTGTTGCAACCTAACCTACAAATTTTATTGACTAACTCAAATTCAAGAAATCGCTGAAAACAGTATTTTGTTAACTTCAAATAACAGCATTGAACTTATGCAATAATTAATTAAAGCAAAGTATAATTAAATGATTAACGTTTGAGAGGCCTAATTATTATACTTACAGATTAACGTAGAGTGGACCATTAGTAGTTATTTGAACAAAGCAAACAAAAAATCAATACCTTGTAGAAAACAGTTAAAAATAAGTTAAAATTGACGTAAATCAAATTACGTAATATGTAGACGATTACATAATATCTCTTTTTACCACTGTTTTCATTTAACATATAATTATATCTATCTTTATTTGCATGAATATATTTCTATATATAATACTTCACTTCTTTGACTACTGCACTTGTTTCAAGAGTGCACACCAAGAATGTTTTCTTGTATGGATGGAAGATAATTAAAAAGCTCGTCACAAGCCTTAAAGCCCAACGAAAGTGTGTCAGAAGGATAATGGTTATAAACGAAGAAACTTTAAAACTTTAAAGTTTTAACAAACATAACTAAACATATACAGCACTTTTATTATTACCGTGACTATTAACGGTTACGGTCCCGCGACGGTATAAAAAAGCAATAAACGTACTTTCCCTAACAAAATAACGCTGCAGTTCTTTCAAAAGGTGAGATACACAAGAGAAGGAAAAAACGTCATAATTTTCTTGCATCTCCCACACACCGCACCGTGACCTCACCGTAGACCCCTACAATATTACTAGCCGTGACGATAATTTAGAAAATATGGAATAAAGTCACAAGGATAATATTGAAGGTCAATTTTGGTCAATTTCAAAAATGTCAAATGTCAAAGCGCTGATGGTTTTGCCTTTGTTCTTAAACATATAATGCTGCAGTTCTTTCTTACACTCTAAATTACGACAGTCGAAAATGAGACAAACGGTAAACGTATATCTGCTCCCCCCTCCTCCCCCGCAAAGGAAATGTAAAATCATTATCACACAACTCCCTCACATGTATAAAGAAAATGGAACATGATTCCCGTCGCAAAAGTAGTGTCTTGGAGGAAACAGCATGGGCGTAGCCAGGGGGGGGGGGGGTTTTGGGGGTTCAAACCCCCCCCGAAAAATAAAATAATTTAACTTTTAAGATCCGTTTTTTCGGTGAATGCGGTTGATTTTTTTTGGAATTCCGTTTCTAATCAGTGGTAAGTGTATACGTACTTTGGTGTTAGTGTATTGTGATTAGTATTACAGTCAGTCAGCATAAATGTGATTATTAGAATAATTTGACTGCTTAAAATGTTTTAACATGTAGTACCAACGTGCCCGTGGGAAACAGTCACACATATTTTGTGTGTCTTACCATTACTAAATGTGTAAGAAAGAGCTGCAGCATTGTAGCGATAAGGAACGTATATTTATTGCCTTTTTTGCCATCACGGTACCGTAACCGTGAATCGTCACGATAATTATAAAGCGCACAATCTGTTCAGCATTTATTTTACAAGGATGATTTAACATAATTTATTGTTTGCATCTAATAATTGTTATTTTAAACTCAAAAATGCATGTATTCTATTTCTCGTGAAAAATATTAAAGATGGCATCGTAAATGGGGTGAACATTTTTGACAATAAGCCATTTAATAAAAAGAATATATCGCATGATGGATGAAAACTTGTCAGAATATCACAGTAAAGTTTTACTAATTTTTAATGACGATTTATTTAATATTTACCATATCAGTAAGTCATATAAATTAATATGTTATAATGTTTAAATGAAGAAACAAATTATTTATAATAAATATCGCTACCCAAATTATTTATTAAACATTGGATAAGAACGCTTTAGAGAAAAGGTTTATGCATTTTATTTTGATATTATCTGGGTTCACCTATTATGATTCTGAACTCCAAGCAAATTATTTAAAAATATATTGAAGTTGGAAAATTGTAGAGAATAACAATGTACGATTTTTTAAAGAAACTTATTTGTGTCAAGTTCAATTCGTTTCATGAAAATATTTCAGAAAACATTTTTGGTACAAGTATTATTATTATATGAACTGAAAATATATGTAATAAAAATAAAATTGTGTTTTCACCAAATTAATGAATTCTCAGACTCAAATTTCCGGATGGTATCATAACAGATTATCTTAAAATACACAAAATATTACATTCATATTTTAAAATTGGTAAATTTTATCAAAGTACCTATGTATAAGAATGTTTTTAAATAATTTATCAAATGAGATTGAGTTCAAACGGCAAAGTCTCAATGTCTATTCAAAATACTAATTAATATAGAAGGCCTTTCATTAAAAATATCTATCATTGTTGAGATAGTTGTCTGTTACAAAATTAAAATATATTTATATTAAAAGCCTTAATTTATAATTCCCTAATATATTTAAATTGGATACTTCTTTTAAATTCTTAAATACATAATGCACATCTAATTGGCTACAATAGTGTTGTGATCGTGTCTGTTTGGTTCAAATATATTTAAGATTTCGAATTATGAAATTAGATGATAATAATTAAAGAGTATTCATTATTATTTGAACATAATGTACAAAGGAAATCTCATGTCTACAGTTGAAGAATTCAATAATAAATATTTATAAATGAATAATTGGCTTTTATTTTGGGTGGCGAAAATATTATTTGAGAAAAAATCAGAGTGTGTAAGGGGGCATTCAAGTATTACGTAACGCAATTTTTGAAGATTTTTGACCCCCCTTCCCCACTATGTAACGCGCCATAACGTTATTCCGTGCCCTCCCACCCCCCCCCCCCCCCCCAAAGGTTACGTAACGCCCAAGTGACCATTTTTACCTGAAAGTCACAATTAAGTTGCGCAAAGTACTGGAAAGTCGCTTAAATACCTTTTTTCTGGTTTTAATCGCGTTTGCGGTAATAAATAAAACAAGAGATTTTGAGAACGAAAAGAGTTGCCAGCTTGGAAGATTTTAATTCCCTAGTTTTTTATCTAAATAAAGAAAAACATGTTACGTAACGTGTTGTGATCGAACCCCCCCCCCCCCCTCCCCCTCCCCCCCTTCGTTTCACAAGACCCCCCCCCCCTCAAATGCGTTACGTAATACTTGAACGGCCCCTAATTTACACGCGGTAGAAATTAAACTTGAAAGTTGCTAGATGTCGCTTTCTTTTGACTGTTTATTTTAAAGTGGTTTGAAGATTGAATATTGATTTAACATTTTTTTTTTTACTTTCATAGGATTTAAACCTCCGTTTGCATGATGTCTGTCTCTCTGGCCGCTGAGACTTGTCAGGCGCCTTGCCCACTGCGCTGTCGAAGGCACGCACCAAAGCGCGAAATAACTGCATTATATTAGAATCGAGTATTTGTGTAGAACTGAGTTGAGACGCATTTCCGTTTCATCCGAATTTCAAATCATTAATTAAAGACGAAGCACCGCACAAAAGGAGACCGATTATACTATTTCAATTTTCTCTTTTTAGTGTCGCTGTTTAAAATCACAACGGTGCTAAAAAAGTGTTTCAAAATGCTAAGACTGTTATCTTTCAAATATGGACTACATGACCATCTTAGATCATACGACATCATCAAACAGTATTAATAGCCTACGATCTGCGTGTGGTTGAATTCCAGAACCCGACTTCCATTGCGTGTCCGACGTCACGCCTTATATGCCATGCCACAAATAACATCTGTGTTCGTGAAATTTCAAGCAAAGCTACTGTTGTAATTCGGGTTTTAGTTCAAGAATCTGCTAAAAGATGTCGCTACTTCCGTAAGCAGCTCGCATATGGACGTATATTACCTAGGTATAAGTACTAGGATTGATAGGCGGTTATAGGCTGTATGCAATTTAGGCTATATGCAATATACGAGTGCTTAGTGCTTACATATTATGGCGTCATTGCGTGTTACGGTTACTTTGTCTCGGTGATTAGCTGTCACTGGATCAGAGTGGACCAAGGAACTGACTCAACTGACTATTTTCGGAACCAACTACTCAAACAGGGCGAACCCGTACTAAATGCCGCCCGCAGAGCCTAGCAAACAAAAACTTGCAGAGCGGATTTTAACTGCTAGTACGTCTTGAATACCTCAAGATTAATACACTCACTTATTAATTACATTAGTACCCACATTAGGGTAACCTCAAGATTAATACACTCACATTATTACATTAGTACCCACATTAGGGTAACCTCAAGATTAATACACTCACATTATTACATTAGTACCCACATTAGCGTCACATTATTATTAGTGCCCACTTATGGAGTTCATTCTTTGAAACTACCATAAAAAGACTGTTTTGAAGTGAACCTTCTTTAGCACTGTTGTGATTTGAAACTCCATGAAAGGGAAAAGCGACACTAAAATTGAAAATTTCGCAAGTATTAGGTTCTAATAAAATACGATAAATTCGCCGTTCCGTGCGAGCCTTCGATAGTTTAGCGGTATAAGGAGCCTGACTTGAATCTGCTGCCAGCACCCAGCGAACCAAGGCTCGAATCCTACAAAATCCAAAAAAAATTGAATTTTTTAGTAAACTCAGTTTTTTTCAATATTCGTAGAATAAAATATAAAAAATACATTTTAAACTTGGTAACAATATTATTATATATAAACCCAACAACTATCCTACTCCTGATGCTCTGCATTCGTCTCATTCTCTTGAAGTTTACTTCTACTGCGTGTGAACTGCAAACTCAGATATTTTATTTTTTTCGTGTTATTTTCACACAGGAAAATAATTTTCTTTTTAAGAAAAGGAAGGACACGAAGTTATGGGGAGGAAAAACGTATAAGGGTTGGGTAGGAAGCTGGGGTTCAGTGTGTCCAGGTCTTGGCGGTGGATGACTTCACCCCACGAACCCGGATATGCCAGCTAAATCATCGAACGTAGCGAACCACTAGGGGTAACCTATGTCAGAGGTGTTGGTTAATCAATATAGGGTTTCCGGGGCGGCGGTACCCATTCCTGCCCCCCAAATGTTAAGTAGGAAGCCGTAGACGCTCGGGTCGGATTGAATTCTTGCAAGAATATCTCGTACCCTACACTGGAACCAATTTTAAATTATGTGTTGAAAAATTAATTTTTTTATTATTATAATTTTTTTTTATTAGGTTTGTCAACAGTGATTCATATAAAAGCGCTTACAAATACATTTACACTGAACATGGTTGATACTATATATCACTAATAAAGACAAACACAACATTGATAACATAATGCTTACACATACATTACATTCACACACACACACACACACATACCATACATTACTTAACAGTAATAAGTTTTTGCAACAAGTTTTTAGAATAATAAGTTTATAGATCAACATAATAGGGAGCTTTAAATCTTGTTAAGAGATGATTTGAAGGTGGCCAATGATGACATTGTCAAATTAATGGAATGTTTTTTATAAGTCTCATTAAAATTATGGCGCATTCTTGATAAAACTGAGTCATACCCCAGCTTCCTTCGATATATATATATATATATATATATATTTTTTTTTTTTTTTTTTTTTTTTGGTAGAAAGCAGTCACTTTGTGGTTTGACATATTAATTAAAGAAAAACAATCACTTTGTTTGTAACCACGATTTATAATTTATAATTCGTTAACCAATTCTAGTTAGGGTGAATTGCCTTAAACAAAAAAAAACATTGAACCTGATTTGATGAAGTAGAAAAAGGCAATTTATTAAACCATTAACAATTTTGAGAAGGTTTAAATAATGAGGAACCCTGCCCTAAACTGACAAAAAAGTGGTTAATAAATGAACAACACATTTATCTATCCTAAATCTTATATTAGGTATTAATATTGTAACTTAAGCTAATGCGCGTTATGTAATAATATTAAATGGTAGAATCTACAGACAAGCTGATCTGTCACAGCTTTGTGGGACTACCCACATTTTATATTGTAATTATATTCAATTTTAAAAAAATATTTAGACTTCTCGGTTCAAGGGTGCGTATACGTCGTAGAAATTTAGTCGATCGGTGTAATGAGGAAGTGATCGAGCTCGCCTATCGGAACACGCTAGGTGGTGCATAAAATGTTTTTGAACCTACTCTATTTGCTGAATATGAACTTTATAGGTTGGACTCTATATAACACGTTGTGGGTGAAGGAATTGTACAGCGTTATTTTTGATTTGGGATTTTGAAAAAACTTACTATTTCGTTGGATAAATCCTATCATTTTCAGGGATCTAGAAATAATGTTGTCGATGTGAGTTGTGAAAGTTAGTTTTTTATCAAATAATACGCCTAGGTCCGAATGCTTGCGACTTCCTGGAGTTTAGTACAATCGATAAAATATTGAGTTGGGATATGGCATTTTAAAGAATTCAAAAACATTCTATTGTCATTGCACCACTTTGAAACCCTGTCAATATTATTTTGGAGAAGTATTGAATCTAATAATGTGTGGATAATTTTGAATATCTATTTACAATTATCGGCAAACAACAAAATTTCAGAATCCAAAATAACATCGCCCAAGTCATTTATAAAAACAAGGAATAAGATCAGGCCCAAATGGGACCCTTGAGGCACTCCGGACGGCACATCTAATCTTCTCATAGCCATCAAATACTAATCTTTGTTTGCAGTCAATTAGACAGGAGTAAAAGGAGTAAATCTGTTATTTACCTTATCGAAGGCCTTGCTAAAATCAGTGTAGATTGTGTCTATCTGTTGACCTCTATCGACAGCTTCAGTTAAGGTAGTGACATGGCAAAGTAAATTAGAGGATGTTGATTTCTGGGAGAGAAAATCATGCTGTTTTGGAGTTGTGATAAGATTTTTAATATATGATTTCAGATATGGATAAATTAATTTTTCGAAAATTTTAGCAAATGAACAGATAATAGAGATGGGTCTATAATTTATGACTTTGTGAAGGTCTCCGCTTTTAGGTATTGGTACGATATTTGCCTGTTTCCATCTTGTTGGAAAAATGGATGAAGACAGCGATTTCCTCTAAATGAGAGTCAGAGGGAGTGCGAGACTGTGTGCACTTTTTTTATTAGGAGAGGTGGAATTTTGTCGGGGCCAGGGGCCAATCGGGGCCAGCTCTGGTCGAAGTTAAGCTTTGCTAATATAAATTTCTTTCGAAGGTGTCCAACTGTTCTGCTGACTTTGCTGTCAGTGTTACCGCCTCACATCCATAGGCCAAGACCGTTCTAATAATTGTTTTATATAAGGTTATCCATGTCAGTCTACATAATTCACAGACGATGCTCAAATTGAAATTCAGACAAAAATACGGTAGGGAATCAGGTGAGAGAGGCTAACGAATCCTGGTTGCAGATCACCACCACATGCGCCGAGTTTTCATCTTTACGAGCAAGGATTCTACCATTTCGGATCCACACGAATTTGTAGTTAACTTCTTTCGCTTTAATCCTTGTGGCAGCATGCAGGGCCTTATTTGTAGGTGCGAAATGTTCGCTGACGTATACCGGTGATTTAATACCGTCGATGCCTAAACGTGTAGAGTTCAGCTTAGAGTTCTTGTTCTTCTTGTTAAAGCTGACGACTGCAGCCAGGACTTCATCCCTTGCCCTCAGGCTCGGGAGCTTCACTATGATGGATTTTGGCCTTCTGGAATCTGAGTTAATCTTGGAGACTCGATGAATGTTCAAAATTTCCGAACCGGCAATGGGGCGGGAAACCACGGTTCCAAGTAGTTTTACAATTGATACCAGATTTCTCTGATTGTGCTCTGGTACGCACTGGATCTCAACATTGGTTTCCTTGGCTGTCTGTTCTATGTGAGATCGCGCACTTCTGAATTGAGTTTAACATTCTTAGCTTGTAGATCTTTTATAGTGTTCAAGGACTCGGATAACATTTTTTGAGGTCTTCGTATTCGGCTGAAGTGAAGCCGGTGGACTCTTATATCTGGCAAAATACTGACTTTGGTTTTAATTGCTTCATTCATTTCTCGAAACTTTTTTTCGATGTAAGCGATTTTATTTTCATTCCTCTATCGACTCACATTTATAGGAATAAAACAATAAATCCGTTGGTTTACCCAAGGATTGAACTCACGCTTTCGCCCTAACGAACTGAACTGAAACTAACTGATTAATCCACTGATCCACGGCCTGGTTGGGAGATACTATATATAGAGTCAATAAAGATCTTTATAATGTACGTAATTCAGTTTGGGAAGGTGATAAAGCTGTTTTTGAAAAAAACCTTTTTTTTAATTCAAAATTAGTTTCTGATGCCACATAAATAAATGGACTTAAGAGAAGGTAAAGCGGTGTAAATAATTAGCACGACTTACTGAGTAAGTACTGTTTGTTTTGTAAGTCAGGAATTTGAACCCCACAAATTGGCAAAACAAAAATGTCAAACGTTACGTTTCCTCGCTTCACGTAAACATGGCGATTGCCTACCTAGAGAGAGGGAGCGTTTGACATGCTCGTAGAGTAGGCAAGAAATGGCGCCTCAAACTAAATGAGTTCAAACTAAAACCGAAACCATTGTGTACATGAGGAAATGAACAAAAAGAACACCTGACTTAACACGAAATGGGAGGACACTTTGTAGAATGGAAGGATAAGTTGTTTACCTTGGCCTTACCATGGACTCACGAATCAACTGAAAATCTGACTCGTAGCCAAGTTGCGCATAAGGTTCAGAAAGGCGGTCGGCGCGATGAAGCCAATCTTCAACAGAAGAAATCCGCTATAATAATAATAAAACGTTTATTCATCAATAGATTTTTTTACAATATTACATATTTTGTTCTCTTTTCATTGATTCTATTGACGAAAAGGTCACTGCTCAGCTACAATTCAGGATTTCTCTTAGAATGCAGCTGGTTTTCAGCAGTGCCTCCGATATAAAAACAGAAAAAAATATATACCTATAAATATGAAAAAAAATTATTAAATTAAAATAAAATAAATACTAACAATAAAAATAAATTACATTAAAACAATTACATCACATCTCCAATTCAACACACACAATATAATGCTATACAATTAATAGAATTTAAAACAAAAAATTTAAAATAATTTAAAAATATAAATCTATACTAATATTATAAATGCGAAAGTGCGCGAGTTTGTTTGTTACGCAATCACGCCTAAACCACTAAAAAGATTTTTAAAATTCTTTCACTAAGAGAAAACTACATTATATGCAGGTAAAATAGACTTTTTTATTTGCAAAAATAGCATAAGACCAATACGTTGCAAAAGCGGTAAGAAAAGTTACATAATAAATATATTTACCGTTAAATTAATACATTTAGTTAAAACAAGTGCTAGTTCACGCTTAAAATTGTTGGAGGAAGTGTGGAAAATATCCACATTTCCTGCGAGGCAGTTAATTAACCTAGTGAGTCTTCCCAGGGGCATCACCATTGGTAAGTTAGTTCTGCATCTGGGAAGAATCAAACGCCTGTGTTGGCGATCTCGCGTGAAATTATCCGAAACACAGAATCCTATTTGAGCCAAAATATCTGGTACCGATATAAAATCAATTAGAAGCTTATAAGCCACGTCCGTTCCGTTCTCCATGTTTCGTTCTCTGAACATTAACAATAAATGGTGGCAATGAAGAGAGAGAATAATTTAAATTACTAATTTTAGATTCAGATATAGTGGAATCCTTACAACTTTCCTGAGAGTTTTTTTTTTTTTTTTTTTAATTTATTTTATACATTTTACAAATATAAGCCAAAAAGTCCCGATACACCACTTTTTAGCAGTTTGTCTAGCGGGTTCTTTACATTAAAGATCTTGTTATAGAGAGTTTATAGTTAATAGTTGGGGTTTGATTATTTTTTTAAATACGTCGGTTTAATTTTCATAGGAACATTGAGAGATAGCGAAGGTCTACGTTTTCGGGAAGGGATCATTTTAGAAATATGACTCTCATCCGAGTCATACTCATCAGCAATGTTGAATATAGATTCGGGGTCAGAAGGTCGATTTTCATCTTCCTCCATTATAAAAACTATTTAATCGCAAAAAAGAAAAAAATATATTGATTTAAAAAAAAAAATTATAATAATAGACAATCTATTTGATACGCAATCATGGATTATCGTAATATTCCAAACAAATTTTAATGAAGAAATAAATGTAACAATAAATTCTTATATGTACCCAGACAGGAAGGTACACAGAGCACTGCGGGTGACACAACCATTCAGTACGGATGTTAAATCCGGACTCCCCGTTTCACGGTTTTTGTCC
Organism: Limnephilus marmoratus; assembly: GCA_917880885.1. Classification (NCBI taxonomy): domain Eukaryota; kingdom Metazoa; phylum Arthropoda; class Insecta; order Trichoptera; family Limnephilidae; genus Limnephilus; species Limnephilus marmoratus. The sequence continues at coordinate 9,185,465 of OU862924.1, forward strand.
TGGTATATCTGCTACAGCACAATACAGACATCATTGTTTTGAATTATTTCCATCCAATTAACTTGTGCTCAGAAGTATTACACTTGTGCAGTAATTCAGGTGGGATGCTACAGTGGTGTTGTAGACAGATTTCCTTGTTTTAAGGTCTAATTTTCCCAAATAATGCAAGAAAGCATTTGGATTCTGGTTCAAATTTTATACCGATTGGTATTAATTTCATTGATCGCAATGATTTGTAATCAATGAAATTATTTATCGTAATCAAAAATCTTTATTTAAATAATTCGTTAATTTATTAAAAATTGGTCATATATTTACATTTCTTTAAGTCAATATCGCTACTTCTTTAAAACCTTTTAAGTCCGTGCATAAAGGCGTCTATCATTTTCATTCCCATGGTGACATTTTTAACAAAAAATATTTCTACTTTTTTCAGAGTTTTTTTAAATTTTCTCGGAATTTAAAACTTTACTTGGCAAAACATTTTTTTTTCTTTGTTCTCCTTCTTCTTCTTCTTGTGCCCTGTTCGTTCAACGGACGTTGGCTATCATGTTGGCTATGCGGACTTTGTTTACTGCGGCCCGGAACAGCTCCACGATAGACTGGCCAAACCAGTCTCAGGTTTTTCAGCCATGAGGTTCTCCTTCTTCCAGGGCCCTGTCTTACGGCAATCTTTCCCTGCATTATGGATGCAAGATCTCATACTTCTCTGGATGTCTCATCACATGTCCAAGATATTGAAGTTTTCGGATTTTTATAGTTTTAATTACTTCCTTTTCTTTATTCATCCGAAACATAACATCTTCGTTCGTAACCCTGTCCATCCAGCTTATTTTAAGTATTCTTCTGTAGATCCACATCTCGAATGCCTCAAGTCGCCTAATTAGTTCTTCAGTAAGCGTCCATGCTTCCATTCCATAAAATAATATCGAAAACACGTAGCATCTGACCGTTCGCATTCGTAATCCAAGGTTGAGATCATGACTGCAGAACATTTTTTTCATGCGTATAAAGGTTGCACGAGCTTGCTCAATGCGACATTTTATTTCAACTGAAGGATCCCATCTATCATTTACATTGCAGCCCAAGTATACAATACTCTGTACCTTCTCTAGTTTTGTTCCAGCAATATAAAGATTTTCATCCAATGCGTTATTTTTGCTTATGAGCATGTATGTTGTCTTATTTATATTAGTTCTAGCCCAAAATTCTCACAAGTCTTCACTACTTGATTCAGCAAAAGTTGTAAATCCTCAATGTTACTTGTTAGAAGTACTGTATCATCTGCATAACGCAGGTTGTTCAGAATCTTCCCATCTATAACAAGTCCTTGAGTAGCTTCTTGCAGAGCTTCATTGAATATTTCTTCTGAATATAAGTTGAACAGCATAGGTGAAAGAATACAACCCTGTCGCACGCCTCTCTTTATTTCTACTTCGTCTGTTAGACATTGCTCTACGCTTACTGCTCTTTTGTGGTTCCAATAAAGATTACCTATTATTATTATTTTATTTTTTTTTAATTGTACGACAGACAGGTGAGTCTAATTACGGTACAATTTTCTTACAACTAACAAGACATGTATATATATTGCATTCCCTGAAAATTTAATGATAAGTATACATTCATACAATTGCAATAGAAACACAAATTTATGTAAACCTGACTGCTCTGTACTCACTGTTAAAACTAATATAAAATACCTCGGTGTAATTAATTATAGATAGCAATTTAAAGTGGAAAATACAAATCAATGCAACAGTAGAAAGATTAAGAAAATTAATGTACATTTTTCTTAGAATACGAAACATATTAAATTTTAAACTATTAAGAACTATCTATTTCTCACTGATCCAATCTGTATTACAATATGGAATTCTTGGTTGGGGTGGTGCATTCAAAACTTCTCTCATGCCTTTAGAAATCATCCAAAAATTATTAATAAAAATAATTCTAAAAAAACCATATGATTTCCCCACCATAAGATTATTTCAAAAATTTAAAGTCCTTTCACTACACAATATTTATAAAAAAATTACACTTTTACAAATCCACAAAGATTTTTTCAACAATGATAACTCATTATCTATTTCAAACAGCAAAAGACCAAGTATTCTTGGCTCTATAACTATCCCGCGTTGTAATACCACTACAGCCCAACATTTTTATAAATATTTTGGAGTCAAGTGGTTTAACCAGTTATCCCTTAACTTAAGATTGGAAATTAATTATAAAAAAATCAAAAGTTCTATAAAAACACTAAATCATTAGCATATTACAATAATTCAATTTAATAATATAATAGAATGTCTATCGACAATTGATTTTGGAAATCCATTTACTTTTATATTCTTTTCTCTTTTCTCTCTTCCTCTTCTTCTTCTTTTTTATACTGTTTTCTTTTTTTCTATTCTATTTCTTATATCTTGTTTTGAATTATGTAAATGTATATATATATGTATATATATATATGTAAAACACTTTTCTCGGTTTACCCGCGTAACGTAGTCCTGAGAAGGACTTTTTAACTCCTGACGTTTCGGACAGATCACACTGTCCATCTTCAGAGGCCTTATGTCTTTAGTTTTTGTCTCAAACTGATAGCTTTCGCATGTCTGTTCGGTCCAGAATCCAAGACTTAAGAGGGCATTACCAGAGAAAACCGGAAATACGTCATTTTCAAAAAAGTTTTTAGACGTATTGACTCTTTTCCACAAAAAATTATAAATGGATTTCGAAAGATTGTTCTTTTATCTAGCATTCGTATGTAATAAATTTTGAGAATTTTTTTAATTTTTGGTATAATAAGGTTATTCCATAGGTCTTTGGCAGATTTGTTCAATTTTCAAAAAAGTTTTTGTATTATACCACACCCATTTCAAATAATAAAATCATGCAGTAAAATAAATCAATACATGATCTAGCAAACGTATGTTTTAGAATTTTAATTTTAGTTTCAATAAAATCATTAATAAATATGTACGTACATGTGTTTCTTGGCGAAAATTGGTCCGTTTGTGTATTTATTTGCGCACTTACAAACTAATATATTTCTGATTTTTTTATCATTCTTATTAAATTTAGACATTATTGAAAAATTATAAATACTTATAATCAAAAAATAACTACAAAGAGTACATTATTTTAATAGTTTTATCATCACGCCTTTCAGCATTTTTGGATGAAGGTATAAATTAAAGCTAATTTGAATTGAAATAAATTCGATATTGAGTTATAATTTAAAAAAGCTGGTACGGAGAATAATTAATCTTTCTCATTGTAACCGCCCTGCACGATCGTAAGAACAACTTTCGACGAAATGTGGATTTTCGTCCGCTGGCTGGTTAAACGCTCTTAAGTGAGTGCAAATCAATTCCTATGGCTAGAGCGGAGTACCCGGGTTGATTGTGATTTATGGTGCTAGGGGTAGGAGGTGGGACCGGCAGTCTCAGGCGGTTTACATGCAGAGACCTGATTGGTTAGGCTAATTGTGGGTACTTCTGATAATTTTGGAAATGCCGTTTTTGGGGGATTTTCGTCAATTATTACTTTCCAGGTGTTGGGAATTCTTATGGAGTCGTTTCTGGTGTTCATATTATTTTTATGTTTATAAATTTCTATCGCTTCGCGGTAAATTCTTTTTGGTTCATTGTATACGCTAGCTATTGTTGTTGTATTATTGAAGTCTATTTTATGACCTTCATTAAGGACGTGTTGAACTAAGGATGAAGTTAAGCGTTTATTAGTGACATCTACTTTATGTTCTGTAATTCTACAAGATATTTTTCTATTGCATCGTCCAATATACACCTTTTCACACGCCCCACAAGGTATTTTATAAATCCCGTGTGATTCAAGTGGAATGTGGTCTTTCGGACTTCTTAATAGAGACGAGATTTTATTTTCCGATTTATAAATTGTTTTGATTTTATTGCTTTTGAGGATTCGACTGATTTTATCTGTTGAGCCTTTTATATATGGGAGAATTGCTACAGAAAGGGGTTCTGTTTCCGTTTCAGGATTAGTTTTTTTACGTTTGTTTATGGATTTGTTTATTAAATATTTGGAGTAGCCGTTTGCTTGAAGAGCACTACTAAGGAGATCTAGTTCTTCACGAATATGATCTTTGTCCGCTAGTCGTTTTGATCGGGTAACTAATGTATTTATAACTGATGGCAACTGAGATGGGTTGTGATTTGAGTTGGCGTTTAAATATCTCTTTGTATGTGTCGGTTTACGATACACGGTATGTCCCAGGCTGCCGTTCTTTTTCTTTTTAACTAAAATATTGAGAAATGGGAGACAATCGTTTTTTTTCGTCAATCAATATCTTCATGGATACTATTCAAATGAGTAAGGAAGTTATTTAATTCTTTAATTCCGTGTTGCCAAATAATGAAAGTATCATCTACGTAACGCCGCCATAGTGAAGGTTTCAGAGGAGCGCTCTCTAATGCCTTTATTTCAAAGTACATCATGTAAATATTCGCGATTACCGGGCTGAGGGGGGAGCCCATAGGGGCACCTTGAATTTGTTTATGTATTTGTCCCTCAAATTGAAAGTAGGTATTTTTAAGGCAATGTTCCGTCAGAGTGATAAAATCAGTAGGAACGTCTAGTTTTGATTTAATTAATTCTAATGCTTCAGTGATTGGTATTTTTGTGAACAACGAGACTACATCGAAGCTCACTAGAATGTCACCCTTGTTTAAAGTTATATTAGAAATTGTTGAAATGAAATGTTCAGCATTGCGAACGTAAGAATCCGCTTTTTCAACAAAAGGCTGAAAGCGTTGGGCTAGAAATTTTGCTAATATTTGGGTAGGCGAACCACACGAGCTAACAATAGGCCTGAGAGGCGCGTTAGGTTTATGAATCTTTGGAAGACCATAAATATATGTACATATATGTATATATATATATATATATAAAAATAAATAAAAAATATATATTATAATTCTAAAAAAATATGTTAAATAGTTTTCACACACGCTGCTCCACCTTTTTTACACGAGCATGCTCTAAAAAAAGGTGAATCACGTTATATAAAAAATGTATCTGAAAAATGTAATGTCATTATTGTATGTACAAAAAAAAATTTAAAAAAATATATATATAGTTTTTTTAAAACATGGTACGGTGATATCAAACACATCTATATCCGCTGGTAGGGCATTAAGCAATGCCATACCTCTTGTCATGCTGTGTTGAGCCATGACATCTGTCAGACCCTGCGGTATGTAGAATAGGGCGTGGCTACGAGTTCGACAGTATTTGTCAGGAGCGAATAAGCCACAGCATGACAGGAGATATGGGCAATCAATAAGGTTTTTTATTAACTTTAATTCGAATACCATGAGTCCGGCATTACGCCTGGTCTCCAGGCTTTGATAATTTGTCTCATTTAGCAGTTCCACGTGATGCACGAATTTCGGATATATTCCATAAGATCGCATGTAAACATACCTTAGGATTTTTTTTTTGAATTTGTTCAATCATATTTATGTATTTAAGTTGATATGGTATCCAGACAGTACTAGCGTACTCCATCTTGCTTCTGACCACTCCGTTGAACATGGCGGTCATTGCTTCTATGTTACTGAATTGCTTGCAAGTTCTAATTACAAAACCAAGCATTTTGGAGCAAGCCGAAGTAAGCTGTACTATATGATTTGAAAATGTTAGCCTGGGATCAAGAACACCAAGATCTTTGATGATATTTACGCATGTTAATACTTCTCCATTCATTCTATACGGGTATAATAACAGATTTTGTGAACGACTATAAGTCATAACGACGCATTTTTTTATATTGAAATTAAGTTTATTTTCTAACGACCATTTCATGATTGAATCGAGGTCTGCCTGCAGTTTGGAATAATCGTCATCTGATTCGATTTCCATCATCAGTTTCATGTCATCCGCGAATAGGAGACATGAGCTATGACGTATGCAGTCATGAATGTCATCTATTAGAATAAGGAATAACATGGGACCTAGATTCGATCCTTGAGGAATTCCTGACAGAGCTCCGAACTCATGGGAGTCGTATCCATTTACATTTACATACTGGCTTCTATCTTTTAAATATGACGCAAAAAATATCAGTAAGGGTTGATTAAAACCTATTTTGTGCATCTTTCTTAATAGAACGTCGTGATCTACTCGGTCAAATGCCTTTGCGAAATCCGTGTAGATTACGTCCGTCTGATGCCTACAGTCTAGGCCTTTTGCTACCCGTCGAGAAAAAGAGAGTAAGTTGGTTACCGTTGATTTCCTCGGTAAGAAGCCATGTTGATTTTCTCGTAAGAAAGGCGCGATTTGCGGACTGATTTTATCACAGATAATCATTTCAAAAAATTTTGGAATTGTTGACAGTACTGCAACTGTATCCTTATATCTTTATCGTCTATCCCGGAGGTTTTCAGAATTTGAATCATTTTGTCATGTCTAACTCTATCAAATGCTTTAAGGAAGTCAATGAAGCATGCATGTACATTTGTATTCACATCTCTACATCTTTGGATTAGTACTTGAATACTTAATAACGATTCCCGAGTACCCAACCCATTTCGAAGGCCAAATTGTGTGACACCTATTTTTTCTTTGTACAACATATTATTCAATTATTCATCCAATTACAGTACATTCTTCTCATTCTGACACACTTAATATCTGGTAAGATAATTATTTAGTATTAAGGCTCTTTAAAGAGGAATTAAAAACATCTACTGTTCCCGAAATTTCATTCAATATCACCATACCCCTTGTCATGCTATTTGCGTTAGATCATCTGTTCTGCCATGTGGTATTTTGAACAAGGTATTTGTGTTATTTTTAACTAATGTTGTGATATTTTTGTTGGCGAGTTATGAATTATATTAAAAGTATTGTACAAAGCATTGCAAGATTTGCATAATGTCTACTTTCTAGGATAAATCTATTTATCGCCTCAAATAAGTCTGTATGTTGCGTGCGTCTGCACATATGCCTAACGTTTTTTTTTCTGAATTTGTTCGAGCTTATTTACAGATTTAGTTTGGTGCGGAGTCCACACACCACTAGCATACTCCAGCTTACTCCAGCTTACTTCTCATGACGCCGTCAAATATGGCTATCTTTGCATCTGGGTCATTAACTATTAATTATGATGATATCGACAAAATGTTAAGACTTGCGAAGTTTATTCATAAATTTAGTGGCTGAGACCGGTGCAAGAGACAGTATCTTGGTTACACGCGGACACTAAAAGTGTTATTAAGTTTAACTTCTTTTTATTTTTCAAATTAAATTTAATTATTTCATAGGCAAACACGCTGGTTGATAAAACTAGGCCAATTAGTAGGAACAGAAAAGAAGTCTGAACGTCTAACAATGTCAACCTCTTATCTTCCTCGCCGTTTGTTCTATCGATTCTGTGTTTCAACAACATGGAGAATTCAGTCCAATGGTACCACTGAGCGCTGAGGCCAGATCCGTAAACCCTTTCGAGGAACTGGTTTATTTGCTTCAGAAATGGATATCCTTTATAGACAATGTAAGACAAGTGGTAAGATCTTGGACACTCGTCAACAAGATGGAGTTCTTCTTGTCCAAATCGATTAGTATAGTTAAGCTCTACAACAGACTTTGCATCGTTTCTTCTTTGTACCACCGCGATGGTTCTCTCCTTTGCAGCAATAATAGTGGAAGTATTGCTGCTTTTCACAAACTTTTTAGACAAACTATTACCCGCTGCACTCACGTTAACACCAAATAGGTCCACACTGCTTGAGGCTACGTTCAAGCCAGACATATCCAGCTCTGTCAATGTCTTGATGTCTTTATAGTAAGATATTTTACTGTACGCTGTGCTCAGTTGGCCCTGAAAATGAGAAGTTATAAGAGATTAGGTACATGTATTAAATTTATGCTTAGAAATATCATGCAAGGTGCAACAAATGATTCCGTAAAAAACAAAATTTCAATTATTTTAACATTATTTTACTGAATTTTTTTCCTTACAAGAGCCAATTATTTTCCCTGGGTTGGTATTTTTCTTTTGATGTATGATGCTACTAGAGTGATCGTCGCGAGCAACCATTGTGTCGTCATAAATAAAAATGGCGGTTGAAGGGTCCCCGTTAAATGCCATTTGCCCCGAAATATCTGTTGTTTAAGGTTTTGAAAAAAATGTTTACACAGAAGAGGACAACTTTTTTTTTTTTTACATGAGCTCCACACAGGAGGCCCTGAGGAAAACAATTTCCCTCAGGGCCTATGTCATCTTTGGGGATGCTGTGTGGAGGGTTTTTTTAAGGAAAGGAAGGAGAGGAGAGTTCTGGGAAGGAAAAGGGTTTAAGGGGTGGGTAGGAATCTGGGGTTCAGTGTGTCTTGGTCATCCGCCTCCAAGACCTAGACACACCTCACCCCATGAACCCGGGCACCTCTGCCAAATCATCAAACGTAGAGAACCACTTGGGGTGACCTATAGCAGAGGTGTTGGTTATCCAATAAAGGTTCCCGGGGCAGCGGTACCCATTCCCGCCTCCCAAATTGAACTATAATGTTTCGAAGGTTTTCAGCTTATTACAATTTGATAGAAAGCTGAAATGCGCGTAGATATTTTAGGTATTTCAATTAGAACAGCAGCTGCCTTTGGAACTGATATACAAGTCCCACGCATTGCATCTTGCCAACAACATTAGTCCAATGTCCAATTACCTTGCTGAGACTCCATGCGATTTTTGGAAGCGATCGATTATCATTCCTTATTTAGATTCCCTAATATCTGAATTGGAGCAGCGTTTTTGTGACCAAAATTTGCCTGCTTTCGGATTAATGTCGCTACATCCCTGTATAATACATTGTTGAATACATCATTAATTGATTTTAAAGAAAAAGCACAAAGTTTTTGCCTGTACTACGATTTACTTAATTTTAATCAAGAAGCCGAACTATGGTATAAAAAATGGCAGAACAAGGGTATGACTAGAAAAGATCTCGAAAAACTAGATTTTACTGAAGTGTTTAAGGAGGCGAACATTTTCTTTCCCGCAACAAAAAAGCAATACTTATTTCCTTGGCACAGCCTTGCACTACAAGTAACATAGAGAGGTCCTTTTCTACACTGCGTCGTATTAAAACATGGCTGAGATCGACGATGACTGAAAACCGTTTGAACGCATTAGCTTAGCGAGGGGGGGCAGACCGCCCGGGGTGCCACCCGACGGAGAGGTGACACTACTAAGGATATTGTGACAAAAATATTAAATACGCTGTTATATAATTTTCGTAGCTCTATGGCTCCCCGTGGAATGTCCCCCCGAATCGGGGAGAATTTTGTGACTGACGGTCTTTTTTTATAGATGAAAATAGCCTATTTCTGAAATTCTCTAGCCACGCCCCCCCCGCCCTCCCCACCAGTGGGTATTATTTTGTTGCAGCAATTTACATTACATATATTCTTGGTTTGTCTATACCTGCCCCCTCCTTAACAAAATCCTAGCTATACCCTTGGTCATGTTAGCTATCAATACGCGAAATATTTAGCACTTATCAGATCTGAAACATGTTATTACGTTTGTGTTTATGCACGTAGTTGCTACATGTGAAAATTTAATATCGGCGAGTACCTACCTACGGCCAAACAAGCGAAAATGTATAAAAAGTATTATATTAAATACAGAATTATGTCCATCAATATCAACTTTCATAATCAATGTACTTATTATAATGAAAGTGTTCCCCAACTATTCGACTTTAAGTTTTAATAATAAATTACCAGTGACCTCTGCGATTTATAAAGCTAATGGCGTGGTTAAAAGAAGATTTAGTTAATGTATATAAAATAACGTAATAACACTCAAAATCAAATTGTTACACATTGAACTAGTGCGTAACCTTCACCCAATTAACCCTAGACACCTAACCTTCGTCGATTCGACGAATACGCGACACAAAACAGGCTGTCCTTTTTTAAGCGGATGATCGTTCCTTGTCAACTCAGTGCTCGTAAAACTCTAACGGGGAATGACCGGGTTCGGCAGGTAAGTACAGTATTTTTTTCATATATTACGCGCATAGTTGTCGTTTCAACGAATGGTTCGGGTTTGTGTGACTTTTTGGTATATTGTTGTGGTTGTTTTTTTGCAGTTTTTTTCGCTATGGCTTCGCAAAAACCGCTGTCTAATGCAAATATTCAACGTTTATTGTTGGAAGAGGACACTAATTTATCAAAGCAAAGGAGTCATCTGTAAGTGAACAAGAAGACAATTGATTGAAGACTGCAAATTCGTACAACGCCAACACATATAAAAAGTAAAATGCAAGATATATTACGAGTCAGCACTGAAGTTCAAGGTCAAAGTGGTCAGTCTACCTCCAGAAATGACCCTGGTTCGACAGAGACTGCCAATTTGCGAAAAAGAAAGATTTGTGAATTATGTCCGTATAAAAAAAGGCGTATGACGAAGACTTATTGCTCAAAGTGCAGCACTGCAATTTGTGGTGAACACAAAATTGATTTTTGCACTAGTTGCGCTTCAAAAAACTCCTTTTTATTTTTTCACATAAGGGATCGTGATTTTTTATTTGGTTTTGCTAAAGAAAACAAGCTGTTTTATTTTTATTTTTTTATTATTAATTTTCTAAGTATGATGTCACTTCTAGTCTGATAAATACCTAGTGCTTTACTAAAAAAATTTAAAAACAAATATATTTTCCAATTACATTTAAATAAATAGTTTTATTTATCAATATAACCTTTGTTTCATATATTTTTTAAATAAATTTTTAAAAAAATAAGTAATAAATAGATAAAATACTGATGAAAAAATTTTTTGTCGATTCGACGAATGGTTAGGTTTATTAGGGTACACACGAACGTTAGGTGTCAAGGGTTAAATGGGACCTCTTCAAAGATAAAATCAGAAATTATGTTTCCATTAAATCATTCAAAAAACATTTAATCTTGAAAAAAACTAAAAAAAAAAAAAACTGTAATTATGCTGCTAAACCTAATAATAATAATAACCTAATAAATTTTATCTATCCTCTGTACAGTTTACCCCAAAAGAATTGACATTACTATCTAAATCTCTAAATTGAATCGAAATATCCGAGATGGTTCAATAAAGAACTTGTTCAATTAACTGCCCTTAAAAAAGATTTACATAAGAAATATAAAGAAGACAGGTCTGTATCAAATTATATTGAATTTAAAAACGTTAGAAAAGATTGCAAAATCTTATCAAAAATTTGCTACAATTCTTTTATTAATAATGTTGAAATTTCAATAAATCACAATGCAAAGTATTTCTGGAACTATGCAAAATCAATGAAAAATAACAACTTTGGTGTACCCCCTAACTTGGAATATGCAGGTAAAAAGGCCAAAGACACTCAAAGTATCGCTGACCTTTTTGCTGATTTTTTTAAAAGCGTTTATGAATGTGATACACCAGTTAATACCAGTACAGCATCAAATTTTACCACTGATCATAATCTTAATTTATCTTGTATCCACAAAGAATATAATGATATACTGATTGAACTAAAATTACTAGATCAAAGTAAAAGCGGTGGACCAGATAAAATACCTCGTGTATTTTTGAATAATTGTGCTACCAATCTAGCGTATCCTTTATTTTTGCTGTTTAATCATTCTTGATGAACAGCGAAGGAATGTTTTCCTACTAAATGGAAATTTAGAAGGAAAACATTCTGTTTTCCTACTAACACCCCCATTTTTTAAATATTTCGATTACCCCCGCTCACGTTCACCCCTACCACTAAGGCACCTCCCTCCTCGCCCCCACCTAAGTTGATGTTCTCTCTCCCTCTTCTAATTTTCTTTTGAATACCATGTGTATCTGTATTATGTTCAATATATTTTTATTCACCCCTGAGGAAGGTTCAGGATGAACCGAAACCGTTTGGATAAAAAAATAATAAAGTGGAATTGAAACAAAGTTATATTATTGCGTTTATCTGCTTTGCTTATTTATTGTTTAGAAACTGCCCAAATTTTAAACAAATAATCAATTTTTTTCAAAATCTATTGCTGTTCGTTTGTCTCGCTAAAAATCGAGAACGGCTGGGCCGATTTAGCTGATTTTGGTATTGAAATGTTTGTTGTAGTCCAGGGAAGGTTTAAACGGTGAGAAAATATGAAAAAATTGCGGAGAAGATAGTAAAAACAAAAAATTTCATTTTCCCATACAAACTGTTCTACCTACTTTCCTGTCAATCACTTGACGTTCGTCCCTTCAGTACGGTAGACTCGCGTCCATTCGAATTGAAGCACGTATTAAATTAAGGGTTTTGGATCGACAACATATATCCACATTACTCGGATTGTCGCGTATTTAAATTTTAATATTTTGATGGTTGTCATTGCTGGTTCGTTCAGAATAACAAAATTGCAAACGCCAAAAGAAAAGCACACAAATTATTGCCTTGGAAAATATGTTTTTAAATTAGGCCATTCACCCTAAAAAGAGTGCTTAGTTGGCGTCCTAATGAATCGCCGAAATGTATGTATGCGCATAACTACCGAACCACTGCACCAAATTAAATAATTCTTTTCTTTGTTCGTTATTTCGTATAAAACTACTGTTGAGCTCTAGCATTATGAAATTTGTATAAAAAATTGTGGCACGCGAGCAGTTTGAAAACTGAATGTACCAGAATGAATGTGCGGAATGCAAGAGGTGGGAGGACGAGGGGGTAGGGTGCGGTAACAATAATGAAAATGAAAAGAAAAAAAAAAGCATATTAATAATTCATAATTAGAATGCAAAAATGTGAAGACCAAACTAATAGTACCGCCATTAATTAAAGTAAAGTTAGTGTTAAATAAAAATGTTTGAAGAACTTGGAGTCTATGACTCGGCTCCATACTCCAGTCAAGATGTACATCCGCGCTTGCAAAAGGTCCAATTATTCTGATTTTTTTATATGTTGTTAGAACCTAAACCAGTATTTAAAAAAAAATTTTGCAACTTCGAACTCCGCGAGCGGCGGTGGACTCAAAAAACTAGGAAATTTTCGAATTTTTTTCAATTTTTGATCAATATCTCAGTAAAGGAAGGGTCTGACCGGTGTAGTCAGTATACAACTTTTAAAATAGACTAAATTTGCTATAATTTGAGACCAAAGCGAGCTATATACAGCCATATTGGTTTCCAAGATACAGTTCTTCGAAAATAGGCCATTTTTTCCAAAAAGTGAAAAATTTTCGAAATGGTCACTTATTTTGTAAAATAATTTCTATAATACGCATCCCACGTCAAATATTATATAAAATAAGGTTGTTGTAAATTTAATTAGCTTTCACTAGATTGATATCTGTAGACTTAACGGTTCTCTCAAAAATGGCAGATAACCAAAAACAGTCATAAATGGATTTTGGGGTGAGAGTGGACTTCACTCGGAGTTGATCAGTGTAGTTTAGTGTACGGCTTGGTGGATTTTACCTCTAAGGGTGGGTTTCTTCATTTACCGAGAATGCTAAATACAATGCTAATTATAAAAATAAACGATTGAAAGTTAAAATTTCGAATGAAATTTCTATGCATTTGACCGTTTACTTTTACAATTAGCATTGCTTTTAGCATTCTCGGTAAATGAAGAAACCCACCATACTGTTCTTTATGGGATGCATTGGCACAATAATGGATGGGAGCGGTCTGAAAGAGCTACTAACCACCATCTACGCAGGCCACAGTGTTGACAAAATTTTGAATGGGCACGCATGAGCTGTTCGAGCCCACATTTTGGCAAAGCTCACACTGGCCAGCATTGTTTTTTATGAAGTTGACATAACTCCTGAGGAGCTAGACGAGACTGAAAAATTGCTGAGAGACACTGAAAGGTCTCTCACTATATCAGCAGAAGAAATTGATACCTACCAAATACTAAACGCAAAATTTAAAAATGCCTTGGAGAAAATTGAAGCAAATGGTCCAACATCACAGTTGTGGGTCCAATACTTTCGTATGACCACTTTGATAAAACTATTCATCCTGGCAGAGCGTGCTGGTGATTGGAACCTTCATTTGTACACTGTCCACAAGATGCTCCCTTTTTTTCGCGCAGCAGGACATTTTTTGTATGCTAAGAACGCGCACCTCTACCTTCAGGATATGATGGCTCTAAAAGATCGGATAGATAAAAGTGAATATGACATGTTTACAAAAGGATCCTCCACCATTCGCCGGTCTGACAAGTTTTGGTCTGGGTTTTGGTCAGACCTAACAATTGAACAGAAGCTGATGCGATCCATGAAAACCTACGGTGGGTTGAGCCAAGGAAGGGGAATCTCCGACAGTGTTGGTTGAGGTGATCGATGCTAGACAAAAACAGAAGAGTGGCTGTGGATTCGCTCACAATTTTCCAGCGAGTGTGTATTGCAAAGCAATCTGAACAGGATTTACAGGATAACTTCAAGTATGAGTTGGCCCAGTTCCCGATGTCTCTGTTCAATGAACAAGGGATGCGCAAGGGCACAAAATCTACTCTGTACTCTGCCTTCACTCCTCGTCCAGCTCACGTCGATAGATGCCAGCACTCACGTCATTTTGGATGGTGGCTACCTCTTTCACAAGGTCGTGTGGCAGCGGAAGAGCACGGTTCGAGCACTTTTGGCTCGTTATACCAAAGGTACGTCCGTAACCACTTTGGGAAGAACGTCTCCATCGTTTTTGGCAGCTACCCCGAAGATGCTACCAAAAAAAAACACCAAAACAGCGGAACGACTCCGGCGCTACGCAGCTCATACCAGCTACGAATTGACGTTCGATGAATCCACAGTAATTCAAATTGCTCAAGAGCATGTATTGGGCAATGAAAACAATAAGAGACGCCTTATAACTCTTCTCTGTGGCGCCTTTCAGAAGGAGGGAGTAGAAGTGGCTGTTGCCGAAGAAGATGCGGATCGAGAGATCGTCATGATGGCGCTTTCAAAAAGAGCAGTAGCCGATCGGGTCATCATAGAAGGAGAAGACGTCGACCTGCTCGTTCTTCTCAATGGTTTAGGCGCTGAAGAGACAAACGTCTATCTTCAGAAGAGCACGAAGGGTGAAGCTGGTTGCTGTCACTACTCTACGACCTCCTACAACCACCAGGGCTCCCGGCGATTACCAGGAACGGTACTATTCACCCACGCGTTTACCGGGTGCGATACCACCTCAGCACCGTTTGGCCAAGGAAAGACCAAAATCACCACACTTCTGAGCGAGAGTGAACCACTTGCTGAGCAAGTGGAGGTCTTCCTTCGGCCAGACTCCACCCCACAAGCCGTGAGTGAAGCAGGCATCAAGTTCTTTTTGGCTCTATATGGGGGTGACATCGCGAGGGATACTTTGGATTTCCTGAGATATAAGACGTTTGCCACTTCAACAAGCACACCTCGCCCGTTTGCCACCGACGGAAGATGCCGCAGGCCACCATGCAGCAAGGTGCTACCTCCAAGTGCAGAAGTGGCGGGGAGTCAACTTAAATCCCACTGAATGGGGGTGGAAGCTGTCTTCTTAAGAATTCACCCCCCATCCCCACCACGATGGATCCCGCACCTCCTGCCCTTCTGCGAAAAATTTCATGTAAATGCAAGAAAAGATGCTCTGGAAGCTGCTCGTGCAGAAAGGCTGGGCTCCACTGGGCTGGTCATGCGGTGGCAAATTGTGCATTAACGCGGCGCCTCTCCCAGCATCCATCACAGATATCCAGACACCTTCTTCGTGCGAGCCTAAGCCCGGGCCATCTGAGATAAAAAGAAAGACATAATTTGGCAACCAAGACACAATACCTGCATGATTTATATTAGTTTTATTTTTTTTGTAGGCACATGTAATTTGTCCCTATAGTAGGTACCATAATGTTTGTACAGGCATTTTAGTATGTAGGTATATAAAACAATGTTTGAAGATGATGTAATTCCCGATAGATATGAGGGAGCGGGCCGGATCGGCAGAGACGGGACGAGAAATAAAATACGGCAAGTCGAAGTAATGAGTCGAAGTCTTTATTTGTAGCTACGTAGCAATTGGACAGATGGTGTTGACACGAGTAGTAGTGAGTGCAAGCAGAAGTGGTGTTGGCAGTGAAGTTGATGATGATGGTCGATGATGCTGTGGTGGAGCAGACCACGGGTCTGCATGTCACCAGCATGTAGCTCTGCACCGTGGTGGTGGAGAAGACCATGATGTCCAGGATGTTGCTCGACGCTTTGAGTCGCGGAGATGGACAGCGGTGAACCTTGGGAGGAGAAGTGTATCTCTGAGCTGTAGGTCCGCCGCAAACCATGTGAGCTGCGAGATAATGTTCCTCGAAGGTTGTGGCGCATCGGCATAGAAGCCGGCTCTGAATCGCCGGGGCTGGTCGTTCGGCCGATACCGCACTGGAGCGAATTCACTGATAGGCACTGTATGTATGTGTGTGTTACTTGAGACTAGACTTGAGACTGAGCTGTATGCGGCCCACGCTGACTTTTATACTTCTGCCGGCCGGGCAAGTAGTTTCGAGAACGGCGTGTGAAATTCGACCGCCGCGCCAAAGTGAGAAAGTTCGTGAACACTCCAGTCGCTAGTGCTGATACATTATTGTGGAGACGGGAACTTTCCATTAGGTTGCCGCACTAATTGTTACCAGGTGTTAGATGTACTATCGGCCGTAGGTAGGTCCGATAGCGGCTTGCATCTAGGTATTTATTTCTGGCGTGTTCCTTAACCAGTGGCGCTGCGATAGTTTTATCAGAGCGGGTTAAGTGACCGCTACAGATATATTATCTTTTCTTTTTTTCATCAAAAATGTGTTAACAATAACAAAAAAAAATTGTAACTGTTTGATAAATAAAACCATAAAAAGTTGTGAGAACAGTTTAGGGAACGTCCCCATACTACGTGACCAACTTTTTGCACATTTTAACCCCCCCCCCCCCCCCGTGACCAAAAACCTAAGCAACCCGCCGCTCATTTGAACCAAGCGTGGTATTTTGAAGATCCCCCCCCCCCCCCCCGAACGTGTCACGTAGTATGGGTACTTTCCCTTATTTGCATTTCCCCCCAAAACCCACTTATGACTGTTTTTGGTTATCTGGCGTTCTTGAGAGAACCGTTAGGTCTACAGATATCAATCTAGTCTTAAATGAAAGCTAATTAAATTTACAACAACCTTATTTTTTATAATATTTGACGTGGGATGCGTATTTTAGAAATTATTTTACAAAATAAGTGACCATTTCGAAAATTTTTCGCTTTTTGGAAAAAATGGCCTATTTTCGAAGAACTGTATCTTGAAAACCAATGGCTGTAAATAGCTTGCTTTCATCTCAAATTATTGCAAATTTAGTCTATTTTAAAAGTTGTATACTGACTCTACCGGTCAGACCCTTCCTTCACTGAGATATTGAGCAAAAACTGAAAAAAAATCGAAAATTTCCTGGTTTTTTGGGTCCACCGCCGCTCGCACAGCACTTTCGAAGTTGCAAATTTTTTTTAATACTGGTTTAGGTCCTAACAACATACAAAAAATTCAAAATGACTGGACCTTTTGCAAGCACAATCCCCTTTTTATGTTTAACTTGACTGGACTACCAATGCATCATTGATAAACTCAAGGTTATTGAAGATAAACAATGAAAAACCAGGTTAATCTAACAATACTAACTTAAAAACAATTAATATCGTTGAAAAGGCAATTGGTATGATATCACTGGATGTAACTATTTTTAACGTCGAAAAAAATATGGATGTTTTTGTAATAGACAAAGAAAATTTGGATTACGATTTTTTAATTGGACTTGACTGCATACAAAAATTTTGCAATTCAAAATGAAAACTTAGAAATCAGTCAGAAAGCTCCAACACAAATAAATGATACAGTTTCCAATCAAACCAAATCTAATAATTTAATAAATTTCAATAAAATTTTAACAAAAAAAATCTCGTAATTTATATAAATCATCTAGACCATAGGTTCCCAAAGTGGATGCCGCGGACAGAGATCAGATCGCGGACTGATGTCTCTACTAAAAATCAAAATTGACATGAACGAATACAAACATTTTATGGAATGGAAAATCACCCGCGTGGCTGGTCCGCGCTCTGGGAACAGATTGGGTGGGAGGCACAGGAGTGGGGATACGATTCCAGTGCTCAAGCTCCCCAAGATTTTACTACGCAGGAAGAATAATAATAATAACATTTTATTTATATAGCGCAGTTTTGTGACATTTCACTTCAAGTGCGCTTAACTATAATAAAATTTAAAATAATTCTACAGTGCTCCTTATAATATTAAGAAAATAATAAAAGAATAAACAGTATTTACAAAATAATGACAGAAGAACAAAATTAACTAAAGAATATACAGTATTTACAAAACAAAACAATGACAGAAGAACTAAATTAACAAAGATAGTGCTGTTATAGCACACACGGGACAATAATAATAATAGACAATAGCGGTGCTATTGTAACACAGGACAAAACAAGAACTTTAAAACTAAAATATAATATACCAACAGAAAGGCAGTTTGTGTTTAGAAATGCGAGATATTCTGCCATAAATTCGGATACGAAACATAAAATAAAAATACAATTATGAGGAAACCGAAACCAAACAATTACGGGAAGCTTGAGAACATGGCTTATTATAATTACGTATATTGAAAAGATGTAAGGATTCATGAATGGTATGATTTTTTAAATAATTTTGTTTTTAAAGCCCATTTAAATTCAGCCAAATTCTGGATATTACTAAGAGCTGAGGGAAGTTTATTCCAAATGAGAGGGTTCGTTACATGAAAAGAGCGATCATAGTAAACAGCTCGATTTGACCTAGAAAGTTCGATTAGACGATTATTAACATCTAGATCTGCTGACCTTAGAGTAAGCTGTCTCTCGCTTAAGTTTTGTCGGACACATAGTTCCGATATATAGGCTGGCACCATTCCTTGCAATGCTTTGAAGGTCATTAAGCAGATCTTGAACTCTATTCTTTCAGGACATCGAAGCCAAGAAGGAAATCTAATTGACCTCTCAAGCGACAGCAGCATAAAAACAAAATACGCTTTTTCGAATTTGACGGAGTTTTGGATATCAGTCAAAAATCAATATCCGATTATAAATGCAAAAGCTGTAAGGGTCCTCATTCCCTTTGCTACTTCATATCTGTGCGAAGCTGGATTTTCAAGCAAATATCGCTCGAAAATAAATGTGGAAAAAGAAATGAGAGTAGCTGTAGCTGCAGGCTCACCCGTCACACTAAACGGTTTTTGTAATTATATTTGCATTTTCTTTGTAAGTTTTCCTACCAATAAACATACTTATTCTTTTTAAATACTAGTAGTATTTAAAATGAATAATGGCCATCTCACTAGGTGTGAAACGCCACTATTATAACCAAATGTAATATGAAAATAATAAAATAAAAAAATAAAAATAAATAACAAAAATTATTCAGTGGAGTAGGTAAAAATTGGTCCGTCCTGGGGGGGGGGGTGAGGTGACAGTGTTCTCTTGGGGGTGACACTCGGACTCGGACACTCGGTGACACTTGGGTGTCACCCCGGTCATAGACATTGTATGACCGGGGTACCGTGAGAAGATTCAAATTTTCTACGTACACCGTGACTCGGAAAAGTTTGGGAACCCCTGATCTAGACTATGAACAACAAGCAATGATTGATGACTTAATAGTGAAGAATAAATCTGTATTTGCGAAGGACAAATATGACATTGGAAAGGTAACAAATTATGAAACACGCATTGATTTGTTAGTAGAAAAATATTGCAGCCAAAGACCGTATCGTTGCACAATCGAAGTAAAAAAAAAAGAGATAGAAAAATAGATTCCTAAATTATTAGAAAAATAATAATAAAAGAATCATATGGTCCATTTGCAGTTACATTATCTTATAAAAAATATGAAAACAGAAAATCTACTTTGTGCATAGATTTTCGAGTGTGCATAAATTGTTGTCCCTCGATCACCGCCGTTCCCGCTTATTGAAGACCTGATGGTATTGTTTGAAATTTGTGTTATTTCACAATAATATAGTATATTTGTGGCACGTTCCAGAGTGGAAGATACTCTCAGTATCGCCCTGGTGTAAGACCACCATTTAGAATTGAAACGTTGCTTGAAATGGCTTTAGCCGTGTTTGGTGACTAGATCTGAATACCCAGGAACTTCCCCATCTTCCTCTTCTTGTTGAAGTTGAAGTTAAAGTTGCTGCCGCAGCAGGAATCCACCTTCTACACACAGATATAACTGACGTCACAAGAGTCTCAGACAGACGAAATGGAGCCCTTCCAAAACTTCTTGCGATCTTTTCCGATAAAAGAAAAAGAGATTCCCTCCTTGAAAAGAAAAAATAAATAAATTATAATGAAATAAAGGATCTGACGACATCTCCTATCTACATCGGCGAAGAATAGAGCCCGTACCACAAAGAAATATTATGGAAAACGAAACAAGTAGCCAGGGAAAAAAATAATTATCTATACGTTTGGTACAAACAAGGCAAAATTATGATCCATAAAAAGCAAGATGATAAAATTATCTACATAAAGCACCTAGATGATATGGTAAAAATAATTTATCAAATTATATAAAAAACATTACTAAATCCTCTTAATAATTTAAATTGTGAAAATGAATACCACAATAATTACTTCTGAACCAAAGGCTTTAACAACTTTAAATAATTATTTCAAAATTCTACGTACAAATATAAGAAGCATAAATAAAAATTTTGATGAATTGCAAATTCAATTAAAACATATCGGACTCCGCTTTGACATCATAATTCTCACTGAATGTTGGATAAATAAGAAATCTACACCGATGGAAATTGCTGGATATACTACATACTCAACCG
The DNA here is from genome assembly GCA_917880885.1 of Limnephilus marmoratus. NCBI lineage: Eukaryota > Metazoa > Arthropoda > Insecta > Trichoptera > Limnephilidae > Limnephilus > Limnephilus marmoratus. The sequence continues at coordinate 9,206,328 of OU862924.1, forward strand.
TAACTAGCAATAAACAAAATGATGGCGTAATCGTATACGTAAAAAATGAAATAAAAGCCGAAGTGAAAGAAACTACAATAATAAATACCAATTGTCTTAAAATTAAAATTGGAAAGGAATCAACTATATTAGCAATCTATCGATCACCTTCATCTTACAATTTGGATCCTTTTATTAAATCCTTGGATGATGAACTCACTCTACAAAAAGAAACTAAAAATGTCTTTCTTATCGGAGATCTAAACATCAATATTCTGGAAAATGGTCATCCCCAAAAAAATTAATATCTGCAGATATTAGCCTCACATGGTCTTAATAGTCTTGTAAATGAACCCACTAGAAAAGTTGACAATTCCAAAACCTGCATTGACCATATTATGAGTAAAACTAAAAAACATACTCAATCTGTCATATACGAATTAACAATAACTGACCATTTTACAACAATCCTAGCTATAAATCAAAACAAAGAAAGGAAAACTCAAAATAGACCGACGATAATTGAAAAATCTGAAACAAACTGGAATGCCGTTAAACAAAACCTGCAATGTACTGATTGGAAAAAAATACTGACAACACAAATGATGCGTGGAACAGCTTCATTGATATAATCCAACATAACATAGTATCCAACACCAAAAAAGCTGTGAAGAAAATTTCACATAAGAATATACACATTAAGCCTTGGATCTCACAGAATATTATAAACTGTATACGAAAAAGAGACGAATTACATAAAAAACTTAAACAAAATCCTTATGATATACACAAGCTACGATACTACAAAAGATACAGAAACATTTGCAAGAATATCATAAACACCACAAAAGAATCCTACTATAAAAATAAAATAGACGAATGTAACGATAATCCCAGAAAAATGTGGCAAATTATAAATGAAGTGACCAATACTAAATCCACCAGTAATACATCTAAAATAGATGAACTGAACATAAACAAGGTTCCCACTTTATATGCTGAAAACCCTGACAAAATTCTAGATCACGTTAATCACTTTTTTACAAATATTGGATCAAACTTAGCAAAACAAATAACACCGTGTTCTAATGATGCAGTTGAACCAAATGAAGCTCGCAATCTGGAAAAGGAATTTGAGGAAAGGAATATAATTACTTCCTTAAAACCAAATGTCTCATCAGGCGATGAAGTAATCTCAACAAATACAATAAAACATCTCTGTGAAGAAATTACTTTCCCACTGACACACCTTATCAATCTATCTATAACTAAAAGTATATTTCCCATGTCCCTTAAAGAAGCTGTTATACCTATTTACAAACAAGGATGTAAAAATGATATCAATAACTATCGACCGATAAGCCTTCTAAGTACATTTTCTAAAATATTGGAAAAAGTACTAAAAAAACAACTCATGATGTACCTAGAAGAAAATAACCTAATATCGAAATCCCAGTACGGCTTTAGACAAAACTTGAGTACTGCCGACGCCATAGACGATATCATAAATACGATCACAAAAAGCTTAGACAAGGGAAATAAATCTTTGACAATTTTTATAGACCTGCAAAAGGCCTTTGATACGATAGACCATAAAATCCTTTTCAAGAAACTTAAAAAAATTGGGATGTCAAACACAACTTTAAATCTGCTAATAAGCTACATGTCAGAACGTTCACAGTGTGTTAAAATTGAAAACCGTAAAAGTAAGCCTCCCCCAATCAATTACGGTGTACCGCAAGGAAGTGTCTTAGGACCTTTATTATTTTTGATATATATAAATGATATCTGCAACCTACACACCAAAGGAAAAATCTTTAGTTTTGCTGATGACACTGTCATTTTATTTAAAGAAAGTGATTGGTTAACCACTTTCAAAGATGCTGAACACGGACTTGTACTTCTGCAAAAATGGCTTAAGCAAAACTCACTTACACTTAATGTTAACAAAACTAAATATTTAACTTTTTCTATAGCGGCTAGAGGACAACCAGCAAAGGATTATGCTCTTAAATTACACGATTGTCAAGGAAAAGACTTAACCCAATCATGCCACTGCCCCACCATAACACATTCTAAAAACATAAAATATCTCGGCATTGAAATCGATAAAAATCTTCGATGGGACTCCCACATAAATAGCATCACAAAGAAACTTACAAAGCTCATGTACTTCTTTAGAAACATACGCAATATACTTAATAAAAATGATCTATATAAAGTCTACTATGCTCTTTGTCAATCACGCATAGAATATGGGATTATAGGATGGGGAACTGCCTCAAACATTCACATCAAGCAGCTAGCTAGAACGCAAAAGGCAATAATAAAAACAATCCTAAAAGTACCCATAAAAACTCCATCAAAAGAAATTTTTAAAAACTTTAATGTGTTCAGCATTATTAAATTATACTCAAAAAATGCACTACTCAAATTTAATGAAAAATATGAATACCTTGCTGACCAACACACCTACACTACAAGGTCAAAATCCTCAAAACTACTGAACATCCCGCAATTAAACACATCTTTTGGCCAGAAAAACCATAATTTCCATGCTACAAAATTATATAATGCCCTTCCAATTGAAATAAAGAACACCATGGAGATACAAATATTTAAAAAAAAAACATAAAATTATGGTTAAGTAAACAGGAAGATGAGGAAATCATTAAAATTATGAAGTAACCCCAATATAACCTGCAGACAACAAACATTAATACTTTTATTTTATTTATTGTTATTTTATGAAAATCAAGAAACTAGAAACTACTAAAGAAACTACTAAACTTGTAAGAAAAACTAAGGACTCAAAAGTTATAGAAATAAAACACTTGAACGATATATCTAATAAACTGACATAAAAAAAACTACTGTACACCAAACACAACCTCACATCATATACTTACACAAATACACACCAACATGGCTGATTACATGAAATATATAGACTCGAACAATCAACACTACTGTATAAGTACAAATGATTTTAATCTATGGACCAACATCACAAAAGAAAAAAAATAGAATCAAAATATTGCACCAAAACATTAGATCGATCAATAAAAATTTTGACGAATTTATAATATACCTCCAACAGATTGACAATAATTTTGATGTCATTGTGCTGACAGAATGCTGGTTGAATGAAAACTATATCCCAAAAACAATCAAAAACTATCATACACACCACACAAATATACACAAAAACCAAAATGATGGTATAGTTACGTACATCAGTGATAAAAATAACATAAGCGTTCAGGAAATAAACATCATAGACTCCAACTGCTTACAGATTACATATGAAAAAGAAACATGTATCCTAGCTATGTACAGATCTCCATCCAAAAACAACATTACAAATTTCCTAACAGAACTTAACAATACATTAAATGACCTCAACAAATACAAAAATATCATCATCATAGGAGACCTTAACATAAACATTCTACAAAACGGACACCCACAAAACATAGAATACCTAACAATACTAGCACAGCATGGACTGGAGCCAACGATAAATGTCCCAACACGAGTAACACAAAACACTAAAAGCTGTATAGATCATATAATGATCAAGACAAAACTAAAAACCAAAACAGTAGTACTTGAAAGCACAATTACAGATCACTACATGAATATGATAGCAATAGACACCGAAAACACTAATTCGAACCAACATAAAATATTTACAAAAAAAATAATTGACTACTCAAACTTAAAAGAAAAATTACAAAAAATAAACTGGAATACAATATACCAAATAGATAATGTCGAAGAGGCCTGGAATAAATTTACAAATACGTTAACGCAAGAAATAAAAAATTACACTTCAAAAAAACACATAAAACTTACACACAAAGCAAAAAAAATTAAACTATGGATAACACAAGGAATATTAAACTGTATTCGTAAACGAGACAAAATTCACAAACAAATTAAACACACACCGTATGACATGGAACAACTTAATTACTATAAAAGATATAGAAACATCTGCACGAAAATTATTAGAGTAGCTAAGGAGTTATACTACAGAGAAAAACTTAAAGAAAATAATAACCCGAAGGAAATATGGAGAATTTTAAAAGAAGTTACATACACACAAAAATACAAACAGAAAAATACTATTGAACATCTAAATATTAACTCAAACAAAATTGATGCCAAAACAAATACAGAATTTGTGGCAAACCATGTAAATAACTTCTTCGCAACTATAGGGAAAGTTTTAGCGAACCGTAAAAAACATAGCACAAACACAATAACACAAACAAACATTTCAAACATCAATACTCAACCGACACAACACAGATTCATAATAAAAACAACTTCGGAAAAGGAAATTGACAAAATAATAAACACATTAAAAAACCGGATTGCTCCTGGATTAGATGAGATAACAACGGATTGCATTAAAATAATAAAAAATGAAATAATAAAACCTATAACACACTTAATCAACCTTAGCATAACACATGCCTTCTTTCCTAGTACTCTTAAAAAAGGACTGGTGATACCTATTTATAAATCCGGAGACAAAATGGAAATAACTAACTATAGGCCAATCACATTGTTAAACTCGCTATCAAAGATTTACGAAAGAGTATTAAAAATCCAAATTACAAAATACCTGGAAGAAAACAAATTAATCTCGGATAAACAATATGGATTTAGAGAAAAAAGAAGCACAAAAGAAGCTTTGGCAAGTACAATAGATTATATACATAGCAACTTAGATCAAGGGTATAAATGCATAGCGATATATCTAGATTTAGCTAAAGCGTTTGATTCAATCTGCCACAAAACACTTTTTAAAAAATTAGAAAATATGGGTATCAAAGATAAAGAACTCCAACTATTGAAAAGTTATATGAGCGACAGAACACAACAAGTCAAAATTAATAACCATACTAGCAAACCACTGCCGATTACATACGGAGTTCCACAAGGAAGCATACTAGGGCCCATTCTTTTCACCATTTATATAAATGAACTTTGCAGCATGGAAATAGACGGTGAAATAATCAGTTACGCAGACGACACAGTTTTACTCTTTAAAGCTAAGGATTGGAAAAATGTATATAACAAAGCAAATCTAGGAATCACGCAAGTGAAAACATGGCTGGACTCTAACACACTTACACTAAACATATCGAAAACAAAATTCTCAACGTACAGTATAACTAACACGGGACAGCCAAAAAACGATACAAATACCATAAAAATACACGAATGCATTAACACAAACATCTGCGATTGCCCTCCTCTAGAAAAAACGGAACAAATAAAGTATCTAGGTATCGTAATTGACCATAACCTTAGATGGACACATCATATTAAACAAATCACAAATAAACTCCTCAGAACAATACACATTTTCCTAAACATAAGAAACATATATAAAATAAAACAAATGAAAACAATATATTTCGCACTTTGTCAATCAATAATAGAATATGGATTAATTGCTTGGGGAGGAGCAACAAACGCAGCTAACGCTCAAATAGAAATCGCACAGAAAACGATCTTAAAAGTAATACTTAAAAAACATAGACTAACCGATACAGATCAAATATATAAAAGTTGTGACGTACTAGATATACGCCAATTATATGTAAAAACACTACTGAACTACATTTTTGACCAAAAAAACACACTCCAACAAACCCCAAATATCACTAATAGACCAGTTAGACAAGCGTACAAAGAAAACATAAAAACTCCGACGGTAAACACTACCTTTGGAAAAAGACACCATAAATACCAAGCTATAAAAGCATTCAACAGTCTTTCACTTGAAACAAAAATTGAGGAAAACAAAAATAATTTCAGACACAAAATAAAAAAATGGATTAAAGAACAAAATAGACAATTTTACCAAAATTTCATAACATAAAAGAATAAAACGTATAACGAACACACAAAACCAATATAAAACACGTAACACTCACAAACACGTAAAACATAATATACGCCGTTTTATATATATATATAAAACGGCTATATTATGTTTTATATATTATATATTTTCATTTAATTACTTTATTTTTTTAGTTTATTAATTTAAAATAATTTTAATTTTTGATCTCTATTTTTAGTTTAAAATTATCTTTATTTTAAATGATTTTTTTGTTTGTTTTATCACCAACTTTGTATATTTCTTTTTTTTTTCAAACTATAATGTATAAAGTATTATATTATAAAATGGGGGCCTCAGCACGGGTAAACAACCCAGTGAGGCCAACATTACTGGTTTGTACTATAAAAATTTGTAAAATAATACTGTATCAACAATAGAAGATGAGGAAATAAAAATCTACACCCATTCAGCAACATACAGTCCGCCTCGGAACAGGAATACCTAGTGAGGAGGACTGTAAACAAACCACTATATTAGTATTTTTACTTATTTTGTAATTTTACGTTATCCTTATATTGTCATTAAAAAAAAATTAAAAATTAAAAAAATCAAACGCTGGTCAATAAAATTAGATGCTGAATCAACGAAAATGACTCAAAAGTAGCTTGGACAATTATAGCGCATAATTGTTTAAAAAACTATAATGAACCGGAGCACACTGTCACTGGATAAGCGCCACAGTACGTACTTAACGACACAGATGTTACGATTTTGCCAAATGAGTTAAAACTTAAGAAGACCGATATCGATTTGATTCAAGACAGAAAAAAAACTCTGGAAAATACTATAAAGTCACATAATAAGGAACTCCAGTGAAAAATATTATGGCTTTAAAAATATGTTCGTACAGACCAATGAACGCTGATTCTGAATATATAAATTTTATTTCATAATAATAAACGTAGAGTTTTTAAAAAAATACTAAAAGGTGCATTTTTAAACCTCTCGTCAGATTTTTCATTAATAAGCCACATTTTGTTATTAGTTTTTGGGGTATTATGCCGTGTTACGCTACCTCCTTCTGTAGCCGACGTTTCGGACAGCGTTGCAGTGTCCTTCATCAGGGCAGATGTGTAATAGTTAGGGGTGATGTTTAACTATTACACATCTACCCTGATGATGGACACTGCAATGCTGTCCGAAACGTTGGCTACAGAAGGAGGTAGCGTAACACGGCATAATACCCCAAAAACTAACTAATAACAAAATAATTTTTGGACGTGAAAATCTAAAGTCGTATCCAATAAGCCACATCTTTACAATTTTCATGGGTAAACTCTCATTTTCCTCAAAAACAAATTTACGTTTGAAATTATTAAAAATCACTGGTACACAGTACTCCAGCGTTCGGCTTCCACACTTATTTGCTATTATAGGTATTTTCAGGCATTTTTTTCGGCAAGACGTTTGCTGTGACTATGTGCCAGTGGTTTTTTTTATAAGTACTATCTCCCCAGTCATACTTAAGATGAAGTTATACGTGAAATCCTATTTAGATACTATTTAGATTAATCTTTACGACAAATCGGCTTACAGTATGAACATCAAAAAATATGCTACGGATAAATTGAAACTTTTACTAGCTTTTCTATGTATTGGAATTACAATAAAATTATTATTTACATAACAAAAAATATAAGCATAAACCACTGAAAAAAATATTTTTTCATGACTTTACTATGAAGTAATAAAAAAATCAATTTTTAAAAAATACCCCTTTATGGTTAAGACTATTTTTAAGGTTTTCTATGTTCTAACTTTTTTTTCGTTCTTATAAAATTATCCACAAAATAAATAAAAACCACTTTTTCGCTTACTTGCATCGTGCAAATAAGACGCTCGATTTTAAATTTTGCAGGCATGAGAATCGAAATATTTCTGGCGTTTATATTCCTCTTAATGGTAAGGAACCAGAATATACGCACTTACAAAACTGCGCTATACAAATATTACGTTTCTATTATTATACCTTTTATAGGGAGCAGGGCCCTCGGAACAATATAAGAGCTGAACATTACATCTTTGTCTATATATATTAGGGATACAATTTGTTTTATGATAGAGGTTTTTCAAATTTTGTAAATCCTACTAATATTATAAAGGTGGTTAGGGAAGGGAGAGGGGGGAGGGAAGGAAGGGGAAAGGGGAAGGATGGAGGAGAGTGTGGGGAGGGGTAGGGGGTTGGGGGGAAGGAGGTTTATGGGGGGAAGTGGTGTGGGGAAAGGGAATGTGGAGGGGTTGGGGGTGAGGGAAGTGGTGAGTGGAGGGAGAATGGGAGGGAGTTGATGGGGGGAGTGAAGTGGAGAGAGGGAAGATGGAGGAGGCGGAGTGGGGTGGAAGAGGGGGGAGGGAAGGAAGGGAAGCGGGAGGGATGGAGGAAGGTGGGGGAATGTGGAGTCGGGAGGGTGTGGGGTGGGGGGTTGATGGATGAGTAGTGTGTGGAGAGGGAAGGTGAAGGGGGGAGGAGTGGGGGAAGGGGTGGGTGGAGGGGGAGGGGGGTTGATGGGGGAGTGGAGTGGCGGGAGGGGGTTGGAGGGGGAGGGGGATTGATGGGGGAGTGGAGTGGGGAGAGGGAAGGTGGAGGAGGCTGAGTGGAAATCCCCTAATACCATGCGAGCGAAGCCGCGGGAAAAAACTAGTAGTTAATATAAGTCATACTTATATTTCCCAGCTTCGAATTCCATATCTACGAATAGATTCTACCAATGAAAAATATACTAGTGTGCTATAAGGTAAGACAAATTTTAATTTATAGAAATTGTTCGCTAGAGCTTTCATTGTCCATTTCATAATTAATCGCATGCTAAATGGTCTAGAACCAAAAGGTACTAAGTCAGTAGCACAATGGTTTCAACTCTAATTTGTACGGAAAGCACTTCCAGTGTTATACTCTTATTTTCACAATTTGAAGGAATACATGCACTGATGATTTAAACCCTGACCGGATTCCCAAGATACGAAGGTTCTAGAATAAACATATAATAGGTATTTTACCTGTCTTAGTTATAATGTTTTAAAAATTCTTTGATGATGTACACTTATTTTATCACGCGAAAACGACTTAATCGTAATTTGTCAAGAATGCTGGAAATCTATCGTTCATGTTTATTTTTATAAATCTATTATCTGATGTACTCCTTATAAGGGATATTAATTTGTCTGTAACAAAACTACAAAAAGTTAGTCTGAAAATGCGATTTACCTGGAACACTCCAACAACTATCAAGTTGAACAGCAGACACATCGCAATAAACATCCTCTCTTTCTGGGCTTTGGGCAGGGTTACCGGGGAAGAAATAAACAACAGACCAATATCTAAATAGTAATATATGGAAGGGTTGCTTCTGACACTCTCATCTTCTGGCAACTTGGTTTTCATAACCCACCAAACGAATCCAGATAACACGGTACAGATCAGTAAAAGGGTCCACACAGTAACATCAAAAATTAGCAAGATCGTCATCCATTGTGGGATTCGTAGAGCTTTGGGAACTAGCAGGCAGAACTGGTCGTTGTGAATCGGATAAGTGAATTCAATTTTATCCTCCGTGTAGTCGTATAGTTTTAGAAACCTCGAATTCAGGGAGATATCCATCTTCTTATTGGCGATATCTGCCAAGCTGCCCGTAAGTGTGTCATTTACCACATATCCGTATTCTCCTTTATCCGTGGGCTCTTCTATGATTGCTGTAAAGTTCAGCCTTTTGACCAAATTACCCATTAGCATACCATCTATGCCGCCTAAATCATCTGTTTGCTTTATATCATTCCTCAGGTATGTGTCCAGGAAGGACTGAGGGGTTTTTTTAAGCATTGTTGGAATCCTCGGAAACACGTTAATCCTCAATGGATATCCTTGAAATTCTTTGTATTCACGTACTAATTGGAATGAATTAGGATCGAACGTGTCTTTTGTTACAACAATCACGCCTTCTTCGTAATTATCATTATTATTGAACGTATTGATAGAATCACACTTCGTTAAATATTCGTTTCCGCACAGAAAAGGGAAAAATATACTAACTTCTATAATACTCAACTTCTCCCAGAGAATTTCAAAGAATTTCCCTGTGATTTCTTTTAAGCTTTGGAAAATTAATGCCGTTTCACTATCGCATCTAAAGTCTGACATCTCTGTGAGAGTAATGACAAACAGAAAGTGAGCTCTGTTGAAATGTATGTAAACGTACAGCGGATTGTTAAATGTCCACCTTAAGGATTCAAGGTTATCGTAAACCATAATGAATATATCCTTCTGTAGGTGTTTCATGTCCTCTCTTACTTCAGCCTCTTTATCCATAGTACTTTGTTCTAACAGTACAAGAGGTAAATATTGATGACTGTTTAAATGTTTTATTAGACTGATCTGGAAATCGTTTAGCCTATTGAACTCTTCTGACATTTCAGTGTCAATAATCCGTCCTTCTATTATGACAATGCTTTTGGTGAAGTCATTTATGAAATCAAAATTAAACCAGAAATCAACAGGTGATCCTGAGTGCAGATTAAAAAATCTACTGACATCGCTTTGGACTATGAATTCTTGTGAGCAAACACTCCACGAACAGCATAGAAAAACAATTATTCCGTTTAATGAAATGCACCACACAGACATCATTTTAAGAATCATGTACGCTTGTGATATTTATTTTACAAATAAATGAGACACTCACGTGATTTGGATCGATACTAGCGCACAAACTTTAAATTTCTTAAACGATCCACTTTCCCAAACAATTTTAGGTTAACTTCACACAATCTAAAATATTTCGATAATGTGAATTTCAGAAAATGTTCACCGGTAATTTCTAAAAATATATAAAGCTCTTAAAACGATATCAAAGTTAACATTCAATTTAATTACGTTATTTCATAACCATACCCGTACAAGTATTGGAATGAACTTGGACTTATTTATATAGTAGAAGAAAGTCAACTAAGTACGGAAATATAATGCCAATTCTTTAAAGGCACAACAAATTTAGTTAGTTTTGCGATTTCATCATAAGTCCTATCGGTCATTGTCATATGCCACGTTATCACTGAATGGTTTCCATACCACAAGTGAACATTCGAGTAGAACAATTTTTAATTAGGAGTAAGCTTTTGAATTTAAAAAAGTTGAAACGGGTATTTTAGTGGTCGATTGTTATCATTTAATGTAGTGAAAAGTTGGGATATTTAATGGAATGTGTTTCAATTGTATTTATTTAAGGGTACCTATTTACTCGTTTAAGGTACATAATCGGTAATGGCGAGAACAGGATCGGGTTCTTTTAGAATTTATTTATTTTTTCCTATTTTTTTTTACATTTTCTCCCCACATGAGGCCCTGAGGAAAACAATTCCCCTCAAGGACTATGTCAATTTTGGGTAATTTTTTTTTTAATAGATGAATTCCGCACAAGAGTCCCAACTTTTTTTTTTACATGAGCTCCACACAGGAGGCCTGAGGAGCATAATTTCCCTCAGGACCTACGTCATCTTTGGGGATGCTGTGTGGAGGGGTTTTTTTAAGGAAAGGAAGGAGAGGGGAGTTCTGGGATGGAAAAGGGTTTAAGGGGTGGGTAGGAATCTGGGGTTCAGTAGGTCCTGGTCATCCGCCCCCAAGACCTAGACAAACCTCACCCCATGAACCCGGGCACCCCTTCTAAATCACCAAACGTAGCAAACCACTTGGGGTGACCTATGGCAGAGGTGTTGGTTATCCAATAAAGGTTCCCGGGGTGGCGGTACCCATTCCCGCCTCCCAAATGCTCCCGTCTGAAGCTACTGAGACTATGGCATCCTCAAGTAGTGGGGAGGGAAAGGATATAGGGAAGAGGAAGGTGGGAAAGTACCTGGCTATTTAGATCTGGTCACCAAACATGGCTAATGCCTGTGGTATAGAACAGACCCCTGTGACATAAAAATGACAGGGGACTGTGCCCAGGGGACTGTTATTTTTACATAGAAACTTTCCTAGCATTTCAAGCATTTCTTACACCAGGGCGATACTGAGAGTATCTTCCACTCTGGACCGTGCCGCAAATATACTATATATTATTTTAAATGAATAAATTGTGAAATGACACAAATTAATCAAATACAATTTATTTGCCACGCCGGGATTCGATCCCGCGACCTTCGGTGTGCGAGTCAAGAGCCTTACCCCTGGACTACGCCACGCCGGCTGTCGAATGATATGCTGTGTGAAAAGAAGGAGAGGAAGTTCTGGGAGGGAAAAAGGTATGAAGGGTGGGCAGGAATCTGGGTGTCAACCCCCAGATCCAATAAATGATTCCTGGGGCGGCGGTAACCATACCCGCCTCTCAAAGGGAAAAGGAGCTTACCGCTCTGACACAGCGGTAATAACTGTAAAAGACGGGGTCCGTTTTGATGCTGCAATATTTATTGAAATCGAAGTCGAGAATATCTAGTGTAGATTTAGTGAATCAGAATGTAAATTCCTAACAAAATAGAAATGAGAAATACATAAGCCAATACCAATACAGTAGAAAACAGAATACAGTAGTCGCAATATTTGTATATGTAATAGTCGCAGTATTTGGCAGCAATAGTTTAATAATATTTACAATATATCTTGAAATAAAATTTCATGGAAAACGAAAAATTATTGTCATTGTGAGGTCCAACATAGCTACAGACAATTTTTGCATTTTGAAATTTACGAAAAGGGGTGCCATTTTTGTCAGAGACACATCGATGTATTTTTATTTATATAATGGAAAAAAAAACTTTATCGGGCAGCAAAATGATATCAACATTTTTTTACTCCAAATATGCTCAGGAATCTCTGGTTAAAATCCCTCGGGTACGTCCTGTTACACCCTGCATATTAAATTGTGCTTTACGTATATAAATTAGTGGAATGACATTGATTGCCAAATAAATAAAAATATTTGTCCAATTATTTTTAAGAGTTTAATTTAAAAAATGTTACAATATGGAGTTGGGTGGGGTGTTACCCTCGAACGTGGTAATTGATGGAATGTGGTTTTGAAGGTGTTGAATTACAGCATAATTGTCATTTATTTGCATAATTCGCAGTCTATTGAAAGTTGGTTACATAATTATTTACTATGCTTGAAGCCAAGACTTTACCGATTTATTTAAAACAATGTTTTTACGTCCACACACTTAAGGTTCTCTCACCTTCATACCCATGGGAGATATTTTTGAAATAAAATATGTGTTTGTTAATTCATCATCATCGTCATCTTCTTCCCCTTATCCTATTCGGGTCGGGGACCCATTGCATCAACAAGGCTCCTCCATACGTCCCTGTCTTGTGCTGATTGTTCGGTCTCTGTCCATGGTATACCCATCCTTTCCTCACACAGTTTCTGGAGTTGCCTCGCCTAACTGTCTGGGGCGGCCCACTGGACGTCTACCCTCTGGAATCGCACTGAGTATCTTCCTTGAATTTCGGTCATCAGACGTTCTTAGTACATGCCCAAGCCACCTCAGTTGCGATTTTTCTATGAAGAGTAGCAGTGGTTCAATGTTTAGATCATCTCAGGGAAGTAGAAGTGGTTAAATGTTTAGATGGAAGTGAAGGAAGTGAAGAGTAGCAGTAGTTCAATGTTTAGATCATCTCAGGGAAGCTCATCAGAGGAAGTGGCAACCATCAGAAGTGACAGCTATCTATTTTGCACCCGCAAAAATCAACATTTTTTACAATTTTCTGTGCCCAATAAGTAGTGAATTGTATTGTAAATGATAAACTAACTTAAATTATCGTAGAAAGCAAACACTTTGTGGCTTGACATTATATAGAATAAAACAAGTACTTTGTTTAAAAACCACTTTATTTTTATTTATATTCGTCGACCGGTTTCGGTTGAACTCAACCTTCTTCAGGACAATAAACATATAAACTAAATTACAGTACAGAGTTGAGATTCTAAGGTTAACATAAAAGAAAGAGAGAGAGCATATAAGAGAGGGAGAGAACATCAGATACTGGTTGGTGGAAAGGTAGGAGGCGGAGTCACGGGTGGGTAGGGGTGGGGGTTACATAGGGAGAAAGGGAATAACTTTAAAATCGGGCTGTTGGTTAATTCTAACTGTTTGTTTAAAATTTGGCAATTAAGTTTCTTTGATTTGGATATTTCTAATGCTTCTAAATTATTAAGGCGTATTCCTATTTTATTTATATGTATTATTTTTACTCCTGTATTTATGTTAAATCTATGATCAGTATCAATCAAATGGTCAGCAAATTCTGAGAAACCTGTTCTTGTAAGGCACCTGACGTGTTCTTTAACTCGAATATTTACATTACGCGCTGTTTTACCTATGTATGTGGCTGGGCAATCGTTACAATTAAGTTTATTAATGCCAGAGTGGCTTAATTTATCCTTTGTATCTTTAGAATTAGTTTCTAGAGAGATCTAGAAAATTCAAAGTGGAATTTATCTATCTCTGCCTATCTCTAGTGTGAACTGGATTTTTGTATGAAAGGAATTAGGAGGGATAGGAAATTGTTTAGTTGACGGTCTGTGCCTGTCCAAATACACAAAATATCATCAACGTAGCGTTTCCATAAAAGAACATTTTTTAAAAAAGGGGAGTTATATTCAAATATCTTATTTTCTATATTATCCATAAATATATCAGCTAAAACCGGACTAGTTGGAGCCCCCGTCGGAAGACCATCTTTTTGTTGGTAGAAAACCTCATTGAATTTAAAATAATTTTTATTTAAACAAACGTCTTCTCTTTGTCCATCATTAACAACAAAATTAGCTTCAACATTTACAGAAAACCTACATTCACGGACACAATAATTCATAATACCTCCAATCACCCTATCTCGCATAAGCACTCTTCTTTCCATAGTATAATTCACCGGCTAGTCACTATCCCCTTACCTGATAATAATTTTTCTAATGAACTAATTACAATTAAACAAATAGCTATTAACAACGGATGTGGCTCCGATCTAATAGATAAAATCCTCTCAAAAAAACTTCGACGAATCGCATCAAATAAATTTCTGCATAATGCCCTACCATTTATTAATAATAATATAACTACTCAATGGCGTAGAATTTTGTACATTGGTAAATTCTCTTCCCTTTGCACGTCGACACTTCCATCAGAAGATTGCAGTTAAAGAATACGTCAGGTGCCTTACAAGCACAGGTTTCTCAGAATTTGCTGACCATTTGATTGATACTGACCATACATTTAACATAAATACAGGAGTAAAAATAATACACATAAATAAAAAAGGAATACGCTTTAATAATTTAGAAGCATTAGAAATATCCAAATCAAATAAACTTTATTGACAAATTTTAAACAAACAGTTAGAATTAACCAACAGCCCGATTTTAAAGTTATTCCCTTTCTCCCTATGTAACCTACACCCCACCCACCCGTGACTCCGCCTCCTACCCTTCCACCAACCAGTATCTGATGTTCTCTCCCTCTCTTATATGCTATCTCTCTTTCTTTTGTGTTAACCTTAGAATCTTAACTCTGTACTGTAATTTAATTGAGTTTATATGTTTATTGTCCTTAAGAAGGTTGAGTTCAACAGAAACCGGTCAACGAATATAAATAAAAATAAAGTGGTTTTTAAACAAAGTACTTGTTTCATTCTAGATAAACTAACTTCTTAGTAACATGTGCAACTAATCTTAAACAGATTTTCCAAAGTGTGAAGTTTTTCTGTTGTTTTCTGAATAACTTCCAGTGACCAATCCCAAATTGTATTTTGTACTCTGTCAGGAACCCACTGGAATTACACAGTGCATTTCTTTATTCCGTTCTTCATTATATAAAATATATCGAAAAATAAGTGCAACAAAGCAAATCCGTGCAAATAACCCGAATCTCAAAATGTATCCTACATAACCTACAAAATGCCGCAAACTCCCTTCGAAATAACAAAATACTGCGCGTGCGCGCTGCAAAGTGATAGTGTTTAGCTTTTTGCGGTGTACTAAATTTCAGGCGCAGAACTGTTAAATCACGACCGGCCAAAGTCATATTGTGAAAGTGTTAAGCTTTTCATCAGTTTGATGATAAATAAGCGTTAGGTGCAAAAAGTCGTTTCTCAACTTAACAAATTCTCTCCTTTTATTTGACACTAGAACACATAAAACAGCAGGCAGGTAACCTGCATTTCAGCACGCCTAGTAATTAAAGTACTGATACTTACTCACTACTACTTGAAAGCGAACGTTATTCCAGGCCGCTAGTCAGTAATCAGGGGAGTTCAACCTACTATTAATTTTTATTTACCTAAATTCGAACTAAATATGGGTGCGCAGACTTACATATCCCTAGCACAATATGCAATTAATGCACTTACTAATATCGTGATGGATCCCAATAACAAATTCACAAAGGAGCAAATTGAAAAAATAATGCCCAAAACTAATAATATCCCAGGGTCCATAGGCCAAATGGCAGCAAGAATGGCTACTCTAGAAGGCGAATTATTAGTGTACAAAAATATCCCTCCTGCTGTAACCACTACTAATTTGCAACCAAATAACGTCTGTGGGATTATTGCTGAGATGAATGACCAAAATTTAAGGGAAAAAATTATTATAATCTGTAACAATCCCGGAAGCGAAGCAATAACCCAGACTGATATTATGAAAGACGACACAACCAGCATTAAAAAAAGCATTTTCGACCTGGACAACAATTCTCTTGACCTGAAAGTTTACAGAATCGGGAAAAGGGATAACAATAAACCGAGGGGTGTTAAAGTCGAGTTCTCTGAATCTAAATGGCCGAAAATCCTACTCAGCAAGAAACACGCGCTGAAGAATAACATCCGCATGTACCCTGACCAATCAGTTGCTCAAAGGAACTATCTAAATAATTTAAGAATCGAACTACAAAATAGGCAATCATCAGGTGAGCAAGATATTACAATCAAGTATATCAATAATCACCCAACAATTGTAAGATTAAATCCAAAAAACTGACCAACAAACTCAAAATGTAAGAGGACTGAGAACGAAACTTCAAGACCTAAGATCTACAATACCAATAATGAATTACGAAATTTATGCCCTTACTGAAACATGGCTGAATGCTGATATAAACGATCAAGAACTGGGTTTTTTTTACCATTTCATTTACAGAAACGACAGATATCAAAGTTCCGGCAATAAAACAAGAGGTGGCGGCGTACTATTGTCAGTATCAACCAAACTGAATTCGAGGAAACTTAAATGCCTTCACAAACATCTTGAGCAAGTATTTGTAATGCTTTCCTTAAAAAAACAAAAACTTATAATCGGTTGCACATATATACCACCATCCTCCGGCCTGCAAACATATAAAGATCACCACCTTGAAGTTGAAACTATGCGAAGAAAATTTCCTGATGCTACATTTATTCTGATGGGTGACTACAACCTTCCAAATATCATATGGGACATTGAGAATATCGCGTCCTCGAACCCGGACAATATCGATCACGGCTCCCATGAAATTTTAGAAATGTCCAACTTTTTAAATTTGCATCAGAAAAACCATGTGTACAACATCAATTCTCATCTTCTCGATCTTGCCTTTACAGATTCTTCTAGTGTTAATGTTTATGCCTCTGATGAAATGATTCTTCCAATCGATAATTACCACCCCCCCCCCCCCCCCTAATAATCATTTACCTCAATACTTTTGTTAAGGTAATTGACCCCACGATTGTCAAACGTAATTTTGAAAAAGCAGATTACCCAAAGATTATAGAATTTTTATCTACTAATAATTGGGCTTATGATCTCACTTGTAAAAGCACAAGTTTAAATGAGGCCTTAGAATATTTTTACAATGCAATTTATCAAGCAATCGATAGCTTTGTTCCTCTACAAAAGTATTACACTTCTAAATTCCCTAAATGATTTGATTCTGAACTAATTAATCTAACATACGATAAAAAAATTTCCCACAAACGTTATAAAATAAATAGAACGCTAGATAATTATATCGCATTCTCTGTTTTGCGTAAAGATTGTACCAGGAAATCGAAAGTATGTTTTAAAAAATAAACCAACAATGTTGAAAATTCTGTTTTAACAAATATTAATAAATTTTGGAATTACGCTAACACCTTTCGGAAAAATAACTCTAACTTTCCTATTACAATGTTTTACGGGGAAAAAAGCGGGTCATGACAAAAACGGTATTGTACATTTATTTGCAGATTTCTTTAAGAGTGTATACGTTTAAGACAATGACAATATTTTATCTGATAAACCCCAATTTACCGAAAGCTCACTCAACTTACATAACATCCATGTGAAAGTAAATGATGTTGTGACTTTTATCAAAAAGCTGGATATCAGTTCGAATTCGGGGCCAGATATGATTCCCTCAATATTACTTAAAAACTGTGTCCATGTTCTAGCTCTTCCTATTACTATAATTTTCAATTTATCTTTATCTACAGGTTGTTTTCCTAAAATTTGGAAAAGTAACTTTATAACACCTATTTTTAAAAAAGGTGATAAATGTCAAATTGAAAATTATAGACCCATATGTATTATGTCATCACTACCTAAACTTTTTGAAAAGATTATATTAAGTAAAATCATGCATCAAATTAAACCGCTTATATCAATATTTCAACATGGTTTCATGCCAGGCAGATCTACGTCATCTAACTTATTGCTTTACGAAAATTTTATTTCTAATGCACTTTCCAAAGGTCATCAAGTTGACACTATTTATACTGATTTTAGCAAAGCCTTTGATACTGTTTCTCATCGCATTTTAATGGAAGAATTAGAACACTTAGGAATAAGCGGCAACTTTCTCGAATGGCTTAGAAGCTACTTATCATATAGAAAACTATCTGTAAAAATTAACTTCAAAACCTCATACACTTTTTTGCCTTAAGTGGGGTCTCCCAAGGTTCCCACCTAGGACCAATTCTTTTATTAACGACATTTCATTAATTTTCGATAATATTCACCTTCTTCTATTTGCCGACGACCTAAAAATGTTTAAATCGATTGAAAATTCTTCCGATTGTTTAACTCTACAAATGAACTTAAATAAACTTTATGAATGGTGCATCGCAAACAAATTATATCTTGATATCAACAAAAGCCAAACGATCAGTTTTCATAGATCTAAAACCCCTTTACTATTCGACTATACAATTAACAATGCCACTCTAAAAAGAATCTTTGAATTCAACGACCTTGGCGTTATCTTTGACTCCAAATTACGTTCTTGAATCACATTATTAGCATTACCAGTAAGGGATTACAAATGCTAGGATTTATCCTCAGAATCGCTAAAGACTTTAAAAACTTTAACATAACAAAATTTTAACATAAAAAACATAAAATTACTATACACGTCTTTGGTTAGAAGTCAGGTTGAATACAAATCAAGCATTTGGTGTCCTCATTTCAACTCTCATTGTTTACAAATTGAAAAAATTCAAAATAAATTTTTAAACTAACTTACCATCACGCCGTTTCTCCGCAGGGGTAGGCAGAGAGGACGGATCGCCAAACAACTTGATCTTGGCATACACTCCTTGCCTCGTTCACTTTCATACATCGTCTCATACATGCTCTTCTATTATTCCGACTCTTCACATGGCCCGACTCAAGTATCTGATTCACTTGGTCGTGCCATGTCTTCCTCGATAAATTTTTACGTTTTATTAATTTCAAATTTGGTGTTCCTATTATTGAAATCAATTATGTCAATTTACGCAGTAAACTTAACTTATCGAAATTATCTGAAAGGCGAAAATATTTGATCTCCTTTTATTGTATAAAATTGTTCATTCAAGGTTGGACTGCCCTGATGCTATAAACTTGTTCTCCTTACACATACCTCCAAAATATACTAGACAAAATATTTTATTTTACAAGAATAACTTCGCTACGAATTCTGTGATGGAAAGAATACACAGGTTGGGCAATGAACTAACTGATGTTGCTGACATTTTTAATTTAAATTTCGATTCATTTAAAGCCAAATTAGTCCACCACTTTTTAGATGTAAATAATGAATGAGAAATCATTTTATTTTATTTCAATTTTCTTTTGTTTATTGTTTTTTTATTGTTCTTATTTCAAAAGCATACAACGAGTAATGAAGTAAAAATTAATGTGTTTTGATTATTTTTAATGTTTTTTTTGCTCGTAGGTATATGTACATACGAGTTCTCTAAAGTCATCCATGTGGAATTAGCATTAGATGTATTCCTATTATTTTACATTGAGTTTATGCTTTATTTGTATATTTTGTAATCTTTTTTTATTTTGTGTTATACTGTTGTTATAAATGAAATTTGTATTTTATATGTAAAAGCCCAATAGGGCGTCAATAAATAAATAAAAAATTCTCGGATCGTCGAGTTTCTTATATGATCCCATTTCGTAACTCCTGCCACTCCTCTCAAGTACCTCATTTCGGCAGCTTGGACTCTAGAGCGTGATCGTTCATTTAGCATCCATGTCTGGTGGCCGTAAGTGAGCGTCGGGCGGTATACCGTTTTAAACACTGCCATCTTTGTCTTGATGCTGAGCTCGGCTTTTCTTATCACTGAGCTGTAGAGAGGATGCAATACATTGCTTGCTGCACTTATTCTTCTATCAATTTCTCCGTCTTGCCGACCATCGCTGGAGAATTCGACCCCAAGGTATTTGAACCTATCCACCTGTTTCAGCTGGGTTTGTTAATTTCAAACCATATTTTTTAAACGTTTTCTCGGAAATTGAAAGTCAGAAAGAATATGATATCGACAAAATACCCTTACTCAAAAAGTTTATTAGGATATTCATTAAATATTGTGTGAGAGATATTATTTTATAAAGGTACACGCGGATACCTAGAAGTTTTTCTAAAAGCGTTATGAGTTTTTAACTTCTTTTTGTTTTTCAAATCAACTTTAATTACGAGTACTTCGTAAGCAAACACGCAGGTTGATAAAACTATGCCAATTACTAGGAATAAGAAAGAAGTCTGGACATCTAAAAATGTTAACCGCTTATCTTCTTTCCCGTTTGTTGTATCGATTCTGTGTTTCAACAACATGGAGAATTCAGTCCACTGGTACCAACGAGCGCTGAGGCCAGATCCATAAACCCTTTCGAGGAACTGATTTATTTGCTTCAAAAATGGATATCCTTTATAGACAATATAAGACAAGTGGTAAGATCTTGGACACTCGTCAACAAGGTGGAGTTCTGCTCGTCCAAATCGATTAGTATGGAAGAACTCTATGACAAACTTTGCATCGTTTCTTCGTTGTACCACTGCGATGTTTCTCGCCTTTATAGCAATCAGATTGGAACGCCTGCTGCTTTTAACAAACTTCTTAGACAAACTGTCGCCAACTGCACTCACATTAAAGCCGAATATGTCCAGAGTACTTGAGGCTACTTTTAAACCAGACTTGTCCAGCTCCGTCAGAGTATTGATGTCTTTGTAGTATGATATCTTACCGTACACTGTGCTCAGTTGGCCCTGAAAACAACAAGTTATGTTAAGAGATTATTTTAAAAAATATTTAATTATTTTTCTTTATTTATTTATTTATTTACCGACAAATAATCAATTAACAATATAACAATAACACAAATAAAAAAGAGATGACAATGAAATGAGAGTACCTACATATAAATGAAGAGCATTGACAACATACATATAATATAAAAGTACATATAGAAGATTACTACAACAGCTTGAAGATGGATTTAAAGGGCTTTAAAAATCACACTTTGCTTTTCGACTGCCGAAAGTCATTTAGGCTTACACCAAAAAATTCAATGCTTTGATTTGCGTTGACAAGTCTCGACTTTCTGGATAAAAAAGAATGATATTCATAATTAGTAGAATGTTGATCGAAGAACAGCAATTCATTATTTCGGAGACTAGGGGAGGAACGTTGAACTGGATGAGTTGTAACAAAGCAGGTGCGTCAGTAATACTGTTGATAATTTTAAATATGCAAATTATACTACGGGGACTTGGTTGATTTACTATATACGTATACATATATTTATATTTCACGACGTGAAAAGTATATACATATACATATATTTCACAAGTGAGAAGGTGAGCACTATGTAAAACACTTATGTGTTGAACCCTTTTCAGCAATATTTTAAAAAGGGAAACTACTAAAAATGATTAAATTCACTATAATAGAAACGCACATAAATACCAGACTCAGTTTCAATGTGTTTTGATAGCATAATTACCGTGGTTTAAAACTTATTTAAATTAAATTGTTTCGTTCACTCGATGCCCGCACAATGCGCTGAGCCGCCAGAACTAGCAAGTAAGTTAATAAATACTTACAAATTGATGGGAATAACTACACTTTATTTTGCCCTATTGGTAATTAGGTATCAGCAAGTTGTGCGGCCTTCGTATGGCCGGAGCCCGTAACCGATTGTGTGTGAGTGTACGGATCTAGGCAGCATTCCAGTCATTAAAATTTGACTGAAATGCTAGAATTCTATCGCTAATGTTTATTTTTATAAAGTTATCAACTGATCTGCTGACAACAGCCAGTCTCAAAATAAAACTTACCTGGAACACTCCAACAACTATTAAGTTGACCAGCAGGCACATTGCAATGAATATTCTCTCTTTCTGAGCTTTAGGCAACGTTATCGGGGAAGAAATAAATAGCAGACCAATATCTAAATAGTAATATACGGAAAGATAGCTTCTGATTCTCTCGTCATCTGGTAACTTGGTTTTCTTAAACCACCAAACAAATCCAGATAATACAATAGAGAGCAGAATAAGAAGCCAAACAGAGACATCAAAAATTAGAAAGATTGTCATCCATTGTGGTATTCGCAGAGCTTTGGGAGTTAGTACGCAGAACTGGTCAAAGTGAATCGGATAAGTGAATTCAATTTTATCCTCCGTGTTGTCGTATAGTTTTAGGAACCTCGAATTCATGGAGATATCCATCTTCTTACTGACGATATCTCCCAAGCTGCCCGTACTTGAACCATTTACCAGATATCCGTAATCGTCTTTATCCGTGGGCTCTTTTATGATTGCTGTAAAGTTCAGCCTTTTGACCAAATTACCCATAAGCATACCATCTATGCCGCCTAAATCACCAGTTTGCTTTATATCATTCCTCAGGTATGTGTCCAGAAAGGACTCAGGGATTTTTTTAAGCAATGTAGGAATTCTCGGAAACGCATTAATCTTCAATGGATATCCTTGAAATTCTTTGTATTCGTGTGTTAATTGGAATGAATTGGGATCGAACGTGTCTTTTGTTACAACAATAACATCGTCTTCGTAATTATCATTATTATTGAACGTGTTGATAGAATCACACTTCGTCAAATATTCGTGTCCGCACAGAAATGGGAAAAATATAATAACTTCTATAATACTCAACTTCTCCCAGAGGATTTCAAAGAATTTCCCGGTGATTTCTTTTAAGCTTTGAAAAATCAATGCCGTTTCACTATCGCATTTAAATGCCGACATCTCTATGAGAGTAATGACAAGCAGAAAGTGCCCTCTGTTGAAATGTATGTAAACGAACAGCGGATTGTCCAATGTCCACCTTAAGGACTCCAAGTTATCGTAAACCATGATGAATATGTCCTTCTGTAGGTGCTTCATGTCCTCTCTTATCTCAGTCTCATTATTCATAGTACTTTGTTTTAACAGTACAAGGGGTAAATAATGATGACTGTTTAAATATTTAATTAGACTGGTCTGGAAATCGTTTAGTCTATTGAACTCTTCCGACCTTTCAGTGTCAATAATCCTTCCCTCTATTACTACTATGCTTTTGGTGAAGTCATTTATGAAATCAAGATTAAACCAGAAATCAACAGGTAATTCTGAGTCCAGATTAAAAAATCTACTAAAATCACTTTGGAATGTTAATTCTTGTGAGCAAACACTCCACGAACAACTTAGAAAAACAAGTATTCCGTGCATTGAAAAGCACCACCCAAACATTTTTTAATAATCACTTATCCTTGAAATTCTTTTGCAAATAATTTTTTTAAAGTTTATTGTAAATGTAACACTGACGTTGTTTTAGTTAAATAAATACTGCTATACAATCCTAAAAACTATAATAAGTTTCCCAAACCATTATTACTTCACACAACCTAAAATATTTTGATAACACAAATTTCCGAAAATGTTAGCTGGTAATTTGTGATAATAAGTAAAAGCTATGAAAACATCATCAAAGTTTGCATTAAATTGAATTACGCTTGTTTAATCGTGTTTTAACTTTACATATAAAAGAATTGAGCTGTACTTGAATTAATTTTTATAATCGAGCAATACATATCAACTAAGTACTGATGTAAATTGACATTTATGTAAAGGCACAATAAAATTAGTTAGTTTTATAATTTCAATGTTCACATTAAATTATTTTTTCATAAGCCTTATCTGCCCTTTGCCACGCTAAACCTATATATTTTTGATGAGGAATAAGGTTTTAAATTAAAATAGAAGTTAAAGTCGTCATTTTAGTGAGTGTTGTGTGTAGCGAATGGTTGAGATATTTAATGGGATGTGTTTAATTTGTCTTTGTTTCTGTAAATTTACCCGTTGCTATAAATGAGTAGGTTACATAATCCATAATGACAAGTGCAGGATTGGTTTGTTCCAACAATTCCTCCATAAATGTAGACTCTAATTATTTAATTAATTCAATTTGGGTCCCAGGGGCTTTTACATTACTTAAGATGGTTACAATAATTACTAACTTTATAAAGGTTTATAATTTTAGATGAACAGTGTGAAAAATTTTATCGGACGTAATTTTTGTGATATGAAAAAATATTACAGTGTATTTTAAACGGTGACCGAACAACTCAACGACGTGCAATATAACAAATCAGTCTTTTAAAGTCATTAAATGTGATGGAAAAAAGCTCGGTCAACTAGGTTACGTCAGGTAAGGTTGTGCGCTTTTTTAAAACTAAAACTTCTTTACGCACGCTTGACTTGGGGAGTAAGCTGGTGAATGCGTGACGAGAACGTTACGAAAAGTATGATCGGGCGAGGCGAACACTCGGGCCTTTACGCACTCTTGACTTGGGGATAAAGCTGGTGAATGTGTGACGAGAGCGTTATGAAAAATGTGATCGGGCGAGGCGAACGATTGGGCGAGTCGGACGGAAGTTGAGAGGGAGATATAAGTTAGTGAAGTATTTTTTTTATTTTTTATTTATTTATTTCAAGAATTTTTTGTTTACATATTAGAAATGGTTACATATGGTAGGTTATTAAATATTTCACATCTTATTCTACTACTCCATAAGTTGAGCTCTAGGAGCTCGTGTTTATGGGAGGAGTATTTACATGCAAAAAAATAATAATGATGTTCCAATGAGTGTAAACAATTATCAAAGAACTTATGAAATAAAATTTCAACATTATTTTAGATAGATACACAATTTAGAAAAAAATTAGTTATAGAAGGACAATAACAATACAATTTTTTTTAAATATTAAGTATTACAGTTTTCAGTAGGGGTAAAATACATTAAGGGTACAATATATCATTATCCAATTTCAGTGACTTAATTTTCTTTTTGAATAATTCATATTTCAGCGTTTCTGTTATACTAATTTTGTTTTTGGATAATAATATATTGTACCATCTTACACCTAAATACAAATAGTGGTGCTGAGCCGTGGTCGTTCTAAGCATAGGGATGGCTATTAAGCCATTAGTTTTAAATCTATTGCTTATGCTATCTGAGGGGTGATTTTTTTGAATAAAATATTCTTTATAAATTTGATATAAGGCGTTTCTCTTATACAATTCTGTGATAGATGGTACATTAAATTCCCGAAATATTTCCATAAAAGGGAAGTCGTATGGTTATATAGTTTTACTTCAGTCGTGTGGTCTAAAGCACACTCGTTTTTTTTTTTAATTCATCACTTTTTATTAAATTTCAAAGGGGCTTAAATACCACTTTGTTAAGTTGTCATGGAGTCGATCCGATGTATTTTATATTTGACTTTTGATTCAGTTTAGCGCATTTAGTTAGGCAATTTTCAGTTTTGGCGCAGTTTTTACCATGATCGTTACATTAGTTAAGGTTTCAGCGAGATCTTCTTGAAGAGTGAAGGAAATATCGAAAGTTTTATTAATGGTTCACAATTTGGGACGCGGTTATGGGTACCGCCGCCTCGGGAGCCATTTATTGGATAACCAACACCTCTGCCTTGGTTATCCAATAAATGGTTCGCTACTTTTGGTGACTTAGCAGGGGTGCCCGGGTTCATGGGGTATGGTTTGTCCGGGTCTTGGCAGGCCGGATCGGGAGAGAATGGTTAAGGGAGTACCTTTGGCTTCTCCAGCCGTGCTCTTTTAGTACATCGTCTTGTACCGCAGTGGAAGGGACAGATTCTTACGTCGGTCACTCCTGGACACACTGATCACCAGATTCCTACCCACTCCTAATACCCTTTTCCTTCCCAGAACTTCCTCTCTTTAGTTTTCTAAAAAGATAATCCACACAGCATCCTCAAAGATGACATAAGCCCTGAGTAGTATTACTTTTCTTAGGGCCTCCTGTGTGGCACTAATGTAAAAAAATTATAGTAGTTTTTTTTTTATGTGAGTATTTTGTCATCGAACCACTTCTTAATAATTTTGATCATGGTATAAGTTTGCCATGTAGTGCATTTAACATTTGATTAACATAAATTAAGAATAAAATGGACCTATGACAGTTCCTTGAGGAATTTAGAATTCTGAAGATTCAGCTTTGCTGAATGAGTTATACAATTTAACATGTTGATATCTCTGGGTTAGATAACTTTGTAAACTCGTTTGTAATGAGCGAATTGTATTATTTATCTGAAATGTGACATTGGAAAAATTCCATAAGTTCCATAGTTAGGTATTGTTATAATAGTTTATTGGACTCAAAAGTTTGCAAGGGTCTCATACTCCTAATTTAAAAATTTAAAAAAAATCTTAATTGGCATTTCCTTCTTCTATTTGCAAGTGAACTATTTCTTAAGGTAGGTATTAATTGAAAAATATAAGCAGTTTATTTGGGAAACTTCAAATATTAAATCTTTAAAACCTAATTTTATAGTAAGGTGACACGACTCTATTATTTTCTATTAAACTACTCTAGTTGGCTGTAAACTCAAATAAAATGTTCATCGCGTGAAATCAATTAAAGTCTCTGATGGTTCTCAGCAAAAATACAAATTTTTGTACCATTGTGAGTTAAGTGATTTAGAAGGTGTACAATATTAAGTTTTCCTCAAACATAATTCCGTAAACTTTAATTTCTGTTGATATTTCCAGTTTTATATTGTCATAGTTTGTAGACTGTGTTGGGGTTTCCGTCCGTTGATTTAGATTGGTCAATATTTACATAAGGATGGGTTTATTGTTACATATCAATTTATAAATCTATTTTAATTTCATTGAAGCTCCCGGAATTCATTAATGCGGGTGATTTCTTCGAAATTTTTTGTCATTAGCAAATCAAATATTCTATATTGTGCTCCAAAATCATAATCGAAATAAGTTCAGGGAGCTTGGCTTATAAGGTTGCCTTTTCTTATGTTTAATCTAAAAAAACTTTAACAACGATACCAGTAAGAAAACATTGTTTCTTTTACATTCGTCGATTTTGCAATGACCTGTACTTTAAAATATTTTTGACAATTTAATTATAAGCAAACTCTTTGAGTACTCTTTACTAAAAACTTGAATACAATATCTAAAAAAATCCTGTTTTGCATTTGAAATTACCTAGAAAAATATTTTTATTTTTCGTTATTAATTCTGGTATTTTGTTTCTAGCTTTTTATGACTTCTTTGTTTCTTCTTGTTTTTTTCTAGTGTGTGTTTAATTATTAACTTTTTAAGAATTATTTGTGCATGATTTGAACATTAGTAACCTAAAAATATATTTTTTAATTTCTTGCCTGTAAATGTACCTAATAAAATAAAATACGTTGGTCAGAGTTTGGCCCTGGTCGTGTATGGCTTGACCGGAATATTCAATCTTAACTGAAACAAGTTGACATCGGAAACTTTTTTTGTATTATAATAATGTTACGTTATATTGTTGAAACAACAAGGTATGTTTCCCGTCCAGGACTTGTAATAATCAACCCTTTATACATAAAAAAAACAATCATAAAGACATTATAATGAATACATTGGGACTAGTGCCAATATTTCGTCTCTTTGATAATAATATCGTCAATATGTCAGGCTGATATTAGTCAAGAGAATGTAACATTTAGTACGTGCTAAAATCACATACCTGGTCAAAAGTACACGCGGACAAAATTACTCATAAATATTATGTAGTATCTAATTTTTGTACAAAATAAGCTTGGAATTTGAAAAAAAATCGTCCCGATTCCCACAACCCTCAACCTTTACGCAGCAATTGAGAATCTATATGCGGTATTAAAAAAATCTCAAATTATTCAGATACCTAATAATAATCCTAACATTTTGAAATTGGCTTGTTCACAAGTGTCTAAGAGCATCTGCGAACTGCGCCACTGTTTAAAACCAAAAAAAAAAAACAGAATGTAATGAACGCGGTAGATGTGAAACCTTCAGAAAACTAAAGTAGACAAAAGTGGGGAGGCTACGAAGCACCGCACAAATGGGAGACCGATAAGCTTCAAAGCACGGCACAAAGAGAAGACCGATTGTACTATCTCATTCTCTCGCAGGCTAAGGCCCATGGATTAATGTGTTTCTCTTTTAATTGTCGCAATTTTTAGTTTCATCGAGTTTCAAATCACAATGGTGCTAAATTTCTATTCTAAAGCACCATTTTGGACAAATTTCTCAGACGCTCGGTTATTGTGGTATCACTTGGTCTAATCTTCAGTAGTGTTGAGCACCTCATACAAGAGGCACCTCAAATGTCCCATACAAACACGTAAAATGTCCCCCCACCTAACAAAACGTATTTGTACCAACTCTTTTTCTTTGTATTACTACAAATAATGTCATGTCACGTTGTCGCGTATGGGACAAATATGAGGTGAGGTGTGAGATGGTTGGTGTATTGGACTACATGTCATGTCACGTTGTCACGTACGGGACAAATATTAGGTGAGGTGTGAGATGGTTGATGTATTGGACTACATGTCTCGCACGTATCGTATGGGACAAATGTATGAGGTGGTGAGGCGTGAGGTGTTTGTATATTGCATGACATTTTTGTATTAGAACCGTGAGGTGGTGTTGGGGTGAGCCATTCATATATTGTAATTTTTTTTTTAAATTTTTTATTCTGCTCCCAAATTTTTTTTAAAAATATCTTTTAATTGTATATTATTAAGAGTCCCAACCTACCTAAAAAAAATTTTTTTTCCAACAATTTTTTATTGTAAATTATGTATTGTTAAGTGAATACCGCACAAGAGTCCCTCCCAACTGCTCAAAAAAAAATATTTTTTTAATTATTGTTATGTGAATACCGCACAAGAGTCCCTCCCAACTGCTCAAAAAAATATTTATTTTTTAATTATTGTTATGTGAATACCGCACAAGAGTCCCTCCCAACTGCTCAAAAAAAAATTTTTTTCTAAATATTTTTTATTGTTAAGTGAATACCGCACAACAGTACCAACTGCTCCAAAAAAATTAAAGTTAATGTTTTTTTTTGTAAATTATTGTTCTGTGAATACCGCACAAGAGTTCCAACTGTTCCAAAAAGAAAAAAAATTAATATTTTTTTATTTTAAATTATTGTGTTATGTGTTTACCGCACAAGAGTCCCAACAGCTTCTTTCAATTTGGGAGGCGGGAATGGGTACCGTCGCCCCGGGAACCTTTATTGGATAACCAACACCTCTGCCATAGATCACCCCAAGTGGTTCGCTACGTTTGGTGATTTAGCAGGGGTGCCCGGGTTCATGGGGTGAGGTTTGTCTAGGTCTTGGAGGCGGATGACCAAGACACACTGAGCCCCAGATTACTACCCACCCCTTAAACCCTTTCCTTCCCAGACCTCTCCCCTCCTTCCTTTCCTAAAAAAAAACCCTCCACACAGCATCCCCAAAGATGACATAGGCCCTGAGGGAAATTATTTTCTTCAGTAAAAATAGCTTCCAAGGGAGGGAGGTTGAGGGAGTGTTGAGATGAGGTGGAGGGGGTTGCTGAGGGGGGTGGGATCAGAGGTGGTAGAGGGGGGAGGGGGTGGAAGGAGGGTGAGAGGGGAGGGGGGGTGGAAGGGTAGGCTTTTTTATATCCATTTTTCGTATTACAAAAATAACAAACACTGGAGGCGGGTATGGGTTAGGCCGCCCTGGGAACCATTTATTAGATAACCAACACCTCTGCCATAGGTCACCCCAAGTGGTTCGCTACGTTTGGTGACTTAGCAGGGGTGCCTGGGCTCATGGGGTGAGGTTCGTCCAGGTCTAGACGGCGGATGCGTCTGCTGTAAGGCAGGCCGGATCCGGAGAGAGTGGTAGAGGGAGTCCCTTTGACTTCTCCGGCCTTTTGCCTTACACCACTGGAGAGGGATGGATTAATATGTCCACAGCATCCACAAAGCACCGCTCACGGAGCCCCCGCCCCCCGCCCCACACTCAGGTTTAAACCTTAGCATCGAGCAGTCGCGTCGAATGTTTATACCTATTACTTACGTACTTATAGTTTGTGGTGTTCATTCGAGTTCCAATTGGTATGTGGCATAATGTCGCAAAACGTAAATTTGATATAGAGAGCAGAGTTTTCAGACAAAATGGGAAATCGCATGTTTTTTTCCTGGAATGAAAAGTCAACCACTTTGTTTGATTTGCAATCAAACAATAAGTTGCTGTTTGTAAGAAGTTTAATAAAGAGACATTATGAAACGAATCATAAAGGATTTTTTAAGTTACACTGAAAAGACAAAAATGAACAAACTATTATCTTTAAAATCTAAACATCAAGGCCAACAGTCGATATTCACTAAAGCTAAAACTGAAAGCGAAGACGCCTTCAAATCCAGTTTCATTATTGCATTAGAAATCGCCAAAAGACAAAAACCTTTCACTGATGGTGATTTTATTAAATAATTTGTGTTGAAAGTGGCTAATTCCCATCACAAAAATTAACAATTCAAAATATTCCGCTATCAAGAAACACTCTGGCTTCAGAATAAGTGATTTATCTCTAAATTTGGATTGCCAACTTACTGAAGGAGAAAATTAAAGAATTTACACTCTTCTCGATGGCTATTGATGAGAGCACTGATACTGATGATATAGCTTAACTTGCTGTCTGTTGTCAATACGTATTGATAGTAAGTTTGAAATATGTGAAGAACTATTAAAAAGGCGTTCCATTGACAGGCACCACTACTGCAAATGGTATTTACATATTCTGCGATTGAGCTTTTAATAGTAGAACATGAACTCGACTGGAATATATTTTGCAGCAGCATAACAGCAGTTTAAAAATGGACCATGTCATGCAACCGGTAATTAAAATAATTAATTTTATAAGGAGCAGAGGACTAAACCGCAGGTATTTCAGGCAATTTTTACAAGATTTGGACGAAAAGTATTCACGAAAGTTCGTTTGAAAGTTATTATTATTTGAAAGTTCGTGAGGGGCTGTTTTGGAACGTTTTTTTGCATTACGTGACCCTATTTAAGCTTTCTTGTTAGAAAAAGGCAAGCCAATTGATTATGACATGACTGGTGGCGTGATTGTGCTTTTTTTGGTAGATATGACTACAAGACTGACCTGAATATAAAGTTACAGGGTAAAAGATTTGGTCATCACTCAAATGTTTTCGCACATACAAGCCTTCGAAACAAAATTAAGACTGTAGGATATTCACATAAAAAAAAACACTCGATCATTTCCCTCATGTGAAATCATTTGACACATTGAACCAGACAAAATTGGATAAGTATTCTCAACTTTTGCTGAATTTGATCAGTCGTTTAGGAGATTTTCGCAAAATGCATGAAATGCCTACCTTTCAACAATCCATTCCCTTTTGATGCTGCACAGGCATCAAGTCATTTGCTAATGGAATTTATAGATCTCCAATCCGACAGTATTGTAAAGGATAAATTTAACGAAGTTAATGTTACTATATTTTACATACAGTATTTCAATAACTATCCAATTATAAGAAAGCATGCAGATCGTATGTTCGGTATTATCATTTATGCGAGCAGATGTTTTCCGTTTTGAAAATAAATAAGAACAAACTTCACTCTACGCTTACGGATAAACATCTCCAATCGATTCTTAAAATAACTTCCACCAATATGACACCCGTCATCAATGAGCATATCAAAAACAAGAGAAGTCAGGTGTCCGTCTCAAGATATTTTACCATTTTAGCCTCCTTTTTAACTTTAATGAAAACTCATAATAACTAAGTATCTGACTAAATAAAGATTTTAGCAATGCAAATCTATTTTTTTTTTTAAATTTTGAGTCTGGCCCACTTAAACAAGCTAAATTTTATAAATGGCCCTAAAGAAAAACCAGTTTGACACCCCTGGTCTATAGTATAGTGGTTTTTGATGACGTCGACTGTTTAGTTTGTCGCGTCAATTCTTCTCGTTAGTGGTCGCTAAAGACACACTAGACCCCGTATTTTTACAAGTTTGTCGATATTCATACGTCAATATTTTGAACTTTCTGAGGTCTTATTGTAAAGGCGTTCATACGTATATTATTATCCTGAGATGAGTGATCGGGTCTTGTCAAGGAATTGTTTATAACTACTGTATTGCGTTAAAAAGTATTTTGATCTTTATAGTTCACAAATTTTTTTTAAATGAAATTAAGTCCCGGCAATTACCTTATTTCACGTTTGGAGCAATTATCTCATAGCCTGTCAAAGATAAATTCCTTTACAGACCTTGCCCCTGATCCTCTAACTCCCGTCAGTAAACGAAGGTTTCATTCTTGACATTCTTGGAAGGATCTTATTGTGGTCTCTAAAATTGCGCAAGTGACCATCATTTTTGTGACCATCTCTTCTTTTCCATTGCTTTTTTTGGCCTGATGGATTTGAAACGAATCCATCCATTTTCATAATGCAACGATTAAAATTGCTTATTAATATTTAGTTATTAGGTACATTAAATCCAACATCAATAAAAGTACGTCTCAAAAATAGTTATTTTATTGTATTTATTTTAAACGATTTTTTAATGAAAGCATTGAATCGAAGTATCGATTCTTCAAAAGTGGTTTCATTTCCATAGAAGTAACTACATATACTTTTAATGAGAACCGTCACATGAACGCAATTGTACCAGGAATAATGAAAAATGTTTTACAATAACTTGTCCATGATGACATGTTATTATTCATGTAGCAGGTTCGCTTTAATGACTAAGCCAGAATTGTTCTTTGTTTATTATTTTTATCCTTTTAAAAACAAATTTAAACCATTTTCTTTGTAAGAAATATTTTAGAAGCAATATTGTCAATTAGGTTTTAATTTCAATGAAATGTTTTGTTCTTCGATCAACGCATACTTTCGTTTCCAGCCTATGAAATAATAAACATCACGTAACATTTACGACGTAAAAACGCCATTCAACGTGAAAAAAAGGCAAAATAATTCTTTCGATTATGTACCTTTTTATTCTGTTTATAAAAACGGGTGAACAACTCAAAAATGTACAACTCATCACGCATTTTAAAAGCCATTAAAAGTGATGAAAAAAAACTTGTTAGATGGGTCACGTTATGTTAGGTTTTGGGCTATTTTTCTTAATTTTTCATCACTTTTATTGACTTTCAAAGAGGTGATGAAATGCAACTTACTTGAGTTGTCATAGAACTATAGAGAACAATGTTTTATGGAGGTCACCAGTTATGGGGTGATGTGTTATGTGTTTTAAATTGTGTAAAGGGTGTGGTAAATCAAATAAGTAAGATGTCGGTACATTACTTGCAGCTTTATTAACAATTTACAACTTACGCATAATTGCTCTATATTTAAATATTTTACAATAATAATGTGAAGGGCGAACAAACACGATATGAAAGTGAATCTTGACCGGTACTTTAATACAAAATGATCGATGGTTTTCGTTGCGGCGCGGAGAGATTTCTTGTGACTTGAAAATGATTTCGATTTATTGCTAGGAGACCAATCGGAAAGCCAGCCGAATGCAATTCAGTGTCCTTTGTTTGACCTCCACAGAACCTATAAAAACATTATTGTGCAATAATTGGCATTTTAGCTACATCCTGATTAGGGTAATATTACATTACGTCGGGTAATATTACATTACATTTCTTGTTCCCTATAACGTAATAATTTTGCATAAATTAGAGATTTGCATAAATTGATAAAAAAAGAAACCTAGTGGTGCGTTGACTCGTGACCACTGGCAGCGTTGGTTTAGAAGCCTACTGCAGAAGATTTGATAATTATTGCTGTCAATGACTCCGCCACCGATAACATCAACGACGACGATGTCTCCATGGCACGAATCATCGACTTCGTCATTTTTAGAAAATGTGAATGATCAATCTTCTTGTGACTTGTGAAACTTTACGAACAAGATATTAAGTGATAATGAAAAACGCCAAATTCTTGATATGGGGCCTTTACAGCCTTAATGGCCTTTCCTGAAACAACAGAACAACAGGTCTTTTTCAAATTGTACTATTTTTCAACTTCTAAATATGGACCATTTCATCGTTTTTGGCAGTGTTATTCTAAAATACCAGATGCTGCCTACTGTCAACCCTGGTGGTTATTTGCTTCGCAAAGGTATGGTGTACGGGCATTCGGGATTGGAGACATTTATCAGAAAGAATTAAACAACACAGTTTCTCGAGTGGCCATACGGAAGCATGTTCTATGTATGAACTTTGGAAAAAAATGAAACTATCGACAAAGAACTTGAAAATGAAATTTGTAAAGAAGCATCATTTTGGAAAATGGTTCTTTAAGGGTTATTCGATGCCATACTTACCCTAGCAAAGAGTACATTGGCTTAAGAAAAGAGAAAATTTAAGTGAGGAAGGTTACGATAGAAATTTTCTGTCCATTATGATCTTATTTTGCAACAAGTTTTGAATGTGCCCAAAGTTTCTTTTATCTGTGTGCCCAAAGGTATTTTTTTTATTTCTAACTTTTGTTCTCATTTTATTTATTTTCGTTGGCTATTTAGATTCTAATTTTTATTTAAAATCGTACTTTTTACTATCTATCTGAGTGCAAAAATTCAAAATGAAATGATTGAGTGCTTGGGGACCACATTTGAAAATCATCTGCTAGAACAAATTAATTAGAGCGTCACCGTTTTTCGCAATCATTATGGATACGACACAGGAAATATCGTAGGTAGACCAGCTAAGCATTGTTGTGAGTTATGAAGTAATAACCAGATCGGAACATGGACAGCCAGTAAAAGAAGCGTTTCTAGTCTTTTATGTAGCATTCAAACATGGTGTGGCAGATTTACTCAACCAGCTATATTTTTTATCGACAAAATATTGATTTTAAAAAAGGTGTGAGTTAAGGTTATAATGGAATTGATGTGATGAGCTGTGTGTATAATGGTGTACAAACACAGATAAAGGGTATCCAGCCTAACACAGAGTCAATACATTGCGCCACTCATTATTTGAATTTGGTGGTTAATGATGCCGTTAGCACTTTTTATTTGCAGATTTTTTTCGTAACATTGCAAGCAGTGACGTATAGTTCTCGCAAGTTAAGTTGACTTCATCACAGTACTCACACAGATGCGAAACTTTCATACAGCGTGTTTCGTTTTAGGCTTTAAAAAAAAACAATTAATAATTATTTCACAATTGAGGATTCGAATCCAAAGCGGGTTGAAGTCGGTAACATAAAACTAATGTTGTTTTTCAACATTTATATTAAAATGCTGAAGGTTTAGGAAGAAAAATAAACTTTATTAACTAAATGTGATAATCTTCATGATTGAATTCAAATGGGTATTCAGAAATAACGGCAAGTTTAAAAAAATAATGTGTTAATTAAAAAGATTAATTTATTATAATATACATACTTACATAATATTTAGAAAGTAAATAATCTACAAGCCGCCACATGCCGCCACTTTGAAAAGCAAACTACTGTTAAACATAATTACCAAAACAAAAATTTTAACAAAACAATTATAATTATGTATTAGCAATCATCAGCAACAGTAATTATTTAATATTTACGTATCAGTCATCATCAGCAACTACCTATACGCATATTATCTAAAATATAACAGATTACTAACACAAAGGTACAAAAGATTAACTGTTGAAGATATATATATTAACTGATATGCAAGATAATAGAAAATAATAGAATCAAATAATATAGACCTGAAACTGAGAATACTCCTCATCAAGACCTATGTATGGAGTATCTTGATGTACGGCTGTGAAACATGGTGCCTATCCGAAAGAGATAAACGGAGACTAGAGGCTTTTGAGATGTGGTCCTATAGAAAACTACTAGGAATTTCCTGGAGAGACCACATAACAAATGAAGAGATTCTCCAAAAAATCGAAGGAGGAAGGCACCTGCTCAGGACCTTGTCCGAAAGGCGCGCAAGATGGATCGGCCATGTAATAAGACAAGAAGGCCTCTTGCATGCCATAATGGAGGGTATGACCGAGGGGACAAACGCTAGGGGACGCCCACGCCGAGAGTACCTGGAGGACCTGCTGGTGGACGTGCGCTGCTCATCATATGCAGACTTCAAAAGAGCCGCACAA
Source organism: Limnephilus marmoratus (assembly GCA_917880885.1). Classification (NCBI taxonomy): domain Eukaryota; kingdom Metazoa; phylum Arthropoda; class Insecta; order Trichoptera; family Limnephilidae; genus Limnephilus; species Limnephilus marmoratus. Next base: position 9,242,927 of record OU862924.1, read on the forward strand.
GACAGGGAAGAGTGGAAGAAACGAATAGATGACATTGCTGCAAACCAATCTCAGGATTGAAACCAGAGAGAGATATTGACTGATATGCAAGATATATTAACTATCTGTGATACTCCAGTTGTCTTAGACGTCAAATCATACAAGTCATTTATGCTTGAAAGTTGACCATCGTTTTTTATATTATGAATAAAATAATTAAACATGCAGAATAAAATTTCACGTGTTTGTAACAGGATTCCATGATGTCGTAATAAATATTAAACTTGCACACTTTACAAACACTGTAAATCTACTAATAAAGATTCGAATTAAAAATAATGAAAACTATTTATTATTTGAATTTTTTTTAATTATTTCACTTGTGGTATGTAGGTGCACGTATTTTTAATTCAAATTACGAACCGAATGAATAGGACACCCCGTAAGTGCAGTCTCAAGGGATGTCGTAAAAACTTGCCTCTCTTCTAACTAGTTACAATAAGTGGGCGTATGCAAGACAGAGAGTCTTAACGGGTTAGTGGGCGTCGCTTGATGTTCACACAGATAGACCAATACATCAATTCTCTGCATTTTTATTGCTTTCAATTTAATTTGATTTACCTATAACTCTAGGGAGGTAGGGCTGCCAAAATGCCATGGGCCCCGCGGCTGCCGGGGCCCCGGCCCGAGAGGCCGCGAGCTCAAAAGTAACCTAATATTTTTAACAAAATTTAAAATTATTAAAAATTGGCGGCAATTGATATGTTTTATATGGGAAATTTTTAACTTTGATTGAATGAAAATCGAATTTCAATGCATGTTTTTCCGTCTATCCCGACCGAAACCGATGTTTCTTTTGTTAATTACGTTTAAAAGTAGTTTACTTTGCGAAATCTGTAGCCAAAATGCCTATTAAACGTGTAGCGGCTTGTGGCGGCTTGTGGATTACTTACTTAATAAAATATTATGAGTGTATATTATAATAAATAAATATTTTTAATTAACACAATATTTTTTTAACCTTGTCGTTATTTGCGAATACCCATTTGAATTCTATGCTGGAGATTATCACATTTAGTTAATAAACTTTATTTTGATAACCTACAGTATTTCAATAAAAATGTAGTAAAACAAAATAAGTTTTATGTAACTTTAACACGCTTTGGCTTGGAATTTTCAATTTAGAAATAATTATTAATTGTTTTTTTTTAAGCCTAAAACGAAACACGCTGAACGAAAGTTTTGCATCTGTGTGAGTATTGTGATAAGTCAACTTAACTTGCGACACCTGTACGGAGGGCTCTGCTACGCATTCTTTGTTTGATTGTTATGACAATTGGTCATTTGCATCATTGATTTTTCGTAGTTTTTGTTTTTTGAACCTGCAATTAAAGGCAAAGTAGAGTTAACTGTGAAAGCTAGATATGAACATGTCTAGTTCTAGAAAATATCTAAGTGGGAGCGAAAAACGAAAGAGGAAGAGGGAGTCTGAAAAAAAAGGTTGATGCATCAAGAAAGAAAAATCTTTTTGTCGCAAAGTACTCTCTAGACGCCTTGACGTTACTCTGATACTTTCAACGTGTTGTTAAGTAAAACAAAGGGCCTGATAAAATACTTAAGAGAAAAATAGGAAATGTGCTCATTTCTTGATGACAAAAATATACAAAATGACAAAAATATACCTCTAAATAAGTGTCGAGGACAAGGGTATGATGGTGCTAACACAATTTTTTTATTTATTTTAAGTTTTTATTCCAGCAGGACTGGGAGGGTAGTGCAATCCCAGTCTGCCATATTACAAAAACAACTATAAAAGAAAGAAAAAAGTTTAAATATTAGGTAAGTACCTAATTAAAACATAAAAGAAAACAAAATTCATCACACAAATAACAAAAAATGAGCATAAAATTAAAATAAATAATAATTAGACAGAATTAAAAATAAAAAGATGAAAAGATATTTTTAAAATTTTATAAATGATAGAAGCAATGAAAAGCACTTATAGTGGAGTTCAAAAACTCATAAAAGATATCGAGCCAAATGCGGCATATGTTCACTGTGCTGCTCATAACTTAAATCTAGTTCTTAATGATGCAGTAAGAGGGGTTATTGATATGCAACATTTTTTTGAAACAGTTCAACAAATTTATAATTTTTTTGGGCGAAGTATCAAAAGATGGAATATCTTATGAAGTTTTATATATGATAAAGAAAGGGAGTCTTCAACTTCGATAACATTAAAAACATTGAACCCAACTAGATGGGCAGGACGTTATGATGCTATTTTTGCTAAAAGTTCGGTTTGTTGAAGTCCAAAAAGCGTAAACGAAAACCTTTTCTCTCAAGAAGAAGTTCAAGAACTACAATTTTATTACGTTATTGATTTTTTCCATTGCAAAATTCTACAAATTAATATCAATACAGCCTCTAAAGCACTTCAGTCTAAAGCCACCGATCTTTCAAATGCTTTAAAACGTTTAAAAATTTGTCTGGAAGAATTGGAAAGCTATCGACATGAATTTGAAAATTATAAAAACGAAGCAAATAGTGTGGCAGAAAAATGCTCCATCCACCCTGAGTTTTCTAATAAAAAATAGTCAGAAGAAGGTGAAACGCCATTTTGACGAACTTTGCGAAGATGAGCGTAACCAAGATCCGGAAAGTTTGTTTAATTGACTTCATTATTAATCAACTGAAATCGCGTTTCCTTCCAATGAACGAAATTATTTCCAATTTCAGTGTTTTGCACCCTGCCACTTTACAAAATTTAAATAACACTGATCTCTTCAAAAAAGCTGTAGAATTTATTGATATACATTAAAAAGAAATATCCTAATCATTTGCCAAGGAAATTCTCAGCTTTCAATCAACCTTCAAAGACGAAATAGAAAAGGCTTCGTGTATTAGAGAACTTGCTGATTTATTTATAACTAGCAGACCCGGCCACACGTTGCTGTGGCTAACGAAACACAACGCCATTACCCAATCTTTATAAAATCCACACCACCCGCTTGCCAGCTGCCCGCTGCCCGCTGCCCGCTGCCCGCTGCCTGAATTGAGTATTTGAATTTATCGGCTTTTCTCTACTATAATTAGCATGTATTATACATATAAAGTAATTAACTCGCCACTAATTATACAATGCTTGCAATGCAACACTGGATATTTGAAAAGGGAAAATCAAATACCTACTTACATCTATTACCTACGGACATCTATTTTCCAATTTCTTCCGTAGAACGAATTTCAAAAGTGACTATAGTACGGCCCGCCAGCCGTTTTAAATCGCACAAAAATATGTTTTCTTTGAATTTATCGGCTTTTCTCTAAAAAAATTTACATATAAACATTCCTCTTCAATCACTCTATCTATTGGTGAAAACCGTATGAAAATCCATTGCGTAGTTTAAAAGATTAACGCGCATATACATTTTGAGCGACTTCATTTTATACTATGTAATGATAATGATAATTATGATAATGATGATGATGATAAAGAATCATTTTACATCGTACAGCTTTCCTGCAGTATTAATGATATTTGTTACAATTCCTGTGACTACAACTAGTGCTGAAAGATCATTTTCGAAACTAAAATTAATAAAAACCTATTTTAGAAACTCAATGGGACAAGACAGGCTACGTAACTTGGCAATTCTGTCTATTGAAAATTCTATAGCCCGATCTTTAAACTTTGATAACTTTATTGATACTTTTGCGGAACAGAAAACTCGGAGAAAAGAATTTTATTAATAAGTAATAATGCTTGTAAAGATTAATTTGTTATTTCATTATAAGTATGTAAAACCCATGCTTTGGAAAATAAAACTTATTAGATATTTAACAAAAATGCACATAATATTAGTAATACTGTTAGGCAACTTCTTAAGAGATTTATTAAAATTTAATTACAATGTGACGATTTTTACTGGGGGGCCCCATCCAATGAATTTGCCACGGGCCTCAGATGGTAGAGTTACACCACTGGTTGCAAGATTTGTATATTTTTTTCGGAAATAGCATCAAACGTTGGAATCTGCCGTCAAAATTCACTGGCGAATCAGACACCACCCTAAAAAAACTAAATCTGACTAGATGGTCCAGTAATGTACGAACAAAAACAAAGCGGGTTTCGTTTTTCTGATTAGTTGGCGCAGGGGCGGCCGACTGGCGCAGGCGAGCCGACAAGAATGTTTGTATGTCAACGTAACAAACTGAACGAAGGCAGGTTCAGATTTGTGTCCGCGCGAGGCGGCGCCGATAAGCTTTACCAGAATGAATTCTTAATTCCTGCTCGCCGGTGACGCCGGTCAGTGAAGCTCAATATTGCCATGTACTTGGTTTTTGCCATGTTTTCATGGATTTTGGATCCTTTCTTGATTTGGTGTCCTCTATTTGGTCACTTCCATGATTATTTCAAAAAACCATGTCGAACATGTCATTAATTAACAAACGTATGTACTTTTGAGTGAGATGCGATTTTTAGCATGGATCACGCGGGGAAATCCTGAAATCAGGAATGTAATTTTTTATCCTAGAAAAGTTTTCATTTTTGGGACATAGCAATACTGGTGAAGCTTGTTTTGAAGGGACCTATTAATTGCCACTGTTTACAACAAATCGCCAATCTGGGATAACAAAAAAACATTACATAACTGCAGAAATGTTGTTAACGAAAATCAAATCAATGAAAGAAATCAACAGGACAACATTTTGAAATAACCTCAAATGTCACAAGTGAATTCCTTTCAGGGATGTACCTAACATATTATCATTTTCTCCTGAGGTTTTTTTTTCATATTTAAAGATACCGATTACCAAATACCAATTGTTTTATTCCTTAATTTCAAGAAAGGATTCTCCCAAGAGTAAAAAATCGACGTCTGACGAACTCGACATTTCGTAAAAACTGACAGCTACTGACAGAACTGCGCAGGTAGCGCAGGTTTTATCCGCGTTCTGTTTGTCCACACCTCGGCGTCAACTGCCGCCGGTGGAACCGGGTACTGAGCGAATCTGAAAACCGAAACCCGCTTTCCTTTTGTTCGTAACCGTAGGTTCAATACAATATCTACAATAAAACTTCGTTTTTTCGATATAATCAAAGCATTATCAGTATCAGAAATGGTTCTCAAGAGGTCCAGTAAAGACGAGCATGGGTATTAAAACAAAAATGCTAAATTTAAAGTTTGTGTCCGCTAATTCATGCACCATGTATTGAATGACATCAATAATGCTTTTAAAACTTTACAAGAATGCAATATCGATTTGGACGAGGTATGTAGAGCTTTAGCAGAGACAAAGGCAAAGATGCAAATTTGTAGAAATGACTTCGAATCCTTCAAGTTAAAAAAAAAAACATTTTGATGAATTAGCTTTTGATTAATTCGAAACAGGGAAGAAATATTTAAAATTACTCTTTTCAATAACGTACTAGACACAATAATAGCTCAATTAAATGCACGTTTTGGTGGGATGAGTGCAGTCAGTCAAATATTAACTTTTCAAAACCAACATTTTTACTGGATGTAGATGAAACAACTTTATTACAAAAGTGTGACCAATTCCAAAGTGAATATTCTGACCCCAACTTTTCCCTTCAATTTATTAATATTTACCACCTACTTCTACCTGAATTAATAAGGCATGGACTATTCACCAGTTCTGTAAAGAAATAATGAGAAAATATGGAGAATGCGACCTTACAGAAGTATTTACAGCAATATTACTGTTCTATACAATTCCTGTCACTTCTGCAGAAGCTAAAAGATCATTTAGAAAATTAAATATAATAAAAAAATATTTAAGGAATACTGTGGGCGAAGCTCGACTCCGACATAATAGCAAATCGCAATCGAACATATAATGCTAATAGCAATCGAAAATAAAGCCGCATCAAGCCTAGATTTAACCGAAGTCATGGATCCTTTTGCGAAAATTAAGGCTAGAAAAGGATGATAAACGAAATTGTTATTTTATTGTCAGTATACACATCAGTGTAGTAGGTAGGTCTGACTTTCATATAATAACCTGACGTGATCCCTTAAAGGGATGTTTGCCTTTGTGTATGACTTATTTATATATGTATTGTGTTATCGCCATATCTGTTATATATACCAATATTTACACACTTAACCTGTAGAACCTAGGCGATCACTAAAGCTCACACATGCACATACATGTAGTAAGTGGTTTTGCTATGCCAGGCAAAGAGCTGATGATAAACTAGTAGTTTTGTACCTTTAAAGTATTTATTTACATATTTATATTTTGACTTGATAAAACCTAAACCGGTTAGTTAGGGCCCCAGTTTTTCTTTTCACCAGGGCGTTTGGTTATCTAGCTACGCCTCTGGTAGTGAGACTGAAGTCACCAAACACGGCTACAGCCATTGCAATCAATATATCAATTCTGAAAAGTGGTCTTACACCAGGGTGAAAATGAGGGTATCTTCCACTCTGGAACGTGTCACAAATATGTTGTATATTATTTTTAGTGAATGAATTGAGAAGTAACAACACAATTCATTCAATTAAATTTACTTGCGCAAGCCGGGATTTACCCCGACCACCGGATTTTTTTTATTTACATTAATTAGCTCCTCGCAGGAAAAAAACTCTCAGGGAAAATGTTATCTTTGTGGTTCTTTTTAGGGAAAGGAAGGAGATGAAAGTTCTGAGAAAGACAAAGGTTCGCGGGGTGGGTAAGAATCTGGGGGTCATTATGTTCAGGAGTGACGGTTGTCCCACTACGGTACAAGGCCATGGGTCGAGAGAATCGGGCTGAAGAGGTCTAGGTTAGGTCTTCATCAATCATTCTCTCCCGATCCGGTCTGCAATAGGTGGGCAAAGACATTCGCCGCCAAGACCTAGACAAACCTCACCCCACGAACCGGGCACCCCTGCTAAGTCCCCAAGATAACGAACCACTTGCGTTAACCAACGGCAGAGGTGTTAATTATCGAAAAAAAATGGTTCCCTAGGGGCTGCTGGACCCATACCCGCCTCCCAAATTGAATTGAGTTTGCTATGCTAGTCGAGAGCCTTAATCCTCGACCACGGATACGCTCGGTATAGATACTTCGACGATTTATCAGCGAAAACTTCCGCTTTCAATAAATTCAATAAAAATAAATTGATAATAAAAAGCACAAATTTTTATGTTGCACAAGTAGCTTTATTAAAAGAATATTTAAAATTGGCATACGAAAAATTCCAAACGTAAATTGTTCTTGCTTCTTCGTGGGATTGGAGAGTCTTGGGTCGTGTAGTGCAAAGCAGCGGGATAGGTGAGGTTCGGTGCCGGGAGTTCAAACTACAAACCTCTGCATGTCTATCTAATTTTTGAGAAATTTTGAAAGTGTAAAGGCAAATTAAGATTCATGAAATATAACGATAACATTTTTTTTCGCAAAATTGTGATAATAAATTGTATAAAACATCACACCGTCCCATACTTTGATGCTAGGGTTTGCATGGGGATGTTGAGATAATATGTCTACCTACTTACATAAATGCATTACTGCAACGAATATTTCAAACAATATATTAAATTATGAATGGATGCGGATGAGCAGTCGCTAAAACCGAATTCATTTCATACTTATTTTTTTGTTTAAATTTGAAAATTTCGTAGGCAAACACAAGACATGATACAACTAAGCCAATGATCAGGAACATAAAGGAAGTCTGGACATCTAAAATAGTCAACTTCTTGTCATTCTTCCCGTCCTTTCTACTAATTCTATCTTTCAGCAACAGAGAGTACTCAGTCCAATCGTACCACTTGACGCTGAGGCCAGCGCTGAAAATGCGTTCGAGAAACTGATTTATTTGCAATAAAAATGGGTACCCTTTATAAACAATATAAGACATGTGATAAGTTCTCGGACATTCGTTAACAATGTGAAGTTTTTCTTCACCATCACTATTCGTATGATTGAGTTCTATAAGAGACGTCGCGTCAGTTCTTCTTTGAACCACGGCTATGTTCCTCACAGTATCAATTATGGACACGTTTTTTTCGGTTTCGATAATCTTCTTGGACAGACTGTCTCCCACTGCGCTGATATTAACACCAAAAAAGTCCGTGCTGCTTGTAGCTATCTTCAAACCCGACTCGTCGAGATCCTTTAATGTGTCGATGTCTTTGTAATGTGTTACCGTGCTGTAAACAGTATTTAACTGACCCTGAAAAGTACAATATTTAGATCAGTTGAATAATTAATTGTTTTTCATCTATAATCAAAAAATGGTACAAAATAGGAGAAGCGTTTCCAAAAGTTAACATTAAAAAAAAAACCAAGACTCTCGGGAGCATACATTATAATTTTTGCTCCTCCAACCGAGTTAACCGACATTCACAAGGCTAAGTTGCATTATTCTAAAATAAAATTCTGAAAATTTGGCCAGTGCAAAAGTGTACTTTACCTGAAACACTCCAGCAACTATCAAATTGAATAGCAGACATATTAAAATGAACATTCTCTCTTGATGGACTTTGGGCAAAGTTATCGGCGAGGAAATAAACAGCATGCAAATGTCAATGTAGTAAAATATTGCCGGCTTTATTCCAATGCTCTCGTCATCTGGTAACTTTGTTTTCATGAACCACCAAACAAATCCGGCCAAAATGGTGAAAAGAAATATGAGGAACCAAACATTTAAACTAAAAATTAGAAAAATCGACATCCACTCTGGCACTCGCTGGGCTTTGGGAGCTAGCACACAGACCTCGTCGTAGTATATTGGATAAGTGAATTCAATTTTATCCTCTGTATCATAGTATACTTTTAGGAATCTTGAATTCAGAGAAATGTCCATCTGCTTATTTATGATGTCGGCCAAGCTGCCCGTAATGGTACCATTTATCAGATATCCGTATTCCTTTTTGTCCTTGGGACCTTCTATGATTGGTGTGAAATTCAGCCTTTTGATTAAATTTCCCAAAAGCATACCATCCATACCGCCCATGTCGCCAGTTTGCCTTATGTCGTTCCTTAAGTATGTTTCCATAAAAGACTGGGGCATTGCTTCCGCTACAGTTGGAAGCCTCGGGAACAAGTTGATCTTCAGAGGATATCCTTGAAAATTCTTGTACCTGTGTTTTAATTTAAATGTTTCGCTTTGCGTGTCTTTTGTCACCACAATCATGCCATCTTTGTAATTATTTGTGTTGTCGGGGGTGTTAATTGGATCGCACAAGACCAAAAATTCGTGTCCACACAAATACGGAAACAATAAAATTACTTCGGTCATGCTAAATCTCATCCAGAATATTTTAAAGTATATTTCAGTGACATCCTTAAGCTTTTGGTAAATTGATTCCGCTTCACCAGTGCATGTAAAGTTCGGCAATTCTGTGAGAGTAATGACAAACAGAAATTCAGCTCTATTGTAAGCCGGGTAAATGTAAAATGGACGGTCGATTGTCCTACCCATGGATTCAAAATTGTTGTGAATTAAAATGAATACTTCCTTCTGAAAATACTCCATTTTCGCTCCAACCTGCTTCATATTATGTGCGATGCTAGGTTTTAACAGCACAAGAGGCAAATTATGTTTTCTATTCAAATGCTTTATCAGACATGTTTGGAAATCGATTAATCTGTTAGACTCATCAGAGAAGGTACTAAGATTATTCCACCCGTCTACCACAACAACGCTTTTTGTGAATTTATTTATGAAATCAAAATTAAACCAGTAATCAACGGGTAGAGCAGATTTCATTTTAAAGACTGAACTTAAATCACTTTTGCTGAAGTTTTCTCGTGAGCAAACACTCCACAGGCGGCATAGAATAAAAAGTATGCCGCTTGAATAAAAGCAGTTCGCTACCATTTTTCTATGAATAAATAGAAAAGCGGGGTTTGTAATTGTACCAATATTTAATAAATTATTAAAACAATTTGCAATGCCTTTAGTTTTGGTATTTGAAGCACTAATTCTAATAACTTATTCGTACAACCTAACACGATCCATCATCTGACACTTTTGAAAGCGAAAGTATTTCTTAAAACTCACTTTCAAAAGTGTCCTCAAATATGTGTTGTTAGTTCAGTGATTATGAAATTAACCCCTCAAAAAAATATCACAACATAAACAAAATTATGTCACCAATCACACCCTATTCACATGTTATTAAATGTGGTAAATTTAAGCAAAACCTGCCTACAACAACATTCCACCGATCTTATGTTATTACAATTTTTTTGGTACTCATAAGAATCGCTTAAATAAAACACAAATTGTGGAAAACGTAACAATTGTGGAATGGAAATTGTTTGTTTAAAAAACTGTCGACTGTAAAGGTAGGATGTTTGAACCCCCATCACACTTGATAAACGATTAAAATGATGATCAAAATTACGATCTATTATAAATTTTAAATTTTAGAGATTTGAACGGTCAGCGTCAAACGTAACTGTAGCATTCGTTATACTTGGCAGCTGATCAAAATTTGACCACAACTCAAAACGGGTCGAAAATGGACATTAACGGAGATCGTTAAAATGTTTGTTTCACAATGTATTTTGTGTCACTATATATGTCGCTAATAGTTCTATTGACCGGGCAGAGATTATGTACACAGATACTTTAAAACCATTGCATTTGTCACTGTCAGATGTTGTGACAGATTCATAAATTTGCGAAGTTGTTTTTTTAGTCTTCTTTATGTGAATACCTCACAAGAGTCCCAGCTTCTCCCGTCTGGAGTCAGTGAAACTATGGCATCCGCAATTGGGGAATGTTGTGAGGCTGAAGGTAGTGGAGAGGGGAAGGAGATGGGAAATAGGAAGGTGGGGGGGTCTGACATCTACATATATTCGTCATTCTAAATTCGACACATGTGAACGGTCCCCATTGACAATAGAAGAGATTGTCTTAACATGAAATCCAGTGTCATTTCGACGAGCTGAAGGCAAACCACGTGACAACCATTTTAGAACCAGGAGAGTTCCAGCACGTCTTGAATAAACGACGACATTACAGTGATGGTATGTCTAGGGAAATTTCTTTAGATCTAGGGGAGAAAAATATTTTTAGGGAAAAGGAAAATCAGCACAAAATCTAGGGAAATTTCGAACTCTAGCAATTTTTACAATTTACGACAATATTACTGGTATTGCTAGTCGCTAATTTTTTTTTTGGAATTCCCATGAATCTTAAATATTGTTGATGTACTTACAAGCAATGTTGTTTTTTACACTGACTACTCAAAATTATATTATGTATCTAAAAAGATAAATAGGGACCTCTGGAAAATAAAAAAAATATAATTAAAATACATGTAAATTTACAAATATGTATTAATTATGTTTCAAGATCGGGTTTTTCGGTGATTGCGGTTGTTTTTTATTTTGCAAAGTGATTTTTATTTGGAATTCCGTTTCTAATTCAGTGGTCAGTGTATGAAATTATTATTTCACTTAGCAAAAAGTATTTAATTTAGAAAAGCAACAATATTATAAGTACATCGTTTTATTTTTAATTAAAGAAAAAATATTTTTAAATTAAAAAGGAAAAAAATTAAGTAACAGATGTACACAGAAAATAAAACTTTTCAAAGCAAAATGATTTGCCAAGGTGGTAGCCCTGAAATCTAGGGAAATCCTCGTAATTAAGGTAACGGTTTGCAGATCAATCCATTGTGGGAATTTCTACGCAGAGTGTAACCAATCCGACTAATACTATTACTGCGTACTGATATAAAAATACAAAGATAATTCTAGACTTTCTAGAGTATCACTGTGTGCCTTGAGCACATTAATAAAATACGCAGATAATCGCTTCTTTTCTTTCGTAATGTTACGTAATCCGCGGTGGTATTGTACATTTCATGATGCTTAAAATTTCAATATGTATTTATCGATTCACGGTAATATTATTGTATGATAGAAATATATGACTAGAGAGATGGAATTAAAAAAAGGGGTGGTTGTTTGTTTTGTAATCGAGAATTAGCTCCATGCTATTTTATTGGATTTAGCTCCACGTTAATCGTCGTTTGTCAAATTTTAGGTGAGATTTATTGGTCAGCTATTCTTAAATCGGCAGAACGGTCAGCAAAAATTTGACCTGAAATCGATAGTTAATGCAGACACTTCAAATTAAAACATGCTACCGCTGGTTACCGATTTGTGACGATGTCATAAAATGTGATGGTCGATCAAACAACTTGCCGTTAGCCAAGTGTTTAAGGATGGGTTGTTTCACAGATAATTAAATGTAATCATCTTAGACTTCAATAAAACATGAATTGAAAACACCTTGGATGACGTGGCTCCTTTTACATTTTTTTTTTTCAAATAAATCTTATTCCTATTAATATTATAAAGGCGAAAGTTTGTATGGATGTATGTTTGTTACTCTTTCACACAAAAAATAATGAATGTACTTTAAAAAAATTTCACTAGTAGAAAGCTAAGTACATTATTTGCGAGGCTATATATATTGGTAAGCTCTGGCTTTATGAATAAGCTCTGGCGATATGATTAAGCTCTGGCATTATGAAATTATTTATTATACGTTTATTGTCCAGGCGAAAAGCAAAGCATTGCTAAGTAATTGTTTGACGTGCGCTGTCCATTTTGTTATTTGTTAAGGTTACTATGGAGATCCCTTTTACAGTAAAATTATACTAATCTATACTAATATCATAAATCAGAAACTGCGCGTGTTTGATTGTTACATTTTAATAGGTTGCACGCGAGCAGTTTGAAAAATGAATGTAACAGTATGTATGGAGGGGGGTGGGAGAAATGCTTCTTCGTATTTTTTTAAAAAGGAGGAATATTTTCAGAAAAATTTTAGTTTGAGTTATTTGTGAAATGAAAGTCTATTATTGCGAACAAACATTATACATGTAAAAAGCACGAGTCGATATTTAGTGCCAGAAGTTTCACGCAAATTCATTCGTAACATTGTCATCAAATAGCCATTCAGCGCCTTTTTTGATAATTGAAAGGACCCTGTTTAATGCCGATTCTAAATCCGATTCAGCTTTTGACCAAATTGTGCAACCAAATCAGCAGAAGAGTACTATGACGCTGTAAAGCTTGTCAGATTCAATTTTTAAAAGAAAAACTCACTTTTTATAACTTTTGAAGTTTACTCCCATCAACGTAATATATCATTGAAGAAATTTAATAGAAAACTGAAACGCACCTAGAACCGGCGTATAACGGAGACCTTTCAAATGTAAAAAGTTACATTTGAATTTGTGTGATTCAAAAAAATTCCTAAATTTCGAACTCATGTTTTTTACAACTACACTTTTAGTCCTCAATAAGTATAATATTTCACCTTACCACTCAATTAGATTTTTCTGAAAACATTCCTCCTAGACAAACTGGTATAAGTTATGGATTTACATCATTTTATTTGAAATTTAATTAACATGTTGTTGTCAGTTTCAGTGCCGGCAACCCGGGCATTTTTTTATTTTCTTTTATGCACATAGATTTCTTTCACCCACCTCACTAGACAAAGTCTGTTCCGAGGCGGGTAAACAACATATTATATTTCTTAAAAAATATATTTATCAAAGTAGACATGTATACATATAAAAACATAAAAAATTATAAAAATTTATATATACATATATGTGCACAAATGAACATACACAAATGCACATATTTTTATTCACATATATATATATTTGTGTATATAGTGACTAAATAAAAAAATTTAAAAACCTTGGATGACTTATGGGAGGGGTGTTGTTATCCAACATTTTTTCCGGGGTGGCGGTACCCATACCCGTCTCCCGAATTGATAAAAGAAATTAAAGAGAAACAATGATACTAGAAGTTCCGTTATAATAATATAGCGCTGTTTTGTGAACGTTCACCTCAAGTGCATATTCATGGGTAACCTAACGCAATACATTGAGAAAATTAAAGATATTTTCATATAAATATTAAGTATATTGAAAAATTGTGGCAGCCCTGCCTATTCGACTTCTCTTATGAACGCATGTTTTGAAAAGGCGCGTTTCTCGGTAATTATTTAATTATTTCCCAAGTTCGACGATTAGCCAGGTTTCAAACCAGATTGTTGACATTTTATTAATAACTACCTGGTTCCCGGCATGCGTTGCAATGCCATATTCAAAGAAATACAGGAAATACATTGTTTCTCCCTGAATCACCTTTCCCGTGTGTCCCCGTTCCCCTCCCGCGTCTCCTTCCTAGCTAGCTTTATAAATTATAGCCTACATATGTTATTTTGGTGTACGAGCTATATTATTGTAAAGTTTCATTAAATTCCATTCAGTAGGTTTTGCGTGAAAGAGTAACAAACCCACATACATCCATACAAACTTTGGTGTTTATAATATTAGTAAGATACCGCTACAAATACACCTTCTGTTATTAGCTTTTTAGACTAAATATCCCCACTGCTCTAAATCAAAAAATTTCATGCGGAAAGCAGGGTCTTAAGTAAAAAATGTGAATAAAACTGTTCAAAATAAAATGTCTAGAATTTGTTACATATTTAATTTGTTTACTTGTTTAGTAAGACATACACAGTACATAATTTTACAAATTATAAGGAATATTAAATGAAATTAGTACCCGGTAGTCCTGGGTCGATCGATCGTTTTACACGACCCGGGTCGCTCACGACACACTGGCGTCACGAGCGGGTCGCGAAGACCCGCTCTTTTCGCGACACAAAATACGAAACTCGGTGACCGAGTTTCTCGCGCCCGTCAAGTCATACGCGACACGAAACCCAGGTTATAATTGTATGAACGTTCGCTCACAGCTCACACCTGTAACTAGTAATGTCATGTCCCAGAAATAAATTTTTAAAAAGACATCCTTCAGGGGTAAAAAAAACAATGTTTTATCATGTTTTGAAGGATATAAAAACCATGTAAAAACGTGTCGTTATTAAGCTTTTATTGAGAATTTAAATAAGTAAATTAGCTGTAAGCTGTAATGCTTTATTATAAACTATTTTTTTATAATTTTTCTTTGTGTAATAGGACAATAAATAAAATAAACGTGCCCATGAATTATTATGATTGCTATGATACTTTTTGAAAGTGGGATAGGTTAGGAGTACAAGTTACAAGAGGAGAGGGTGTACCAAATAAATAATATTTGCAATGTTTGCACGATTTTCATTAGAATTTTAATAATAATATAAAAATTCTTATCCGAGTATGTACATAGATTTTTGTTTAATGTTATTTTATTAAATCTAATGAATATTAAATAATTGTCTAAAGATGACCATAATAGGCTGAGCATAGACCGGTAACGGTAAAAAATAATTGTGGATAAAAAATAAATTGTGGAAAATAATTTTTCAAATTGTTTTAATATGTATATTATGTATTGTTATTCATTAACGTCACGCACGTGTGTGTTGACCGAATGTATCGCAGTTCGCACTTCGACGCTTCACCCAGCTATTTTCTACTACCTGAGTCGAGAGAGCGGGTGGCGAAACCCGGGTGTTGACAATCCGGTCGCTCTCTCATACATCTATCTATCGTCGCTCGCCCCGCCACATTCGCATCCGAAACCCAGGTTGCAGTAGTAGAGCGGTTGCGAGAAGTGGGTCGCGAGACCCGGGTGCTGGTGAAAAAATGACCCGCTCGCTCTTTGGAGGTCCGTGAGCGGGTTTCAATGAGCGGGTCATTCACGACCGACCCAGGACTAGTACCCGGTATAGTACCTATTACGTAAAAAAATTATATTCTTGATAAACAAAATAATGAAATAGAATAGCGCTGAATTGAATTTTTTAGTTTATCTTAATGTGTATAATTATTTCTAGTTAAATGAGTGATAAAGTAATTTTCTTTTAACTGGAAAAAAAAAAGAAATAATAATAATAAGTCCGTAGAATATCATTAGGTAATTTCGCCTGGGATTTGAACGGTTCTTAAAACTTAACTAATGAATGAATGATTAGAGTAATGTAAAGGAAGATTGTGTGTGAATATAAAGAGACATATATTTAGAACAAGAATTACATGTTCACGAATGGCAATTAAAGTTTAATTAAAAGATAAGTGCAAGAAATAAGTTTTAAAATAAATTATAAATTATGTCACGCCAAGAAATTTAGTTTATTAGTTTTGTATGTTTTCAAGGAATCTTAAAAAAGGTCTAAGTGTAGTGTCTTAATGTCCAAGATATACAAAAAAATATTTATTTCGGATTAGCATATACCTATTACATTTTGTTGTAACAAAACCGCAAGCCAGGAGTCGAATCGGTATTCGTAGAATACAACCTCGGTAAAGACATGTGTCTTAATTAACTAGGCTACTCGAGATTACACTTTTAGATAGATTGTCAGGACCCAGTTCAACAACAAAAATTAAAATATGAATGGATGAGGATGAGCTATTGCCAAAACCGTTTTCGTTTCTAACTTATTTTTTAGTTTAAATTTGAAAAGTTCATAGGCGAACACAAGACATGATAAAATTAAGCCAATAACCAGAAATATGAAAGAAGTCTGAACATCCAAAATTGATAACTTCCTTTCTTCATCTCCGTCCGTTCTATGAATCCTGTCCTTCAGCAACAGAGAGTACTCAGTCCAATGGTACCACTGGGCGCTGAGGCCAGCGCTGAAAATTCGTTCCAGAAACTGATTTATTTGCCACAAAAATGGATATCCTTTGTAAACAATATAAGACAAGTGATATGTTCTCGGACACTCGTTGACAATGTGAAGTTGTTCTTCTCCATAGATATTTGTGTGATAGAGTTCTATAAGTGACGTTGCGTCGGTTCTTCTTTCCACTACGGCAAGATTTCTCTTCGTCGCAGCATCAATTATGGACATGTTGTTACTTTTGATAATCTTTTTAGACATACTATTGCCCGCTGCGCTGATGTTAACGCCGAAAAGGCCCGTACTGCTTGTAGCTACCCTCAAACC
This sequence comes from Limnephilus marmoratus, assembly GCA_917880885.1. Classification (NCBI taxonomy): domain Eukaryota; kingdom Metazoa; phylum Arthropoda; class Insecta; order Trichoptera; family Limnephilidae; genus Limnephilus; species Limnephilus marmoratus. The sequence goes on from OU862924.1 coordinate 9,259,819, forward strand.
AGACTTGTCAAGATCTATCAGAGTGTCGATGTCTTTATAATGTGTTACCGTACTGTACGCAGTACTCAATTGACCCTGAAAAGTTAAACAAATGGTCTGATTATGAAGCGGGGATAGATTAAAAAAAAATCCGGATCTCTAAGAAGCGAGCGGCCATAACAATGAAGGGGGAAGACTGAGTATTTATCAAAATAAAAGACAATAAAGAAAAATTAACTCTTCTCAAAATCAATTAATTCAATTTACCTGGAACACTCCAACAACTATTAAGTTGAACAGCAGACAAATTAAAATGAACATTCTCTCCTTGTTTACTTGGGGCAGAATCACCGGAGAAGAAACTAACAGCAAGCAAATATCTACGTAGTAAAAGATTGCAGGTTTTATTCTGATGCTCTCATCGACTGGCAACTTACTTTGCATAAACCACCAAACAAATCCCGCCAAAACGGTGAAGATTAGTATCAGGAACCAAACTTTAATATTAAATATTAGAAAAATCGTCATCCATTGTGGTACTTCTTGAGCTTTGGGAGCTAGCACGCAGAATTGGTCGTAGTATATTGGATAAGTGAATTCAATTTTATCCTCCGTGTCATAGTATACTGTTAGGAACCTCGAGTTCAGAGAAATGTCCATCTGCTTATTTATGATGTCGGCCAAGCTGCCTGTAATGGTACCATTTATCAGATATCCGTATTCCGTTTTGTCCTTGGGACCTTCTATGATTGGTGTGAAATTCAGCCTTTTGACTAAATTTCCCAAGAGCATACCATCCATACCGCCCATGTCACCAGTTTGCTTTATGTCGTTCCTTAAGTATGTTTCCATGAAAGACTTAGGTAACGAATTTGATACAGTTGGAAGCCTCGGGAACAAGTTAATCTTCAGCGGATAACCTTGAAAGTCTCTATATCTGTGTGTTAATTTGAATGTTTCGGAATCCAACGTGTCTTTTGATACCACGATCATGCCATCTTCATAATTATTTATGTTATCGGGGGTGTTTATGGCGTCACACGTGACCAAAAATTCGTGTCCGCACAAATACGGAAACAATAAAATTACCTCTATCATGTTAAACTTCTCCCAGAAGATTTTAAAGTATTTAGCAGTGACGTCCTTTAGCCTTTGGTGAATCAATGCATCTTCACTATTACACGTAAAGTTTGCCAATTCTGTGAGAGTAATGACAAATAAAAATTCTGCTCTATTATAATTGGTATAAACGTACAAACTGCGACCGATTGTCAAGCTCAAGGATTCGAAATTGTCATAAATCATGATGAATACTTCTTTCTGCATGTACTTCATTATTTCTTTTATTTGCGTCATATTGACTACGGTGCTTGGTTTTAATAGCATAAGAGGCAAAGTATGTCGACTGTTCAAATGGATTATCAAATTTGTCTGAAAATCTTTCAATCTGTTAGACTCATCAGAGAAGATACTAAGATTATTCCGTCCCTCTATTACAACTATGCTTTTTGTGAATTCATTTATAAAATCAAAATTAAACCAGTAATCAACAGCTGACACAGATTTCAAGTCAAATACTTCACTAAAATCGATTTGAGAGACATTGTCTTGTGAGCCAACGCTCCACAAATGACATAGAAGTAAAAATATACCGCTTGCGGAAAAACACCACGCTACCATTTTTCAGCAAATAAATTCCAGAGGTACGGAAGGAATTTCATAAATTAAAAATAATATTTTTAAATGTTTTACTGTCTTTAAATATAATCAGTGAAAATGAAAAATAAGTTAACTTCGTTCAACGATACACGATCCGTCACTTGACACTGAAAGCAAGTAGAAATATTCTTGTTGTTAGTTCAGCGACTATGAATTAACCCATCAAAAATATAATCACAACATAAACAAAACTAGTGTGATTTTAGAAAATTTAAACACTTTTATTTCGATCGGAACCACACTGATAAAATATTCAATCTAACTTCAAAATGTGAATATATTTTGTGATAAAGAACGCTTAAAAAAACAAAACAAATTGTTGTAGACACAAAAAACTTAAATTGTTTGTTCCAATGATTCGTCAACGACAAAACTGTTTGCAAACATATCTTAAACACACGGTTTATTTATAATAGAATGGTATCTAGTGGAGAAAAGTGTTGAACAATTGATGAGATAATAATGTTTATCTTTGCATCAGTTTTTTTTCAGGTTATTTGTTTTAAAAATATAATTACCGAAGGGCTTGGTTGTTATGTTGCCATTTCATTATCAATATTCGTGATTAATTACCGAAGTCCCTGCTGAACTCAAGACCAATAGTGCGACGGAGTCTGGGAAGACCAAGACTAAGATGGAGCGACAACGTCCTCAAAGATATATCTATCTTGGAGCTTCTAAACTGGAGAGAGCTGGCACAAAACCGAGATGAGTGGAGGAAAATTCTTGAGGAGGCCAAGACCCACCAGGGGTTGTAGAGCCAATAGTGATGATGATGATTCGTGATTAATTATTCTTTCAAACAGGATGGAATAGAACTTAGTCAAGGTGTTAAAATTTTGTTTTGCCGTAGGGTTTGAAGTTCCTTTTTCAATTTTAGATCACTGTGTTGATCTTTTATAAAAATTTATGTGTTCTTGGGGTGGGTCTTACATTTTTAAATATTGTAGCTTTTAATTGTATTCTGTTTTTATAATTTATTTTTAATAATATATTATACGCCTTGTTGCATTATTCGGTTTGGCTTCTCTTTAATGATATATTATACAATTTGCTGAGTTGTTCAGTTGCGTTTCCCGGTTTTAAAATTTGCAAATTTTTATTATTATCATTGGTCTGTTCATGAATATTTTATTGAAGTTGTTGTGTTATTCGATTTGGGTTTGCAGATCATTTTTTGAATATTGGAACTCTTTGTTCGAATATTCTTATTTTATGCAAGTTGTTGTGTTAGTCACTATTTTGTTGTGGTTTAGTTGAGTTGTACCATCGTTGTTGATTATTAGAATGTATAATATAGATCCTAAGTTACCACTATTCGCTAACAACCTCCACATAGGACAAACGTACCCAAATTGATTTAAAAAAATTGTAAAACTAATCGGTTTGATATTTGCGACTGGTGTTGAGCTATGGCTGTCGATACACCACTATTTAAAGGATAATTAATGGATAAGGACAAAGGTGCCCACGAATTAATTACAGTCATATATTTTACTGCAGAGTGGGTTCGAAATGCCGCAAAAGGGTTTATCATAGTCGTAGTTATTTTTTTAACTTAATGTATGCGCCTAATTACTTCTGAATCGCGTGACAAAAATATTTTTATTGCCCTACAGAGCCCGATTTTAACATTTTCTTATTGAACAATTCAACACATGAAACAGGCAAAATGAAATCTTCTTTTCGGCGAAAATAACGTTTCGATCTGAAAAGAGTAGGGTTAAATTTCATCACGTCACTATACTTTGGTTGCTTTAGAAAAGATATTTTATGTAAAATTTTTTATGAAATCAAAATTATAGTCTCAATGAGTAGAAGAAGCTACGTAAGTAGTGAAACCTAGGAGTAGGTGTAAAAAATAAACGCGATGTTTCGAAGTATTGTTTTAGTTTACCATGAGATTATTTCCCAATAAGGTTTAGTCTTAGCTCCTAACCTCTAAAAATTATGTTACTATAATTTTGCAAACTGTGTGAACCATTTAGCTGCCCTTTAATTTAAATAATAATAATGTTTTTTATTCCATAATGAAATCACACATATCCCATATGGTTATACGAGTACATGTATACAAGTAGATAAAGTAGAGAAAAAAATAATCATAAAATTAAATAATCAATTATTATGTAGGGTGTGGTGTGCGGTGAGCTCGGGCCCAATGCTCACTCGGGTGTGGCGCTTGGTGATGGAAGTCTGCGGTCACTACCGTGTTGTCGGAGGCCATTAGCCGCATTCGTATTATATTGGATCCGGAGTCGTTCCATCGAACTGATTCGATAGTGACACCATGTTTCACACATATACAGGCTAGTGCAAAATGCATTTTTTTCTTGTTTACGTTAAACCTGCAAAGCTACTGCAAGGAGCTTGTCGGCAGGAAAATAGTGTGGACAAAAACATAGTACGATATAAAATGTCTTACAATAGAAGAAAAAAATATTGCAACTTAATAAAATACATAATAAAAACATAAATAAGTATAAAAAATAATAAGTATACGTCTAAAATAAATTAAATGCACGAGGAGTCAGGCAATACAGAAATTCTGATTCCAATAGCCATATTTTTAACAACAGTGCAAATTTAGGTGTCGAGCAACATTTTTTCAAATCATATGGCAGCATATTAAATACATATAAGTGGTACAATGTATTCAAAAGTTTGCTGGTCATGTATATTAGAAAATCTAGGTATATACTTTTGTGTGAATCTAGTATTGTTCACATGATCCACCATTGTTTTGTGTGGGCTATCTAGGATATGTTGCATACAGATTTTATGCCAAAAAAGAGCTCTAATAGGTAAAACATTTATGGATTTATACATTATTGTGATATTTTGCCGCTGGTCATAAACTGCTTTGCTGACGAGTAATTTGACCATGGTGTTTTGAATTGACTGTACATGTTGGATGTTTGTCTTACATGAGTACCCCCAAGAAGTTATACCATATCTCACATTAGTTTCAGCGAGGGACAAATAGATTAATTTCGTGGTTTTAATGGGCACATCAAAGCCGCCCTAGGCCCCTGTTCCTGGGGGGCCCCAAACGCCTCCATGTTCCCTTGATTAAATCCTAAACAAGGCTTTAAGGCATCAGGACACTATAAAAAATAAAAATTGCAATTTATTATTTCATTTTTTGAAAGATGCACTTGTTAAGAATGCTCTCACCAAATGTTTTAAAGAAATTCGAAAAATTGACGGAGATACATCATTTTATGTGAAACCGTTTGAAACAATTCGTACTAAAAACAATAAATCCGATTTGCATGCACCAATTCTTAAACTATTCGAAAATCCAGTGTCTACGGCACCATGTAGGGGAATTTCGATATCAAAAAAAGAAAAAATGGCGGACCGGCGAATTTTATTTTCTAATTTTTATAAAACAATCCCTACGAAATTAAACATGTCGGGCCCCTAGGCAATGAACGTCTCGGGGCCCCTTTACCATAGGGGCCCCTAGGCAGTGGCCTACAATGTCTTATGGACAATATGGCCCTGCCAGAGCCGGCTTAAACATGTCGGGGCCTAATATACTGTCTTATGGTTAATATGACCCTGGCCAGGGTGACTGGATTTTCTAACAGTTTAGTGCATGCAAATCGGATGTGTAGTTTTTTTTAATATGTTGTCAACCAGGTTGAAAAACGTGTTAAAAAGGTTAATTCCACAAATCAAGCTTAATAATTTATTTTTTTACTTTTTGGTTTGTATTGTGTTTTTTTTTTCAAAAATATTTTTTTTTCCTACTATTAGAAAAATTACGAAATAATTTTTTTTAATAAAGCATTGATATAGACAATTTATTTAGGTAGGTAGGTACAGTTGTTTTCTAATTTAAATTTTCGCTTACGAAAAACACGGTTTTTTTTCCTTCAACACGTAGTAAAACGTAGTTTTTTTATCCCTGAAACCAGGTCTTATGTCTTTGTAACATGACTTAATTTACTTGTATTGTTTCATTATCAATTTCCTTCACGATTTTTTAAGCCCGAATTTCTAATTAGAACAACCCAATCAATTTTAAGTTTAATCACAACAGACCATATTTGTCCCAGCTTAAATCGTAGTCTCCCGTACTATCAGTGAGAAGTATGATCTAAACGGTATTGGAAAGAGAAAACAACACGCTTTGTATTTAAATCTAAAAGTTAACCGAATAATAATTAAAATGACAACTTTATGTAACCAAAGTTTCGACTGCGATTTGAAAAAAAATTATGAAACTTTGTGAATTTTTAAATAATTATTTTTACATGAAACAACAAAAAGTGAGGTGACAATAACGTTTATTATTCATTTGTTCAAAAAAATATGTACGTGTTTTTATTTTTTTTTTCGTTATCAGAAATATTTTTGTTATAAAAAATGTAAGGTGAGCCATTTTTAAAACTTTAGAGAGTATGCATTTTTTTTCTTCTTCTTGTGCCCTGTCCGTTCAACGGACGTTGGCTATCATGTTGGCTATGCGGACTTTGCTTACTGCGGCCCGAAGCAGGTCTACGGTAGACTGACCAAACCACTGTCTCAGGTTTTTCAGCCATGAGGTTCTCCTTCTTCCAGGGCCCCGTCTTCCGTCAATCTTTCCCTGCATTATGATGTGCAAGATCTCATACTTCTCATCACATGTCCAAGATATTGAAGTTTTCGGATTTTTATAGTTTTAATAACTTCCTTTTCTTTATTCATCCGAACCATAACATCTTCATTCGTAACCCTGTCCATCCAGCTTATTTAAAGTATTCTTCTGTAGATCCACATCTCGAATGCCTCAAGTCGCCTAATTAGTTCTTCAGTAAGCGTCCATGCTTTCATTCCATAAAATAATATCGAAAACACGTTACATCTGACCATTCGCATGCGTAATCCAAGGTTGAGATCATGACTGCAGAACTTTAGTTGAAATCAAACGCTGCATTGAGCGGCTAGCTCAATGCGGCGTTTGATTTCAACTAAAGGATCCCATCTATCATTTACATTGCAGCCCAAGTATACAATAATCTGTACTTTCTATAATATAAAGATTTTCATCCAATGCGTTATTTTTGTTTTATTTATATTCAGCCCTAGCCCAAAATTCTCACAAGTCTTCACTACTTGATTCAGCAAAAGTTGTTAATCCTCAATGTTAGAAATACCGTTTCATCTGCATAACGCAGGTTGTTCAGAATCTTCCCATTTATAACAAGTCCTTGAGTAGCTTCTTGCGGAGCTTTATTAAATATTTCTTCTGAATATAAGTTGAACAACATAGATGAAAGAATACAACCCTGTCGCACGCCTCTCTTTATTTCTACTTCTTCTGTTAGACATTGCTCTACTCTTACTGCTCCTTTCTGGTTCCAATAAAGATTACCTATTATCCTCTTATCTTTATCGTCTATCCCAGAGGTTTTCAGAATTTGAATAATTTTGTCATGTCTAACTCTATCAAATGCTTTGAGGAAGTCAATGAAGCATGCATGTACATTTGTATTCACATCTCTACATACTTAAAAAATTAAATGGTTATATCTAATGATAAAATTTAAAGCGTATTTCATCAACTTTCGAAAACTTTTTTTAGATATATTCATAAATATTCCTTTTATTTGGATTTTATTGGAAAGCAGAAGTATTTTTACCTGCTGATAAATTACGCCCGAATTTTGAAGGTTAATATTGTTTCTAAAATATGTTTGATAATGAAACTATTGTTGACCAAGAAATGGATTCAATGGGCTTTTGTTGATTAATTTCCCTTAATTAGCGAGCATTTGACGATAATGCCATATAATAGCAGTGTAGGAATCATTTAAATACTTTTCAGGACGGAGTTGCCTCAGAACCCAGCTACAATAAATCGTATGTACGATAAATAATTAAGTGAGCTCAGTTTTAAACGATCTTGCTTCATGACCATAGACATATGAATATTAGTAGACCAGAACATAAAGGTGAGGGGGAGACAACAAACTACAGCGGGGCGCAGAGCGGGAAGATGACTTCTGAGATATGTGATTCGTCGATAACTCAATATGACAGTATATAGGTATCTCGCATTATAATATCACCATTTAGTTCTTAAAAGTAAACTCTGCTTTTGAATGAATAGACCTTCTTACATGGGAGCGCGAATTGCCCGCCGCGTATTGAACAAATTTGCGATTTCTAAATACGGTAAAGCACACTTCACTTATTTTCAGACTTCAATAAGTTGAAAATAAGTGAAGTGAAAATAATAATAATAATAACTTCAATAATTCAAAAGTTGCCGTATTTAGATAGGACACTTTTACAAATGTTTCGTAATTTACTTACTCCGTAAACATCGATGAGCACACGCCATGTATCTCGAGTGATAGTATATATTTACACATTTTCAAAAGACAAACCATGTTTTTGCAGTGTTATTTCGTAAAATGCACCGATGAGCGCTCGACGCTGGCTCGCAGAAGAATGATGACGTCACATTTTTTAGATTCACGCGAAGTCATACTCAATCTCAGCCGGTTCCAAGGAACCGGTATGGGGAGGGGGAAATAATACGCTTTTATCACTTAGGGCAGATCTACTAATATTCATATGTCTATGTTCATGACTTAGAAACGGGATTATTTTCTGTTTTTAAATTCTCTTGAACGTTTGGAGCCAAAAGGACAATGGTATCACCAATTAATGATGTGAGGCTGAAGGTGGTCGGGAATGTCGGGAGGGGAAGGAGATGAGAGAGAGGAAGGTGTAAAAGTACCTGGCCATTCAAGCGATGCAACATGTTACGTAAAATTCAAAATCGGTACGGAAACATGGTAGGTATGATTAAATTTAAGGTGATGCACCACGTAGTGTAAAATTCGGGATCAGGCCGCCAACCGCCAACCGCTGACCGCTGTATGAGTAAGACAGCATGAGTGTGATGTATTGCATTAATCAACAGTGAAAATAAGAAAATATCGTAGCTTCCACCTTACGAATGGATAAATAATATTTCAGAATTATAACGAAATCAACACACTAGCGGCACCTAGCGGATTAAGTTTGATTGGACCATGGAGACAGTAGAGATCCATAATGATTAAACTCATGTCAAGTTTTGATAAAAAGATCACAGAGGGTATTAGAAATCGTCACGACGCAGGGGCATCCCATTCTTAGGCTCAAAAATAAATAGTTGAAACCAACAGCCAATCAGGTAGAAGCAGAAAGCTATAAATAATTAATCAGACCAATCACAAAGCGAAGGGCGTATTCATATTTTGAACAAAGAGATGGACTTTAGACTAGGCAATTAATCAGAGATTTATGGGAAAAAATATCGTCATCAACCGAAAGATCACTACACTATAATGTAAACAGGGTCTCACGCTCGGTGCATTGGATACAATGACCCTAGAGGTAAAATAAACAATCAGTGCAATCGAGGTATTGACAACCGCCGTTAACGAACAAGTTAATCCATATTATGTTGAAAAAATTATGCAAGAAAATAACAAGAAAAATTATAATAAGAGGTAGATTAAGAAAAGACGTGGAAAACATAGGAAAAACTAATGTAGGGATAATCAATTGTATAACGAGTACGTGAAAATCAAAAGGAGGCCAGATTCAGAGGAAAGCGTACGTTTGATATTTAAAAGGAAGAAAAACGCTGGAAATTAGGAATGTCACTTTTAGATGAAGCAATAAAGTCCGGGAAAACGATTTGAAAAGAAAAGCTAATGGAAAAAATGGACGTTTAAACGGAAGTGTTTATTGAACAATATAAGATTTCGACTTAATTTTGCGTTTTCAGACGAGTTTAAATAGATATCGTTATATATTTGAAATAGGGTGGTCATTCTAGTTACATTGCGTTAGATAAAGTAAACGGAAGGGGTTGTTTTACGTCAATTGTTTGAGGAGAATTCTATGGGAAATAGGACTGATTGCAAGGAAAAATGAGACATTATTTGGGTTGACGATCCCACACATGGTTCTGTTGTTTAAACAATAAGAAAACGGACATGATTTTGGGTGATTAAACCCATTTGAATGGCTTTTAGGACGATAAAAATTAACATTGGTCTTATGAACGATTTACATTAACTAAAAACGATCAAATTTTATTACCCTCGAATAAATGCTGAGTTATCGATCAGTACATCGAAGTCCAGACATAAACAGGTGTCAAACATTAAATTAATGTGGATTTAGGTAAGAAAGGGACGGAATTTGGGGGATGACCCATAGGACGTAATAAAAATGACAGAAATTTAAGGACCGAAGTAGGAGTGTTTTCTATAAAAATGTGAAAATTGAGATATTAATTAATAACAAATAGAAAATGAAAGTTTCTATTGAGGCAGCAAACATCAAAAAACGATATGGATATAGTAGAGTAATGTACGGTGAAATTATGGGGGAATAGATACGGCCAAGGAAAGCAAAGAAAATCTTAAATTAACAATGAATAAAATAAATACGGCTGGAAACATAAAAATTTATAGGGATGTGGATAATAACGTAAGGATAGAAGAGGAAATTCGTAGAAAGAGTGTTGTGAATACAAGAAAAAAACAGGAAAGGGGAAAATTCAAGTCTACGACATAAGTAGAGATAATACAGTTTAAAATTGAATTGATCCATATAGTTGGCATGAGAATATGGAGGAATTTAGTAAAAAGAAAATTGGAAAATGCATATTAAAGGTTTTGGCTTGAGTTTGTTCATGTTCTGGTAGCGATAAACAAAATTGAGAATTATATACAGTTTATCGAAGACGGACCTTTTACGAATTGAGAAAAAAAAAGAACTTAAAAATTATGAAGTTCAAGCTAATTTTATATGAACAGCGAGACAAAGGACGATAGGGCAATTTAAAACAAAGTAACTGAATCCGGACCTTGTAGGTATGAGAACACGAGACAGGACATAATGATCCAGTTGAAGTACGACTTAAGGAACCTTATTCGATAATAGTGAAAAAATTTCAAAAGGATACGAGTTGATAGAGTTGGAATTGTGTTGTCACAGGAAATTTAGATACAACCTTTTGGACCTGAGAGGGGTATAAAAAAGAGAACTCGGGCATTTTTCGTTAGTCAGCGCCGGTTGTGAAAAGTTGAAAGTTCGTGAGACGCGACGAAAACGCTCGGTAATTACTTGTGAAAAAAATTCTAAGTGATTAGGATTGCAGGACTTAGAAAATTTTCATATTCGAGCCAGTGACTTATAAAGATTTGAGAAATTAAAATCAGTGGAAATAGAAATAAAGTTTACGTTTTACTTAATTGTGAAAAGTTAAAAGTTCTGTGATAAATACAGTTTGATTAGTGGAAAATTCGGTTTTTATAATCAATAAATATCATATTTTGAGATTTAGTAATTTCGCGACAAGTGTCGGTGTGGTAAATAAATAAAGTGATGTAATAATAATAAAAAGTAAAGAAGTGATAATTAATTACGTGTGTTCAGTCTTAACAGCAAGGGTTCTAGCAAATATCAAATATTCATATTAATTATTTAAAAATAGTGCAAATTAAAAAGAAGTTATAAAAAATTATGTGCGTTCAGTTTAAACGGAAAGAGTTCTAGCACATATCAAATAATAATATTAATTATTTAAAAATAGTGCAAATTAAAAAGAAGTTATAAAAAATAATGTACGTTCAGTTTAAACGGAAAGAGTTCTAGCACATATCAAATATTTAAATTAATTAATTTAAAAATAGTACAAACAGAAAAATATTTATAAATAAATAAATAAGCATAAATAAATAATAACGAGTTTGAAATAAAGTGCAGTTAGAACGATAAACATCATTTAATTTAGTTAGATTAAACGAGAATAAAATAAAATTAGGTCGAAAAAAAAAAAAAAAAAGTTTATTTGAATTTAGTTGATAACATAGGAATAGATACTAGTTAGAAAAATATATATAAACAAAAGGGTTGGTCGTGTAGCACCCGACCGGAGTTGACCTTTTGGGGTAAGTTTTACATAAAGTATAAATAATTTTCAGAGACATGGACGAGGCAGAGGGCAGCTGATCGTCGGTATAAAAACTTATATTATTACGACAAAATATTACTTGATTCAAATCTGTGCTATATATGTATATTATAAGAAAAAAAAGGTTAAACACAATCTTATGTATGTTAAATTATGCTTGTATATGTGTATATATATATTTATATTTATCCCAAGAAAATTTTAATCAAAAAGAAACACATTTAAATAAAAGTAAAAGGTATCGATTACGAATACCTACTTAGAACGCACTATGCTATTTAAAAAATAGTTGTGTGCTAGATAAAATTTCAAGTTCATATTTTATACTTATTTAATTAATATATGTACTATTATAATTTCAGCTAATACGTAACGATTGAAATTAGGTTGTGAACTAGAATTTATTTCAACCATAATATAATTGTATATATCAGTATATTTTTATTGAGACAAAATGTATATGTATATATATATATATATATGTGTGTGTATATGTATGTAAATTATAACTATATTTATTTGGGATCAGGTTGGGGCAATTGCGAAAAAGAAATTACCACTATTAAATTCAAAAGAAAAATTTAGGACCATAAATCTCACGTTCGAGAATGTTTTAAAAGTAAACAAATATCACACGTTTTGAATCTAGGTCACGAGGCCAGCGGGAATGTTTACATAATTGAAATTGTTTATAAAACAACTCGGTCATTGGGGCACTGGGTCAGATGCTTTAAAGGAAGATGTCCTTGGGTATTTAATAGATAATTGACAGGTATTAGTATTGTATTTATGTATTAACCTTAGAATGGAACAAAACCATAACGTTGCGCAATTATAAAAAAAAAAAAAGTTAAACACAATCTTTAATTTGAACATGAAGAGATTATTTTAGGATTGAACAATTTGAAAATAAATAGATTTATTATAAGCTAGACAAATAATAGGTACATCAAACATTTGGAAAATCACGGGTTAGTTTAGGAGTGTATTGAAGAATTACATGGAATATTCGAGGAGAAATTTATAGAACAATTACTCTCGTAGGTATCAATCATTTACATGAAACAGTTGACAAATCACGGGATAGTCAAATAGAAGAGTATTGAAGAATTACAAGGAAGATTCGAGTAAAATTTTGTGGAGTAATTACTCTCATAGACATCAATCATTTACAAGAAGCAGTTGAAAAATCACGGGATAGCCTAATAAAAAGTATCAATCATTTACATGAGACAACTGAAAAATCACGGGATAGTAAACATTTTACCAAAAGTTGAACCTTGGGGGAAAATTTAGAAAACAGTTCAACAATAGGAGGCAGTGGTCGCTCCTTAAAAAACCAAGGACCATTAACCAAACACATAATAGAGATGGCAATCTCTTAAATAAAATTGTCAACCAAACAAATCAAAAAGCTTGGAGTTTTCGGCACTCCAGAACAAACCGAAAATAATTTCTTATTCTACTAGTATCTATTAATATTTCCCACTCTTCTCATGTATATATTCGGTCATCGGCTAAGGTTTTGTGCAGAATTCCTTCTCACGAAATCCGAGCTCGGAATTTGAGACTAGCTAGTTTCTTATTGCGAGTTATAATCCTACCCAAACGTATGTTTACATATATATCTTTTTATGTACTGTACATTGGACGATGTGGACTCGCTTACAGCTAGCGTTTTAGACTCGACAGAGTTACTTTCACATCATTTCTTGTACGTGGAGGGAGGATTCACGACCCGTAACTCTACACAACACCGTGAGTATATGATTGCAGATAGGACGAAACCGGTTCGCCCTAAGTAAATAGTAGACCTTGGAGGAGTTGGAATTTGGGGGTTTCGGGACTTGGGGAAAGACCTGAATGACGTGCACGACGACATGGAAGATTGACAGAACAAGGTACTAAGACCCTCTGGAAAATCGCGTCGGCTGACTGTGCGAAGTTCTAGTTGATTCTTGACCATCCTGTTAACTTGCAAGAGGATAGGAGCCAAATTTCGGCAGAAAAAGGGTATTCTGAGTTCGTCTAATATGCAATCTATTAATTACATTAACCTACTAAATCCATCTTTATATGTACCTTATAGCAGCTGAATCATAGTGGAGGGGTGCCAGACAGACATAAAACAACCATGATCAAATTTACTAACAATTAACCATTTGAGTCATACTTAATTATCTGTTCAATTAAACATGCGTAATTTCGATTAGTACAGTTTATTTACGTGTTCGTTAGGATGTATGGAAACATAATAAGCAACGGAGGAAAGTTAGCTCATTTAGAGAAATTATTTAAAGTTAGATTTGCAAGAGAGAGACCAATACAATTTGAAACTCAACGCTCTGTTAGAATCAACAGGTTACCACATAGAAGAAAGTAATTAAAATCCTATATCATAAATAAAAAAATTACACAACGTTTGATGGAGTTTAATTACAACATAAATACGAAAATATTTACGTTCAAGGTCGTAAATAACGTATTAATTAGTTAAGTACACATATCTCTAAAGGTATGTAGTACAAGGGAGCTTTAAGTAGCTTTCTGTAGTTATCAAAGAAAATAAGGGTCCAATTTTCATGAAGGCTGGTGTGACGTAGGGGAGGAATTTTCCATCCCTACTACACACATGCAAAGCCTTAAAAATTTAAATATCGGTCAGAGCCAAGAGAAAAGAAAAGTTCAAGAAAACTTGAAGGGATGAAAGAATTCCAAAATTAGTAAAATATAAAAAGAGGAGAGGCGAGAGAGAATTATCACACTGTCTTGCCGATGACCAGGAGAGTTTTATATATTTAATATCAAGTTTAAAAGAGGTAAAAAGGTGAAACATTACATGAGTAATGCTTAAAAGGGTGTGTTTGTTGTCCATTTGTCTTCCAAAGGCTTCCTCGAAGAACAATATTGTACAGCTCACGCATTAAACGTAAATAAGATTACCTGCGTCTTATTATGGTCACTCCACGTGAGAAGTAATCTTGGGATTTATACAAGAGAGATCACCACATACTGGCGCATCCGGTAAACCACACTTAGTAGTGCATCGTCTAAAACCAATGAATTAGATATAAATTACACAATTAGTACACCATGCTGAACTTTACATGTCAATATATTATGTTGCTTTAGAAAACAGTTATATATTTTATGGTTAAGATCTGTTTTTGTTAGTTTTATTTCTAAATGTAGAATCACTGAAAAACCTTTTGGCGAAAGCTAATTTTCCGCAGCTAATTTGCCGACACTATTTTGCTGCACTTGTCTGTGGCCACCCTTCATTCATTGATCTAGTTTTCCCCCGCAATTCCATCTAAAGGCAGTTCCGTTTCTGGAAATCTTTTCTTGTTCAAAATCCTGTGAAGAGCCTCCACCAGAAACACCAAAAGCGAGATCGCCTGACCGGAGACCAGAATGAGGAAAGCAGTTTGAATATCGACTATGGATAGCTTCTTCAGGGTATCCGAGGCCACGGGAGTCTTTGCGTTCTGATGAAGCACCACGGAGTAGACGGTCATGTCATACCTGGAAGAAGAAATATATTTATTTTTGAAAGACTTTAAATAATAATAACCTCCTGCTCAGAGGCGTAGCGAGGGGGGGCGGCCCGTCCGACCGAGGACTTGGGGTGTCACCCCCATTCCCAGAAATTCTAATGGACCAATTTACATTTGACTAGGTAGTATTTTTTTATGAAGTCGAAATTTGGGATCTGAATTTCTCAAAATCAACTTTAATGGGGGGGGTACACCACGTTATCCGCCCCGGGTGCCACCCATGCTAGCTACGCCACTGCTCCTGCTACCACCACAGTAAGCGAAATATGAAGCTGGATTCGTGATGGATGACTTAGGCAGCCGAGCCAGCCATTTTTTTCAATGTGAAAGAATGATTTTTTTTCTTTTTTTTTGGCCTCGAATTCCAGTGCGCTTTTTCTTATACATTTGGTCATCTTATTTGTGTTTTCTTCTTCGGAGTCGCTAGATGTCGCTTTTTGTGTTTTCTTTGCCTGTTCATTGGAATGGTTTGAAGATTGGACATTGATTTTACAAAAATAAAAATATTCTTTTTTTTAATTTCATAGGGTTCGATCCTTGAGTATCTGGCCGCTAAGGTTCGTCAGGCACTTCATACCACAAGACCAAAGGAGGCTTGAATGGGACCGTCGATTTATCGTAGTATATTGAATATCATTATCTCGCAAGCTAAATCTTATAGATGTACGTGTTTGTCTCGGTGTCGGTTGCTTCCGTTTCATCCAGTTTCAAACTACAACGGTGCTAAAGAATTTTTCACTTCAAAAAAATGAAAAAGTATGAGAAGATCACCAGAATTTATTGAAGCCTCCTTCCCACGTCTTGCGCAGGAACCTGTCGATGTTGGGCAGGAAGGGGTAGTTCCTGTGCACGATGTAGGTGAGGTAGTAACTGCGAGGGCACTGCTCCACGATGTGCAGTTTGGGCTCCCCATTCGGCTCCAGGTACTTCAACTGGATATAGAGGGCAGCATCATTCCTGAAAAACAGAAAAGGTGTGATCAGGCACTTGCATCACTTTTTTTTCGGGTTTAGGCAAATATTTAGGCATTTTTTACAAACCTGAAAGACGGGACATAATTTTATGGGTGCGAAAAAACGATAATTACAAACCGAAAATCATTTTAAAAAAACCGACGTATTCCACACGAACGAACACAGGAGAATAACGAGACATTCCAAAAATATTACAACTCATAAATTATTATTTTTTTATCCATCTTATTGATCATTAATCATTATAATGTTTAACCTGAAACTTATCTTCTACTTTACTACACGCTGGTCCGTTCTCAACTTGAATACTTCACCTCCATATGGACACCACTTTACGGTGTCTATAAAGACAACATTGAAAGTATTCAAAAGAAATTTCTGCAATACCTCAATTACAGAATGAGCGCACCTAAACGGGGGTACATAAATATGCTCTCGAATTATAACGTCTCCACTCTAACTAACCGGCGAACATACCTTGACCTCATGACGCTTTATAAAATCTGCAATAACGTTATCGACTGTCCTGACCTACTGAAACTAATAAACTTCAAAATACCACCCAGAGTAACAAGGCTTAACGACTTATTCCACATAAGCCGGACGCGTACAAATGCTGGTGTCAGGGATCCAATCAGAAGAATGTGCGAATCGTTTAATCAAAATCAAAACCTCAAGGATTTCGACTTATTTTTTGATACACGCAGTACTTTTAGTAGAAAATTGAAGGTTGTTTTCCTACAAAGTACAATAACTTAGACATTGCTTGGTTTATAATTTTAACTACCTTTCTTTTTTTTTAAATTTCTGTATGACATTATACATATTATATATATTTTTGGTCTTACCATCAAAATTTTTCCAAAAACAATTTGTAAACTTTTATAAGGATATTGCGCTTTTTTTTTCATCTCTCTATTTGTAAAATAATATTTACTTATTTATATATACATACGTCTTTTTCGTATTTAAAGGTAAAATTTATCTGCTGTTAATGTTAATTCGTGAGAAATAGTTTGGATGCAGGCGAATTCTCTATTATTGTTTTGTATATTCTTGTCAATTGACGTCTGTATCTGTATTTTCTCCTTAATTAAAAAAAACCTCTATATATGACTAAATCCAATGTATTAAGTTTGCACTACTTGTAAATTATAATTGTAATAATATATTTAAAAAATTGATTTTGTTAAAATCGTCACCATTGCCATTATTCGTCTAAGACAGATACAGAAGGCATAATATGTAATTTTACACGTGTTGAATAAAATAATAATAATATGTGGATGATTTGTATGGCACCGTTTTTGTGAAAAATCACCTCAAGGTCGCTGTACAAACTTATAATACATTTCTACAACCTTACTTCAAACTAGACAAACCACTACAACAACTTATAGTTAAAATTGCATCCATCGGTTCATCGATCACCGATACGAAACTATTTGACCAATGAACGCGATGCTGCTATAAAAATGTACTGTACTGGCAGAAAATATATACAGGACCATACCTACCTGGAAGGTCACTAGAGATAAACACTGTTATTGTTTATTTAGAGAAAATCAGATACAGTTCGCACGCAGAAGACATAACTGTCTGAATAAGTGTAAAAAATAAGCCAAATAACAGTAAACAACCTCGGGAACCGCCCCGGGAACCTTTATTGGATAACCAACACCTCTGCCATAGGTCACCCCAAGTGGTTCGCTACGTTTGGTGATTTAGCAGGGGTGCCCGGGTTCATGGGGTGAGGTTTGTCTAGGTCTTGGAGGCGGATGACCAGGACATACTTGAGGGAGCGGGAGACAGAACGAGAAATAAAAGGCTAAAAACAAGTCGAAGTATGAGTCAGTCGTTTATTGGGCTACGTAGCGGGGGTCGGTGAAGCAGTAACAAGATGTAATGCGGGGTGCCGTGATGAGATGCTGCAGGCGTACGGAGGTGATGGAGATGGTGTGGTGAAGGTCAGCGAGTTGCTCGACACCATGGCGGTGGAGATGACCTATCTTCCAGGCCATTGCTCGACGCTTTAAGTCGCGGAGGTGAACGGTGTGTGGCTCGGTGAGCTGAGCCACCAGCAGGTAGTCCTGGCGAGGCGGAGCGTGTTTCCATGGCAGCGAAGCACGGTGGGCTTCGGGGTGCCATGAAGTGGTGAGCTGATCCCTGGACTGAAGGTGGCGTCAAACCTTGTAAGTCGCGGGATGTAGCTGTCCTGCGGAGCTGAAGGCACGATGGGCCTTATATCTGAGACGTGGTGATGGACCTCGGGAAGCTGCCCTGGATGTGTAGAGCACTGCAGGAGCACTTGTGCGGAGATCTGTTACGACGAGTAACGAGTGTGATACTGACTGAGCTAGCGCTGAGTTTAGTCGCTTGATATATACCAGCGCGACCGGTGGAGTAATTTTCCATTCGCCGGCAATGTGCACACTGGAAGGTACTGGAACATACGCGGTGCCGAATATTCAGGCGGCTTATAAACTCTAGACCTTTCTAGGCGGTGGCGATATTATTATGGTCATCGGTGCGGCAGGCGGCCAAAGTCCATCCTGCCGTCGTAGGTAGATAGGTACATAGGTGAGTGGCTTGCCAGCGCCGCGCGAATATCAGATGTTTCTCGATGTGTCGCCACATACTGAACCCCAGATTCCTACCCACCCCTTAAACCCTTTTCCTTCCCAGAACTCTCCTCTCCTTCCTTTCCTTAAAAAAAACCCTCCACACAGCATCCTCAAAGATGACATAGGCCCTGAGGGAAATTATTTTCCTCAGGGCCTCCTGCGTGGAGCTCATGTAAAAAAAAAAAAAAAAAAAAAAACGTTTTTTAGCATGTCTAAAAAAGTTTCGGTTTCGGCCGAAACTGAGACAGACGCTGAAGATTCGGTTTCGGTTTCGGTGGAAAGTCCTGTTTCGGTCGGACACTAATTATTAGTATAAACAAAAATGTTGTTCATAAAAATTGGGTTGAATAAAGTTATGTAAACTAAGTTATTTGTCTTTTTAATAAAATAAGTAATGCCTTCATAAAATGAACACCTTTCAAAAGAAGTTTTATTGAAAATTAATAATTTCTCGTCGAACTTCGGAATTTTAAAAAAGTATTCTAAACACTTATATATTTCTTATTTTTGAAGATATCTCAAAGAGGACTACCATTTTAGAATATAGACAAAATTACTCGATAGATTTTTGGGTTTGAAATAAACCTTAATATTTCTCTCACTAGTCTCAGCGGCCAGAGAGACAGACATCAAGTGAACTGAGGTTCGAATCCTACGAAATCGAAAAAAAAAACATTTTTATTTTTGTGAAATCATTATCCATTCTTCAAACCACTTTAAAAGAAACAGGTAAAAGAAAAGAAAGCGACATCTAGCGACTTTCTAGTTTCACCGCGTGTGAATTACACAGTCTGATTTTTTTAATATGTTTTGAAGAAACCCATATGGCTGAAGGGAGGAAACCCAACATCTGAAATTTGTCACCTTCTTTCAAGAGCCGCCACGTCCCGATGTGTTGCCGCTTCGTCGATGGCTGCCATCTTTATCGTCTTTATCTTTTTCTCCAAATTTGACAACAGTTTGCTATTTAACGTCTTGTCAATACCAAAAATGTCGTCTAATTTAGAAGAGGTGGCAATCGGCAATCCTGACTCGTCCAACGCCTCCAGGGTATTGATGTCAGGGTAGTAACTTGTCGTACTAAAGGCTGTATATAAATAACCCTGAAACAGAAATGAACATTTTGATGGAATAACTTTTGAAGGTTATACCCATTATAAATTGAATGCAGTTATGCAGAAAGCAGCCTGCCACAAACTCAAACCGAGATAAAAGCACATTTGTCTAAAGATTGAATAATAAATCACCACACCACCTAGAATGTTTTTAACTTTAAAAATTATAAATATTATGTAGACAAGGCCGTAGCCAGAGAAAAATTTCGGGGAGGGTTTTGTTTGGTGGAACAGTGTTTATAGAAATATGTTCAGTTTTTTTAAATTTGTTTTAATAAAAGAAATAAAATGGTGTTACGCATCAATCTTATCATATGTTATTTTTATAATAACTAAATTAAATTTAGTTCTTCCCTGTACTCTTGGCGTGAACATATTCGCGGAATTTTGATTTCCTCGTTCATAGTTCTGAATAAATTCTGAGCGTTCTTGTAAAGTTCAGCAAATTTTGAATCAGTTTTTTGGTGAACATCTTCAATTGTTTTTTTATAATTAAGTCGGCATGTTCTAAAGCAGCTGCTTTACAAACGGTATTTTAGTCACACATAATTGAAATATTTTGCATAGTGTCAGTGAGTATGGAAACAACATTCCAAAGGTTGCTTTCCAAATGTTGATAAGCTTATAGTAAAATCACTTGAAATTACTAATCTCAGAAAAGAATTAGCCTTTGATGAAGAATCCATGTCACTGCTTAAGGCTTCGAGTGTATCAACAATAGCTTTATATATTTCCTTGAATCTTATCAACCCCTCATGATTTTCAACCCAACGGGTATCGCACATTGCCGTAAGGGTTTTCCATTGTATTTCAGGGATTTTTTTTGATATTTTCTTTTAAGCACTTGGTTCGTTTTGCCGAAGACTTGATAAAATTTCCAACCGATTTCATAGTACCAATAGTATTTTGAATAGGCTGAACCTGACAAGAACGACATAGAGCCAAATTCAACGAATGCGAGCTGCAATGGACGTATAAGGCTTCTGGAAGTGACTCACGAATTACTGCCTGCACATCTTTAAAACATCCTTTCATCGAAGAAGCTCCATCATATCCTTGTCCGATTAAATATTCGCAATCTACACACAAAGATTTTAATTCAGCTAAATACTTTCATGTTATATTCTCATCTGTTATAAGTTAAAATATCTTCACGCAAGATAAACCACATTATCTTTTAGCGCATATCTCACAAAGATGGACATCTGTTCTTGTCGTGAAACATCAGTAGTTTCGTCAACAAGGACTGAAAAACATTTTGCAGAATTCAATCATTTCACCAGTTTTTTCTGGACAATTTCATCACAAATTGCAATAAGTTCATTTTGTACTGTCGGGCTTAGGCAGGTAGCCTTTCACATCATACTTTTGTATGTGCTTTATTAGATTTGGGTCTCTACAGCTGCCTCTCATCCGTAATACAGCACGAAAGTTTCCATCATTTGTTTCTGGCTCAGAATCGTTGATTTTTATTGGACCTGAATCGCACTACCTCTTAGAGCCAATTCCTGACGTGCATATAATTTAATTGTTTCAATAATCGGAATGAGGTTCTGTCTTCAGCTTTTCTGTTTTCAGCTATTTGCGCTGAGCGTCCGCTATCAATCTAACTCATATATTCTATTAAGATTTATTATACACCTTCCTAAAATTATCTACCAGTAATACAAAAGATTTGTGGCACTGGCTTTCACTATGATGTTTGAAATCAAGCATCTTTCCATTTGGTGAGCGAGTAACTAAGGATTTCAATTGCTGATGAGAGCCTTTGCCTGCGCAATCCTTGGTAAATAATACACAGTATTTGCATAAAGCACCTTGTGTCCTGTCCTTCTGTAAACTAACCACGAGAAGCGTGCAAACCACGTTGCATTTGAAATTTTAGCTTTCTTTTATCGTCACTTACTGGAAACTTAAATGTCTTTTCCGGCATCAAAGGAGATTTCAACAATCTGTACTTCAAATCATCGTCAATTTTGGTGTTTAATCCCTTAAAACAACCGCAATGTATTTCAATGTCTTTGACCGCAACCCACGGGGGTCAATTCCGGGGGGGGGCGGATTAATCCCCCTTGATCCCCGCCCTGGCTACGGTCTTGTATGTAGATGCCATTTTCTTATAACTTTAAATGGATATAATTGTAGATTTTTAGAGATATTGGTTTTCAAGTCTGGCTGTTTTATGTAGAATACATATTAGCGAATGTAAGCTCCACAATCAACTGTTTGACCTTACTATGTGAAATATGCATTCTGCGAAAAACGGCCATAGCTACCAAAAGCACCAAATAAGTGTAATTACAAGCGTCGTGAACGCTTTCCGCTGATTATATACATGTCGTTGTTCGAATTTTAGATATTTTGCTGAAATCAACGTTGGCTCTGTTTATTTGCTGCTAAACAGGTTTTGGAGAATAGTCACATTACACGCGTTTTGGATGCCGTTGGCAGTTTCATGTCTTTTTTTGCGATCAACAAATATTTCGGAAGGCAATTAGTATGAATTTTTATTCTGAAATCAGCCTGGCTGGTTGAACATAGAAATGACCTTACTCCATCGGATAACAACAATATCTTATTTTTGCCAAAATTATCGACTGACAGGTTTCTGCATAACTACGATAAATTGTTAAACCATAAATATATCAACGCACAGAGATGTTTTAATAAATTAATTTAATACATAATTCTATGAATGTTTTACTTAAGTATTATTATTGTATAATATTTTTAAATAACATTTATATCATCTGATCCATTGTATATATTAAAAACATAAACAGGTAACGGTTGCAACTGGGACACAAACCCGTGATCTCTGTCTCGCTATCTCTATGTTCTTGATAGAGATCAAAAACTAATTGAAGGTTAATTCTGAATTTGAAATATGAGATCGACAAAATTGCTAAAATCAATAGGTCCCAATGGCCGAGTTGGTCGATGCGTTGTCCCGGTAAGGCAGAGATCCTGGGTTCGATTACCAACCGTTAACTATTTATTTGTCTGTGTCTTGCTCCATTTCATAATCACAATGTATTTTATTAGGTGACTCAACACCTCCTTTGAAAAGTCATTAAATGTGAGTCATGGGCTATTTTTCAATATTTTTTTTTCGTAATTTTTAATGATTTTTCAAAGGGATGTTGAAGTTGCATGATTCTGAGTTGTCGTGTCATGAAGGTATGTCTTAAAATTGTACTTACTTGAAATGTTCCAGCTACTATTATGTTGAATAGTAGACAAGAAGCTATGAAAAATCTTTCTGGACCCAATTTTGGAAGCGCTATCGGCTGGGAGCTTATCATCAGAAATGTTTCCGTAGTAAACCAACAGCAGTTCTTATTGTAACTCGGAGGCTTGGTGTCGTCACGTTTTAGTAGAGTCATCAGCCACCAAATGATTCCGCTCAACAACACGGTCAGGAGACACAGTTCCCACACCGTCGTGCTCAACCCCTGGAAAATATTCATCCAAGTCGGGATCTTTAAAGACTTCGGAACAAGAACGCAAAACTTGTCATTGTATATCGGATATGTGAACTCTATCTCGTTGGAGCCGTAGTCTTTCAGGAAACGGCCGTTGAAAGAAATATCTGCCCTTTGAGCTATCACATCCCCTATCGTCCCGGTGAAGGTTCCATTGCTCTCTTTCCAGCCGTATTCCTGTCCGTCTGAGGCGGTGGAAATCCTCAACGTGAAATTAAGAAACCTCGCCAAGTTTCCTAAAATAAATCCATCTATTCCGCCCCAATCTTCAGTGCGAATTATGTCTTTGCGTAAAAATGTTGACAAAAAAGATTCCGGCAGATCTTTCATCGATGTAGGAGTTCTTTGAAATAACCTAACTTCTAACGGATAACCGTTGAATTCTTTGTACGAATGAATTAAAGCTTTCTTGTTGTGATACACGTCTTCTACGTTCAGGACACTGACTCCAGAATGTTTACTGTCAGTGACTTGAAGCACAGGATCGAATCTCATGAATAAAGGATCCCCGCAAACGCTGGGGAAAAAAATTAAAGATTCAAGGATCCTGTACACAGTCCACATGCGTTGAAAAATATCCAGAGTGGCATGTCTCAGTGAATTCCTGTAGTGTCCTGAGCAGTCCATGTGTTCTTGATTGGGGTCAGTGACGGTGATTACAAAATACGAAGAGAGTGAATCCTTGAAAATAAACATACCGTCACCGAAAACCGACTCTTGCAAGGCCTCCAGGGTATCGTAAATAATGAAAAATATCTGTTTCCGTAAAACATTTTCTGGTAGACCGTTTGCTACATCACCGATTATCACGACACTGACTTGATCGTTTTGGAATAGCGCTTTCAGCAAGATGGAGCGAGTTTCTCCTCCTGTTTCTGATGGCACGGTATCGATAACAGTCACGGCTTGCGTGCTGAAAAATATCAATAAATCCACCCACAGGCGATTAACTGCTTCCACTGACTTCATTTTTGTGGAATTGGTGAAACTTACTTCGGGGAACGAATAGAGCGGACAGACGTCAATAGCCTTGCTGAACACAATAGCGATCAGAGCCCACGGGGGATACATTCTACCATGAAGTTTGTCACACGCAGGAAGGACGGGTAAAGGTAGATTATACGTGATATCAGCGAAATGGCGATCATCTAAAAGATAAGCAAAGTAACGGGCGATCAGTCTTCTTATTTACAATATGGCCACGGAACATAAACATCCGACAATGGTGTTGAAGTATCTTTGTTGTATACAAACCTTTACCTATTAACCAATGTGAAGCTTCTCAAATATTTTTACCGCTATGTTTCTTTACCTTTTCTGAAATTAATAATTACATTTTTGCCTAACGTTGTATTTAAGAGGGCATTACCAGAGAAAGCCGGAAATACGTCATTTTCAAAAAAGTTTTTAGACGTATTGACTCTTTTTCACAAAAAATTATAAATGGATTTCGAAAGATTGTTCTTTTATCTAGCATTCGTATGTAATAAATTTTTAGATTTTTTTTTTAATTTTTAGTATAATAAGGTTATTCCATAGGTCGTTGGCAGATTTGTTAAATTTTCAAAAAAGTTTTTGTATTATACCACACCCATTTCAAATAATGTAATCATGCAGTAAAATAAATCAATACATTATCTAGCAGAGTTATGTATTAGAATTTTAATTTTAGTTTCAATAAAATCATTAAAAAATATGTACGTACATGTGTTTCTTGACGAAAATTGATCCATTTGTGTATTTATTTGCGCACTTACAAACTAATATATTTCAGATTTTTTTAACATTCTTATAAAATTTAGACATTAAAATGATAAATACTTATAATCAAAAAATAACTACAAAAAGTACACTATTTTAATAGTTTTATCATCACACCTTTCAGCATTTTTGGATGAAGGTATAAATTAAAGCTAATTTGGATTGAAATAAATTCGATATTGAGCTATAATTTAAAAAGCTGGTACGGAGAATAATTAATCTTTCTCATTGTAACCGCCCTGCACGATCGGAAGAACAACTTTCGACGAAATGTGGATTTTCGTCCGCTGGCTGGTTAAACCCTCTTAATGTCTGCCTCTCCTGACTAAGTTTTGAAATGACAGCCTAGTTTTAAACGGAAACAAGATCGAAAAATCATTAAATACGATATGAGTATCAAAAGATTCTCCAAAATGGGCTCTTTCCAACAGTTTTAAACAGCAACATAATTATTAATAAATATTTTTGACTCCTTAAGAGTCGAAAATATCCAAAAACAAGAGTTAGCATTTGAGGAAATGCAGAAACTTCAGTTGAAATTTGACATCTTTGCATTTGTACTCGTATTTAGATATGCGCAAAAACAAAATATTGATTATCTCAAAACAACAAATTTCGACTTGTTGCAAGTTTAATACAGGACCAACGGAAAATTGTATGAAAGTTCATGAAACTGAAATATTTCAAGCTTTGTTTTTAACATATCGTCGATTTTATCATCGGGGTGCTGTTCGAAAAGTTCAATTGTTTTTTATATAACAGATGGCGCCACTTCCGTTTACAACAATCCAAAACTGTACAGTCATTAAGATAATAATGCTATCAGACTAGCAGTTAAAAACCCGCTCCGCAGGTTTTTGCTGCTAGGCCCTGCGGGCGGCTTTTGTTTCGGCTTCGCCCAGTTTGAATGTCGATGACCATTTTATAAATCCGATAGGATTTGGTTCCAAAAATAGCTAGCTCCACTGGGATTCAGTGACAGCTAGTCACCGGGACAAAGTAACCACGACAGGCAATGACGTAATATATAATATATAGACGCGTGGTATTATTATTCACAACTGTTACAATAATTAACCAGTTACAGTAATATTCGTATTCTCGTTAATCTGTCCATATCCGGAGAGATTCACGAAATTACAAATACAATAGTTCTTACGCCTGCTAGACGATGCTCCTCACGCTAGTTATATTACAAAAGTAGATTTGTATACAAACTCCACGTACGAAAACGGTTTTGCGTAAGGCGCTGCGTCAGAGTTGTATTCTTAGCCTTAGTTGATTCTTAAATTTCAACCGTACAGTCGCTAGGCTATTAATACTGTTTGATTGATATTATATTTTGCACAGCAGTTAGCCATAATACACATGTACAGTAGACTGCGTATACAAGTCTGTAGATAGGCTAGTTACATCAAGATCATTTTAAAAGATTTAATTTAATATAATTTTTAAAAATATTTAATGTCACAGATTGATAAACCTTGTAGTCTGTAATGTAAAGGTTAAATACTAGTGATAGAAAATGCTCACTAAGGTAGACACTTGTGAACACTCGTACTTTATTGTCTTGCTATTGATACTGCCCTTGAATAAATTGTCTGTGTTCATATTTATACTGTCATTAGCAACATTGTAATTGTTTACTTGGTGTTGCCACTAGTGAACACAGATTTAAAAACACTTGTTAAATATTACCCTTCATAATATTTCATTGTATTATTTTAAGGGCTTCTAACAAAGGAAATTTGTTGAACTGAAGATGTTATTTTAGTGATTGGCAGCTCACTTTTTAGTTTTTAAAATAGATCTATTTGAATATTGATTATATTTTCTAGAATGAATTAATGCCAATCTCGGAAGTGGAAATTAACTCTCTTCCCGAAATCCGATCGACTTGAAACTCGGCAGATTGACTCGTTGTCGATGATAGTGCATTCTGTCGACTCCAGTTACTAATATCTACAGCCTGTATGTCGGACGAATATCTACAGCTCATATGTTGAACTAATATCTACGAACTTCAGAGTGTTGACTAATATCTACAGAGCTAAGGTCAGACGAATATCTATGACGGTCCCAGTGTTGACTAATATTTACAGAGCGTAGGTTGAACTAATATCTACAGAGCGTAGGTTGGACTTAATCAGCTAAATGTGTCCGACAGTCCGATATCAGGGATTTTTACATACATACTTACATAAATTAAGTTTTTTAAACTGCATACGCAATATTACGTTATTCCAATATGCTATACGTAATTGCAAATCCAACCGCTGCCAGTACTGCAGATATTCGTCAACACTTTAGTTCTCATATCTATACAAACTGTTGACTATTATCTAATAGTCAATAGTTTGAGCTGTAGATAGTGTAGATGTTCGTCAACACTTTGATTCTCATAGATATTAGTTCGATTTTTTCAGTTTTTGGAATTCCTGTAGATATTAGTAGACGCCTCCATTCTGTTAAGTTTTTGGTGGCACTCTCGCACAGACACGCGCAGGCATACTCATTTCTTTTGACGGCGCATCTAGGTTGTGCCGTTCGATGCGCAGGACCTAGATGCGCATAGAGGTACGACGAAACCCCTTCACAGCGTAAAAAGTAGGTGTAGAAAACTATTGTTTTCACGGCTTGATTTTACCATGGCAAAATATGCCTGAAAACTGAGGAGTTAATTACTTTAAAAGTGCAAAAAAGGAGCAGAAATTAAAAAGTGATTTGTAAAATTACATACCTTAACATGATATCTCTGTTGGGGTCTGTAACGGCGGCCTTATCTTCACGACCAATAGGCCTGGACTGAGAACGATTACAGGTAGAAAGGTTGGGTCAATCGCGTCTCCCTGCTATGTAATTTTATGCTACAACTTAAGGGGTACTTAAATAAAATAAAATTAGCCATTATTTCTGTTAAACTTATAAACATTTTTCTAATCTAATTAATAATTTATTTTTTTAATATTATCTGAATTATCAGCGTTCGGGTCGTTATTTTTAGAAACAGCTTGTCTTTCGACATAGGCCTCCTCTAAAGATTTCATTTTTTCTCTATCCTTTGCAACTCTGATCCATTCTGGACCAGCCACCTTTTTTTGATCATCTTCCCATCTTTTCGTTTTTCCACCTATGTTTCTTTTGCCGTCTCTTGGATACCACTCTGTTACTATTCTGGTCCATTTCTCTTGCCTTTCTCTCAACATATGTCCAGTCCATCGCCATTTCAGTATTCGATGTACAGAATGTACTTGTTTGAATTGAGTTCTGTTTATTTCTGTTAATTCTGTTTATTTCTGTTATTTCTGTTAATTTTACTTTATCTCTTCTATTAACTCCAATGACACTTCTTTCTATGCTATTTTGACAGACGCTTGGTTTCTTTTTTAAGGGATCTTGAGTTGAATGTTTCTATATGTATATCTGAAGATCTTTTGTTTATCTAAAGCAGGGTTTCCCAACCTTTATTTCGCCGAGCCTCCCCGAACCAAAAAAAATATTTTCAAGCCCACCTTCAGTGGCGTAGCTAGCATGGGCATGGGGGGGGTGGCTAGAGAATTTCATTTCAGAAATAGGCTTTTTCGTCAATAAAAAGACCGTCATGCACAAAATTCTCCCCGTTTCGGGACGTTCCAAATATAAATAAAACCGTATTCAATATTTTTGAGGGAGCGGGCCGGATCGGTAGAGACGGGACGAGAAATAAAAGTCGTCAGTCGGTGTAGTGAGTCAGTCTTTATTGTGGCTACGTAGCGGAAGTCGAAGCGGAGCGTAGTGACAGTGGTGCCATGAATGTTGCTGCTGCGTGATGATGATGAAGAAGGTCAAGAGACTACGGCGGTGAAGATCACTGGTCTTCAGGGAGCCGGCGTGTTTCTCTACACCATGGCGGTGTAGAAGTGACCTTGGTCCAGGCGGTCGGCCGTCGTCGTGTTGACGAGGTATGGCGGCTGTGTGGCTTTTGAGTCGACACACACACGTGACGCAGGAAGGAACCTTGAGAGGCGATGAGGATGATCTCTGGCAGCGGAACGCGATGGGTTTCGGTAGCCAGAGAACAGGTTGCATCCCAAGCAGAAAGCACGGCGGGCTTTATGTGCTGCGGACGAAAACATTTCATGTCGAGGCACGAACGGGCCGGACAGCGGATGGTGGTTGGAGAAGTTCCTCAAAGGTGCTGGAGATATTCCTGGTGTCACACTGGACAAATGTTGTTCACTTGCGGTTGACTGCGCGGACAAGTGCCCCGCGAGGGCAGGTAAAGAGTTACTACACTGCACTTAGTTGTATCACTTCCCGGTGTGTGTGTTGCTTGACCGATGAATGAAAACTAGACTGAGACTCAGCGAGCGAGCGCTTGCTTATATACTCGCGGCGAGTAATTACTCTCACGGTAGGTAATGCTGGGTGAACTCACGCAAAGCTGAGAAATCGCTTTAACCTTCTGTGGGCATTTGTATGGTACAGCCACACGTTCTAGGCCTTTCGCGTAAGTGGCGGAATTATTATTCCTAGGCGGCCAGGCAGCGGTAGTACGCTGTAGGCAGTTCGTAGTGTGCTTCTAAAGAAGAAACACATTTTTTTTCATATTAACTGAATTATTTATTTGAATTTCAAATGGGTACAATACAGATACAATATATTTATTTATTATGGATCTTCAATAGAAGAGTAGGTACACTTTCAAACATTAATTACTTTTACATTTACATTTCTTAGTGGTCGTTTAATTATACATATAATTATATGATACGATTTTAGATTTTCACGGCCAAAAATTATTTTGTTATTAGTTTTTGGGGTATTATGCCGTGTTGCGCTACCTCCTTCTTTAGCCAACGTTTCGGACAGCGTTGCAGTGTCCATCATCAGGGCAGATTGAAACGTTATACTTCATGGAGGTGCCAAAATATAACGTAATTAAACTTATTTGGTTTAACTTCGTCGTATTTAAATGTGTGCATCGACATCTTACTGTCAGAATGGAATATTGAGGTTATGAAAGTTAAATCTTGTAGTAAGGTAATGCTAAGCTCAGGGTAGGTAAGACATGTGAATATGGTAATCAATACTAAATGAAATTAAAGGCTATAAAGGGAATATAATATTTAATCATAAATACAAGGTTTGATCAACAAAAGAGACTCTAAATAAATTAAATGATTATCTCAGGGTATGGTGACTGCTCCAAGAAAACAGTGCATATTGTATCATAAGTTGCTTCTAAAATTGAAAGATGGAAGGCGCCAGTCGTTTATTAAAATTGCCCTAGAACTATTAAACGACAAATAGTCTGTTAAATTATGTATGAGAAAACCAATGAAAATATTATAACGATACGTGATTGATAATTCCCATGAGGTCTGTGAATCTGTGAGATCTTCTGCCCGTCGAGTTTCTGTCAGGATCCACATGCCGTCGGCCGTCTCACAAGTCGCCTGGAATCAAACTGAAGTACTACTCTCTCCGCGGCGCTCTCGAACTTGCGAAGCATGGGCACCAACCTCGGAATACAGATGGCTTGTAATGCTGCCAACCACACAGGTCGAATCCATTGAGCATTATAGTGTCTTAGCGGTTCTTACCGCTACATTACCCCTCCACCAAAGAGAAAATATTTCCTCCTGGAAATCATGAGGTCCATGTGTCACTTCCTGAAGAGAACTGCATACTATGTGAGCCTTGGTCGTAAATGTTAGTCTTGGAAGACGCCAAAATATAATGATTGTTAGCCGGAAGGATCCTGGTGATAGAAGTACTCCCAATCCATATAATGTACATCATGGAGGAAGCGGTGACCACCGTACTGCAATACTGTAGGCATGACTTCAATGTAAAGCGATGAAAAGAAAGTCGCGTCAAACTATGCAGCATCTCTCCTATTATGATGCATTCAATAACTGATGACCCCAGATGGCCCAAGGTAGAGATGGAAAAAAAAAACGCCGAAATCAGACCATTCCTCCGTCTGCGTACATCGCCGCACTAATTGGATCTTGATTTGCGTTTATGATGAATAATCCAAACTGGAGCAGAAGAAAGTCATTAAGTGAGGTTCTGTGTAGGTGATGAAAATTTTCCCGCGCTGCTAGCTCTGCCGCCCAATATGAATGAAGATGTATGATGATCAAGACTGCATCTTGTGAAAGCTGAAGAAAATCCTTGAGTGACAGAAAGTGCAAGAAGTTCCATATAGAGTGGAGATCAGAAAACTGCAATGAAATGCGCCATCCGAGTAAGATGATGAACTTCCGATGTGAAGTAGTTCGAATAGTTGAAGATGTAGTCCAGATTGTGAGACCCAAATAATCCAGTTTCTTGTCGTTCCCTAAAACTGAACCTGCCTAAAATTGGTTCTCTCAAAACAAAATCTAATTAAAAAAGGAAACTTTAAAAAAATTATATTACATTAAAACAGTGCCAAAGTACTAAAAACTTCATCGACTGAGATCCTAAAAGGCAAAAAGTCACCCTGACCATATTATAGATAACCTTTGAAAAACATATGGAATGCATCATTTAATTCTATGTATGTTATAATGTTAATCACTACAGAAGCACAACGCAATATTCAAATTATAAATATTAATCGATCAAATTCAAAAATGAAAAATGCCAATATGATTATATTCAATTAGACTTCACAAAAACAGCAAGTAAAATTTATATCAATAAATATTAAATCATTTCCCAAGAATATAGTGTTGATTATAATTTGAGAACATAGATGTCGCTGAATTCGCCCAGAAAATAATTCCAAATTTATTAAATGTTTAACAATGTCTAACTTCAGACTTAAAAAAAAAATTTTTGTCTCTCTAATTCCAAATGTAAAAAAAAATAATCATGGTCGAAGTGCAGTAAAAAGATCAACATTAATATTCAAATATGAACTCATAAAATCAAACTGAAAAAGAGATCAGAAACAGAGTGAACCCATAACACTCAACGTAGAAAATTAATGAAAATTATTTGTTATTTTAAAACAAAAGAAATATCTTTTATTACAATTTTAAATTCTTATAAAAAAATAATGTAATAATATCTTCATTGTAAAATGACCCCGTTTATAATGTGAAAGATAAATTTGAAAAAAAAAATTATACTATCTTCCGAAATATTTTCCTGAACAATTAAATAACACGCATAAAAATATATCTGTTAAACCTAAACAACCACAAAACATTAAACGTACACATAATCTCGTGTAAATCCTCAAAGAGATAGAGTTGTAGTGAAAATTTATCACCATTTAATGTAATCTCAATACACCAATTACGATGTGCCACTTGTGTTAAAACACCACCTAAGGCCCTATGCCATAATGTAATTCCGCTATAACCTCCGAGGAGATGCGAAAACAAAGTAATTGTTCCAATTATCTAGAACTAACCAGAACCAGGAAAAATATTATGAAACTTCTATTTCCATTATGCATAATCAACGATATCCAAAGTTTGCTACACATCATTGAAAAACCTCCGAAGAGATGATATGAAACCAACTTCCAAATATTGATCATGATCGATCAATAAAATAAGCGTAGCCACGCCCATGAGTATATTCATGTGCTAAACGTTCGCATTTTCCGCGAAAACCTGACGAGGTAATACCTGATCAGAATATTAAACTGCGACACCAGTTATATGGTACCACCGCAAGAATGACCTGTTTTATGCAGGTACTTACTACACCACCCCGAGAAAACAACCTGACTATGTATTACGAACACAAGACAAATTACAGACAGACAAAACGTACACGAACACAATTGAAAAATATGAGCATTTATTTGTGACGGAACAAACCAACGCTGTATTTATCAAATAAAATATTTAATAACAATTAATAAATCATAAAATAATCCCTCAAAAGAGACATGGTACTTATGGAAGTGTAATTTGATGTGCGCTCAAATTTTATCTGATATCACGCAAAAACCAATTTAAGTATCGCAGTAAATCATGACAAAAATTGTTCGATTTATATTTATATTAATTCAGAAATGCCACTACTGACATCTATCGTCAAACTATGTAACCTGAATATTACTATGCTTTTAATAAGCGAGGCCTCACAACTCAATGCTAGAAAGTACTACTAACTGACCACAGATGTCACTATGAGAAAAAAAAAAAAAATTCCTGAAAAAAAAAAATAAAAAAAAAAAATTTTGTAAAATCCGTACTAAGAGAAAAAAACACAGCACGAACTAACAATATGTTATCACATGTAGAACCCTAAAAGGATGTAATAACAATCCCAGAATGAACCGTAAATTAAACTCCTGAAACGTACATATGAAAAATCCCGATGAAATCAATACGTATGCCCATTTTTAGTAGAAAACCTGAGAACAAAGTTAAATGTGCAAAAGATCTGAAGTTAAAAAAAAATTTAAGAAAATGACCCAATTATATAAATCCAACAGAACAATAAAACTAAATATTTGAGAGATCAAAGTAATCATTGTGATCTGTAAATCCCGATTAAAACCAGCAATTTTCAATCGAGACACATATCAAAAATGTCATCCGATGCTAACAAAATGAACGAATCTACGCTGATAAAGTTTAATATATTGTGATTCTACAGCATACTGTACAGATACACTGCTATCAGAATATAGGAAAAGTTTATCAACCCCCAATAAAATTAGATATATATCGATAATTAAACCAAAAAGATTTTAAATCCCCATTAACTAAACGATAGATTTGTCAAAAGGAATGAGCTAAAACATCGATCTTCATGTCAGCTCATCAAATTTGAAAAACCATCAACTGCAAAACGGATCTAATAATTTAAAAAAATTACCAAAAGAAGATAATAACAGAATTAATGATTTAAAAACTTCCCAAAAGTCAAAATCTGTCAATACAATTATATCCACTAGTAATAAAATAAATGAAAAAAAATTAAACCCGCTTGTTGCGAAGAACTGGTCCCAGCAAAACCGCTGATCAGCGTGAAGAAACTGACGTCTAAAATGATTTCCACCGCTTATCATTAGAAAAATGCTGGCCATACTGAAAACATATTTATGAAAAGTTATTTAAAGAAATAAAATATTTAAAACATGGTTAAAGGAAGAAAAACAAACAAACGGCTGACAAAGATAGCCTTGTCCGTGACAAAAATTCACTTGGGTCGCATGAAAAAAATTTTTTTTTTTGTCAATACCCTAAATCACCAGGATGTAAATGTTCAAAAATACGATAATCTTTAAGAAATAATGAAGAAGCTCAGATAATTTCCAGTAAAAGTGTATGGGGCGCAGAATCACCAAGGTCCCTATTCATAATGAAAAATAAAAATTTAGTTGTAAGGATTTTCCTAATAATTTTTAAAGAACATCAATAATTCGAAAATGACGCTTAACAATCTGAAACAAAATTTCAATCTGAAACCGATTTAAAACACAAGAAAGAATTTTTAAATAATTATTAACTTACATAATTTAATTATTATTGTGGTCCAATTTAAATTGTACTCAGCATTATAACCTATAATCCCAGATTAACGCCATGTGATTCCTGAAGCCATGAATGCTACATTGTGACAAACTGAGGCTAAAAGTACCTACATTTTCTGAAAAAAAATCGGAAAAAATAATTAGACGATTTTTGTATTTTATATATTGAACACAACAAGGAATATGATCAAATAGATCGTTCAAATTCAACGAACAATTAAGATTCAAATAGTCAAATAGTGGTTACAAAGTTTGTCATAATTAATCTGCGAGAAGCGAACAATATTTGAGCATTAATTAATTATTCACGGCTACAATAAAAGTATCAAAGGGAATTGAATAAAATAAAGAGTTTGATCCAGGCTGACAAAGAGAATATGCAATAATAAATTAACAATAAATGTTCAAAAAGACTTACATGTAAATCCATCTAGAAACGCAGATGACCTCACAGAATTCCACCGTCAAAAAAATGTATACCCACAAGATAATATATTTTAAAAGAAACAAAATATGATAAAATAGTTCAAAGCACGTTGGGTCGCCACTGAAACGTTATACTTCATGGAGGTGCCAAAATATAACGTAATTAAACTTATTTGGTTTAACTTCGTCGTATTTAAATGTGTGCATCGACATCTTACTGTCAGAATGGAATATTGAGGTTATGAAAGTTAAATCTTGTAGTAAGGTAATGCTAAGCTCAGGGTAGGTAAGACATGTGAATATGGTAATCAATACTAAATGAAATTAAAGGCTATAAAGGGAATATAATATTTAATCATAAATACAAGGTTTGATCAACAAAAGAGACTCTAAATAAATTAAATGATTATCTCAGGGTATGGTGACTGCTCCAAGAAAACAGTGCATATTGTATCATAAGTTGCTTCTAAAATTGAAAGATGGAAGGCGCCAGTCGTTTATTAAAATTGCCCTAGAACTATTAAACGACAAATAGTCTGTTAAATTATGTATGAGAAAACCAATGAAAATATTATAACGATACGTGATTGATAATTCCCATGAGGTCTGTGAATCTGTGAGATCTTCTGCCCGTCGAGTTTCTGTCAGGATCCACATGCCGTCGGCCGTCTCACAAGTCGCCTGGAATCAAACTGAAGTACTACTCTCTCCGCGGCGCTCTCGAACTTGCGAAGCATGGGCACCAACCTCGGAATACAGATGGCTTGTAATGCTGCCAACCACACAGGTCGAATCCATTGAGCATTATAGTGTCTTAGCGGTTCTGTAATAGTTGTGTAATAGTTAGGGGTGTAATAGTTGTGTAATAGTTAGGGGTGATGTTGGTACTTATCTACTTAGGAGCGATACCGTGTCGCCAGCTCCACTCCTCTGCGAGCTGGCGCTACAATATACTTCAACATGTTTTTTTGCGTTTAGCCTTGATGTAACCGTCAATTACCGGATACCAAGAACTATTGAGTTTAGCTCCGTCGTCTCTATTAATATTTATGGGATTTTTGTGAATTTCAATTGCCTCCGTAATCAGGCGTGCTCTATGAGTTTTCGGTCTCCCCAGGACTTCAGGAACAAATCCAAAGTAATGGCCGGTTTCAATTAAATGCTCGGCGATTGCCGATTTGTCAGGGTGGCCAAGTTTACATGCTCGAAAGTGTTCCGATATCCTTTTGGAAATCGTCCGCTCTGTTTGGCCCACATAGACCTTATCACATCCGGAACAGCTGAGTTTATATACTCCATCTGTTTCCAGAGGAAACTTGGTTTTTGCAGGCCTCAAAAAGTCTCGTATTTTTGTCGTGGTTCCGAAGACAGTCTTGATGCTTTCTTTTTTCAATAGCCTGGCAATTCTGTCTGTCACATTGTGAACGTAAGGCAGGAAAGCGCAGCCCTTTGACTCTTGTTCAATTCTGTCTTCGTTTGGTGCAGATTTGGCTCTTATGATTTGCCTTGTCTGCCTTACTGGGTAACCGTTACGCTCCAGTGCATCGGTCAGTTTTAAAAGTTCTGCTCCGATTTTTGTTGCTTCAGATATTCTGGTCGCTCGGGTCACCAATGTATGGATGAGTCCTCTCTTCTGCGCTGGGTGGTGATGGGAATCAGCATGTAGATACCGATTTGTATGAGTTGGTTTTCTATACACTGTGTGTCCTAGACTACCATCTTCTTTTCGCATCACCTCCACATCTAGAAAAGGTAGGACCTTAGAGTCATTTTCCAGCTCCATTGTGAACTTAATTTTAACGTGGAGTGAGTTGAGATGGTCCAGAAATTCGTTCAGTTTCTCTGTTCCATGAGGCCAGATGGCGAAGACATCGTCGACATACCGCCACCATACTTTAGGAACAGCCGAAGCTGTGTCGAGTGCCACTTCCTCAAACTTCTCCATAAAGAAGTTGGCGAGTACTGGTGACAACGGACTGCCCATAGCAACTCCTTCCACTTGTTCAAAAAGTTCACCCTGGAATGCAAAATATCCCGTTTTAAGGCAGTGTTCAAAAAGTTTACAAATGTCTTCCTCGTAGATCTGTGACGTTTGACGTTGTGTCCCTTTTCACGAATGTGCCTCTGGAAGACTCCATGACAATGCTCAGAGAGATCTACGAGGATCTAGATCTTTTTGAGGCCTGCAAAGACCAAGTTTCCTCTGGAAACAGATGGAGTATATAAACTCAGCTGTTCCGGATGTGATAAGGTCTATGTGGGCCAAACAGAGCGGACGATTTCCAAAAGGATATCGGAACACTTTCGAGCATGTAAACTTGGCCACCCTGACAAATCGGCAATCGCCGAGCATTTAATTGAAACCGGCCATTACTTTGGATTTGTTCCTGAAGTCCTGGGGAGACCGAAAACTCATAGAGCACGCCTGATTACGGAGGCAATTGAAATTCACAAAAATCCCATAAATATTAATAGAGACGACGGAGCTAAACTCAATAGTTCTTGGTATCCGGTAATTGACGGTTACATCAAGGCTAAACGCAAAAAAACATGTTGAAGTATATTGTAGCGCCAGCTCGCAGAGGAGTGGAGCTGGCGACACGGTATCGCTCCTAAGTAGATAAGTACCAACATCACCCCTAACTATTACACATCTGCCCTGATGATGGACACTGCAACGCTGTCCGAAACGTTGGCTAAAGAAGGAGGTAGCGCAACACGGTATAATACCCCAAAAACTAATAACAAAATATAATTATAATATTATTTATTTAACTTATATTTTTATAATTAGATAATGTCTAATAACTTTCAAAGTAATTTTAGAAGAAATAAATAAAATCAATTCTTCTTATAGTGCAAAATTATTTTGTGGTAACATTTTAAATTCAAATTAATAAATTACGTTGTATTAACCACTTAATTATTTATAAAAACCGACATGTTTCGTCAGCAAAGCTGACTTCCTCAGGGTTTTGACAGAACTAATTTTAAAAATAGACATACGTAGGTAATAGAGAAAAATAATAGACATAAACAATAATAAAATTTTGAAAGAAAATAATGTGTAAGGGACGAGGGACAATATGAACAATTAAAAACATTTAAAAATTTAAAAGGGGAATAGATTTAATAATAGGTCATTTAAAAACAATTTTTGATTATTAATGATATTTAAATTTGCATTAACACTCTTTCTGATCTCTAAAATTTCTAATTTATCCGAAAGCCATTGACATTACAATGTATTAATTCTATTCCACTGTTAAAATTAAAGGTATGACTAGTTTCTATTAAATTAAGCAATGACGTTACATACTATATTAGACGAGGGGTAGAAATCTCAAAGTGGGAAGACAATGGCAAGACAATTGTACCGGTCTCGATATCTAGTACTTTAGTACTAAACTGCTACGCGTCGAGTAAGGTTGCGTCTTACCAGTAAGTAAATTGCTTTTTAAAAAGTGTCAAAATGCCCTCCTGTGTGATGAGAAAATGTTTTAATTACACTGCAAATAATAGTAAAGGCGAATGAATAACATTTCATTTGTAAGTATACGCAAATTACTTAATATTATCGATTATTATAAATATTACAATTAATTTTCATGTTTCCCGCTCGCGGTTTTACACGTCATTACGAGACAGAGAACGTTGCATTAAAAAGTAACAAGCATAACAAAGACAACCTGCTAACAGTAGGTCGGTTCACACAGCGTCCGGCACTCGTTTTTTTCTTTTGGGAAAGATGGGGTAAAACGTACAAAGGGTAAATCGTTAATTAACTTAATTATGTTTGAATTGTCATAACGCTCGAACCGAGCTTCCTTGCTGACAATGACAAGACACTATAATTTAATACACATAAACACGCTAGTTGTAGTTAACCCTTCGAATAATAAGAAAATAATTTTCTGTCAAATTTTGCCTATCAAGGTTTGCGCGCAACTTTCCTGGTTCTTCCCATGCATTTTAAATGTTCCTATTTATTGGTTTTTTTAACGCTTTTGCAAAAACAAAAATTGTTCTAAAATCTAGATAAAATAATCTTTCCGGTGTGTTTATTAGAAATCAACATTTTTCTTTCTAAATATTAAAATTTTAATAATGGAAATTTAAATTGGCTACAAAGTGCATACCTGCGAATATTCGAATTAAAATAGAATAAACTTAAAATTTAAAATACAGATTCCTTTTTGAAATAAAATTTGTAATAAAACTGTCACCTCACTTTTTATCACTTTCATACAATTTTATTTTAAAATTAAATGTGTGATACGTCCCAAATTGGCGAAAAATTAAACTGTCACTTTTGATCGGTTTTGTAAAATATCTGAAAACCCTAGCTCATATAATTCTGAGACAATGAGAAGCATTATTTTATTCCGTTTCTAACATAAAAGAAATCACAAATATTCGCATGACAGGAAGAGAGATATCTAACTTTTAATAACGCACTGTCGCTCTGGGACAATCTGGGTCTCCTGTTATTATAACGGCATATGATGTTTTGGGACAACTTGGGTCTCCTGTGATTAGACGGGTTAAGCTCTGTTGATAATTATAATGTTTTGTCATTTCATATGAAAATAATTAATACCTAATAAAATCCCAAAAATTAAAAAAAAATTCAAATTGCTATTCAAAACTTAAAGTTTTACTTTTTTGGTGGTCATTTTTAGATTTGAATATAAAGCGTGGTATTTTGTCTTTCTAACACCGTTTAGAACATATTTCTCACTCTGTTAGTAAGGGAGTTACAGTGATTTATATGAGACCTGTGTGAGCTAGGACAAAAATGGTCTCGTGCTATTCAACGGGTTAAGCCTGTACAGATCTTTTTGTAATTTAAAGCAGTCAATAAGGCGTTAATAGGAAGAAATATTTTGATGTCATCAGCGAAGAGTAGAACATTTGCATAATGGAAGCATTTTATAATGTCGTTGATGAAAATTGTAAATAGATTTGTATACTCATTTGAACCTATGACCTGTACTGTATAATAAAATATGTTTTTAACAATACTACTATAATAGTACCAATATTGTATTACTAATTATAACTCATATAAATATAATTAAAAAAATATTTGCCCGTGTGTCTTGTTTTACCCGCCTTTACCCTCCCCTGTGCGTAGTGTAACCGAGTGAGAGTATCTTGTTATCTCAGTCACACCCGTGATGTGAAAGCAGTATTCGGCTAAGAAATTAATACGCCGCCCGCTAATGTATCCGTGCCATTCATACATACACATTATTTGATTGTCTATCTTTATCACACAGGAATAAACTTTTGAATTGAGAAATTATTGAAAATCGCTGAAAACAAAAGAGTGTTCCTTACTTTCCACATTATATTGTGAGTATGTGAGACTATAACGAGTCTATTTATTTTATATAACGTCATAATTAAGTGGTTAATACAACGTAATTTATTAATTTGAAATAAATAAAAACTTTTAAAGTACTATTGAGATTTTCGTTATTTGTTTTTGGGGTGTTATGCCGTACAAATAACGAAAATGCTTTTGGCCGTGAAAATCTTAAAACTTATCTACTATTGAAATACTTGAGCTTGCATGCTTTGTACCAGCTGGTCGATTATGGTCTTTGGTAGAACTTTGCTTTGAATAGATTTTTTTTTTTCGGAAATACAACCGTACCTATTACACCCCCCCTGATATTTCTCTACGCCCCCCTAGGGGGGCGCTTTTCCCCAGTTGGGAAGTCCTGATCTAATGGGTCTTGGTCGTTTTCCCCCACGAGCAGGGCTGGGCAAAATACATGCTTTGCTGTAATTGAAATACAAATTACAAAATACTTTTACTGATGTATTTAAAATACAAAATACAAAATACTTTCAAGTCATGTATTTGAAATACAAAATACAAAATACAGTATTTTAACCATTTTTTAATATCAAATACAAAATACAAATTACAAAATACAAAATACATTTGGTTTTGGTAGAACCTTTGGTTGCAATAAATTGTCATAAGTGCCCTTACCTATTATAAGAACAAGCAATCAAATCTGGTACCTAACATAGGTACCTATTTAAAATATCTATAGTAAAAAAGCCATAGACAATTCGTTTGTTACAAAAAAAAACAGCGGCCTGCTAAATTCAATTTTATAAAACGCGCGAACATGAAGTTCATGAAGTTTTCTGAAATTATCCAATTTTCTGCGTAATTTTCTTAATTTTTCTTTCCGTAAGAACCTTCTACAAAGTATAAGAAAACTTAAAACAAGATGAATAATATACCAAGATATATAATAATGACCAAGGGAAACAAGAATTCATTTTTATATACATAGATGACATTTGTATAGCGCAGTTTTGTGTTATTTCACTTCAAGTGCGCTCTACAGTAATTAACTTAAAAATAATCTAGTGTTCAGTCAAATTATTCCTATAGTGCTTGATCTAATACTATGATACAAAAATGTACAATACAAAGCAATGATAAGTTTAATATAATTTGATACAAAATGTACAATAACAGTGCTATTATAGCACATGACAATAATATTAACTAGCATGACATAAAAAAATGTACAGTACATTATAAAGCAATGATAAGAAAACTACAAATAATCATTAGTTATAGCACAGGACAATAGGACAATAATAGTACAGGATTCTAGCGTTTTTACTCTACGTATTATCTATGTTAGATTATTTTTCACTGTCATTTTTAAGATCGCTTAATGTATTTGAAAATGTATTTTGAAGCCATAAGTATTTGAAATACAAATTACAAAATACCTCAGCAGCAGGTAATTGAAATACCAATTACAAAATACATTGTTAGGAAGTAATTGAAATACAAATACAAAATACGTATTTGTATTTCAAATACGTATTTCAAATACAAGTAATTCAAATACTGCCCAGCCCTGCCCACGAGGACCAGTCGGCTTGGGGGAGGGTGTGTTATTGTTGTTGTCTTGTCTTTTTGTTGGTGTTATTGTTTCCATTCGCCGATAGTTGATTGCCATTGTTGTTTTCCTGTTATTTGGTATGTAAGAGAATTAGAGAGTAGAAGGGGTACTTACTCTCCAACAAATAAAGCGACTTTGTAAGATTTAATTTTATTTGTTTATTGTAACGAAATGGGATGTTTGGCCTCACTATGCGCCGTAAAAAAAAATATTAGACCGCTAACAATAACACTCCTTACGTAGATGGCGATAAGTTTTAAATTCCCTGTTTTGATTTATTCACGCTAAAAATGTATTTGATTTTATTTTGATTTTATTAAATGTTTTACAATCATTTTCTAAAGAGTATAATTTTTCACATTACATAATAAAATACAACCGAAAAGGGGTTCGTAAGTAGGAGATTTTTAATTTTATAGCGGTTTTGGAAGCTGAGAAGATTCAAGTAGTGTTAATTTCTTTTTGGCATTGGGAAAAAAACATCATCGGGGATGATGTTTTCAACGGTTTGTTTTGAAAATAACAGAGGGCGCCACTTCAGTTTACGATTCTAGAGTCATTAAGATAATAATACCATATGTTACAATAAAACACAGGATTAATATTTTTTGAATTGAGGTGTTCAACATCGGTTTAATTTCTTCTGGAGTTGCTTAAAATAAAAAGAAACTCTTCCTTTAAAATGAAACTCGTTCACACGATGATTAATTTGTATTTAATTTCCTGTGGGTTGGCACTACTGGCAGTGTGTAATTAATTACTCGTAGTACTCGGCTAGGTGGTGGCAAAATGATGAATTCCAGTGCCGCTCATTTTTAGAGGCAAAACAATTAAATTATTCCTATTTAACGGGATAAATTCTTTCTAAGCACAGTATAGTGTTTCAGGCTGGCTGCTGTGACTCACGAGGGGATTGGTCTGAACAAA
Source organism: Limnephilus marmoratus (assembly GCA_917880885.1). Lineage (NCBI taxonomy): Eukaryota > Metazoa > Arthropoda > Insecta > Trichoptera > Limnephilidae > Limnephilus > Limnephilus marmoratus. Next base: position 9,302,787 of record OU862924.1, read on the forward strand.
TGCTCACTTTTGCATTATTTTTAACGAAATTAGTTTTTAAACAGTGAATACGTATAGGGGAGCGGGGGCATGACGGGGTAGGTAACGTTTAAAGATAAATAAAAAAATTGTTCTTCAAATGTTACAAAATCTACATTTTATGCAAATAAACTTTGGTCATTCTTCCATATAATAAAATGCTAAAAGATATTTAAAAAACCTATAAAAAGTGTAAATAAATAAATCGGTCATTTTCACCCCCCTGGTGGGGCAAGACGGGGAAGACCGTCGGGCAAGATGGGGTTAAGGTTCACACTTGGGGTAAAGAAGTATTGACTCTTAGTCTTCGTCTTCGACACCTGCACAGGAACAGTGAGCCCACTCTTCAGTGGCGTAGCGTGGGGGTTCAATCCGTAGCGTGTTACAGTCGCGCTACCGACTGAAACTCGGTAGGGATTGTAAATACGCTCCCCGGACGGCACTTTTAAGGGCGGCGGCAATTTTTAGAAATAAATAATAATATTATCTAAAAATTTAAACCATGTCATTTCATTATTTGAAAATGTTCCACGATACTTTCGTTTACGAATCCATCTCTTCCATTTATATTATTTATTATAAATGTCAATAAATATATTTTGTTAAGCTGTAAAATTCGTAATACCAATTAAAGCTGAGAACTCGCAAACAGATTCACTCTTAATTAAAACCAGAATTGTTTTCAGAATGAAACGATTGAATTTCAGTTGTGTATTCGTCTGCTGATACATTTCGAAGGAGACCATTATTTTATTCGTAGTGTAGTTATAAAATTTTAGTTGCAGACAATGTATGTGCTTCCAGAATCAAAGAGAAACCGTTTTCATATTCTGAGTGTAGTTTTAATTCGCCACTTACAGATTTAATTTAACCTGTCTAATCACAGCAGACGCAAATTGTCCCACACATTTAATTTTAAAATAAAAATGTGATTGCGATAAAAAGCGAAGAGACAGTTTTATTACAATTTTTTTTTAAGAAAGAGAATCTGTATTTAAAATTTTAAGTTTATTCTATTAAGTACTTTAATTCGAATATTCGCAGGTGTGTATTTTTGAGCCAATTTACATTTCCAATATCAAAATTTTAATATTTAGAAACAAAAATGTTCTAATAAATAAGCACGTCGGAAAAATTATTTTATCTAGATTTTAGAACAATTTTGTTTTTTGCAAAAGGGTAAAAAAATCCAATTAAAAGGAACATTTACATTAAGAAGTGGTGACTCTGATATACCAAATACTATGTGTTTTGAAGATAGAAAGGCTGATGATATTAAAAATATTGTCGATCGTTTTGCTAACTTCTTCAAGAACGTTTACGATAAAAGTCAACCCAATCAGTTCTCCTTACCTAACTATACTCCCAGTTTCGATATAAACCTTTCACATGTGCACATCGAACGAAACGACATAATAAAACAAATCAAATTTCTAGATCCCAATAAAAATGCTGGCCCCGACAACATTCCATCATTACTCTTACAGAAGTGTGTCACCGTTCATTATATGTCCTGAACAGCACGGTTTGATAACCGGCAAATCAACATTAACTAACCACATTCTATATCAAAATTTCATTTCTGATGCAATGGCGAATAAGCTTCAAGTTGACTCAATTTACACAGACTTCAGCAAAGCGTTCGACAAGGTTTGTCATGCTATTCTTGTGCAACCGGGAATTTTGTGCGCAAACCTTGACAGGCAAATTTAGATATTTATATATTTTATTCTTATTATTCGAAGGGATGAATGTAAAATTCCAATTGTGGATTCATTTCTCCTCTTCACTCCTACATGGTTCCTTGAAGGCCCCTCTTAGGAATTGGACATCATCTCTCCACTTCACTCCTCCTTAGTTCCACAAAGGCCCCGAGATGGAAGAGTGCCCTTCCCCTTGGTTCCCTGAAGGCCCCACAAGGGAAGAGTTCATGAAGGTGGCTTCAGCTCACCTCTCCACGGTTTCTCCTCTTGGTTCCTTCTACTGGCCCCAGGAAGGAAGTCCACAGAGGTGGCCTCAGCACTCCTAGGTTCCCAAAAGGCCCCTAGTTGTCGAATGGTTCCATTTTTTTGTCCCACGAGTCACAGGGTAATAGAAGGTCCACTCCCGATTGCAGGAGTGAGGTCTAAATACTCCGAGATGCGACTTTGTTTCTCGGAGGCACCGTTCGTGACACTGTTCCTCAGGACATTCAGCCTGAGCACGGTAGCTCACACTTTGGCTTGGGATGGCTATTGCAGGTTTGTGTTTCCACTCCTTGAGCGATGGGTTCGCCACACTCCCTACGCTGAATCAACAATATTAACAAAGTAATAACGTATAAATTTAAATAAAAACCAATGACTTACGATACTCTATCAAAATGTTGAAAAAAGGGTAACTCGGAGAAGCAGAAATAGTAAAATTGCCCATCTCATTGAGTACCCAATTGAATGTAGTAAGTGATTTCAAAAGAATTATTCCACGGGCTGCTACTGCCACTTATTTCTCTTTTGTATTATGTTAATGTAAGTACTTACATACTGCTTACTAACCCCGTAGGCATGGACATTGGATGGTCTAGAGTCATTTTAATAAATGTAGCTTCGTTCAATACAAAAATAGAGTCGTGACGTGTGCGGTAAAGGAGGAAACCGTATGTTTCCTTTTAACGCCGTTAGGAAAGTGGTGGAGTCCCCTCCAATGAATGTAGTAAGTATATTTTATTACAATCAAGCTTAAGGTTATACAAAAATATCAATTCAAAATATTAATTTGGGAGGCAGGTATGGGTACCACCGCCCCGGGAACAATTTATTTGATAACCAACATCTCTGCCGTAGGTCATCCCAAGTGATTCGCTAAGTTTGGAGGCTTAGCAGGGATGCATGAGTTCATGGGGTGAAATTTGTCCAGGTCTTGACGCTGAATGCACCTGCGTGGCAAGCCAGATCGGGAGAGAATGGTTGAGGGAGACCTTTTAATCTCTTCGGAAGAACTCTCTCGGAACATCGCCTTGCACCGCAGTAGGAGGGATGAAATCATACAACTGTCACTCCTGAAGACACTGATTCTTACCTTTTTCCTTCTCAGAATTTCATAATAATAATAATATTCGGATGTTTGTACAGCGCGTTTTTATGAAAAATCACCTCAAGGGTTCATCTCCTTCCTTTTCTCAAAAGACCCTCCACACAGCATCCCCGTTCCGTTTAGATAAAAAAGAAAAGCAATTTAATGCACATAATCTAAGTAGCCAGGTATAGGGTAATTACTACAACTACTCGTACGTAACTCTGAAATCAACATCGTTGAGAAATTGATTTATAAAACGGTAATCAATCTAATAAATCGGTTGTTGTACTATATTTATACTGTAGATTGATTGGTGTTGGGAACCGGAATATTCATATTTTGGAAATAAGTAAACGGCTAAATACATGTATTTATTTACAAAAATGGAGTGACATCTAAATAGAACAAAACTTTAAACGAGTTTTTCGCAAAACTCCTTTTTGAAAAACAAAATTTCTAGTTCTAATTATTGACTGATTTTCTTGAAATTTGACATAATTTTTTCTACATTCAATATTATGGTAGGAACTTAGGAACCAACAAAAATCAAAAATTTTAATTTTTACTAGTTTTAAAAATTCAGAAAAGTCAAAAAATAACTGATTGTACCATTTTGCGATAATTTTTTTACTTCATTTTTCCTAGTTCCTACCATAACGATATTTGTACTGATCAGTGGCGGACTAAGGGGGGGGAGGGTGGTCCGCCCCGGGCCCCCGGTCCTGGGGGGCCCCCAAACACCTTCATGTTCCCTTGATCAAATCCTAAACAGGGCTTTAAGGCACCAGGAGACTGTAAACATTTTTTTGTCATTTTTTTTAATTTCATTTTTGGAAGAAGCACTTGTTAAGAATACTCTCACAATTTTTTTAAAAGTAATTCGAAAAATTGACGGAGATAAAATATTTCTTGTGAAAGCGTTTGAAACAGTTTGTATGTTGAATTATTCTTCAGCCAACCTTTGAATGCGTTTTTCTCGAAACTTTTTTAACACGTTTTTAAACCTGGTTGACAACATATTAAACAAACTATATATCCGATTTGCATGTACCAATTCTTAAACTGTTTAAAAATCCAGTGCTCCATGTAGGTGAATTTCGATATTTAAAAAAAAAAAGAAAAAATGACGGACCAGCGAATTTAATTAAATTTTCATCGTTCATAAAAATAAAAATAAAATAGAAGGGGGTCCTTTATAAAACAATCCCTGTTAGGTGTCATAGTCAGGGCCGGATAAACATGTCGGGGCCCCCAGGCAATGCACGTCTCGGGCCCCTTTACCATAGGGGCCCCTAGCTGATACGTGGCCCTTAGGTAGTGGCCTATACTGTCTTGTGGACAATATGGCTCTGCCAGGGCTGGCTTAAACATGTCGGGGGCCCTAGGCAATACACGACTCGGGGCCCCTTTACCCTAGGGGCCGCTACCCAATGCGGGGCTCCTAGGCAGTTTCCTACACTTCTTATGGATAATACGACCCTGGCTATAGTGGCTGGATTTTCGAAGGCAGTGGCCTACACTGCCTTATGGACAATAGGGCCCTGCCAGGTCCGGCATATACATGTCGGGGGCCCTAGAGGCCCCCTACACAATGCGGGGCCTCTAGGCAATGCACATCTCGGGGCCCCTTTTGCCATAGGGGCCCCTTACTGATGCGTGGCCCCTAGGCAGTGGCCTACACTGCCTTGTAGCCAATACGGCTCTGCCAGGGCTAGCTTAAACATGTCGGGGCCCCTAGGCAATGCACGACTCGGGGCCCCTACCCAATGCATGGCCCCTAGGCAGTTGCCTACACTTCTTATGGATAATACGGCCCTGGCCATAGTGACTGGATTTTCGAAGGCAGTGGCCCACACTGCCTTATGAATAGGGCCCTGCCAGGTCCGGCTTAAACATGACGGGGCCCCTAGTCTCGGAGCCCTTTTACCCTAGAGCCCCTTTACCCCTTTACCCTTTACCCGATGCGGAGCCCCTTGGCAGTGGTCTACACTGCCTTATGGACAATCGGGCCCTGCCAGGGCCGGCTTAAACGTGTCGGGGACCCTAGGTAATGCACGTCTCTAGGCTATTTTATGTGAAACCGTTTGAAAGAGTGTGTATGTTGAATTATACTTCAACAAAACTTTGAATGCGTTTTTCATGAAACTTTTTTAACTCGTTTTTCAACCTGGTTAACAACATAAGTACTAAAAAAACTGTACATCCGCCTGTACATATTTTTATTGCATTTGTATTTACATTTGCATGTACCAAGTCTTAAACTTTTCGAAAATTCTGTGTCTACGGCACCACGTAGGGGAATTTTGATATCTAAAAAAAAAGACAAAATGGCAGACCAGCGAATTTTATTTTCGATGTTTTATGGAAAATTTTCAGCATTTGTAAAAAAATCCGTAAGTGGTGCCATAGTAACTAGATTTTCTAACAGTTTAAGGCTTGGTGCATGCAAATCGGATGTATAGTTTTTCTAATATGTTGTCAACCAGGTTGAAAAACGTAGTTTCGTGAAAAACGCATTCAAATTTTCTTCTTCTTCTTGTGCCCTGTCCGTTCAAAGGACGTTGGCTATCATGTTGGCTATGCGGACTTTGTTTACTGCGGACCGGAACAGCTCCACGGTAGACTGGCCAAACCACTGTCTCAGGTTTTTTCAAATTTTACTGAAGGATAATTCAACATACGAACTGCTTAAAACGGTTTCTTATAAAATGATGTATCTCCGTCAATTTTACGAATTTCCTTAAAACGTTAGGTGATAGCATTATGAACAAATGCATCTTTTAGAAAAAAAAATTTTTTATAATGATTTTTTTTAAAGTGCTCTGGTGCCTTGTTTAAGATTTGATCAAGGGAACACGGAGACGCTTGGAGGCCCTTTAGGACCAGAGACCCGTGTGCACTGAATAAAAATCTTGTAAAATTACATCAACTTTTTCAATTAGGGGGGTGGGCCTGTTTCAGCTTTGCCGCCCCGGGCCTTTGGCGGGCTTAGTCCGCCACTGGTACTGATAAAGAATCTACCTTTTTGAAATGAAACTTCCTTAGCCCCGTTAGCAATTCGGAATTCGAATGAAACGGAAATGACACGTACAGCACCTGCGAAGCATTACACTCCGATCAATGTTCCTATTGGTTGAGATAATACCTTTAAGTAATAATTTAATACTGGTTAAGAAAATACCTATAACACCAAATTTTCGCCCTCCTACCTCCACCCTCGCATTTTTTAATCGCGACCATCCCATTTTTTAATCGCGATTTTAGTATTTTAGAACAAATTATTCACTAGAAATAATTTATATTGCAGAACAACATTTGTCAGGTCAGCTAGTTTTAATATATAAATGACAAATTTTTGTTCCGATGTAAGTAGGTCATTTGCCAGTATCTTTTTAATTTTATTTTATATTTCATCAACTTTTATAAATGTAGTAAAATTATTTTTTTATGTTTTTCATTTACTCTCAAATAATTGCCTGAGTTGTCTCCAAAATCATGAAACATTAAAAATTTTAATGGCCTATATCTTATAATTTAAAGCAAAAATAAATAATAATGTAACTCACATCCGTACTAGATATTTGATATACCTTTTAGTTAAAAAAATAATTTTTCAATTTGGTTGGGTATTTTGGGTAGTTATAATCCAAAATTAAGATTTGTACGAAACGGTCCGCGCGAACATTCCGCTTAACTAGTTGTCACAAATCAACTTAAGATGAATATATATGTGAAATCCTATTTAGGGAACGTACCCAAACTACGTGACCAACTTTTTGCAATTTTTAACCCCCCCCCCCCCCCCCCCCCTAAAAGTGTCACGTAGTATGGGTACGTTCCCTTAGATACTATTTTGATTAATCTTTACAACGAATCGGCTTACAGTATGAACATCAAAAAATATGCTACGGATAAATCGAAGCTTTTACTAGCTTTTCTATGTATTGGAATTACAATAAAATTATTATTTACGTAACAAAAAATATAAGTGTAAACCACCAAAAAAAATGTTTTTTCATGACTTTATGAAGTAATAAAAGAAACAATTTTCAAAAAATACCCCTTTATGGCTAAGACTATTTTTGAGGTTTTCCATGTTCTAAATTTTTTTCGTTCTTATAAAATTATGCACAAAATAAATAAAAACCACTTTTTCGCTTACTAGCCTCGTGCAAAAAGACGCTTGATTTTAAAATTTTGCAGGCATGAGATTCGAAATATTTCTAGCGTTTATATTCCTCTTAAGCAATTCCACAAATTTGAATGCTACAACTAGATAAGTCTAGTTGCCTAATTGAAACACGGAAAAACACTTAATTAGAGAATTAAACTATACCGTTTTTGGAGATACCCGCAAAAAACATATACAAATAACTTGATGATTCCAATTACGACTTTTCTGTTTTCAGCATTCATGGGCGAGGAAATAAGAGTCATGCTTTTACAACCTTACTAATAAAAAAAATACTTAACGATCGTTAAACAGTGTTTCTGTTTGCTGACCGTTAAATGGTGTTTCTAAATATTACTAATAACATAATGACGTTTTTATGGTGGCGTCATTGAACTTTGGCAGATTTGTGCAAGCACGGCCGCCATATTTTTTTGTAAGGCTGTTAACTCTGTGCAACTCAAAACTGCTGATTTTGGAGTTACCTTGTTGTAGTACTTACCCCACGATATAAAGTAAGTGGATACAAATGATATATGAGAATGCGTGAGAGATATTATGTAGAAAGAAAACAGGTGAGTTGTTTTAATTATTGGTTTAATAGCTACATCAAGTCTATTCAAAATGGAAGTGCAATGTTGTACCTGCTAGTCAACACAAAGGATAATACTTGTTAAAGATGACATGTGAACTCACCCAGCATGTAGTGAAACAACAATTCGCATTAAACACAAAGGTAATAAATAAAATATTTTAATAAAAAATAATACACAATTTACAGCATAATATAAGTGTTCCTTAAACTAAATGATGCGATGAATCTAGTTAAAGCATTTCAAGTGTTAAATTTAAGTAGTTTATCCACTGTCAAACTCAGAATTATATACAAACAATTTGACAAAACTACTTTAAAAAGTTGTCTGGTCAAAAAAAATCTGCGGTGTTATATCACAATATGATAAGTGCAACAAACATTTGATATTTTTGAAGAGAATAATTTTAAAATGTCAATAAATTGTCTCTTTAACAGTTAACATTTTTCTGCTGAACAAAAATTGTTCAAAAGCTGAAACAGATCTAGAATCGATGTTTATCGAGCCATTTGATGACAATGTTACACTTGAATTTCTGTGAAATACTTGGTTCATTAATTTGATAACAACGTTACTCTTGAATTTCTGTGAAATACTTCATTCATTAATTTGATGACAATGTTACACTTGAATTTCTGCGAAATACTTGTTTCATTAATTTGTTGTAAGTTACAACGTTACACTTGAATTTCTGTGAAATACTTGGTTGATGACAACGTTACACTTTAATTTCTGTGAAACACTTGGTTGATGACAATGTTACCATTGAATTTCTGTGAAATACTTGGTTCATTAATTTGTTGACAAAGTTACATTTGAAAAACTGTGAAATAATTGGTTCATTAATTTGATGACAACGTTACTCTTGAATTTCTGTGAAATACTTGGTTCATTAATTTGTTGACAGCGTTACACTTTAATTTCTGTGAAATATTTAGTTCATTAATTTCTTTGGTTTGATAGACCACTTGTGTATATAGTTATATCAAACGAAATAGGAAACCAGACATACTTATCACAAAATTATAATTTTTGAACATGTCGTATGAGTATATTGAAGTAATAACACAGAGACGTAGTAACCATTTTTGAATAAATTTTAAACAAGATTCTAAGGAAGTTTTACTTCAGAAGAATTTTAAGAGAGAAAAAATTAACAACCTTTTTAAAATCTATTTAGGAAAGTAGCCTAAAATAAACTAGATATCTTTTAATAAATCTTTAATTTTGAAACTAAATAAATGCCAGCTGTAAATATATTTTTAATATTGTGATTCAGTTTTAGGTGATTTAAAGGTAGGTACTACAATATATTATTATTTTTAGTAGGGCCCAAAGTTACATAATGCTGTTACAATAAAGTAACCCCATTTTATTCTGGTAATATTAGTACTCTACTAATACTAGATGAAAAAACGCATAATTATTAAAATTTATTAAACATGTTTGTAAAATATATATCATACATTTTAGAGGAAAAAAAATCTCAGAAGTATAAATGTAATTTAAATAATAATATAAGTACTGATAATGCTTTTTTGTGTCTTTATATGTAAAATTAGTTTTATGATAATTCAATTCAGAGTTGCTTAGAATAAATATTAACAATAAAGCAGAAAACTGGTTGTCTTTCAAACTGTGAGCTCTGGCATCATAAAAATTGCACAAAAAAATGTAAAGAAATTTTAAATCATCACAACTATTTTTAGTTTTCAATGTCTTTTCCATCATGACCCATTTGACTGTAGAAAAAATAAGAGAAGATGCCAATGTTTGTTTGATCTGTATTTTTTCGTATAATAGAAAAGATTTTTAAAAAATCGTATTGAAACTTGATTTAAGCTGGGTAGTAAATATAAAAAGCTTATTTAAGAAAGTTTGGTAATTTTTAAATACATGCTGTCCAACATAACACACATACTAGTACATATTTATAAAACAGTGGATAGCAAAATGCATCACTAGAGTTCAAAAATAAATTGACCATTTGAAAAAAAAAGATACCCTTCTTTCAGTTTAAAATATACAATAAAATTAAAAAGTTTGAGAACCTGTACCTACCAACAAAAGCTTCTTATACAACGTGTCCGGAAACTCGTAGTACAAGCGGGAAACTGGTGAATCTACATCACGTAGAGAACCCAAAAAACTTATTTTTTTCGATGTAAGCATTTTGATTTTAATATTATTTTTTTTCTATTTTTCCATTTTTTCGGCAACTAAAGGGTTAAAAAAAATTTTGAGCCCGGTTTACCTTTCGTTGCATTTTATAAGACATTACACAGCTGAAATCAACCCCCTAGTGAAAAATTTTTTCAAATTTAACCTAAAAAATTCCAACTTCGGACCCGATTTACTCGAAAACGAAAGCTCAAATCAAAAAAAGTTAAACTACAAAATCGACTCCAAATGTGATGTGGATTCTCCAGTTTCCCTCTTGTACTACGAGTTTCCGGACACCTTGTATAAATGCCCAGATTCTAACAGGGTCTCAGGGATTTTCGTACTTGACTGCCATGTTATTAGGAATTAAAACTTGAGGAAATTAATAAATATCCAACATATTTTAATAAGAATATTTTTATAAAAATCGGCAGCCATTTTGAGTGTAACTTTTCACGCATACATCCATGACAGTTGATCCCCGACAGTTGGCCCCCAGGGATACTAATATACAATATGCGGTCGGTGTAGGGAAAACAAGGTATACTTATTTATACAAAATATAACTAAGTCGCCGAAGGGGTATGCAGAGAGGATGTAGTGTTGAATAACAAAAGTATAAAACATATTTTCATTCCAATGCGTACAGGATAAAATTACTTGTCTGTATACTGTATTTACCAGAGTGTAAGTACAAAAAAATCGATACTGTAAATGAATCTGTTTGCTTTCCATACCAACTTAATATTAACCACTGGAACGCTTTTTTCCACAATATGACACTATTTAAAATGCCTCAGATTGCTTTGCTGCCAATTTTGGAAAATTTTCCCTTTTTTGTAAATAATTAAGCAGAAGTTCACGATTTTTATATATATTTTTTATAAATCCTACAAATATGTAATAGTCGATAAAAGATAGATGAATTCATTGGCTATATAGTACTATAATCAGTTTGTATGTCTCCATATTAAAATTCGGAAAATGATCACCAAAAAATCTCGAGCAATCGGAGAAAAAAGTTTGAAATGTGTCGCTCCAGTGGTTAAAGGATTTTTGAAGTCAATTGTAGGTTTGAAATTGGTAAATAATACACAAAATTTTGTAATTTTATAATAAATATCATTTCGGGGGGCTAACTGTCGGTTCACCGCATATATATATATATATATATATATATATAGAAAGTTTTTTGTACCATAGGGAAAAAAAAATCTTTTTGGTAATGAGTTAATATCATTAGACATTACAAAAGGTTGCCATTACGTTCCCACATGTGAATGTTACCAGGTTGAAGTGTTTTAAAATATTTAAAGCAACATTGTCTTGTAATCCAAACATTAATTTGAATATACGATTTGAAATTTTTGGGGCCAAAAGACTTATCGTGAATAATTTTGGGTTGTTCTTTCAGACGGCGTTAGTGTCCATCATCAGGGCAGATGTAGATAATGGAGAAAGGGCAAAACGGAATTTTATAAAAATTTATAAACCATATTATTAATTTGAAGGTTAATAAATATTATGTAAGTATGTTTCAATTGATTTAACACATAATTTTTTTTTCACCCCTCAGGCTAATTTGATGGCTTTTGGGAATAACTCATACAGGTCTCGTAGAAATCTTTGTGTCTCCCTTACTATCATGGTTAGAAATATGATCTAAACAGTATTAGAAAGAGAACACACCATGCTTTATAGTCAAATTAAAAGTTAACCATAAAATAATTCAAATGTACACCTTCTTGAAACCAAAGTTTCCGAACACATTTTGAAAAAAAATTTAGAACTTTGGGAATTTTTCATTAATTATTTTTACATGAAGTAAAAGAAAAGTAAAGCGAAGTGTTCACAAAACATTTGTCTAATAAATTGGTGATCAGCCAACTCATTATGAAACCAACTCAGAACCACCTCAGAAAGGTCATTTAAGATTGAGGATAAAAAAATATTTAAAAAATGGTTAAATAGGTGAAGTTAGGTTAGGGTTAACGGCAATTTTAAAATTATTTTTTTCATAGCTTTTAATGACTTTTCAAAGAGGTGTTGAGTTGACTTGATTCTCAGTTGGCATGGAACCAATAAATTATATGTGTGTATGTTTTCCTTTTTTATTATCAGTAATTTTAGTTTAAAAAAAACATAAGTTTAGCCATTTTCAAAACTTGTCATGTTTGCATTCACAAATTTTCCATTTCAATAATTAAATGTTTATTTCAAATTATAAAATATGAAAGCATATTTCATCACCTTTCAAAAAGATTTTTTAGTTTTACGATCCATTCAGAAATATTCCATATATTTTGATTTTTCTGACAAAATATGACCGAGGCCTGATAGGTTAACCCATAATAATTTTATCCCGTCGGTGGTACATTTTAAATTCATTTTTACCAAAATGCATCAAATAACGATATAACGAGTTGTTAGGGAATAAATAAATGCTTTATTTTCAACTATAACAGATGTAAATACAGTGCGGTTAGATTTACTTTACAAAACATAATACGCATCAACTATTAAAGTTGGCAATAAACATCAGAGAAAGTGATCAACAGATATTATGTGTTATTTTGAAAAGTTGCATAATATATTATTATATAACTAGGCCGGCAAAGAAAGGGGTGCAGTATAGAATAGATGTAATAGATAAAGAGTAGATAGACATATATATAACATAAATTTAGCTACCCTTAGATCAAATTTAATTTAATGCATTATGCTTTTTTAAACCCTTCTCTTTTATGAAATAATTGTCTCTTAGAATCAGCCCTTAACTAGGATTTAACTGTTTATTTCAATGTTTCTACAAATCTTTATTTATACACTACTTATATAATCTTAGGCATTCATAAATATTAATTTTAGTATTACATACCATTCCCTGACAGTTAATATTGTAAATAGGCAATTTATTTGGTAATTGTTAATTATACGGGCACCACAAACCTCACCAAAAGACATATTTTGCAAGAATTAGAAACTTGCAGAATATTCATATCATTTGCTTTGAGTAAATTTCGGGTGGCAAAAAATTGAGAGTTTTTTTTTGTTTTTTATGTTAACTCCACACAGTAGGCCTTGATGAAAATAATTTTCCTTCAGGATCTATGCAATTTTTGGAGAAGCTGTGTGGAGGATTTTTTTTAAGATAGGAAGGAGTAAACTTGGTTCTCAAAGAGGAAACACAAGAGGTCAGCAAATCATTCCATAGCCGAGCGGTTGAACTCAAGAATGAGTCATAGAAATTATCCCTTCTCATGTGACAAATCGACCCTTTGGAATAACAAAGTTCCATCTCTCACTGTAACGTTATGCGATAATGGGATCTAATAGACATCCAAATTTAATAGACGAGAAGATACAGATGAGGGGTAAAACCAAACTATGGGGGGACGAAGAGGGGAAAGATGACTGTGATTCGTTAAAAAATCAATTTGACAGTATATAGGCATCTCGCATTATAATATCACCATTTAGTTCTTAAAAGCAAAATCTGCTTTTGAATGAATAGACCTTTTTACATGGGAGCGCGAATAGCTCGCCACGTTATTAACATATTTGCAAAGTCCAAATGCGGCTAAGTAAAGTTCGCCACTTTTCACAGATGAATATTTTGTTGATGTATTTATTTAAGACACTTTTACAAATGTTTCATAATTTACTTACCCCTGCAACCAGCGACGAGTTCACTGGAGAACAGCCCACATTCGTTATTTTAGGGTATAATGTATAGCACAAGCTATCATTTTTGCCATGTTATTTCGTAAAATGTACGATGTGAGCTCGACGCTGGTCCGGACAAGAATGATGACGTCACATTTTTTAGATTCAGTCGAGGCTCTCGTAAGCCCAGCCGGTACCATGGAACCGGTATGGGGAGGGGGAAATAATACGCTTTTATCACTTAGGGAAGGTCTATATATATATATATTCATATGTCTATGGATCTACAGTAAGCTACTTTAGGGTTCAATATCGCATTACGTTACCGCAACAGATGAAATCTTGTTATTCCAAAGGATCGAAACGCCAGCCGTCTACAAATGTTGGAGAGCTTCCTGACTATGCACCAGTGCTGAAGAGATCAATGACGCTAGTTCCTCGGAGCATCTTCCTTGTAATGCAGACAGAACAAGGACAGCATTCCTACATGATGCCTGCAGGCTAAAGATTTAAAGATCAAAATAGAGGAATCTATCAAACGGAACGCCCATTTCTGCAGTTAAGGGTTTTTTCAGGTGTTTTGGGGCTCCAGAACAGAGGTAGCTGCCAATTTCAACAGCGGGACAAACTTGTGATTTGTACCGGGTCAGCAGTTGTGTACGTTAAAGTATCTGCGAGCCCTATACAGTAAGCCCAGCTTCTTCTTTCAATACAATCTACCCACCAACGTATTGTGTTTTAGTGAAACTTTATGAATTAAGTGGTATGCGACATCATCGTAGATAAGGTTAATATAATATCTACAGTGAAGATTGAAATCAGTGGTGTCCGTGTAATTAATAAGTATAGATATTAATCAATACATAACCAATGTGATGTACATTTTCTTTATGATTTTGTCTGATAGTAGTCGACGTACAAGATAAATAAATATTTTTGTTATTTGTGATTTGTAAGAAGTGTTAGTTGTTATTTAAATAAACTCTGTATTCAATTTGATATGGGAAATGTTATTATCTGATATTTAAGGCAACAAGTATTTATTTCAAAAGAAATTAAATCTGGCTCTGTGTTGTATGTATCTTCAATACTTTTTGTACATTGGATATTAAAATACGCAAGATAAAACTAATGACTTCTTCAAATTTTGCAAATTCACTTTTTGGCACCATTTTATTAATGAAATAATTAAAAACACTTTGTTTTTACCACGATAATCTTTATTTAAAAGTCAACATGTTTCAAGAACGATGTTCTCTTCATCAAGACATTTAATGTACTAAAACTAAATGATATTAATCAATACATAACCTCTCTCCTCCCCCACTACTTCCATTTTCTACCCACGCCTGTCTTTCTATGTTTGATCATTTAGTTTTAGTACATTAAATGTCCTGATGAAGAGAACATCGTTCTTGAAACATGTTGACTTTTAAATAAAGATTATCGTGGTAAAAACAAAGTGTTTTTAATTATTTCATTAAGAAAACTAATGATTTATGTTCCAATATTGTACATAATTATTGTATTTTTATTTCACGATTTGGATAAAGTAATTTTTGACACACTAAACAGAATAAAGAGTAGATGAGAATTAGTTAAATGTGTCAGTCACTATGTAACAATCTTATATAATTTATGTTGATAATAATTAGTCACCTGGAGATAACATTATTATATATTATTAATGTTATGTCTACAACATGAATTCTTCAGGGCATAAATAATATTTATTATTAATTTTTTAAACTTTATGAGTAAAATCTCAAATTATAATATTTAATTAAATAAAGACAATATTAGGGAAACTCAATCGAAATCTGGAGACAGAAAAATCAGAAAAGATATTGGCTCCGCTGGGACTCGAACCCAGAACCTTTTTCTTACATGGAAATAGCTCTACCGATTAAGCTACGGAACCCATATTAATTCGGTCACTTTTAACTGTATCATACTTCGACTAAGAACTACCAACATTATCTTCATTTACTTAACGCACATATTATTAAGGGTTCTGGGCATAAATAATAATTTATACAGAATAATTTCACACAGCACCGTTAATTAAATCACCTAAGGCATGGTTTGTAGATCATTTTTGTATAGGTGAAACTCTCTTAACCTCCCATCTGTGGCATATCCACCGGCACCCGCGTAAAAAAAAATATTTTTTTAAATGCGATTTTAGCCCTTACGTGTACAGAAACTGTATGAAATACAAGGTCAGAATCGCTTGCATCAATATCAATTTGGGACCGATGTTCTATTTGATTATTGTAGCTACTCTGAATGATTTTAAATTAATTTTCTATGAAATTTGCGGGTCACTTTTAGCAGCTGTCAATGGCGGAAATATAGATATTTTATGTTTTCAAATGAGTATAAAGGTCATTATTTCTTTGAAAACTCCTTTGATTTTATTTCACGTTGGTTTTTGTATTCAGGTTTATGTAGAAATATAGATTGATATACAAAATTTATATAAAAATATTTGTTCATAACCTTCACCAGAACCACCCTTCCCGCGCAAGTGTGTTAACAGACATTTTTACAAAAACCGATTTTTTTCATGTAAATAGTGTTTTCGGACGTCTTCTTTAGCTGGAGATAATTTTCATTGTGGTAGCACTGTTTTAACGGACGATTTTAGCTGCATAATCAATGTTATCCGACATAATATTTCTACAAACAACTGCAAAACTACAACTTCGCACAACCGACGTTGTTCGGCGGGACCGTGCTAAGTACCAAAAGGGGGTAACTACTACACCCTATCAGCTCATTTTTTTTTTTAAAGAAAGACAAACATTCTCAGGTTACGAATAACCCAAAAATGTTTGAAAATCTCCTACTACCACCACAGAAAGCCGAAAATGTTGCTTGTGTTGTGATGGAGGACTTGGCCAGCCGAGAAATCGAACACGCGACGCTCGGGTGGGACCCAAGCGCTATGCTCACTCAACCACTGACCGGTCAAATATGTGGGATAATTGGGCCATTTTTCTAGATCAGTCTACAAGGTACCGAAAAAACAAAACTTCTCAACCTGAATGTTGGATGATGTTTTAGATTGAAATTGGGCAAGCGATTCTGACCTTGACTTTCATACAGTTTCTTTATACATAAGGGTTAAAATCGCATATAAAAGCAAACCCCGAGTTGAGAGGTTAAAGCGGCGATAACACACTGCGAGTTACAAGCTACTATCTACTAAGTTTAAAAGCGGGTAAATCGGCGAGTGAGATTGTCATGATGACACACAAAACTGTCCACTCGCTCAGAAGCGTAGGAAACTAAGGCCGCTGCTAGCGCCAGTAACAAGAATAACAACGCCTGCGTGAACTAATTCTTCAGACAGTCGAAATCAGCTGTTTATCGGAAGCCATGTTGGAAACATAAATAAACCAATCATGAGCAAGCGGAGCAAGCGTGTAGGCGAGTAAAGTTGACGACCTTTCAACTTTTTTTCGTAGATTGTCAACAATCTGCTAGTCACTGCTAGTTAGCAAGTAACACGATGACACTGGGCGAGTTTACTAACAGATAGTGAATTTCCCAGATAGTAGCTTGTAAACTCGCCGTGTGTCATCGACGCTTAAGAGTGAAAACTTCTCAAATGGAAATATCTTAAGCTAATTTCACTGTATTGTAGTTTTTTAACATGTATTCAGTAATCGCTTAAAAACATTGCTCCATAACAAGTTTCTTTCAACTCCAAAAACTATATAATATTGGTTAAACTATTATAAAGGATTTTGTCTTAAAATTTTCAGTTTTGCTATCCACACCGGATAGTGAATAGTGAGGGATATGTAAATAAAGGTGATGTACTACTAAGCAATGCAAAATAATGTGATTTTGGTTTTAAAATTAAATCACTTAAAAATACTTTAGATACTTTAATTAAATACCGCGAGTAGAACATGTATTTGTCTTTGAAATAATGGAGTCATTTTTTTTATTAGTATATTTACAAGCCTAGAAAAAATTAAATATCAGGCCTATAAAAACTGCTTTCAAGTTTAAAAAATCTCCTAATTATGAACCCCTTTTCGGTTATTTTGTTATTGTATAATATAGGAAATTAAATGCTTTAGAGAATGATCGTAAAACATTTCAATATTTGTGCCCGAGATTCGCAAAATAAAATAAAACACGCTTTTTGGCGATGTTTTTTTCTTGATTAAATCAGGCGGCTGGTGGTAAACAGGAATTTAAACCTTATCGCCATCTATAAAAGGAGTGTTATTGTTTGAGCCTGATTCCGAATCTTACACAACATGGTGCTTCACCTTTAAAAAAATGTATAGCATAAAGCACCATAAACCATAAGATTTAAGGGATCTACTAATTCTACAGGAATTCCAAAAACTGAAAAAATCAAACTAATATCTATGATAACCAAAGTGTTGACAAATATCTACAGCTCAAACTATTGACTAATATATATGTGAACTAAAGTGTTGACGAACATCTACAGCTCAAACTGCTGACTAATATCTTTGAGAACCAAAGTGTTGACAAATATCTACAGCACTGGCAGAGGTTGGATTTGCAATTATGTATAGCATATTGGAATAACATAATATTGCGTATGCAGTTTAAAAAACTTAATTTATGTAAGTATGTATGTAAAAATCCCTAATATCGGAGTATTGGACACATTTAGCTGATTAGTCCAACCTACGCTCTGTAGATATTAGTCAACACTGGGACCGTCATAGATATTCGTCCGACCTTAGCTCTGTAGATATTAGTCAACATTCTGAAGTTCGTAGTTCGTAGTATTACTAATTATAGTTCAACATATGAGCTGTAGATATTCGTCCGACATACAGGCTGTAGATATTAGTATCTGGAGTCGATTTAAGTATATAACTTATAATATATAATATTCAAGTATTATTCATGCCCTGAAGTCACAATTGTCTAAAACCTGTTAGAGAATCAACCAATAATAAAGCGGTACTGACAAAGTTCCAATAGTTTTATATAATTTATGAATAAAAGTACTTTCGGATTTTACCTTGTGACTAATGAGATGGGTTGTCCAATATCATGTTCAAGATATTGTATAGTTAACATATTACATAATATACTTATTTAAATATATTGCTCATTAAACAAAAACAAATTAGCAATTATTGCTAGTGATTACTTTAACCAGAGCAAATAAAAATGTCAATAATATTATAATCTTTTCCTTTAAGAAATACATACACTACTTGCCCTGATTTCCGTTCCAATCCAGATGTCATTCTGTTTAGATGTTTATTTATAATAGTATATTAAAATTACCCAAATAATGCATTCACTATAAAAGCATTTATATTTTGTGTTTATATTATTACCACCCTTTAAACTCTGAACATTATCAACAAGTGTAAAGTAGTTATTACGCAAATGCAACCGCATAAAAAGCCTTAAATGAAGTATTAGAAGAAATTACTCTAGGTAATGTGCACCAAAGAGGCTATACAGACAGATACATACCTACTTATAAAAATTTCATGACCTATTCAATTCAAATTCCTAAATACATAAAAAATATTATATTTTTTATTCACACAATTTTTTTTATCTACAGTTTATTCCTTTTTTCATGAGCGTGGTTAAATAATGTCTACATTTTGATAGACAATATTTTTTGTGCAACTCTAATACAAAAAAATATATAACAATAACAGTCAACACTTCAACGCAATAATATAACAGAAATTTCAAAATTAAAACAAGCGAGGCGTTGCAATATCAAAAGATATTTACAAAATAAAATCATGATCTACAAGAATGCATTAAAAAATATTTACATATCCTAATATTAAATAAATATTTGGAAACAATCGAAAATTTTATAATAAACAGTGCAAAATAAAAAAAGTGTTATCCTTCGGATACGCAACGCCGCGACAATATGCATCGTAGGTTTTAAATATATGTTGGAGAATGTTTCAAGTTAGTATCGCAAACTGTGCACACGGTGGCATCTCTATTGTTGACGAGCGTGCACGATGGACACTCCTTTCCGCCACTCATCAGCGGCACAGCCTCCACGCCCACCTGTCTAGATTTGCCGCACATCTCGCAAGAGTTCCTAGAATTCCCATTGGCGTACGTGCAAGTCCCGCATTCCCACAGACCGGCGCCGACCTCTTTAGAACTCTTACCCTTTGCTTGTTGGGATTTCTTTGTAGTCAGATAGTCTCCGATGGTTGGATTGTGGTGGTCGGCGGAATCCCTCGTTCGCTTGTGCTCTCGAGCTCCATTCTGTTGGGTCGTCTTGCTGGGCGGACTCCGGTCTGGTTCGTGCATGCTGAGAGTCACCACCAGTCGTGTCTTTAGACTGCCGTCCGTAGAATCTGCTCCCTGCGATGGTTGCCGTGCATGATGGTTGGAAGAACTTGTAGACGCTAAAATTAAAATAAGTTATTGAAATAAATTAATAGATCGTAAGACTTTGTTCCACTGACAGTTCATTTCCAATTGTTCATTACCGTTTTTTAATCTATTCATAAATAGTTACAGACACATAATTAATTAATGATAGTGAAAAATTGTGTTTAACACAAAAGAGAAATGATATTTTTTTTTTTCATATAATATTAAATATACACAAAAACTGTTATGTGTAACTTTAAAAAACCTTAGGATAACTCTTCTGGAGCTTCTACTAAACTTTATAACAATGATAAAATAAATAAGGAGTCGTGCATACCTTGAACTTGTGGTGGAGTTTTCTTGACAACGTTGGATTGGACTGCCTGAGACGAGTGTTCAACAGTTGGCTTTTTCTCCTTTCTGATGGTGGTAGTATTCACATTATCCGTTTCTGAACTTAAGCACTTGACAATACTCTTCTTGGCCTTCCGAGTATCTGAGATCCTGGTGGTATTGGTGCCATTGGAGTACGTGTTCTTATCTATCTCCTTCTTTTCCTTGGCGTCCTCTTTAGAAATAAGTCTCACCTTGTCGTTCACCACCTTGAAGTGATCGTTTGGGTCTTTGGAAGGGCTGACCGACATATCGTAGGAATTTGATTTCCGTTTGTCTTTTTCGTCGGCGAGGATGTGCCTTCTCGTGTGCGCTTTGGCCGCTTTAGCCTCGTTCTCTTGTTTTATTTTCAACAACGTTTCGTTAGTTTTGGCAGTCCTATACATCTCTTCATCGGTGTCTTTTTCTAACCTGATTGCGTGAAGGCCGTCCTCCAGGTCCATGGTGGTCTGCATGTACCTCTTAGGATCCCTGCTTCCTACTCTTCCGAGGGTTTTGGAATCTCTTTCTAAGGGCGGAGATAGGATATTCCCTCTTTCTCCCAAATCTTTATTATATCCTTGACTTTCCAAATTCCTAAATACATAATCCCAACTTTCAAAGGTCCCCATCCCGTCCTCTCTGGCTTTACTCAGAGAAGGCTGGGTGTCGGACCGGGGTATTGAGAAATTATGATCGCTTGTATATGATGCTGACGACCTCGGGGCGCTATTTCTTCTGGCGTTTTCTTGATTTTCAAAGCTCGAATCGTGGTTTTTATTAGAGTTATGAGCTGCCGTCAATTGATTGACATTATTTTTAGAGTCCATGGAACCGCTGTGATGTATTTTGAAGTGAGGGTCTCTGCCATTGTCTAATCGCTTTCTATCCGGTTTGATGGTCTGTTTGGGACTGGACATGTTGGGGCAGGCGTGGTGCGAATGGTTGTTTGGCGGATAGTTAGTTAGCGGAATATCTAGTTCGATGAGTTGGCCCGTGGGAACAGTGGGATAATAAGTAGGCTGAGGAACTGGTAACTGAGGACAATGGTAACCATTGGCGAGAGGTAGAGTGGTGGCTTGTCTCACGGGACCGTAAGCCGCCAGAGGAGCTTGCATCACATATTGCTGGGGAGGTATGGGGTTGTAATAATATCCCGGAATAGGAGTGCACTGATTCATTAAGTTCATGTTGTTGAACCTGTACATGGGGTTAACTTCTAGCGGGCCTCTCTGCACTCCATTGGTGTGGTTCATTTGGGGAGCCTGCGCCATAGGATTAGAGCAGTACATGGTGTGGGGATCAGGGTGATTATTGACCATTCCCATGTTGTTATCATGCATCTGACTTTTAACAGGTATCCCGTTGGCTGCCGACATCGTCTGCCCGTTCTGGATGTATCCATTGCTGATGGGCTGGTGGCAGTGAGGGTTGGTGTGCTGCTGCTGCTGCTGCCGCTGAGGCATGTTATAGTTTTGCTGCATCCCGTAATCATTAATCTGAGGACTTTGGTATGAGAAGTTGTTCTTGATGACGGCTTTAGGGAGATGGGAACCGGGAAACTTCACATTTGAGTAGATATCTGAAACAAACAGAGTAAAATACGATTTTGAAATCCAACATAAAAAATAGCGTTTATTCTAAAATGAATTGTTTCAGCTAAACAAACATATTACAACCAATCAGGACTTTTGAGACAAGAGAGATTAAATATTACCTTTGGAATTTCTCTGGGAATAAAGGATAATGGTGGCCGCCTGGTCCACATCTCCAGAATACTCTTCCCGACATTGCAGAACTTCCAGCCAGCTACAGCTTCCCCCTCGTAAAGACACTTCCTCCCAGATCTGATCCATTATCTGAACAAAAACAAATTTTAAATAAAGTATGTAATAATTTAAGTGCCTATCCTCAAATCTCAGCACCGAAAGGCGTGGGAGACGGCACCTGGAATGAGGCAATCGAAAGTACTCATAAACGGACCGGACTCCAGACGGACCAGCAAACTATATGATATGGACAGGAACTCGCTGAGGAAACTGGTAAACTACTAATGGGACACTGCCATTTCAGGAGAAACTTGCAGCTATTGGGAGTGGAAAGCACCAATAGATGTATAAAATGTGAAGAGGATGAAGAAACTCCAATTCACTTATGGTGCCAACGTCCTGCCCTGGTGGATACCCGGCTCAGATACCTGGGGAGACACATTGTAGAACCAGAAGACTTAGCCATATATCCAATGACAACTCTAGTGAACTTTATTAAAGGGACTGGGTTATTGTTAAGGCGCCGCATCCACGCTCAAAAAGAAGAAGGTGAAGAGATATGTAATTACGAATGTTAGAGGAGCGCGCTAATATTTAAAGCGATAAAATCGATGCGAAAATTGTGAAAATGTTTAATAAAATACAACTCCTTTAAAATAGAGCAAAAATCTCGTGGAAGGCGTCTTAAGGATCATTTAAAGAAACATTGTGAATTTTTTCATACATATAACTTGTAAAATAACTTAAACAAACGTGTTAATAATAATTTTCGGAGCATGCTTCGCGATTTTTTTCTATCGAGGGAATTTCATATAACTAGCGTTTCGGCGTGGAAAGCATCTAGATATTATCTTAAAAAATAACATATATTTTTTTAAGAGGTTAAATATACTTCAAATGTTTATGGGAGATATGAAAGAAATCGGTAGAAATGCGGGTAGCGGCGGCTTAAAGGATTGAGCTAAAATGGGAGATAGTACAATGGGTCTATGGCCTAGGAGCTCACGGGAACTAATCGTAAACCGTCTCCGCAATTTAAAAAAAAAAAAGAAAAAAGTGCCTAGGGTAGGGCGGGGCTAGTTGGAAAAGGCCGAGGGAAGGGGGGTGCAATAGAGAACTCCAGTCCAATTTTTTTATTTGTTTTAGTGAATAATGAGCTTCTAACTTTAATAACTGCATTTTTATTTTTATTTTCAGAGTTAGTTATAATAGTTAAAATAATTGTCAAAGTTTTAATTTTTCAAGACCCCCCGAAAACCACCGTATGTATGGTGAATCGTGTGACGTCATGACTCCTGAAAAGTTACTTTAGTATCGGGCAATCAGCTGATCAACTGCCGCCATTTTGAATTCCGTTGTTCGAAGTATTCTCCCTAGAAGTAGCATTACTATTGTTTTTGTGCAGTAGTTTTGAATATTTTCAATAATAGAGATAAACTAATAAAATAAGAGATACCTTTATTTTTTAAATATTATTTAGTCCTAAATAATGTTTCAATAAACACAACAACTAAATCTCTATATGTAAATAAACGAATAAATTAATACAATGTCATATCATACAATGACGTCACCACTAAATTTCAATAATGCCAACTTGACGGCGTGTTTTTACGACCCGATTAAAAATTGACTTTTTAATAATTTTTTAAAAACTCTGCGTTTAATATTATTAAATAAAACTTATATATTCAGAATCAGCGTTTATTAGTCTATATGAACATATTTTTTTAAAGCCATAATATTTTTCACTGGAGTTCCTTATTATACATCAAAATTTCAATAATTTAAAAATGTAATGATTCATTTATTAAAAAGAGCATTAACATTAATATAATGTCAAAAAGCTTATCTCTACAATTCAACCACAAAATGTTGGACCTTTGTTGCGTGGGTTAAGGTCTGCAGAATAAACAGTAGGTAGAATGAATCCCACAAGTTGAATGTTTTGTGATTGCGGTATAAAATATTCCAATACAATCATTCCTCAATTATTCATGCAAATATAAAATACATAAATGTTTGCTCTACATTGTTATGACTCATCGTCTCTGGCATTATTACAACTGCATAAACATTTATAATGCATTTTCAAAGAAGAATTAAAATGAGTGAATGAGTCATGATACATATATATATTGCTACCTCGGAACATTATAATGTTTTATTATTATGAAGTTTAATTTGTAGAACTAGTTTATTTTTTTTTTAAACGATTCAAAAAGGAGGAGGTTCTCAATTCGACTGGATTTTTTTTTTTTTATGTTTGTTACCTCAGAACTTTGGAGTGGGTGAACCGATATTGATGATTCTTTTTTTATTTGAAAGCTGGTGCTTCCCGTGTGGTCCCATTTTAATTTGGTCCAGTTCTGACAATGGCATCCATGAGAAAACCATATAAGTCTTAAATTTGCATGAAGTATGTGCGCGACAAATGGATGAATAGCTCAATATCACGCCAACCGATTTCTATGATTCTTTTTTTATTGGAAAAGGTAGTTTGTTGAGAGTTTGGTTAGGTTCTGATTATGGGATCCATGACAAAGTAACGAACTCTTCAATTCTTAGGAGCAAATTAACGATACTCGGCCGAATCTTTTATAGGCTATCCGGATCTTTATAGGCTCTCATATGAACAGCACGTTTAGTAGGTCTACCCATATTCAGACAAATTAGTTAGTGTACTTCAGATTCACAAAAAATCAAAAAATAAACAAAAATTTTAACAAAACAAAAAATGCACTAAAAATTAAAAAAATAATTTCATATTCTTCTAAAACTTCATAATCAACTTACTTTTTCTACTCATCAATATGTAGGAACGATTGTTATTTTTGGAGTCGTTGTCAGCAAAGGTACCCGGCCCGGCGTGTTTACTTGACAGCTCCCCTCACGCCGCGGTCCCGCTCCCGCCTCTCGCCTCGTCAAGTCGCTCATGCGACACAAGCACATCTCACTTATAACTACGTATGTAGTTAGGGAACGTACCCATACTACGTGACATGTTTAGGGGGGGGGGGGTCTTCAAAATGTCACGCTCCATACAAATGAGCGGCGGGTTGCTTAGGATTTTGGTCACTGGGGACGGGGGGGGGGAGGGTTAAAAATTGCAAAAAGTTGGTCACGTAGTATGGGTACGTTCCCTTACAAACCTACCTTGGCTGACACCGACTCCAAAAATAACAATGGTACCTACATATTGATGAGTAGAAAAAGTAAGTTGATTATGAAGTTGTATAAGAATACGAAATTATTTATTAAAATTTTTAGTGCATTTTTTGTAGTCGTTTTTTTGTTTTGTTGAAATTTTTGTTTATTTTATGTTCAACAATATTATTATTCAATTTATAAAAACAGTTTATTATCACCTATCATAAACTGCTAGGGGGTGGGTAGGAATCTGTGGGTCAGGGTGTCCAGGAGTAACAGACGTATGAATTCAACTGAATGAATCCTTTACTTAAAACTTAAAATTTTACATTGTTAACTAATAATGGCACAGTCAGTAAAAACTTAGTATTTTTTTTTACATTAACTCCACACAGGAGGCCCTGAGGAAAATAATTTCTCTCATTTGGGATGCTGTATGGAGGGTCTTTTTGAGGAGAGAAAGGAATGAACATTGGTCTTGAAGAGACCCATGTTGTAGGAAGGAGCAGTGGCGTAGCTAGCATGGGTGGCACCCGGGGCGGAAATCGCGGTGTCACCCCCCCCCCCCCATATTTTTTTTTTTTGAGAAATTCACAACACAAATTTTGACTTCCTAAAATAAAAATAAAAACATTTCTAGCTAGTCAAATATGTAAAAAAAATTGTTATCCTCAAAATTTAAAACACTAACAGAATAACAGCTTTTTCAACAATCGATAGGAGATAATTTCCTTCGCGAGTTCCCGTCAATCACAATGTACGAAAGAAATGAGAATGACAAAGGGGAAAAGCGAGGAATATTTCACGGGAATCCCCAGTAAATCCATAGTAAGAGCTAGGAACGAAAATAAAATAACAGAATTTATGGGGAATGCTGACCGACCGAGCCATATAGCTACAAATAACAGAGTTTCGTGTGGAGTCTTCAATTCTTATATGCTGCAAAAATCTGAAAAAAATCATTTGCTGTCATGAAAACATAATAACCAATACTTAGGTTAAAACCAGTTTTGTGTTTAGAGTGTAACGATAAAATTTCAATCATGAAATAGTAGAGGGGGCGTTCAAGTATAACGTAACGCAATTTTTGAAAATTTTTGACCCTCTCTCCCCCCATGCAACGCGCCGTAACATTTTTCTGCACCTCCCTCCCCCTAAACGTTACGTAACACCCAAATGACTATTTTCACCTAAAAGTCTCAATTAAATTGCTCGAAGTACTGGAAAGTAACTTAAATACCTTTTTCTTGTTTTAATCGCATTTGCGGTAAAAAATAAAATAAGAAATTTCAAACTCGCAATAGGTCCATGCGTATATTATTTTTTTTATTGTTTTAAATTGTAATTCATGAACAAATTGGGAAAATATTATTATTTTTATCGGCCTTTCATTCCTTCCGGATCTCCACAATTTAATACTGTCTTACCTTTAATACACCTACATGGTTTTACAACACATATTTCGTTTTACATTAGCTACACTGAGGAGGCCCTGAAGAAAGTAATTTTACAAAGGTTTCCATATGGAGCAACACTTTACTCCACTATGATTCATAAGGTTACTCAGATTGGAGTAAAACCTTTTTCATGATCTGATTGCATTATACATGTCCTAAAAACGAAGATTTAAAAGTCCAAAGTATGATTCACAGAAGAGAAAAACCTTTTTCATGTCCTGGTTGTAACTATTCGTGTTCACAAAAGGAACACATAAGAAGTCAGTTGCTGACTCAGTGTTGAGAAAAACCTTTTTCATGTTCCAACTGCAACTATTCATGTACTATGAACAGAAATCTAAAAATCACTCGTTTACCGACAGTGGAAAAGAACCTATTTCATGTCCTGACTGCAAGTATTCTTATTCTCTAAAAAAATAACTAAAACGGCGCTTGCTAACTCAATGATGAAAAACATTTTTCTTGTCCCGACTGTAACTACTCATGCGCTACAAAACGGTATCTAAAAATTCACATGCTTACCCACACTGGACAAAAACCTTTTTCATGTCCCGACTGCAGTAACACAAGTTTTCCTAGGGAAGATTTAAAAATCCGCAGTGCGATTCACAGAAGAGAAAAACGTTTTTCATGTCCTGATTGCAACTATTCGTGTTCTCAAAAGGGATACATAAGAAGTCAGTTGCTGACTCAGTGTGGAGAAGAACCTTTTTCATGTTCCAACTGCAACTATTCATCCACCTAACCTAACCTAACTCACAGTGATGAAAAACCCTTTCTTGTCCCGACTGTAACTATTCATGCGCTACAAAACGGTATCTAAAAATTCACATGCTTACCCATACTGGACAAAAACCTTTTTCATGTCCCGACTGCAATAAGACAAGTTTTCAAAGGAAAGATTTAAAAAACCGGAGTACGTTTCACAGAAGAGAAAAACCTTTTTCATGTCCTGATTGTAACTATTCGTGTTCTCAAACGGGATACATATTAAGTCAGTTGCTGACTCAGTGTGGAGAAAAACCTTTTTCATGTTTCAACTGCAACTATTCATGTACTATGAAGAGAAATCTAAAAATCACACGTTTACCGACAGTGGAAAAAAACCTATTTCATGTCCTGACTGCAACTATTCTTATTCTCGAAAAAAATAAGTAAAACGGCACTTGCTAACTCAAAGTGATGAAAAACCTTTTTCTTGTCCCGACTGTAACTATTCATGTGATACAAAACGGTATCTAAAAATTCACACGTACCTGCCTTGTTTTTCAAACTGGTCTTTCAGCACTATTAAACACGCTAACACAATAATAACTTCTTCACTTATTCACGTCAGTCCATAGATAACAATTCAGTTCACGAGTCTACGTTAATCACAATATAATATACGAACGAAATTAGAATGACACAAGGAATATTTCAGGGAAATCCCCGACTGAGCTAGGAACAAAAAAAAAAAACATTTTTCAGGAATCCCCGACCAACCAAGCCATAGAGTAAAATAACAATCAGTGTTAACGTGTAAAATATTTTTTACGGCAATTTTGCACTTTCGTAACTTTTTTCTCCACGTTCGAGTGTCACCCCCTCCTCGGGTGGCACCCGGGGCGGTCCGCCCCCCCCCGCCCCCCCCTCGCTACGCTACTGGGAAGGAGGAAACACAGAGGCCGGCAAATCATTCCACAGTCGAGCTCTTGAACACAGAAACGAGTCGAAGAAACGACCCGTTCTCGTATAATAAAAAAAATAAAAATAAAAAAAACTCCACTGCGGTACAAGGCGATGTTCCGAAAGAGGACAAACGTTACCACCAATGGCGGTCTGTGAGTTTTCAGTGAGCTAGAGTGCTAAGATTGGAAAATACGACGTTATTGATGTTGTTGTAGCTGAAAACGAATTTTATTTTTTTCAAAATTTCAACTGGCAGAGGTGTTGGTTATCCCATAAATCGTTGATTCCCGGGGCGGCGATACACACACCCGCCTCCCAAATTATTATTACTGGGAATAAAATGAATGAGGTCCGAATGGGACTAAAATAATTATTCATACTACGCTTATCTATGCAAGTACATATAATGTGTTTATTTGGGCACTCATTTGGGAGTCCCATAAGCAACACATCAATATATCTTATCTGATCCCTATACTTATCAAAATCTGTGTCATCTAGACGTAGACATATCGTCGCCTCAGTTCTTATTTGTCCAACAGACCATTTTAATTTTTATTCAATTTCCAATTTAAAATTAAAAATAATGTGTAAAAAATTAAGTAATCACTTAACTAAGAATTATTTAAACTAATGAGACCTTTACCTTTTTGGAAAAAGCTATCTAAAACACCTATCATAATGTTTCATTGAAATAATGAAAGAAAACCTTCTCCTCCCGTAAAATTTTCCAATGGTCTGTTGGAAAAATACGAACTAAAGCGACGACATATCAAAATCTGTGTCGCCTAATATGCAACAAGAAAATATTTAAGGACAAATGGCATTTGACCTGAGTCTTAGTGAGTTCCTGATTTTGCATGAAAAAGCACGAGCACTGAGATTAGGGTGTTTCAGAAATTAAAATATTACACTTTTATCGAATGACCAACGAGGGCCATTTTGTTTTTTTGACATTTGAAAGATCCGCTTTAACCTGAGGCTTTCCAAGATGACATAAGCCCTGAGAGGAATCATTTTCCTCAGGGCCTCCTGTGTGGAGCTATTGTAAAAAAAAATCGAATTTCTGTGAAATGACTGAATGTTAGTTTAATAAAAAAACCAACACAGCCTGAATTTTGGAGATACGTGGATTTTACACAAAAAATCATATAACTAATGAAATAAGCTGCTCACCTGGCACTCCACGTAAGCGATGAGCGAATCTCTGGACACGGCGGTGACTTCGTCAGGACAGACGGGTCCGTCCAGGGTCAGGCACTGCGGGGTGCCCTCCTGACGGTAGCCCATGGCCCTCAGCATGTCTCTCGCGTCCCCCAAACCCGCCCCCTCCACCTCATGCTTGTAGTAACCGCTGTATAGCTGAAATCAATTTATATACGTAAAAGCCAAGCTAGGAGTAAAATCAAAAAATATATATATTACGGTCTAAAACTTAGTCATTTTTAACAACTCGAGCGATCGTGTTAATAAATGAAAAACGAGTCGATGAACTGTGATTTGGAAAGTTTCCCGCCCTCATTAAAAAAATCGTACCACCGAATTTTAATACAGAGACATGATTAATAATAAAAGATTACAGTGCTATATAGCCAATGAATCCACCTATATTTTACCGTATATCCCATATTTTTAGGATTTATAAAAAATTATTAAAAATCATTCACTTTATAAATGGGCGAATTCTGGGTCTTAGTTCCTTTGAAATTCAAGATAATTTTATTATTAATACAATGGTATTGTAATAAAAATAACATAAACAAACACTTTTGCCATTTTAACAAGCACGCATTCGAGAAAAAACTTTTGTTAATAAGCAATAATAGAATTTAGACGAGTATGGAATCAGCCACAGGACGTCGATTTGAAACAATAAGGTTGCCATATTTTGACAAGTTATCGCTTAAGTCATTTTGCAAACTTGTCATAATATGACAAGAATCGCTCAATGAATTTACCTAAATTAATAAGACTTTTTTTAAATTCTTTAAACATTAAAATTTTATTATTTATATTGTACACACCAGGCAGTGCTTTAACGTAAAAATTACAAAGAATAAATACCAACAGTCCAATAACTTTGTATCACAGTACCGCCGTGGTATCTTCCTTAACACTCTCAAAGAAGATACTGTCTTTTTACTTACCACGGCAGAACATGTGCAGCAAAGAAAATAAATACATAACAGGAATCAGCTGTCAGTCGCGTAATTGACAAAAATATTTACCTGCGCAAATTTACTACCGGTGGCTCCACCGCGCTCCACATTTTAAATTTTTATTAAATATTTTTATATGAAATGATAAAAAAGTGAGGTGTCAAAAGTGTTTATTACACATATATACAATAGAATGAGTATTGTTGTTTACATAATCTGTGATTTTAGTACCATTTTCACATAAAAACATCACGTGAGTCATTTTTAACCTATTTTTAATGTTTGCGTTCTAAATTTTAATATTTACAAATGCTAATATTTATTTGTAATATAATAATTTGAAAGCTTATTTTGTAACGTTTCTAAAACAGTTTTTACTATTCGGCTACATTCAGAAATGTTTCATTTATAGAGCTTTAATTGTGAAGCGGTAATAACAAAAAGTTTTCGTAAAATCCCATTTCGTTAGAGACAGTTAAAGTGCTTAAATGGCGATTTTCGGAGGGGTTAAGGCCTGAAGATTGCAAACAAATGGCTAGAAACTAGTGTCCGACCGAAACAGGACTTTCCCCTTAAACCGAATCTTCGGTGTCTGTCTCAGTTTTGGCCGAAACCGAAACATGTTAAAGATCGATTGTTTACTGTTATTTGGCTAATTTTTTACACTTATTCAGATAGTTAACACGTGTTAAATTAAAAAAATTAAAAAACAATAATTGAAGTATGTGAAAAAATTATATTTTTTTCATATTACTTCTATAAAACAAACAAAATTTATGAAAAATAACATAACATGTTAACTGATTTTTTAGCCGAAACTTGCCGAAACTGAACCTTCGTTCGGTTACTACTAGGAACACATTTGTGGAGGAGGCTAAACCTCCCCTGGGAATTAGCACCGTGATGATGAAGACTAAAATTAATCCAAATCTAAAGAATCTCTTAGCCTTTAACAAATTTGACTATATGGAGTTGCTATGAATCGGTCTACTATAAAGGAGGATGTAAAATTGGATATGCTTTTAACCTATGAATAAAACATTATAATGACGGTCCCAAAAAATGTGCCAATTGGATCTGCAAATTGGTAACTTGTCATCAGAGTTTAAAGTATTGAGTCTATATTTGTATAATTTTTCAGAGCAATTTTGTTGAGATGTGGAAAAAATTCATCAACTATAAACAGCACTTAGGCCAAGTTACCAATTTGCACACACAACATTGTTTGTGGGAACCGTCAATGTTGAACCGTCTATATTGAACCGTCAATATACCCTGTGTTTTAATAAGTTTTTGTATTTCTAATAAAACTTCATTTAACTATGATCCAACTTTCAAATCAGACGTTGAACACAATCTAAGTATTATACTATCAAATTGATGAGCAGCAACCTACCCTGATGGTGCGGTACTCCTTCCTCCAGTTCTGAGCAAGCAGGTTGGAGGCATAGCGGGCCAGGGCCGCCCAGCCGCGAGCCAGGCGGCAAGCGCTGAAGTCGGGCAGCAGGGCCGAACGAGACAGAAGTTCGCCCGTCTCTCGTAAGATGAACTTGTTCTCGTGCGGGACGAGACATAGGTACTCTGCTATGTAACCTGCAACATGACAAATCAATTCAATCTTAAATTCAAAATAAGAATTCCCAAGGTAGGATTTGGACTCTTCCACAAATGCTGTACAGTGACGGTGGTACTGAGTCAATTGCCTCTGGTCAGGTCATCCTGTCTTGCTTCAATTCTCTTCCACGCAGTCAAACTGTCTCTTCCTCGATCTGCCTAGCGATTCGGTATTTTTTGTGAGATTGTTATTACAGATCTCCTGTCAGATTTGTGTGATTTTTATGGCTGTTATTTGCTTTTTCTATGTACAACGTACATTAAATTGATAAATAATCATGCATACTGGCAGTAATTCGTGTTTAAATCGATAAAGTGACAGTAAATATATAAAACGTCCGTTATCCAATAACGATCCCACAAAAGATATGGAATCGCTCGGCTGCTCCTTTCAGACCTATAGAAACTAACGATGGTCTCTTGCTCAATTAAACTTTAGAGTTTATTTTTTATAATAATACCTAAACAAATATTTTGGTTTGCCATGGTAGTACACAGGGTACTGTTAACAGGAGACTTATTTTTCAGAATGTAACCTCACCATCCTACAAAACCCCTTCAAGGTAATCAATCATCTATATTTATTAATTTTTAATTCACACAGCACAACATACGCCTCTAACCCTCTCGCATCCAAGGGGGGTATCCAAAATCTTTAATATTATATCTATCCATGTTTGGTTTGAAATAAAGGCCTCATAATTTAGATTTTTTTTTGATTCCTATAAAACTTATAAACACATAATCTAACATCTAAAAAATAAACAAAAGTGTTAGATTAAAACAGAAAAAATATTTTTTAAATAGTAAAAAATATTTTATAAATATTTTTTACGATCATATTTGAAAAAATAGTCCAATTCATAAATTTAAACATTAACCGGTCAGCAACAAAAGCAGATATACGCGTTAAAATGACAATAGCAGTCAAGTACAATAAGCGTGTTTATACGTCAACGCGTGTGTCTCCTTTGTAATCGTTGTAACTCCGTTATTGTTTTAGTGACATCCCTAAAACAAAAAGTAAAAGGTCTATAGTGGATCAAGCTGTACATCCCTATGAAGTTGTCCATAGAAATACATAAAAAGAATATTCTGTCAGTCGCGCGGTTAACACATATTTTTACCCGCCAAATTGCCTACGGGCCGATCGACATTGTTAATCGTATTAAATATTTTTTATATGAAATGATAAAAAGTGAGGTGACAAAAGTGTTTATTATATATTTACACAATAGAATAAGTATTGTTTTTTAAATAATCCGTGATTTTAGTACCGTTTTCACATAATAACATCATGTGAGTCATTTTTACATTTTTTTATGTTTGCATTCTAAATTTTAATATTTACAAATGTTAATATTTATTTGTAATATAACAATGTGAAAGCTTATTTCGTAACATTTCTAAAACAGTTTTTAGTATTCGGCTACGTTCAGAATGTTTCATTTATAGAGCTTTAATTATGAAGCGGTAATAACACAAAGTTTTCGTAAAATTGACATTTCGTTTGAGACAATATTTTCGAAAATTCGGAGGGGTTAAAGTATATTTCAAGTACAAAAATCTAAAAGAAAATTTTATCCAGTTTCTTCAAACGGTATTTGTTTTTGCGGCATCTTCAAAAAGAAGAAATATATAGGGCATTTAAAATACCTTGGAAATATTCAAAAATACGATGAAAATTTTCAAGTTTATACAACAAATAAATTAGGTACCTTCTTCTTCTGTTTAAACCATGTGTATAAGTTTTTAAGTCTAGGTCAGTTTAGACAATTTTAGTTTATTAGTAAAGTATTCATGTATACAGTTGTTTATCAATTGTATAAAATTAAACAACGTTTATTAGTAAGGCCGTAAATGTGTAAGCCGTAAGAATAATTTTAAATAAAGTTTATGAATTAAATAAAAGTGGGATTGCAATGACAAAATACTTGGGGTTACAGAGTCACCCCTTACGATACTGAAAGTTTGTTTGGCATCTTGGCGTGCCGAAGGTTAAAATAAGAATAAAGTTACAAGTATAAAGAATAAAAAAGTTTAAAATAACTATGTTAGTAAATGGCATCAAATATTAATTTACAAACAAAATAACTATTAAATTGCACTATTTTCCATCTGCGACAACTGAAATAGTAGTTTCGTATTGTCATTAAGTTGAATTAAAGGTTTGTTTTTTTTTAAATGCATAAGAACGGTGTCGTTAGTAAAAGTTTACCAAAATAAAAACCATAGGCAAGTCACATTTCAATGTCAATTAAATTATTAACTAAACATAGTGCAAAAATTATTTTATTATTTATGCATTACACCGCTTACTCTATACGGAATATTTTTTATTCAAACTATTAGGTCCTTACATATTAAATTGGCGTTTTGCCGTACTGGCAACTTTGATCTCAAATATCTTCTCTTTGGTTAGGAATTCCAAATTCAAATTTATGCAGCTATTTACTCATGTATTTGTGTTTCGAAAATTATAATTCATTTGTTTTTTCCTTAATTGTTTTTTTCTTTGCGTCACTTAGTTTACAAAACGGAAAACTTGAAATATCGCTTTATTTACGAGTACGAGTTCCACCGTGGCACCAGTGCTGCAGAAACAGCTCGAAGGATTAATGATGTGTATGGCGACGGTGCCGCAAAAGAAAACACAGTGCGTTTTTGGTTCCAACGTTTTCGTTCTGGAAATTTCGACCTGCAGAACAAACTCCGTGGACGGCCAGAGACCAAAGTTGATAATGAAGAATTGAAGACTATTGTGGAAGCGAATCCATCGCAAACCACGTCCGAGTTAGCTGCAGGCTGCGGTGTTAGTGATAAAACTGTTTTAATCCACTTGAAGCAAATTGGGAAGGTGAAAAAGCTTGAAAGGTGGGTACCTCACGAATTGAGTGAAGAAAATCAACAAACGCGCGTTAGAACGCTAGACCACACACTGCACAACAGACATCTACTTAGAGGAGCTTCAATTGGAATGTCTAAGACATCCACCGTACTCTCCGGACCTAGCCCCAAAGATTACCATTTTTTTCAAAATTTGGATAACTTCTTGCAAGGGAAAAAATTCAACTCCGATGGGGCAGTCCAAACCGCCTTCAAAGATTTTATTGATTCCCGTCTGAATGGTTTATTTAGTAAAGGGATCGATGAACTACCTATGAGATGGCAAAAGTGCATAGATAACAATGGTACAAACTTTGGTTAAATAAATATATTATATTTTAAAAAAATCCACTTTATGTTCCTCCCATACAAAACGCCAATTTCATATGTAAGGACCTAATATTAGATTTAGCTTTATTATAACGAAAAGTGAGTATTTATGTCGGGGGAGACAAAAAAACCATGCAAAAAATATGTATTCAACATTTTAATTTTCTTAAAATTAATTCGCTTACGCGGTAACGCCATTTTTAAACATATTGTTTTTATCTAACATTTCAAAGACAATCAATCAATGCTGCCAATCATAGAAAAAATATTATTGCCATGTTAAACAAAGTGAATGCATTATTGACAAGTTTGTACCTGTATTTATAACAGTAGAACATGGAAAGAAATATATTAGAAAAATTGGACAAACCCGCTAGACAAACCCTGCTTTGCCAAACAAACCATTCAAAACCTGGGATGTTTTTTAAAATTATAATAACATGCGAGTTTATTTTAGAGAATTTATTTTATAAAATTGGTGGGAGGAATGCAGATCCTGCCAATGTCTGGAAATTTAATAAAAAGGCACTTTCTAGATGAGAAAAGTGTGGAGAAGCTGAATAAAAAAAAAAATTAAAGCGCGCTCGGCAAAATTGAGGGAGATACAGCCGTTCAAAGTATAAATAAAATTTCACTTCGCGAACCGATACTGTCAGTCCGCCCGCCATTTTGTCACTAACCTAAGAAAGTGCCCCTTTATAACGCCTACTCGCGTCAAGGCAAGAAAAACATACCAGTTTTCAAGTAGTTTAGCGGCTACGCTAGGTTTGTGTAACATGGTTTGTGATTCAAAAGAAAGTGCCCCTTTATAACGCCTACTCGCGTCAAGGCAAGAAAAACATACCAGTTTTCAAGTAGTTTAGCGGCTACGCTAGGTTTGTGTAACATGGTTTGTGATTCTGGCGTACAATCTCTGGCGTAATCGAAATTTAGAATGAAATATTTTCCACTTCCCCCAATGCAAATAGTTGCCTTTTAATGTAATTAAGGTGAATCAACATAACAGTGACAAAATGGCGTAGTATCGGTTCACGAAGTGAAATTTTATTTATACTTTAAACGGCTGTATCTCCCTCAATTTTGCCGAGCGCGCCTTAATTTTTTTTTTAATTCAGCTTCTCCACACTTTTCTCATCTAGAAAGTGCCTTTTTATTAAATTCCCAGACAGGATCTGCAGGATCTGCATTTCACCCAAATTGGTACTTCCGACAAATGTCATATTTGATTGTCTATTAGTTAAAAAAGGAATATTCCGTATTATCCATGCATCAAACTTCGACAACACGAACGTTCCGTATTATCCGTGAGATGAACTAACTGAATATTTACCATTATGGGAGGAATGCAGATCCGGGCACCACTTTTTTTGGCAGAAAACCATGTTTTCACCGCGTTTTAAGTTGAGAACTTTATTTTCAATTACGGTAAAATTTCACTTCACGAACAGATTATGTCAGTACGCCCGCCATTTTATAAATAAACCAGTCATACTAACCTAAGAAAAGAAAGTCAGTGTTGCCAACTCCCAAAAATATTTATCCCTAAACTAAACTCAAAAACCCCTAGAAACCGGCAAATTACTTGAAAATACCCCTAAAATTTTTTTTTTGTAAAAATAATGAATAAATGATAAGCTGTAATGTTTTTTAATAATCTTTATTTATAAATTATTTAAAACATCAAATACGCTAGGTTTGTGTAATATGGTTTGTGATTCAAAAGAAAGTGCCCCTTTATAACGCCTACTCGCATCACGGCAAAAAATAATCCCAGTTTTCAAGTAGTTTAGCGGCTACGCTAGGTTTGTGTAACATGGTTTGTGATAGAAAAGAAAGTGCCCCCTTCGTAGCGCCTACTCGCGTCACGGCAAAAAAACATCCCAGTTTTCAAGTAGTTTAGCGGCTACGCTAGGTTTGTGTAACATGGTTTGTGATAGAAAAGAAAGTGCCCCCTTCGTAGCGCCTATTCGCGTCACGGCAAAAAAACATCCCAGTTTTCAAGTAGTTTAGCGGCTACGCTAGGTTTGTGTAACATGGTTTGTGATAGAAAAGAAAGTGCCCCCTTCGTAGCGCCTACTCGCGTCACGGCAAAAAAACATCCCAGTTTTCAAGTAGTTTAGCGGCTACGCTAGGTTTGTGTAACATGGTTTGTGATAGAAAAGAAAGTGCCCCCTTCGTAGCGCCTACTCGCGTCACGGCAAAAAAACATCCCAGTTTTCGAGTAGTTTAGCGGCTACGCTAGGTTTGTGTAACATGGTTTGTGATAGAAAAGAAAGTGCCCCCTTCGTAGCGCCTACTCGCGTCACGGCAAAAAAACATCCCAGTTTTCAAGTAGTTTAGCGGCTACGCTAGGTTTGTGTAACATGGTTTGTGATAGAAAAGAAAGTGCCCCCTTCGTAGCGCCTACTTGCGTCACGGCAAAAAAACATCCCAGTTTTCAAGTAGTTTAGCGGCTACGCTAGGTTTGTGTAACATGGTTTGTGATAGAAAAGAAAGTGCCCCTTCATAGCGCCTACTCGCGTCACGGCAAAAAAACATCCCAGTTTTCAAGTAGTTTAGCGGCTACGCTAGGTTTGTGTAACATGGTTTGTGATAGAAAAGAAAGTGCCCCCTTCGTATGTATACTAAAGCGCCGTTTACACGCACACTTCAGAACGATCGAATCCCGCGCCACTTCAGGCACTGGTTTGCCTATTATCTTTACTTTAAAAAACAAACTACGTTTTAAATGGTTTGTCTAACGGGATTGTGTATGTTATCTTTATTTTAAAAAACATCCCAGGATTTGAATGGTTTGTCTCCATTCCAGTACCTACGCGCCTTATTATTTATTCCCTACAATCGTATCTAGGCTCTTGTATTAGGTATCCCTACCAACAAATTAGTATCAAATGGCGGACAGTATCTGTTCATGAAGTGTCATTTCATACATTCTTTAAACGGCTGTATCTCCCTCAATTTTGCCGAGCGCGCCTTAATTTCTTTTTTATTCAACTTTTCCACACTTTTCTCATCTAGAAAGTGCATTTTTATTAAATTTCCAAACGGTGCCCGGATCTGCATTTCACCCACCATTATTTTTATTATTCAATGTATGGCGAAATAAAATTAGTTTGAAAAACAATAAATTATGAGTCAAACTGGTCACAACAAATGAGTCACATAATTAATAATTATAATTATGTGTAGTATACACCTGTAACTACAAGCCAGATAACTAGATGGTTGGTGTTATTGAAAGCAGTAATAAAAGTGTTATTTACCCTCAAGTTTTTTCCTCTCATCAAGTTTATCCGGGCTCTCTTCAGTTTGTAAATAACTTAAATGTGTCATCTCGATTTGTCTCCATAACTCCGGCAGCCTTTCTCTTATAACATAATCAGTCATCTCCATTTTAATTCAATTTCCTTTACATTCGAAGCCTCTGTTGCCTTTTAGGAGAAACTGCAATAAACACTCGGTAAGAAAACGTCAAAACAATATTTACGTCGAATGAAAAAAAAACATATGCATAATATGTAAATCATCATTACAGCCTCACGGATGCCAAATTTTATTAAAGAACTGATAAGATAAGGTTCATTTGATTCATTAATCGTATTTAGTCCAGATAATCATGAACATCTGATATCTGCGATCTGGAACAAGGAAGTGGAGAAAATGTCGATTCGTAGGGTTAGTATGTTAGCTGCCCAAAATAGTTCATCCCAAAATAGCAACGATTTAAACTACTACTTACGCTTTAGCCGACCACGTTTAGTTTTAGAATCATTGTATTATTAATTGCTATATTAATGATTTATTGACAAATACATAAATATTGTACTGCGGAAATTACTACATTTTCACTTCAAACTTATTTTGACGTCTCCCATCAAAACCAGGTAGTACATGTTATGTCAAACGGCTATAAAGTGCATTACAATATGCTGCCAGGATATATGAGACAACTTGACCTACTAGGAAAGTTACTCGTGATGGCACCACCGTCAAATAATATCGCTTCGGAAGATTACGAAACTAAACCAAAACATTAATGTAAAAATCTTAAGTACCACAAAAAGTCATTTTGTTTTTGCAGACTGCCTTATGCAAACTTTTCAAATGATTCAAGCCCAATTTCCGTTTTATTAACTTAATCGTAACTAACTAAGGGAACGTACCCATACTACGTGACACGTTTAGGGGGGGGGGGTCTTCAAAATGTCACGCTTCATACAAATGAGCGGCGGGTTGCTTAGGATTTTGGTCACCGGGGGGTGGGGGGGGTTAAAAATTGCAAAAAGTTGGTCACGTAGTATGGGTACGTTCCCTAACTAACTAACCATCACGCCGTTTCTCCGCAGGGGTAGGCAGAGAAGACGGACCGCTCGATCTTGGCCACACTCTTTGCCTCACTCACATTCATACATCGTCTCATACATACTCTTCTATTATTTTGACTTTTGACATGGCCCGACTCAAGTATCTGATTCACTTGATCGTGCCATGTCTTCCTCGGGCGTCCCCGACTTCTTCTACCATTCACATTCACGTCGTATATTCTTCTTACACTACATTCTTCGTTCATTCGCTCTACTTGCCCAAACCATCTGAGGGTCCCTTTCTTAATCTTACTCATTACGCTTACATAATCGTTATATTTACAATAGTATTGCTTGGTTATTTTTACTATTAATATTTTTTTCTGCTTTCTTATTCTTGAACCTTTCCGGAAAAAAATGTTTCAATTACCTAGCTACTTTTATTTATCATATTTTTTATTTATAATTTTAATTCACAGAGGAAGAAAACAGTGCTGTGCTTTTTTCGAAATGTGTGTGAATGTACCCAATGAATTTTTTATAATATTACAAATCAATGATTAATGTTTTCCAATGATCGATGATATTGTAAAACCAAAGCTCAAACTCATAAGTCTTATTATTTTTTTGCACTGCTTAGAATTGTATTATTATTTACTAAACTTACTTATCAGCTGACAACCATCAAATCAAGTATGCATCAAGTCATATGCATCTTTTAGATAAATTGATGTTTATTTGTTTAGTGACCAAATTAATCTAAAATTCTAAAATATTCGTACTACTCCGCTACCATCGCAAAACTTTTAGAATTTTACGAATTATAAATGTTTCAAGTTTCAATGCGCATTTCGGTGTAAGTAGATACCGGTTTATTGGATACAAATATTTTTGGGGCACCATCACCAAGATTTGAGCTATAGATATTTTTTTCACCATATCTGAATTCTGAATTCTAGCCAAATCTATGGCTGACGGGGGCTCTAGGGGGGTCAATGTCTGTTATAAATGGCTTTAGTTATTGTTTTTAAATAAGTTATTTCTCATTCAATAAGGCCCATGGTAAATATACGTTGAATTATGCATTTACATATAACTACGACGTTATGCAACATTGTCACTTTCTACGTCACTTGTCACTTGAGCATACGTTGCACATGCAATTTTCAATTTTTCATGGTGGGAAAGGCATTTCTTATTTATGAAGTTATATATTCTGCGTTTAACTCCCTTACATATATGAAACCTTTATTTAAATTCAACCTTTTATAGATAGTAAAAGTGAAAACGCCCTTTGCGGCCTTGTTCGGTGGTAGTTATGTGTAAACTTGCTAACGTAGGTATTTTGACTTAGAAATTATTTGACGTCGTATAATATTGCAGTATTCATCGCGTTATCTTGTAAGAGCTTGTCATTTATTCCAATATTCAGTTGTATATAATCAAATTAATTATTTAATTAATGCTTTCATTTAACAATACTTATTGTATGGAGCTTCGTAGTTACAGCACCAAAACTCACATAGCAACATAAAAAAATTACTTTTACGACTGTTTTTAAATATATTAGCGCAGTATTTTGTTCATCAGTGTTCTTTTGATAGCCACACCCACTCTTGTCAGGAAATCTTCAATAATTGTCTCAGCCTAATGGTTTTTATACATGAGTAACTCTCCATGCTTTCAAGTAACCTCTTGGCTGTACTCCAACGTAAAATGCAATAAAACTGACAGTTTTATGAAGGCATAAACAAATAAACATCTTCATAAATGTAATACCATTGCATTATTTCAATAATGTTGTCTAAATCGTTTTGTTTTCATACTCCAATAATCCAACCAATTAATAATAACCATAGGGCCTGGAAAGAGTGACATAAACTGCTTACTTTCTGGCACAAATGTCACTCAAATTAGGTATGTCTTCCTGCAGCATATAAGGGATAAAAAATGAATAAACCCCTTTTAACGAAAATTCCAGAAACAATAACACCAATTACCTAATGCACTATTAATTATGTTAAATAAGAAAGTGATTGACTCATGTAGTAATGTAATTTTTGTGACCTGTAACATCCTAGAGAAAAGAACAATAATTAGTTTTTGAACAGATGACAAGTAACAATTTGGAATATGTAAATACGATACTGTATATTTGCTTTGATTTCATTTTACTTAACTTTTACAAGTTTTGTTTCTTAGTGGTTGAATCAGTCTTTTCTCTTACAGAACCATGAACGATGCTTTTAAGGTTGTCATAGCATGGAAACACCCGGGCTGGATGTGGATTCCAAGTGTGATTCCCTAGTTGAGTCCGTCCACCCTTACAGCAAGTACCTGCGGCCTCCCAATGGCCCCGGAGGCGTGATGTACAACCTGTTCAAG
Organism: Limnephilus marmoratus; assembly: GCA_917880885.1. Classification (NCBI taxonomy): domain Eukaryota; kingdom Metazoa; phylum Arthropoda; class Insecta; order Trichoptera; family Limnephilidae; genus Limnephilus; species Limnephilus marmoratus. Next base: position 9,344,927 of record OU862924.1, read on the forward strand.
CCTGGCAGCAGCTTCAACGTCATCCTGGACTCGGACTCGTGCTCCTCCTCCGACCCCATCCGGGCCGACTGCTCCCTCAACGATGGAGTAGGCACGGCCGGGCTGGGCTCACCCAAGGAAGACTACTTCCCCTCAAAGCGAACCAGCATACACATCCAGATAGAAGACGACGAGATCTGCGGCTTGAACCACTTTCCCAACAATAATGCCAATACCTCCCCGATAGACTCGGGAGCTTTTCTCCAGAATTCCGTACAGAGCTACGTGCCTAACGTTCCCGTCAACTTCGAGCTCAAAGACTCGTACTGCGGGGTCAGCCTTCTCGTGGACAATAACCTCCCCGATGACAATGGCATCCACTTCATGAACCCTCTCACTCACTCCGATGAACATTTGGATAAGGATCATTCCAATCTGTTCTGTTCAAATACAAACAAGGTGGACCTTTGTCCGCAGGAAGATTACAAACAGTCCCAGAGAGTCTCGGATAACAAGCCTTCGCTCGCTTCCTTCATGACGATGGAAAATAGTAATAACGCCACAGACAATAATCTCCAGCATAATATTTCAGTGTCCCAATCTGCCCCCTCTTCTGTAATCAACTGCGATTCAAATAACCACGTCTTTAAGCTTCCCAATACCGAACTCACGTTCAACGGAACATTGAAGCACTTACAAAAACTCCAACCGATTGTGGATTACAAAGAAACAAAAGAAGAATACAAGTACACCCTGCCGAGGGAGTACACGCATAAAGAAGAATCCTCCGAGTATTTGCCGTACAAATCTTCTGATGAGTTGACTTCAAACTCTTCGCCGGGTGCTTCCGGGGGCAGTAGCAAATCTGTAATCACAATCTTTTCATCGGCTTCCCAATTTCCGTCCGACTGTGAAATAGTTTCTAGTGATATTCCCTCCAAAAACGTGCCCCAAAAGTTCTCGGACTTGCTCGAAGTGAATAAAGTTAGCTTGGCAGAAACCAAGGCCTTTACGTTCACCGGAACGGTCGGTCCTTTGAAATCCCGTAGGAATGAATTGCCCGATAACAGTGCTCAGCCTCAGCTTTTGTCCCATAACAAAAGTGGGGAATCTATGGACAGCTCGTACAATAGTGGTGCACAGTCCCCCAACATATTCTCCGATGATGAGGATGACTACATTGACCAAAAGTCTGAACAGGACAAGATTGACCTCATTCTGAGGCAGTTTGAAAAGTGTGATAAACTTCTGATAGAATCGTTGGAGGTATGCAAAAATTTTCTAAAACCACTGTTTTTACTTGTATATTTTTACCAATGTTGTAATTTCAAAAATTTGGTTCACATTATTTTTCTCATATCACCTTTTCACTCCATCCCTGGATAAAGTCAGTATTATTGTCGTTAACCTCTTGAGTGCCACCGTATCCATATGGATCAATACAAAAAATCATTTCTCTGAGCTATTTATTTACTGTTTTAGAACATTTACAGAGTACTAACATGAAACAGTTATAAGATTAACATTTTAAAGAGCGTAAATGTTAATTAAACTATTCTCCATGAGATGTCACATTAGTAGATTGCTAATTTGCTTTTTAAAATATGCGAGACTGTTTGTATAGATATCTACATGGTCACATTCAATAGTTATTACACAGACGACACATTCGAGACAGTGGATTGAAGAATGCAATATTCTATTCTGGGGAAACTACTTGTGCACATTATATACTTTTTATAAATTATCTGGTAAGACAGTACAATTTACAAAAACATCATTTTGAATAAAACATCAATTCAGTAATTTCGAAAATAGAATCAGCTGGCGGATAATGAAAATTTAGCATCGGCACTTCAAGAGTTAAAGGCCCGTTTGGACTGGGCTAGTAATTTAGTCGGGTAGCGAGTAATGTAGTAACTAAACATGTCCGAACACCATAAATTTAGTAGAGCAGTTTAGTTAGTGGTTTAGTATAGTTAATCCGTTTTGTTCTATTTTTTCGCCCCTCGCTGGCTCAATCACTAGACAAATCCGGAGCCTTTTTTTGCGATCTGCAGAAATATCATCTCGTTGGAGCGAATATGCTACTCTACAATTCTTTTATTTTTTCGGCTTTTAATCCATTTTCGTATCCATGGTTTATATCTTCTTCCACCTCTAAAATATCCATTACAATCAGCTTAATAATTAGCCTATTTACTTTGTTCGTCTTCCAATGCGCCACTCACTAATGTACTCTACTCGACCATAATGTGAACACATTTTTGGTCAGTCAAATGGCAAATTATTCGCTACTCAACTGTTATATTTTAATTCATTAAACTGTTACATTTTGCCTACGTAAGAAGTCAACTTGAGTACAATTCTCCTGTCTGGAACCCAAATTATAATATACGTGTACAAGCTGTTGAAAGAATACAAAACAAATTCTTACATTTTCTAAATTTTAAAATGGGTATTCCAGCAATTATGTTGAACTACAACACTCTGTTAAATAATATGAATATGCTCAAATTATCGGACAGAAGAATTTTCACTGACTTGGTATTTCTATATAAAATTCTAAATGATTTAGTTGATAGTCCGGTATTGTTTGAATTGATAAGCTTCTGTAAACCACTATGTAATACTAGAAGTCAGGATTTATTTCAGTGCAGAAATTCTGGGACTAACTACTAATGGAGGGAAACAATTATACCAAATCAGTGGACATCTTCAATTTATCCTTAAATATATATAAAATATTGTTACTAAGGCAGTTCAGTTATGTACAATAAATACCTACTGTACCATTCATATGTGAAAGCCTCCAAAAAGGGCGTTAACGAGTCAAATGCCGTAACATTTCGCGGAACTTCGCGAAAAAACACTAAAAAACCACCACTTTGAATATTGAATTGAATGTTTTGTTGATAAATTTTGAGCTATTGTATATTTTATTGACTGAAACACGTTCACAACACAGTAAACTATCCACTAAAATCACATTACTTGCATTTATTACGTAAATTAATAGGTTTTACGACATTTTAATCGCGATACAAATACATCGCGATAATGATAACGACCGTTAATTTCGCGATAAAATCTGACAGCGCATTGTCATGGAAGAAATCGTTTTAAAAATAATCCAGTGTGGCAATTCGAGTGAAATCTTTAACACTACCTAACGTAATGATGGCGCAAGCGATTTTGACACTGTTCTTCATACAAATGTCGTACATATAAGGGTCAAAATCGCAGACCAAAAGTTTTTCAAAGACAATATTATTCAAATATTTGAATTATTTTCTGCGCCTGCGCATTAGGACCCGCGCGCCGGCGCGTCTCCGGCATTTGACCGGTTAATCAATAAATAAATAAACTAAATTACTAGGCAAGTCCAAACAAACTTATGGTAATAATGGTCAAAAATGTCATAAGAGTATCATGGTTGTATCATACATCAAATGAAAGATTCTAAATTTTTTAACAGAATGACATCCACAAAATTATCACTAATCTGATGTTGACCGCTGATAATACAGAATTGACTTAAATTTTTGTTTTTCTATTTTTCAGAGAACCTTACAAGGCGTCCTGCCGCCTCCGTCCGTCACAATCTGCCAACTGACTGCCGTCGACATCATAGAGCGCTACAATAAGTACCTTCCCAAGTTCAACAACCCCCAGGAGGTGAGATCCAGAGAGATCCTGGACCCTGAAACTTCCGCTTCGATGACCCCTCCGCGGAGGATCAGCTCCGACGTGTCCTGCGACCCTCACCTCTCCAGCACCCTGGCCCTGGCGCTGGAGAACACCATACAGCAGACCTTCGATCAATCAATGTCAGAGATGACCAATGAGAATGAGACTGTACGTGCCGATAATTCCGGGAGCGCAGCGCACTCCAGAGGGTTTCTGCATCTGAACGGATCGGAGGATATTGCCACCAATGAGGATTGGCCGCAAATACTCATTTCCAGATGGCACGGGGTGCAGTAAGTATCTATTAATGATAATTTTATTTTTTTTTTTTTTATTATTGTACAACAGAATAATTCCAATTACAGTACAATTTAGTTACCCTATCAGCATTTAGGCAAGTGACTCTTCAATAATGTTTTTAAGGCATATAAAGAACAGTCGCATCCAAATGGTTTGCAATTTCATTTAACAGCACCACTCCCCTCGTCATGCTATGCTTTGCTAAGACGTCTGTTCTGCCGTTCGGTACTTTAAATAAGTCATGATGTCGACTGCGGCTGTAGTGGTCTGGTACATATAAATCATAGCATCCCAAAAGAAATGGGCTATTGATGAAATTGTTCCAAATTTTGAAAGACAAGAGTAGTAAGACTTGCTTTCCTTCTAGTTTCTAGGCTCACAGAATCAGTTTCCTCAAGTAAGTCAATATGGTGCATGAACCTTGGATAGGTTCCATGCTTCCGCATATAAACATACCTGAGGAATTTCTTCTGGATTTGCTCTAACATATCAATGTACTTCTGGTGGTCCGGTGCCCAAACATCGCTCGCGTACTCCAGCTTGTTTCTCAGTATGCCATCGAATAACGCTAGCATAGCTTCTTGGTTATCAAATTGCTTACAAGTCCTGATGATGAATCCAAGAAGTTTGTAGCAAGACTGAGTGAGCTGCGATATATGGCAAGAGAATGTCAGTTCGGGATCAAAGTCGACACCGAGATCCTTCACGGATTTTACACGTGATAATGTTTCGCCTTTTATTTTATAATCGTAAATTATAATGTTTTTTCAACGAGTGAAGGACATTGTGACACATTTCTTTGGGTTAAAATCTAATTTGTTTGCCATCGACCATTCAGATAGAGCATCCAGATCAGTTTGCATTTTAAAGCAATCTTGTTGGGAGCTTATTTCCATCATAATTTTGAGGTCATCAGCAAATAGTAGACATTTGCATTATTTTAATATATTGTCCGCCAACATGTTCAGTCTTTGATTGATAGGTTGATGGCTCGACTCGTGTTGAAGTGCAAAAACAATGAATATGATTTATTATTTGGCTACAAAATATAATACATGTATTTTTTTATGTAACAATTTTGCAATCAAGTGAGCTTTTACATAAAAGATGTGAAAAAATCGTAATTAAAAAATAATATTGTTATAATGATTTTTTATGGACTAGTCATGCAGATATTAATGAAGTATTTACCTGTTCAGTATGTATGTGTGCACTGTCATAAAAATTGTACATACCAGTGGCGTACGTTACTCTATGATGAATGATTTTCAATTGTAATTGCTTTTAGCAATGATTACTGAGGTAGCCTTAAAAAAAAGTCACATTTCTCCTGGTTCCTTTTTCAATTAACTATAGTTTTGTTTGTGTTACAAATCTGAAATTTCTCATACACACGCGTTATAATCTGCATAATCTAATGCAGTTCGCGAAACAAATTTATGTCTCTCGGATGGGAAGTTATGTTGGTTTTAAGTTTGTGATATTATTCAATCGTAACACTGATTAAAATGAACTTATCCGGATAATTCAAGTGATGCAAGCAGTGCACAGGGTTTGAGTGAACTTCATAAAAAAAATAAGAGTGTTTTGGGTAAAAAGGGTCATGGTGACACTTAGAGATCTGGATTCATAACGTAGCTGCACCACTTGAACGCGTGTGATTTATGCTTTATTTCATCACTGGGTACCGGGAGAAGTCATGGCTTCAACCAACTGGTGCCTACAGAATCACAAAACAGAGATAAGATCTTTTCAATTTATTCGTTTGTTAACATTTCAACAGAATATTACCATTTTACAGATGATACAACACTTGAGTTATTGCCTCTGAGAGTAAACCAATGATTATTATTTTGTTGACATACCTACACCAAGAAACATCTACTCCACTTACAGAAATGTTTATGTTTTTTGTTTTAAATCTGTTTTTATTCATTGCGTTTCACAGGAATGTATTTTGTTTCTAAATGGATTTTATGTATCAACGGATAAAACATTTTGATTTCCTGGTTGGGTTTTTATTTTGTTTAGGTATTTGATGGGAGAAGGTCTGAGAAGGAATCTTTGCAATATTATTTTTTTTAATGTTTATCTTGAGATATTCCACGACAAAAACAAGTCAATTCACTCGCACTTATCGAATGCATCTCAGTCTACGCTTTTCGAAAATTCGTTTCCTCTCTGGCGTGCACATTATAAACAAATATTTTTTCTTAGTCTTAATGGTTAATAGGTTTTTGGTTTTTAGGTTTTTACAGGTTTTTGGTTTCAGTCAAATTTGAAAGAAGTTCTTTTCAAGTATCTACACCCTCATATTTATCTCAAATGTTAATTAAGTCGGGTTATTACACTTCGGGTGAGTTCCTCTGTTCTCTTTGGGATTATCTGATTTGAACATTCAAGAAGACGACAGAAGATTCAAAAAGAAACAAGAAAAGCAAAATTAGAAAGAGGCTGGAAGATGCACGAAGAGACAAATGCCTCCACAAGTCAAGAAAAGTCAAGAGGATGCAAGAAGACACTTGCAGGGACAAGAATAACTAAAAAGGTGCAAGAAAAATTAGGATAGCCAAGAAAAATCAAGAACAATAATAATAACATAACATTTGTATAGCGAAGGTTTATGATATTTCACATAGCGAAATGAAGCAAGACGAAGCAAGTTGAAGCCAGAAGAAGGGGCTAGTAGAAGGGGCAAGTACTTTAAGCAGATACTATAGTAGATTGAAGCAAGAAAATGACAGAACTTAGAAAACAACACTCAATCAAAATATTTATTCTTGCCCAGCCTAGTTCGAGTATTGGCATATTAGGTTGCCATGTATAAAACTGGATTAAACTACGCAAGAAGTCGCAAGAAACACCAAGAGCAGCCAAGAAGGAGTGAGAAGAAGCAAGAAGAGAAAAGAAAAGACTCGAAGATACAAGAAAAGGTGAAAAATCAATAGAAGGCACAATAAAAACAAAGGCGAGTTAAGAAGAGCCAATAATAATAATAATAATTGGATAAAATAATAATAATAAAATACACAGATTTAGGAAATGAGATTAAAAGAATTTGGCATTCTCGGACTATAAAAATATTACCATTTGTTATTTCGGCCACTGGCATAATACCTAGGAATCTGATTCAAAATTTAAGCATATTAGATTTGTCAAAGAATTTGTATATAAAAATGCAAAAAGCAGTAATTTTAAATACATGTAGGATTACAAAAGATTTTTTAAATATTTATATTGAGGGATCAGTAGGATTTATAGGTTCAATTAGAAATGCCACAGAGCCGAACCCTCTGATATGAAAATATCTGGAGTCGGTGAATTATATTCCCATTTGGTCTCTAGTAGGTTGACATGTTGTTCTTGTATTGTTTTGTATTTATAATACTTATATAGTGCAATTGCATAACATGGATTCACTAGATGATCATTTGGGGAAGTGTATGAAAGGGTTTAGTTTTTCCTTCTTTTTTTTTTTTTTTTTTTGGGGGGAAAATTTAACCCGGACATTTAAATCTGGTGCGTAAAATATATATATATATATATATTTGTTGAGCGCCATTTTTGTGAAATATCACCTCAAGGGCGCTTTACAATTCATTATGAATTCTAAGGCTCTATCTATTTCTATTATTTACAAATATTAGAAGATAAGAGACAAGAAGTAGCAAGCAGAACTGGAAAGTGACGAGAAGATCCAAGAAGAGCCAAAAAGAGATAAGAACATTCAAGACGAAACAAGAAGAGGTAAGAATATTTGAGAAGAGATAATCGGAGACAAGACAAGCTGAGACAAAACGAGATAAGAAGATTAGAAGATATAAGAAGAGACGAGAACATCCAAGAAGAAGTAAGAAGATACAATAATAGACAAGAAGAGATAAGAAGATGCAAGGAGAGTCAAGAAGAGCCGAGAAGAGGCGAAAAGATCTCAAGAAACAAGATAATGTCAGAAGAGACGAGAAGGGACAAGTAAAGCAAGGAAGAGATAAGAAGAGCCAGGCAGGGCCGAGCAGAGCCAAGAAGAGTCCAGAAGATTCAAGAAGAGGCAAGAAGATAAAAGAAGAGACAAGAAGAGCCAAGAAGATTCTAGAAAAACCAAGAAGAGAAAAGAAAATCCTAGAAGAACAAAGAAGAAGCAAGAACAGCCAAGGAGGGGCGAGAGGAGCTAGAAGAGGCAAGAAGAGCCAAGGACATTCAAGAACTAACAAGAAGACACGAGAATATTCGAGAAGAGGTAATCAGAGACAAGACAAGCTGAGACAAAAAGAGATTAGAAGAGACAAGAAGAGATAAGAAGAGACGATAACATCCAAGAAGAAGCCAGAAGAGACAATAATAGACTAGAAGAGATAAGAAGATGCGAGGAGAGTCAAGAAGAGTCGAGAAGCGACGTGATGATCTCAAGAAACAAAAAGAAGCAAGAAGAGACAAGAAGGGACAAGAGGAGATAAGAAGAGACAAGAACATCCAAGAAGAAGCCAGAAGAGTCAAGAAGAGCCAATAATAGACCAGAAGAGATAAGAAGATGCAAGAAGAGTCAAGAAGAGACGAGAAGATATCAAGAAACAAGAAGAGACAAGAAGGGACAAGGAAAGCAAAGAAGAGATAAGAAGAGCCAAGCAGGGCCGAGCAGAGTCAAGCAGAGTCAATAAGAATCAGAAGATCCAAGAAGAGGTGAGAAGATATAAGAAGAGACAAGAAGAAATTTGAAAAGCCACGAATAGCCATGATGAGCTGAGAAGAGAAGGGAAGAATCAAGAAGAGGCAAGAAGAGCCAAGAAGATCCAAGAAGAGCCGAGAAGAGGCAAGAAGAAGGAAGACACAAACAAAAAGAAAGTATTACGCTCAATCCATTCCTTTATTCCTGACCATCCTAAATTCCAAGATTGGCTTATTAGGTTGCCATGTATACCGGTCGATTTAACTCCAACCTCCTTCACATCCGCAGAGCATGTGTTCCAAGTCCTAACAAAACAGTGCCCCCTGGTGTACCGGTCTCACCGGGACAGGAGTACTCCTGGCTGGGGTGGTACAATCGTATCGTATCGTATTTTTATTATTTATATCTGTTGATCATTATAAAACAAACAATTTGTCATAAAAATGTATTTTTCCAAAAAAATTGATGATTTTTTACAACACAATATTTTCTTGGTAGGCAGCCCTCTCCAGCCTTTATGGACTGTGAACCACTGATACATACTTTGTTTATAGATTGATAAACTACCAATAACGGTAAAGTTGTCCATTACAAGATTAGTGAATGTGCATTTCCATATCGGTGCGTACTTCATTACCATTTATACATATTTAGTGTATTTTTGGAGACAGCATTAGTTTATCAGTATCACTATTGGTGATAACTTCACAGTTAGAGAACCTTTATTAAAAAAAACAAATAAAATTGCAATTGAGATGTTCCAACAATTTGTATAAAGTCTTTATTTATTTGGATATGATTTTAGATTTTCACGGCCAAAAGTATTTTTGTTTTTGGGGTGTTATGCCGTGTTGCGCTACCTCTTGCTTTAACCAACGTTTCGGACAGCGTTACAATGTCCATCATCAGGGCAGATGTGTCTTTTTTCAGATGATTCTTGTTTATTTATTTATTTTCGGGAAATCGACAGTTTACATTTTTCCAGTTTGTACATGTTTGTATAGCCAAAATAAAACCATTATGGATTTCCTCCTTGTGACTTTACCTCTGCTTAAACAGCATAATAAAAAATTACAAATAATAAAATTTATAATAAAGGAGTATGAAACCAAAAATTTTATAAAACAAAAGATTAAGTATACAAGGTGTCCGGCAACTCGTAGTACAAGCGGGAAACTGGAGAATCCACATCACATTTGGAGTCGATTTTGTGGTTTAACTTTTTTTGATTTGAGCTTTCGTTTTCGAGTAAATCGGGTCCGAAGTTGGAATTTTTTAGGTTAAATTTGAAAAAATTTTTCACTAGGGGGTTGATTTCAGCTGTGTAATGTCTTATAAAATGCAACGAAGGGTAAACCGGGCTCAAAATTTTTTTTAACCCTTTAGTTGCCGAAAAAATGGAAAAATAGAAAAAAAAATAATATTAAAATCGAAATGCTTAGATCGAAAAAAATAAGTTTTTTGAGTTCTCTATGTGATGTAGATTCACCAGTTTCCCGCTTGTACTACGAGTTTCCGGACACGTTGTATAATACCAAAATTTACATAAAATATAAAAATATCAATACATTGGTAACCGTAAAAAGCCAGGTTGTACATATAAATCAAATCATAACAGAATTTAAGTATAAACGATAGAAACATAAGAAACATAGATGCATAACATATTCATGAAACATCAGAGAAATACTCTTTTTTAAATACCCTGGTTGGGCGAACAAAAAATGGCTGCGACAATTTCTCCTCACATTCGTATAGCGGGTGCGTGTGTGTGCGCCAAATAAAATAAATTCACTGAGTAACTGCCCAATGAAGGAAGGTTAAAAAAAGGGAGTGCCAAAAACTCACCAAACTGCACCCTCATATAGTCCGCTTCAGGTCTTTATGGTCCACTTTAGGCCGCTGGTTTTAGTCTCTAAAGGTTCACAATACACAAAACACGGCGGTTTCTACAGCCACGGCGGGAAAACTTAATTACTAAGCTTAACAATTGAATTTAGTTGCGGGTCCAATTCCAATAAAAAGACACGGTGTTCACTCAACACGCGTGCGGCGGGCTATATTACGAGCAAAATCTACATGTAGCGACTGCCGGCGGAACAATACATGTAGCATGGGCAGCGGAACAAAATACAATAACAAATTTTACGTATATCACAGGCGGTCAGAATTATCGGTGTGACAATACTTTTATTGTCACGCAAGTAAAGCGAACAAAGCACACTTCGTTTTTGGCAATTTATAGGTAGGAAATGGAAAGGGAACAAAGCAGTTACTCAGTTTCTTATCATAGACAAATGATTTAAATTCAAACTGGCGCAACCATATCCCTTATATTTGGTAAGTTCGGAATTGAAAATGTCCACCTTGGATGATACGCTATTGTAACTATTGCATAGTTTGTTCAGGCAAGAATTCTGCACATGAGCTCTACACAGGAGCCTCTGAGGAAAATAATTTCCCTCAGGGCCTGTATCATCTTTGAGGATGCTATGTGGAGGGATTTTTTAAGGATAGGAAGGAGAGGAGAGTTCTGGGAAGGAAAAGGGTTTAAGGCAACGATACTCAACCTGCGGCCCGCCAAGCTTTTATGTGCGGCCCTAACCACTTTACCATCAGGAAAAAAACTATCATTCTAAATTTCGTATATCTTGAGATTCGTTTCGACTTTGACGCACAGATAGTGCACCGAATAGCGCACCCGAAAGGGATTGTCATTATGGTCCACATGATCTTAAATGTGTAAGATACGTTGCTTAGATTTTCACAGCCAAAAGGTTTTTTTGATATTTTTTTGGGGTGTTATGCCGTGTTGCGCTACCTCCCTTTTTAGGCAGCGTTTCGGACAGCGTTACAGTGTCCATCATCAGGGCAGATGTGTAAGAGTGTTGCTATTTACACACGCTGGATTTATTCCCAAAAAACAATTATTTGCCACACAAGTACGCGCGCAAATAATTATTTATAAATAAAAGTGCCACTTCTAGAAACAACAGCATCAATTATAATACATAAAAACTGGTTAATGTTACTGGTTAGTCAGGTACCTACTAATTTATACAGCATTTATTGCTGTCGTATAAAGTACTGTTTTGTTATAATTTAAATACGCATATTAGGTGATTTTTCACAAAAACGGCGCTCTACAAATTATCAAATTATTATTATTATTAATAGCGGGAGTGTCTTCAAAATGCAATCAAAAAATGTCCGATGAAAAGAGAGTGCTTCAAGACAAATGGGAAGAAGAATATTTCTTTGTTAGGAGGGGGGGGGGGGGGGGGAGTTTGATGATTTTTTTTCGTCATACCAGTATAGTGTTGCGTCCCGCGTAACTTTACAAATACATGTATGTGGCCCGAAGAGAAAAAAGGTTGAGTATCGTTGGTTTAAGGGGTGGGTAGGAATCTGGGGTTCAGTGTGTCCTGGTCATCTGCCTCCAAGATCTAAACAAACCTCACCCCATGCTAAATCCCTGCTAAATCACCAAACATAGCGAATCAGTTGGGGTGACCTATGGCAGAGGTATTGGTTATCTAATAAAGGTTCCCGGGGCGGCGGTACCCATTCCCGCCTCCCAAATTGTAGCTTACAGTTTGTCTTGCATTGATCCACCCTGAACAGGACAGAAGAGCGTGTTGTGCGCTCAGGAACATTAAATTGAATTTTATTTAGCAACTCTGGGCAATGAATATTTTTGTTAACTAATTTATACGGGAATAGTGCATCCATAAGATGCCTTCGTACACTCAATGAATCAATTTTTAAGTATGAAGCTGCCTCTGCATAATTATTAAATCTTACATATCGTCGCATTAATTCGTAGACTGCGTAACTCCAAATTTTTCGAAAATACGTTTTAAACGCCATCTGGTGTTAAAATTAGTCCCTCATCGACTAGTAAAACTCGCAAATTTAAAAAAAATATATCTTTTTAGATAAACACAAATTAGGAAACCGCGTAACACACCATGGAGCCATTTTTACTTGCGAATACTTCGAAACTCCTTAACTCCACATACTTTATTTTATTTACCATTTCAGGTCTTACTATTAAACTTCAAAATGATTCGTAGTATTAGTATTATGCTGTTATGCTTTGTGTACTAAGTACTATTGTATTTATCATGTTATTCTTACATACTGAGACTAAATATAAATGTCAATTAAGATGGTAGGAAGTAATTTATAAAATTATTATCGCAGTTCTGTATTGTTGTGTTTTAATTTTTGAAAGTAAAATTCCTATCTCCCAAGTCTTCACCTAGTTGTTCATTAAACTGTTCGCAGAAAAGTACGTAGGTATCTTTGTAAAATATGTATCTCCATTCTCGGTTTTTACGTAAACTTCCTAACTCCGATTTGAAATAGAAAGCCTTAACTTACAAAAGTTAAATGATTGAAAATAAATTTCGAAATATATAATAATATAATATATTTCGAAATTTATTTTCAATCATGTTCGGAACATAAATAAAACAATGACCCGTCTTTCATTTTTTTTCACTACGAGGTTTTTTGTGCCTCCTGTAAAATTTGACATTTGGTTGTTACGCATTCTACGAATTAATGCGACGATATGACTTGTAACAAAGATATTTCAGGAATTTGTTTTGAATTGCTTCAATTTTGTTTATATGGATTTTATAAAATGGAGACCAAACAATTGACGCAAATTCCAAATGACTTCATACATAGGCAAAGTGGAGTTGCTTAATGACGTTGATGCTATTAAAAAGTTTTGCGTTTCTTATGATGAAACCTAATATTTTAGCAGCTTTATTTGTGATTTGTTATTTATGAAGGTTATATTGTAGTTTAATCGTTAATATAGTTTTATCAATGGTTATTCCATGATCACAAATACCTGAGACTATTGCGATGTTGTTATTTAAAGAATAATTAAATAATGTTTTATTTCTGGAAAAGACAATGTGATGACATTTTGAAATGTTTAGAAATAGTTGATTTTTACATTTAGAAGTGAGAATTATTATAATATTCAATGACAACAACAAGTCAGATTAAAGTAAATACCCAAACCACAAGTTATCAGTAGTTTTGTGATATTATCTTTAAAAAAATTATCTTATTTGACATGCGTGAATAAATAGGTTCCCATTGACTTCAATCAATATTTGGACAACTTGTTTGAACAACTTCTTCGTTGATTTGACCCAAAAAGTCTTGCAAGGAATGGCATTAAATTTTAAAAATTGTTTTTATAGTACATATTTATAACAGGAAAAAAAATCCACCTGATAAACCACTTTATGAAGGTGGATTTTTTCAGTAAAAGGGGTTACAATAAGTTTGTGCAGATATGACTCCACTATGAAAGATGTATGTATTTTGTTTGATAGTAGGTTAACTTTTCATGCTCATATCGTAATGACGTGTAGTACTTCACTGAGAATGATGGGTTTTGTCTTACACAATGTGAGAAATTTCAAAGACACCCGGTACTATACAGTGCTTTGGTTAGGAGTAGGCTTGAGAGTGAATCGGTAGTTTGGAGCCCGCACCAAGTGAAGTATTCCCTCATGTTGGAGAAGGTCCTCGGTTTTATCACTAGAATTACCAAATCGTTCAAGGACCCCAGTAGTTTCAGAATCTTGTACTACTCATATGTAAGAAGTGTCTTAGAGTATGGCACTGTGATTTGGTCCCCACACTATGCAATTCATAGCAATAAAGTAGAGTCTGTTAAAAAAAAAAACTTAAGAATACTAGCTTACAAATCTGGAGTATATCGGAATCTAGATAACTATGCTGAAAGACTCACTCACTTTAGAGAAGTCTCACTTGTCAAAAGAAGGCACATTTCAGATTTGATCTCCCTGTTTAAAATCATAAACAACATGTAAGATTCATATTTAATTAATCAAATTCATCTTAATATAAGGCCAAAATTCACGAGAAACCTTGAAACCTTTTGGATCGATACTTACCGTATTAATACAAGTTTCTTCAAACCAACCTCGAGAATGACTCGGTTATACAATAAATATTGCAAACATGAAGACTTAGATGTATTTTCAAACTCAATTGATACCTTCAGAAGGAACTTATACTTATCCCTGATGATCTCACCTAGACCTATAAAATGTGTGTAAATGTATGTATATGTTCATGTGTGAATATATTTTGTAATTATTGATTCTTCTTGTTTTATGTATGTACTTTAATTTATTATTATGTATTACAACTAATTAAGAATGTTGTGATGAATGGTGTGCTCACCTCTCATTGGAATTATCACTGTAACCATATTAAAATTGTTAACTGATGTAATAATTATATGTGATACTAGCAGACCCGGCTACACGTTGCTGTGGCTAACGAAACACAACGCCATTTACCCAACCTTTATAAAATCCACACCATCCGCTCACCAGCTGCCCGCTGCCCGTTGCCTAAATTGAATATTTGAATTTCTCGGCTTTTCTCTACTATAATAAGCATTTATTATACATATAAACCTTCATCTTAAATCACTCTATCTATTGGTGAAAACCGCATGAAAATCTGTTGCGTAGTTTAAAAGATCTATGCGCACATACATTTTGAGCGACTTCATTTTATACTATGTAATGATGATACCTACCACAAAACTTAAATTTCTACTTTTATAATTTGGCACTTACCTATCTTATTAAAAAAAAAAAAAAACTCAAAAATGCATATGCAACAAAAATGTATTTTTGACCGATTATCTCTATCTCTACATATTATAAAGTAAAGTCCCCCGCGCTGTCTGTCTGTTCGCGATAAACTCGAAAACTACTGAATGGATTTTCATGCGGTTTTCACCAATATATAGAGTATTTCGTGAGGAAGGTTTAAGTATGTAATTTGTCAAGGATTTGTGTAAATTGGTTGAAACATAACGATAATTGTTAGAAGTGTCGGAAAAAAGTCCAGCCGCCTGGTAGCTTTCATCGAAAACGCTGCCTAATCCTTTTGGGATATAACAAAACAATTAATGGTGGGATATTCCTTTTTTATAGATCTACAAAAAAGTCCGCGAAGGCATATATCTATCTTTTACGGATAGCTTACTATACACATTATATCTAATATGCAATTGATAAGAATAATAAGATAAGAAGATAGAATGCGTATAGTAAGCTATCCGTAAAAGATAGATATATGCCATCGCGGACTTTTTTGTAGATCTATAAAAGAGGAATATCCCACCATGCGTTGTTTTGTTATATCCCAAAAGGATTAGGCAGCGTTTTCGATGAAAGCTACCAGGCGGCTGGAATTTTTCCGACACTTCTAACAATTATCGTTATGTTTCAACCAATTTACACAAATCCTTGACAAATTACATACGTAAACCTTCCTCACGAAACACTCAATCTATTGGTGAAAACCGCATGAAAATCCGTTCAGTAGTTTTCGAGTTTATCGCGAACAGACAGACAGACAGAAAGACGGCGCGAGGGACTTTACTTTATAATATGTAGAGATATTCTGTTGGCGAGCCAACAAATAAATAAATAAATAAAGGTTCAGAACAAATTTCTGAGATTTCTTTACCTGAGGGAGTATGGCAACTACCCGTGGCTCTATCCTACCGACTTTCTCTTGGGCATGCTCGGTATGTACATGTACCATCTATGGGTCAGAAGGGATGTGCTCATTGTAACACATTTCTTCATGAACTCAGCTATCATGGAGAGCATTAGTTTCTATGTTCTCGATGGTATCTCCGTCACCAACAGCAATGGACTGTTTTATCTCCTACTTACAGAACCTTTTTTTTATTATTTCTTTATTCATAAACATATAAACATCAAGTTTTTCGATTGCCGCACTAGGCACATGCCCGTATTATGGTAATCCCTTATTATGCCCTATGCCCATATTGTGGTAACATGCCAGTCAGGAGAACTGTCTTGTTGTCAAATAGAATCACTTCGAATTTCGATATGTTTAACATCATCTTAACCCTTTGATTATTTAGTTATTTTTTTGTCATCTACATCGTGGGAGTGAGTTATTTTTCAAGTTTTTCTTAATTTTTTAATCGATTTAATTAATTATCTTCTTACCTTATTTTACTACACAAGTTAATTTCGGAGCTTTTTATTACTATATATAACCTTTTCTTATTGAATAAGTAAGTATTACGTAAATTTAGTTGGACAAATTCAGTGGTTCTCAACATTTTTCAAATAGTGTTGCGAAAAATTTTTTTTTATAAAAAATGAAATGTACAGTACCTAATAAAAAGTCATAAAACATGATACTAAAAATAAAAATAAATTATAAATTCAGTGGTTCTCAACATTTTACAAATAAAAAGTTTTCAAATTTTTAATTTTTTTTATTTGCTTACATAAAAAGAAATATACAATGTAATAAAGAGATAATACTAAAAATAAAAAAGTGAACCTATTCAGTGGTTCTCAACAATTTACAAATAGTTTTTTCAAGGAAAAATAATAAAAATATGTATAAGAACAGAAATGTACAGTAATAAAAACATAATACTAAAAATAAAAATAAACTATCAATTCAGTGGTTCTCAACATTTTACAAATAAAAAGTTTTCAAATTTTATTTTTTTTTTATTTACTTATATCTATAAAAAGAAATATAATATGTAATAAGGGGATAATACTAAAAATAAAAAAAGTGGACCTATTCAGTGGTTTTCAACATTTTACAAATAGTTTCTTTTTTTTAACAAAAATATTTATAAAAACAGAAATGTACAGTAATAAAAACATAATACTAAAAATAAATATAAGGTATAAATTCAGTGGTTCCCAACATGTGAATAATGTTAGATTTAAATTACTAACTAAAATCTTTTTGTGTGGCATTCCTCAAAACACGGATACATACATAATGGAACATTACATACAACACACATAAATTTTGGGTCCTTTCTTTGCACTGGACGAATTTTGGAATTACTGCACACAAAACATCTCCTACGTGTCCTACCTACGGTAGCAACGGTAGCGCCTTACTGTTGCTACGCCGTATGCCCCGGGCACGATGGATTCCTGGAAGCGAACTGGAACTGAACAAAAGTGCTTGACGACTGCGCTTTATTTTATTTTCTTGTTTATAAATAAAAAAAATTATTTTTGAAAACACTATTTGTGAAATGTTTGAGAGCCACTGGATTAGTCCACTTTTTATTTTTAGTTTTATCCCTTTATTATTGTATATTTCTTTTTATACAAATAAAAAAATCAAAATGTTTGAAAACTTTTTATTTGTAAAATGTTGAGAGCCACTGGATTAGTGCACTTTTTTATTTTTAGTATTATACCTTTATTTTTGTACATTTCTTTCTATATAAATAAATTAATTAAAATTTTTGAAAACTTTTTATTTGTAAAATGTTGAGAGCCACTGGATTACGTAATTTGTAACATGAAATACGTAACAATTTTGGTAAAAACATGTAAAAATGTTTGACAAATATATTTGTATTATCTATAAATCATAATTTAATCGAAATTACAAACACGGCATAGAAAAAACTAAATAAAGTATTGCTGCCGCACGTATGCGACAATACTCTATTTGGATCATCCGAGTGCTGCCTCATACGTGCGGCAATACTCCTCAAAGGGTTAAAAGTCATAGAAGCCTATGAACAAAAAAATTAGATACGCCATCTTCTTCTTCTTTGTGTGCCCTATCAGGTCCTCCTGACGTTGGCGATCACTCTTGAAAACGTCTCTCTGTCTTGCGCTGACCGGAATAGCTCCTCCACACTTCTAATGCCGGTCCACTCTCATATATTTCGCAGCCAAGACATTTGTCTCCTACCAGGCCCTCGGCGACCCTCTATCTTGCCTTTCAATATTAAATGGAGCAAGTGATACTTCTCCCCTCGAAGTATATGACCCAGATATGAAATTTTCCTTTTTTTTATTACGCCATAACCTAACCTATTTAATCATTTTTTCATTACTTTTAATGGCTTTTCAAAGGAGACGTTGAAGTTGCTTGATTCTAAGTTACCTGGTCATGTTGAATATTATAAATTGAGAAATATTATCAAGAGTTCATTGGCCATATTTATTTAAATACTTGGTAATTATCATTCCTTCATTTTGTTTGTATTGCGTATTTATTTATGAAATCTATGTGTAACCAAATGTTATTTTGTCTTCCAGCTACAACTCCACGCCCCACTCTGAACACATCGACCTGCTCCTCTCCCGCTACTCTTCACGCTTCATCGGCTGTGAAACAGCCTCGAGCTGCGTCACCCTCCAGCCAACTGCCTCCAGCTCCCGGCCCCCCCGGAGGTCTGGGGCCCCTGGGGGCCTGGGGGCTCCCTCGCCCGGCCGCCGCCTCAGCCACCTGGCCAAGCGCCGGGCCGCCTTCTGCACGGCGGCCAGCCTGTCGCAGCCGACCAACCGGCGCCAGATTCTCATCGATAGAAAGTAAATATATCACATTGCATTATACTGTAACTAATCTGATTGTTGGCTGGCGGGAGACTTATCATTTAACCTCGCATCAATTAATTCAAGGATAAATTAACATTGTAGCTTTATGGTGATATTTTTTCAACCTGCAGCGAAACTCTCCAATTCGTCATCGATAAAAAGTACGTGAGTAGGCTGAAAAGTAATGCACACACGCTTATAGAACATGAATAAAAACAAATAGCGAGATCAGGCAAGAAGTACAATTCAAGATTCAAAATCATATATTTATTTTTTACTAGCAGACCCGGCCACACGTTGCTGTGGCTAACGAAACACAATGCCATTACCCAATCTTTATAAAATCCACACCACCCGCTTGCCAGCTGCCCGCTGCCTGAATTGAATATTTGAATTTCTCGACTTTCTCTACTATAATAAGCATGTTTTTATACATATAAACCTTCCTCTTGAATCACTCTATCTATTGGTGAAAACCGCATGAATATCTGTTGCGTAGTTTAAAAGATCTATGCGCACATACATTTTGAGCGACTTCATCAAATAAAATAATTCAAATCAAATACCTACTTTCTCTAGGACATCTATTTTCCAATTTCTTCCGTAGAACGAATTTCAAAAGTGACTACAGTACGGCCCACCAGCCGTTTTAAATCGCACAAAAATATGTTTTCTTTGAATTTCTCGGCTTTTCTCTAATATAATTTACATGTATTATACATATAAACATTCCTCTTCAATCACTCTATCTATTGGTGAAAACCGTATGAAAATCCGTTGCGTAGTTTAAAAGATTAACGCGCACATACATTTTGAGCGACTTCATTTTATACTATGTAATAAACGCTAACACATTTCCCCCAACGTGAAACAAGTTTTTTTCATTCTGTCACTGAAACATTCTTCTGATTTTTCTCAAATCCAGGACTTGACAACTGCCTTCACCTCATCGTCCGAGGTGTAATGATTACCCTTGAGGTGTCTCTTGAGTAGAGAAAAAAAAAATCGTAAGTGCAAGATCGAGGAAGTAAGGAGGGTGTGGAATCGGTTCAAATCGGTTGCGAAGTGTGTAAACGAGCAATATCGTGTTGCTACCCACCCTGCACAAATTTTACTGCATCCCATTTGTTCAATAATGAAGCCAACACGTTCCTTGGATATTCTGATGTGGTTTGTGATATGCTTTTTAATGATTCACCGGTCATTTTGAGTCAAATCGTCAATGAGTTTGCGATGTTTATCGTCTGTGGCAGTGATCGGACGTCTGCTGCGTGTTTTATCAGCAATTGTGGCTTTTCCAGGCTTGCAATCATGAAATTTTATTACCTGTCGATTTACAGTAGACCTATCACCAGCATCGTCACAATAAACATCCTTCGAACGATGATGAGAATCTTGGTATGAGTCACTTTTTAGAATTTAAAAAATCGATAACTGTACTGTTTAACTCGCATTGACATAGCACTAGATCACGTCTCCATATTTCTGCCTCTCAAAATATACTGGATGAGTTCAACAACCTCAAACATGCGCACGCATATACAACGTGTCCGGAAACCCGTAGTACAAGCGGGAAACTGGTGAATCTACATCACGTAGAGAACCCAAAAAATTTATTTTTTTCGATCTAAGCATTTCGATTTTAATATCATTTTTTTTCTATTTTTCCATTTTTTCGGCAACTAAAGGGTTAAAAAAATTTTGAGCCCGGTTTACCCTTCGTTGCATTTTATAAGACATTACACAGCTGAAATCAACCCCCTAGTGAAAAAATTTTTCAAATTTAACCAAAAAAATTCCAACTTCGGACCCGATTTACTCGAAAACGAAAGCTCAAATCAAAAAAGTTAAACCACAAAATCGACTCCAAATGTGATGTGGATTCTCCAGTTTCCCGCTTGTACTACAAGTTTCCGGACACCTTGTATAGGGGAAATGTCACCACCACATTCCACCTGGTGCGCTTCTGAAGGTCATTTTGTTCGCGCTATACAAACATGTGTGCATTACTTTTCAGCCCACCCTCATAAATACGTCACTTAGCATCATCACTTTACTAACCCGATTGTTGACTGGCGGGAGAATTGTCACTATACCTTGCGTCGATTTATAATTAAGTCTGGGACAAATTAACATGTAGCTTTGTGGTAATATATATTTTTAAATTAGTGTGAAACTCTCTAATCCACTGGAGTGCCAAGATATTTACAAAAAAAGACATTGGAGATTTTCGTAAGTTTGGTTTTGGATTAGCCCGTGCTCATTCAAAAAATCGTACTTCTCAATATTGATATGAAACAGATAAACTGTTAACTATTGTTTAAAGACAAACCTGATAAAACTAGTAGTTTTTGTTGATTATTCCGTTTTGACAGCTTTTATAATGCTCGTGCGAACTTGTGACGGAGTAAAAAGTTACTATCCAACACGGCTACTACTTGACAGTTTAGACCGAACACGGATCTCAAACTAATTTACAGACAGATGAAATGCTCGAGTTAAAACAGGACTTCGCTAGACTCAGTCAAATATACTTTCCTAATTACTCCAGTCAACTTTCCCCATACAATAAAAATAAAGTACTTATACATTTTTGTACACATTCAAATTGATTATATTAAATAACTACCATACCCGGCCACACAATGCTGTGGCTAACGTGTGGCCACGCCATTACCCAACCTTTATAACCAACGCTATCTGTTAACCCGTCAAAGGCCAGGCCATTTCGCGGAAATTCGCGAAAATTCACAAAAAAACACTAAAAAAGCACCATTTTGAACTTTGAATTGAATGTTTTGTTGATTAATTTTGAGCTATTGTATATTTTCTGACTGAAACACGTTCACAACACAATAAACTATCTACCAAAACAACATTACTTGCATTTATTACGTAAATTAATAGGTTTTACAATGTTTTATTCGCGGAACACGTATTTATTGCGACAGTTGAAATCGCGGCAAATTCTGACAGCGGATTGTCATAGATGAAATCCTTTAAAAATATTCCAGGGTTGCAAGGTGAATGAAACTTGTAGCGTCTCCGAGAGTAATGATGGTGCAAGCTATTCTGACACTGTTCTTCATACAAATTGTGTACATAGAAGGGCCAAAATCGCAGACCAAAAGTTTTTTGTGGGAAATATTATTCAAATTGGCGCACGCGTCTTATGCGCATGCGCGAGAAAATAATTCGAAAATTTGAATAAAATTATCGACCAAAAACAGTTTGTCTGCGATTTTGGCCCTTCTATGTACAGAATTTGTATGAAGAACGGGGTCAGAATCGCTTGCGCCAACATTACTGTATGAGACACATAAAAGTTTCATTCACCTTGCAACACCAGAATATTTTTAAACGATTTTATCTGTGACTTAGAAATGTCAGTTTTTGCTGCGAATTTACCCATCACAATTTATGCGTGTTCCTCGACTAAAACTTCGTAAAACCTATTAATTTACGTAATTAATGCAAGTAATGTTATTTTGGTACATAGTTTATTGTTCTAGGAACGTGTTTCAGTCAATATAATATACGATTGCTCAAAATTAATCCAAAAAACATTCAATTCAAAATTCAAAGTGGTGCTTTTTTTAGTTAATTTTCGTGAAATGGCGTGGCCTTTGACTGGTTAAGAAAATGAAGATAATGTTGGTAGTTCTTAGTCGAAATATGATACAGTTAAAAGTGACATGGGTTCCGTAGCTCAATCGGTAGAGCACTTGCCATGTAAGCAAAGGATCCTGGGTTCGAGTTCCAGTTGAGTCAATATCTTTTTCTGATTTTTCTTTCTCCAGATTTTCAATTGAGTTTCGCTAATATTGCCTTCATTTAATTAAATAGAAAGTAATTTAACCTACAGCCTGCAAATGATCTAAAACACTTTGAATGTGACTACTAACGTAGAATAAAGGAGAACACTAGAATATAGATTTGAATGGAAACCAATGTTGCCACTGACTTAGTCCCTTTGAGCATGCGCTCCGTCTCACTTACACTTTCCTGACATTGAATCCCGTTTGAACTTCACGATATCATTGACCCTCCCATGTCATTAAAATCATTTCTTTTATTTATTTCAATCTTTCTTTTACTTGTGGTTTATCTATGAAATAATATGTAACACTGATTTTTAACTGTAAATTACCATTTTCTTTCTTACTAATAATACTTTTTTGTTGTTTTATGCTTTTTTTCAAATAAGCTGATAATTTGGAAAGGATATATAGTTGTTTTTTTAATATATTTTCACTTATTAACTTAAATCATTTTTCAATTTTTTTTTCATTCCGATACTAATCAAATTTCACCCAAAGTTTCTTCCCCCACAGAAAGTTTGGCAATAATCCCGCCAGCAGATCTCAGCTCAACAAGGGCAAGAGCCCCCGGATGCGGAGGACCCCCGGAAAGAAAACCCCCGGTCGAAAGACTCCTGGAAAGAAAACACCCGGGAAAAAAACTCCAGGGAAAAGGACACCGAGCAGCGCTCAAAAGAAACTCGCGGCTAAAAGATTGGGCATCACTACCGACGTGAAGATCAAATCTCAACCAACGAGAGAAACTTCTAAAAGAGCTCTCTTCATGAGCCCGGAGAATGTAACTAAACCAGAGTCTTTAAGCTCCGCACCCAGACCCTCTACCTCTCGAGTGATTCGTTCTAAACGGGCCTTATTCGGATCTCCCGTTAAAAGCGAATCAGACAATTTAAACGTCACGAGGAGCGACAGCAAAGCAGCCGTGTCTTTCAACCGGATGGGTGGATTCTCCGTGGACAACATGGGGAGGAAACGATCCAGACTCGATGACTCATTCTCCGAGGAGCTGGAAGCCACTCCCAAGCTGCAGAAGAGTCTGACCTTTGGAGGGGATAAGATAGGGTCTAGCTGTAGCGAGAGGGTCGGAACCCTGACGAGGAGAGCTACGGAGTATGTGACCTCCAATGGAGAACTCACTGATATTAACAAAAAGGTATGTTTCTTTCAATTGTGATGACTTTCTTACAATGAAGACTGTAACAAATGACTATGGAAGTATCGTTACTACATCATCATTATTTTCCCTCGAAACATTAATCTTGATTCATATTTATCAGCCCGTGTCCATTCTGCTGCAAGGGAAACCCTCCTTTTCTATTGGAAGTTTCACTTGCCTGTTCCAGAGTTACATCATCCCAAATTTTTAAGAATTTAAATCATTGAAGCAATATTAATTACCAAATCAAATGGGGGTCATTTCCGCAAGTGATATTTTTCCATTAGAATCATCCTTTAATAATTGCTATCAAATTTGTTTCTGACAATTTGACATCTAAATAAAAATTCTATGGGTTCACCTAGCTGTGATATTGGTTGAACCACACTCGTTTGTAATAAATATATGTAGATGGATGCTTCTAGCAAACAAACGTTTCTGAGTCCCATTACCTTAAGTGTTAAAATAATTTAACCTTACATAACAACATCCTCTTCTCGTAGAAACTGCTGTGGGCGGTAGCGGAGGCATTGCGTGCGCACGGGATCGGCATGTCACACGAGTTCTTCAAGCAATACGCCACAGCTCTGGTGCGTCTCACCAGGAAACTATGCACGCTGCCGGTTCATCTGCGCGCATTGAAGACTCCTTTCTCATCCACCAGTGATACCCTGCTCAAGTAAGTCGCCTATACAATACCATTCTTATTGTCTTCCCGATGCTCAGCTTTTGAAATAGGCTGGTACTACCAACCTTCCTCTTCTCATCCTCATCAATCTTCGTCGTCACCTCTGCTACTCTTAAGCTAACCATACATTACCATTGAGATTATTTGCAGGCCAAGGCCACATAACCGTATTGGGCTCGTGCGACACTAGCATGACAGTACATATATGTATATATTAGAATTATAATGATCATCAGTCGTAAAAGTGCACAACGAAATCTCTTACAATTTGGGAGGCGGGTATGGGTACCGCCGCCCCGAGAACCATTTATTGGATAAACAACACCTCTGCCATAGGTCACCCCAAGTGAATCACTATCTTTGATGGCTTAGCAGGGGTGCCCGGGTTCATGAGGTTTGTCCGGGTCTTTCGGGGATGCTTCTGCCCACCTGCTGCATAGCAGACCGGATCGGGAGAGAATGGTTGACGGAGTCCTTTTTTCTCCAGCCGTACTCTCTCGGAACATCGCCTTGCACCGCAGTGAGAGGGATGGATTCATAGATCTGTCACTCCTGTACACACTGACCCCCAGATTCCTACCCGCCCCCAATACCCTTTTCCTTCCCAGAACTTTCTTTCCTAAAAAGGCCCTCCACACAGCATCCCCAATGATGGCATGGGCCCTGAGGGGAATTACTTTCCTCAGGAAGTGTGGAGCTAAGGTAAAAAAAAATTTTTTTTGAAGTTGATTGTATTGGTACTGTCAGCAGCTTCTGGGGTTCTCCTACTCGACTCGTACCCAGCAATAAGCATGAGCAATTTATTAGTAGTTTGGAGGTGCTAAGATCTCCTTATGTTTTTTTAGGATATGACAGCGCCACATGTGCCACTCAAGTATGTATTGTATTTTTATTTAACTTTAATTCTATTGAAAGTAAAATAAATGTTCGATTGTCTCTCCCAGAATCGCCAGGCTCCACGTGTTCTCCATCACCAAGGGTCGCGCCGTGGAGGAACTGTTCGCCGAGGAGCAGAACAAGCAGCTGAACGCCGCGCCCAGCAAAGTGACGGGTTACGTGCCGCCCAACTTCGACCCCAGCAAGCACCACGTCGCCTCAAACGCCAGCAAAAACAGCGAGAATTCCTACGGCGAGGTCAAACCCTTCAAGCCGGACCCGGCCAGCAGCAACAAGAAGACGGTTTTGCAGGACAAAACGGTCAACATCGACGTCAAGTCTGCAAACAGTGCCAGTGTTGGGCCCAACGTACATCTCAAAAAACCCTCGCTTTACAAAGACAATAACAAATTGAGGGCTAGAAGACAAATCAGTTTTGACAACATGGAGGACCCCTCGAGTAGGTGACCTAACAAGTGAACATTATATTTATTTAACCCCCACTAAATTAATAAAATCAGTCGGCTGCCACAAGTTACATGCATGGTATATATTGTAAATCCTGCAAATATGAAGATTTCTGAAGTTTTGTTTTTCCAGTCCCTTGAAATCTTTTATATGAGACTATTGTCTGTATTATTTTTTATGTTTTGTGAGAATACCATTAGCCTTGGACCCAGAGATTGCCAATTTGAAACCCGGCACAGTGCAAATAATGTTTGAATTTTTTTCGCATGATACAATTCAAAATTGTGACCACCAATCAGAATCAAATTGCTTAAAATGGCTACGCTATGCTTCCACCTAATAATTTTCTTATTCCCCATTTTTGATTGTGCGTGTGTGTTTCTCTTGCATGGTGTTATTATAATAAATTCATTTATCCACTGGAGCGCTTTTTGCCACAATATGGCACTAATTAAAATACGCCGGATTGCTTTGTTGCCAGTTTTGTCAAATTTTCCTTTATTAATTGTAGGTAATTAAGTAGAAGTTTACGATTTTATAATATTTTTTTTATAAATCCTACGAATATGTGATAATCAACAAAAGATAGGTGAATTCATTGGCTATATAGAACTATAATCAGTTTGTATGTCTTTATATTAACCTCTGGGAGGCCAGGCCATTTCACGAAAATTCACTAAAAAAGCACCACTTTGAATTTTGAATTGAATGTTTTGTGGATTAATTTTGAGCTATCGTATATTTTATTGACTGAAACACGTTCCTAGAACAATAAACTATGTACCAAAACAACATTACTTGCGTTAATTTCGTAAATTAATAGGTTTTACGATGTTTTAGTCGAGGAATACGCATCAATTTTGACAGCGAAAATTCGCGGCAAAAATGACATTTCTATGTCTAAGATAAAATCGTTTAAAAATATTCTGGGGTTGCAAGGTGAATGAAATTTTTACCCAACTTATGGGGTAATGTTGGCGCAAGCGATTCTGACCCTGTTCTTCATACAAATTCTGTACATAGAAGGGCCAAAATCGCAGACAAACATTTTTTGTTGGAATTTTTTTCGAATTATTTTCTCGCGCATGTGCACAATATGCGCGTGCCCGCGCGTCTCCGGCCTATAAGAGGTTAAAACTCGGAGATATGATTTTTTTAATGTGGTCGTAAAATATTCAAAATGGTCACCAAAAAATCCTGAGCAATCAGAGAAAAAAGTTTTAAATTGTGGTTCAGTGGTTATTCTATAAAATAGTGGCTTTTGGCAGCTTACTTACGAAATTATAATTATGCAATCAACTCTCTACCATGAAGTCAAGGTAGTTAGGGACATTAACCATAGAGATGAAATTTTAAAACTTCTTGGCATTTTATGTATATAATAAATTTGATGAAATTATAAACTTGACCAAACTCTTGTTTGACACATTGTTTGCCTTGTCCTTTGATAATATAGTGCAATTATATTTTTGTTCAAATTGTAATTGCCAGTGACTGTACATACTATAATATTAATACTTATTTAGCAACTAATTACGCAAGCAATTATGAAAATGTAGGTTTAAAGTATTGACTAGGAATAAAACGTGTCTTAGATAGGATAGTCGTGTGGCGTTTTAAAGAAATAATTTATGCGGTATGGTTTCTATTGGAAATAATGATAATATATATTTTTTTTAATTCTTCAATATTTTAAATTGTTTAAATTAAAATTTTCTAATAAAATGACAAGTACGGTGTTTTATGATTGATCACATTCAAAATAAATATAACTGCCCGTAATAAGCAGATTTTCCATTGGTTTATTATGCTAGTAATGCTTTAATATTTATTTTTGCTCGGTCACCCCTCTTAAACTGCATTTTTTTTTAAAACCATGCCAAAAATACTAACATTTTTAGATCTCCGTACTATGCTTTAAATTTCTTAAAAAGTTTTTCAAATTTCATGATTTTTATCAGACCCTGATTTTGAAACAAAAGAAACACATTTTAGTTTAAACTTCCTAGCTCATAGCTATTTGTAAGTTCTGTGATATCTTTCAAACATCATTAGTCGACTAGTCTAAAAAGAATTATAATACAAATGCAATATATTTTTGGCTGTCTGCCAGAAATCACCAACATTTTTTATAGATTCTTTTAGAGACAATTTCACTGCATTATTTTATATAGAGAAGTCTACTCAATTATTTTCAACAATTTTAAATTATAATGTCAAACCCTCAGGCCTCGGCCGTATTCTGTCAGAAGGTCAATATATTTTCGCTTTGCTGTAAATGGAATATTTCTGAACATTTTTTCTTTTTACATGAGCTCCACACAGGAGGCCCTGAGGAAAATAATTTCCCTGAGGACTTATGTCATCTTTGGGGATGCTGTGTGGAGGATTTTTTTAGGGAGAGGAGAATTCGCGGAAGGAAAAGGGGTGGGTTGGAATCTAGGGTTCATTGTGTCCTGGTCATCCACCCCCAAGACCTAGACAAACCCGGGCACCAAAATATCTCTGTTAAAATAAAACTGTTTTTGAAAGGTGATAAAATGCGCTATCAAATTTAATTATTAAAAATAAATTTGTCATTTTTTAAATACATTTTTTTTTAATTCAAACAATAATGTTTTTATTTTTATTTTAACTTTATAAGTAAAACCTCAAATTGTAATATTTAATTAAATGAAGACAATATAAGCGAAACTCAATCGAAAATCTGAAAACAGAAAAATCAGAAAAAGATATTGATATATATATATATCGTGTCCCAGATGTGTCAATATCTTTTTCTGATTTTTCTGTTTTCAGATTTTCGATTGAGTTTCGCTTATATTGTCTTCATTTAATTAAACAAACAATAATGGTTCACCTATGTTTTTTCGAACTAAAATTACTGATGATGAAAAAAATCAGAGTGCGTAATTCACATGCGATAGAAGTGAAACTAGAAAATCACTAGATGTCGCTTTTTTGTCTGTTTATTTTAAAGTGGTTTGAAGATTGGTTATAGATTTCACAAAAATAATATTATATCGTAGGATTCGAACCTCCAATTGCTTGATGTCTGTCTCTCTGGTCGCTGAGACTTGTCGGGCGCCTTGCCCACTGCGCTATCGAAGGCCCACGCTGAAGCGCAAATTTACCGCATTATATTAGAACCAAGTATTTGTGTAGAGCTGAGTTGTGAAGCATTTCCGTTTCATCCGAATTTCAAATCACTAATGGCGCTAAAGAGGTTTCACTTCAAAAATAAAAACACCCATGTAATATTAGACAAATTTATTGTAAACGTTATCATCACCTCACTTGTTTGTCGTTCCCATGTACAAATAATTAATTAAAAAATCAGTTTCGTAATTTTTTTTTCAAATTGCTGTCAGAAACTTTGGTTTCATAAAGGTGTACATTTGAATGCTTTTGTGGTTAACTTTTAGATTATAAATCGAGGTAATTTTTTTTGTAACACCGATTAGGTTGTCTCACCATGTTAGTGAGGGAGATACAACAATTTCTATGAGACCTCTAAGACCAAAAGTGACCAAATTAGCCTGAGGGGTTAAGAATGTTATACAAATATTAATTTTAAAACAACCAAAATGTCTAAATACAATATAAGGGTCATATAAAAAAAATGTGATTTCCTAGTTAATGACTTTTTACAACAAGCCGCCTGTGTGTTAAGTTCATAATTCACATTTCTTATGTAAATTTAGTGCAATGGTTGCTCTCAATTTAAGAATTTGAAATAATGGACTATGCTTTATGTAAAAAAAATTGTGGGATCTTATTAATATTAATATAATTTTATTGTTTTGTTTTATTTATTTTATTTTTCTGAACATGAGATTTTCATTTACACGCCAATTTTTTCCTCCACTATTTATTTTTGTAATTACAAATAAGCAGCTTATTCTCAAACATAATAAGACAAATGTCAAGCTGCAATTGCATTTTATAAGAAGAAAAAATCATTTATAATTGCAGTTTTGACTTGAAAGTACCATTTCAGTTTTTTCCCTTGTAAAAAATAATAGAAGTGTATGTGTTATGTATGTACCGCTCATAAAAATAATCTATCTGATTTTTGCAAGTGTAAATATTTTTTTAAGCTAATATGTGATCATTAATGACATGTAAAAATTTGGGATAGCATTAATGGTTACCCTTTTCTTTGTTTAAAATAAATAAAAATATTTATGTTACAAACATTGTTTATGTTAAATTGACGTTGTAACTTACCCAGTACTTGCCTGCCTTAGCTCCCGTCCATGATATGTGTATACAGTGAAACCCTCTTAAGAAGTTCTCTCGAAGTTTCGTGGCTTAAAGCCGGGTACAGATTGCTGTAACGCAACGATACTGAACCTTTTTTCTCTTCGGGCCACATACATGTATTTGTAAAGTTACGCGGGCCGCAACACTATACTGGTATGACGAAAAAAAATATCATCAACCCCCCCCCCCCCCCCCAACAAAGAAATATTTTTCTTCCCATTTGTCTTGAAGCTCTCTCTTTTCGTCGGACATTTTTCAATTGCATTTTGAAGACTCTCCCGCCATTAATAATAATAATAATAATTGGATAATTTGTAGAGCGCCGTTTTTGTGAAAAATCACCTAATTATGCGTATTTAAATTATAACAAATCAGTGCTTTATACGACAGAAAGAAATGCTGTATAAATTAGTAGGTACCTGACTAACCAGTGACGTTAACCAGTTTTTATGTATTATAATTGATGCGGTTGTTTCTAGAAGTGGCACTTTTATTTATAAATTATTCGCGCGCATACTTGTGTGGCAAATATTTGTTTTTTGGGAATAAATCTAGCGTGTGTAAATAGCAACACTCTTACACATCTGCCCTGATGATGGACACTGTAACGCTGTCCGAAACGTTGGCTAAAGAGGGAGGTGGCGCAACACGGCACAACACCCCAAAAAAATATCAAAAAACCTTTTGGCCGTGAAAATCTAAGCAACGTTTCTTACACATCTAAGATCTAAGATCATGTGGGCTAATGAAAATTCTTTTCGGGTGCGCTATTCGACTTTGACCCACTAATTGTGCGTCAAAGTCGAAACGAATCTCAAGATATACGAAATTTAGAATGATAGTTTTTTTTAATTCAAGTTCTTGATGGTAAAGTGTTTAGGGCTGCACAAAAAACCTTGGCAGGCCGCAGGTTGAGTATCGTTGCTGTAACGTAACATGCAATGTAACACGCAATGAAAGTATTTGCCGTCCACATTGTCGCAATGTATCATGCAATGTAACAGAATTCCCATAGTGTGGATGCCTTGCGTGCACGTACCGTGCACACTACGCGCACGAACAGAGCATTTCAACTCGTGCGCGCTGCAATCCACAAAGTGTCGGTTTTATCGCCGAACACAAAGGGGCGCGTAGTGTGCACGGAGCGTCAGTGTGGACGGTTTGTGTCTATTCTGCAGAACGGGCGTGAACTATGGAAGACTTATTCTCGGCAGACTGAGTTATGTTCACCGCGCGCATGCCGGAAACAGATGCGAGTAGGTACGTGCTCGGTTCGTGCGCGAATAAACTTCATAAGAGGGTTTCATTCAAAGATATTGAAATTTAAGAGATGTGCTATCTGCAGTTTTTAATAGATGGGACTGTGCTTCCTGGTGTCGCCGATATTGTTTACCAATTAACGAATAAACTAAACGAATGTTAAAACTAAATGAACGAATTCTTTCCATATTCAAATTATACATATATTTAACCCAGTGGTTCTTAAACTTTTTTTGGTACTGAAACCCACCAGTTTCATATTCACGGAACCTTTCTTAATTGGAAAGCGGGGCGTGACATCACTGGCAGCAGATTATCACAAGGGGGGCATAATGGGATAGGATGGGGCGGGATGGGATAGTGACAATATTCTTCGTAATTTCTTTTTTGGGGTGTGTCTTGCCTTCCATCGAACCCCTGAGGTTCGATCGAACCCACGTTAAGAACCACTGATTTAACCTGTCTGCTTGGTTCAATATATTCACACCTCACAGTCCGAAAACCTCGGTTTTGCCCGTAATTTCTGAAACTGTCACTTTGGATCGAGATTGTAAAATATCTATGCAAGATACCTTTCATATTTCAAAAACAATAAGAAGCATTATTTCGTTCTTATTCTGGTTAAAAGAAAAAAACATATGTTTGCATGAGAGGAAGAGAGATATATAGCTTTTAAAATGTAAGGTCGCTCGGGACGTTTTTGGTCTTATGAAAGTATAATGCAATTACGTGTTTTGGGATGTATTTATTCCTAAACAAGCCGACGGGTTAACCAATACTACTGCACACCTTCAAAAAATCAACGAAATGAACAAATTCTTTTCGTATGCAAACTACTCCATTTAGGTAGTAGTCCGCCGGAAGTCGCGCGGACATCACAGCATATCTCTTTTGTATTTCAATATCTTTGGTTTCACTGCATTATATTTGGCCTCCTTGTTTCCTCCCTCCTTCTACATGGGTCTCTTCTCAAAACGACCCTCCACACGGCATCCCTAAAGATGACATAGGCCCTGAGGGAATTTATTTTTTCTCAAGGCCCCGTGTGAGTTAATATTAAAAATATATATATGTATACAGGGTGTTAAGGGACATACTACTTGACTTGCTTTAACCAGTGATTCCTGACAGTATTGGAATAAAAATGTAAATTGAATTTTGGTCTCCGATGACTTTTTTTTTTTTTTAAATGGTAAGTATTGAACAGTTGGAGGCGGAGTGAGGGGTTGGTCGGTTACTCAACTGAGTGACCAGTGACGACATGCAGAAGAATTTTTTTTTTTTTGATATTGAAGAAAAATATTTTGAAAAAAAAAGTGTTCAAAAAAGTCACCGTAGACCAAAATTTCATTTACATTTTTTACTCCAAATAATGTCAGGAATCACTGGTTGTAAGTCAAATACGTCCCTGTTTATGAACAAAAAAGTAAGTTTATCACAAATTAGTCTTAATGGTAATAAAATTATAATTTAAATAAATTCAATGGGTAATGTTATTAAACTTGTATCTACCTATGCTATGCACATTGTCTGGAAACCCGTGGTACAAACGGGAGACTACTGAATGAATCTACATCACAAAGAGAACCCAAAAAATTTTTTTTTTCGATCTGAGCATTTCAAATTATTTATTGTTGTAGCAACTAAAGGATTAAAAAATACTTCTGGAGCCAGTACTGTGCTCAGAAGCATTTTAAAGGGCATTCAAAGAGAAATGAGAACTGTAAGGCGTAGGTATGCTAAAACTATGAATGATCGTGTGAGAAACGTGAAGATCGCAAGACCTCCATCATGACGCAAGCGACATTTTCTGCTTTCTGTAATGGAAGTAGGAGATTTTTAAATACTATCAGGTTATTCGTAACCCGGGAATGTTTTTCTTTTTATAAATAAGAAATTAAAAAAATAAAAATACACACTCATTCTGAAATTGGATTCTGTTATTCGTCTGTAAAATTTGGGAGGCGTGTATGGGTACCGCCATCCCAGGAACCATTTATTGGTTAACCAATACCCTTGGTATAGGTCACCTGAAGTAGTATGCTACGTTTGGTGACCCCGTTTGGCTTAGCAGGGATGCTACATTTGGCTTAGCAGGGGTGATGGCAGTTCAGGGGTTCATGGGAGTGAGGTTTGTCTACGTCTTGGTGGAGGAAGGTTAGCCCACCTACTCCGTGGCGGGCCAGATCGGGAGATCATTGAGGGAGACCATTTGACCTCTCCAACCGGATTCTCTCAACCCAATGCTTTTCACCACAGTGGGGGGGAATGGATTCATACGCCCTGCACTGGACACACTGACTCTCAAATTCCTACCCACCTCTCATACCTTTTTCTTTCCAAGAATCCTCCCCTCCTTTCCCTAAAAATACCCTCCATACAGCATCCCCGAAGATGACAAAGGCTCTGAAGGAAATTGTTTCTGTGTGGAGCTAATCTGAAATAAATATATATCCTACTAATATTATAAAGGTGAAATTTTGTATGGATGTATGTTTGTTACTCTTTCACACAAAAACTACTGAATAGATTTTAAAAATTCTTTCACTAATAGAAAGCTACATTATTTGCGAGATCTATAGGCTATATAATAATAATAATAATCTTTATTCAATGAAATAACAACAATATAACTAAAAAAAATTACATGCTCAAAGTAGTTTACAAATAGATTACATCAATCAGTACAGAAAAATTAACAAATAGGAAGTAACGTAAGAAAGGTTACACAGGAGTAGTATAGTTATACAGTATTTTTAGTTGTGCATAGCCTGCCTCACTAGGTGAACCTGTATTGAGGCAGAATTTTTGTTAATTGTTTCTCACAATTTTATCTATGGTTTTTTTTATAAATGTGTAAAGCAGGTTTCCATACAGCAAAAACTTTATTTTAGTTAACATTATTGTTTACATATACCTACACAATTCATAAACTGCAAGGTTATTACTACAATAACAACCATCAATGACTGGGCGTTTGGGTGAGGGCACCAGTATAGGCTCGATCATTAGAATGTACCTATCCATATTTTAACATATTTTTTAAACTCTCTCTGTGTTTGACTCAGTTTGATGTTTTCTGGGAGAATGTTGAATATTTTTGTGGCAAAGTATCTAAAGCTACGTTGACCAAAGGTGGAAGAGAGTGCTGGAACTTGCAATATGTCTTTATTGGAGTTACGTGTAAATCTTAAGTTTTTTTTTTTTTCGTAAAGCACATGTTTGTTTTTAAAGAGATGCATGAGGATAGTTTTTACATAGATCTGTCGAATATCAAATACTCTCATTATTTTGAATATAATGTCACTGTTTGCAGTTAGAGGAAGTTTGAGAATAATTTTCATAATTGTTTTCTGCGCCTTTTCAACAGGATCTAGAGCAGATGAAGTGCCCCCTCCCCATGCATACATATATATTGGTAAGCTCTGGCGTTATGAAATTATTTTTCATACGTTTTCTGTCGTTAACAAAATCGATTTATTGCAAACGCCAATTGTCGCCTTGGAAACGATGTTTTTTTTTAATTAGGTTACTATGGACATCCCTTTGATGTTAAAATTCAAATACGTATAAAATACTAATTCCTACTTTACTGAATGGATTTTAATGAAACTTTACAATAATATAAACATAGGGCCAGTATATCAGTTGAGCTTAAGCTCGGCTTTGGCGGAATGTGGAGCTCAGCGTGGCTTAGCACGTAATCCGTATATCAGTCGTACTAGAGTTGACCAATTTTAAACGCTTAGTCTATGATAATTTCTATGCAGAACCAATCTATTTATGTCAGTGTTGCCAACTTAGCAACTTTATAGCTAGATCTAGCTATTATTTGATGTCAGACAGCTACATTTTAATGAAACTTGTAGCTAAACTTTTTAGCTACTTTTTGTAGCAACTTTTCGTCATTGTTCGACATTTCAATTTCGTCCAATTTCGAGCAAAGAGAATATAAAACGCTACGTCGTACAGTAAAAAGTAAAAACCAAACGCGACTCTATGGTCATAGACGCTATGGTATAAGTGGCGTTGGCCGGAAAATCCCCGTTTCCTGCTGCACTAGCTCTCCCTTTTTGGAGTACAGAGCCAGTGGCGTAGCTAGGTAACCAAGGGCCCTGGGGCAAATTAAAAAATGGGGCCCACTGCTATGTAAACTGATTAGGTTTCATCAAATAAAAATATGAAATATACAAATACTTTAAAAATGCTAAGCTACTTAAGCTTTTTTGTGCACTGCAGGGCAGGTAATAAAAATATTAAACAGTAACAACATAAATTACAATTAATACTTGGTGTAGGTTTGGCTAATAAAACGAAATATTAGAATTTTAAATTAAAACATTTTTGTACTTTCTTCCACTAATTTATATTTCACTAGGACCGGTTTCATCCTATTACGGACATTTTAAGACTGGTAGTTGAAATTCTTATGCTACGGTATTTATACACAAATGATATACGCAAATGATATATATACACAAATGATATCATCATCATCACTATTGGCTCTACAACCCCTGGTGGGTCTTGGCCTCCTCAAGAGTCTTCCTCCACTCATCTCGGTTTTGAG
Source organism: Limnephilus marmoratus (assembly GCA_917880885.1). Classification (NCBI taxonomy): domain Eukaryota; kingdom Metazoa; phylum Arthropoda; class Insecta; order Trichoptera; family Limnephilidae; genus Limnephilus; species Limnephilus marmoratus. The sequence continues at coordinate 9,381,094 of OU862924.1, forward strand.
CCAGCTCTCTCCAGTTTTGAAGCTCCAAGATAGATATGTCTTTGAGGACGTTGTCGCTCCATCTTAGTCTTGGTCTTCCCAGGCTCGTTCGCCCTATTACACAAATGATATATATGACAAATACTGAAAATGTCTGTAATAGGATGAAACCGGTCCTGGTGAAATATAAATTAGTGGAAGAAAGTACAAAAGTGTTTTAATTTCAAATTCTAATACAATGGAATTCCACCACGAATTATCAGTGCAAAAACTAGACTCATTAAAACGAAATAGCAAAGATTCAAGGGTTTATTATATAAAGGTCGGGCCTACCAACTGACTAAATAACAATTACATTTACAATTTTTTCCTAGCTTTAGTTTTCGCAAAAGTATCTATGACTTCGTTGGCTTGATGCGGTTTTGTTTTCAATTGCTATTAGCGATAAATGTCGGAGTCGAGTTTGGCCCATTTTATTTCTTAAATACTTTTTTAATTATTTTTAATTTGCTAAATGACCTTTTAGCTGCTGCAGAAGTGACAGGAATTGTAAAGAATAATAACATTGCTGTAAATACTTCCGTTAGGTCGCATTCTAGCACTCCATATTTGCTCATTATTTCCTTACATAATTGGTGAACAGTCCATGCTTGAGTTAGTTGAGGTAAAACTAGATGGTAAATATTAATAAATTGAAGTGAAAAACTAGGGCCTATTATATCTGAATATTTTCTTTGGAATTCGTCACACTTTTGTAATAAAGTTGCTTCATCAACATGTAATAAAAATGTTGGTGTTAGAAAATGGAATATATGACAGACTGCACTCATACCAATAAAACGTGTATCTAATTGAGATATTACTGTGTCTAGTACATTATTGAAAATCTCAATTTCAAATATTTTTTCTCGATTTGGAAATCGGTGATCAGCAGCTAATTCATCAAAATGTTTTTTAACTTTTCTTTGCTAACCTGTCTTATTTATTTTGAAAATGGGAGAAATTTCCAAAAGTTCAGTTGGATCGAGATTTCTGGTAAGGATTCGAGGGCCCCCTGAGCTTGAGGGCCCCGGGGCACTGCCCCGCGTAGCCCCTAGGTAGCTACGCGCCTGTACAGAGCCACAAACTTTGATATTTCTATGACATATTTGTTCACAACTTGCGACACCACCACCAGAACAGATAACTTTGTGGCACTGTAATATTGTTCTGTGCGCTAGCTAGCTACGACAGACAGAATACAACCAAAATGTACGCACTACTCTTATTCTACCTTGTGTTGTTTTGTTTTATCCATATAAATCCTGGAAATAAAAACGGTTGTCAGAATTTGTCATTTTATTGTAACTTAGGGAACGTACCCTTACTACGTGAAACGTTTAGGGGGGGGGGGTCTTCAAAATACCACGCTTGGTACAAATGAGCGGCGGAGTGCTTACCGGGGTCACCGGGGGGGGGGGTTAAAAATTGCAAAAAGTTAGTCACGTAGTATGGGTACGTTCCCTTATCTACCTACTGTAACGTTTAGCTACTTCTAGCAACTTTTTGGGGTAAAAAAAACTGGCAATCTAGCAACATTTGTAAGATGTCTAGCAATTTGGTATAGCTAACTGTTGGCAACACTGATTTATGTTAGTATCTATGGACTCTATGGTTAAAACCAAACTTCAAATGTTAAATGCCAAACATCGATATTTTTTATTATTTTCTGGCAAGTTTTACACATTTTTTACGCACAATTGTGTATTTAAATTACCGAAGAAAGCTCAAACTCCATGCTGATGGTTAATTTATTCACAATGTAATTTACGTACGTAGCAGATGTATATTGAAATTGGAACATTGGCAAATGTCAAATTTGACAGATGTGTTATTGCCAATAGCGCCACAGCATCTAGCATAGGAACTATTCTGCGGCTTAAGCGGCCGATTTGGTCGGTTTAAGTTGAGCGAGGAATGTGCTCCTTAGCAATGACTGATATACCGGCCCATAGGCCATAGCACAGAGCTCTGGCATTACGAAATTTGTATGAAAAAATTGCAATAGGTGGCACGATTAGTAAGATATCTATAATAATTCTTTAATCGATTCCAATTATTAGGGAAGTAGGTACTTCGCTAATTTAAATATTTACTAAAATAGAATTTTTATTTAAGAATCTTTGTTTTGTAAAATGTCATTCTAAAATTTTGACATCACAGAACAATTATTGTTTTAATTGGATAAACAGGTATCGCATTTTTTAAGTATAAAACGGCCGTACTGGATTTTTTGGTAGAATATAAAAAGAAGATTAATATTTCGTACTTAGTAACTATCTCTAAAAATGAATCACCGAAATGTATATATGTATTTTGGTAGAATATAAAAAGAAGAATAATAACTCGTACTTAATAACTATCTCTAAAAATGAATCACCGAAATATACGTATATATGCGAAATGTATAAACCCGAACGACTGAACCAAATTGGATAAATTTTTTCTTCGTTTTTTTGTATAAAACTACCGTTGAGTTCTGGCATTATGAAATTTGTATAAGAAATTATAAAAGGTGGCATGCAAGCAGTTAGAAAACTGAATGTATCTGGAATGAATGTGTGGAAAGCGAGAGGTGAGTGTGGGGAATGGGGAGGGGGGAGGGGGTGTTGGGAGGGTGTTGTCGGAGGGGGGAAGGGGAGGGGGAGGAGGGTGTGGGTAGGGGTAGGGGGTGGGGTGAAGGAGGTTGACGGGGGGGGAGTGGTGTGGGGAAAGGGAATGTGGAAGCGTAGGGGGTGAGGGGAGTGGTGGGTGGAGGGAGAGGGGGAGGGAGTTAATGGGGGAGTGGAGTGGAGAGAGGGAAGGTGGAGGAGGCGGAGTGGGGTGGAAGAGGGGGGAGGGAAGGAAGGGAAGGGGGAGGGGTGGGTAGCGGGGGAGGGGGGGGTTGATGGGGGAGTGGAGTGGGTGGAGGGGGAGGGGGATTGATGGGGGTAGTGGAGTGGGGAGAGGTAGGGTGGAGGAGGCTGAGTGGAAATCTCCTAATACCATGCGAGCGAAGCCGCGGGAAAAAGCTAGTATACATATATACCTATATCGCGCCGCGGAAGTGGCGGGAATAGTTGTAGACCGCGATCATAAATAAACCAATTCCCGCGATTGATACGCCGCGCGCCGCCCACCTTCGTACTTCGTCCTTCGTCAGTGATGGTATGTGGTATGTCTAGGGAAATTTCCCTAGATCTAGGGGAAAAGGGAAATCAGCACAAAATCTAGGGAAATTTCGAACTCTGGCATAATTTTTATTTACATATGACAATATTACTGGCATTGTATACCTAGGTATACATGTATATATTTTTTGAGATTCCCATGAATCTTAAATATTGTTGATTTACTTATATGCAATGTTATTTTTAACACTGACAACTCAAAATGATATTAATAAGTATATACAAAAAAATGGGGATCTCTGAAATAAAAAAATAAAAAAGTTTTAAGTTCCTTTTTTTCGGTGATTGCGGTTGATTTTTATTTTGCAAAGAATTTTTTTATTTTTTTTATTTTTAATTCCGTTTCTAATTCAGTGATGAGTGTACGCATACTTTTAAATTATTATTACAATAAAAAAGTGTTTTATTTGGAAAGGCACAGTATTATAAGTACATCTACCAAGTTCTGATATCTTTCCAATTAATTAATCATATTAATTAACATATAACAGGATTAGTGTTACACAATCAGGTGACCTCGTAGGTAATTGCGTAAATGTGATATCATTTTTTTTTTGTTTTGAAAAGTTTTACTTTCTATGTACATTTGTTACTTAAATTTTTATTTATTTAAAAAAAAATTAAGTAACCAATGTACATAGCAAATTAAACTTTTTAATGAAATAATTAAAAACACTTTGTTCTTAGTTTATAGTACCTACATATAATGTCCTGATGAAGAGAACATCTTCTCGAAACATGTTGATTTTTTAAATAAAGATTATCGTGGTAAACGCAAAGTGTTTTTAATTATTTCATTAATAAAATGGTGCCACAAAGTGAATTTGCAAAATTTGAAGAAGTAAAACTTTTTAAAACGAAATGTCTAGAAATTTTTACAATTCAAGAAAAAAAACAAAAAAGTTTATTATTTATAAAAGGAATACCACTTTCCAAGCCCCCCCCCCCCCCGTACACTTCGTAGATAATCATGAACTTTCTGCTTCATATTGTTCCCAAATAAAATGATGGTTTGTTCGCGAGAATCGGAAAGATCTGTGAGGCGTAGGTTGGGGAATGATGAAATATTAAATTATCCACGTGGGAAGCGCTTCGTATAATAGATTTTTCGAAGCTCTTCACACACTTCACACGTGAACACCGATCGCTAGTCAACAGAGCTTTGGCTTTATTCGAAAAAAAGATTCGATTATTAGAATGCCATTATTTCGAGTATGTCCATCACTACTTGGCGCCCTTGGCGGCAATATTTTGACAAGTTCGCTCAAGTTCGTTCATGTTATGATGTTATGTTCATTTATGGATGTTATGTTGTGTCAAAATTATTTGTTGTTTGACTTCGAAGCTATACGAACTGCGAATAAATTGAAATAAAGACAAACCTCGCAGTGAATACAGTAAGGTGAGCTCTTATTATTATTGGTGAACGAAATTGAGAAACAAAGTATTTAAAATGGATTCGGAAGACGAAAGTCAAGCATATTTAACCGGGGGAACAAACGGATGTGTTCTCTTGATAGATGTTTCTCCCCCCATGTGGATAGCAGTCGACGATGAAAGACCCATCGATATTCTGTTCAGTGCGTGCACTAATCTCTATAAAAAGATGATGATAAACTCTCCGAAGCAATTGATCGGTATTTCACTATTTGGAACAGAGGAAGACGACAACCAAGGGATTAAGAACGTGATACAATTACTTCCCTTAAAGGAACCATCTGTGGAAGACGTAAGGTGTTTGAAAGACTATGTCACAGATGCAGATGAAATCACCAGGAAGTGGGGGGTTACTGAGCACTTTAGTTTAGCCGATGCCCTCTGGCAAGCCAGCCGCATGTTCTCCGGGTGTCGCAAGAAGATGAGTGGCCAGACCATCACCGTGCTGAGCGCCCTGCAGCCACCAAACCCCACTTCCCACAAACTCATCTTGAAGAAAGCCTCCGACATTCGCGAATTGAACATCACTGTTAATATTGTCAATGTGTCTCCTAATGCCATCTCTGCCGACAGCTTTTTCATGGAATTAGGGAAAGTAATTAGTGATCAGCCTAACATGGACTGGGAGCCTCCGGAACCAGTGCTGGATGCCAGTGACATCCTGACCTTAATCTGGAGTAATAACCACAGCAAACGTGCCTCAGCTAATCTGAAGATGTATTTAGGCCCCGATGTGGTGCTGGGAGTGGGAATGTATTCCCTGAGCAGTGAGCAAAAACCTCCCAGAAAACAATTGCTACACCGAGACAACAATGAGATTGTAGTGTCTTCTAGTTCGTGGAAGACTGTTCCCAGAGATGGACAACAAGACTGGGAAGACAATGAAGATGAAGAATCTTGGGAAACTCCCAAAACAAATCCTCAATCAGTTCCCATCCTTAAAGCTGACTTAAAGTACGTTGCGGAATTTGGAGAAAGAAGTGTTATGATCACAAGTGAAGAGTATGATGAGTTGAATAACTTTGCGGGTCCTCCCTGCATTAAAGTGCTAGGATTTAAATCCTCTTCCATTTTGAATATGTCAGAGTGGTATTTGAAATCTTCCTCATTTATATATCCGAATGATTCATTAGTGGAAGGTTCATCGCAATTGTTCCTCGCCCTGCGAGACCGCTGCTTGGCCCTGGACCGAGTGGCCATCTGTGTTTTAATAAGTCGCCGCTTTTCATTGGCGAGGTTTGTGGCTCTGGTGCCACAGAAGAGTGTGGTGAAGGGCAACTGGCAGGAGCATCCTGACGGGTTCCACGTCATATACTTACCTTACTCTGATGACTTTAAAGAACTACCACTGGAAGTTGGTACCGATTCTACTGTGGAACAGTTAACGTGCATGGAAAATATCTTGAACAAGTTGAAGTTTCATTTTAAGGGTGATATGTTCGAGAATCCCAAACTTCAAACAATGTACAGAGCCATTGAAGCCTTGGCTCTTGAGGAAGTTGATCCAGAAGAAATAGATGATGCAACTCTTCCCGATAATGATGAACAGAATAACAGGTTAGGATCTTTGCAAGAAGACTTCCAGTCTCTGTTTGGTTCTATGAGTATATCTGCAGTCAAAAGATCTCAGAACAGCAGCAAATCCAACAAGAGGGTGGCTGCGGGAGGAGCTGAGGATGGGGAGATGATGGACTCGGCCATGGTAGTGGCTCGTATTAACAACTCTAACGTTGATAAGTATACGGTCCCTCAGTTGAAACTGATATTGAAAACCTACAATGTACCGAACCTTCCAGCTCTTTCAGGCATGAAGAAAGATCAGCTAATTCGTAGTGTTTATGATAATAGTAGCACTATTTTAGCACACGCTGCGAATACTAAATAAGGCAAACAAGATTGAGAAATCAATTACAAATCTTAATGATGGACAATATACATAAATATGTACTTCTGTTATACCAAAAATAATTAAAGCGCCCGGTAAGCGATCAACTAATTGACAAGTTTTACGTGTTTATCAAATTATTTGGTTATCTGCATCTCTGTTTGACACGTTTGTCAAACAAACTACAAAATAATAATAGTTGAAAAACCAATTTTAACATTTACAGCCGAGGGATTCTATATCTTTTGTGGGATTGAGATCTCCTGACGGACGGGATCTCCTGTCAGATTTGTGTGATTTTCTATGGCTGTTATTTTGCTTTTTCTACAGTTGTATCAGGCCAGCTTCGCCGATTTAAAACGATTTAAACTGAAATATGCGACAGCTCAGTGCTCACTGTTGAAATCTGACATCGGCCCATAGAAAAAGCGAAAAACAGCCATAGAAAATCACACAAATCTGACAGGAGATTTCGTCCGTCAGGAGATCTCGATCCCACAAAAGACATAGAATCGCTGGGCAGGGCGCTTTAGGCAAATAAGATTGAGAATTCAATTACAAATCTTGATGATAGTCAGTCGTCAGTCTTTTCAGTCCAATTCCAAAGTTGCGAATCTGCATTTTTGCCAGGTTTGGGTATTGTCCATTTTAAATTTTTCATTTTAGATGCAGTGTGTGATACCAATTCTATTTTTTGGAATCATCATCATTCATTATGAATACTGTAACGGAGAATATGATTACAATTCTATACTTCAAACTTCAATAACTCCGAACAAGGGCGGATTTAGGGGGGGGGGGCAGGGGGGCACGTGCCCCCCCAGTATTTTTTTGTACTGTGGAGATTTCATCACAGTACAGAAAACTGTCTCTATCAAACATTTTTATGCCCGTCCGCCCCTTGTTCCCCCCAGAAAAAAATCCTGGATCCGCCCTTGACTCCGAATGATATTTTTGCAGATTCGCAACTGGCATTAGACTGATGATATGTTCATAAATATGTACTTCTGTTGTACCAAAAAAAAAATTACTATATACCTTTTCTTTCTTATGTTCTTGTTGTAAACTTTTTTTTTTTTCACCTGTAGGTTTTCTTAGTTGATATAAATATTACTTTGTTATTGTCTGCAATGTTTTGTTTTGGTGTCTGGACAACTCAGAATGATATCAACTCAAAACCCCCTTTGAAAAGTCATTAACACGTTCATTGCTGACGCCGCGCGTCGCGCGTTGACAGTCGTGTGACCGGTATGCGCACAACGCGCCACGCGCGGTGTGCTTCTCTTACCTTGAAACAGATCCAAAACAGATGCAGCCCTGTGGTTTCGAGTCGTTTCTAGCCTCAGCACAGGGAAACCCATCCCTTTATTACTTAGTCAGTATTCTGTCAGTTTGAATTGATCCGTCATTCATATCGGTCGTTCGGAGTTTTTGTCATTTTCGTGCATAAAGCCGCGTTTACACGAGCAAAAAATATTCGGTGCGAAGCATTTTTTCTGTTTTGTTTTTTTTTTGTTAGTTTTACTGAAATTAGTGGATGTTTTTTGATATTTTTGAATGCAAGAGACATTACGTTTTTAGTTTTATGTGGACATTTTCAGTTTTATAGACATTTTGAGTTTTGTAGACATTTTGAGTTTTATAGACATTGTGAATTTTATAGAAACTTTGTAGATACATTGTGTGTAGTACTCCTAAGTTTTTACAATTCTTGCCTAAAATGGATCAACCATCTTCTTCAAAGCGACCCAGATTGGAAAATGTGTTGAGCGATAGTGATGAAAGTGAGAGGGAGTACGATACAGGAAGTGAATATCAAATAGACAGTGATTTAGAAACGGATAGTGACAGTGACAACGAAGACAATAATGTGTTTGAAGAACAACCACCGTCCAGTCTACCTTCAACTTCAAGACGTTGGTCTAATATAGCAACACAAGCCCAGGAGATCCCTTTTACTGGAAGACCAGGTATGAAAGTTGATATGCCAGGGAGAGAACCTATTGATTACTTCAACGTTATAGCTAATGATGACTTCTATAACCTTATTGTCACACAGAGCAATGCATATGCTTTAGAAATTTTGGCTTATTCGGAAGGAGAAAAAAGCCGAATCACCCGCTGGAAAGACCTCACAACAGAAACCTTCAAAGTATGGCTGGGGCTTTTACTGCACATGGGAACTATTCGATTGAGCCGCATAACTGATTACTGGAAGAAACACCACCTGTTCAATCTGACAGCATTCTCCCAGTATATGTCCCGGGATAAGTTCTTATTGATTCTAAGGGCTTTACATTTCAATGATAACGAAGCTGATGCCACTAGTATCGGTAAAATAAAGCCACTAATAAATTTTTTCAATGACCGGATGGATTTTATTTATGCACCTCAAAAACATTTATCGATTGATGAGTCTTTGGTACTGTGGCGAGGGAGGCTCATTATTCGGCAGTACATGAAAGGGAAAAAGGCAAAGTATGGCATCAAGTTGTACATGTTGGGAGAATCTCACGGCTTGGCTATGAAAATACTTGTATATGGTGGTTCTGCTGATCAGGAGTTGGGTGGAAAAGATCACACCAGTAAAGTCGTGCATAAGCTGATGGAAGGGAACACCGGAGTTGGTCACTCGCTATATATGGATAATTATTACAATAGTGTCCCTCTGGTAGAAAATTTACTCAGCCAAAAAACTCACGTTACGGGCACTTTGAGAAGCAACCGAAAATGCAATTCAGATGAAGTCGTAAAAAAAAAATTAAAAATTGGGGAGTCTGTGAGCCAGTACACCGAAAAGGGTATTTGTATGACAAAGTGGAAAGATCGCCGAGAGGTATTGGCCATATCTTCCGAATTTGATGGAGACCTTACAGAGACCACAAATCGTCATGGAAACGTGGTTATAAAGCCAACAATGATTATAAAATATAATAAATTTATGAGCGGTGTTGATTTTCACGACCAGATGTTGGCATATTATCCAATAAGGAGAAAAACTTTGCGGTGGTATAAAAAATTAGGAATCCATATATTCCAGACGATGCTTTTGAATTCGTATTACTTGTACAATATGAATAGTGAGAGAAAAATGTCGCTATACGACTTCAGACTGCAAATTATTGAAAAACTTCTGGGTCCTCCTCCCCCATTAGTACCAAGGCCACGAAACATAGCACACCTCCCAAGTTTTTGCCCGAAGGATGATCATGGCAAAACAAAAAGAAGAAGGTGCAAGTATTGCTGGAGTGAAAACAAGCAGAGAAAATACTCCATATTTTGTTGTCTTCAATGTCCCGATGTACCAGGATTGTGTTTGGAACCATGTTTCCGCATATACCACGAGAGGAATGGAGACTGAATATTTTTTTTACTACTTTTAGAAATATTTTTATTTTTCATTGATAATAAATAAATAGAACATTACACTTTCTTCTTTCGTGTTTTATTTCTGAAAAAAAAAAACAATTGATAATGTGTCTATTCGAAATTTGTGCGCATGTAAACGCTCCTTTAGTTCACTCGACCTTTCAGAAAGACCTTTTTTTTATACCTGGAATCGGCTTGAAAATCACTTTAAAAAGGCAATTATTCTCAGCATGGCATTAATATGTACAAATTTTAGTTAGCAATGAACGTGTTAAGTGGTGAAAAACTTATTAAAATTTGGTTTTTAAACCTATTTACGTCAGATTAGGTTATGGTCTATTTTAAAATTATTTTTTTCAAAGCTTTTAATGACTTCAAAGAAGTGTTGAGTTGACTTGATTCTGAGTTGTCATGGAACCGTTTTTTTATGTGAGAATGCGGAGGGTAATTCTATTATCTAGTTCTGTTTAAAAAAAATTAAAATGGCGTTATTGCAATCATACCCGTCATAGTATGCGCCAAACTTTAAAGTTGACCTGAAGCTAATAAGATTTATTCTCGCCCAGGTACAAATGGTTTAAATGTCCGGGTTAAATTTTCCCCACAGGAAAAACTAAACCCTTTCACACACTTTCCCAAATGATCATCTAGTCAACCCACGCTATGCAATTGCACTATATAAGTATTATAAATACAAAACAATACAAGAACAACATGTCAACCTACTAGAGACCAAATGGGAATATAATTCACCGACTCCAGATATTTTCATATCAGAGGGTTCGGCTCTGTGGCATTTCTAATTGAATCTATAAATCCTACTGATCCCTCAATATAAATATTTAAAAAATCTTTTGTAATCCTACATGTATTTAAAATTACTGATTTTTGCATTTTTATATACAAATTCTTTGATAAATCTAATATGCTTAAATTTTGAATCAGATTCCTAGGTATTATGCCAGTGGCCGAAATAACAAATGGTAATATTTTTATAGTCCGAAAATGCCAAATTCTTTTAATCTCATTTCCTAAATCTGTGTATTTTCTAATTTTTTCAGAAACAGTTTTTTGAATATTACAGGAATTTGGAATAGCTACATCAATGATATAAGTTATTTTTTTAATTTTGTCATGTAAAACTATATCAGGTCTATTATGACTAATTGTTCTGTCTGTTAGTATAGTTTTATCATAATATATTTTATAAAATTCATTTTCTATAAATGAATTTGGTTCGTATTCATAATATGGTACTACATTACGGCAATCAATCAACTTATGCTTAATTACCAAACTTTGGTGAATTATTTTTAAAACCTGATTGTGCCTAAATGTATACTCGGACGGCGCTAATATAGAACATCCCGATATAATATGTTCTATAGTTTCCGGAAAAGCCAAACATTTTCTACATAAATCATCAATTTGATTTATATCTTTGATTATATACTTCCTATAATTTTTAGTATTAATGACTCTATCTTGAATGGCAAGCATAAATCCTTCTATTTCTGCGCTCAACTCTCCAATACCCAACCATTTGTTTGGCGAAAGTTTGTCAACATACGTTTGGTTGAGATAATTGAAGTGTTTTGCGTGAATAATTTTATTTGACCAGGAATCTAATAATTCCTGGTTAGTATTTATAAGAATGTTGGCATTCTCGTCATATAAATTTAAAGGTGTAATATTTCTATCTGCCTTGCGAATTATTTTGTGCATTTCTGAGCTATTAGCTTTCCTATGGAAAAAATTTCTAAGCATTTCTGAGACATTTCATTTCTAAGGATTTCATTTTTTTTATTTAACAATTTTTGATTTCCAGTTGAATTCTTATTAAAGATGAAACTACATTTGTGATTTAGTTTTAAGTAACCCTGATGAGGTCGATCGTATCTAAACAATAAAAGTGGTTAAAACTAAATGATAATTATTTCTATTTTTCATGTAAGCTCCACACAGAAGGCCTGAGGAAAAAATCTTCTTTATAATTAAAATGGCGCCAAAATGTGTTTGCTGTGTTTGAAGAAGTGAAATTAGTATTTGTTCATACGAAGCAGATACTTTGTGATATGACATTATAATTTAAAATAAAACAATTATCTATGTAAACATCACTTTTATTTTCTATACTTTATTATGTACATAACTTAATTTTAGTAGAATATTATACTGCCCTGAAGAAGCTACGGTGGTAGCGAAACCAGTCGGCATAAAATATAGAAAATAATTAAAGTTGTGTTTACAAAGTTATTGTTTTATTTTAAAAGAAGATGTTTATAATTTTACAACGGTACTAAAATATTATTGTGAATAATTTCTCTACAAATAATATATATTATTTTTAATATTCCCACAAAAGTCCCAACTGCTTCCTGGGGAGTTGGGTTTAGGGAGAGTTTGGATGGGGGGACTGAGGGGGTGCAAGGGGGAGTAGGCAGGGTGTTTTTTTGTGAATACTGCACAAGAGTTACAACCGTCTGGAACTAGTTGAGGAAGCCAATACCACTTGAACGAGATTATTAAACTACATTCGTATGAGGTGTTTGATGTTCAGGTTTCACCTGAGTTTACTAGATATATGTTTTGTAGATTTATTTGTATTCTAGATACTAGATACTTTCTAGATACTTTCTTTTAGATTTAACTTTATAATTTTCCTCTGTAATATTTGAACATAGGTATTTACTTATATTTCAAACAAGAAAACTTGTACAATGTGTCCTTAGAACGGGGTACCCCAGTAAGGACACATTTTTTTCTAAAAAACTGTAGAACAAGGAAAATAATAAAAAATAATAAATTTATCACGCTCGGTGCTTGCCAATCACACAAAGCGGTGAGGGGTGTGGTGGTCGTGTATGCCTATTAAAAGGTGTTGACAGTTCTGTAGTTTTGACACTTATTTTTATATTATTTGTGACAATTTTTACCTCACCTCACATCAGAAAGTCCAATACAAATTGAATGATGAGTTTATTTATTTACGTGAGAAGATATTTATGATGCCGTCACCCTGACATTTTCTGACTTTCCAATTTTTCCGGAAGAATTGTTTTCAGATATATAAAAATCTTCCAACATGAAAAATTTTCAACCTCCAAATAACAAAATCTAAAATATTGTCCAACCATACATACCATTTTCAATGTCAAATATAAAAATTGAAAAGAAAAAAAAATCCAACTTATGTTAGTTTAATTACGACAATATTCCTGACACAATTTTTTTGTCCCGGTTACTTTGCTGCCACTGGATCGCCCTGTATTATTTTTCTAAGGAACTGCCTGTTTTGGAATCGGTTCCTTCTGACTTTTATTTTAATAGAAAATTTGAGCTGTGTGAACAAAAAAATATTTCTATAATGAAAAATCTTAATGTATAAAAATGAATATTTCTGTGTTTCTCCCTTATGGGCTCCTAAACCATTCATCATATTGCAATTAAACTTTAGTGATCTGTTGTACGCATGCCCGCGAAGGTTTCTATGTACTACGGGTACCCAAAAGAAACCAAACTGATCCACCAGTCCACCACAACATCAGTTCGGTTTCTTTTGGGCACCCCCTCGTATAATGATGAGCTCTGGCATCATGAAATTATTTCCTACACCATTCTTTTGATTGCGATGAAACTTTGGTGAGTTGTTGTGCTCACGTCCGCGAAGGTTTCTATGTATACTGGTGAGCTCTAGCATTATGAAATTTATATTTTCAAAATTTACAATGGGTGGAGTACGAGTTTTTTAAAATGAGTGTATTTTTTACAATTTAGCGGCTGGGAGGAAGGCAGAGAAAGTTAAAGGAGAACACATGAAGAGGAAGAGGAGATTGGGAGGGATGGTTTGCAGGATGGGTGGACGTAGGAAGGGGAAAGGCGGGAAGGGGACGGGAACGGGGGCAGGAACGAGAACACGCAGGGAGAAACAAATTCTTCCTTTACTTAGCATTCAGTGGCGTAGCTAGCATGGGTGGCACCCGGGGCGGATGTCACCCTCCAGGGCGTGGTGTCATCCCCCCCCCTATTAAAGTTGACTTGAGAAATAATTCAAAACGCTAATTTTCGACTTCATAAAATTGGTCCGGGGGAAGGGGTGGCTAGAGATTCAGATTTCTCCACAAATATAGGCTATGTTCGCCTATAAAAAGACCTAGACACAAAATTCGGGGCACTTTACGGGGAACATATGAAAGAAAATAACAGACCGTGTTCATGTATATAATACTTTGGTGACAATATCCTTCGTAAATTTTTTTCAACGGTCGAGTGTCACCCCCCTGTCGGGTGGCACCCGGGGCAGACCGCCCCCGCCGCCCCCCCCTCGCTATGCCACTGTTAGCATTGCAACGCATGCCGTGTACTCGCTACTTCTTAATATATCGGACCCTGACCAGCAAACCTCATATTTAACTAGCTAAAAATTCTCCTACCTTTGGAATGTAAATAAAATAGGTTGCAACCAAGGGCGGCTGGTCGCACAGTGTGTTCGTGTGCAGCACTGGTAAATTATATCGTCTAAAATTACTTTATAATATCTCACCGAAAAATATAAAATCTATGAATCTCATTAAAAATATCACCTACCAATATAATGCCTAATATAATATGAATCAGGGAGAGCAAATTCTCAAAGTTCCGCGCGAAGTTACCCTGTCCCCGGTGTGCAGGCCGATTGCAATCGGAACGAATTATGTTTTTGTATCGAATATCCCAAACATCGCCAGCACGCAACGCCGGCCACATGTATAAAAAATTAAGATATATTGGTGTGCCACCCGGCGGCCTTTATCATACAAACTTAAATTTGGATTTAAGGCAAAAATACTTAACCAAACTGAATAATTCTTTTTTTAATCAAAAGGTACAGCAAATACCTAAATTTTACATATATTTTATGTTTTATTGATTGGTGTTTTAAATTATAAAATGGAGATCATTAAGGAATTCAATTATTTTATGGGTAACTTTGACAATTTTGCCCTCGTGCTGTTTATACATTGTTTATAAATACTGTTTGTATCCTGTTTATAATGAAATATAAAACTAACTAACCAACCATCTCGCTTTTTCCTGCAGGGGTAGGCAGAGAGGATGGACCGCCAAATAACTCGGTCTTGGCACACACTCTTTGCCTCACTCACATTCATACATCGTCTCATACATTCTCTTCTATTATTCCGACTTTCGACATGGCCCGACTCAAGTATCTGATTCACTTGCTCGTGCCATGTCTTCCTCGGGCGTCCCCGACTTCTTCTACCATTCACATTTGCATCGTATATTCTTCTTACACTACTTTCAAATTTATTTTATTTTATGAAATATAAAATAAAATAAATTAAACATTGTAAAAAATAGAGTTTTTCTGGTTGAAATTTAAGATGTATTTACGAAAAAATTGTATTGTGTTTTTATTTTCTTAGTACAGCAAAAAGATCTGTTCAAAAAAATTAAAATTTTAATTAAAAAGCGATATGTAGAAGTTTTCGCCCTTTGAAAACAGCTTAAATAGACCTTCTCTCCAAATAAGATTAGTGGAATCATTTTTACCTAATGTTGCTTAGTAATCGTTATCTCATAGTTACGGATTATCAGTGAACCACCACGTTTTCAGGGCAGCGGCCGCCACTGGTTGCAACACGACTTTAAGATAGTACTGTCGGTCAGAGAGTTACCGTTTAAAATTTGGCATATTAGTAGATAGATTATTATAAAATGATCTCGTTAAATTTTTGAAAAACTACAGAGAACCAATAAAAAGATATTGTACTTTGAAATTTTTTGCACTTAAAATTGAGGCTTGTGAGAAATCACAGTTTTTATTTCATTTTATAAAAAGTACCATTTAGATTTCATTCAAAATTGAGAAAATGTGGGAGAATAATATATATAACATTTTAGACAAGTAATTACTGCTTCAGAGCATGTGGTAGTAATAATTGATAAATAACTGTCCAAAATGCTCTCTATTCTCCCTCCAACGCGATTTCGCCTATACTACGTACTATGCTGACTAGTCAAATAAGACGGTGTTTTTTACATTTGACTCTTGCCGTATCGACAATACTTTTTAAATCATGTCAACTCGTTTGAAAGATTACAGGGGAATTCCCCACAATTTTCAAACATCAGTCGAAACTTGTTGGAAATCTTTTATGGAAAACTTTATATTATTTGCAATTTTTTTCCTGTAAACTGTTACTTGAAAAAATAACTACAAGTATTCGAGTTCCAGTATACATAAGAAAAAAAATACTTGAGAAATGCTAATGTTTAGTACATTATTGTATAGGTTGTCTACCGCCATCTATCGATCGTGTCAACCGTTAATCCATATAAAATGTTTGTCAGGGATTCCCCAAAGATGTTTTATTACATTACGTTTGACGTTTCTTGTTCCCTGTAACATAATAATTTTGCATAAATTAGAGATCTAAAATTATGGATAAAAAAAGGAAACCCACTGGTTTGCGCTTTTAAGCGCAAACAACGCCAGGAAAGAGAAGATAGTAAAAAAAAATTACTTAAAATAGGCAAATTTTTTGTCAGTGTTCTACAAGTTGTTTTGGCCCAAATATTTCTGTTGATAGTGACGCAGATAATGTGACCACTGCAGTGCTGGTTGAGAAGCATACTGAAGAAGATTTGATAATTATTACTGTCAAAAATTCTGCCACTGATAACGATGTCTCCATGGCACAGGTAACAGCGGAGGAATCATCGACCTCATAATTTTTTGAAAATGTGAACGATCAATCTTCTTATGACTTGAGAAACTTTACGAACAAGATATTAAGTGATAATGAAACATAACTTCAGGGCCTTTTCTGAAAATAGGCACATTAGCAACAATGGGTTGGTTTTGGACCATAGAGGTAGCAGCCCGAACGTTGGGGTGGTTTGAGGTTATTGGCGCAGTCCCGACATTGACATCAAAAATAGGCACATTAGCAACAATGGGTTGGTTTTGGGTTTATGATGAAACAGCCCCAACATTGGGGTGGCTTTCGTTTATAGTAGCATTCCCATGGAATGGTTTCTGGTCTTGGTAGCGCTCACATCATCGGATTATTGAATTATGAGCACAGCCGCCCCAAATTATGATGCCATATGCTAATTGGGATTGGCAGAGACCATAGTAAACTGTTAGGTATTAGTATTGTAGGAGTAAGGTTATTTCGTAGAGTTCAAAAAACATAAGACAGCTTGCGAATTCGGGAGTTAGACTGGCTAAGTGCTGATCCCAACGAAGATGATGATCAATTAGGATCCCCAGGTATTTTATATGTGATACTTTTTCCAATTTTGGGCAGGTACAGGAAGAGTTTGGATAAGAGTGAATTGTAATTTTCTGATTGTTAGTAGGTTCGGTTGCCACAGACAGACTGAAGGTTAAGAATTTTGTTTTACCAGTATTGAGAGTGAGGAGATTATCATTTAACCAATTCTTTACAAGGCCTATGTCGTATTGAGCTATGTCGAATGCTCCTTTCCAATTTTTATGTCGAGCTATTATCATAGTGTCATCTGCAAAGGATATTAGTTTTCCGATTATGGATAGGTTACAGAATTTATTGGTGTATATGAGGAACAAAATAGGGCCTAGAACACTTCCTTGTGGGACTCCGAATTGGATTGGTAAAGGGTTACTTCCAGCTATGTTGTTAATTTTCACGGTTTGTTATCTACCAGTTAGGTTAATCAGTTAAGATAATAAGAATCAGTTAAGAGTTGAGCACCGGATGCCTATTTGAGATAGTCTTTCTAGAAGTATGGGGTGGAAACCGTGTCGAATGCTTTGGCCAAGTCTAAGAATATGGCTAGGCAGGAATCACCTTTGTCCAGGCTATAAGTGATGTTTTCAGTCAAATCTAAGATTGCAGATTCTGTACTAATTTTTTTTGAAGCCAAACTGATTGGGCGAGAAAATCTTATGAAACCCAAAATCTTCTAACTTCACGGGTAAGACAATAGAACTCTACATCCCGAACTCTACATCATGCACAACCTGCGTTATGCAGATGATACAGTACTTCTAACAAGTAACATTGAGGATTTACAACTTTTGCTGAATCAAGTAGTGAAGACTTGTGAGAATTTTGGGCTAGAACTGATTATAAATGAGACAAAATACATGCTCATGAGCAAAAATAATGCATTGGATGAAAATCTTTATATTGCTGGAACAAAACTAGAGAAGGTACAGAGTATTGTATACTTGGGCTGCAATGTAAATGATAGATGGGATCCTTTAGTTGAAATCAAATGCCGCATTGAGCAAGCTCATGCAACCTTTATCCGCATGAAAAAAATGTTCTGCAGTCAAGATCTCAACCTTGGATTACGAATGCGAATGGTCAGATGCTACGTGTTTTCGAAATTATTTTACGGAATGGAAGCATGGACGCTTACTGAAGAACTAATTAGGCGACTTGAGGCATTCGAGATGTGGATCGACAGAAAAATACTTAAAATAAGCTGGATGGACAGGGTTACAAACGAAGATGTTATGGTTCGGATGAATAAAGAAAAGGAAGTAATTAAAACTATAAAAATCCGAAAACTTCAATATCTTGGACATGTGATGAGACATCCAGAGAAGTATGAGATCCTGCATCTCATAATGCAGGGAAAGATTGCCGGAAGACGGGGCCCTGGAAGAAGGAGAACCTCATGGCTGAAAAACCTGAGACAGTGGTTTGGCCAGTCTTTTTTTTTTTTTTTTTTTAAATAATCGGAGACGGTTTACATATATATAGTTCCCGAGAGCACTTAGGCCATAGAACCATTGTACTATCTCCCATTTTACCTCATTCCTTTGACAGTAACCCAGTCCCTTTTATAAAGTTCACCAGGATTGTCCTTCGAAATGAAGCTATATCTTCTGGTCCGACAATGTGTCTTCCCAGGTCTCATTTCCCCTCTTCACTCCTCCTTGGTTCCCTGAAGGCCCCACGACGGAAGAGGGCTTCATCTCTCCTCTCCACTCCTTATTTTCCCGAAGGATCCACAACGGAGAGTCCACCTCCCCTTGGTTTCCTAAAGGCCCCACAAGGGAAGAGTCCACTCCACCTTGGTTCCCCGAGGGCCCCAGGAGGGAAGAGAACTTCATCTCTCCTCCTTGGTTCCTCTAAGGCCCCACAGAGGAAGAGTTCACCAAGATGGCCTCATTTCTCCTCTTCACTCCTACATGGTTCCTCGGAGGCCCCACATGGGAAGAGGACATTATCTCTCCACTTCACTCCTCCTTGGTTCCACAAAGGCCCCGCGCTGGAAGGGTGCCCTTCCCCTTGGTTCCTTGAAGGCCCCACAAGGGAAGAGTTCATGGAGGTGGCCTCAGCCCACCTCTCCACGGTTTCTCCTCTTAGTTCCTCCTACGGCCCCAAGAAGGAAATCCACAGAGGTGGCCTCAGCATTCCTAGGTTCCCAAAAGGCCCCTAGTTTTCGAATGGTCCAATTTTTTTTTTTGTCCCACGAGTTACCAGGGAAATAGAAGGTCCACTCCAGCAGAGCCCTGAGTGCTGGCCTCATTTCTCCTCTTCACTCCTACATGGTTCCTCGAAGGCCCCACATGGGAAGAGGACATTTATTTCTCCACTTCACTCCTCCTTGGTTCCACAAAGGCCCCGCTCTGGAAGGGTGCCCTTCCCCTTGGTTCCTTGAAGGCCCCACAAGGGAAGAGTTCATGGAGGTGGCCTCAGCTCACCTCTCCACGGTTTCTCCTCTTAGTTCCTCTTACGGCCCCAGGAAGGAAATCCACAGAGGTGGCCTCAGCATTCCTAGGTTCCAAAAAGGCCCCTAGTTTTCGAATGGTCCAATTTTTTTTTTTGTCCCACAAGTTACCAGGGAAATAGAAGGTCCACTCCAGCAGAGCCCTGAGTGCTGGAGTGAGGTCTAAATACTCCGAGATGCGACCTTGTTTCTCGGAGGCACCGTTCGTGACGCTGTTCCCCAGGACATTCAGCCTGAGCACGGTAGCTCACACCTTGGCTTGGGATGGCTATTGCAGGTTTGTGTTTTCCACTCCCTGAGCGATGGGTTCACCACACTCCCTACGCTAATTTGGCCAGTCTACCGTGGAGCTGTTCCGGGCCGCAGTAAACAATGTCCGCATAGTCAACATGATAGCCAACGTCCGTTAAACGGACAGGGCACAAGAAGAAGAAGAAGATCCCGCACTTATCCTACCCCCACATCCACTAAAGAAATTGTTGACACAATACTCTTCATAAAAACAAATAGTGCTGCAGGTAATAAAATTTCACCTTACATACTTGAGACGGACATATTGAAGCAGCCAAACCATGGCTGATCGTATCCACAGATCTCCCAAAAATATTTGTTTTAAATATGTAAAATGCTTTGTGCTTAGTAAATAAATTGTCAGGGTGAGGCGAGCGAGCAGAGGGAATTTTGTTGCCATCGGGCGCTCTCACTATTCTCGGAATCCGGACTGATGGCCAACGGCTTCTAATGGGTTCTACGAATCCTCCCTAGGCGTAACGGCCCAGCAATGGCATAGCAATGGCAGGATGCTACCTTGCTACCGTGACCTAATAAATAGAGGCTTGCAGTTCTCAACCAACCATTGTCGCGTCAACATCTCTCTCTGTGTGTATTGTTTTGAGGAGTTTGTTTGTGATTTGTTTGATATGATATATCCAACTAAGATTATGGTCAATTACTATTCCTAGATACTTTATTTGTTATGAATTCTCTAGAGGAGGGCAATCTCAGATGTTGGTGTTTATGCATTCATGTATTTTTATGGTATTTGTATTGTTTTTTGGTTGTCCTTCTTATTTATACTGTACATTGTGAATTTTGTTTTCGATATGTTTAGTGTAAGTGTGTTTGAATCTAGCCATGTTTTCTCTTGCGCGATTTCTAGATTCGCTATATTATATACATTATTCCAATCCTTAGATTTAAAGAGTAAAACTGTTTCATCTGCATAACTAATTATATCACCATCTGCAAAGTTCATTTACCTATGTAAATTTAATTTAATATTACATATATACATTTTCTTTTTCTCTTTACTAGCTCTGTAATGCGACTATTCCACTTCAGGTTTTGATCAATGATCACATCGAGATATTTAATTTCGGAAGAAGAGTTAATTACAGTACAAATAGGATTACGTTGTTTACAGTGCACATTTTTCAACGTGGATTATAATATTAACTTTATGATCAGGTATTTTCTGTAAGGAAAATAAGACACAGTGTGAGATATTATCAAATCATGTTATAAAAACAATTTTTTTTTTTTTTATGAAACCGATTGATATAAAACCTTGTTGTTTTTGTACGCATGCATATGAAGGTTTCTATATACAGCGTGTCCGGAAACTCGTAGTACAAGCGGGAAACTGTTGAATCTACATTACGTAGAGAACCCAAAAAACAAATTTTTTCGATCTGAGCATTTCGATTTTAATATTTTTTTTTCTATTTTTCCATTTTTTGGCAACTAAAGGGTTAAAAAAAATTTGAGCCCGGTTTACCCTTACCCCTATTTTATAAGACATTAAACAGCTGAAATCAACCCCCTAGTGAAATTTTTTTTCAAATTTAACCAAAAAAATTCCAACTTCGAACCCGATTTACTCGAAAACGAAAGCTCAAATCGAAAAAGTTATATCAGAAATCGACTCCGAATGTGATTTAGATTTACTGTTTCCCGCTTGTACTACGAGTTTCCGGACACCGTGTATAATGGTGACCTCTGGCATTATGAAATTATTCCCTGTACCATTCATCTGATTGCGATGAAACTTTGTTGAATCATTGGCATTATGAAATTTGCATTATAATTTTACAATAGGTTGTGCGCTGGTTGTTTGAAAAATGTGTGAATTTCATATAGTTTAGCGGCAGGGAGAGGAGGGGGAGTGGAACAAAGGGAGGGGGGAAGGCAGGCAAGGCGGAAGAGAAACGTGGGAGGGAAACGGGATGCATGGGAAAAACAACAGGGAGAAACAATTTCTTTCAATATGTGGCGTTGCAACTCGTGCCGGGTACTCGCTAGATATTATATAAATAATAATCTTGAAATTTTAAAACTCTGAAACCGTTAGTTAAAAATTCTTATGCGAGGTTAAGAGAAACTAGAATTTTATCTAACACACCACTTCGCAGTAGTAGTCACAGAGCTCAGAATTCGAAAAAAGATTCGATTATTAGCATGCCATTATTTCGGGTATGTCCATCACTGCTTGGCGGCAATATTTTGACAAGTGCAGGGTTGCCAATAAGTGTGCCCAAAAACTCCTCGTTACCTCCACACAGTAACGAATATCACATCCATACTTGCTAAGAACGGTTAAGAATGCATAGAGCAGCATAAATGGTACGTAACGGGGAAAGAATGTCGAGCATGCTACCTAGAAGCATGTGTGTCAGTGATGCTGCTAGAAATGAGCATGCTCACTTGAAGCCAGGATTCCGTTTTCCAGCACTCGGGGGAATGCACTCTTTAAATTACGGGAATTTCTAACATTTTTCAAGAATTTGGTATTTTGCAGGAGAACCTTTTTTTGGGGAAATGCAAGGATTCTAGGTATTTCTTGATTATTCAACCATATCGAAAAATATATTTACAATAATTGTGAGAATGTCCCTTAATTTCATTTTCTTTAGCAGCAAATGTTCAAACAATTTTCTGTTTTTAAAGCCTGAACGAAAAAGAAAATCCGGAAACGGTTAGATAATAAAAAATAAATCATAATTTCAATAGAATTTTGTTTTATTTTGGAAGTGAAGGAACTTGCGGTAAATTTGAATATCTATTGTGGGTATTTTAGAATGTATATATAAATATAAATATGCGAGAAATTTGAATCTATCGTGGTATTATTATATACAATACAGTTTGCCAAATAAGAGTAGAAAACATAGGAAGGCACTACTGTTGTACAAATGGCAATACTAAAAATATAATCATGGTGGTAATCTAAAGTTAAACATTTTTATTAAAAATAAAAAAGCATAAAAATGAAAAATTAAATTAAATTTCATTCCACAGATCTCAAAATTAGAATTGCCTAAAGATACATTATTATTATATATTTGCATAGTGAAGAATAAAGATATTGTAATAAATGTAAAGCACACTTTAGAAATTGCTCACATTTATTTGATATTAGCTTAATTAAGTACCTACTAGCGTTGTCCAGGCTTTGGATCATGTCTCTAATTTTAGATCTGAATATATTTAACTCATTCAGATCTAAACGTAGTGTAACTAAACTCACCATAATTAATGTGTCTTCCTTTTTACCTACTGTTACATTCACACTTTGTAAAACACAATTAAATCAAACTTAACATCAGTGCTTCTTCGATTTCTTTTTTTTTTAAGAACAATAAAATGTATTATTAAATTTGTATACAGTGTTCTGTATTTTCAACGTCTTTGCACTTTAAAATAATATTTAACAATTAAATTGGTGTTGCCAGCCTACAAATTTTATAGTTCAATTTTTTATGTAGTCTACTCTTATTTGACAGACTCTATATTCTATATGTAACGCTTGATTGGTTTATTTAAGATATGTATTGGCAACCCTAATCATGTCTTGTGTCCAGGGTTGCCAACTTAGGGGTTTTCCCCCAGATTTAGGGGGAAAATAAGGGGGGATGGGATTTTTTTAGGGGTTTAATATGTTTAGGGGTGTTTTTGGGGGTTTTGTGATTCCACATATTTAAAAAAAAAATTATTACATCGTATACACGGAGCACTCACACACTTCACAATTTTATTTGTTGACTAGTAAAATAAGCTCCATTGAAATGCCTCAAAGCATGATGATGGTTCAGTTCACATTAAATCGAAATGGTGGATCTTGCACTACATTTAATCCAGCTCCTGAAATGTTAAGCTTATTCAATGAACATGTATGATTTTTTTAAATCTGATTCTTCTCAAGAAAATGATGCAATATTTGATGTTTTAAATAATTTATAAATAAAGATTATTGAAAAACATTACAGCATATCATTTATTAATTATTTTTACAAAAAAAAAAATTTTAGGGGTATTTTCAAGTAATTTTCCGGTTTCTAGGGGTTTTTGAGTTTAGTTTAGGGATAAATATTTTTGAGAGTTGGTAACACTGCTTGTGTCTTGTCAAAATTCAAAATTATTTGTTGTTGTTTTACATCGAAGATCGAAGCAATCGAAGCTACACGAACTACGAACACAATTATATTGGTTTATTTATGTATAGAAGCATATAGAAGTAAAGATAAACCTTGCAGTAAGAGTGAGTTAACATTGGTGAATCGATAGGCATTGAAAAACGTAGTATTTAAAATGGACTCGAAAGACGAAAGTCAAGCGCATTTAACCGGTGGAACAAACGGATGCGTTCTCTTGATAGATGTTTCTCCTCCCATGTGGAAAGAAGTCGAGGATGAAAGGCCCATCGACATTCTGTTCAGTGCCTGCACTAACCTCTTTAAAAAGATGATGATAAACTCTCCGAAGCAATTGATCGGTATTTCACTATTTGGAACAGTGGGAGACGACAACCAAGGGATTAAGAATGTGATACAATTACTTCCCTTAAAGGAACCATCTGTGGAAGACGTAAGGTGTTTGAAAGACTATGTCACAGATGCAGATAAAATCACCAGGAAGTGGGGGGTTACTGAGCACTTTAGTTTAGCCGATGCCCTCTGGCAAGCCAGCCGCATGTTCTCCGGGTGTCGCAAGAAGATGAGTGGCCAGACCATCACCGTGCTGAGCGCCCTGCAGCCACCAAACCCCACTTCCCACAAGCTCATCTTGAAGAAAGCCTCTGACATTCGCGAATTGAACATCACTGTTAATATTGTCAATGTGTCCCCTAATGCCATCTCTGCTGACAGCTTTTTCACGGAATTAGGGAAAGTAATTAGCAATCAGCCTAACATGGACTGGGAGCCTCCGGAACCAGTGCTGGATGCAAGTGACATCCTGACCTTAATCTGGAGTAATAACCACAGCCTACGTGCCTCCGCTAACCTGAAGATGTATTTAGGCCCCGATGTGGTGCTGGGAGTGGGAATGTATTCCCTGAGCAGTGAGCAAAAACCTCCCAGAAAACAATTGCTACACCGAGACAACAATGAGGTTGTGGTGTCTTCTAGTTCGTGGAAGACTATTCCCAGTGATGTACAACAAGACGGGGAAGACAATGAAGATGAAGATTCTTGGAAAACTCCCAAAACAAATCCTCAATCAGTTCCCATCCTTAAAGCTGACTTAAAGTACGTTGCGGAATTTGGAGAAAGAAGTGTTATGATCACAAGTGAAGAGCACGATGAGTTGAATAACTTTGCAGGTCCTCCCTGCATTAAAGTGCTAGGATTTAAATCCTCTTCCATTTTGAATATGTCAGAGTGGTATTTGAAACCTTCCTCATTTATATATCCGAATGATTCATTAGTGGAAGGTTCATCGCAATTGTTCCTCGCCCTGCGAGACCGCTGCTTGGCCCTGGACCGAGTGGCCATCTGTGTTTTAATAAGACGCCGCTTTTCATTGGCGAGATTTGTGGCTCTGGTGCCACAGAAGAGAGTGATGAAGGGCAACTGGCAGGAGCATCCTGACGGGTTCCACGTCATATACTTACCTTACTCTGATGACTTTAAAGAACTATCACTGCAAGTTGGTACCGATTCTACTGTGGAACAGTTAACGTGCATGGAAAATATCTTGAACACACTGAATTTTGAGTTTGATATGTTCGAGAACCCCAAACTTCAGACAATGTACAGAACCATTGAAGCCTTGGCTCTTGGTGAAGTTAATTCAGAAGAAATAGATGATGAAACTCTTCCTGATGATGATGAACAGAACAACAGGTTAGGATCTTTGCCAGAAGACTTCCAGTCTCTATTTGGTTCTATGAATATATCTGCAGTGAAAAGATCTCAGAATAGCAGCAAATCCAACAAGAGGGTGGCTGCGGGAGGAGCTGAGGATGGGAAGATTATGGACTCGGCCATGTTAGCAGATCGTATTAACCACTCTATTGTTGATAAGTATACGAAAAGACAGTTGAAACTGATATTGAAAAACTACAATATACCGACCCTTCCAGCTATTTCAGGCTCGAAAAAAGATAAATTAGTTTGGACGGTTTATTCTAATAGGAGTACTATTTTAGAACTCGCTGCGAATACTAAATAAGGCAAACAGGATTGGGAATCATTTACAAATCTTTATGATGGTCAATATACATAATGTAAATACATACTTTTATTGATTCCGTGACAACTCAACCCATGGGGTCAGTGTGTTCAGGAGTAACGGACGTATGAATCTATCTCTCTCACTGCGGTGCAAGGCGATGTTCTGAGAGAGTACGGCTGGAGAAGTCAAAGGGACTCCCTCAACCACTCTCTCCTGATCCATCCTACCATGGTGGGCAGACCATGGCAGGATCAGGCAGGCATCCACCGTCAACCTCACCCCATGAAAACACCAAACGTAGCGAACCACTTAGGGTGACCTATGGCAGAGGTGTTGGTTACCCAATAAATGGTTCCCGGGGTGGCGGTATTCTTACCCGCCTCCACGTGCTGTGATCCGCTTCCTACTAGCGGAAGGAATAACGCCTACTAAAATTGGAAGATCAGAATTTTCTAAAATCTATTGTGACTGGAAATGAAACGGGGGTGGCTCACTACACGCCTGAGACAAAAAGATAGTCATCACAATGGCGTCACATCAATTCCCCAACTGCCAAAAAATTTAAAACCACAACTTCGGGCAAAAACATCATGACCTCAGTTTAGGCATTATTTTGGTCTAATTTCTACCTCAGGGGGCGACCATCAATGCACAATGATATTGTGAGACCCTAAAAATACTCAAAAAGATCGTTCAAATCAAAATGAGAGGAGTGGGCTTGTTGCATGACATGACCCGTCCTCTCACAGCCTTAACCACCAAGGCGCTCTTGGGATGTTTTGAACCACCCCCTAATATTATCATGTGTTCACCTCCCTGAAGACACACATGGGTTGAATTAATTTTTCACCGATGAGCAGGTGCAGAAAGAGGTTCTAAAGTGGGGGAAGGAGCTGGAGGGAGAGTTCTTCGAGAAAGGCTTAAAGAAGCTTGTGCCATGGCTCACCACATGCGCTGCTGAACGGGATGTCAATTATGTGGAAAAATAGTCAACAAGTGTATCAACAATATCCTGTTTTTTTTTTTTCAAATACACTTTTTCAATAAAAAGAGATAAAAAACTTTTTAATCGGGAGATTGCTGCTTTTGCTAGGTACCAAGTGTTATTGCTACTTTTGCTTCACACAGCATTGGAGATTGCTATGTTTGCTACTAAAATTTACAAAAAACCTCCATATTTGTTTTATGTTGATTGGCTTCAAGGAATACTTCGTAACTCAATGAGGGGAAATTAAATAAGAAAACCTTTTAAAATATTATTGAACAAATTTAATTCTAAAAATATCATCTAGGGCATGGTTTCTTAAAGTGGGGTCCACGGACCCCTTAGGGGTCTGTAGCATGTGTATCAGGGGTCTGCAGTAGGTCAGTCTGCAAACATTTACTAGGAAAGTGTGCAGTAAACTCGACCGTGGGGCGCTGGGGCTGGACTGAACATGCGCACGGTTAGCGCGGGCTAAAACCGCTACCCCACTAAAGGTTATTTTAGCTCAGAATCGCTTGAAAAAGAAACGTTAATATCAGCGATGAAGATCTTATTAAAGATGACTTAGTTGACATAAGATCTAAAAAAGTTTTGAAAGCAGAATTTCACGCAAAAGATCTTAGCGAGTTTTGGTGTTCTTTGATTCAAGCTTACCCTCTTCTTGTCAAGCGAGCTATGTCCGTTCTGATACCATTTGCTACTACTTATCTTTGCGAGGCAGGGTTTTCGGTTCTGGTGTCAATAAAAACAAAAAGTTGCAATCGATTGAACGTCGCAGATGACATGCGCCTTGCCTTATCGAAGACAATCCCACAATTTAACGTTTTGATTGAGGCCAAACAGCAGCACCCTTCTCATTAACTTAGTAAGTAAGTAAGTGTAATGAAAGTACCCATAAAAGTATTTTTTATTAATATAAATAAGGTTTTTTCATTTCTAAAAATATTTATGGGGGGGGGGGGGGGGCGTGGAATTGTTTGAATTGTGAAAGTGGTCCGTGACTGCAAAAGTTTAAGAAACCCTGATCTAGGGGCACGAGTTTTTTCTGGATAATAAATATTACCTATTATGAACAAATTTAATTGTAAAAATATCATCTAGGGACAGAAGTTTTTTCTGGATAATATGATAATATATATTACTTACTATGTGTGGAGCAAAAATATTGAAAAGATGGTACATAATATTCTGAATAATTAATACACAATTATTTTTTTTTAAATTAGCTGCTGTGGTCAGCGCCGGATCTGCCATACGTTCAAAAACTTGCAAAAACCTGGCGCCAACTCCGAAGGGGCGCCGTGAGAAAATAAATATTGTATTAAAATTTAGTTATAATATTCCCTGAATCGTTTAAAAATTACCCATAGTACGAAATAATTATTACGCTCTAGCAACACGTTCCAAAGAAACAGAAAGCCCACGCATCAGGTTGGTATCAACGGCTTACGAATTTATAGTCAGTTACAGAATTTTTTTACAAATTCCATATATTTAGTTAAAACGTAAGATCTATTTTTCCATATATCTTTTACCGTCTTTTACAACGAATAGGTGCGATCCAAATTCAATAACCAATCACAGCCGATATTTTTGTTCGTAAGCCGTTGATACCATACGTCAGTGTTTAGTGTTTGTTCGCTCAACACAGGGGAAATGCAAGGTACAAATTTGAGGTTATATTTTTGTTGTATTACCCGCATTGTCTCGTAACCTATATTTTAAATCATAACTTGCAAAGAGTTTTTCCTAAAATAATTAAAATAGCACCATAATTTATGTTTACCTAATAGATTCAGAGAGTATAGGGCTCCTGGCGATCCTCTCTTTAAAAAAAACGAGTGTGAGAGCTACCGCCAGGTCACTTGGAAAAGTTACACCCTTTATATGTCTTGATTTTATTTGATAAATTAGTGTAAAAAATATATAATAAAGAAATAAATAAAAAAATTGGGGTGAACGAATTTTTAATCAAAATAAAAATGTAGGGGGGGGGGGGGGCGCCATCGGTACCTACTGCACAGGGCGCCAGATTTTGTAGATCCGGCCCTGGCTGTGGTCGAGGGTAAGGAACTTGCAATCCAAAGGTGGCGGGATCGAATCCCGGAGTGATCAAATGAATTTTATTTGATTCATTTGTGTTATTTCACAATTAATTCATTTAAAATATTATATATTTGTGGAGCATTCCGGAGTGGAAGACACTCTCAGTATCGCCCTGGTATAATACCACCATTCAGAATTCAAACAATGCTTGAAATGGCTTTAGATAACCATGTTTGGAGACCAGATCTGAATAGCCAGCTACTTCCTCTCTCCCATCTCCTTCCCCTTCCCACTACCTTCGGCCTCATAACATACCCCAATTGGGGATGCCATACTCTCACTGGCTCCAGACGGAAGCAGCTGGGACTCTTGTGAGGTATTCATATTTAAAAAAAAAAAAAGAAGATCCATATAGGAGGCCCTGATAATAATTTCCCTCGAGGCCTATGTCATCTTAGGGAATGCTGTGTGGAGGTTATTTTTAAGGAGGGGAAGTTCTGGGAAGGAAAAAGGTATGAGGGGTGGGTTGGAATCTGGGGGTCAGTATCCAGGAGTGATATATGAATTCATCTTTTCAACTGTGGTGCAACTGATGGGTCAAGAGAGTCCGGCTGGAGAGGTCAAAAGTCCTCCCTCAATCAGTCTCTCTCAATCTGGCCCGCCACGCAGTAGGTGGGCAGACACATCCGCCGCCAAGACCTAGACCTCACCCCATGAACCCGGCCACCCTTGCTAAGTCACCAAATGTAGTGAACCACTTGGGGTGATCTATGGCAGAGGTGTTGGTTGTCCAATAAAGGTTCCCAGGGTGGCAGTACCCATTCCCGCCTCCAAAATTGAATTGCAGCTGGTGGGCACACGCATCCGTCGCCAAGATCCGGACAAACCTCACCCCATGAACCCGGGCACCCCTGCTAAGTCACCAAACGTAGCGAACCACTTGGGGTGACCTATAAAAGAGGTGTTGGTTATCCAATAAATGGTTCCCGGGGCGGCGGTACCCAACATTCTTTTACACACTTTAAAACACCAAAAACGCACCGTAAAAAACAATCATCAATTGCTACTTTTAATATGGACTATCATCACTTCCTGTGAATTTGATTGGCCGAAATGGCCAATGTTTGCTTTTGAAAGGACGTGGAGATTGCTGTCTTAGGGGCCGTTCAAGTATTACGTAATGCAATTTGGGGGCAGGGGGGTCTTATAAAACGTCACTGTGCGTTACCGGGGCGGGAGGGGGGGTTCGAACAACGCGTTACGTAACATGTTTTTTTAATTAAATAAAAAAACTAAGGATTTAAAATCAAAGTTGGCAACCCTTTTCTTTTATGTTTTACGGGGAATCCTTCGATTGTACTGTACGTCATTTTTATTTTGTTCTCCCAGTTGGCAACCCTTTTCGTTTATGTTTTACGGGGATTCCCTTGACCGTATTGTACGTAATTTTTATTTTATTTTCGTTGTCAGTATTCGTTAGTGTTTTAAACACGAAATACGCATAAACACAAATTGCTGTAGTCAGTGTTGTTAAAGTGAGTACTATGCGCAACCTTATCGTGACCTAGATAAAAATAGTCACTTGCGTGTTACGTAACGTTTAGGGAGGGGGAGGGGGTACAGAAAAATGTTACGGCGTGTTACATGAGGGGGAGGGAGGGTCAAAAATTGCATTACGTAATACTTGAACGCCCTCTTAACTTTTAATACGTATTATCAAACTCGATGTAAGCGACATTTCCGTCACTCACACAGACAGACGGTCAGTCCATAGTAGCCGCTAGGTCCAGAGAGGGTGGTGGTGTCCAAAGGGGAAGAAGCGGGGTCTAGGGGTAGAAATAAATCCAGTTGAGTTCACGTGAAGTCCGGAGAGAAGTCAGTGCAGGCAGGAGAAGAGAAGAGTAGCTGTTTGCGGTCAGATCGAGAGTGTCCACTGAGGGCTAACACACTGGTATTTATGGTAAAACCTTCCACCCTCGCGCCCGGCGAGAGTGGGCTCAGTTGGCTGCCTTCCTTTTCGGGCTAATGGGTTGTGATATACATATCTACTCCTCTTCTCATGCCCTCTAATCTGAGGGTTCTTGGGTCCCCGGCCCAACAATGTTTGGAGAAATATTTAATATTTTCTAATCACAAAATTTATCCCATGATACAATTATTCATTATGCTAAAGAGAGTCCGGCCTATCCATCATATTATTTTTTTTATATGAATACCGCACAAGAGTCCCAACTGCCCCCGTCTGAAGCCAGTGAGACTATGGCATCCTCAATCGGAGTATGTTATGTGGCTGAAAGCCATTTCAAGCAACGTTTCAATTCTGAATGGTGGTCTTACACCAGGGCGATACTGATAGTATCTTCCACTCTGGAACGTGCAGCCAATATACTATATATTATTTTAAACGAATAAATTGTGAAATAACACAAATTAATCAAATAAAATTTATTTGCCACGCCGGGATTCGATTCCGCGACCTTCAGTGTGCGAGTCAAGAGCCTTACCGCTGGACTACACCGGCCGTCAATGATAGATATCAACATTTTTTTAGCGTCCGTTTGGCTCAAACGGCTCCTATTGGCTAGCCAGAGGGTAGGGTGCTTGCCGGTGGGGGGGGGGGGTAAGGCCGAGATGCCTGCCGTAAATAAGAAGTTCCCCCCGCACCCCGCCTGGCCATTTGGTCCTACAAGCTGGCGGAGCTTGGGCTGTCCAGGTGCCGGCGAGCACAGAGTAATAGATAACGAAGATGGCACAGCTAAAGTCTTCTTCGTCTTCGATTTCCTCGATAATCCATACGGTATAGAGAATTATATTTAAAAATGCGAGCAACAATAATAATAGAGTAACAATTATAAAGGAGTAGCTAATATTGTTTTCTAACAGAAGTGTCACCAAATTCTGACACTTTAAGAATTTAATAATACAATTAAATAATTAGACAATTAAGAAGACGAAGATGGTCTGAGTTGACATCGTCTTCGGTGGCCCGTACAGTAAACTCGAGTTTTGATGGAAGCTGAGTTTGCAACTAACTATTGAAAGTATTAGGTGCACAATTTGATTCTCTATGGAACTGCATTCATAATTTTTTTTTGATATTTTGGTGCCTTTGCTTTGACACACCTCAATTATAAAGAAAATCTTATCAAAGGTAAGCTCTAAGGTTTTTACCTTTTACTCAGCCTCCATTTGCGTATAATAATGCACTTTGTAAATCGCTTTTCTAATTTGACTGAAATGAAATGGGAAATGTTTAGCGTGCACTTTAAAAATACTTTGTATCAGTAAAAATAATTACCTACAAGGGTTTCGTTATTTGTTTTTGGGGTGTTATTTTGGGAACCCAAAGAGCATGCAATTTTCATATACCATTTTTCCCTCAAAATCATTCGTATGGTGGACTTTTTGATGTCTCGGATTAGGTCTTACAAACTTCAAGAGGGTGGACTTCTTAGTTTTTGATCGGGATTCGATGGCGCAATGATCGTACTGAAGGAGCTACCAAGCCGGATCACCGCTCGTCTTTTAGAGGAAAGTCTGAGCTACATACATGCTAGTGCCGCCATATTTTGAAAAATAATGTCCACGTCACCGAAAATGAGGAACGGTCTTAAATTCTTGGACAACCCTGTTAGTAAAACTTGTTTATAAATAAACTGTTTTTATATATTTAACCTTTTCCCCGCGTTGAACTACTCCGTTTTTTCAATACCCATACGCGGTAAATGTATATGTCATATTTCAAATACCTATCCATCCAATTTTATGTCAAATTACAGCATATTATGGCATGATTTATCATCTAATCTAAGACACTATATAAAGAGGTAAGATTTGTTTGTTTGTTTGTTTGTTTGCATCGAATAGGCTCCGAAACTACTGAACCGATTTGAAAAATTCTTTCAGTGGTAGGAAGCTACACTATCCCCGGGTGACATAGGCTATATTATATTTTCAAAAAAATTAGGGATCCTTACTAAAACTCTCATAATGTAACCCAAGGTGTAAAAAAACTACCTAAAATATTCTTTGCATCGCGTGCGCTGCGAAAACTATTAATGATAGAATAAAATAATGTAATACAACTTTGCAGAAAATATCATTATTTACAAAAAGTGTCGCGACAGCATATGTCTAACTATTATAGTTATGCCACAATAAGTGTTCTTTTATTTGAAAATTTTAATTAAAATGTCGCCGCTTGAAAAGGATCTTTATTTGTATCTTGGTTTTAATCCTTATCAAAATAAATTACTTCATAAACAAGACTGCTTCAATACCTTTAATTAACTTTTTGAATTATTCAATTCGGACATACCATTCGAAAGATATCGCGAGTTTAAAAGTGCAAGTATTAGATAATTTATAAAGTTAGCTAGGAAGGGGAGGCGGGAGGGGAACGGGGACGCACGGGAAGGTGATTCCGGGAGAAAAAATATTTATTTGAATATGGCATTGCAACGCATGCCGGGAACCAGCTATATAATATAAAAATGAATCGCTGAATTTGTTGGTAAGCGCAAATCTCGAGAGCAGCTGAACCGAGAGAGATTTGTTAGAGTTTATCTGCTCGAAATCCAAGTTTATTCGGAATAGTGAAATGGTTTATGTATGGAGTAATTTCTATCTGATAACAGTTTTTAAAAAAGTTTCGATACTACGGATAGCTATTTTTGTTTTTGTCTTATTTTTTTTTGTATTTATTGGGCATTAAATATGTAACAATTTCTAGACATTTTGTTTTGAAAAGTTTTATTTTATATGGACATTTGTCACTTCCGCGTCATTCACTAGCAAACTTAAAAATTCTAAGCAAGTACAAAACTATTAGATTTAATTGGGAGGGGGTAGTGGGAGGGTTGATTTTGGGGGAGGGGAAGAAAGTTATGAGGAGTCGACATTACATGGAAACATTGTTAATAAGGGCGATTTGCAGGGTAGGTACTATTATTTTATTAACTAAATTGAAATTGATTTTTGATGTCATTTTTTTGTTTTTTCCCAAACCTACGTATATCTAATCTAATCTAAGACACTATATCTAATCTAAGATCTAAGACACTATATAAAGAGGTAAGATTTGTTTGTTTGTTTGTTTGTTTGCATCGAATAGGCTCCGAAACTACTGAACCGATTTGAAAAAATCTTTCACTGGTAGGAAGCTACACTATCCCCGGGTGACATAGGCTATATTATATTTTCAAAAAAGTTAGGGATCCTTACTAAAACTCTCATAATGTAACCCAAGGTGTAAAAAAACTACCTAAAATATTCTTTGCATCGCGTGCGCTGCGAAAACTATTAATGATAGAATAAAATAATGTACTACGACTTTGCAGAAAATATCATTATTTACAAAAAGTGTCGCGACAGCATATGTCTAACTATTATAGTTATGCCACAATAAGTGTTCTTTTATTTGAAAATTTTAATTAAAATGTCGCCGCTTGAAAAGGATCTTTATTTGTATCTTGGTTTTAATCCATATCAAAATAAATTACTTCATAAACAAGACTGCTTTAATACCTTTAATTAACTTTTTGAATTATTCAATTCGGACATACCATTCGAAAGATATCGCGAGTTTAAAAGTGCAAGTAATAGATAATTTATAAAGTTAGCTAGGAAGGGGACGCGGGAGGGGAACGGGGACGCACGGGAAGGTGATTCCGGGAGAAAAAAGTATTTATTTGAATATGGCATTGCAACGCATGCCGGGAACCAGCTATATAATATAAAAATGAATCGCTGAATTTGTTGGTAAGCGCAAATCTCGAGAGCAGCTGAACCGATTTTGCTAATTCGTTTTTTAGAATATTCCTTGAAGTACGAGGATGGTTCTTACGGAGTGAAAAATTAAGAAAATTGCGCAGAAAATTGGATAATTTCAGAAAACATCGCACGTTTGACAGATTGCGTGAACAATGTTTATTTATTAAATCAGGATTCTATTTTTGAAAATCCTTAGTTGATAAATTTATTTAAAGTAGGTACTCCCCTAATAGTTTTAAAGGAATCAATAATTTTAAATATTTTAAATAGGTACCTATGTTAGGTACCAAATTTAATATACATGAAAAATGGAAATTTGAATAAAAATTGTAAAAGGTGGCACGCGGGCTGTTTCAAAACTGAATGTCTGGGATTGAATATATGGAACGCGGGAGGAGGGTTGGCGGGACGAGGGAGCGGGAAAGGGAAAGGGTAAGGCGGGGAAGGTGGAAGGGGAACGCGGGAGGGGAAGGGGAAGGGGACGTGTGAGGGGGGAGGGGAACTCGGGAGGGGGGTTCACAGGACGGGGGAAGGGGGTGAGTGGAGTGGGGAGAGGGAAGGTGGAGGTGATGGAGTGGGAACGCGAGAGGGGAAGAGGACGCAGGAGAAGAAGGGGAGGCGGAAGGGGAACGGGACGAATGGGAAAGGACACTCAGGGAGAAACAATTTCCTTATTAAATGGCATAGCAACGCATGCCGGGACCAGCTAGTACTATATAAACAGATGAGATTATTATCTACAATTTGAAACCAAATCGTCATCTGTAAACACTCCTAGATGTTTATAAAAACAAAAAACGTAAAAAACGAACCCATATTATCTTAAAGACGGCGCCATTTATCCGCGTGCTTGTACTCAGGACACTGCGTTGATAGACACAAGTGGTACCTCAATCACTTATTATTATTAATTCGTATAAACAAGTTCTAAAACTTCTGATGACACTAAAATTAATAAAATTTTTATGTATATTCAAAATCACAGTTTCACAACATAAACAAACGTGTGCGAATACGCGCGATCTCGATAATAAATGTTATCGACGCTTGTCCAATTTGGTCAGTTGGAATCGCATAGATGCGCGTGCGCAAACTACTAGCGCTATCTGTGGAGTAAATTGTGAACTAAATGCATTCAAAGGCACGAGGACACATTCACTTGATTATAGATGTTTTTTACGAAATATAATTTTACTTTCGAAATATGCCTGAAGATGTCAGTATCATGATAGTTACACGAATATCCTAGCGAGCGGGAAAAAATACTGTGACATAGTAGCGCCGTGATATCGGCAGTCGAAGTTAGCGTAACAAGGGCTGATACGGGCGCGTGTGAGGCATGGCTTTTGCCGTATCAACTGTTGTTACAATCGCGTGGAAAAAGTTAATAATAATATTATAAATTATATATTTAATAATAATATTAAATAAATAAAAAACCAAACAGAATTTTACAAATTAAACTTGATAAATATGAATGTCATAACTGTAAAAATTGGGTGATTATTAGTGCATTTTTTACATGAAAAAATGCGGCGATTTGTTGAAAAGTGTAAGGACAAACTCAAAAACAAATTGCCTGAATACCGCACATTCAAATGGGCCTAAGAAAGTCATAATGTCTGAAGGCCCTGTGGCTAAAATCTGATGGTGGCCGACAATTAGATTTTGAATGGCTGACCTCTGGCATAATCGGCATTTTTTATAAAAATATTATTGTAATTATTATGTTTATGTTATTAAAAATAGCTTAAAGATAATAAACATAAATTAACTGTTCTTGAAATCGGTGTTTTTCAAAACCACCTTTCCAGTATGATTTTCCAAAATGATTTGCCAAACATGACTTTTTAGTAAAGCACCTGACTACCAGCGCATTCACCCTAGGGCCTAGACAGTAAACCACGAGAGACTTGGGCTGAACAAATTCTCAATTTTGTATTATTTTTTAATTAGTTTCCATATAGAGAACACTCAAATAAAGCTTTTTTGTGCTGAAAAATATATCGGCTTTTCAGGTTGCGTGATGCCAATTGAATTTTTTTACGAAATACTTGCGAGTACCCTGCGTGCAATGCCACTCAAAGAAAGTGTTTGTGCTTTAATTCTGTTTATTGAAGTCCCTTTGGATACACAATATTTTTTGTTTATCCGTCTGGTGCGTACACTAATAAATCAGATGGTTTTCCAACCTGCGAGCAGGCCACATACAGCTATCAGTGTGAGAAGCATGGATTTTCCCCCTCATATCCCTTACCGTTACCGTGTCTCCTTTGCAATCCCTTCCTCTGTCCCTCCCTCGTCCCTTACCCCTCTGTCACCACTCACTTGTGTGTCCTTTCACATGCGTCCCAATTTCCGCCACTGTTCCCCTCCCACGTCCCCTTCCCCCTCCCCACCCCCGCGTTCTCATTCTACCTTCCCTGCCTTTCCCCTTTCCCTTACTCCCTCCTTGCCTCCCGCGAAATCCCCTCCTGGATTACCCTCCCTACTTCCCTCCCTGATGCTAAACTATGTATAAACCCACTTCTCGCAGCTGTCCGTTTGCGATGCGTGGATTCGCCTAAATTTACCACCTGCTAAATTACCACCACTATGTCTCCTTGCTTGCTTTTCCTCGTTCACCCCTCGCTCTCTTTTCTCCCTCGTCCATCCCTCCGTCACCCCAGCATGTCCTGTCCCATGTGCCCTCGTTCCCCTCCCGCGTCCCCTTCCCTTCTACCCTTTTTCCCCTTTCACTTTCCTTGCCATCCCCCCCCTCACAGGAGGTCCCTGGCTGTTCCCATCTGACTTTTAAGGTCCCTGGTTGTTCCAGGTATCCTTTCTCCTGCCGCCGGTTGCTGCCAGAGGTTCCCGGCTTAACCTGTCTGGTTCCCTGTGTCTGGGCCCCCGGTTGGACTCCTGCTTTCTTTGTTACGTTTCCTCCTCGCAGCTCCACTGAGTTTCTTACTGGGGAAAGTACCGATGCATATTCTCCCCATGTCATCAGTCAAAGAATTCACCCTATTTTCCTCAGTGGTTGCTGTTGGAAGGCACTTCTTTGCTTCCCCCCTCTCCTCTGGTTCCTCGAGGATCCCGGTTGGAGGTGGGGGTTAGTTTCCAGGTCCCGTGATGGTCCCTGTTTCCTTACGTCGGAATCCCCTGGAGGATTCAGACGCAGTATATTCATTGGAGGTTGGGTTGTCTAAGTTCCCTGAGGGCCCTGCAAGAGTAGAGTCCACTAAGGCGTTCCCATCAGTGGCGTAGACCTTGTGTCTCGGAGGCACCGTTCGTGACACTGTTCCCAAGTGTCATTCAGCTCTGTAAGTAGTTTTAAGACTAACACTAGATTAATAATTAACACCTGCCTTTTGTGTCCTACTAGAATAAATGTACCGTTTCTTAAATCAGTAGCTTTTTTTAATTGTTTCCTCCTTAATTTTGAGTTTATAGTTAAGTTTGCCTCGGACAACAACTACTGGACTTCGGAAAAGACCCGGCAAACGGATAAAGGATAACGATTTTAAACTTGCTACTTGGAATGTACTATCTCTGTATCGCGCAGGAAGTTTAAGAATTCTCTTAGACGAACTTGCTAAATATAAAACTGACATAACAGCAATCCAGGAGATTAGATGGATAGGAAAGGGAACAATCGAAAAGCGTGACTGTACCATCTTCTACAGCTGTCACGAGAAGGATCATGCATTTGGAACAGGTTTTATTGTCTCAAAAAGGGTAAAGCATTTGGTCAAAGGCTTTACCGCGGTTGATCATAGAATATCACTTATTCGTATATCTGGAAAATTCTTTAATTATAGTATTATTAATGTCCACGCACCCACAGAAGACAAAAGTGATACAGAAAAAGACACCTTCTACGCAAAGCTCTCGAAAACCTATCAGGACTGCCCAAACCATGATGTCAAGATAGTGATAGGGGATTTTAATGCAAAGATAGGAAGGGAATCAGTGTATAGACCTACAGTTGGAGCAAATAGCCTGCACGCAGAATCTAATGATAATGGTACAAAATTAATTGATTTTGCAACGTCCCACAATATGATTGTGAGTAGCACATGTTTCCCAAGAAAAGATATATATAAAGGAACATGGAGAACACCAGATGGTAGAAATGTTAACCAGATAGACCACCTACTTGTTGAGGCAAGGCATAAATCTGATTTAATGAGCATACGAACATACCGTGGAGCAAATGTTGACTCGGATCATTACCTTGTTGTCTCCAAAATACGGAGTAGAATATCAAACGTGAAGAAACAGAGGGGATCACGCACAAATAAATTTGATATTGAAAGCCTAAAAGTACCAGAAACAGCAGAAAAGTTCATTACAACCATAAATCATAAGCTGGATGACATCAGCGACCATGTGGAACAACATGATATTAACTCATACTGGGATGGTGTTAAGTCTGTGATTACCAATGCAGCTGACGAAGTTCTGGGAAGCAGGCAAACACAACCAAGAGAATTATGGTTCGATGCAGAATGCCAACAAGCAACCAATGTGAAGAATGACGCATATCTAAGAATGCAACAGCGACATCGTACACGGCAAGCAGAGATGGAATACAGAGAACTAAGAAAGCATGAGAAAAAACTGCACAGAAGGAAGAAACGAGTATTTCTCGAGAACCAAATCAAGGA
This sequence comes from Limnephilus marmoratus, assembly GCA_917880885.1. Classification (NCBI taxonomy): domain Eukaryota; kingdom Metazoa; phylum Arthropoda; class Insecta; order Trichoptera; family Limnephilidae; genus Limnephilus; species Limnephilus marmoratus. The sequence continues at coordinate 9,420,613 of OU862924.1, forward strand.
AGTGGAACTAGCCAAGGCCCAAAACAGAAGTCGACTTATCTATCAGAAGGTAAACCATCAAAGAAAAGAATACACGCCCAGAATTACAATGTGCTACGACAGCGAGGGAAATATTTTGAATGAAAAGTCAAGAATTCTGAATAGATGGGTGGAATATTTTGATGCTCTGCTAAATGGAAGTGTAGATGAGAGTGTGGGTGAAAATTTGACAAGGGATGGAAACATCACTGATGGTGGTACTAATGATGATGACAATGTCGAGCCGCCACCAACATTAGAAGAAGTAGTGGGTGCCATTAAAAGTCTACATAACAATAAATCACCTGGAACTGACAACATCTCTGCAGAGTTATTCAAATATGGCGGAGAGAACCTTCAAGTCCATATATATAATATCATTAAATCCATCTGGTGCTCTGAGACTCTGCCAAGTGAATGGAACTGTGGAATAATTTGCCCCCTTCACAAGAAAGGAGACCCTATGAACTGCTCTAACTATAGGGGCATAACGCTGCTGAATATCTCATACAAGATCCTATCAAATGTACTGTGTGGTAGGCTTATGAAATATTCGGATGGCATAATTGGCCAATATCAAACTGGGTTCCGTAAGGGGAAATCTACAACTGATCAAATCTTTTCACTGAGACAGATACTGGAAAAAACAATAGAATTTAATGTTGGTACATACCATCTCTTCATAGATTTTAAGGCTAGAAAAGATTTTAAGGCTAGAAAAGATTTTAAGGAAAGAAAGACTGTACAGAGCCTTGGATGAATTTAATATCCCAAGAAAACTGGTAAACTTAGTAAGGCTCACAATGTCTAATGTTGAGTGCCGAGTCAGAATACAACAGGATCTGTCAGACACCCTAAAGACCTTCAATGGACTAAGACAAGGAGATGCACTTACCTGCATTTTATTCAATTTAGCGCTGGAAAAGGCCATCCGAAATGCAGGTATACAAACCACAGGCCATATTTTTAACAAGTCGGTTCAGCTCCTTGCTTATGCTGACGATATAGATATCATCGCACGCTCAGAATATGAACTAAAATCGGCGTTTAAAAGCTTAGCTACGTCGGCAAGGAACATGGGATTGGTCATCAACGAGGGGAAGACAAAATATATGCCCGTACATGGACGCCAGAAACCACCAAGTATACAGATAGATAATTATACATTTGAAACTGTCAACGAGTTTGTATATCTCGGTACTATGGTGACAAATGACAACAATGTATCCAGCGAAATCAAAAGAAGAATAGTAGCTGCAAATCGATACTACTTTGGGCTACAGAAGCATATGAAATCTCGCCACCTTACCAGAAGAACTAAAGTCCTGCTTTACAAGACCCTTATACGACCTGTTCTTATGTATGGTTCGGAATGCTGGACAATCAGTAAGGGTGATGAAGGAGCCCTAGAAAGTTTTGAAAGGAAGGTGCTGCGAAGGATTTACGGCCCAGTCTGTGATAATGGAGAATGGCGTATCAGATACAACCAGGAGCTATACGATCTTTACGAGGACCCTAATATCTCCAAGGAAATCAAAACTGGAAGACTCAGGTGGGCTGGACATATCCAGAGAATGAGCGAAGGAGATATTCCAAAGTGAATTATGGATGGTGCACCTGGGGGTCGGAGAAGAGTTGGAAGACCAAAGCTTCGATGGCTGGATGGAGTGGTGAAGGATGCAAGCACCATCGGCATCCGAAACTGGCGCAACGCAGCACAACACCGACAGTCATGGAGGCAGGCTCTGCTGGAGGCCAAGACCCGACCTGGGTTGTAGAGCCACAGATGATGATGATGAGTTAAGTTTGAACCCGCCATAAGGCGCGGGCGTATCAAATTGTCGTTGCTGATACTGCTAGAAAAATTTTACTCCATTAGGTACTTGATGAATATAAGCACTTAATATTTTAAAAGGACATAATGTAATTCTGTTTTTTACAAATTTGAGCATTTTTACAAAGTAAACAGTATCATCCCTCATCAGATCTGGTCCATAGCCTTGGATTGTATCTAAAAATACTTGAATTTTCAAATATATTTTCAAATCTTTATTTTCAGTGGATATGTGAAAGTATTTTGAAAGAAACAAACATTCTGATGTTACGAATAACATGAAAATAGTTGAATTCCTACTACTTCCATTTTTATAAGCGGAAAATATAGCTTGAGCAATGATGGTGGACTTAGTAAGCAGAGGATTGAACCTGTGACGCCGTAGTGAGAACTCGCCACTTTAGACGCTTCGACAGATACTGCAGCGTACTCTTCTGCGAGCTATAATTGTAATACATTTCTGTTACTATAAAACGAGATTCGTGAGCTACTTACGGTGAGGCAAAGTCCTAGCTTTCACACTAGACTAGAGCCTTGTTACCGTTTCTGCAACGGTTACGGTTATAGCTAGCACACGAGTTCACAGCTTAACTTGTGGTTTTACCAGGGTATGAGCTGGTAAGTGTGGTTACAGGGCTAACTGATTAGTCTAACTACTAATTACCAAACATGTAGCTTTCTAATATGCTCATTAACGGATAATCACCAATTCATCTCTTTACCTGTGATCAGCTCATGAGTCAAGTTACTAATCATCTGTTATCATGCAATACTTAGCTCTTATCACTTAGTCATATCAATACATACCGAGTAAAGGCTTATTTGCAAGTGTTATCAGATTTATAAGCCATAGGACAGATAGCACTGACAATACCTCTAAATATTTGAGCATAAAGTGTTTACACCTGACTGTTGTTATATCTTATTCACAATTAAAGAAAGGAAATATTTTTCATAACATCATGGGTAACACGCAATTAACTGCTGGTTTGACGGAAGATACTTTGGATGATTATGTTGATCTCACATATCTGTCCAAGGCAGAAATCCTGTAGTAAGTATAATGCAAAAGTACCATTTAGGTATTTTTGATTTATCAATTTCTCAACGTCTCCTCTTGTCCTGTTCGTTTTGATGAGTTGCCTCCAGGCGTCTCTGTTCTGTGCTACTTCAGCAGCCTCTCCATTGCAGGCCCAGCAGGACCTTTTCTCGCCCAGCCTCTGGAAATGCTTTTCCCAGCTTGTTTGGGGCAGTCGGTCAATAGGACGTAATGCCTCAAGATTTTCAGCCAGCATTTTGTGTGAAAGTTACTCTTTCGGCATTGTGAAATTTATTTAAAGTATAAAATGTCATTTGTTTGTAGCCTCTTGAAGCGTTTCCACTCGATCGGTCCTGAGCTTATGAACTATGATTTCAACTACAGATTTCCCAGAGAGGCAGTTGTTGAAAAGTTTCCTGTCCTAAAGGTGAGTACGCAGTTGGTTTTGAAATATTAAGTTCGATATTTTGTAAATAATTTCAGTGTTACAGTACCTTTGGAATCAGCGTAGGGAGTGTGGCGAACCCATCGCTCAGGGACTGGAAACACAAACCTGCAATAGCCATCCCAAGCCAAGGTGTGAGCTACCGTGCTCAGGCTGAATGTCCTGGAGAACAGTGTCACCAACAGTGCCTCCGAGAAACAAGGTTGTATCTCGGAGTATTTGGACCTTACTCCAATACTCGGGGCTCTGCTGGAGTGGACCTTCTATTACCCTGGTAACTCGTGGGACAAAAAATTGGACCATTCGAAAACTAGGGGCCATTTGGGAACCTAGGAGTGCTGAGGCCATTTCTGTGGACTTCCTTCCTTTGGCCACTAGGAGGAACCAAGAGGAGAAACCGTGGTGAGCTGAGGCCACCTCCATGAACTCTTCCCATGTGGGGCCTTCAGGGAACCAAGGGAAAGGGCACTCTTCCAGCGCGGGGCCTTTGTGGAACCAAGGAGAGTGAAGTGGAGAGATGATGTCCTCTTCCCATGTGAGGCCTTCAGGTAACCATGTAGGAGTGAAGAGGAGAAATGGGACCATCTCTGTGAACTCTTCCCCTGTGGGGCCTTTAGGGGAACCAAGGAGGAGTGAAGAGGAGAGATGAAATCCTCTTCCCTCCTGGGTTCCTCGGGGAACCAAGGTGGAGTGGACTCTTCCCTTGTGGAACCTTTAGGGAACCAAGTGAACCATGTGAACCATAACCATCGTGGAGCCTTCGGGGAACTAAGGAGTGGAGATGAAATGTAGCCCTCTTCCCTCGTGGAGCCTTCGGGGAACTAAGGAGTGGAGATGAAATGTAGCCCTCTTCCCTCGTGGGACCTTCTGGGAACCAAGGAGGAGTGAAGAGGAGAGATGAGACCTGGGAAGATACTTTGTCGAACCAGAAGATATAGCTTCATTTCCAATGACAATCCTGGTGAACTTTATAAAAGGGACTGGGTTACTGTCAAAGGAATGATGTAAAATAGGAGATAGCACAATGGGTCTATGGCCTAAGTGCTCTTGGGAACTATAATATATGTAAACCGTCTTCGATCTTAAAAAAAAAAAAATACCTTCGGAACTCGGAAGGTGTAATAGGTCTCACGTTGAAAATAAATATGCTTGGCAGAACTTCAAAAAAAATTATAATGATAAAGATAATGGTCTTAAATGAGTGCACCATACACAAAGCAATTATTTTCCCTCCTTTTGTTAAGATCAGAACAAACAAACCATTTTATGAAAAATAGTCATAGACCTCTAAATATGTTCGTATAGATAGCAATGTTTTTTAAATCAAATGAGTCAAGTAATAAATGAATAGGTTGGTGTTGTTATTGCAGTCCAGTTGTATGGAGCACTATTATAAGTGGTTATTATGGTTATCAGAACCGTAATTTGAATAATGCACTCGTTTTCAATATGCTTCCAGTTCAATCCTTTTCAAGACCGAATATTCCATGTGTTTTCATCCAAGAAGGACAACTGTTTTTCTTTTGAAGACATGCTGGATTTATGCTCGGTGATGAGTAACGAATGCCCAGACACGGTCAAAGCTGACTGGGCCTTCAGGATTTTTGGTAGTTATCTTGAATTTCGTTAATCAAATGAAATATCTGATGAAATCATAGAATAAAGAATAACTCAAGAAGTGCCTTACGGTGGTATTTCGTGATCCAATTATAGGCTTAATTTGGCCCTATATTTCCATTCAAAACTGTTTTTCACCGTGTTTACAAATTTCAAATGGGATGGCAATACACAATTTCACGCAAGTGTAAGAGAGACATACTGCATGCTAAATGGTCTAGATTTAGGTCCAAATTCGAACGGAAGGCACTTCTAGTGTTATTCTTTATTCCATGGACTAAATAGAAATCAATAAAAATTTTCACTTTCCAATTAATCCATGTTATTAAATATTTTGGCGACTGTTTCCAGATCTTGACAACGATAAACAAATAAATATCGATGATTTGTGCGAGACCATTGATCGCCTCACTTGGGACAGAACTGACCCAACAAAGTGCATAGAAAACTCAGACAAAGTCAAGATTGCCACAATTGTAAGTTACAAACATAATATGTTATTATTAAGTAATTTTTTATTTTATTATACAGGATGTCCGGGAGTAAAGTGCATTAACTTCGGGAGAAAATTTTAAAAACTTTATTGTTGTTAACCCTAGACACCTAACGTTCGTGTGTACCCTAATAAACCTAAACATTATTTGTCAAATCGACTGAAAAAACTTTCAGCAGTATTTTATCTATTTAATACTTTTTTTTATTTTTTATTTATTTTCAAAAAATTTGAAACAAAGGTAAAATTGATAAATAAAACTATTTATTTAAATGTAATAATTACTACAATTATTGGAAAATATATTTGTTTTTAAAATTTTTTAGTAAGGTACTAGGTTTATCAGACTAGAAGTGACATCATACTTAGAAAATTAATAATAAAAAAATAAAAATAAAAACAGCCTCTTTTCTTTGGCAAAATCAATTTTGTGAAAAATCACCTCAAGGGCGCTTAAACTTTGCTTTGTAGTTAATTAAAATAATATACTACCACAGACATCCAAATTGGTAGACTTGTCCTAACATGAAATCTGTGTATCATTTCGACGAGCTGGAGGCAAACCACATAATATTTTTGGCACTAGAAGAGTTCGAAAATGCATTGAATAAACTATGACATCAGTTGTACCACCGAAAGCGCACACTGAAATAACCACAACCAAAGTAATTTGAATAATTCACTCGTTTCCATTACGCTTCCAGTTCAATCCTGAAATAACCAGCCCTGCGCCGAAAAATAAAGTCCGCTAAAGAAAGGCAAAGATTTGTAGCACAGTCCACAGCGGGACTTTTCTGCGCAGGATCTAAATGTTCACTTTTAAAAGCATCGCCTGGCATAAATTGTGTGAGGCGGGTAAATTATAACATATTTGTAAAAGTGTCCATAACTAAATAGTAACAAAATATTAAATCTTGGAAACAAGCCCAGAATTTTTTTCACCCAATTTGAGATTTTTAGTTAAGTTTTTAAGAAGCAGGCAATTTGCCCGCCATTGTAAAACCGAGTAGTAATTCGTAGGCAGATTTTTTCTGAGGATTGAATGGTGGTATTACGTTATGGGGGACGAATGCTCCGCGCAACATGGTTTATTCCCCTTCCCTAATTGGCTCGTCTATTAATTTGAATATCTACGCCTACTACTTGTATAAAATTTATATAGCAATATTTTTATTATTTATTATTGTGTTCCAGCTCTTGAATGAAATGGATCTTCAGTACATCGGAAGTCTCGGTCCCATAGAGTTCAACCATCTTATTACCAAAATGCCCGAATTCAAGAACTCTTTCTACTTCAAGTTGTAAACGGTTCTTCTATAAGATCAGATTGGACATAAAAAAATAGAAATATATATAATATAGTAAAAGAAGCTTTACCAAAGAGACAACTATTTATTTAGTTACCTATATTATTATTTTACAATTTTATTTACAATAATTGAATACTCTTCTCTTGACAACAAGAGTAGCTGTGAAATATTTAAAAAAAGAACATTTGTTGTAAAGAATTAACATTAAATTTAAAACGTTGTAGCGAATGACTTTTTGTTTTATTTTAACGTTTATAATTAACTGCAGGATCTTTTGTGTAGCGTGCTGTGAATGAATTATCTGTATTTTCTTTTTTCATTAAAGTTGCTGGGTTTTTATACACTACATGGTAGAAGGGAAAATCCAAATATGTGCTGAAAGGAAATTATAAAATTAGTGGCAAAACTGTAAGGATATACCTAATTATAATTATTTTATATGGTTGTGAAATTTTATGTAACATTATCTCAAGCCAGGGTTCCTCTTTGAAGTAGTCGGTGACATTTAAATAATGACCGAAATACTTGAAATTAATTTCCCTTCTCTCTTTACCGGCAACATGAGAAAGGGTAGTTTTTATAAATCCTCGGTTATGGAATGATTTGCCGGCCTTTGTATTTCCTCCCTCCTACAACTTGCATCCCTTCAAGACGATTGACTCGAACCTTCTAGTTCGAATTTTAAAAAAATCATTCGCAGAGCATCCCCACTGAGACATAGCTTCTTTTTGGATTTCATATAAACAATTATATATTTTTTTAGGTTATATAAGATACCTCGTTAGCTCTGGTGGTGATTGCCATGAACTGGTTTTCTTCTTGAAGAAATCTAATGGGTGCTCGCATTTAGGGTACCCTCTATAATAATTTCGGTGCCTTTGACAAGCCTGAAATAAGTAGTTAAATCTTAAATCCATTTTTTGAACAGCTCAGGGGTGTTTTACAAAGTATATGCAGGCAAATCTTAAAGGATGTGTTTGAATGTTTTTATGCACACATTTATGTAGTATAGAAAGTTTAAAAAAAGTTAACTAGTTTTGAACACCTGCCCACAGTCCCCTCTTTCCCCACACTTGTCCAAAGATGCATGGTGCGTAGCGACTTTTATAACTATCTTCACCTAGCATCGGTACTCAAGTTCTACAATATCTAGTAACCCATTTAAATTTAGACTTGCGATTCAGATACAACTGCCACATTAATACACAGTATTTTTTTTACATATTGTTTATTGAGTTAACTGTTAGAAATAGAATGCACCTATAAGCAGTGGCGTAGCTAGCGTGGGTAGCACCCGGGGCGGATAACGTGGTCCCACCCCCCCTCCCCCCCAATTAAGTTGACTTTGAGAAATTCAGAACCCAAATTTCGACTTATAAAAAATAAAAACATTACTACTTAGTCAAATTGTAAATTGGACCATCCTGGGGGGGAGGGTTTGCTAGAAAATTTCTGGGAATGGGGGTGACACTTGGTTTGGCGTCACCCCCCATCACTAGCTACGCCACTGCCTATAAGCTAAACCTTTGTGCTTTGTTTTATTTGTACAATAAAGTTTTTTTAAATCTGAATTTGCATATCACTTGAATTCAAATTCACAAATTTATATTTGCATATTTCATGAGTGTGTATAATATACTTGCTTCGTAAAATGAATTAACTTCTGCCTGTCGCTTTTTGTCGATAAATAGCATGTCTATACTCATTTTGTAAATTTTATTTGATAACTGCAAAATGCAATACTGCTTTCTATAAAAAAACTGTCACTTTAGAATTTTATGTTTGAATATTCCATTGTTTTTTATGTTCAATCAATATTTACCAGCGCAGTAAGTACCTAACAAGTTCTTTTTAGATTTTTAAGTGCTTTTATGAACACATGACACTGGCTAGAACCCTCCTTTGGGGGTGAAAAGCCATTAAAAAAAATTAAAAAGTGCATTTATGTGCATGGAATTTTTTTTATTTTTATGGCAATATGGACAATGATGTTATTATACTGAAGGTGCGTGGTAGAAATCTCAAAGTGGGAAGCCAAAAGTAAGGCAATTGCACTAGTTTCGATTTCTAGTACTTTAGTACTAAACTGCCACTCGTCGAGTAAGGTTGTGTCTTACTAGTAGGTAATATGCATTTAGAAAGCGCCAAAATGCCCTCCTGTGTGATGAAAAAATGTTTCCATTACACGGCAAACAGTAATAAAAGCGAATAAATAACATTTCATTTATAAGTACACGCAAATTACTTATTATTATCGATTATTAATACAATTAATTTTCATATTTCCTGCCCGAAGATTTTATATGTCATTAGAGAAGATACACACACATTCTTTGATTGTCTTAGGCTACGTCCGCATAGGCAGGCGGCTTGCTTAGCGCCTAGAGCCTAGATAGGTAGTAGATAGCCGATGGATAGCCGCTTAGCGTGTATCCAGGTAAACCAACGTGTTGGTTTTTTGCCACTAGGCTCTAGGCGCTAAGCCAGCCACCTGCCTGTGCGTTCGTAGCCTAATGGTACGGCCACACTGAGGCCAACTTAAACATTCGGATGATTGTGTAGAGGGGTAGTTCATGCATTGGAAGTTCGAGTTGGAAAGTTGGCTTCGGTGTGGAAGTAGCATATCTTTTTAATGCATAAATAACTTTTTAATTAAGATATTACTGAAAACCGCTGAAAACAAAAGTGTGTTGTTTACTTGCCACATTATATCTTGAGTTTGCGAGACAATGGAAAGTCTATTTATAAAATGTCTTTGAATATGGGTCCTCCAATCAATGACGTTATGTACTGTAGACGCGTGGTAGAAATCTCAAAGTGGGAAGCCAACAACAAGACAATTGTAGAGTACTCGATTTCTAGTAAAACTAAACTGCCACGCGTCGAGTAAGGTCGTGTCCTACCAGTAAGTAAATTGCATTAAAAAGCGCCAAAATTCCCTCCTGTGTGATGAGAAAATGTTTCCATTACATGGTAAACAGTAGTAAAAGCGAAGGAATAACATTTCATTCGTAAATACATGCAAATTACTTATTATTATCGATTATATAAATAATACAATTGCTTTCCGCCCAAAGATTTTATGCATCATTAGAGAATTCAAGGCCTACTAAAGTACAGGTCTGGATGCGCAACAGCCAAATTACAAAGTCGACGCCGTCGCTAAGTAAAATTTACTTTTTATAATAATAATCTAATGATTCTTTAGTTACTTGTCTGCGGTAAAACAACATACAAATCAGCAGAAACAACAAATACAATAACAATCGACGCCATTTGCAAACTATCGTTGTTCATTATAGCTTGAAAATTTGACACCTCAAAATTCGACTGGTGCCACAGTATTCGACGGAACTTTTGAATTTTGAATACGAAAATGCCGCCCGCGTTCTATCTTTTGTTTCGTCCATATACACATATTCTTTAAGCGTCGATCTTTATCATACATAGATAACTTTTGAATTAAGAAATTATTGAAAATCGTTAAAAACAAAAGAGTGTTGATTAATTGCCACATTATATCTTGAGTTTGTGAGACTATGGCAAGTCTATTTATATAACGTCGTTGCCTCCAATAGGGAAGGACGGAATGGAGAAAGAACAAAGAAAAAAAATGAAGGAATAAGTGGAGAACTTGGCTGTTCAGGTTTGCGGTGTTCCAATGGGAAAATAAAAAACAAATTCATTGTTTACAACTTATATTATGTATTTATACAAATAAAATCGTATAAACAGAAACAAATATTACGACAAATGCACAAATACGACATACAGTCATAGTAAAAAACTAATATAAAGATTAATAATAATAATACAATAACTGTACAATAAATAATAATTAAGATGAAATAAGTAATCACTTTGTTTAGCACAAAGTGGGAATTGTAGGTGAAGACATAACTTAACATTTCTTACAATAACACAATGCGATATGTCACACTTTGTGTGGAATGAGATGAGACTGAAGGATGCTGATGATGATTCTGATGATAATGATGTGATGATGTACTCACTACAACTAGTTGTGCTATTGAATATACATATTTTATTCATAATTTGGTGTTCACAAGATAATTTCAGTAGGCATTCTTTACAATTCAGAAGTTAATTCAAGTTGCAATCAATAAACAAAACGACCATAAACAATTAAAAGAAAACAATAAGTAAAGATTCTAGTTCAGGAATGCGGCAATTGGCGATTCCTTATCAACTAAAAACAGAAGATGTCAAAACTATGTAAAGGTTTAGACATTAATAGAGTTTTAACAAAATAAAATTGTAGATAATACCCATATCGCAGTCTGACGATCTCACAATAAATTGCACATACTCGAGAGGCGTTCATCCGTTATATAATATTCTTCGTAAGTTTGGCACCACCAATAAAAGGAGCGAAATAAACAACAGATCATGCAAAAAATATTCCTTTACAGATAGGTATCTAAATAAGAAAAATACGAGAATTAATTACTTATAAATCTAATCATTTCACGGGCGAAAACAAGTTTTCGCCACATTTCCTCGGTCGTCCTACAAAATATTAATTTTAACGATAATCAAGCTTAAGAATAGGTTGGTTCTTAAGATCTAAATCACTGTCCTTACTTAGCGAGTAAGTAACCCCGATAAATATTTAAATCAGCACATCTCCGTCTACTAAAATTTATATTAAACCGAACGTGGATTTTATTCGTTACCTTGGAATCGTATTTGAACTTCGACTTCTGAAAAAATATTAGTCAGATTCTAGGCAAGGTAAAGACTATGTTTTCTGATCTTTAGTTACTACTTTCCTCGTTTGTACTGATTGATACCGACAGCTTCTCCTACCGACTCCCTAACTACTTTGCTGCCGCTAATTTAGGGAAGCATTCCTGTTTGTAATTTTACTCTCTAGTCAGTTAAGTTTACGTTAGTGATACTTCTTATATTATTAATATTACAGAAGATAGACATAATAATATGTATGTATATAATGGCACTGCAATTGCATTGTGAAAATTCGGTACAATAGATTACTATTAGTCGATATTTATTTTTAAATATAAGGGAACTATAATATGTTTAGCATATGTTATATTACAAGTTATAATACAGTGAAATTAAATTTACAATTCTCCTGACAGTGTAGTAGGCCTCCATATATAATAATATATGTACTTTCAATATAATGGTACTTTTGTTTGATTCTAATTCTGACATAATTTTTATATGTAATTTTTTAATTTAATTTATTTTATTACTGGACAACACATATTTGCAAATTTTTAATTAAAGTTGATATTATTACGAGAGTAATTCCAAATCTTTATCGTTAAAATAAATAATACTTGTAAATTAATAGATTTTTGTTTTAAACATGTTTATTGTTGATAAAAAACTGACGTGTTTCGTGAGCGATGCTGACTTTGGGCGGCAACATGGCACAAATTACAAAAGGAACAAGTTCAATAATGGGTAATTTTAAAATATTTTCTGATTATTTATAATATTTAAATTCAAATTTACTCACTCACTAACCATCACGCCGTTTCCCGCAGGGGTAGGCAGAGAGGACGGACCGCCAAACAACTCGGTCTTGGCACACACTCTTTGTCTCACTCACATTCATACATCGCCTCATACATTCTCTTCTATTATTCTGACTTTTGACACGGCCCGACTCAAGTATCTGATTCACTTGATCATGCCAAGTCTTCCTCGGGCGTCCCCGACTTCTTCTACCATTCACATTTGCGTTATATTCTTCTTACACTACTTTCTTCGTTCATTCGCTCTACATGCCCAAACCATCTGAGGATCCCTTTCTTAATCTTACTCATTATGCTTACATCAGGCTTACATTCTTTGCGGATATCCATACATGATCATACATTTCAACAGCATTCAGTTTACTTTCATCCTTTCTCTGCCAGTTCCACGCCTCACTGCCATACATCAGGGTAGGTATAACGACTCCATTGTGGACTGCTAGCTTCGCTTCTTTTGACAGTTTTTTATTAGCGCCAACAGCATTCAGTCCTCCATTAATGGAGTTTACCGGCATTCACCCTTCTTTCAATATCTCTATCAGCCTTCCCATCTCTCGTAATACAAATCTACGCTTCAAATTTACGCTCTTTCTAATTTCTAAGATTTCCAATTAGTCCAACTGAACGCCATTTAAATAACAAATTTTTATATGACCCATTATTAAACTTGTTCCCTTTGTAAATTGTGCCCGATTGCCCCTCCCCCCTTCCCACTCCCACCTTTCAATGACACCGTTAAGTCTATTGTTGTAATTTAGTTTTGAGTAAACCTCGAGGAAGTGAGCATCGTTCAACAAACATTTGGGGTTTTTATAAAGAAATCTATTAATTTTGAATTAAAATGGTGCTATAAAATAAATTTGCTGTTCTTGAAGAAGAAATAATAATACTTCATTCAACTCACTCAAAGAATGAGGTTAAATTAATGCCAATATTGACTTTACTCAGGAAATTGACATTGTCAAAAAAAAAATGTAAATCTGGGGTCATGAAGCATATTCTTGAGAGCATTATTTGTTAAAAGTTTTCCCAGAAAGAAGAGAAAACTACGTATCAGTTATTACATTTAGAGATTGTTGTATTAATTCTATTATGCAGATGATACAGTACTTCTAACAAGTAACATTGAGGATTTACAACTTTTGCTGAATCAAGTAGTGAAGACTTGTGAGAATTTTGGGCTAGAACTGAATATAAATAAGACAAAATACATGCTCATAAGCAAAAATAACGCATTGGATGAAAATCTTTATATTGCTGGAACAAAACTAGAGAAGGTACAGAGTATTGTATACTTGGGCTGCAATGTAAATGATAGATGGGATCCTTCAGTTGAAATCAAATGCCGCATTGAGCAAGCTCGTGCAACCTTTATCCGCATGAAAAAAATGTTCTGCAGTCATGATCTCAACCTTGGATTACGAATGCGAATGGTCAGATGCTACGTGTTTTCGATATTATTTTACGGGATGGAAGCATGGACGCTTACTAAAGAACTAATTAGGCGACTTGAGGCATTCGAGATGTGGATCTACAGAAGAATACTTAAAATAAGCTGGATGGACAGGGTTACAAACAGGGTTACAGGGATGAATAAAGAAAAGGAAGTAATTAAAACTATAAAAATCCGAAAACTTCAATATCTTGGACGTGTGATGGGACATCCAGAGAAGTACGAGATCCTGCATCTCATAATGCAGGGAAAGATTGCCGGAAGACGGGGCCCTGGAAGAAGGAGAACCTCATGGCTGAAAAACCTGAGACAGTGGTTTGGCCAGTCTACCGTGGAGCTGTTCCGGGCTGCAGTAAATAAAGTCCGCATAGCCAACATGATGGCCAACGTTCGTTGAACGGAAAGGGCACAAGAAGAAGAAGAAGAAGTATTAATTCTGCAAAATGTAACACTTGATAATGTTTCCAGATCTTTCATAAAAAAAACTGTTATATTTTAGCAAAGATATAATAAATAGATTGGAGAGTAAAACTTCAAGCGGTTTATTATGTTTCACTTATTCCTAATAGTAACTTTGAATTATATATGTCGCTTGTTAAGAATAATAAAACTGTGTGAAAATCTTTGGTTTTATGTGCACGAAATCAACGAATGCGCAGACTGACTCAAGTTGTTGTGACCTTACTTATTTAATTAAACCAGTTATCGTTTCGTGGAGCGTTATATTCAACCAATGGAGATAATAAAATATCAATGCAAATCTATATATGTGTACGTCATACATATTTGCGTCACTGTCGAGATGATAAAAAATACATAATCCATTCAAAATGCAGACTCTCTCAATAATCTGCCATCCCATCGCTAGAAAGGATAAATGGCTAAAGCGCCATACAGCTTTGGAGGTTATCCGCCATTTACCCGCCCTGGTATAAGTAACAGATGGTTACTCCTTCAAGGCTCTCGTAATTCAAATTTTTTTGTTAACTCTCCCGCAGCCAACTGGGGCCGAAGGTAGACCCAAAATAACTATCCTTCTTATATCTACTTAAATACATGAAATATATTTTTAGTATTTTAGGTATTCCTGCGCAAAGAATTAATACATAATATGCCATTTAAAAAAAAATGTGAAAAAATCGTTGATCGCAGGAAAAAATATTTTGTCAAATATAGGTAGGTAATATTCCCTGCAAAAACATAAATAACAAAAAAAAAATATATCAAAAAAAGAAAAAGTGTTTTCTTTGGTTTAAAAGTTTAGAAAAAAAAAAAAAAATGGGGTCATCAGCCGACCTCCACAGTTACGGACGTCATGTTTTGTATCTTGGCCTGTCGAGAGTTAAACGAAGCTAAATTTATTTATTTTCAACAATTCTAGACCTCCAGAGTCCCTGCATACGTTGTTAGTAAGCAGTACGCAAGTGCTTAACAGCTGGAAAGATGTACAGCGATTTAACCATTTATCCTTGGAAAGGAAGAGTGCAGGAAGAGAACACCTTTCCAGCTGAATGGCACTTTAGCCATTTATCCTTTTCAGCGTCGATATAGTTAATACACAAACAAGCAGCAGATTACTGATAATCTTGAGACTTGCTATTAGGAATATATGTAAGACTATTGGAAATATCCCATGTATTCCTTCTACAGATTTGGAAACTATTTGTCATGATCAAAAAATGTACGATGTATGCAGTGATGGATTTGCAGTGACGATAAATAATCATACTAAATAATTTTATAACAATATGGCGCCCAGTTCGAGAACATATTTCTGGCATATGACATGATGTGCTCTGTTATTTTGGAGGTAAAAGACATATTTTAAAAACAAATTTACATAACTCTCGCTACTATTTCACCAACATGTTATACAAATAATACTTTTGGAAAATGCCGTACGTAAGAAATGCGCGCTTTGGCATTCTCCCTAAAAATAACAATAATAAGCATTACAGTTGAATGCTGCTAAAAGGACTAACTAATATTTACAAAACTAAAACAAAAATGAGATCACATAAATGTCAATAAAGTAAGAATATTACTCGGATTAAAATCATATTTATATACTTTGGCACAAGATAAGCATTTTGTCTACAAGTCTTATTCGCTCCATGCAATGGAACGTTGTGCCTTCGCTACATTAACATAGGGGATACGAATAGCTTCATTTACAATCAATCGGTGGTCTCTTTAAATCATTCTTATCGTTACAATAAAATATACTACAAAGAAAACACAGTTTGCAAACGGTGATATGATTCTTTTACATTATTTTTTGTCGACTATTTACAGTCAGAAGCAGAGTGGTTGAAATCAGACAAAGAAGTATTGTTTTTGAAAGGAAATACATAAATTTAGCACTGCTTGAAGGCAAATTCTTAGTATCATTTGACAACATCAAGACACCTTTGACGTATCTGAGGCAGTCAGCGCAGAAGTGACTTAATCCCAAAAATGTTTAGCTGAGATGAACGCATTTAAAATTTGATTTGACTTGTTCTAAAAATTTAAAAAGAACCCTTTGAATCAGTCCTGGGTCGGCTGTGAATAACCCGCTCGTTGAAACCCGTTCAAGGACCACCAAAGAGCGAGCGGGTCGTTTTCTCGTCAGTACCCGGGTCTCGCGACCCACTTCTCGCAACCGCTCTACTATTGCAACCTGGGTTTTGGGTGCGGATGTGGCGGGGCGAGCGACGATAGATAGGTAACGGGTTGTCAACACCCAGGTTTCGCCATCCGCTCTCTCGACTCAGGTAGTAGAAAGTAGCTGAGTGAAGCGTAATCGAGTTTCATATTTTGTGTCGCGAAAAGAGTGGGTCTTCGCGACCCGCTCGTGACGCCAGTGTGTCGTAAGCGACCCGGGTCGTGTAAAACGATCGATCGACCCAGGACTACTTTGAATGTCTTAATTAAAATGAATTAAGTCTCTTTAATTAATATATTTTGCAATTAATATTTTAAACTTTAGTCAGGTGTTGTAGGTTATGTCACTTCTTCGCTGACTGCTCTATTTATTGCACAAATAAAATGTCTTAGATGAAATTTAATTGCAAAGCAAAATGAATAATCTCACTATCTCTTGCGCAACCAATAGATGTTGTGTCACTCTGCTTCTACGCTCTCCAAACATCAGCCAAAGCGTTCTTTGACCAGGAACATGAGCTTCTTCTTCCCCTTATACTTGAGTTTCATATCGGCCACCAGAGTGGCGAACTGAGCTTGGCCGTCCGGGGCTAGCGAAAACGTATCTCTCGCCTTCGAGAGGAAATCTATAAAGTCTGCGTAGTGTCGGGGGGATATGTGAGTCAGTCGGGAGTGGGTTGTAGCGATGTACGCTCTTAACGCAGCGTCCAGCAAAGGTCTCAGGGCTGGCGATGGTTTTGCGGAGCGACCTCCTCTGGGCCAGCAGCGGCGAAGCACGTCGGCCAGTACGCCGGCGCACTGAACGTTGCGCACCACGAGGGGCAGCAGGCCTTGCAGCTCGTTGCGACCGAGAGACTGAGCGAGCGCACATGCCCAGTGGATGTCGTTGATGGCCGGATGGGTGTCCTGAAAATTAAAATGGAATTAGACACTTTTCTACGATGGCATTGATATTCTAACATTAAAGAAAACACATGGCTGTAGAAAATATTGGTTTATAAAACTCATTGTTAGTTTTTTACAGTGCAAGCAAATTACGTAGGTAATCAATTTTTTAGATGGCAATTTGCACCAATCACGGACATATAAATATATCTGGACCTGCCCTAAGTGATAAAAACGTATTATTTCCCCCTCCCCATGGAGCCGGCTATAGCTCCGCCTTGGAGCCAGCTGTGCTTACGAAAGCCTCGCTTGAATCAAAAAAATGTGACGTCATCATTCTTGCCCTGACCAGCGTAGAGCTAACATCTATACATTTTACCAAATAACACGGCAATATATGAGAGCTTGTGCTATACACCTACCTAGAACATAGCGAATGTAGGCGTTTCTCCAGTGAGCACTGGTTACAGGGGTAAGTAAATTATGAAACATTTGTAAAAGTGTCATAACTAAATACGGCAACAAAATATTGCTATGTGAATAGGGGCGAACCTTTTCGGGGCGAGCATTTGGCCATCGCAAATATGTTATTAACATGGCAAGCAATTCGCGCTCCCATGTAAAAAGGTCCATTCATTCAAAACAGATTTTGCTTTTAAGAACTAAATGGTGATATTATAATGCGAGATGCCTATATACTGTCAGATTGATTTTTTAACGAATCACAGTCATCTTTCCCCTCTTCCCCTCCCATAGTTTGGTTTTACCCCTCATCTGTATCTTCTGGTCTATTGAATTCGGATGTATATGGCACCAATGCATTTTTTAGTCAATGTACATAAAAAAGCATTTAGGATAAATTGTGAAATGGAGAAGAAGTCTGTGATATACGAGGAAAGCACGGCAAGATCAAATATGTACCTACTTAAGCTGAGTCATGTCAAGAATTGGCTTAACAGAAGACTATGAGGCGATGTGAATGAAGTGAGGAGTGTGCATGGTAGTCCATCCTCTACCGACCCCTGTCTAGAAATTGCACTTTGGTTGGTTAGTTACCTGATTATAAGTGAGATGCAGATTCCTCATGGCCAAGAGTGCCAGTCTGTAGGCGCGGGCCGGATGGGCCCGGTGCTGCAGGTAGCGGGCCAGGGCAAACAGTTGCTGGGGGGCGAGGGCCCCCCGGGCCGCCGCCCCCGCTACCAGCTGGTAAGCCGCCTCCGCAGCACCCCCGGCTCCTTCACACAGCGTCAGCGCATGCAGGGCGCAGCCTGCTGGGTCCTGAAATGGTAATATTTGAAGTTAGATTAGAGTACAGAATGAAAGATGATTAAAATAATTTTACCTACCAATCAAATTCATGCTTTGTTTCCATCAAAGCCTGGAAACCACTACGAGAGAAAGCTTTCTAGTTTTTGATCTTTTTATTTACGTTTCAAGCGCATTTGTTCCCAATATTTGCCCCCTTTTCAACACAATTTATTTCACCAAGCGGCACATTTTGACACTATGTATGGGTTTTAGTGAAATTTAAAAGATAAGACTAAGACAGGGATTTGTTCATTCAGGTAATAAAGAGACCTGCATTAAAAGAGGAAATGTGGCAGGGGCTATTCACACAATGTAATCTTCAGCCTTGGATGTGGCTGTTGACAGAGCATCTCCATGAATGTAGTTGTTCACAGAGTGTCTTATTAGTCAAGAATGTGGCTGTTCAAAGAGCGTTTTATTAGCCTTGGATGTGGCTGTTTACAGTGCATCTCACAGCATGAATGTGGTTGTTCACAGAGTGTCTTATTAGCAAGAATGCGGCTGTTCACAGAGCGTTTTAATAGCCTTGGATGTGGCTATTCACAGAGCATCTCCATGAATGTGGTTGTTCACAGAGTGTCTTATTAGTCAAGATGTGGCTGTTCAAAGAGCGTTTTATTAGCCTTGGATGTGGCTGTTCACAGTGCATCTCACAGCATGAATGTGGTTGTTCACAGAGTGTCTTATTAGCAAGAATGTGGCTGTTCACAGAGCGTTTTGTTAGCCTTGGATGTGGCTATTCACAGAGCATCTCCATGAATGTGGTTGTTCAGAGTGTCTTATTAGTCAAGATGTGGCTGTTCAAAGAGCGTTTTATTAGCCTTGGATGTGGCTGTTCACAGTGCATCTCACAGCATGAATGTGGTTGTTCACAGAGTGTCTTATTAGCAAGAATGTGGCTGTTCACAAAATAACTCATTAGACAGGGCGTCCTTATCAGCCATTAATGTATCAAGTCCGAATGAAAGATATCATACCTTGGTGGCGCACTGCAGGGCGAGGGTCCGAGCACAGTTGGAGAGCTTCTCCTGCTGCTCGAAGGTGAGGTTCAGTCGGATCATGGTGGTGTGGGACATCACAGTGGTAGCCACCGGACCCGTCGCCTCTGTCGGGGTGAACAGCTGGTACCTGGGGAAGTCACATTGTGGTTATGGAGATGAGGGAAAAGATGACAACCATCACGATTAATGGAATCGACAAATTAAATGTCTATTTGGAAAAAGCAGATGTGTGAAATGAAGAAAAAAATATATGATACACGAAGAAGTAAGTCCTTACCAGTTCTGCATTATTGATAATAAGGCATCTAATCCCAGTTCCGTGGCACAAGTCACCAACCACCGCACCATCTCCCTACGTCTCCAGTTGAGTGAGGCTAGCGTCATTCTCATTACCTAAAAATACCAAATACTATTATTAGTTAGGAATTTTTTATTATTATTTATTGATTTTTTCAGGAGGCTCGGCCACTGAGGAAAAAAAAAATTTCAGGGCCTACGTCTTTTTCGGGGATGCTGTGTGCGGTCTTTTTAGATAAAGGAAGGAGAAGACATTCTGGGAAGGAAAAAGATACGAGGGGTGGGTAGGAGTCAGTGTGTCCAGCAGTGACAGATTATGAAGCCAGCCCTCCAACTGTAGAGCACGGGTCAAGAGAGTCCGGCTGGAGAGGTCGAAAAGCCTCCCTCAACCATTCTCTCTTGATCCGGCCTGCCAAGCAATAGGTGGACAGATGCATCTGCTGCCAAGGCCTGGACAAACCACACCCTATGAACCCGGGCACCCCTGCTAAGT
The DNA here is from genome assembly GCA_917880885.1 of Limnephilus marmoratus. Classification (NCBI taxonomy): domain Eukaryota; kingdom Metazoa; phylum Arthropoda; class Insecta; order Trichoptera; family Limnephilidae; genus Limnephilus; species Limnephilus marmoratus. The sequence goes on from OU862924.1 coordinate 9,440,983, forward strand.
CACCAAACTTAGCGAACATGATTAATGGTTCCAAAAAAATGTTTGCTCCTTATTTTTCAGTAAGAATTACAGCTATCAGGCGATCAGAAGAGAAATTATTAACAAATGAGCAAACAAATTTTTTAATTTTAAATCCACTACATATTTCATTTTTGAATGAAGAAATTGCATACCAAAAACCCTTTTTTTTCAATTTATTTATACATACTAAACAAATTAAAAACACAAATAAAAAAGTGTTGCCAGATTTTTAGGTTTGGGCGGGGAGGTTAGGTTTTTAATATTATCACTGATAACCCCGGCAAAACCCTAATCAAGTATTTAGTCACAAGCTACTAAGTCTTAGATGTAATTTATAACTCAATTTTTTTTACATGAGCCCCACACAGGAGGCCCCGAGGGAAATTATTTTCCTTCTGGGAATGCTTAAAGTTTATTTTTGAGGCAAGGAAAAAGATTTGACGGGTAGGTACAAATCCGGAGCCCAGTGTGTCCCAGAGATCATCCGCCACCAAGACCTAGACAAACCTCACCCCATGAACCCGGGCACCCCTGCTAAATCACCAAACGTAGCAAACAACTTGGGGTGACCTATGGCAGAGGTGTTGGTTATGCAATAAACAGTAGTTAGTATAAATTTAAGAAGTAATAAATATTTGACCTGTAATCCCAATTCAAAGGCCGCGTTCAACAGCGGCGGGTGTCTGGGTCCAGCGTCAGCCGGCGCGGCGTATCTCAGGGCGTCTTGCGCCAGACGGAAGAGCTGTGCGGCGCTGCGCACGTGTCTCCTGGCCGCATCCAGCACGGCGGCGAGGCGGGCCGGGTCGCTGCGGGCGGCGCCAAGCAGAGCGGACGCCAGGGCTGCCTGCTGCGCTTCCGCCGCTCCTAAGCCTGCCCAGCCAGGGGCACCCCCCGCTTGCTCTTCTTCCAGGATCGACAGTCTGGGAGAAAAAAAGTCAATTGTATTCAAATTTAATTTTAACAAACATTTTCACTAAATAATTAATCTTTGAGCAATTTATTACAACTTTTATCCACCGTTTTATTTTGGATCGTTATATTTTTTTTTCAATTAAAAACCAAAAAAAAAATTTTATCACTTATCACCACTGTTACGCAATGACGGGATCATGTGATATGTTCTCTCCCCTCCTCTGTTCTGTCTTTTGTCTTCTGTTACCATGCTGCTAGAACGGAGCCGGAATCCGAATGCCACCACCGGCATCCCTGTGTTTGCAGTCGGAGCCACTCGCAACACTGGGGTTCTTCGGTTCTGGGCTCCGAAGTCCGGCTCTGGCCGAACCCATGCATCTCGATGGCCGCAATAGCACTCAATACCCAGACCGCACCAAAGAACTCAGACCCGGGACCTGCTCCTAGAACTCGGGTACTTTTAAAAGGAAACAAGTACATCGCTAGTGCTGGCTGCACCCAACTGCTAAGTTGTGTGTGATTGAAAACATTTCTTTTGTTTTTAATTAAAAAAATATATCATCAGATAGCAAAATGACATCTGCACAAAGCAAAGGGTGAATTGCCTATTTTTAAAAAAAATGATATCTATTACTCTAAATACGCTCAGGAGACGCCGGTTACAATCCTTCAGGTACGTGCTGTTACACCCTATATATATCACAGTTTAACGATAAAATGTACCAATCGAGAACATGGCCGTGATAGGCTGAAACTGGTATCAGTCAAATTTAGAAGAGTGGTTGGAAGTTTTAAATCGTTTTAATAAATCATGGGAGATCCTCTCATAATCTCCCTGGTGAGATACCACTATTCAGAATCGAAATCTCAACTTTTCCCAAATGGGGTTCACAAATTTTCCAATCACAAAGTCACAAGAATGACATATCGAAAAACTACAAAGATATAATAAAGGGTCCGCCAAATAACTTTTTTTTTTTGAAAATGCTATAAAAAAAAACTACTGAATATTTTCTCAAATTTCTTTTTTTATTTGAAAGTACAATCCTTCCGGTTAATAATGGAAAATAATTTCATTCAAATGGCTGCCTCGGCTGGCCATGCAGTAGCCTAAACGATCGGTCCAATTTTTAAGCACATTATCGATTGTGTGCAGCTGTATTTCACCAATGACTTCACGAATATTGTCCTTTAAAGCGTCAATTGTCTCTGGCTTGTCGGCGTAACACTTATCTTTGAGGGCACCCCACAAATAATAGTCCAACGGTGTCAAATCGCAGCTCCGAGGTGGCCAAACGATTTTTTTTTTTTCAATTTTTAAAAAATTCCAATTTTCTCCCACATTCTGCAACATTACCATGATTTTCAAAGTAATGTCGCAATATTTCCCAGCGTTGTTCAAGCGTATACACAACCATATTCGTTCAGCGGAAGGATAACACTAATTATTATCTGTCAAATCAGACATGTGCTAAGTTTTACCATTCACGAAATAAGCACTAGTTGAAAAAAAAAACGTTAGATGGCAGACCCTTTATTATATGGCCACTGAGAATTCTGTTGTAATCCTTTTCAGTTATATGCGTCGTTCAAGAGAGATATAGAGATTAAGGCGCCGTATCGCTGCTCAAAAAGAAGAATATGAAGAGATATGTAATTACGAATGTTGGAGAGAGCGCACTAATATATAAAACGATAAAATTGAAGCGAAAATTGTGAAAATGTTTAATAAAACACAACTCGTTTAAAAAGAGCAAAAATGTCGAGGGGAACATCTAAAATAGCATTTAATGCGTTATTATAATTATCAGAGCATACTTTGCGATTTTTTTCTATCGAGGAAATTTCATATAATTTGCGTTTTGGTGTGCAACACGTTTAGATAATATTATCTTCAAAAATACCATATATTTTTTTAAGAGTTTAGAAACTTCAAATGTTTAGGAGGTATGTAAGAAATCGGTAGAAATTCGGGTAGCAGCAGCTTAACAGAAAATCATATTTCTGATGTCTAGATTATGTTTAGACAGTTTACCTAGTTCCTATCTATATAATATTAAGGCAAAAAAAAAAAATTTAATAATTATTGACTTGTTATTTTTAATTTGTTATTCGTTATTTTTTGTTTTGTTTTATTTTTGTTATTTGTTATTCTTTATTGTATGTAATGTTATTAACCTGTAAATGTTCCTAATAAAATAAAATAAATAAGATATAATAATAACAACACAAAATTGTTGTACAGCGCATGTGTGTTACTTCACTTCAAGTGTGCATGCTATATGATGAAAATAATAAATATATTAAGTAATTACCTCATAGCTCTAAGTCCCACTCTGTATGCCAAATCAGGATGGAAATCTAACAGTGCGAGAAACAGGTAATGCGCAAAGGTGTGCGCGGGAGCAGAATCCGGCGGCACGTGAGTCCCGAGCGCACTGGACGGGCCGGCATCCAGCAGCGTCTGCGCCACCCGCTTCAGAACCGTGGCCAGCTGCACGTCGGGCTGGAGCGCGTGCATGCGTCCAACCAGGCGCTCCTCCACATGGAGCGAGCGCTCCTGTGCGGCCAGACTGGCGCCAGCTGCACGCCGACGGCCCAACCCCAGAAGTGCCGCCTCCAGACCGAGACAGAGATAAGATTCCTTGTCGCTGCCCGGGATCATGACATGTTGATATCTGCAAAAGATCATTTTTCAATGAAAATTAATTCTTCAAACACGGCAAACTTATTTTGTGGCACCATTTTAATTCAAAATAATAAAATACTTAGTTTTTACCACTTTTATTACATTTCAAATGGTAAAAACTAAGTATTTTGTTAACTCTTCTATTTTTTTTCTACCACATGGAAATTTTATTTTTAAATTCTACTACTACCATAGTAAAGGCAAATAGTTACTCTATTCGTTATTTTTTTCTGGCAACACTAGCCACATGCCATTTATCAAATTCATTCTCGTGTTTCACGCGGAATTGGAGCAGTCTAAGTTTGTGTGATCTCTTGCGACATAAAGTGAAATAAAAATGCCTAAGCCGCAAGTATTATTTTTTCTTATTGTATACAATAAATGAATAAATAAGCTATAGTACAAATGTATTTTATGACAAAAATAATTTATAGAATGTTTGATACAACGTTGGAAATATGCCGTGTCACCTGTGGGTGCCACTGGGCATTGTAACTATTGAATTTGTATAATGACTCTATTGTTCGAAATTCATTCTAAGTAATAAATAACTAGACCGTTGTTTACATTTTGGCCTCATCGCTACATTGTGATGGTGTTTTAGAATTTGTTTACGTATAACAGGTTGACATTAGATGAGATTGTGGAGGAATTGCAGGTGGGGGTGGACCCAGGCGATATTATTTTATTTCCTCCTGATGGTGTGGTGATGGACGAAGATAGTGGAGATGAAAAAGGGACTAATTGTTTTTCATCTTCCCAGTCGCATGTTTCGATCTCTAGTAGAACTCCAAAATAGACCTTCCATCTCTAGAGAAAATAGTGTACATGACTTGGAAGAAGGGGATGAAATCGAAGAAAAAAAAAAGAAAAGGCAGTAATATAAAAATGGTACAACGGTCTCAGCAATACTTTTATTTCTGGTGGTATGGGAGACTGTAATGAAGAAGTATTTTCTAACTCTAAATAATTGCGAGAGCTGAATGCTGGGGGTACAGGTACTATTCGGGAAAACCGTCTGGAGAACTTCAATTTGCCATACTCACATGACATGAAAAAAGAGCCAAGAGGTAAGAAAGTGTCGTGTCATAAAGTTTCTAAGAAAATCATTGTAGCTAAATGGCACGAAAATAGTATTATCACCATTGCATCTAACTGCCATGGATTGAATCCTATCTCGAAAGTGGAACGAATTAGATTTGTGGATAAAATCGGGCAAAAATTCAAGTAATTATCAAGATGTACAATAAGTACCTACATGGGTGGGGTAGACCGTTTTGATGAAAGTGTTCACTCCATGAGGTAGCTCTTCGCGGCAAATAGTGGTGGTTTCCTATGTTTGCTTTTTGTTTAGAGCAGCTTGCCAAAATGCATGGCTGCTCAAAAGACAGTCAGAAAACAACTGAAATTACTGCGATTTCCGGCAAAATGTCACAACCAAATACTTGCAAAAATGTGGAAAGCCTCCGATCCTCAAATCCGATTGTGGCATACTTCTGCAGATAAGAGTGCCTACCGAGGTAGGAGTGCAGGAAGTGTTGACGATCACTCGCAAATCGACTGCTCTCAACGAATATGTGGGTATTGTTACCAACGCACCAGAAAAATGTGTGCAAAGTGCAATATCGGTTTGCATCTAAAGTGTTGGTACAGCTTTCACAATAAATAAGTGCTCTGTTGTTTTATATAAAAAAATATTATTATAAAACTTTATATAAACAAATATTATTATAAAACTGTTATTTTATTCCTACCGTAAGAATAAGTAAAATGCTGTTTCATCTTCAGAGCCTTCAAGCACAATGCCCAGTGTCACCTGTAGGTGACACACCCATAAATAAGGGTGGGGGTAATTTATTTTTATTTTTAATATTTTTTGTCTTAACTATGTATATGTAATTTATTTATAGAGAAAAGAAAAATCTTTATTAACTTTGACATGGGAATTGAAGAGTTTTTGATAATTAATTAATCAATTTATAATCAGCAATGACGATTCTCACTTCATATATTTATAGCAAGATAGTTTTAACATTCAGCTTCCTTTAGATTTGTATTGACAAAATGCTGTCTTGTCTTATTTTTTAAATGCATCTCTTTGAATTTCGATTTTATTTTCTTGAACGAATGAATAAAATCCAAGATTTGTGAAAGTGGAAATGAACCCACTTACCGACATCCGATCGCGCCGAAATTTGGCAGATAGACTCGTTATTCATGACATTGCATTCTATCAACTTTTGGTGGCAATCAAGCATTCACACGCACATATATATGCATTTCTCTGCAATTGGATTGCATTACATTTTAAAATTTACAGTAGTTAAATGTACAAAATAAATCTCAGTACTATCCAATTGGGATTTAGCTTAGGTGTTAGTGTCGTTAGCAGTGTTCACTGGGGAAGAAGGATCAATTCTCGGTCAAACCAAAAAAAGATGCCAAAGTTCACCGTTAACAAGTTTTTGATAATTCAGACAAACATCTCTGTTTCAATCTACCTTAAACTATACTTTGTGAAATGTCAATTCAAGTACACTCCAACAATAATTTATGTTGTTTGATCATAACCTGATGTTTGCCGGGGTAGGCCAGCAAAAAGCACCACCAATTAGCGTTCGCAAAAAGCGGCATCCATGACACCCAATGACATTTCGTGTCCAGCGATTCTGACACTGTCCTTGAGAAATTTTGTACATAGAAAGGTCAAAATCGTAGATAAAGGAATTTTTCCCGCGCATGCGCAAGAACTGCGCACATTCCCGCGCTCCGGTAAATTATTAATATAAATTATTTGGAGTGACCAGGCGCATTGCGGTTTTCTCTATGGTAAAGGGCGATAATAGAGCAAGCGATTCTGACCGTGTTCTTCATACACTTTCTTTATACATAAGGGTCAAAATCGCGTGTAAAATCTCAAACACACCGGTGCACGAACGGCAAATGTCGGGTTAAAAAAGATATCAGTTATGATCATATTGCTTATGATCATATTATGATCAGCTATAAGGAGAAGGACAATAAATATGTGAAGTTTTACAGCTTTTAAAACATACACTCTTCAAAAATTGATAAAAAATTGAGAGTACATATTATTTGACAAAGTTGAGTGTGATTCTCACCTTGGAGGTATGGTTGTATGGGTTTCTTCCAAGACGTTATCTAGGTAGGGTAATATTCTAGGACTTCTTAGTACGGGGTCTTCTGAGGTAATGCAGGGCTCGGCGAGGCAGTCGAAGATGTACCACACCGCTTCCAAGGGGTAGCCGGACCAGCAGGGGCTTTCTGGAATACAGGAATAAACGAAATTAGCAAAAACATTCAAGTGAGAGGGCAATGGTTACGTCTTTGTGTAAAATAGAAAAAAAATATTCACCGAGGGGATTTTTAAACCTAACGACCCCCCTCCACCAGTGAACAAAATCTTGCAAAAAACAACACTATCGTAAATACATTTTCTGTTTTAATTTTTAATCTACATTCGCTGAATACTATATCATTATTCAGTTGGCTCTCCGAGGTAGTTGATAATTGACCGAGGAGTTCAGTTTAAACAAAACAGATATTATTATCTCAACAAACAATATATGTAGAATGTGTAAATTAGTAAAGTGGTCAGACGCTGTAAGACAGTGCTTGGGGTCGCTACGACCCTGCGCGACTACTAGTGTAGTTTAAATTTAGGTTAGTATATTCCCTAGAATGGCCCTTCAACATCTAGCAGTGGCTTACAAACAGGAAAACGAGGAAGATGCCACATCTGCTCACGAAATAGTGACAGAAAACCACTACGAAGTGCCATGAATGTGCGAAATTTATCTGCGGTGACCACATCAAGATAATTTGTGATAACTGTTAACTAATTTTGTACTTACGAAAAACATTATTTTTTAATTGTTGTCAAAATATCTTTAACGTTTTTTTTTGCTATTTTCTAAAATTTTAATATGTAATAATTAAAGTTGATTTTTATTTTTAATTTTTTTTTTACTTAATGTCCATCATTTTTAGGTAACAGCAGACCCCACGCAACTAATGATGCAAGCTTTTTGGCGCACCCAATTAAAGGTTAAAGATAAAAATACATGAATTAACATTTAATTTCTTTCCGACCCAAGTTATGTTTAAATTTTTTTTTATTTTTGAGAGGAAAACAAAATAAAGAGTTGTTTTGATATATCACATAAACACCAATTTAATTAATTAGAAACAAAATCTCGATTATGATGACTTTACACAGCTCTTATGCAAAGCTACTAATTTGTACATCTGACATGGTTCATTGGGAGATGCGAGATATCTGTGATAAGTGTCAATCAGTGTTGTACACAGGCTGTAACAGCACATATCTGAAGCATTTTCCTGAGCATATTTGGAGTAAAAAATATTTAAGTCATTTTGCTGTGCGGTGATATTTTTTTCAATTAAAAACACAAAAAATATTTTTGCATCAAGCGTCGCAACTGAGAAGTCAGGAAAATAGCATGTTTATAGCCTAGCGGGTCACGTCTCATTCTAGCAGCACGGTAACATGCAAAACAGCTTGCGTATCGCTCAAACTCGTTGTGACATGACACAGAAAAAAATATCATCAGACAGCAAAACGATATCAACATTTTCTACTCCAAATATGCTCTGAAATAGCTAAAAAAGCTAGTTAAAATCCTTTGGGCGTGCCGTTACACCTTTATAGCACCATTATAAAGAGTTCAGATTTAGAATCTTGAAGAATATATAAAGTTATTGTGGTGAACTCACCTTGTGCCAAGCATCCGTCATCCACCATGAGTGCGCAGGGTCCGTGTGGCGCCGGCACTGCCGTGACGGGACACGTGCCCGGGTCCGAGTGTGCCGCCAGCGCCCGGGCCCCGCTGCTGGGCCCTGCCTCGCTCGGGGCCACCCAGCGGGACCCGGCCTTGGCCTGACGGAACCGCATGGAGCGCGCGCAGGCGGCCGCCAGTCGACGCGCTCCACTTACGAGACCGCACGCACGGAGGGATTCCACACGCCCACCCACTACTCCTAAGTGTTCTGGAAATAAAAATTAATCATTAAAGAGGGGAACTACCTTAATAAATTTGAGTCTATCAGCAACAGAATAAATTGTATCTATCAGCAACACTTATTTTATTCTTCTTCAAAAAAAAGGAAGTGTCGAGGCCTCACTCTGTAGAAGCGGCTAAGTCAACCAAAAAAACTATTTCACCATGAGATACGTTTTAAGATTTTCACGGCCAAAAGTATTTTCGTTATTTGTTTTTGGGGTGTTAAGCCTTGTTGCGCTACCTCGTTCTTTAGCCCAAGAAAGAAGGAGGTAGCGCAACACAGCATAACACCCCAAAAACAAATAATAAAAATTTCACCATGAATTTAATAAATATTTTTAAGTTTTTACCAGTTACTTTAACATTAACTCCTCACATCCCAGTGAGCCAGGCATCGAAAAATTTCATGTAAACTTTATATAGATAAGTAAATAAATAAAAATTTGTTCGCTTTTGCGAACAATTCACGGGCGTAGCCAGGTTTTAGTTTCGGAGGGGGTTCAAGAAAATAAAAATCAAAACTCGTGTCTGGGGGGGGTATTGTCGGACTTTGTATTTGTGTTGAAAACTTTTAATTTCTCTGTGCATTGGTTACTTTTTTTTTTATAAAATGAACGTAACAAATGTATATAGAAAATAAAACTTTTCAAAACAAAATACATAATAAACGTTAGTTGTACATGTTATAACATTTTAAGCAGTCAAATTAGTCAAATAATCACATTTATGCAAGTACGTATTTACTTGACTGTATCACTAATCCTGTTATTATGTTTGTTAAACACTTTTTGCTAAGTGAAATAAAAATTTCAAAGTACGTATACACTTACCACTGATTAGAAACGGAATCCCAAATAAAAATCACTTTGCAAAATAAAAATCAACCGCAATCACCGAGAAATGGAACCTTCAAGTTAATTTTTTTTTCTTTCAGAGGTCCATTATATCATTTTGAGATGTTAGTGTTAAAAATAACATTATCTTAACTCTCCTTATTTTAATATTATTGGTGTTGATATCTTAACTTTTCGGGGGGGGTTTGAACCCCCAAAACCCCCCCCCTGGCTACGCCCATGGAACAATTCATACAGATCTCATAGAAATGGTTGCACCTCCATTACTAACATGGTGAAAAATATGATGGAAACGGTATTAGAAAGAGAAATCACAATGCTTTATATTCATATCTAAAAGATTCCGACCACAGCTTGAAAAAAAATTATTTCACTTATGAAAATTTGGGAATTTTTAATTAATTATTTTCAAACGAAACGAAAAAAAAGTAAAGTGACGTTTATAACATTTATCCAATAAAATATGTATGTTTTCATTTTTTTTTTAATCAGTTTTTTTTACTAAGAAAAATGTAAGGTGAGCCTTTTTTAAAACTTTTTATTTTTGCATTCAAAATTTTTAAATTTCAAAAATTATAACTTTAATTCAAATTATAAAATTTTAAAGTGTACCTTTCAAAAACAGTTTTAATTTTCGAATATGTTCAGAAATATTCAATTTATTTGAATTATATTGCAACAAACTGTGCAGGAGGCCTGAGGATTAAAACTTAATGTGTTTATTTTGTCAATGCGTTCCACATTGTCGATACTGTGCATAACTAAATAAGTAATTTCATGGGCGTAGCCAGGGGGGGTTTTGGGGGTTCAACCCCCCCCCGAAAAGTGAAAATATCAACATCAATAAAAATAAGGAGAGTTAAGAGAATGTTATTTGTAACACTGACATCTCAAAATGATATTATGATATTATGTATCTAAAAAGATAAATGGGGACCTCTGAAAGAAATAAAATAATTTAACTTTTAAGATCCGTTTTTTCGGTGAATGCGGTTGATTTTTTTTGGAATTCCGTTTCTAATTTCCGTTTCTAATCAGTGGTAAGTGTATACGTACTTTGAAATTATTATTTTACTTAGCAACAAGTGTTAAATAAACATATATCAGGATTAGTGTTACAGACAGGTGTTAGTGTATTGTGATTAGTGTTACAGTCAGTCAGCATAAATGTGATTATTAGAATAATTTGACTGCTTAAAATGTTTTAACATGTACTACTAACGTTTATTACGTATTTTGTTTTGAAAAGTTTTATTTTCTAATACACATTTATTACTTTAATTTTATTAAAAAAAAAAATTAAGTAGTTACATAGAAAATAAAAAATTTCAAAGCAAATTCAAAGTCCGACAATACCCCCCCCCCCCTGACACGAGTTTTGCACTTTCAGTACTTTTATTTTCTTGAACCCTCCCCGAAACTAAAACCTGGCTACGCCCGTGAGTAATTTGCAACATTTGATAAACTAACCATAGAAAAGAGTTTTTTTTCTATTTCCCATAACATTGTGTCAAAATTAGAGATAAAACGGATATCCGGTAACTATCCGGTATCCGGCCTATCCGGCCTAAATGTACTATACGGCCGGATACCGGATAGTAACTCAATATCCGGCCAGATACCGGATATTCAAAAACTATGACAATTTCCTATAATAAAATGCAATACATTAATCCTTGTGAGGTAAATATCAATAAAATGGCTTATAATTATGACAGCTTTTATTTAAAGTCGAAAAAGTTACAAAAAAGCCATAAGGCCTTCCAAAAAACTAAAATTTTCTTCTGAGATCACTCACTAATGATAAATACATAAATTGTAAATATCTAAACTAAAAACTTTTAGTAAAAACTTACAAAAACCTCGCAGAGTAGAGAAAACTTAAAATAACATGATTAACTAATGATTAACTCCTTGAATGCCGTTCGTGCACCGGTGTGTTTGAGATTTTACACGCGATTTTGACCCTTATGTATAAAGAAAGTGTATGAAGAACACGGTCAGAATCGCTTGCTCTATTATCGCCCTTTACCATAGAGAAAACCGCAATGCGCCTGGTCACTCCAAATAATTTATATTAATAATTTACCGGAGCGCGGGAATGTGCGCAGTTCTTGCGCATGCGCGGGAAAAATTCCTTTATCTACGACTTTGACCTTTCTATGTACAAAATTTCTCAAGGACAGTGTCAGAATAGCTGGACACGAAATGTCATTGGGTGTCATGGATGCCGCTTTTTGCGAACGCTAATTGGTGGTGCTTTTTGCTGGCCTACCCCGGCAAACCACCGGTTAACTAAATTAACTAACAATATGATTAACTAATCACAATCACCATTATAGTGAACTAAAAATCGTAAAAAACATAGGAGATTATTGAAATGATTGAATACTGACATTGAAGCACCATAATATACCTCTTGTTCTTCTTCTTATCAAAGAGAATATTTTCGTGATCACTCAGGAATACTCACGATAGCAATCGAAACCGCCTGAATTGATCTGATCGCGTTCGCCGCACCGACATGCAATGAGACAATGAACCGAATATCCGGCCGCCGGATATCCGGTATCCGGCGAAACAACTATCCGTTTCATCTCTAGTCAAAATGAAGTTAGGATAAGGTACTTTGGATACCAGACATCCATGGAGCACTCCACACTCCTCAACAATTCGATTCAAAGTACACATTTTTCCACGGCCTGAGGCTATGGGGTTAAATATTGATTTGTCTCATTATAATTAACTTTGATCACTTCTTTGAATCCCCTATGTTGCAAAAATTACAGACAATATGACTGTATAACAATTAAACATCCTATTAAATAAAAGCCGCTCATAATACTTAGTTTACAGAAATGATTATCATGCTCAGCACGGCTGGCTTGTCTGTTTAGTAAAATAAATTAATTTTTGACTTACCGTGCCATAATGGCTGCCCTAATTCATTAAACAGAGGATAATTGGATGATGGATCGGTTTCTACATCGGTGTATGTGTCACCAGCGAGGATATTCTTCAAGTGATCATTCTCCCAGGACAGTTGGACTGCATCGAGAGCTCTGGAAAGATAAAAAAAACCATCAGAAAAGATATAAATACATAATGAAAAAAGGGACGACGGAGCTTAACTTGAATGGTTCTTATAAACCCAACAGCCAAAAACGACATAGAGTCAAAGACGTTACATACTTTAGACGCGGGGTAGAAATCTCAAAATGGGAAGCCAACAACAAGACAATTGTAGAGTACTCGATTTCTAGTACTTTAGTACTAAACTGCCACGCGTCGAGTAAGGTTGTGTCCTACTAGTAAGTAAATTGCATTAAAAAGCGCCAAAATTCCCTCCTGTGTGATGAGAAAATGTTTCCATTACACGGTAAACAGTCGTAAAAGCGAAGGAATAACATTTCATTTGCAAATACATGCAAATTACTTATTATTATCGATTATAAAAATAATACAATTGCTTTCTGCCCAAACATTTTATGCGTCATTAGAGAACTCAAGGCCTACTAAAGTACAGGTCTGGATGTGCAACAGCCAAATTACAAAGTCGATGCCATGCCGTCGCTAAGTAAAATTTACATAATAATAATCTGATGATTCTTTATTTACTTGCCTGCGGTAAAACAACATACAAATCAGCAGAAACAACAAATACAATAACAATCAACGCCATTTGCAAACTATCGTTGTTCATTATAGCTATTTGACACCTCAAAATTCGACTGGTGCCCAGGCCTCCTACTTTAGTCGGCCTTGAGACACTATTCGATGGAACTTTTGAATTTTGAATACGAAAATGCCGCCCGCGTTCTATCTTTTGTTTCGTTCATATGCACATATTCTTTTAAGCGTCTATCTTTATCATACACGAATAACTTTTGAATTAAGAAATTATTGAAAATCGCTGAAAACAAAAACGTTTTGATTAATTGCCACATTATATCTTGAGTTTGTGAGACTATGGCAAGTCTATTTATATAACGTTATTGCACAGAGTATTAACAATGGCAGCAAGATATCACTTCTACCCAAATATACACATTTTTATCTTCACTCAAAATGAGGCTAAAGGAGAAGACACTGCCAATATTTTATTGGAGTTAGAGATATTGTTAATATTATAGCGTATTTGATATAAAGAACACAGTACTGCCAGTTTAAAGAAATATATTTTTGAATGTTGTTAGTACTTACTTGTGGAAGACAGTGCGGGGAGTGGATGCAGCAGAGGGATGTGAAGGAGGCCGGTTGTGGTGTAATCGAAGTCTTTTACTGGCACGGCGATATTCTCTTTCATAACTTTAAATTTAAAAAAACAAATTAGACATTGATAAAATTTACAGAACTAAAAAAAAAGAAATGAAAACATACCAAAGTAGGAAAATGTTCCAACCACATGAATTCATATCCAATTAAATTGTCTACTAAATTAGTAGAATGGCAACATTTGTTTTATCAGCCAATTAAGTCATAAACAATAAAATTATTTATTAAAATACATTGTACTTAAATAGAGCAAACTCATTAATATTGCAACATAAACAGGATGAGCATGATAAAATGCTGTTTTATTATGAATTTTATTGAAACATTAACCTCAATTCGACATGATTAGGCTAAGTAAAGTTTGGCTGCATTCAGTATTTTGAGTTAAAAAAGCATTTTTATTTGTTTGTACTTATATCCATATTATTCAAAATCAGATAAGTAACTCGTTGTTAATATGTGGACAATATAAGTATTAGGTACTTACTTATTATTATACAGGGCATCATCTTCAGAACTGTCACCAGAATATAGATGATTATTATGATTATTAAAATTATGATTGAATATATTCCTTTCTCTTTCTCTATCCAGGTCTCTCTGTCTCTGCCTCTCTCTCTCACGTTCACCTCTATGCCGTTCTCTGCAATAAAAAATTCTTGTTCATTAAATTTGACAGATGTTCCACAGATAGTTAGCAAAGTAGATATTTATTAGGTTCGTAATTTATTTTCAAAAGTATTCCATAGATTATTTGGAAGAAAGATCACCTGATTGTTTTACTATTCCTCATATTTAAATACGGAAGGAAACTTACCTATCTCTGTCGTCTCTATCTGCCCTATCGGCTCTATGACGGTCTCTATCTCTCTCGTCTCTATCTCCTCGATGTCGGTCTCGTTCTCGATCTCTGTGATCTCTTTCTCTATCTCGGTCACTCCTCTCCCGATCCCTCGAGTGATACTGTGAACAATACGCAAAGTTAGCATCGAAATTGCACAATAATTCTATTAGGAATATGGTTAGAAACCGCATTTTCAACGTAATTTATTTAAATAAAATTTTAATTTTTCAACAGTGGTCATTCAACTCAGCATAATAATTAGTTATGGGAGCCAATAAACCTGTACCAATAGGTGGATTTATCTAGTAAAAGTTTCTAACAAAGTTGTTTGTTTGATACCAGAATATTCTTTTAATTACGTAACCATTTTGTTCTCACCATTTTTTTTTTTAAAACCTGCTAAAAAGTTGTCGGTTAAACCCAGATTCTCGGCCCATTTCAAGCTGTTGATCAAATTGTGAAAAGGTGACAAGAAACAGTCAATAAGTGTAAGGTATTTGAATTCCCATCACATGTCATCACATCACTTGTCAATAAGTGTAAGGTATTTGAATTCCCATCACATATTGTTATTGTCACAAATGAAAGGGTTAAAATGTGTATTGGTCACCCTTACAGATTTTTTTAATTGACATTTTGTGGATGAATCAATATTTCCTATATTACTGCCACTGTGATGGTTTGAAATGAGTTACCTAATTAAATTGGTATTATGTATGTAATAAAATGGCTAGCTACAGTCTGGAAGTAGAACATGATAAATGTCAAGTCTATGAAATAAAAGAGGAAATTAAATATTATAATAAGATTTATTGAATTAATATTGACATGACATTTACGAAGCAATTATTAAAGACTCTATAAAGATTATTTGATCTCAAGGGGTGTTTGTAAAACTCGAAGAGTTTTACAACAATCAAACTACGTGTGATAAGAATTTAAGTTATGTGGAAAACAAGCAAAGTTGGACGCCAGAGTGTTTAAACAGCAACACCCAAGTATTAAATAGTAAAACCAAAATGGTAACCTTGAATATCTGACTAAAATAAATAATATATTAGGATTTAGATTAACGTTACGAATTCGATGCGCCATGGTGATGTTGGTTTCAATCCGTCGCAGGTATCCGCTCCGCTACTAGGGCGGGCTGTCGTATTAATAATTTATGCCTAAATCACATAAGTTATGCGGACGACATGATTCTCCTAGCTCCGTCGATCAAGGGGTTGAGAACATTATTAAAAATCTGTGAAGAATATGCAAATGACCACAACATGATGTACAACCCCAAGAAGACGGAACTAATTGCATTCCACCATGGAAAAAATCCCGAGACAATGCTCCCTGTAAAACTTAATGAGGAAAACATAAACGCATCTAAGAATGTAAAATACTTGGGACACATTATTACTGAAGACCTCTCGGATGACGGTGATATTGAACGACAGCGGAGAAGTATCAGTATACTGTCTAATATGATTGCCCGAAGATTCTTCAAATGCAGTAACACTGTAAAAAAAACATTGTTCAATGCATTTTGCACTAACCTATATACATGTGAAACATGGTGTCACTACCGTACCAACTCAATAGAACGACTCCGGATCCAATATAATGATGCTTGCAGAATTATATTTGGATACAGAAGATACAGCAGCGCATCTTCAATGTTTACGGAGCTAGGACTACACGGATTCGCCGGTCTGATGAGACACCGGGTCACTGGAGCCAGGATGCGGCTAATGGCTTCCGATAACACAGTGGTGATCGCAGCCTTCCAGCACCAAGCGCCACGCCTGAGCGAGCGCTGGGCCCGAGCTCACTCCAGACCACGTCCTACATTATAATTGATTATTTATTTTATTTCTATTATCGCTTATGTCTTTTACATTTGTTTGTTCTATTTATTTTTTTTTTTTTACTTTATCTGTTGTGTAAATATGTACAACTTTATGGGACGTGTGGGATTGCACTATCCTCCCCACATCCTGGAATAAACATTATTATTATTATTATATTATTATTATTAATACTTCTTCTAATTAAAAAGAAAGACAAACATTCCAGGCTTACGAACAACCTGATACATTAGAATTCCTACTATTTTCATTATGATAAGCAGAAAATATTGCTTGTGCAATGATGCAAGACCCAGCAGAGGAATTACACTCATGACGCCGGGGTTGAAAAACAGCACATTTATCAACTCACCTACCAATCGGTCATTGATTGTTCGTTAACATTGAATGTTCGGTAACATTTATTGTTTGTTAACATTAAATGTTCCGTAACATTGATTGTTCGGTAACATTTATTGTTTGTTAACATTAAATGTTCGGTAACATTGATTGTTGGTTAACATTGTATGTTCGGTAACCTTGATTGTTCATTAAAATTGAATCTTTGTTGATATTAATTGTTCAGTATTGTTGATTTCTCGTTAACATTTATTGTTCGGTAACATTGATTATTTGGTAACATTGATTGTTCAGTTTGTTTGTTAATAATGAATGTTTGTTAGCGTTGATTGTTCGTTAACATTGATTCATTCGTTAACATGTTCGGTAACTTTGAATGTTTGTTCCAGCGTAGCAAACTTGACGGATTTCCCGTCGTATCTGGCGGATTGGAGTGTCCCGAAATGTGAGAATTTTGTGTCCACAGGATCGAATAAAGTAACAAAGTACATAATTTTATAGGCGAAAATAGCCTATGTTTATGAATAAGAAAATTTGTGGAAAAATTAATTATTCGGTATCATTGATAGTTCGGTAATAATGAATGTTTGTTAACTTTGAATGTTCGTTAATTGATTGTTCGTTAACTTTGATTGTTGGTAACATTGATATTGGTAACCTTGATTTTTTTGGCAATATTGATTGTTTGTTAACATTGACTGTTTGTTAACATGGAATGTTTGTTTGTTAACATTAAATGTTCCTTAACATTAGTTATTTGTTGACATTGATTCTATGTTCTACTTACGGGAGGCAGGGTTCTATAGTCAGGATCTTCGGGCGGACACAGGTCCGAGGCAGCCCACCGATGCAGTGCCCCCCGCCAGTGCGCCCTCTCGTGCCATGCGCGCGGCCCCAGCGCAATGCAGAGCCACAAGGAGCCTAGCTGCTCCCACAGCTGGCGGCACTTGTGTGTCATGGGCGTGTTCTGACTGCGCCAGAGCACGAGTCGCGGGTCCGAGAGGAACTGCTCCGTGATGAGGGTGAGCATGCGCGGACCATTGGAATCCTGTGCGCGGAGCATCTCTCTCACCTTAAAGATTGACACAAATTATTATTTTTTAAAATTAACATTGGGATCAACTTTAAGAGGAATATAAACGCTAGAAATATTTGGAATCTCGTGCCTGCAAAATTTTAAAATCGAGCGTCTTTTTGCACGCGGCTAGTAAGCGAAAATGTGGTTTTTATTTATTTTGCGCATAATTTCATTAGAATGAAAAAAGTTAGAACATGGAAAACC
This sequence comes from Limnephilus marmoratus, assembly GCA_917880885.1. Lineage (NCBI taxonomy): Eukaryota > Metazoa > Arthropoda > Insecta > Trichoptera > Limnephilidae > Limnephilus > Limnephilus marmoratus. The sequence goes on from OU862924.1 coordinate 9,459,103, forward strand.
TCAAAAATAGTCTTAGCCATAAAGGGGTATTTTTTAAAAATTGTTTCTTGTATTACTTCATAGTTAAGTCATAAAAAAACATTTTTTTTTGGTGGTTTACACTTATATTTTTTGTTACGTAAATAATAATTTTATTAATACATAGAAAATCTAGTAAAAGCTTCGATTCATCCGTAGCATATTTTTTGATGTTTATACTGTAAGCCGATTCGTCGTAAAGATTAATCAAAATAGTATCTAAATAGGATTTCACGTATATATTTATCTTAAAACACCATTTTAGTTATATACAGGATGTTAAGGGACATACTTGACTTACTTTAATCAGTGACTCCTGGCATTATTTGGATTAAAAAATGTAAATGAAAATTTGGTCTCAGGTGACATTTTTTTTTTACAAAGACATAAAAAGTAGGTGTAGGACATTTGGGGGAGGGGTAAGAGGTTGGGCGGTTACTCGTCTGAGTGACCAGTGACAACATGCGAAAGTTTTTTATTTTTGAAAAAAAAAAGTCAACGGAGACCAAAATTTCATTCATTTTTTTTTCTCCAAATAATGTCCGGAATCACTGGTTAATAAGTCAAGAATATCCTTTAACACTCTGTAAAGCAGTGGTTCTTAACCTTTTTGGCTGGCGACCCAAAGTACGAATATATTTGAAGTACGCGACCCTAATCTAATTTTTTATTTTATTTTCCAGTGACAGGTACTAAAATGATATATTATGTAATTTTATACTATAAAATTACAACTACATCCTATAAAATTTATGGGATGAAGTTGTAAAATTAGAAATAAACAACTTTATTTAAATGTTTTGTATTAAAATCAGACAAGTCAGCATTAAAATAGTTTAAAAAAATTACAGCAAAATAATTAGTGACTACCCTGGTGTTGTATTTTTGAACAAAGATCATGTATGTGTACGTGGAGTTATGTTTATAGAAAGTGCACACCGCATGTCATGCTGAGGATCCAACCGATTCCTGTACTTATTCTTCATAACAAACAGCAAGGCATAAAAATCCTGCTTCACATAAGTAAGTAGTTGGGAAAGGTAGCAGGGGTTTTTCAGCTTCATTGCTCAGAACAGGCTTCCCAGATAATTATGCCCAAAATTTTGCGATTTCCGCGACCCAACCCAATACCTCTCGCGACCCGAATTTGGGTCGCGACCCGAGGTTAAGAATCGCTGCTGTAAAGGCTAAAATATTTATAAAAAATACAAAACTGTAAATATTAAATAAAATATGATAAATTTAAGACAAATAAATGAATAAATGACAATTTATAAGGTAACAAAATATACTGCGTAATTAAAAAAATATATATTTGTACCTATCTTTTATATTTTTCTTTTTTCTTATTCATTTGTACCTACAGTTAGAACATAATTTATTTATTTGTATAAATGTTTTTTTTTTCAAAAATTTTATAAAGTTTAGAAACACTTATTTATAACATTAAAAAAGCTCAATACAATTAAAAAAAAACACTCCTTCGATTATTTGGGACAAAATATTTGTCCCAATTAAGCGGAAACGACTGGCAAGATATGAGTCTTTTGAGGAAGGTCAATAGGAATCCAAGGCGACACGTCAAAAGATTTATGAAGAAAAGAATAGAGCAAAACCTGTACTCACTTTGGAGAAGAGCGAGTTGAGGTGTTTGTTAGCGTTGTAGTAGCCGCTCTGCAGCAGGTAGGCCCGCACCTGCTCACAGACCTGAGCCTCGTCCAGGTGCCAGGCGTGAGCATCGTCCGCGGCAGCACCCGCCGTGGGGTCCGGCGCCCCCGCTATCCGGTTGATGGCCGACTGCTGCTGCAAGATCTCGTCAGCCAGCTTCTGGGCCGTGGGCAACACCTCCGTGTGGTGCTCCGAGATCAGGTACTGGACGAACTTCTGCAACTGCTGCCGGTCCATTTGTAATAACGTTTCTGCAAAGGAAGAATAAGGTCGTTAGAGATGATGAAGCGGAAGATTGAGTCACTAGAAGAAGACAGTTCGAGGTTTGGAACCGATTTAAAAAATATTACTAGCCACTCGGGCCTAAAGCATATTTTGCAAAAAAATTTAAATAAATGGAGTATTTCTGAACGCATCCAAAAACTAAAAACTGTTTTCGAAAGGTGATGAAATAAGCTTTCAAATACAATAATACGAAATAAACTTATAATTTTTTAAATACATTTTTTTTTAATGCAAACACAAAATTAATCTAAAAACGGCTAAACTTAGTTTTTTTTAACTAAAATTGATTATAGAATTGATAATGAAAAAATAAACGTTATCATTAAAGCTACTCTATTTTTTTTGTCGATTCATGTAAAAAAAATTAATAAAAAATTCCCAACAAGAATTTTATTCAAATTGCGTCGGGAAATTTTAGATTCATAAAAGTGTACATTTCAATTGTTTTGTGATTAATTTTTAGATTTGAATATAATGCGTAATGTTTCCTCTTTCTAACACCATTTAGATCACATTTCTAACCATTATAGTAATCTAGGTACAACGACTTCTATGAGACCTCTTGTTGTTCCGAAAACGCTGGACCACTTTTTCCGAGATTAAACAGATTGATTTTTTGAAGAAATGAAATCATGATTTTTAGTCCGTCCGAAATATAATACCCAGGGTTATCCTAGATTGTAATTCTAGAATTATAATAACAGCTTTCCACCCAGTGGCGTAGCGAGGGGGAGGGGGCGGTTCGCCCCGGGTGCCACCCGACCGAGTATCACCCCCCAAGAGCATAATTTTCTAGCCACCCCCTGTTATGAAGTCGAAATTTGGGAGGCGTCTACTAATATCTACAGGAAATCCAAAAACTGAACAAATCGGACTAATATCTTTAAGAACCAAAGTGGGGACGAATATGTACAGCTCAAACTGCTGACTAATATCTATGAGAACCAAAGTGTGGACGAATATCTACAGCACTGGCAGAGGTTGGATTTGCAATTATGTATAGCATATTGGAATAACGTAATATTGCGCATGCAGTTTAAAAAACTTAATTTATGTATGTATGTATGTAAAAATCCCTAATATCGGACTATTGGACACATTTAGCTGATTATTAAGGATTTGGATTTTTGTTTTAACAGCTTTCTTTATTTCGAGTGCTTCTAAATTATTTAGTCTGTTACCATGACCATTTCTATATCAGTTAGGTTAGGTTAGGTTATGTTAGGTTGTGGTGCCGTGTATTCAGTGGCGTAGCGTGGGGGGGGCGGGGGGGGCGGCCCGCCCCGGGCGGCACTTTAAGGGGGGCGGCAAATTTTCACAATAAATAATAATATTTTCTTAGAAAAACTTAAACCATTTCAAATCATTATTTGAAAATGTACTACGATACTTTCGTTTACGAATCCAACTCTTTTCTTTATTATTTTTTAAAAATATCAATAATTATATTTTTTTAAGCTGCAAATTTTGCAATTCGTGGGAAAACCGTACGCATATTATGATAGTAATACTAATCAAAGCTAATAACTCTGTTTAGATTAATTTTTAATTAAAACCTGAATTGTATTCAGTTGTGCATTCATCTGCTGATACATTTCAAAAGAGACCATTATTTTATTCGAAGTGCAGTAATAAAATTCTAGTTGCAGACTACTTATGTGCTGCCAGAATCAAAGAGAAACCATTTTCATATTCTGAGTGTAGTTTTAATTCGCCAAATACAGATTTAATTTAACCCGTCTAATCACAGGAGATTCAAATTGTTCCGCACATTTAATTATTCGAATATTCGCAGGCGTGTATTTTTGAGCCAATTCACATTTCCAAAATCAAAATTTTAATATTTAGAAACAATTATGTTCTAATAAGCACGTCGGAAAAATTACCTTATCAAGATTTTAGAACAATTTTGAATTTTGCAAAAAGGAAAAAATAAACAATAAAAGCGAACGTTTAAAATGCATGGGAAGAACCGGAAATTTTGTGCGCAAACATTGTGACAGGCAAAAGTTTATAAATATTTTTTTTTTATTACGCGAAAGGTTAGATCAGTTTTCCTTTGAATTGTGTCAGCAGATGATTCTCAGTTATAAATATTAAATTAATGAAGTCCAGTTATAAAATTCTAGTTGCAGACTCTGTATCTGTATGTGCTGCCAGAATCAAAGAAAACCCATTTTTATGTTCTGAGTGTACTTTCAATTCGCCGCATACAGACTTAATTCAAACCAATTTTGTGTTGAGAATGTAAATTTCCTGTTGTGGATTCATCTGTTGACACATTTCGAAGGAAAACATCATCTTATTTGATGTTCACTTACTTATATTATTCTATTTGCAGACTATGTATGTGCTGCCAGAATCAAAGAAAAACCATTATCATGTTCTGAATGTAGTTTTAATTCGCCAGGTACAGATTTAATTTAACCAGTACGAAATGTAAAATTCCAGTTGAATTCATCTGCTGACACATTTCGAAGGAAAACATTCAGTTAGGCAACGGCAGGGGGCGGCGAAATTTTCCTCCGCCCAGGTGTTCTAAGGTGCCCAGGTGTTTTAATTCACCACATACAGATTTAATTATAACCAGTTTTGTGTTCAGAATGTAAGTGTCAGCGGAATCAAAGAAAAACCCTTTTCATGTTCTGAGTCTAGTTTTAATTCACCGCATACAGATTTAATTAAAACCAGTTTTGTGTTCAGAATGTAAGTGCCGCTAGAATCAAAGAAAAGCCATTTTTATGTTCTGAGTGTATTTTTGGTACACCGCATATTTAGTTTAATTTAAACCAGTTTTATGTTATCAATATAATAATAAATTGCCGGATCATCGTGTAGGGTGAAGCTTTGCATTTGAGTATGCGTTATTAAGATGCGAAATTCTATCACAAGCATACCATCCTCGATTTCTGAGAGCAGTTGTATATAAATTTGTAGTAGAATTTATAAGCATGGTTTTATTGGAAGCGTACTCGGCACATCGGATTATAAAAATTGCCTTAAAAAAAATATCTACCCCCCCCCCGCCAGTCAGCGCTTGAAAATCTGCGGAAGAAGTACCTGTAGAAGTTAGGGACGGGGGGGGGGGGGGCGGCAAAATTTTCCTCCGCCCCGGGCGGCTGAAACCCACGCTACGCCACTGCGTGTATTTCGAAATGAATCTTCGTATTATGACCTCCATGCTTATTCAATAAATTATTGTCCTCGTAAATAGCAAAATACGTAATATTATGCAAAAACTTCATGTACATACTTTAAACGTTTAAGCCTTTACGTAACTAGTAATTACGTAATTTAAATAATTTATGCTTTTCCGTACAACCTCTTGCTCAGCTGCCCTCTGTAGGTGTTAGTCCAACCTACGCTCCACAGATATTAGTCACCACTGGGACCGTCATAGATATTCGTCCAACCTACGCTCCATAGATATTAGTCACCACTGGGACCGTCATAGATATTCGTCCGACCTTAGCTCTGTAGATATTAGTTCTCACTCTGAAGTTCATAGATATTAGTCCAACATATGAGCTGTAGATATTCGTCCGACATACAGGCTGTAGATATTAGTATCTGGAGTCATAATTCGTGTTTGTCAACTTTAATGGGAAGGGGGGGGGGTGACACCACGTTATCCGCCCCGGGTGCCACCCATGCTAGCTACGTCACTGTTTCCACCACCAGAGTTTATTATTGATATCGCACAAATATCCTATTATAATTGCCTACGTAGATAGGTAAGTACTAGACTTTCATAAAAGTTTCCTCAGCAAGTTGACGTCTCTAATTATTTTCCTCGCTGTTCTAAAAAGTAAAGAGTATATTATAATATTATTACGCCGCGTATAATTGACATTTCGAAAGAGAACTTAATTATCCGAGAAGCTCTAATCACTAGAGTGGATCTTAAACTTCAAAATTTAATGAGCTAATTTGATAATATAATAGAAAGCAAGGCGCCATTTTGAAAACAAACCGTTTTATCATATGATTTTTTAAATTAACAGTCAAGTTTAGGTACACGCGATATTCACTAAATATCCACATTAATGGTTTGGAAGGTAAGTAAATGAAAGAGTCGTAATCAAATAATTATTTTTAGATAATGTCCAGAGCGCAACACTCCCCCATTCTCGTAATTTCTCACACTTCTTTCAGGAAAAATTGCTAGATTATTTATTGAAATGCGTAACTTTATTTCACGTGCAAAGTTTCAAATATATCATAACTTAATGATCCTAAAAATCCCGTTCCCGTGAAATAAAATACAATTTGCTAAGTGCTTCAGTGCTCCAGTCTTTGCAGGCCGATCGATGGGCAGTAAATTTGAACCACTTCCCGAGAAAAAATGTTTCGTAACAGGTTCGCTAAATTGTAAATTATACACCGAACTTGTAAAATAATAGCCAAAGTTTGACCGTTTATGTAACGGAGTGGCCGTTATTAGAGCGCTTTGGAAGGCTATTGTAAATGTTTTTACCTAGCACTAATGTTTTCCGCCCGCTTGACAAGGCTTTTCCATTACAAAGAAGACCAATTTACTATGTTTTATTGTCCTGTTTTCCGAAACTACAAAAACTCGATAGCATGACGCCTTGTTTAGTGCCTAGGTACATAGTTTAGCTGTTAGCGCACACAATAAAGAACGAAGAGCGTTCACCCTTTATCATTATTGCTCCTTCATATTCCGTTCACATAAACTCACACTTTTAACTTTAACGGTACTCCCTCATGACATAAGCAAGGAAATGCGTGAATATGTTTTTGATTAAGAAGCAAAATGCGAGGAACGCGCTAACGCCTTTAAAACTCTACCGATTTGCATAAATGCAACATTTTGATTCTTGGAATCTAACTTATACATATCCAAAGCGGCGTTCCACAGGGGTCACCTTTTATACCGCACTAAAAAAACCCTAGAAACTCTTGCGGGACCACTTTTTACTGCAACTTAAATCAGGTATTAACATGGAAGAGAGTGTACAAAAAGGCTACAGAAGAAATAACTGTTTTTGGTGAATTAACATATCATTTTAAAACATAACACTGCCGGAATGTGTGAGTAGGAAAGATGGCCGAACGCACGGGTTCAAATCAATACTGCCAAGAGCCTCAAAGGAATCTCGCAAGCCCGTATTTATTTACCATTAGACCCAAGTGTGGAGCGCAGAACCAACAAACTTCCACAACTTGGTTCCGAGGAGCCCCGTTTCTTGTATAAATTTAAATAAATATATCACCCTTAATGTATAATTCCCAAACTACGGTAGGCTGCCAGAAAAGGAGGATTCTCCAATTATTAAATATTCTGATAAGAGAGAGAAACGCGCAAAAAAAGGCATTGTAATTCACAATTTTGATTACCATTTTTCGAGTTATGAAAATATGAATGTAATGTAGCATTCAGAGTTCATATTTTAATCGTTCGTTAAGAATTCTTGTAAGTTTCCTTGAATTTTTTTAAAGGATATTTGCATCTCGTTGGCATATTCCATAAAGAAGAGGAAATGGAACTTTTACTCTCTGTAAACTGAACAAGAATCTTCGGAGATTTATTTCAAGTTGAGTTCTTATTTTTAGAGCTTCTCCCTTCTAATTTCATTGGCTAAGACTTGTAAGAACATTATAATATGTTATTAGTTATTAGTTATTATTATTTCACTTCGACAAATATACGCCGATCACATACGGCGTGATGTCCATCATAAACAATGCGTAAAGTAGTTTAGTATGGATGGAACGCCACTGATTGGGTGCTTATATGAATAAAACTGAGACATTTTTCACAATAAATATAACAATTTTAATGGTTTCGTTCAAAGAATGTCCATTAAAAATGATTAAATATCACGTTTCCAAATGGGGTGAATATTTATAGTGATAAATAGGTACTAAAATAGAGAAGGCTGACAATATGAACATTGAACGTCGAATGCAGGAAATTCAATTAAACGACTACTATCAGACCACAGAGGAGTTCTGGTACCAGTGGCGGCGTAGGGTAGATTGGCACCCGGGGCGGTTTTTTATTGAGCACCCCGACTTAAAATAAAACTCTAAATGCTTACGAGACTTTATTTTACTAAAATATTCGATCACTTTATCAAAATTGATTTCCCTGTCTCTTTCAATTGATAAAACCGAAAGATTGGTTAGTCGCACTTGGCTCATTGTGAACCTTAAGTAAGATTTTATTTATTTAAACTTTGAAACGCTTCTTTTACATGAAGCCACCGAAACCCAAATTGTTAAAAAAATCTAAGACAGCGCTAAACTTGGAATAGACTCAGAATAGCCCCATTTTACAATGAATCTAAGAAGCTCCAATGTAGTCCATTGAACCAGGCAGAAATGTGGCGGCTTCCAAATGGCGCCTCAATCGTAAATCTCCAACACAATGTGAAAATTCATCGTAAATTTTTAACCGCTTTGCAACCATTCCACGAAGGTCTTTTTCTGGTGATATTACCAACGTTTTAGGCTGAATAACACGCTGAGTAACCAGAATAAAATCCATTGCCTGATGGTCAAGTTCTTCGTAAAATCTATCGCGACATTCTAACATTGCTTTCTGCAACTCCTCTGGTAATGTAAGTCCAGCATCTCGGGCCATTTCTCCAGGCATTCTTCAGTTTTCGAAATCTCGTTCCTCTTTTTCCTTCAATCGTCGATCAATGCCTAAGTCCTCACAATGTTTGTTTCGTAGCAAATAGCCTTTTCCACTATTTGATTGCGTTAATTTTGAAGAAAATTTTTAAGAGCCTTAATTTTTATTACACATTTTTCCAACGATAGCCCAGATTTTTGTGTATACTTTTTGTCTGATTAATTTCTTCTAGAACCTCACACCAAAAGGAAAGATAGTATAGAAAACTGAAGTCAAAGAAGCTGGTATGATTGTTGATGCTGTTTCTCTTCTTTCAACGCTTTCGTTGCTGGTGCTGGGATCACACATCTCTTCGAGTGTTGATACAAGCTTCCCAAAATTATTCTTCAGTGGTTTAACAGCGTCGTGATGAGCACTCCATCTTGTCTACATTTTTCATTAATATTTTAACGCGCTTGATGTTATGCGCAATATAAGATCAGACCAAGCGCAACATGAACTCATTCTTTTAGGGAATTAGAAATTATATTCGATAAAAAAAAGAAAATATAGTTGCGATGCGTTTCAAAATATGATATTAGTATGTAAGTAGCTAGGTAGTTATTTAACGATATGTCTTTACAGAGGGAGATTTTGTGAGCATTCTTTGGCTGTACGAGTGAGTTTTCGTTGTCACCCCTTGGTGCTTGGCACCCGGGGCGGACCGCCCCCTCCGCCCCCCCCCTTACGCCGCCACTGTCTGGTACTGACCCTGATAGAGGAATTAAACTGGCAGAGCAAGCACGAAAGAATACTGAATACAGCAGAAATGAGATATCTGAGGGGCATTCGAACTGAAACCATGAGAATGACGAATGAGGAGATCCGAAAAAAACGCAAGGGGAAACTTTGACGGTTTGAACTTGTAAAGAGAATGAAATCAAAAAGAAGAATGAGATGATAAGTCCCAGGAAGACAATTGAACAAGTACGAGTCAGGTCATGTCAAGTGTACTTATAATGTGAGAACATGTATTAATGTGAATGAAGCAAGGAGTGTGCTTCAAGACAGATTTGTGTAACTTTCAACACGTAATGAGAAATGGTGTGCATCAAAATTCTAGTCAATTCTGTCCAACAGAGCCGGAAAAAATGGTAAGTAACTCACAATTTGCATGTTTTTTTTTTCAAAATGTTTTCTTTACGAAGATACGAGGATTTTAAAGACGGAATTTTATAAGTAATTATAATAAAATACAAATATTACACATTAGTGTAAGCAGTAGGTACTTTGCTGGTGAAGTAAGGCATTTAGACATTACCATTACAAGGCAAGTGCCGAGTGTTCAGTGTTGACTGATGCGGGTAATGGCGCATTTACATACGGAAAACGTTAGGCCCACATGCCCGCTGATGCTCCACTCCTTCCTCCTACAACTTGCTAATACCCCGTGATAATACTGGAAGCAAAAAGCCAAACTGACATTCGCATAACAACACACAATACACGACACACATGGCTCCTTTGTGACTTCAACGAATGGCGAGGATTAATGCATAAATTAAATTAAAAAAACTCAATTACGGCGGAAAAAAATGGCAGTGGTGGATTACAGGATGACGTTTAGCTAAACGTTTAGCGTCCAAAATTCAGAAATCATTTTATTTATTACTAGCTGGGGTACCGGGGTAAAATCGGGGAACCGGCTAAAGGGCGCGGACTTCGAGCATCGTCTGCGGTTGGGCCGATAGCTATACGCATTCTCATTGGGACTGCCCGGTGGTCTATGGAATACTTTCTCTGGCTTTTCTTTATATATATTTTACTTTCTTTCTGCTATTATAGTAATTACTTACATTATAACATAATCATATAACTGTTTTTTCATTATTACTTATTTTATTAACAGAAGGTTTCTTCGACTGGTCATAGCCGTTATTTTTATTTTTCTTTTACTAACACTATTATCTCTTTTTGATGTTACCTATTTCAGAAGAATTATTCCGCAGGCTGCAACTTCTATTTATCTTTTGTATAATGTTAATATAAGTACTTGTATACTGCTTACTAACCCCGTATGCATGGACATTGGAGGGTCTAGAGTCGTTCAAATAAATGTAGCTTCGTTCAAAAAAAAGTAGAGTCTTGACGTGTGCGGTGAAGGAGGAAACCATATGTTTCCTTATAACGCCGTTGGGAAAGTGGTGGGGTCAACTCTACTCTCCAATGTTAGCTGGGGTACCCGGCTTCGCTCAGGGAATTGATATGAGATTGAACTTCGAACATTTGAACATTCGAACCCACGACGAATTTTGCTTTATATACCCCCTACCAATGGGTAACCCCACCCATACAAAAAAGGCTTCGAATGGTCCACAATGTTACAGAACATTCGAGAGTATTCTGGAACTTTCCACAAAGCGCCCTTGAGGTGATTTTTCACAAAAACGGCGCTATACAAATTATCCAATTATTATTATTATTATTAATGATCTGGGATGTTCCCGAACGTTCCAGACTATTCCCGAACATTCCACAACATTCCAGAATGTTCCAGGATGCTCAAATACTCTCGAATGTTCTGAACTATTCAAGAAATTTCTAGAGAGCGAAACTTCCAGCCCTTATATCTTCAAAAGCACGCCCTTCAGTGAACCTTCTTCATGGATGGGGGATAAAGGGCTACCACACCATACAACTGACTCCCTTGATTGTACCGGGACTCGTTTCTGACTTTAACGGCATGCACATTGAACCCTTTCTTTTATAACGTACTAGCAGACCCGGCCACACGTTGCTGTGGCTAACGAAACACAACGCCATTACCCAACCTTTATAAAATCCACACCACCCGCTTGACCGCTGCCTGAATTGAATATTTAAATTTCTCGGCTATTCTCTCATATAATAACCATGTATTATACATATAAATCTTCCTCTTGAATCACTCTATCTATTAGTGAAAACCGCATGAAAATCCGTTGTATTGTAAAAGATCTATTGCGCACATACAATTTGAGCGATTTCCAATACCAGAACGACTTCAGCTCAGTTTCTACAATACCTAGCTGTTTATAAATATTATAATATCTAATATACTTACCTACCTCATATATGTATATTTATATTACAATAAGTACCTACGTTTCTACGATAGCCAACTTCTAAAAATCGAGGATCAAGACTTTTGCATTCTAGAATCCTCCATCGGATCTTCCATCTCGAATTCTTCAGCTACAAGGATGAAACTTTTATCAAAGTGGAAACGTCGTCTTTTATTTTGTTCGCTTGAATTTGACTTGTCGAGAAGTTGGCGCAAAGAAAAAGTATCTGATGTAAATCCAAGTTTTTGCTGCGCCTCGATGGCTGCCAAATAACCAAATTCTCAGAATATTTATCTGAAAATCTAATACTTAAATCGGTATAAGGAAAACCACGTTTGCTGATTTATAAATTCGCGTAAAACCTTTTCATGTTAGCATATTATTCCAAGAATTGAGGACTAAAGACATACCACTGATAGCTTTTCGTAAAGAGAAGTTACAAACTAATTTACTAACTAGTCATCACGACGTTTTCCGCAGGGCTAGGCAGAGAGCGCGGATCGTCAAACGACTCGGTCTTGACACATACACATACGTTCCTTGCCTCGTTCACATTCGTACATCGCCTCGTACACAGTGGTCTATTATTCTGACTCTTAATACGGCCCGACTCAAGTATCGGATTCATTTGATCGTGCGATGTCTTCCTCTGGCGTCCCCGACTTCTACCGTTCACATTTGCGTCATATATTCATTTCGCTTACATGCCCAAACCATCTCGGTGTCCCTTTCTTAATCCTTACATTACACTTAATCAGCCTTGCATTCTTTGCGAATCTCCACATTTCCCACACGATCATACATGGGTTTACCACACATACGTCTCAGGTATCTCATTTCCAGAGCATTCAGTATACTTTCATCCTTCCTCTACGCGTTCCATGCTTCACTGCCATACATCAGGGGAGGTAGGTACCAGCACTCCATTGTAGACGGCTATCTTCGCTTCTTTGTCACAGTTTTTGTTAGCGCCAACGGCGTTCAATCCTCCATTAACGGAGATGGGGGCTTACATTAATTACGTGAGCTCAAAAGGAAGGGGGGGAGGGGTCAGCAAAATTTCACATTACTTGAAAAAAATATACGAAGTGGCCCAAATTTATCTCACCAAAGGGGGGGAGGGGTCTAGATTGGAAGAAAAACTGCTCACGTAATTATGTATGCCCCTTAGCTGCATATATTTCTCCCAAAAGTCCCAAAAACACAAACTCATCCACTTGCTCTGAGTATTCTTCATTTACAACTATCTTCCACATGTTATAAATGAGGTCTCAAATGCAAAAGGTATCCCATCAAACCGATGTTTACATTATTCCATTAGACCCTAAAAATATGCTGTAATCATAATTCTTTGGGAATACGCATGAATTATATCATTGGGTTTTCTAGTCTTTACAGCCGTGGAATCTTTATAGGCTTGCGCATTATAAGCAAGTTACACCGTAGACATGTCCAATTAGGCAGATATCAAACAGAATAGAGAAACAAAGTCGATTATAGCGTGTTCTACAGGAAAAACGCTTTACGTTTCAGATTGCGTACGTCTCCTAAGATATCCTGTTTTACAGACAATAGCAGCCTTTCGAACCAAATCAAATAGTATAGTTTATGCCTTTTGTGTGGTCGTGGTTTGACGCCGTTGTGGTATCCTGTGAATTACATTGTGAGCGGAGCGCGACGAAAAACCCTGCAGCCAGCAGGGCAAAAACTGTCATTAGAATACAGTCAGTTTCTTCAGCAAAGCCGGATTCACACCTCGCGCGTTAAACCGGTTAAATGTGCGTTTTTTAGGCTTCTGTAGCAGAAGTTACTATAAATAACTTTAATTATTGGACAAAGAACTGACATACTGATAGAGAAAGGACGAAAGTAGACTGTATTAGTTTGGAAAATTAATAATAATACCTTTGGACTGTGGTAAAACTAGCGCCGTATTACGAATGTGAAAATTCGAAAATAATTCAAGTCCGATGTAGGCATAATGAATGAGATTATGACAGGGGTGCATACTGCATAGATGATTAGGACAGATGGACGGAGATTGAAATAAAAAGTTTATGGTTTACGCGCATACACACGAACTTGCGAGCCGAACCATCAATTATGGGAAAGGAACTAAGTAACGCAAACGTCGCTTTTCCAGTTGTTTTGTTCCTTTCCCGTAAGGGAACGTACCCATACTACGTGACCAACTTTTTGCAATTTTTAACCCCCCCCCCCCCCCCCCGGTGACCAAAATCCTAAGCAATCTGCCGCTCATTTGTATGGAGCGTGACATTTTGAAGACCCCCCCCCCCCCCCCCTAAAAGTGTCACGTAGTATGGGTACGTTCCCTAATTCGTGGCTCGGTTCGTAAGTGCATATTAGTGACTGACCAAAGGTTCGGTTTCGTTTTCAGTTTCGGCAAAAAAATCTAGTTTCGGCATCAGTTTCGGTTTCGGCATATTTTCTGACGAACCTTCGGCCGCACCGAAACTCTACAAAAGATCTCAATAAATCGACCCTTTGGAATAACAAGGTTCCATCTCTCACGGTAAAGTCATGCGATAATAAACTGTAAAGTAGCTTACTATAGATCCCATTTTCGCACGACGTTACAGGGACAGATGGAACCTTGTCATTACAAAGGGACGAAATGGTAAATTTAGTCTAAAGAATATTGTGATTGTAAACGCAATTTAAATAAAAATACTCAATTAATGAGATCCTTCCTTTATATTGTACATAATTGTTGATTATTGACAAATTTTTGTTCCACGTTTGTTAATTTTTAGCAATATTAAAAAAAAAAATTCACATACTTTAATTATTGTTTTTTTTTTTAATTTCATTTAACACATGTTAACTGTTTGTATAGGTGTAAAAAATAAGCCAAATTTCAGTAAATAATAGATTTTTAACATCTAAAAAAATTTCGGTTTCGTCTCAAACTGGGAGAGCAACCGAAGATTCGGTTTCGGTTTCGGTAGAAAGTCCTGTTTCGGTCGGACACTAGTAGGTACACATGTAACATAATAGTGTATTGGGTTCCACGACAACTAAACAAAGTGGCATTTTAATACCCTTTTGAAAAGTCGTTAAAAGTTAAGAAAAAACATATTTGAAAAATAACCTTCGCTTTTTTATGATTTACTTCTGTCAAGTTGCTCTCTGGTAGGAGATAAGCCTTGTGTTACCATTACTAAAAAATACTGATATACCAGCCCTATAACGTTGAAGAATGTTGTCATAAATCTTCGATTAAACTGTATTTAACCGTAATACTGGTACCTACCTATTATGTACAGATAACATTGCAGAGTAGTGAGGGAAGGTTTTTATATTCGTCACAACCTACAGTAAATTACTTATCAGTATTGCTATTCCATCCATGTTGCACTTCCTAGTGACGTCACCACAGCTGGTGTTCGCTCGCTCCCAAGTTGCATGTTTTTCTTCGATGAAAACATACCAGTTCAACCGTTCAAATCGACGCAAAACCTTCTTGGGAATAATTTCTTACAAACCTATTACTCGAACATATTTAGAATTGCAATGGAAGTTATATTGACCATTTTAGAGTTATGTTTAGTTTATAGTTTTGATGTTTATATACATAACATATTCAACTAAATTCTTACTTTGAAAATATATTTTTTTTTGGATCTTTTGGCTCTTGCTACCCCATCGATTTTCAAAATTAAGACGAAACCGGACAGTGTTTTGTTCATACAAATGTAATCCTCAATTTCCTCTCTGGATTTTGACACTGCTGCAAATATATTTTTTTAATATAATGTTGTTATCAATTTGGGAGGCGGGAATGGGTACCGCCGCCCCGGGATCCTTTACTAGATAACCAACACCTCTGCCATAGGTCGCCCCAAGTGGTTCGCTACGTTTGGTGATTTAGCAGGGGTGCCCGGGTTCATGGGGTGAGCTTTTTTTAGGTCTTGGAGGCGGATGACCAGGACACACTGAACCTCAGATTTCTACCCACCCCTTAAACCATTTTCCTTCCCAGAACTCTCCTCTCCTCCCTTTCCTTAAAAAAACCCTCCATACAGCATCCCCAAAGATGACATAGGCCCTGACGGAAATTATTTTCCTCAGGGCCTCAAGCGTGTCGGTACGTTTTTCTTTTTTGATAACGTACTTCTTAAAAGAGTTAGGACCCTCCAACAATCTTTAAAATTGCCTGGTTTGAACAGACCCATCAACAGACGTTCAGTATACAAACTAGACAATGTAGGTATTTAAAAAAAAGCAAAACGTACTGACATAGAGTATTTTCTACTTGCTGGCTTGACTGAATTCTTTTAACAATATACTATCGATGAAAACAGTATTACTTGTGTTTATTTGATGAATTGACAGGTTTTTTTGAAGTTTTTGTGACCGACCGACGGCGGTAAAATGTGACATTCATATTCCACAGATAATTCATTTTAAAATATTCTGGTGTTGCCAGGGGAATGAAACTTTTGGCGGTATCAAGAATACTGATGGCGCAAGCGATTCTGACATTGTTCTTTGTACAGTTTCTTTAGACATAAGCGTCAAAATCGCATATAAAAAAAATATTTTTTTGAAAATTTATGCCGATCTCACCGGTGATCGAGCGGCACAGAAGAGGTTTTAAAGCGCCTATGGGGTAATTAAGTATTACACAAATATTAGAACAGAATATTTTTTAATGAGTAAAAATAACCCTTTCTTTCAAATTTATACAAAAAAAAATCTGAGAAATCGTGTTTCTTGCTTTTTAAAGCTCCTTTAAAGTAATTAAATATTACTCAACTATTAGAATAGAATATTTTTAATGGGTAAAAATAAACCTTTCTTTCCAATATTAAGGTGGCCAGACTGACCATTGGCCAGTGAGGTGAAGTGGAAACACTGACAGGAAGTTTGCTTTTTATAACGACAAAATAAAAAAGCTCCCCGTTCAACAATTTAGTTACACTTTTTAATTGCCTTCCCACACTTTACTTCCGAGGTAATAATTAACGTTAATAACTATTATTGTAGCAGGCCAACCATAAGGCGCGATGGTCTTATTAATAATAAACTAAATACCGTTATAACTGGAAAAGAGGCACACTGCTGTCCTCGTGTATAAAGCCAGTTTTAATAATAATAATATGATAATATCTTTATCTTACTCCGGTAAGTTTAAAAATAAAGAAGGTACTGCAATTATTCGCAACTGAAAACGTTATCAAGATTGGATTGGTCTAGTTGAATTATGAATGATTAGGTACCTACCTACTGATTACAAATTAATAACTTTACAAATTCGAAATTTAAAATGTGTATTTCATTTGTTTAAAAATTTGACAGATGATTTTTAAAACTTACCAAAGGTGTTTATTCAAACGGTAAATTTCTGATGCCTCTAAATTTTCATTAAGTATAAATATTTTTTTAAATTTCATTAAATATAAATATTATAAAGAAAATTGACAAAATTTGATTTTGAAATGCAATGAAACCTGAAACAAATCTTAATATGTACTTATATAAATGTTTCTTTGTCCCTTACGCGTTCCTTGTAGGTACTGATGAGCTTTGACGTTATTAAATTTGGGTAAAAATTTTACAATACACAGATGGCGCGCAAGTTGTTTGAAAAAAGTGCGTATTGTTGAGTGGCAGGGAAGGAAGGAGGGAGGGAAGGAATATACGGGAGGGGGGAAGGCAGGGCAGGCGGAAGGGGAAGGCGGAAGGGGAAGGCGGAAGGGGAAGGCGGAAGGGGAAGGCGGAAGAGGAACGCGGGAGGGAAACGCAAGGAAGAGAGGGGCTCGCGGGACGGGGGAACGTGGGAGGGTGGAAGACGGGGAAGGTGGAAGGGAAACGCAGGGGAAAAAGGAGAAGCGGAAGGGGAACGGGGAAAGTTTTTTTGTAAGTCGGATCGTATGTGGAACGAGCTACGGGCATGTCTTTTTCCTCCTTCGTTTTGTCCGGGATTCTTTAAGACATTTCATTTACGATAAACCTATGACTTGTAATATTTTAGAGAAAAAACAAATTTTAGAATTCTGTATACCATCTGCTTGTCTTTTATTTAAAAGTGAAACTAAACCGGTAGAATTCTATCATCTTATTATTATTTAAATGACTTGATCTCGTATTCCGTATGAGACCTAAACTAACTCCATTTCGGGGGCAAGAAAAGTAGATTGGACCGCAAAGTAAAACCTCCCACAGCAAGAATATCGAAGCCTATTTCCCTCAAATTCTCTGGCACCGATCAAAAGGGTGGGACGTTAGAACCCGCTATCAAAGGGATGAAAGGGGAAGGCTTTGAGGGTATTTTCCTTTAGCCAAGGTGCCCCTTGATCAAGTTAAAATTGAATCAACAAACGTAGGACTGGCAAGTGAAATGGGAGTAGTTATAGGAGAGGTCGACGCGACGCGCGACGTACGAGAAATAGAATACGGTCGTATTATATGAATATCAAATGAACCTGTTTGTTCACATGATGGCACAGAATACAGAAGAATAAAGTGACAAAAGAAGATGTCGTTTCGATGATGAGACTCCACGTATAAACGAGAATTAACTACGAACTAAACGAACAATATTATTGTACCTTTTGATAATGAACAATATTAATGAAACTTTAACCGAGTCTAGAGATAGGGTCTAAAGTTTGGTCAGGCTCTAAAGCTTGGAATAGACACTGCACATATAAGTCAAAGCGAAACTCAAAGCTCATCTCTTCAAAAGTCACATCCTTAAATAAATACATGTAACATAGTTGACCTTGAGAGGTGATATTTTACAAAAATTACGTTTCAAAAATTTGCCTGTATTTGCCTGTAGTGATGCACATAAAGTAAGTAAGTCTTTAATTTAATAAGTATGTAAAGGTAAATCATTTTTAATCATTCTACTGATCCAACTGTTGAGCCGAAATTTTGGCAACACTCCACAAATGCTCCAATACGCTCTTCCCAAAGCAACTCTCTGACCAACGGGCGAATCAAGCGTTACTAAAAAAATCACTCGAGTGAGCGAAGATTCAGATAAATTGTTCAAAAATTGGGAACAACAGTCGTGTGTAATTTTATTTTTTTAGGAAGCTGATCAATGAAACAAAAAACATAATAAGAACACTGTCGAATTGAAAATTGAAACACGAGTATAAATTTATTTAAATGGAATTGATAAAAGTTGCTCTGGGAATTTGCGGGAGAGAATGCGGAGTGTTCGAAATTAGTTAGAAAAACTTTGTGAAACTTTGGATACTAACGGTGTGCAATTGGCATGAATACATTCAAAATTTCCTCTTAAAAATGATTTGCTTGTACCTCCCTACTAGTTTCCAAATACATGTAATAATATAATGTACTTTGAGACGTGAAAATTGACCTAATCTCGAAACCATTAAAAATCAACAAATCTCTCCTGTATCAAAAACATTTCAATATCTATAATAAATAAGGGTGAAGTTCTGAAATCTTAACTAGTCCACCGATAAATCAAAACTTAAAACTGATAATTATACCCATTTAAACTTTAACACACTTACTACAGAAAAATACTCTAATTTATTTATTTAAAATTCTTGTATTCTCAAGAACTCGAGTATCTCAAAACAGTTCACTATCTAATAAATATGGGCGAAGTTCTGAAATCTTAACTAGTCCACATATAAATCAAAACTTAAAACTGATAATTATACCTATTTAGACTTTAACACACTTACTACAGAAAAATACTCTAATTTATTTATTTAAAATTCTTGTATTCTCAAGAACTCGAATAGGTTTACAAAGGAACAAATTCGATATTAGCATAATATTTACCATTGGGACTATCGTTCTACGAAAAAGTTAAAACTGACAAGAAGAAGCAAAGATTATTGTTAGAGAAGATGTTGAATGTATTTTTGTATTTTGAGAGTCCTCCACCATAGTATGATCCATTTCAAAGCTGCTGGTAGATCCGTAGTTAGTGTTGTTACCTCTCCCTCTTTCTCAGAAACGGTACATGTATCAGAAAGAGGCGTTGCAGCGGAGCTATCAATTGTAAGACCATGGTAAACTGAGTAAAAACCCAATCGATATGTTCGATCAATGCAGCAGGTATGGGGTTCAATTAAACAATATGAGAAGACGCAGTAGAATACTGCTGGGTCGGTAGAGGTACATATTTAAGTGGGATATCGACTGGGTTGGGGGAAATCGAAATAAAACGTACCAGAAACGCAAAAGACTATAGGAACACGACGGGCATGGTGAAAGCAGCGATGCTCAAACGGTCGATAACGATTGGGAGAAATTTCAGATTCGAGAAAATTTGTTCGTCCCTGTCTATCAGTCAATCCACAAGTCCAAGGGCATATTTTAAGGTCGTGTAATCAAGTGTAATTAGAAGCGCATAGTGAACGCAAATCGCTGTTATTACCGCCTACAAAACAAATAAAATCCAGACTGCTGTCCAGAAACACCCAAGATATTAGTGTACAAAACACTTATCAGACCAGTACTTACATACGCAGCTGAGGCTTGGGTACTAACTAAGAGGAACGAGCGAGCACTGGATGTTTTTGAAAGGAAAATTTTGAGGCGTATCTTCGGACCGGTTTCAGAAAATGGATTTTGGCGCAGACGTTATAACAATGAGCTCTATACTTTGTTTAAGGAGCTAAACGTCGCAAAATTTATAAAACTGGGAAGACTTCGGTGGCTGGGTCATGTAGAAAGAATGACAGAGCATCAAGCACCAAAGTCCCTGCTGAACTCAAGACCGACAGGGCGAAGGAGCCTGGGAAGACCAAGTTTAAGATGAAGCGACAACGTCCTCAAAGATATATCCACCTTGGAGATTGTAAACTGGAGAGAGCTGGCACCAAACCGTGATGAGTGGAGAAAGACTCTTGATAAGGCCAAGACCCACCAGGAGTTGTAGAGCCAAGAGTGATGATGATGATGTAATCAAGTTTTAAGGTCTGTAATCTAGCAGAATATCATAACTCATAATAGGTAATTTTAAATACATACTTTCAAAGTTGTGACTACAAAAATTTGAAATTCTTATATTGTTTAACTGAGTAGGTTTAATTACAAATTTATAATTTTTTAAACCAACTGCACTTCAGCCCTTTTCATCAGTTTATTTGATTCCAATTATTTGAGTGAATCAGGTCTTGTAGGTTGATGACCAGGACACACAAAACCTCAGATTTCTACCCACCCCTTAAACCATTTTCCTTCCCAGAATTGTCCTCATCTTACTTTCGTTAAAAAAAACTTTCCATACAGCATACCTAAAGATGACATAGGCCCTGAAAGAAATTATTTTCTTCAGGACCTCCTGTGTGGAGCTCACGTAAAAAAAGCATACATATAAAATATTTAAAATAAATAAGATGGACGGGAATCGTACAACTGATGACGGTACAGACTCACTAAAAACGATCGCGGGCCCTAGTTTAAAGGTAGCTGGTATAATGGTGATGGTGTGAGAGGGGTGGGGAACCTCTGTGTGTGTTTGTGACATGGGGCGCCAGACTTATCGGATAATGCACCCCTTCGTAATTTTACACCCCACCGGCATATCTGCCCCTGCCCCTGCCCCGTCAGGCATATCTACTTATACACATAGGAGATAAAGGATTTGAAGAAGGCCCCGTTCGACCTCCTTGGTATTCAGCCCGCGTGGAACGCGAGCTCCACGGCATCAAGATGTATAATTAAATAATAATTCTATTATTTACTTTCGTGTATACGTATAACTAACTGCACATGGATAACAAATGTGTAAAATTGCTCAAATTCCTAATTGTAATGCTTACTTTTAAGTATGTTCAAAGTTACCCCCACATTTTGCCTATGGTTCTATAGAGGATATGCAATGAGTGTGCTTTAGACCACACCACTGAAGTAAAACTTCACTAACTTAAAAGAACATATGACATTGACATTAACATTGGAGTGACGTATGACATTGGGGTGACCTACGACCTTGGGGTGACCTACGACCTTGGGGTGACCTACGACCTTGGGGTGACCTACGACCTTGGGGTTACCATCCTTATCCTTATCACACCCCAAGTCAAGCGTGCGTAAAGGCCCAACCGTTCGCCTCGCCATCGATCACCGTTCGTATCACACTTTTCGTAACATCACACTGTTCGTAACATCACACTTTTCGTAGCATCACACTTTTCGTAACACATCACCACTTTGCGTAACACATCACCACTTTTTGTAACGCATTCACCAGCTTACCCCCCAAGTCGAGCATGCGTAAAGAAGTTTTACTTCAAAAAAATAATCATTACAGCTTGAAACGCTTATTTTCCAGTTTGTAGATATTTTTGATACGAAAAAATCTGATCCCCAGATATCTATCTACCCCCAGATACTTACCTACCCTCAGATACTTACCTACCCCTAGATACTTATCTACCCCCAGATACTTACCTACCCCCGGATCCTTACCTACCCCCGGATACTTACCTACCCCTCATACCTTTATCATTCCCAGAACTTCCTCTCATTATTTTCCTTAAAAAACCATCCACACATCATCCCCAAAGATGACAAAAATTTATTTTTCTGGGGCCTAATGTGTGGAGTTAATGTAATTTTTTTTTTCCACACAGGAGGCCACGAGGAAAATAATTTCCCTCTGGGCCTATATCATCTTTGGGGATGCTGTGTGGAAGGCTTTTTAAGGAAAGGAAGGAGAGGAGAGTTCTGGGAAGGAAAATGGTTTAAGGGGTGGGTAGGAATCTGGGGTTTAGTGTGTCCTGGTCATCCGCCACCAAGACCTAGACAAACCTCACCCCACGAACCCGGGCACCCCGATAAATCACCAAAGTAACACGAAACACTTGGGGTGACCTATGGCAGAGGTGTTTATTATCCAACAAACGTTCCCGGGGCGGCGGTACCCATTCCCGCCTCCCAATTTTAAAACAAAATAGTTCTTTCATTCGTTAGTTCTTAATTTGGCCGCATGCTAAGTCAAGTACTGATTGGAATTTATTTATTAAAAAATAGAGTAATACAATGTAATAGTAACGAGAACATAATTTAAAGTACTCAAACTGTCCGATTTTGGATTCGTTTTTCAGTCCCAAAAAGTAAGACCTTTGTAAACTCGTAACTCAGCTTTTGATGTTCAAAATTACCCCCACTTTAATATGAAGTTTGGTTTGCTACAAATACACAAAACCCCGACGATAAAAAATACTAATATTACACTGTTTTAAAAATTAACCCCTACCAATATTGCAATACAGCATTTAGTTATGTTGAAACTACCATCACATTAAAATTTATGTTTTAATAATAATTATTAGTAATCCTTTTTTCTGTTTTAATGGTTGACGATCTCTGGATAACGCAGAGGAAATGACGAAGGGCACCCTAGGACCAACACCTGATCACTTACTCTGCAGGTGGCAACACATGTTTCCTTTAGTTCATCGGCACATTCAAGAAGAATTTATACTTTATGCAGGCCAGTGACAGTTGGGGGATAATGACGTCACAAGCAACCTACCAGAATTCACTGATTCAGACAAATTTAAAACGAATTTATTACAAGTAGGCATGGATATTTTATGAGGGTAAAAATTCGGATAGAGATAAAATGTTGGAAAGTTTTGCGAGCCGGCAATACCGTTCATAAAGAACTGGATAGATTTTTCAATGCGTCATGGGAAATTAGAAAGGTACTTACTTAATTCGAACAGAAAAATGGAATATGGCTCAATCAAAGTTTTGTATGAGTTGGCAACACTGATGATTAAATCAAATATTGGACCGCTACATTCATTCCAAATTCAAGAAAGGGAGAATTTATTTAGTCAGTGAGGCAAACTTCAGGAAATGAATCAGCAAAGATTACGTAGGATCGGAAATAAAATTAGCATTTTTCTGTTATAGTTAAGACCGTTATTTATTCAAAACCACGATGAAAATGCGATGGAAAATTGTGAGAAAAGGGAG
Organism: Limnephilus marmoratus; assembly: GCA_917880885.1. Lineage (NCBI taxonomy): Eukaryota > Metazoa > Arthropoda > Insecta > Trichoptera > Limnephilidae > Limnephilus > Limnephilus marmoratus. The sequence goes on from OU862924.1 coordinate 9,482,713, forward strand.
AATTCCCCACGGAATGATAGAAAAAAATTTAACTTCGTTACTCTCATCAATAAAACATGGTTTCAGGAAAATTTATTAGAAAGGCAAATATTCGAGCAGTATTTTTCTAAAAAAAATTGTGAAAGATTAGTTATTTTAAAATTATTACATTATCAAAATCTATGATAATTGAATTTAAAGTGTCTGTCACTCGTGCCGATACAGGAGTTGGAGATGCTACATCATCTTTGGGGATGCTGTTTTTGGGTGAAATTAAAGTTCCAAACTCCAGTATACTTTCGTAGTAAGTAATTACATAGAAGTTCCCATGGGAGTCATTTTCCAGAATCAAGGGTCAAAGTTTTGCAATTTTGTTTAACTTTTTAGAATATTTTAAATTAATGAAATTTTTGTAGACACTTGTTCTATATTATCTTTTAAAAAGTGTATCCTACTAATATTATAAAGGCGAAAGTTTGTATGGATGTATGTTTGTTACACTTTCACGCCAAAACTACTGAATGGATTTTAAAAATTCTTTCACTAATAGAAAGCAACATTATTTGCGAGTACTATAGGCTATATATATTGGTAAGTTCTGGCGTTATGAATAATCTCTGGCGTTTGAAATTATTTATCATACGTTTTCTGTCCCTAACAAAATCGATTTATTGCAAACGTCAGAAAAAAAGCATACCAATTAGGCAATTCATCCTAAAAGTAGTGCTTTGTTGGCGTCGTACTTAACAATTATCTCTAAAAATGAATCAACGAAATGTATGTATGCGCATAAACTCGAACAACTGCACCAAATTGGATAATTCTTTTTTTTTGTTCGTTATTTTGTATCAAACTACCGTTGAGTTCTGGCATTAAATTTGTATAAAAAATTATAGTAGGTGGCACGCGAGCAGTTTGAAAACTGAATGTATGAGAAATGAATGTGTGGAATGCGAGAGGTGTGAGGGGGGAGGGGGTATTGGGAGGGTGTTGGTGGAGGGGGGAAGGGGAGGGGGAGGAGGGTGGAGGGGAGGGCGTTAGATTAGGTTAGCTTTTACATACAATAGATACACATTGATAAATGTATTAGTGAACTGAAGTCAAGCCACAGAAGTTTCTTATGCTTAATTTCATTGGAAATGAAGTTTTTTTAATATCTTAAAATTAATTTTGGGTTATAGGAAGGGGAGAGGAAGAGGAATATAGGAAAAGGATAGGAGATCATCACTGATAGTTCGGAAAAATAATAATACTAGAGACAACAATGATAATTGTAAATATGTTGCTAAGTATGTAGGTATAGTTTCTTTGTCCAAATGTGGTTTTATAACTTTTTTTTTATTCGATCTAGTGTTATGCATAATATATCAATAATATATTTTTGGCATATTATATTTGATGTACATTTGGTACGTCAAAGTTATTGAAAATTTCAATTGAAGGCGTTCTAATTGGTACTTTCAATATGGTCTTTATGATTCCTTTTTGAATCGTATTCAGGCTGTGTAGGTACATATGTGTAGCAGATCCCCATCCTATGATTCCATATTCAATTCGAGAATGACATAACGCGTAGTAGACCTTACCTTACGTAGTAGACTACTAATGTATTGCTGTTTTTATATTGTTCAACTTTTTCATGTTTTAAAAACATAAAATATATGTGGAATAGGGAAAAAAAATAAATTTTATATATATTCATTTTCCTATTCCACATCACAATATGTGTTTGTGTATTCGTGTATGTTTTGCTACACTAACGCGTTTATGATTATTTAATTTGTGGTTGTAACTAATCTGTGGAACAGATCTCCTGCTGACAAGCTACTTGCAGTAGCTTAGCGGGTAATAAATTCCAATTGTATGCAATTTTTATCCAATAATATATTTTAAAAAAACCTCTAATTTCTCTCCCTGGTGTACCTACTTGGCAGATGTAGGTCATGTAGGTAAGTAAGTACTGGGGGTAAGTAATAATCCTTTGTGGAGAGATTAGGTGATGTCAGCGAGACCTTTCTGCAATCTTTTCTTTGTGCTCGTGAACTGCGCAATCAAATAACCCCTTAGCTATCGAATTAAGGTACTGTCAGACTAACTACCAGGAAAATAGGCCAAGCCCCGTATATCGTGATCTGACACAGGCATACGCATCCGAACCGCGCTGCGTAGCGAATACGAAGTACGCAGAGTGCGAATTTGAAAATTGTGGCATTAAACCGACGATATATGAGAAATATACCCACAGCAGAGCAACTATTTCCTAACTTAGCCACAAGAGGAGAGAGGATGGAATATAAAATCAATTCTATTGTGGAACGCAATACCTACTTGGCTAAATATCGTCGATTCAACTCTTTATAAAAGTTTTTAATCCGCGTCACCGCCCGGAGCCAGCAGATATGAGATTCCCATTTAGGACATGTTGTGAGTTGTGAGGCGGAAGGTAAAGGAGATGGGAGAAGGAAGGTTGGGGAGTACCTGGAGTTTCGAGTCTGGTCACTAAACACGGTTAAAGCAGACAGTCACTTACTTTTAATCTCCCTCTTTGCAAGGCCAACTCCAAACAGAACTCATTTATCTATAGATCCACACATTCGTTTAACTTAAATTATTACCACATTGACATTTTTAACGAGATTTTACATGACATAAAACGAAAACTCACTAAGCAACATGACTCAAACTAGAAAGTTTAATCCCTATATATTCCCATCCTTTGCCTCTTAATCCATGTTCCTCCTCCCCCGTCCCCTTTCATATTTGTAAAAAAAATAATTTAATTTAGGAAAACACCCTTAAATGTTACAATGTCATACTTTATTATTCATTCACTATCATAAGTGGAAAGTTCATAATTGGCATAATTAACTATCTTACTATTGTTTTATTGTGTAATCTCAGATTTGCTGTCAACTTTCCCTAAAATAAATAAAATAAAAATAAAAATAAAGCAATAAGGAACATGTAAAGCAATAACTCCATTAAAAAACATTATGACTTTAAAAAAATATGTTCATACAGACCAATAAACGCTGATTCTGAATATATAAGTTTTTTTTTATAATATTAAACGTAGTGTTCGTAAAAAAATATTAAAAAGTGCATTTTTTAAGGTCTCGTTAAAATACACTGTAAAGTTGGTACGATTGAATGGTTAGTGCTGACGTCACGCGTCACCAGTCATTGTATCACATTGCGACATTGTATCGAAATCAATTGACATGTAGGTATGGCACAAGCCATCAGTATTAACAATATTTCATGTTATTCTTTATTTCGTACTGTTTATAGAGATTTAGTTGTAGTGTTTATTGAAACAATATTTAAGCCTAAATAATTCAGTATCAAAAATAGAGGTATCTCTATTAGTTTATCTCTATTATTTAAAATATTGAAAAACTACTACACAAAAAAAATAATGAATGAAAAAGGAACAACGGATTTCAAAATGGCGGCAGTAGATCAGCTGATTGCCCAATCCCATACTAATTTTTCGGGAGTGATGACGTCACACGATTTACCATATTTCCGGGGGGTCTCGAAAAATTAAAACTTTGACAATTATTTTAACTATTAAAACTAACTCTAAAAATAAAAACAAAAACGCAGTTATTTAAGTTCGAAGGTGATTATTCATAAAAAAAAAATAAAAAAATTGGACTGAAGTTCTCTATTTAAAACAACCCAACTTAATGGTGATCTTTCACTCTGGAACGTACCGTGTAGTCGCATATAATATTATCTGAGAATAAATTTGTGGATTGTAATCAATCATTTTAAATACGTTTCAAGTTGACCCAACTACGTGGGAGTTGACTGACTTTGTCTTCTGATATTCTTGCTGATAATTTGATCATTCTTATGAGATAATGGTAGTATTCACTGCGCAAACACAAAATCCCAAATAAATAAAAATAAAATAAAATAAAATAAAAATAAGATTCTCTGAATTATGCGTCCCGGAAAATAATGTTCCGAGGCAATTAACCCTTGGATCAGCAACTTCATCGGCTATAAGCAGACTAATAGAACCAAAACGAAAGCCAAATACTAAGTTTGGAGATCGTGCTTTCGGAGAATCTGGGCCTAAGACTTGGAATAGACTCCTTCCGGAATTAAAATGCACAACAAGCCCAACAGAATATAGGTCCAAACTAAAAACCTACCTTTTTGGGCTCTCATACCCTTAATTTAAATATACCTATCTGAGAGTATCATACTTGTATTGCCTACGATATGTCTAAATCACACTTTTCTTACTGAATTAAAATTACTCGAATCCTTGTGCTACTGTACCGCCCACCATTTAATGTTGCTTTTTCTTTCAAAATACACTCATTAAAGAATATATTAAATATTAATATTAAAATATTTTTCAGGATTAAATAACATGTGTTCACAATTATGTCCTCTGCGTGCGAACTCTATCTAAATTTCTTTAATTAGACATTAGACAATAAAAAGCGTTAATTTCAAGCGACCTCCCAGGTAAGTATGGTCCAGTATTCATTCATTTTTAGGCAGCATCGCGTTCATTGGTCAAAACATTGTAGGTACATATATTTTCGTATCAGTGATCAATGAACCGGAAGGTTCCAATTTTTAGCCATAGGTAAGTTGTTTTTAATTGCTTGTCTAGCTTGTACTTTTTCTAGATTTTAGAAATGTATTATAAGTTTGTACAGCGCCCTTGAGGTGATTTTTCACTAAAACGGCGCTATATAAATCATCCAAATATTATTATTCCACATCCCGTACATCCCGAGGGAGTACCAGATGGTCACTACCCAGATTTATTAATAATTGATTGCACTGAGAGATCAATTTGTTGTTCATTGCACGGGCTTCATAATAGACGATTGTACCATAATGTGTCGCTGTAAATGAAACATATTATGTAGGAATATCAGCCACACACTGTCAGATAGGGACAGGTAATTGGATAAAAGGTTGGATGGAGGAAGAGGACATACGTTAGAGAGATATCTAAATTTGCGTCAACATCGCAAATACGTTTTCAACTGAAATAATATCCAAATTGTCTTAGTTATTATTTAGAAGAGTTTTCTAAATTCCAAGTATTAGGTTCTGATAGGTATTCCTAAATTCGTAAGTAAATATAACCGGTAGGACCTACTTCGTCTGAAACAAATTAGCCATTCACCAAGACGAATGTCAAATGTCAAGTCCCAGTTGAACCTTTTGATTAGCAGCGTAATAATTCCCATCAGCTGGTCCCGGGGTCCGGAGTTCGGGGTCCGAGCAGGCGGGCAGGAAGCCTCTCATTAGCAGCACTTAAATACGCGGCGATTAAAACATTACAGGCTCAATTTATTATTACAACTTGTACTCGTATGGCCTCGCTTCGTGGCTTTGTATTATCTGCGGATAAATTCGTGGATGACTTGGTGGACTGGACTTTATTTTTTTTGGAATGCAAAAATTGTGCTAACTGACTAAATAATCTTCTGAGTGTAGCCAAGGAGGATGGAAAACCACAAAACTTAATCCTATTTCTGTCAAACACTCTTTTTCATCCACATTCATTAGACATAGGGGTCCATTGTAATAAACTTGTGTTCGACCGAAACAGGACTTTCCACAGAAACTGAATCTTCGGTGTCTGTCCTAGTTTTGGCCGAAACCAAAACTTTTTTAGACATGTTAAAAATCGATTGTTTACTGTTATTTGGCTTATTTTTTACACTTATTTGAAAAGCCAAAATTTTAAAAATTTACAAAACATGCTAACTACTTCTTGGAACAAAACTTTGTCAATAATAAATACTTACATTATAAAGGAAGGACCCCCTTAATTGAGTATTTTAATTTTAATTGCGTTCACAATCACAACGTTCTTATTACACAATTACACATGTTAAATGAAATAAAAAACAATAATTGAAGAGTGAAAAAATAATGATTTATTTTATAAATATTTGTAAAACAAACAAAAATTAACAAAATGGTAACTAGTCCATGGAACAAAATTTTTTCAATAATTAATCAACAATTTACATTATAAAGGAAGGACTCAGCTGATAATAGCGGGTGACACACGAGTCATGAACTCACCCGAAGTTAGCCCAACGTGCGATACTTCACGAACGCAGAGTTTCGGTGCGGCCGAAGGTTCGGCAGAAACCGAAACTGATGCCGAAACTCGATTTTGTTGCCGAAACTTGCCGAAACCGAAACAGAACCTTCGGTCGGACACTACATATTATTATCATGGCTAAATTGGCTACTCATATACTTTACGATATGTAAAGCAGAATGAATGATAGTCAGTGGTCAGGATTAACAATTACAATAAAAACAATTATTATTTTAAAAGCGTCTTTTATGTTCAACTTTCCCAAAGCTTGGAATAGACTACGACACGAATTGAAACCTGTTGAAGTTTTATAGGACTTTGTTCACGTGGGAGTATATTGCAAGCTTTTAGTCTGATTCTCGGAAAGATATTGCAACGGATACAGCATTTTAATAGCAGCCACATTCAACTAAATGGGACATTACACTCACTGTTACTGATGTAACAATTCATCATGTTCAAATTAATTCGATAGGATCAGTTTAACTAGGTTCATTGCCCTGTGTCGTTATTCCTAACTTTTTGAAAACGTTGTAAAATTGATTGAAAAAAAAAATCAATTTTTTTGTCAAAAGGACGAAAAAATTCGGAATCAGGCAGCTAACAATAACACTCCTTAGGGAACGTACCCAAACTACGTGACCAACTTTTTGCAATTTTTAACCCCCCCCCCCCCCCCGGTGACCAAAATCCTAAGCAACCTGCCGCTCATTTGTATGGAGCGTGACCTTTTGAAGACCCCCCCCCCCCCTAAAAGTGTCACGTAGTATGGGTACGTTCCCTTACGTAGATGGCGATCCACACGACTGAAGTAAAACTTCACTAACTTATATCTCCTTTTTATCCTTACCCTCCTTATCCTTATCCTCTTCCTTATCCTCATCCTTATCCTCATCCTTACCCTTATCACTCCCCAAGTCAAGCGTGCTTAAAGGCCCGACCGTTCGCCTCGCCGATCACCGTTCGCATCGATCACCGTTCGCATCGATTACCGTTCGCATCACACTTTTTCGTAACGCATTCACCAGCTTATCCCCCAAGTCGAACGTGCGTAAAGAAGTTTATTAAAAAATAAATGAATTGTCAGAAGTGCAATGAATTCACGGATTGAGATTTGAGAGGGATATTTTAGGTAAACATTTTGTTTTGCTTAAAATAAAAGAAATTTTATAACGTCGAAGGGTTGGAAAAAATCGTTTGAGAGTATTCAGTCGCAAGGTGATTACAATTACGTGATCATTTTGGAAACAGAAATAACTGGTGTATATTTGTACCATTCAATAATCCATTTAAAATGTTGTGTATTTCATCTTTGCAAGTCGATTGAATCATTTACGTAATTAGGTAACTTCGTAATAATAATTAAGATCGGTGGGATATTTCGGTGAAAAAATATTATAAACAACGTCGTTTTACGTAAGGTGAGAACGATAAAAATAAAATTATTGTTAAAATTATTATAATTTCTAATGTTTTAAACCATATTTCCCTTGAAAATAAATGTAAGTTTTTAGTTTCTAAACGGAAATTAAATGAAATTCCCTCGCTCGAAAAAAAATCACAAAGTATGCTCCGAAAATTATTATAAGCACGTTTTTTCCGTTATTTTACAAGTTGTATGCACGAAAGAAATCACAGTGTTTCCCCCTGTTTTAAACTATTTGTGTTATATTTAACATGTTCACAATTTTCGCTCAAATATTATCGTTTTTAATGGTAGCGCTCCCTCTAACATACGTATTTACATATCTCCCCTTCTTTTTTTTGAGCGCTTACTACCGGGCCTTATGCTAGAAGTGTCTATGTCAAATTTGTGATTCGCCCAGGGACGATGATTGTTTATCAATTTCTTGGCGTAAAAAACGCTCAATAAAAATTATGACTTCGAAATTAGTTAGGCCACAATTAGACTAGACGCCAAAGACTGCAAAGTAAAGTCCGTCAATCAGGATTTCGTTGCGTTTCGTTGCTCGCTTGACCGCCTGTTGTAGAGTTAGAGTTAACTTCAAACAGTACCTACCTACTTACTACAATATGATTATTTATCCCTCGCCGACGTGTGGCATGATCTCCATAGAAAAGCGGCGGGAAGAGGTGCGCTGGGCATGCGCAGAAAAATCGAACGCCACATGCTAATCTTATTTATTTAAATCTTGTCTATGGGGGGCAGAAAGCGGGGCTGGAAGTGGCAGGAGGCAGGAGGGTGCAGTAAAATGGCCGCCGACCCCTTAATCCGAGGCGAATTGAAACAAATGGCGTGGCAGCGCTCCTCCACTGAGACTTTGGACCGCAGCCAGAGAGTTCTGGCCAGATCGTTGATTGGGAAAAATTATAAAATATTAATCCGGCGGAAAAGATGGGTGGCTTTTAAATTATTCCGTTGCACAATGCACATGTGGGATTGGCCAACGGGGGGATTTGAATTCGATGAGGAAAAGGTGTATTAAAAGTCACCCTCTATAAGCCGACGTATTATTTATCCAGCAGTTTTCGTCTTTTAGATGAATATATATTATTTGAAGGGCAACCTCTGACGTCATGAAATCATCACAGAATTTTCAAACTGCGATTTTGCAGTTTACTGCACCTGTTTTCAGTTCGAAATGTCAGTTACCGAAAACCAACTTAACTGTCAAAAAATAAGACACTAATATCGCTTGATACAAAAAATTCATGAAAAAACGAGTGACCCCAACATAACGCTAATTAATAAAGTAAGGAAAATTATTTATTCCCCACTACTTAGTATGTTTACCAAACCTAAGAAATATAATGCACTTAAATGAGTCATAGCAATAACGTCATTCTAAATCAATTAAGAAAACCCTTACACTTAGTGCAAGGCAAACCAAAGGGAAATACTCCGAATCCCACATTAGCACTCTCTCAATTAGTGTCTCTACAAATTGGTTTAACCGGTAATAAATCAACTTAGACACCTTTAAAAATTGACACCACAGTTTGAAAATGAGTCGAAACAGCTGTAACTAAAACACTAACCATAAAACTTGCAGAACTCGATAATAACATTATCGAATTTAATTTTAATTAAATTTCTAAAAATTAAAATGGAGTTCTACGAATTAAACACAAAAACAATTAATAATTAATCAATTAATAAAAAACGAGTGATTGAACACCGAAAATTACTGTAGGACAAAACCAGACCGCAAGTCTGTTATGGTAGTTTAGAAAATCATAAAAAATTGGAATTTATTAAATAAAAAATACATTAAAAATAATTCAGGTACTACAGGTACATACCTTGTACATATTTAGTCTACAGTAGAATGTTATTTTTGCGAACCATAAGAATACTGCCCAGCTGTAATTAATGTTTGAGTAACTGTATTTAGTACTTCTTTTGTAGTATTAGTATTATATTTTTTTAATGTTTTTGTGTATATTTTTTTTTAATTTTGCGGTGCCAAATTTCATAATGAACTCTAAAGTAGCTTACTATAGATCCCATTATCGCATAACGTTATAGCAACAGATGGAACCTTGTTATTCCAAAGGGTCGAGATGTCAGTTAAGTAGTTCCTCAGAAGAGTGTCGACTGTCGTCGTTCGTGCCTATTGCACGAACGGTTACGGAAATAGCCGATGATACACGCTGGGCTCTAGCTTCAGAATTACTTAGAGCATCCAACAGGACGAACGTCTGGTACAGTTAAATATTCATCGTAAGCCTTTACGATAACGTAAATAAAGCAACTTAGGGAACTTACCCATACTACGTGACACGTTTAGGGGGGGGGGGGGTCTGCAAAATGTCACGCTCCATACAAATGAGCGGCGGATTGCTTAGGATTTTGGTCACCGGGGGGGGGGGGGGGGGGGTTAAAAATTGCAAAAAGTTGGTCACGTAGTATGGGTACGTTCCCTTATAATCTCAACGAACCTCGATCTTTGAGGCTCTGCAACCGGGCCCGAAAAGAAGAAGATAGAGAGATACGAAATTACGAATGTTAGAGGAGAGCACTAACATTTACAGCGACAAAATCGTTGCAAAAACTGCGAAAATGTTTAATAAAACACGATTCGTTTAAAATAGAGCAAAAATCTCGCGGGCATTATCTTAAACAGCATTTAAAGAACAGTGAATTTTTTCATACATATAACTTGTAAAATAACTGAAACATGTTTATAATAATTTTTGGAGCATACTTTGCGATTTTTTTCTATCGAGGGAATTTTATATAATTTGCGTTTCGGCGCTGGCGAAGTCTAGATATTATCTTCAAGAATAACATATATTTTTTAAGAGCTTTAAAACTTACTGTGTTTAAGGGAAATATGTAATAAATCGGTAGAAATCCGGGTTGCGGGCCCTTAATGGAGTCCCGAACATTTTAAGTAATCTCAATCACAGTCAAACAACCTAAATTAATTTTTTATTGTACCTACACGAGAGACGAATAATTCCGAGTTTGAATTAATTATTCAGTTCCATTCCAAATTTAAATCCAGTCCCGGTAGGTACTAATGCAGAGGAAGCAAGTTCTAGTACCCCCTTGCCATACAGAAAATAGCGGCGAATCGAATTATCGCCAACAGTAGCGGGAAAATTGGATTAAAAATTGCATTATAGCCGCTTCATTTTGTAACGGTGACGACGCTCCTGGGAGTCGATACGAATTTTATCTAGGCATATCTACATACAAGACCACTGGTTCTCAACATGGGTGATAACGCCCCTTTGTGGGCCTTTGAGACTTTCAGAGTAGAAGACCAGGATAAAATTAGGGGGCGGACAGGAAAAAAAAATTGGCCTAAAAAGACAATAATAAACGCTAATCACGTACTAATAAAGCAAAGTAAACTTTAACATTGGTTAATTTTTGTTATTGTATGTATTGTAATCAGTAATCATTTTTATCATCACGTGTGCGAAAATTCACAATATTTTGGCAGTTCGGGAAGTGGATGAAAATTGAACTGAAAGATTCCATTATATTCAGGTGTACTTTGAATTGGATGATATGATTTTTTTAATACATAATATAGTTTTAGGGAACGTACCCATACAACGTGACCAACTTTTTGCAATTTTTAACCCCCCCCCCCCGGTGACCAAAAACCTAAGGCCCCCTCCGCTCATTTGTACCAAGCGTGGTATTTTGAAGACCCCCCCCCCTGAACGGGTCACGTAGTATGGGTATAATAATACCCTTAGGTGTATTATTATTATTAATAATTGACACTATATCATGAGGGAGGCGTCTACTAATATCTACAGGAATTCCAAAAACTGAAAAAATCGAACTAATATCTATGAGAACCAAAGTGTTGACGAATATCTACAGCTCAAACTGTTGACTAATATCTATGAGAACCAAAGTTTTGACGAATATCTACAGCTCAAACTGCTGACTAATATCTATGAGAACCTAAGTGTTGACGAATATCTACAGCACTGGCAGAGGTTGGATTTGCAATTATGAATAGCATATTGGAAAAACGTAATATTGCGTATGCAGTTTAAAAAACTTAATTTATGAAAGTATGCATGTAAAAATCCCTAATATCGGACTATTGGACACCTTTAACTGATTATTCCAACCTACGCTCTGTAGATATTAGTCAACACTGGGACCGTCATAGATACTCGTTCGACCTTAGCTCTGTAGATATTAGTCAACACTCTGAAGTTCGTAGATATTAGTTCAACATATGAGCTGTAGATATTCGTCCGACATACAGGCTGTAGATATTAGTATCTGGAGTCATCATGAATACAAAAAAGAAGGAGGTAAAACTAACGTACTTAAAATACAAAAAAATTGCTTTTTTAACTTGCTAAACAAAAAGGTAAAACAAATAATTTAATATATTTTTAATTGATTCCGTGACAGTTGAGCCACCCCCCCCCCCTCCAAATTGGGGGGCTCTAGAAAAAAAATTCTCAAAGTGGGCGGTGAGCAAAATAAAGTTGAGAACCTGTGTACTAGACGTTTGGGTGCGGTATAATCACATAACCAGAAGGGTGATTTTGTATCTTTTGCGACAGAGTAAGGCGTGTTAAATCTGCCGCATACGACACATTTTGACAGTTTTCTTAGATGCAGCATTCCGTATAAGAGCTTAATACTGCGCTTATTAAGACACAAACTCTTAGTAATTAATTACTAATTAACCTAACCCCAAAGATGGCGCGTTTTGACACGTAATCCTCGTTAAAAGATGTCAGGAAAATTTGCGAATCACGCAAGCAGTCGATGGGCAGACGCATCCGACGCTAAGACCTAGACAAACCTCACCGCATGAACCCGGGCCCCCTTTTTGGAGCCCCGCTCCACACTGGAAACTCTGAGGAAAATAATATGTCATCTTTGGGGATGCTGTGTGGAGGGATTATTTAAGGAAAGGAAGGAGAGGAGAGTTCTGGGAATGTTTCGATAGCTGATTGGAAGCCTGTTACTTTCTACCGCGGAGTTCGGAATCTCCACCTATCACTGTTGGAATGGAAAATGAGATGAAGGGGAAAAAATGGGATGTCCACCGAAAACAAGATGAAATCCTACCTTGCTGATGACGTCCTGGTTCCCACACTTCATGCACTCAAGATAACTCGCGGTTGAAAGCATATATTTTGCGCGGATCCGGGTTTTGACTATAAGCGACGTGACACCAAAGTATTTGGGCTGCCGTACCGCGCCGTGTTGAAATTGTACTGATTTCACGGTTAGGAGTCAAACTTGAACCGGTGACAATAGCAAGATGGATGTAACAGGATAGGTAGGTAAGACGGGAGGGATAGATGGGAGTAGGTACAGATTTGCCCGAACATATACCGCCCGCCAAAAATACCATTTTTCCAACACCCATCGAAACCGGCCAAGAAACCTACTCCTAACATTTAAAAGAATATGAAAAGAAACCTACTCCTAACATTTAAAAGAATATGAAAAGAAATCTACTCCGTACAAACTAGGTGCACGTGAAACTAAAGACTATACGTGCAGAATGTAATGAAAAAATAATAACTCGAAAAACATAACTAAAACAAAAGATAGCTGAATCGCAATCAATGCGAAACCATCGAAGGCATAAAAAACAAAACAAAAAATATATGAACCTATTCCAATATTCATATAAAAAAAAAAAAGAAAAAACGTTGCTATCTCATTCTACAGGTAAAAGACAAAGCTTTGCCACAGGCCGTAGATATACACCATCGCTGGTTTGTACTGAGGCTAATCGTACGACCCCGTCAGCGCCCGGTTTCACCTCCCTTATCCTGCCGAGCGGCCATTTCAATGGAGGACTCCTAGTATCTTTGATGACCACTAGGTCATTTACTTGAAGGTTACGGGTAGCCTTATACCATTTGACTCGATTTTGTAACGCTTGTAAATATTCTGTATTCCAGCGCTGCCAAAAATGTTGAGTCATTTTCTTTAAATGTTCCCACCGATTGAGACGATTTATCTTAACCTCTGAATAGTTATATTCTGGAATCGAAGTTAACGGTTCTCCAATTAAAAAGTGACCTGGAGTAAGGGCCTGAATGTCCTCAGGGTCTGAGGTTAGAGGACAGAGGGGACGAGAATTTAGTATGGCTTCTATTTTATGTAATATAGTTGTAAATTCCTCAAACGTCAATGAAGTGTCCCCTATTACTCGTTTTAAATGATTTTTAACGACTCGAATGTTCCCTTCCCATAGTCCTCCGAAGTGAGGACTGGAGGGAGGGTTGAAGTTCCACACTATTCCCTTTTCTGAACATGTACGCATGACTTGTTCATCATTACGACAACTATTTAAAAAATTTTGTGTTCCAATCAAATGGCGTTTCGCCCCAACAAAGTTCGTACCGCAATCCGAATAAATGGCCTGACAAATACCCCGTCGTGAAACAAACCTATCGAGGGTAGCGATGAAAGCGTCAGACGAGAGATCTGAGAGAACCTCGAGATGAATCGCCTTCGTTGCCATGCAAACAAAAATCGCAAAGTAAGCCTTGTATGTCTTAGCACCTCTGCGTTTTCCTTCCTTTAAGACGTATGGGCCGGCCAAATCTACCCCCACCCGATTGAATACGCGGTTCTGTGTGACACGCGCTTCTGGCAGACTGGCCATGAGAGGATTTTGCGGGGACGCTCGCAATCTCGCGCATCTCACACATTTGGACACCATTTTCTTGATTTTATTACGTGCCGACACAATCCAATAATTTTGCTGAATCAGGAATTGCAGAGTTCGTGAACCAGCGTGTAGATAGGCCTTATGGTAATAAGATATTAACAGTTCCGCAATCTTACTGTTTTTTGCCAAGATTATTGGGAACTTAGTATTATATTTTAAATGAGAGTTGCGGAGCCGCCCGCCAACGCGAAGTATGTTTTCGTGGTCAATAAACACATTTAATTTTTGAAATGCCACTGAGTTGACCGCATCATTTTGCAGCATTCTGAATTCCTCGGGAAAATGAAACTGCTGATCGCATTTAACTATTAGGGTGACCGCGCGATTTATTTCTGCGCTGGTCAGAATTCCAGATCTACGAGCATCCTTGGTCCGTTGCTGCGTATTGTAAATAAACCTAAGCGACCAAGCGACCACATTCCGAAGACGGTTCCAAGAAGAAAATCGGAAAAATTGTAGGCCCTCATAGTAATCAAGCGGCCTGTGAACTGTTGAGACGTGGGATTTTACTTCCGGTAGCTCTTCAACCTTTAATTTTTCCGGTAAAGACAATGGCCACTTCTGACTTGGCTGAGCCAACCAAGGAGGCCCTTGAAACCACAATTGGTTGTCTATTATTTGCGATGGACATAAACCGCGAGAAGCAAAATCGGCTGGATTTTCTTTTGACGCAACGTGGTACCACTTTGCGTCCTCGATTTCATCAATAATTTTGATAACGCGGTTCGCGACAAAAGTTTTCAAAGTATGAGGGGGTGTCTTGATCCATGATAGAACTATGGTAGAATCGGAAAACAATATTATTTCTGTAACTTTCACGAGAGTTTCTATAGACGACTTCGTCATTTTTACAAGCTTTGAAAGTAGGTAAGCTCCCATAAGCTCGAGACGTGGTATTGATAATATTTTCAGCGGTGCAACTTTAGATTTACTCGTAAGTAATGTGACTTGAGGCTGTGCTTCGTTCGTAACCAAATATATACAAGCCGCGTAACCTAATTCACTCGCATCTGAAAATCCTACTAAAGTACAATTTGAGTTTTTTATTGTACTGCAATGTCTCGGTATTTGTAAATAACATAACCTAGGTAGTTCATCCAAGAAATTTTCCCATAAATTAACAATATTTTCCGGGAGGGAGTCGTCCCAACCTAACTTTAATTTCCATAGTTCCTGTAGAAGACATTTCACCTTAAAAACAACAGGTGTTATTAATCCAATGGGATCGAAAATACGTGCAACACAGCTCAGTATCGCACGTTTTGTAAAAACCTTTTCTTTTTCTTCTACCGAGTACGAAAATGTATCCTTATCAGGATTCCAAATTAAACCTAATATTTTGATTGAGCAAGATGAACTATCATCAAATGCAACTTTACCACTAGTGTGGCTCCGGTGCTCAATTGGAATGTTATTTAAAACTGACTGCGAATTGCTCATCCATTTTCTCAATTGAAAGCCTCCTTTTGTAAGGAGTTCTTTTAGCTCCGTCTGCAGCTGAGCGGCGCCTTCCGGTTCCCATTCACCGGTAATGATGTCGTCCACGTATGTGTCCGACAACAGTGCTTTAGAAGCCTTTGGAAATCGAGTACCTTCATCCTTCACCAGTTCATGTAAAGTTCTTATGGCTAAATAGGGCGAAGAAGTCACCCCGAATGTGACTGTACCAAGTATATATTGCCCTACCGGCTGTAACGGTGAAGATCGCCAGAGAATCCTTTGAAAATTTGTATCTTCTTCTCTCAACCGAATTTGAAGAAACATCTTCTGAATATCCGTAGTAAATACTATAGGATATAAACGAAATTTTAATAAGATTTGACCTATTTCATTTTGTAATTTAGGACCCGAATATAAACAATCATTTAATGAAATTTGTTTGTTTGATTTACAGGAAGCGTCAAAGACCACCCGAATTTTAATGTCATTTCCTATTTTTTGAACAACCGCATGATGTGGAATGTAATAAGTATTCGGTATCTCAGTCGATGGGGAAACTCTTGTCATGAAGCCTTGCTGTAAGAAATCATCCATGTATTTACAGTAATGGGCTGCCAATGTTGAATTTAATGACAAGCGTTTTTCAAGATTATAAAATCTCTTAAGGGCGATATCATATGTACTTCCGATATCCACATGATCTCTGTTCTTGAAAGGTAGTGCCACGATATACCTGCCGCACTCTTCCCGGTTGACTGTTGATTGAAATATGGTTTCGCATTCATTATCGTCCTTATTCTGAATAATTTCGTTAGAAACCTCTTCAATTTCCCAGAAACGACTTACCGCGTGATTTAAGTCACTATTTTCAATCGCAGTTAACGCTGACGTCACAACAGGTTGTACGGAATTATAACCTTGTATACATGATCCCATAACTATGTATCCGAATATTGTATTAACAGCTATTAAATCACGGTTTGAAATATAACCTTGCCTCCATATTTTTGCAATCAAGTCAGACCCCAATAGGAAATCTATCTCTCCTGGCTTTTGGAAATCTGGGTCAGCCAAATTTAAATGTTTGAAATCTTCGAATGATTCTTGTAAATCTACGGGCGTAATTTTAGACGTAATATTTGATATTATTATAGCTTGCCCTTTCACAAAGCAGTGATTTTGAATAGAGAATATTTTACAGGTAACTAAACCCTGTACATTGTTGACAATAGCATTGTTTACACCCCGAACTTTCCCGGACCATTTTTGTGAATGGAGTCCTAAAATGTTATATAGTTTTTCGGACATAAATGATATTTCACTACCCGTATCAATTAAAACCCGCGCTCGGTGTTTACGTCCCGAATGGTCAAGGAATTCTGCTAGCGCGGTAGGTAATATCGAACGTTTTGATCGCCCGTAAGCAATATTACACTGTACAGAATCGTCCGCGTCCGTTTCACTGCGGTTATTACTTCCAGTATCACGGTTGTTTGGCGAAGGAGATCTTTCATCAGTATGAAGTAGAGTATTGTGCGATCGATTGCACCGTTTGCATCGAAACTTTGAACGGCAATTTTTAATAAGGTGCGCATTTAAACAGTTGAAACATAACCGTTCCCTTTTAACGAAGTCCCTTCTACTGACCATATTTAGTGATAGAAAGTCTTGACACTTTGTCAAGTGATGTGCGTGATTGCACATTATGCAAGTAATTTTCTTGACATTATGCCCGTTTGAACTCTCATTTGAAAATAATACCCGCTTAGGAATCTTTTTTTCTTTAATATCTGATAACATATTTATACGGTTTTGAGTTGCTAAAAATTCTATTAATTTTCCAGTATCCGGTATTTCATCTTTTTTAACAAGAGATTCAAAAGACCGACGCGTTTTTAAATCTATTTTTTGCAGAACCATATGACAAACGAATTCTTCAAATAATTTTCCTCGGTTTAAATCGCGAAGCCCCGAGAGATTTTCACGCAAGACATTCAAAATCTCTTCATTATTAGCAAAATTACAATTTAAAATCGAGTTGGCATAATATATAAATAATGCTCTAGATTCAGAATAATGGTTCCACAATGTTTCCCACGCTAATTCATAATTTTCTTGAATCAGTGGAATAGTCTTAACCAATGACAAGGCTGTTCCCTTCAAAGAGGTCAATAAATAATGAAATTTTTCAATGTCACTCAGAGAACTGTTCTCATGCACAATACTTCTGAATATATTAAAAAACGGAGGCCAATCTTTAATACATCCACTAAACATAGGAATTTTTATTTCTGGAGCTAGTAAGTTGCGACCGGGCGGCCCAGAGCGTTGTACTTCTCCGCCTGACACGTCATGACGATTATTTTGACTCGCTTCTAAAGCATCACGTGCCGATGTAACTTCAAAGAACAATTCCTCAAATACACGCGAAACCTCCAATATATCATTTTTCGACTCAAACTCGGGAAGTGAAACCAGATCTGACAGCTCACATTGAATACTTTGAAATTCGTCATATGTGGACTCTAATTTATCCATTCGGGCTCTGAACTGACATAGCTTAGTCTTTTGTTCTAAATCTTTAATGAGATCATATGCGACCTGCACTCTCCCAAAGAGCCTTTGCCGTTTTAATTTTAACGAACAAATTTTGGTTGCAACTTTATCCATTTTGAAATGTATTAAATACGTAAATTAACAATTATAATAGTAGGTATCTACTCGCAACAAATAAAGTATTTTATTTGCACCCAATATTATCTACCTACCAGCTGAACTGATAAGCCGTATCTACCGAAACTACCTACTATTGATAATCGTCTTGTAATGAAACTAGTTTGAGTACAATTTCTAATCATGTAAATTAACTAATCTGTAAAGAATGTACATCCGCCGAAGGACCAATGTTTCGATAGCTGATTGGAAGCCTGTTACTTTCTACCGCGGAGTTCGGAATCTCCACCTATCACTGTTGGAATGGAAAATGAGATGAAGGGGAAAAAATGGGATGTCCACCGAAAACAAGATGAAATCCTACCTTGCTGATGACGTCCTGGTTCCCACACTTCATGCACTCAAGATAACTCGCGGTTGAAAGCATATATTTTGCGCGGATCCGGGTTTTGACTATAAGCGACGTGACACCAAAGTATTTGGGCTGCCGTACCGCGCCGTGTTGAAATTGTACTGATTTCACGGTTAGGAGTCAAACTTGAACCGGTGACAATAGCAAGATGGATGTAACAGGATAGGTAGGTAAGACGGGAGGGATAGATGGGAGTAGGTACAGATTTGCCCGAACAGGGAAGGAAGAGGGTTTAAGGGGTGGGTAGGAATCTGGGGTTCAGTTTGTCCTGGTCATCCTCCTCCAAGACCTAGACAAACCTCACCTTATGAACCAGGGCACCCCTGCTAAATCACCAAACGTAGCGAACCACTTGGGGTGACCTATGGTAGAGGTGTTGGTTGTCCAATAAAGGGTCCCCCTGCTAAGTAACAAAATTTAGTGAACAACTAGGGGTGATCTACCGCAGAAATTCACCGACTCCAAGCAGCTGGGATACTTGTGTGATAATAAGGACGTCAACAACAGAAATTTTTAAAGTGTTTGATGTTCCAAGCATACAGAAAATCTATGCCAAAAACATTCTAGTACATCACCACAAAAATGATTCAGAGGCAGACACTTCACATACTCATAAAACCAGAGCCAAACAAACAGACATACTTAATATACCAAAGTGTAACTCTTCATTTGGTCAAAGTCTCTTTCAACGGAAGCAATCTTCCGAACAGGCCCTCCATTGATATGCTTGGTGTAACCCTAAGTGACCAGCTCAGGTATGGGGGCTCCATCGAAGCCAGAGTAAAGCTATTAGCCTCCCAAAAACTGGGCGTACTGTACAGGGCCCGCAGATACTTTAATAGTACACAACTGCTAACCTTGTACAAATCACAAGTACGCCCCACGGTTGAATTTGGCAGCCATCTGAAATACCTGAAAAATACCCTCGACTCTGTGCAGAAACGGGCGGTCCGTTTGATAGATTCTCCCATCTTAACAGACGGATTGCAATCTTTAGAGCACAGGCGTCGGGTGGGAATGCTATCCTTGTTCTACCGGTATTACAATGGAAGATGCTCCGAGGAACTAGCATCATTGATCCCTTCGGCACCGGTGCATAGTCGGGAAACACGCCTAACGCGTGCCCAACATTTGTACACGGTTGACATTTGTCACATGAGAACGGGTCGTTTCTTTCACTCGTTCTTGTGTTCAACAGCTCGGCTGTGGAATGATTTGCCGGCCTCTGTGTTTCCTCCTTCCTACAACATGGGTCTCTTCAAGACCAATGTTCATTCCTTAGGGAAATTATTTAAAAAAAAAAAAAAAAAAAAAAAGAAGTTCTGAATTTTTAGCAGTAAAGTTATATTACAAACTCCCACCTAGTATCAAACAAATTAAAACAAAAAATAGCTACATTAAGGACATTAAATGTTGGCTGAAGGAACTATCGGAAAATGAACTTACTACTATACTTAAAACATCGTCATAGAAGTTTCTGGAAAACCTTATCCAAACATTGAAGTTAAACCATAGAAGTCGCTGAAAAACTTATCCAAGGCATAGTCCCCCTCAGCACAGGATCTCCTAGTGAGGAGGACTATGAATATATTTTCTATTTTATATATACATCTAACTAACATGTTTCACATAAAATGTTAAAAATATTATATAGTTACTAAATAAAATAAAAAATAAATAAAAAAAATAAAATCACGAAGCAGTTGTGTTGATTCAGAAATTTCTCACCACGGTCGAAAACATTTAAGTGTGACTTGATATTAATTGAAATGCAAATAACATTTTTCTTTCATTAATTTAGAGATATTTACGGCCGTTTTGGTGACCGATTCTAACCAATACATCACAGAACAAGAACATCATTTTATAAATAGAAACAACATTGAAACGCGATGAAAAGAATAGACAATATTAGATTGTACAACATACATAGAGTGGGCTTATCTAAATTCGACCGATTGTCATTTAAATGTAAACTCAGATTTGTATGCCATGCAAAACCGACAAACAATGGCTGGCAACAGTGAAGATCAACAAGTAGTTATAATGAAATGAACTAATGACCTTCAAAGCGAACACATTCATCGGTTAGTCACCTCTGAGCTAAGCCAACTAAACATCGGAAGCGAAAAATAGTCATTATCGGCAGTAATCTTGTTGTAACTATAATATATCGACGGTCCCGTAGAACAATGTCGGATTTGCGATTTTTTAATTTTGCAGCAGAGCTGTTTTGAGTTTCCTCTCAGCTTTTTT
The DNA here is from genome assembly GCA_917880885.1 of Limnephilus marmoratus. Lineage (NCBI taxonomy): Eukaryota > Metazoa > Arthropoda > Insecta > Trichoptera > Limnephilidae > Limnephilus > Limnephilus marmoratus. The sequence goes on from OU862924.1 coordinate 9,503,720, forward strand.
ACTGTTTTTGAGATCAAGAATTATAATGATACGTTTTAAGATTTTCACGGCCAAAAGCATTTTCGTTATTTGTTTTTGGGGTGTTATGCCGTGTTGCGCTACCTCCTTCTTTAGCCCACTTTTCGGACATCGTTGCAGTGTCCATCATCAGGGCAGATCCGGCAGATCACACATCCACCGGATCTGCCGGATCAAAACATCATTATATTTATTTTTCGTTATTTGTTTTTGGGGTGTTAAACCGTGTTGCGCTACCTCCTTCTTTAGCCAACGTTTCGGACATCGATGCAGTGTCCATCATCAGGGCAGATCTGGCAAGATCCTGTAGATGTGTAACTGCAACGATGTCCGAAACGTGGGCTAAAGAAGGAGGTAGCGCAACACGGCATAACACCCCAAAAACAAATAATAAATATAATGTTGCTTTAACATTTGGTATTTCATTAAAATAAGAAAATATAGTCATTTAAATCAACAAAATACGCCAAAAAATAAGCCAACAGAACGATTTTCAATTTTTAGCAGATACGACGTTGTTTTTTTTACGTTACCTCCACACAGGAAAATAATTTCCCTCAGGTCCTGTGCCATCTTAGGGATGCTTTGTGGAGGTTTCCTTTTTAGGAAAGGAAGAAGAGGAAGTTCTAGGAAGGAAATTGGTATGAGGGATGGTTAATAATTAATCGGAGCGTGTCCAGGAGTGACGGACGTATGAATCCATCTTTTCAATTGCGGTGCAAGGCAGGGATTCTGGCTGGAGAGGTCAAAAGACCTCCTCAACCAGTCTCTCCCGATCCGGCCCGCCATGCAGCAGGTGGGTAGACACATCGGCCGCTAAGACTGGCAAGCCTCACCCCATGAACCCGGACACCCCTGATAAGACACCAAACGTAGCTAACCACTCGGGGTGATGTATGGCGGTGCCCACCATCAGAGGTGTCGATATACTCTTCTGAGGAATAAATAACAGAAACTAACCAATTTTCTATTCAATGGCCGAAGTCGAAATAGTCAGTCGTTTTAAATTTTTTTTAATCAAGGTGTTACAGCACATACACACGTACACGATGATTTTAACCAGCGATTCCTGAGCACATTTGGAATAGGTACTAAAAGTAGATTTCATTTTGCTGTTCGACGAGTTTTCAGAAACCAAAATATTTTTCAATCACTAGTCGTCACTCGTCACTAATCACATTCCTATACGTCGCGATGGGATCACGTGATAAGTGCGGTGTTTCGTGTGTTACCGTGCTGTTGTAATGAGATGGAGTGCCTATCACGTGACCCGCTAGGCTATATCCGATTGGTCAATTGTTGTTTGTCAATGTTTCGTGTGTTACCGTGCTGTTGTAATGAGATGGAGTGCCTATCACGTGACCCGCTAGGCTATATCCGATTGGTCAATTGCGATGTGAAACAGAAAAATATTTTTAATTGTTTTTAAATTAAAAAAGTATGATCGAACATCTACATTTTTTGCTCAGGAATGGCTATTAAAATCCTTCGGGTATGTACATAGAATGTATTTAGTCCCATTACCTGTAATGGGTAACCGACGAGTTCATCGAAAATCAATTCATCGAAAGCAAATTCATCGAAAACGAGTTCATCGAAAATCAATTCATCGAAAGCAAATTCATCGAAAAACAATACATCGAAAGCAAATTCATCGAAAACGAGTTCATCGAAAATCAATTCATCGAAAGCAAATTCATCGAAAATCAATTCATCGAATGATCAATTCATCGAATCGCCAATTCATCGAAAAACATTTTTTGTAGATATTAGAGCTGTCAAAATTAAATACCCAAAAAGGTCTGTTTAACTGAGTTAAATGTGTTTAGCAACTGTGAGTTTCGAAGTGACAATGAAAAATTTATATCTTCGATTTCCGATTGTCTGATACTGCAAAAAAGGGATATCTAAGGAACGGTGACCAGACAACTCATAATGAAACCAACTCATAAACAACTCAGAAAGGTCATGAGTGATGATAAAAAAATATTTAAAAATTGGTTAAATAGGTTAAGTTAGGTTAGGTTAGGTTAGTTTAGATAGACCAATGCTTTTTTAACTTCTCGGTCCGCTCGGCATTTCTCTCAAATATCAACAAAATATATTTTTTCGATGAATTGGCGATTCAATGAATTGATCATTCGATGAAATGGTTTTCGATGAATTGGTTTTCGATGAACTCGTTTTCGATGAATTTGCTTTCGATGAATTGATTTTCGATTAATTGATTTTCGATGAATTCGTTTTCGATGAACTCGTCGTGAACCCCTGTTATGTGGGGTGATTGGGTGCCTACACCTACCGATGTTGCAAGGTTGAAGAAAGTGACAGGGAAATGAGACGGGTTGGGAAATATCTGGTTATTCAGATCTGACTACCGATTTTTTTTAAATAATAATAATAAATAATAACATAACATTTGCATAATGCAGTTTGACGTTATTTGACATCCAAGTGCGCTTCATATTTTAAGCAACTTTTGGATTACCTAAAGCAAGTATTACTCTGCTCTGTAAAGACGGGTTACGAACCCGCGAGTTTCGGATCTGAAGCCGAGGATCTTAACCGCTCGACCAAGGAGTTTTTCACAGATAATACAGTACAGTAATTTTGTTTGCGATGAAAAATAAAAAAAAACTGATCTGAAAAAATCACGGTAAATTTGAAATAAGCCAAAAGAACATTACAAATTTGAAATAAACCAAAAGAACACTATAAATTTGAAATAGATTGAAAGAACACTACAAATTTGAAATAAACAAAAAGAACACGATAAATTAGAAATAAGAAGTGTGAACTTACCGGAAATGGGCACGCGCAGGCGCACCGAGTCCGCGTTCCGTATCCGGTAGAGCGAGAGCGCCACCACGTGCTGGCACCAGAAGATGTCGCGCGCTTCGCAGCTGCACGTCACCGAGGTTATCTTACACCTGCGGGGCACACCAGACATCAGACACTTATTAGCGGTCGACAACTAGCAACCAAGAGAATTACTAATGACTCAAATAATATCCGTCACATAAAATTACGGTTCATGATAATCAAAATTTAAGAGTTTACCCTTGTACGCTTAAGGAGGAAAATAGGTGTAGAGGCGTCAAAAAATTAATTTTTTTTTTCATAAATCGGTTGTAGAACTATTCAAAAATATATTCTGAAAATTTCAAACCAAAAATCCACGCCGTTTAAAAGTTAAAGGCGTTTGAGTGAGTGTCTCTCGGTCGAACTACTATTACTTTACTGTCACTCTTTATTTTCAAACGCTACTACTTTTTTAACTAAACTACTTTTTTAGAATTTGTGTAACCTCTAGCTTATACAGTTTTTGATCAATCGTTATCAAACTCAGCGCATAGTTTCTTTATATAAATACGCTCTATTTGAACCTCAATCCTAAACAATATATTTGTTTTAACTATTTTTTTATTGCAAAAAAACGTTCTCTTTAGTGATAAAAAATCGTACCAAAATTTCACATCATCAAAAACACATAAATTTTAGATTTTTTTGTGAGGAGTGAAATTCAAATAGAAGAAAAACTAAAAAAAAAAAAAATCTGAAAAATTGATTTTAGATGAAAATTGTGACCTCCAGGAGTTGCACAAATTGCCCAGCCGGATGGCGACTAACAATGCGCGACAGCTGATATCTCCGTTATGAGGAAAATATTTCAAATTTTTAGAATATACCTACTCTTGAACATATTTTTTAAATGACCCCAAGGTATAAACAAAATCCTTATGTGTTAAAAAAATCTAACTAACAATTATATTTTAATTCTACTCGAGGGAAACAATAGGAAAAGCTTTATCTAAAACTTTTTTCTGGTATTCATAATATAAACCGATTTGTGTATAGATTAATCGAAAATGGTGATTTCTCTTAACTTTCGGACCGTTGTTTGTAATCATAGTTTGTAATGTGAAACGTAAAAAAAATTCCACAATGGCGTTTTTTTGGCCGATTTGGGATTCAAACCGCGAGGTTAAATCATCGACGTGGCTGACGTTCCTGTCTAATTCTGTGAGAATTTATCTACAGACTTTTTATTTGACATTATCATGCAACGGTTGTGGTTGTTATAATAAAAATAGTTAATTTAAAATATACATTTGTTATATAATATAAAATTGTTGGAATTTTTCAATATTTTATTTATCTTTGAAAAAAAAAGGTGCCTACCATCCCACTAGAAAAGCATCATTACAAATAATTACCTGCCATTATTTTATTTAGTTACACATGTAAAGACGCTTTATTCTTTATTATTTATTTACTGAGTATAAAATGAAGTCGCTCACGCTCTTTGTGCGTTTAGATCTTACGAACTACGGAACGGATTTTTATGCGGTTTTCACCAATTGATAGAGTGATTCATGAGAAAGATTTTTAGGTATATAATTTGTCAAGGTTTTGATTAGGCTTATTTGTTAATTTGTCAAGGTTGAAATACATAATATATCTGGCCAAGCGGCAGCGGGCAGCGGGCTGACAAATGGGCGGTGTGGTTTTGATTTAACAGATGGCGTTGGTTATAAAGGTTTCGTTAGCCACAGCAACGTTTCGCCGGGTCTGCTAATAATAAATAAAACAAATTAAATCATAACTTCCATTAAAAAGTTTTTTTCGTAATGATTACGTGTGCACTATAAAATTAATATCTCATAGAAAACAGACGTTGTCCGAAAATTCCTAGTACAAACTGGACAACAGTAAATTTACATCCGATAACTCAAAAAAAAAACCAAAATCGATTTCGTTTTCGATCGAGTATTTCGTTTTTTTTTCAGTAACAAAAGGGTTAAAAAATGTTTGGAGGCGGTCCTATGTTTGGACGCATTGTAAAAGACTTTAAAAAGCTGTCTTTGAACCCCTAGCGACCGTCTTTTCAGCCTCAATTTATTCGTAAACGAAAGAAAAAAAACCAAAAAAAGGTATAAAACAAAATTGACTCCAAATGCGGTGTAAATTCACCAGTTGGCCACCCCTGTCTTCGATCGTACAGCCGCCATGTTTATTTATATTGCGTTTGACTTGACAGTAGAGGCGGGCAAAGCGTCTCAGTTGAGCGAGCCGGTTCACTGGGTCTCGTTCAATGAAAAGATCCGGGTCAGTGAACCGGCTCGAATGAACGACTGAATTGGTCCATCTCCCCCGTCCCCTCCCTCGGCCCTCCACACTTTATTAAAAAGGGAACCCCAATATTTTGGGGTTCCCTTTTTAATCGGATTCTTGTATCCCTGAATGAAAAAATGAAATCCTTTGTATTTAGTTGAGTTTTGATCTTTGGTGTGAAACCAACACCAACTTTACTTTTTTAACGATTTTTAGAAAGCATGAATTATTGAAAATAAACAATGAGCATAATAATAATATAACTTATCCTGTTATAATAAACAAAATAATGTGGCCGGAGCGTCGACGTCACGACTGACGTATTATGCACCCATACCCGCTTGAATTCCGATATTATTATTATATTCATTGTATTTCGGTAATAACACGCACGACCAGCAAAGGTACGCCACCGCGTAGAAAAGTGTCATAGTGAACTGAACTGTAAACCGTTACCTTACTTTCATATTTTACCTTTCTGCGTCGCTGACTAGAGTGGCTATGAACGAACGAACGAACGAGCAATCCGCATCAGTACATCTAGTGACCCGCGAGCCGCGAGATCCGTTGAACGATACACTGCTCTCGGCTCCCACGGGTCAGTCGGGTCTTCGGATCTCACGGGTCAGTTGGCTCACCGGATCTGGCGGGTCAGTTGGCTCACCGGCTCACTCGTTCGCGAAGATCCGCGAACCGTGAAGATCGTTCTTTGGGAACCGGATCTTACGGATCAGTATGAAAATCCGGTTCACTGAGCCGACTCGTTCGCGAACGACTCACTTCTACTTGACAGTAAAGTTGACTAACCTACAATCAAGATACGTCCCCACCGCAACCGATTTCTCTTCCAGTAATGTAAACAGTAACGAAAACTTCAAAGGAGTCAAATTACACAGTACAAATTAATGTCGTGCTCTTAGCTTTTGTAATCCTTTTGTACGTGGTGGTTTAATTTTAGTTTCATTTCGGTTGATTGTGTCAGCGGATGACGTAGATATAATAAAAGTTAATAGCGGTCGGGAAAATAATATAATTCTTAGACCTTTGTGTAGTTTAGTACATGATTATAGGGAATTTAATGTTTTTAGATAAAAATATCTTAGATAAGTATTTTCAAAAGGCAAAACACATCATTTCAGAGCTAAAAGTGGTCAGGTAGAAAACAGAGGTTCAAAGAACAAAAAATTAAGTGAAAATGTATTATAAAATAAGATGGCATACAAAAAACTGACTTTTTTTTGGCTGTCATTCGATAGAAGTAATATTTTTCACTTCCAATCTGAACAATGCATTTTGGTAGATTTGAGCAATGCATTTTGGTAGATTTAAGCAATGCATTTTGGTAGATCCCAGCAAAATGAGTTTTGATTTGATGGTGACAATGTGTGACAGGGACGGGGGGGGGGGGGTCAAAAATCATGAAATTCGTGTGACGTAATTTATGGATGGCCCCTAACCCGCCTCACTAGACGATGTCATGTCACACATATATGCATATTGAAAATTGTTAAAAGGTTATCATGAAACCAAAACTTTGAAAATAATTATTGGTAATTGCTAATGGGTCGTCAATTAACCACGTGATGTTTTTAGCAACATTTTAAACCCCCCCCCCTTGTGATATATGGTGAGGTTTTAGACTGTCCCCCTCCTACCCAAAATCACGTGTTTTTTTTAGTACAAAGTATATTGAAATTTATCACTAAAAATAAATACACGTGATATCTCATTATACCTTCCCCCCTCCCCTACGTGATTAATGGACGACCCCTAAAAGGTTATCATGGGATGTACACAATGTCATAAAACCAAAAATATAAAAAGAATTATTGAAAATTATTATAAGTACATAGGAATGTAAATAGTATCATAAAACCAAAAATCTTAATAGAATTGTTGGAAATAGTTATAAGTTTATCATGGAATGCATAGCGTAATAAATAGCTTCATAAAATCAAGAATTTCGGTAAAACTTTAAAAACACATGGTAAAGCCAACGTCTAAATCTAAACATAGTAACTTTTCAATAAAATAATATAAATAAACGTAGTAATAGGCCCCTTGCATGGATTTCATAACGACTTGGAAAAAATCATATGGATAGATCTTTTTACTAAGATTAAGAAAATGTTAGTAAAATTGTTTAGAAATGTACAGTTTTTTTTTTTTTTAAATAAATAAGTCTCCGAAAATGTTCCTATTAATTTTGTAATATTCCACACTGATTTATTTTTTTACATGGCATCACTTTGATTTCAGGCGAATTTTTGAATTCGTTCACTAGATTTATTGTTTGTTCTCTGCGAACTTATCATTTGGTTTCACTTTTTGACAGATGTTCTGAAGAGAACCCCGTACATTTAATGATGTACGGGGTTCTCTTCAGAACGTGAAGATGATGTCGGTACGTGTTTTAGAGGTATAATGATTATGGTGCTGATTTTAAAAAAATAAACTTTTATAATATTCTTGTTATTATTATAATTTACAAGTACAAGTATATTACATTGAATTTAGTAATATAGACGCTGAACATTATAATGATTTATGATCAATAAGATGGATCAAGGAAAAAAATATTTATGAGATGTAATATTTTTGGAATGCCTCGTTATTCTCCTGTGCCATTCGTGTGGAAAACGTTTTTTTTTAAAATGATTTTCGGCTATGTAATTATCGTTTTTTCACATCTATAAAATTGTGTCCCGTCTTTTCGGTTTATAAAAATGGTCTGATTATTCGGATTGAAATTTTTAAAAAATCCCCAGGGTTTCAAAAATACGATAAAAAGAGGTAGCCAGTAGCTACTGAGGCAGTAATGTAATGAAATGACATTTCACTTGAGTGAGAGTGCGAGATTACCCGCGCAGTTGAGTAACCGTCGCAATTACCGGAGACAAAGACAAAAATCCTGTCGGGCTCAGCTGAAATCACCGGTTTCTCTTGTTCCCATTTATGAATTCATGTTTTATGTAAACCACTTCCCATACCTGTTCTATGTACGGCACACGGCACACGCGCCTAGTTTGCATAAACCACTTCCATTTATAACAAGCTGCCGGTTCGAGTACGAAGCTGCCTTACTGCCAAGCTAACTCGTATGTCAGATGTAAAGGTTTCAAGTCGGAATTACTTTTACCTAATACACATACAAACCGACAGCAAATACTGCCTAATACATATCCCAAGGTTATTATTTGGGGATAATATTATTAGAATTTGAAAATAAAACACTTTTGTACTTTCTCCACTAATTTATATTTCACCAGGACCGGTTTCATCCTATTACGGACATTTTCAGACCGTGGTCTCTCTTGACAAGACCGTGGTCTGAAAATGTCCGTAATAGGATGAAACCGATAATGAGCAAAATTAAGAAAGGGACCCTTAGATGGTTTGGGCACGTAGAGCGAATGAGCGAAGAAAGTAGTGTAAAAAGAATATATGATGCAAATGTGAATGGTAGAAAAAGTCGGGGACGCCCGAGGAAGACATGGCACGATCAAGTGAATCAGATACTTGAGACGGGCCATGTCAAAAGTCAGAATAATAGAAGAGTATGTATGAGACGATGTATGAATGTGAGTGAGGCAAAGAGTATGTGCCAAGACCGAGTTGTTTGGCGGTCCGTCCTCTCTGCCTACCCCTGCGGGGAAACGGCGTGATGGTTAGTTAGTTAGTTAGTTAGGATGAAACCGGTCCTGGTGAAATATAAATTAGTGGAAGAAAGTACAAAAAAGTTTTATTTTCAAATTCTACTAAAATGGAATTTCACCACGAATTATCAGTGCAAAAACTAGGATAATATTATGTTTAGTCAGTTTCAGCATCAGTTTCGGTTTCGGCAGGGAATCTGCCGAACCTTCGGCCGCACCGAAACTCTGATTTGTGATTTATCGCGCGTCGTTCGGCTGACTTCTGGTGAGTTCGTGGCTCGTGAGTCACCCGCCATCATCAGCTGAGTTCGCATCAGCCGGTTAAAATACTCAATTAATGAGGTCCTTACTTTATAATGTAAGTGTTGATTATTGATAAATTTTTGTTCCAGGGAATAGTTAACATGTTTGTTATTTTTTGTTTGTTTTATAGAAATTTATGAAATAAATAATTATTTTTTTACACTCCAATTATTGTTTTTTATTTCATTTAACACGTGTAATAAGAATGTTGTGATTGTAAACGCAATTAAAATTAAAATAATCAATTAATGAGGTCCTTCCTTCTTAACGTAAGTATTGTTAATAGACAAATTTTTGTTCCAAGAAGTAGTTAATATGTTATACGTTAATTTTCATAATTTTTGTTTGTTTCATAGCAGTAATATAAAAAAAAAATTTAACATACTTCAATGATTGTTATTTTTATTTCATTTAACATCTGTTAACTGTGTGAATAAGTGTAAAAAATAAGCCAAATAGATTAGAACAATAGATTTTTAACATTACAAAAAAGATTCGGTTTCGGTTTCGGTTGAAATTCCTGTTTCGGTCGGACACTAATTATTTTTAATACATGGTGTTCGGAATACCCGTAATACTTACAAGCAGGAAAACTGCTGAATTTATATCAAATTGGACATTATTTGGAGTTGATTTTGTGGTACAACTTTTTTTTTTAATATATACACCGCACTAGAGTGCCAGTTGCTCCCAACAACTATGGTTTCTGCAATTGGGGTACGTTGTGACGCTGAAGGTAATGGGGAGGGGATGAGATGGGGAAGTGGAAGGTGGGAATGAACCTGGCTATTTAGATCTGATCACCAAACAGGCTAAAGCCACTTCAAGCAACAATTCAATTCAGAATGGTGCAGGGCGGTACTGAGAGTTTCTTCCAACGAAAATATATCGCATATTTTCGCACGCCGATATGATTGACCTCCAAATAAAGAGCTTACCCCTCGACCACGGAGGCCGTCGTTTTTGATTTGAGCTTTCGTTTTCGAGTAAATCAAATCCGATGTTGGAATGTTATAGATAAAATTTGAAAGAAAACAATCGCTAAGAGGTTCATATCAGCTGTTGATGTGAAATAAAACAAGTTAAAAAATCTAAATGCTCAGAAGGATTTTTTTTTGGGGAGGGTTTTACGTGATATAGATTCCCCAGTTTCCCGCATATACCATGAGATTCCGGACACCATGTATAATATGTATATTTTTAACTAACTAACCATCAACCATCAGGACAAACCGCCAAACAATTTGATCTTGGCACACACTTCTTGCCTTCTTCACATTCATACATCGTCTCATACATGCTCTTCTATTATTGGGACTCTTGACAAAGCCCGACTCGAGTATCTGACTCACTTGGTCGTGCCATGTCTTCCTCGGGCGTCCCTGATTTCTTTTACTATTCACATTTTCGTAATATATTCGCCTTCCTTACACTCCTTTCCTGGTTCATTCGTTCAACATGGCCAAACCATCTGAGAGTCCCTTTCATGACGCTTACATAAAAATTGCTACACGGAGGTGGGGGCCGGGTAATTGTTACCGGAATAGACAATGTCACACATTTCAGTATCTATTTAAGGAAATCAATATTATTCGTTACGAACATTATGTTACTGTTATCAATGAAATAAAACATCAAAAAATCTTAGAAATAAACTTTCAATCATAGGAATAAGACTTTGAAATTTAATGTCTAAAAAATCAACAAATTTTGGCTTCTTCTAGCAAAATCAAAGTTAAATATAACAATTATCAGTCTTCAATTGTTTAAATGTTCCTTTTATGATTCTACTAACATAAACAATTACGGAAATAGTCGAAAACACTAATTAACAGTCATTATTGCTACAATCCTCACGGGTAATAATTACCTTTTTCAAGTTTTGGCACGTGTAGCTCACAACGCGGCTAATGCCCGACTGACTTGTCGAGGCACTCAATAACTCCAGCTACTGAGAAAAGCGGCAAAGACGCATACATAGTTTTAAAATTATAGGCAAACTTAAAAGGCGCGGGTAATCTTGACCCAGCCCCCATCTCGCCGGGTTAAATAAGAGAAAATTAGAAACATACTTTTTTGGACGCAAGATTAAATTATAGTTAACAGAACTACTAGTATTATACTCTAGAATGTCTACAAAGCTTAAAATTGGTGTTGCCTGAAATCAAAATCAAGAACATTATTTAAATGACATTGAATAATAAATATTTTCGTTTCTTTAAGGTTTTTTGTGCTGATCACACCGCTGACGTCACAGTTTAGAGATAATACTAGGAACAATGGTGGTCTCATCGGATCAATTCTTAGGCCAAACAAAAGATTTTTGTTTCAACCATGATGAATTAACCATAGAGGTCACGCTACGATAGTCAATCCGGTGACCGGACAACTCTACAATTACTACTTCATCACTCCGTTTTTGAAAAAAAAATAAAGAAATTAAGAGCGATGAAAAAAACACTTTCTTGAATAGGTTAAAATAAACATTAATTACCTACCATATCACGCGTTTTCTCAAAGTAAAGTTATTCTCAAAGTAATTCGATGGCATAAATTTAATTATTGGAGCACTGGAGCACCACTTATTGGTAGAATTATTATATTTAATTATTTTTCTTGTAATGATTTTTAACCAGCGTTCAAGTTTTCTTTCTCTTGTTATGTTTTTGGACCTAATTATAAGTTTATTTATAATTAATCCTACCAACCACAAACTAGACAAACTATTATTTACTATCAGTTAATAAAAACTAAACAAATTAATCACAATATTTTTCTTTTGTTATTTCAAAATATGGAATGAATTGCACTGCACTTCCCCTGCATGCATTCTGGAATAAACGATTATTATCTGTACTCGAGAAGCATACGGATGCAAGTCCAAATTTTGAAGAAATGAGTTTTTGACGCAGACTTGAAGTAAATTATCATGTTTATCAGTGGCAGAAAAATACAGGTCCTATCGTGAAGAAAAATGGGATTTTAATGGGGAATGGGACATTTTCATTTTAAAGCGGAAGGACTCAAGTCCGTGTTTTTGTTTGACTCAATCAAGTCAACGTTTTTTTAAACAATATTTTTAAAGGCTTTACATATAAAATATTTCGTTTTACTTGCTCGTTTTTAAAACAATACTAATTGATTTAATATTTCCTTTTTTTGTTATCTATCAGTATGGATATCCGAAGAAGTTATGAGACCATAGTTACAGAAAAAAATAGTTTTTTGGCTCTCCTGAACATTTACCTTTTTGGACTTGCATCTGTATGCTTCTCGGGTACAGTTATTATTATTATTGTTATAATGTAAGCCAATTAATTTGGTTATTAGTCACAATTTATTCACTGGTTAGTTATACGTGGTCTAAGGTTTAAGGTCAGATTTTAAGTTGATTTGGGTCATTTGACCAAATGCAGATTCACGAGAATCTTTCAAACGAAAAAAGGCCCTTTGTTGACAATCTTATGTACATTTAAATATTTCTTTTATTTGGATTTCATTGCAAAGCGGAAATATTTTGTCCATCCGTCAAAATATGACATGAGGGGTTAACGCTTAGAACTATTAACTTACGGAGTGGCCGGGTATCGCACAAAACGAAGCCATATTGAATATTTTCTTGAATTGTCACTCTAGTCCTCTACAAATGTAGAATCCAGCATTATGGTTAGCACTGTTAGCTCGCTGTTAGGTGGTTAGTGGTCGGGTCTCGAGGGACCGGGTCAGGCCGAGGAATGTTGCCGGTGGAGCTGGTAGAGGTAGAGTAATAAAACGAAATGTCCAAAAAAATCCGGCTCGATCGGACCAAGATATTACCATTTAAATAATCCATACGCGAGCCGTAGAACGCGCCATAGCCTTCTCACTGTGCGAGTGGCATACAACGCTATCTGTGTCATTTTCATTAAATTTATCAATGACTCTGTTTACATCACAACGTCCACATAACCTAGACCAAGACTGCTCATATTATAAGCTGGAGCTAAACTCACCTTTTCAGACTGTCGTATCCATAAAGTTAAAAAGCTTTTACCTTCACCTTCACAGCCCGTGACATTGCAAGTAACTAATAATGTAGGTAAATAAGAACAATTCTCCGGTCCCAAAGAATCCTAAATTCTCCAGTCTTTCAAAATACCTTCATATCAACTCTACTTTTGCCACTAATCTTTTTATAAATGTAATATCAACAATAACGGAGGGTTGAAAATATACTCGTAATATCATGCAATGTCCAGTGTTTTGACAATTCGAATTAAATTGTCGAAGCGAATTTTCTCCAAGCATAAACTTTCTAAAAAAAGTGTGTTTATCAGAAGTGACCTGCCAGGTACGTACACTTTCTGCATCTGTTTGTAAATAATAAGCTAGAGAATTTCAGAATACGTGATTTTTACATTAGCTCCACACAGAAGGCCCTGAGGAAAATAATTCCCCTCAGAGCCTATGTCATCTTTAGGGATGCTGTGGACGTATTAATCCATCCCTCCAGCGGTGCAAGGCGATGTTCCGAGAGAGTAAGGCTGGAGAAGTCAAAAGGATTCCCTCAATCATTCTTTCCGGATTCGGCCTGCCAAACCTAATACATAATTTACAACAACAAAAAAATTTTTATAAAAAATTTTTTGAGCAGTTGGGACCCTTGTGCGGCATTCACATAACAATAATTTACAATAAAAAATATATATAAATATATGTATTGGGGCAGTTGGGACTCTTGTGCGGTATTCACGTAACAATAATTTATGAATTTTTGAAGAAAACTTCTTCTAAAAGGTTGTTACTTTGTGATGTCATTATTTATTTATTAAAAGAAAATAACTTAGTTTACATCACTTTATTTTTTATATTTTATACTATCAACATGTTTCGTGAACCATGTTCACTTCTTCAGGAATAAAAGTATACTAAAGTTAAAAAATTAATTATAGATTAGATATGGAGAGAAGAAATTGAAGGAGGGGGAAGGGTTGACAATGGTGGGAGTTTCGAAAAATTGGGGATTACCAATTTTCCGGCAACCGGCCTTTCTAATAGCTTGGTAATCCCCAATTTTTCGAAACTCCCACCATTGTCAACCCTTCCCCCTCCTTCAATTTCTTCTCTCCATATCTAATCTATAATTAATTTTTTAACTTTAGTATACTTTTATTCCTGAAGAAGTGAACATGGTTCACGAAACATGTTGATAGTATAAAATATAAAAAATAAAGTGATGTAAACTAAGTTATTTTCTTTTAATAAATCATTTATGATTAAAAAAAAATTGGAGCGGTTGTGCGGTACTCACATAACAATAATTTACAATAAAAAAATAAATAAAAATTTAGAACAGTTGGGACTCTTGCACGGTATTCGCATAACAATAATTTAAGATAAAAAATATTTAAAAACCAAACAACAAAATTTCACCTCGCCATCTCACACCGCACGGATCTAATAGGAAAATGTCATGCAATACAAGAATCACCTCACCTCACCTCACCACCTCATACATTCGTCCCATACGATACGTAACGTGACATTGCACCAACCACCTCACACCTCACCTCACATTTGTTAAATACGTGACAACGTATTATGACATGTAGTCCAATTCACCAATCACCTCACACCTCATCTCATATTTGTCCCACACATGACATGACATTTGTAGTCCAATACACCAACCGCCTCACACCTCATATTTGTCCCATACGTGACAACGTGACATGACATTTGTAGTAATACAAAGAAAAAGAGTTGGTACAAATACATTTTGTGTGGTTGGGGACATTTTACGTTTTTGTATGGGATATTTGAGGTGCCTCTTGTATGAGGTACTCAACACTACACGTAGGAAGCCCTGAGGAACAAACATCTCTCAGTACGTTATCTTTGGGGATGCTGTGTGAAGGGAAAATAAGTTTTGGGAAGGAAAAGGGGTAAGAATCTGGAGTCAACCACCCAGGAGAGACGGACGTATGAATCCATCCATCCCACTGCTATTGAGAGAGTCCGGTTGGATATATCTAAATTAGGTCTCCCGCAACCAGTCTCTTCCGAGCCAGACCACCACGCAGTAGATGGGCAAACGCATTCGCCGCCGACCAAAACAAACCGTTATCCAATATATGATTCCCAGGGCGAAGGTACCCATACCCGCCTCCCAAATTGAAGCAAAAATCATTAAAATGAAAGCGCGTCCATCCACACTCCACACAATGTAATGCTCAAAGGACTGTTTTACGCAATTTGTTTCGGCAACTAAGTCAACCGAATGATTTGTTGTTGAAATTTTGTGCGGTTTGCGGTCAAAAGAGCTCGCGAGGATTTTTGGCAAACGAGAATATAAAACCTTATGAATGTTAAAAGTTTTTGTGGCCAGTGCACAAAGAGATGCTCGTAATTCGGACCAAAAAGTGTAGTTTATGGAACCACATTGACCTCTGGGCATCTTTTTTTAACTCATTTAAACCCTTTGACGTCATTTGGAAGAGTTGACATATTTTTAATTCTGATTGAAATTTAATGATTTTGCTTTTCATTACCAGGAATGCTTCTTGGTAAAAAGCCAGCCGGATGAAGGGGTGTCAGCAGAACTAACTACTACATTTAGGTGGCTGGTCAGGGTTGAGGTAGTCACTGCATCATTAGTCAAATGGAATGAATAGAGACAGCAAGAGACCGATAAGAGCGGAATAAGGATCCTCCTTATTCTATGCTGACAGAAGTAAAGACGTTGTCTAGAAGAGGACAGGCCTCTCCAGAAGATGCAGTTGTCTAGAAGAGGACAGGCCTCTCCAGATGATGCAGTTGTCTAGAAGAGGACAGGCCTCTCCAGATGATGCAGTTGTCTAGAAGAGGATAGGCCTCTCCAGATGATGCAGTTGTCTAGAAGAGGACAGGCCTCTCCAGATGATGCAGTTATCTAAAAGAGGACAGGCCTCTCCAGATGATGCAGTTATCTAGAAGAGGACAGGCCTCTCCAGATGATGCAGTTGTCTAGAAGAGGACAGGCCTCTCCAGATGAAGCAGTTGTCTAAAAGAGGACAGGCCTCTCCAGATGATGCAGTTGTCTAGAAGAGGACAGGCCTCTCCAGATGATGCAGTTGTCTAGAAGAGGACAGGCCTCTCCAGATGATGCAGTTGTCTTAAAGAGGACAGGCCTCTCCAGATGATGCAGTTGTCTAGAGAGGACAGGCCTCTCCAGATGAAGCAGTTGTCTAAAAGAGAACAGGCCTCTCCAAATGATGCAGTTCTGACGATTACGAAGATATACGAGTAACTAAACCTCAAATGATTAGTTTTGATTTTCACCTAAATATCCAACCATTTATTGGATTACCAACACCTTTGCCACAGGTCACCCGAAGTGGTTCGCTACGTTTGGAGACTGGGCAGGGGTCCCTGGGTTCACGGGTTGAGGTTTGTCCGGATCTTGGCGACGGATAAGTTAGCCCACCGACTGCGTGGCAGCTTTTGACCTCTACAGCAGAACTCACCCGAAACATCGCCTTGCACCGCAATGGGAGGTATAGATTCATACTCCTGGACACACTGACCTCCAGATTCCAACCCTTTTCCTTCCCAGAATTTCCTCTCCTTCCTTTCCTAAAAAGACCGTCCACAAAGCAACCCCAAAGATGACATAGCCCTTGAGGGGGATTATTTTCCTCAGGGCCCCCTGTGTCGAGCTAACGTTAAAAAATACTAAAAGGATTAAATTGTGATGTTTTATGTTAATGGGTCGTGTCGCTTTTCCTAAAACCTCTTCAGTTATGTTTCGGACTATTACCTATAAATAATTTTGTTAAAAAAATCTGGAACGCGGGTGTACGTTTTTAATATTATTAGTTTTTTTTATTTAAGCGACTGTATAACATAATTCTTACGTTAATACGTTATTAATACGTCGCAAAATTTATAAAATTGGGAAGACTTCGGTGGCTGGGTCATGTGGAGAGAATGACCGAGCATCAAGCACCAAAGTCCCTGCTCAAGACCAATAGGGCGAAGGAGCCTGGGAAGGCCGAGACTAAGATGGAGCGACAACGTCCTCAAAGACATATCTATCTTGGAGCTTCCAAACTGGAGAGAGCTGGCACAAAACCGAGATGAGTGGAGGAAGACTCTTGAGGAGGCCAAGACCCACCAGGGGTTGTAGAGCCAATAGTGATGATGATGATAAAATAATTCTATACGTATACAAAACATAATGGTTATGTTAGGTGAAGATATTGTATTTCTTAGTCGCCTCACTAGGGGTTCCTGTGCAGAGGCGGACTAAAATTGTTTAATTGTTGTTTATTTGTCTTCTATGTCGGTTTTAGTGTCTTCATTAGGGTGTTTTCGTTGACCTCTTCCAGCCATGTTTTATTCTTGATTTGTACTCATTAAATTTTTTTATCAGTTTTATGTCTTGGGGAAGAATATTATGAAGTTTATTTGCAAAATAAGTGTAGTTTCTTTGTCCGAACGTGGTTTTATAACTTGGAATATTTTTTATGACATTTTTATTCGATCTATTGTGATGGATACGCGGTCTAGTAGAGGAATCAGTATTTTTGAATAGCTTCAATAATATATTTTTGACATATATTCGTTGTACATTTGGTAAGTCAAGGCTATTGAAATTTTCAATCGAAGGCGTTCTAATAGGTACTTTCAGTATGGTCTTTATGATTCCTTTTTGAATTGTATTCAGATTGTGTATGTATTCATGTGTAGTAGATCCCCATCCCACAATTCCATATTCAATTCGAGAATGCCATAACACGTAGTATACCTTTTTTTAAATCCTTTTTATTTACCACATTTCTTAGATTTAAGATTTTATAACTCATGTGCAAAAATAGTATTGCTTCATACATGCCGCACGAAGAAGTATCAAAAACATTGACTTTGTGAAGCAATTACGTACCAGAATTTGTTGTTTTACCGCAAAAACTGGATCGCGCTGGGTCAAATCAAGTACGACCTTGAATATTGTCCACAAAAAGTTGAACTTCCAAAGCAAATACGAGTAACTAGCTCGCTCTAGGTCCAATTCAATCGAGTTCTATGGAGGACCTTGAAAATTTTCTACAGAAAATTGCAAAAAAACGAACAGTGAAATAAATACTGGACTGGCTCGCGCTAGGCCAAACGAGATCTGTGGGGACCGAGACCTTGAATATTGAAAAGATGGTAATGTTGACTTTTGCAATTCAAATTGTTGAAAATAATTTGGCGTAGGTTACCCATTGTGATTAGTGATTACACATTTTTTTAATAATCTACTTTCTAATTTATTTTGGTATTCATTACTTTAATGATATGCTTATTAAAAAGGTATTTAATTTACCCAACTGTATTGTAAAATATACAAAATCATGATAGCGGTATTTAATTTTAATTCTTACTTGGTTAGTTCCAGTGTGTTCTAATAATATAATTAAACAAATATGAAACTTATTTCAACTTTAATTTATTGGACCGAAACCGGTTTCAGCTTGTTAAAGTCTTCTTCAGGCTGGTACTTCTTCTTCTTCTTGTGCCCTACCCGTCTCAGGTTTTTCAGCCATGAAGTTCTCCTTCTTCCAGGGCCCCGTCTTCCGGCAATCTTTCCCTGCATTATGAGATGCAAGATCTCATACTTCTCTGGATGTCTCATCACATGTCCAAGATATTGAAGTTTTCGGATTTTTATAGTTTTAATAACTTATTTTTCTTTGGGCATCCTAACCATAACATCTTCATTCGTAACACTGTCCATCCAGCTTATTTTATGTATTCTTCTGTAGATCCGCATCTCGAATGCCTCAAGTCGCCTAATTAGTTCTTCAGTAAGCGTCCATGCCTCCATTCCATAAAATAATATCTAAAACACGTAGCATCTGACCATTCGCATTCGTAATTCAAGCTTCAGATCATGACTGCAGAACATCTTTTTCATGCGGATAAAGGTTGCACGCGCCTGCTCAAAGCGGCATTTGATTTCAACCAAAGGATCCCATCTATCATTTACATTGCAGCCCAATTAAACAATACTCTGTACCTTTTCGTATTTTTGTTCCAGCAATATAAAGATTTTCATCCAGTGCGTTATTTATTGAGCATGTATTTTCTAAAATTCTCACAAGTCTACACTGCTTGATTCAGCAAAAGTTCTAGATCCTCAATATTACTTGTTAGAAGTACTGTATCATCTGCATAACGCAGATTGTTCAGAATCTTCCCATTTATAACAAGTCATTGAGTAGCTTCTTGCAGTCATTAAATATTTCTTCCGAATATAAGTTGAACAGCATAGATGAAAGAATACAACCCCATCGCACGCATCTCTTTATTTCTACTTCGTCTGTTAGACATTGCTCGACTCTTACTGCTCCTTTCTGGTTCCAATAAAGATTAACTATTATTATTACTTATTAAACTTATATCTTTATCGTCTATCCCAGAGGTACAACTTATTCTTAATGTACTATCTTAATATACATAACCTATGGGGGAGGGGGTTGAGGGCGGTCTACAAGAATTTTATATGGGTTTTCTTACATTTGTTACTTAGTCTTTTTTTGACTGTCGAATTTCTAATCATGTTGGTTATTCTCAGTGGGCCTAATTACATCGGGTTTAAGCTTACTTTGATATTGTTTGGGGAATACCTTACAAGTGCAATTATCAGATTCTTGTTTATCTCAGAGAATTACAAAAAAAAAAATCCTTGGGGTTTGTCACATCCACATTAGTGATGTCGGTGCCGGGAAAAACTAGTATAATATAAAGCGGGCCCATACCTGTCAAAGCTCACTGCAACCTTGTATTTCCTGTCGGGCTCCGGTGGGTAGGCCCCTGGTGCCCCGGGGCCCGACACGACTCCACTGAGGTGAAAACCTGCAAAAAAAAAACAAAGTTAAAAAATCACAAGAATCTGGAAGTTACTACTTTTAATAGATGGGTAGCTATTATTAATAAATTTGTCATCAATGGTAATTTATCTACCTGTACTTTTTTATGTGCAGATAGAAAATTAAACAGTAATAAGACACTATATAAAAAGGATCACGGTATGCTTATTCTTATTTTACCATAGATGGTACAAAATACAGTATTCCACATGTAAGTCAGAAATGCTGGTTTTAAAGATTCAATCAACAAAATGTACATCAGAATTTCGAAGTTCTATGTAAAAAAAAGAAGAGAATATTTTGGTAATGCGTAGGTGTGTTAATTTCAAGCGAACTCCTAGGTAAGTATGGTCCTGTATACATTTTTAGGCAACATCGCGTTCATTGGTGGAGACATTGTACATATATTTTCGTATAAGTGATCAATGAACCGCTGTGTGCAATTTTTAGCCACGAGTTGTTTTTAATTGTTTGTTTAGTTTGTGGTTTTTCTAGATTTTAGAAATATAGGTACTGCACGGACATATGAATATATCTGGACCTGCCCTAAGTGATAAAAACGTATTATTTCCCCCTCCACATGGCGCCGGCTGGAGCTCCTCCTTGGAACCAGCTCGCTCCATGGGGAGGGGATAGAGCCTCGCTTGAATCTAAAATGTGTGACGTCATCATTCTTGCCGTGAACAGCGAGAAGGTAACGTCCATACATTTAACGAAATAACACGCCAAAACGGCAGCTTGTGCTATACAATATATCTACATATCAATGTGCACATAGCGAATGTGGGCGGTTCTCCAGTGTGCTCATCGCTGGTTACAGGGGTAAGTAAATTATGAAACATTTGTAAAAGTGTTTTAACTAAACACGGCAACAAAATATTGCTATGTGTATTGGGGCGAGTCTTTTTGGGGCGAGCATTTGGCCATAGCAAATATGTTATTAACGTGGCAAGCAATTCGCGCTCCCATGTAAAAAGGTCTATTCATTCAAAGCAGATTTTGCTTTTAAGAACTAAATGGTGATATTGTAATGCGAGATGCCTATATACTGTCAGATTGATTGTTAAACGAATCACAGTCATCTTTCCCCTCTTCACCCTCCATAGTTTGGTTTTACCCCTCATCTGTAACTTCTTGTCTATCTATTTGGATGTCTATGAGGTACTGTAAGTTTGTATAGCGCCCTTGAGGTGATTTTTCACAAAAACGGCGCTATATAAATCATCCAAATTGTATTATTATTATTATTTATGTGGATCACAATCTTGTGACTCTTTTTTAAGAACCATATATTCCTAATTAACCAATAAATTTATAATTAAACACATTTTACAATATATATATTTTTAACATAAAAATATTAATATGAAAAGGAGTTCAACGAAGAGTATACAAAGATTTTAAAAAGTAGGCCCTCATGCACGTTCGTTTTTGGGAACAGCTCATACATGTCTCAGAAATCGTTGTATTTTTTTTTTACATTAACACCACACAGGAGTTGTTATCTGAGATGCTGAGTGGAGGGTCTTTTTGAGGAGAGTAAGGAATGAAAACTGGTCTTGAAGAGACCCATGTTGTAGGAAGGAGGAAACACAGAAGCCGGCAAATCGTTCCACAGCCGAGCTGTTAAACACAAGAACGAGTCGAAGAAGCGTCCCGTTCGCGTATTTACAATCCCTACCGCGTTTCAGTCGCTTTAAATTTTCAATATCAAAATTTAAATATTTAGAAATAAAATTATTAATTTGTAATATACACATAGGAAAGACTATTTTATCTAGATTTTAGAACAATTTTTGTTTTTGCAAAGTGATAAAAATTATCAATATAGAGGTTACAATATATGGGAATAATATTAAAATTTAAATATTTAGAAATAAAATTATTAATTTCTAATATACATATCAGAAAGATTATTTTATCTAGATTTTAGAACAATTTTTTTTTTTGCAATGTGATAAAAAATAACCAATGTAGAGGTATATTTATAATGTAAAGTGTCGTTACCGCGACTGAATCGGTATAGGTTTTGTAAATACGCGTCCCGTTCTTATGTGACAAATTAATGTCAACCGTGTACCTACATATGTTGGGCACGCGTTTGGCGTGTTTCCCGACTATGCACCTGTGCCGAAGGGATCAATGATGCTAGTATCTCTCTTACTATCATGTTGAGAGATGAGATCTAATATCTAAACGGTGTTAAAAAAAACAACACTCTTTATATTCAAATCTAAAAGATAACCACAGAAGAATAAAAATATACACCCTTATAAAATCATGGTTTCCGACCGTGTTATCAGTAATTTTAGTTACCATTTTTAATTTTTTTTATAAGTTTGCATTTAATGTTTTTATAGTTCATAAATTACGTGACTTTCTAGAGATTACATCTGAAAACTTATTTAATCACTTAAATTTTAGGTTATTAAATTAATAATCAAACTAATTATAATAAACTTATTAGGTAGGCACCTACAACCTCTCTGTATGATAATTATATGAGTCAATATTTCTGACCTTGTTTGCCAGACATTGAAAATAGGACAAAAGATTCACCTAAAATGACCCTGAGAATAATTTGATAACGACGTAACGTCGTTCTGCAGACGGAGCAAAGGTAAGTAAGTGGGGCAAGCGTGTAGTGCGTCGTGACGTCACCATTAACCATAAAACGTCACATATATCTACTCAAAGGCCAACTTTTAAGATTTTTTATTTGAATACCACACAAGAGTCTCAACTGCCCCAACCGCCTAGAGTCAGTGCCGTTGTGAGACTGAATGTGCAGTGGGGAGGGGAAGGATATGGGTTTGATGAAGGTGGGAAAGAACCTTGGGAGGTAAATTTGGGAGGCGGGTATGGGTACCGCCACCCCGGGAACCATTTATTGGATAACCAACACCTCTAGGTCGCCCTAAGTGGTTCGCTATATTTGGTGACTTAGCAGGGGTGCCCGCGTTCATGGGGTGTGGTTTATCCGGGTGTTGGCTGATACTTCTGCCCACCAGCTGCATGATAGGCCGGATCGGGAGAGAATGGTTGAGTAGGTCCCTTTGCCTTCTCCAGCCGTACTCTCTCGGAACATCGCCTTGTACCGCAGTGGGAAGAATGGATTCATACATCCGTCACTCCTGGACACACTGACCCCCAGATTGCTACCTACCCCAAATTCCCTCTTTTCCTTCTCAGAATTTCCTCTCCTTCCTTTCCTAAAAAGACCCTCCACACAGCATCTCCAAAGATGATATAAGCCCTGAGGAGAATTATTTTCCTAAGTAAAAAAAAACTGGCTATTCGGATACGGTAACCAAAAACGGTTAAAGCCAATTCAAGCAACGTTTCAATTCTGAATGGGGGTCTTACACCCAGGGTTGCCAGGTGTTCGGTATTCTACCGAACCGTTCGGTATTTTAGCACTGTGTTCGGTGTTGGGTATGACAAAAATACCGAAGTATGGGCGGTTCGGTATTTTTTTTTTGATTAATTTTTCTCCATAATAAGCGATTCAACAATCAGATTTGACGCAATCGGCAATCGATGTCGCGTAGCATCCTTACTTAGTTTGTGCGATGTTGCCACTTCGTGCACACGCTCACTGTTTTCAAGCCATTTTGCGGATTAGTGTTACACATTAGGTGACTACGTACGTGCGTAAATGTGATTATTCGAAATAACTTACATTGTTTCAAAGTCCAACAACTCCCCCCCTCTCCGACGCGGGTTTTTCCAAGGTACCACCATGAAATTTTTTTGCTCAATGTTCGGTATATTTTTGGAAAATACCTGGCAACCCTGCTTACACCAGGTCGATTTTGAGATCTTAAGAATAGAATATCTTCCACTCTGGAACGTAATTTATATTATTTTAAATGATTAAATTGTAAAAAAAAACGCAAATAAATAAAAAAATATTACTTTGGCACGCCGGGATTTTAAACAGCGACCTTCGGATTGCTGATCAAGAGCCTTACCCCTCGACCATCAAGCCTATCCGAATATTATTATGTTTCATTAAATCTAGCAGCGAAATATTGTCTAGGTTCAATTTTTTACTTGTAAACACCAATAAACTCTACACCGTGTGTGTGATCAAAATATAATATAGATACGATAAACCCACACAGACATTATATCAATTATCACTTTGAATGAAATGTGTATTTGGGTTTTTTCCATTTAGAAAAGTGTGCCATCGGAAAAGTTTGATGTTACTAAAGTGCAATTTTATGCGGCCTTTATTGGAGACAGAAGCAATCGACAACACGTAGGTAACTTGACCCATCAACACTTCTTAACCTGTATCGTTAGAGTCAACCTGCTGCATGCATTGGTTATGTATGCGAAAGCAGAACGGGGGAGGAGAACACCAATTAGATGAAATACGAAACCCACTCATTCTTAGTTCTTCTTTTCAAGTCGGTTCCTCATTGCTGAGGAACGTGACCCCTGCTCAATTTTCCATGATGGACAAGGCTTCTCCACTCTCCAGAACAGAGATACAATTGATACTTGGTCAGTCCAGCCAGTGATTATAAGTTTCTCCTTGTTGGAATCCTCAGTTTGCCGAGCAACGTGTCCAAAGTATCTTAAGATACGTAGTAGTATGCAGATTGAAGCCTATTGTAGATGCCTAGCTCTTCCAGAATGGATACGTAGTAGTAGGCAGATAGTTGGAAGCCTATTGTAGATGCATAGCTCTTCCAGAATGGATACGTAGTAGTAGGCAGATAGTTGGAAGCCTATTGTAGATGCTCAGCTCTTCCAGAATGGATACGTAGTAGTAGGCAGATAGTTGGAAGCCTATTGTAGATGCCTAGCTCTTCCAGAATGGATAGATAGTAGTAGGCAGATAGTTGGAAGCCTATTGTAGATGCCTAGCTCTTCCAGAATGGATACGTAGTAGTAGGCAGATAGTTGGAAGCCCATCGTAGATGTCTAGCTCTTCCAGAATGGATACATTTGTACTTCTAGCTGTCCATGGAATCCTGAGCATTTTTCCGCAGCATTCTTTCTTTCATTGGCTCTACGTGTATTGTACATGTTTGTACATATTTGTACCATGTTTCCACACCGTACAGAAATAAGGTGTACAAGAGAAAAACAGCACAACTATTAAAGGAAGAAGCCTACCTACTCCAAACTATCGGGTTTCCTCCACAAGAAGAACAACGTGAAGGTTGGATTGTTTCACAGAAATTGAAGTGTTATATTGTCATAAAATTGAGCACCATTTTGTTTATTTGACAGTTGAAACCCTTTCTAAGTTCTGTTACTTCTTCATCGATTCACTTAATAATAATAATAATTGTAGAGCGCCGTTTTTTTGAAAAATCACTTCAAGGGCGCTTTACAATTTATTATGAATCTTAGGCTCTATCTAATTTTATTATTTACAAATAGATACAGAAACATACTTACCTGCAGGACACTTCCGATAAAACACGCTTTATTAGAAAGTTTATGCTTGGGGAAGATACGACTTTGCACGTGGAGGACATTATATTTAAAACATTGGACATTGTATGATTTTACCTTTGCTACCCTCATCACTGTTGGTTTTACATTTATATTTATAAGAAGATTAAAGCCAAAGTTGAGTTAATATTTATTTTGAAAGATTGGAGAATTTGCTTTATTTTTACACACTTAGTTATTTACAATGTCGCGAGCCGTGAAGGCGAAGGTGAAAGGTTTTTTTTAAACTTATGGATACGACTGTCTGAAAAGATGAGTTTTAAGTTTAGCTCTAAATTCCGCTGAATCTGCGATCATTCTTAACTCGTGTGGCAGTCCATTCCAGGCTTTAGGTCCTGACACTCCGAAAGCACGCTCACCGAATTCAGTATCTGGTGTGCGCTTTGGTTCCTTCAACCTTCCGATCGCTGATGTTGCTGCTGACCTGAGGGTTGATTGTCGAGAATTGGTGTCCTGAGTTCTTCTTATACGTTTTCTTTGAACATTCGCTTTACTTGTCCAAACCATCTTAACTTAAAACTTGTCCAATACGCTCACACCGGACTTACATTCTTTAGTGAGTCAAAATCAATAATTCATTATCAAATTTAAAGTATTCTGCAATCTAGTGCAGACATGACAAATGTGATAATAAAATAATAAAGTTATATAATTATTGTTTATTATGTACGTCAGATTCGGCGCTTGGAACTTTTGGAACGTTTGGTTGGCCTGCTTCGTGAGAGGCATTCGTAATACTTAAATATATCTGGAGACACGTGTATGGAATACTGGAGTAGGAGTACGGAGGTAATTAATACAATTACATAAACAACGCTTGTGCCTGAACCTGTGCTCAGAATAACCAACAATTGCAAACAGAAAATACTAACAATTTACAATTAGGCAGTTTAAAAAAAATTATTAATTACATTAAAACCGCCCTTATATATTCACATATACAAATTATCCATTTTTATTACGTTTTTCATTATGTGTGTGGAACCGTGATATGACTTATTGGATAACTAACACCCCTCCCATAGGTTAGGCTTGTTGAAAAAGTATCGATATTTTTAATTCAATATATCGATATTTTTAGCCGATATATTTTGATCCGATATATCGGTACAAAATATCCAATATCGAAAATTGTATCAAAAGCGATATTTTTTTAAATTTATGTTTTTAAAGTCACTAGAATCGAAAACCATATAGGAACGAACGGAAAAAGTAACTGTATTAGGTCATGACATCTGGCGGTTGAAATTTTAACTATTAATAGATTAAAAATCTATTGTCTTTGCATTAGTATTTGTGATCACTAATAGAAATGTATGCTATTTTTCGCCATTTTTTTCTAAGCCACTCCTATGTGTTGGTTCCCAATTGTCTATGATTATTATTACTATACCTTGTTCCAAACACGAAGTCCTTTTTGACAGATTAGACGCATACAATCTTTGTATGCGTCTCAGTTTACATATAAGTTAGAAGACAGCTTTGTGGTTTTTGATATTTTTGTAATTATTACCGAATAAAAATGAATACTGATAAAAATACCTTCATTTTTATTGAGATTTTTGTACATTAAAAAAGCAGATTGTGTGTAAAAATTACTATTGATAATATTGAGCTGAATACACTATTATTTTAAAAACGCAAAATCTCTTGAAAATTTGACCGATATATCGATATTTTTTCCTCGATGTATCGACGTCGATATTGATATTTTAATAAATATCGATACATCGATATATCGATATTTTTTTCATTTTCGACATCCCTACCATAGGTCACCCTAAGTGGTTCGCTACATTTGGTGACATAACAGGGGTTTCCGGGTTCTTGTGGTGAGTTTTGTCTGGGTCTTTGCGGCTTATGCGTTTGTCCACCTACTACGAATTCATACGACCGTGACTCTGGACACATTGCACACAGATTCCTACCTAATCATATCTTCTTCCTTCCCAGAACTTCCTCTCATTCCTTTCCCTAAAAAACCCCCACACAGCAACTCCGAAGATGACATATGACATTTTTGCCTCAGGGTCTCCTGTGTGGAGCTGATGTAAAAACAAATCCCTAAAATGGTTAAATTTTAAAAATTCAATATCTAAGTAGATATGTATTGGTTTTTTAAGATGTTTATGTCCTAGCTCTGCGCCGTAAAATGGTAGGTACTATGGCTTCAAAATCTACGTGACTGTTACGAGTGTAGTTCCGCAGAGATGGGGATATCCAACCTTCGACAGAAGAGTGCACCAGAATAAAAAGTACATGGTTGATGGGAAAACGTTTAAAAGAAATGTCTGCTCGTAAATATATGTACCTATATAGATATATAAAATCTTAAAAATTAAGATAAGTCAGATTCTTACACCATGTCCACTGTTTACCTAGATAATCCCATAGTTGTGTCACTTTGTAAAACCATACTTTGTTGATTACAGTACGTTGATTCGCTGTCGTTTGCTATTACGACGGGATACCAACACCGTTCACATACATAAGTAACAGATTGATCTACATCACATAATAGTATTTATGTAAATAATAATATATAACGTATTATATGAGAACGACAGACCTCTTTGTAGGAACGCGGCATCTGTTTCCACTTGGAGGCATTTCCCTGCATACTAAAGAAGTTTATCAAAAAGTCAACATTTCATATCGTACTGAGCCATTTGGAAACAAAGATAAACGCTTTTTCACAATATGCCAGCTTGCGACACAAAAGGAATTTCGAATAAAAAAAAATAGGGAACATTGATCCATTGGCAAAAAATTGGCGCTCGTAGTATTTGTGTTTTATAGAAATTAAAAATATTCAGAAAACTAAAATAGACAAGAGTGTGGAGGCTATCAAGCACCGCACAAAGAGGAGACCGATTATGCTATCTCATTCCCTCACAGGCTAAATTCTATAGTCTATAGACGTATGTGTTTGTCTCTTTTTAGTGTCGCTATTTTTCGTTTTATCAAGTTTCAAATCAAAACGATGCTAAAGAAGTTTTCACTTCAATGATGTACCTACTCGGAAGTCGCAAGAGCATATTGATTGTAAAAAACCCTCATGTATGACAGTGATTAAGGGTGAAAGTAGACTGAATGCTATAGAATTGAGTTCCCTCAGGCGTATATGTGGTAAAACAATGTACGATGACCCTGTGAAAAATGAGGATTTTGCAAAGAATGCAATCCTGATGTAAGCGTAATGAAATCAGTAAGATTAAGAAAATGACGTTTAGAGGGTTTGGGGATGTAGAGCGGATGAACGAAGAAAGCGGTTTAGGGAAAACATATGACACGAACATGAATGGTAGAAGAAGTTGGAAAGAACACGGCACAATCAACCAAATACTTGAGGAAGAACAAATGTTTTGACTTTTGATATAATGGCATACAGAGCACGGGGCCAAAAAAACCCATTTCTCTTTCATCATGAATCATTTCGGCTCGGAGGGCTTTGAAGCAAAGAATCGACGGTTGCCTTGAGAGTGTTTTCACTTGGGGTTAGAATAATCTCATCGAATTTAATGTTTCAAAGACCCAATCATGTCTGATTACATCTAAAAGGGATCGAAATGAAAATCTTGTCTCCTTCAACGGAAGCAATCTTCCGAACAGGCCCTCCATTGATATGCTTGGTGTAACTCTAAGTGACCAGCTCAGATATGGGGGCTCCATCGAAGCCAGAGTAAAGTTAGCCTCTCAAAAACTGGGAGTACTGTACAGGACCCGCAGATACTTTAATAGTACACAACTGCTAACCCTGTATAAACAAGTGCGCCCCCCACGGTTGAATTTGGTTGTTGAAAAAAAGATATAATTTGTAGTTTGTTAAAAATTATTTGTAAAGGGCTGCAGTGTGGGTGGGGTTAAAATTTACGGAGGATTTGTTTGTTTTTTTTTTATGTCTTACGTACGTTTTCGTCATACTACGGGGCGAGACCATTTATAGGCGCGTTTTCACGGGTGGGAATTCCCGCATAAACGGACCAAGTCAGGAATCAAAATAACAAGGGTAAGTTAAGGAAGTAAGGAGTGTATGCCAAGACCGATTTTATCGGTGGTCCATCATGCCTACCCTACTAAAAGTAGTTAGTTGCTTTATTAGTTCCTCTTTTGACGGCCTACAAAGATAACTATGTCAAACTGTACGCAAGAAAATCGAACACGTTGTAAGTAAGTGTTGCCATTAATTAACCCAAATAATAATTGTGAATTATTTGCCTATATTATTATGCAAAACAAAATCAAATGTTCTTTTACCGTTATACCGTTCGTAGATTTTTTTCCCTCGAAGCGCTATTCGTCTGCTGCCGTGATTTATTTTCTGCTTATTAAAGAAACTAAACAAATTACCAAGGAAAATGTACTCTGATAAATTAGAGCGATAAGGCGGCTGGCAATTAATGGTCTATTATAGAGAAACATTATTTCGTGTAAAACCTGTACACAACAGATAAAAAATATTACTGTTTTTAATTGCTTCCTGAAATATTGGCATCATATTCGTAACATATGCGGTGCGATGTCGTTTTAGCGCGGAACGTGCGCTAGGAAAACATTCATATGTTATATTAGTAATAAAAAATACATAAATACTACTTAATTCAGAGTAGTTGTTACCCATAACAGGGGAGACGAACCTTTTACATACTTATGAACAAAATTACTATTCAAGACATACTGTACTGCCCTGTACACGTCTGAACTGTGGACACAATACCCAGCAGCGCAATGGGACAAACTGAGGGTGTGCTACAATAATGCATACAGGCAACTTATGCAACTACCGAGGTTCTGCAGTGCGTCCACGATGTTCACCGAGGGGAGGGTGCACTCATTCCCAGCCTTACTTCGCCACCGACTAGCCAGCTTCTGGAGCAGGATACGAACTTCAACCAATACCATTGTCGTGGCTGCATCCGATTGGCTCAGTTCCCCAATAAATGAGCGATGGATGCAGATGATGAGGCTACCTCCATGATGGACGATCCCAAAATATCTTTTTATCATTTTATTTTTAATTCTGTCTACTTATTATTTATTTTAATTTTATACTTATTTTTTGTTATTTGTGTGATGAATTTTGTTTTCATTTTATATTTTAATTAGGTACTTACCTAATTTTTTTCTTTCTTTTATAATTGTTTATGTAATATGGCAGACTGGGATTGCACTACCCTCCCAGTCCTGCTGGAATAAAAACTTAAATAAAAAAAAATAAATAAAAAAACAGATTTTATTTATTTATTTATTTACACATATACGGCACAAATCGTGCCATTAACATAATTGACATACTTATAATAGTACAACAACATGAAGAATAACAATATAAATGTTAGTCAAATTTAAGAAAAAAGGTAAAAAGTAAGGTAATAAGTAGTGTATAAAAACAATAATATATAAAAGTAAATATTATAAAGTGAATAGTTTAAGATATAAAGTATTAAGTACAAACTATAAATTAAAGTACAAAACTAAATTAATTAAAGTACAAACTATAAATAGTTTAAAATATAAAGTATTAAAGTAATAATTTTCAGAAGATCTTGAAATTAAAAAATAACCTTAAAAATAAATAAAACCAATTTATTAAATAAGCAATTAAATTTATCAAATAGCCCCAATTTAAACATATTCCATTTTCCTACTTTAACCTGACCTACCTCCTTCTCGCCCCCACCAATCTCCCTCTACTATGTTACCTATAAATACACTATCACTCTGAAATTAATTTAATATCCTTATAATATTATAAAGGCGAAAGTCTGTATGGATGTATTTATGTTTGTTACTCTTTCACGCAAAAAATACTGAATGGACTTTAAAAATTATTTCACTATAAGAAAGCTACATTATTTGCTAGTAATATAGGCTGTATACAGGGTGTTAAGGGACGTACTTGACTTACTTTAACCAGTGATTCCTGACACTATTTGGAGTAAAAAAAGTAAATGAAATTTTGGTCTCCGGTGACTTTTTTGATGACTTTTTTTTTTTCAAATTTTTTTCCTTCAAATTCAAACAAAAAAAAAATCTTCCGCATGTCATCACTGGTCACTCAGCCGAGTAACAAACCAACCCCTCACCCCGCCTCCAACTGTCTAACACCTATCATTTTTTTATGTTTTTGTACTCTTGTTTCTCTTTCACGCAAAAAATACTGAATGGACTTTAAAAATTATTTCACTATAAGAAAGCTACATTATTTGCTAGTAATATAGGCTGTATACAGGGTGTTAAGGGACGTACTTGACTTACTTTAACCAGTGATTCCTGACACTATTTGGAGTAAAAAATGTAAATGAAATTTTGGTCTCCGGTGACTTTTTTGATGACTTTTTTTTTTTTCAAATTTTTTTCCTTCAAATTCAAACAAAAAAAAATTCTTCCGCATGTCATCACTGGTCACTCAGCCGAGTAACAAACCAACCCCTCACCCCGCCTCCAACTGTCTAACACCTATCATTTTTTTATGTTTTTGTAGAAAAAATTAATAAAAAAAACATCAAAAATTTCACCGGAGACCAAAATTTCATTTACATTTTTTACTCCAAAGAATGTCAGGAATCACTGGTTAAAGTAAGTCAAGTACGTCCCTTAACACCCTGTATATTGGTAATCTTTGGCGTTATGAATAAGCTCTGGCGTAGTGAAATTATTTATTACACGTTTATTGTCCAGACGAAAAGCAAAAAAAAATACGAGTAATTATTTGACGTGCGCAGTCATTTTGTTATTTGTTTAGGTTACTATGGAGATCCCCTCGAGAGTTAAAATTCAAATATGCATAAAATACTAATATTATAAATGCGAAACTGCGTGTGTTAGGTTATTAGGTGGCACGCGAGCTGTTTGAAAAATGAATGTAACGGAAATGGAGGGGGGTGGAGACAGTTTGGGCGGGGGGAGAGGGGAAGGGGGGGAGTGGTAAGGGGGAGGAGGGGGAGGGAGTGGAGTGGGAACCCCCCTAATACTAAGCGAGCGAAGCCGGGGGCAAAAGCTAGTGTTTATATATAACTCATGAAGGATGATGGAATGATGAAGGTTCAGGTTGAATCGAAAACGGTTGGTTTTATTTATTAAAGATATATAGAACGAAGCGGTGTTCAAACTAAGTTATGTGTAATTATTATAGAAAACGAATTATTTATTACCACAAAAAAGTTAAAATACGTTTAATATTAACAGGTTTAATATTTTAACTTAATTTATCAACGTTATCGTCAGATATCGGAATGTTCAAGGGACCGAAGCGCAAATCAGATAAGTAGGAACTAAGTTCTGAGATAAAGATGAAGTTTTTTTTTTTATTTGAGTCCCAATTGCTCCCGACTAGCGATGGATGACTCATTTTGTTAAGAGCTGGAGTCACGTTACCAGCTCAATATTTTCATACGAGCGTACGAGCAATGAGGAAGCTGTGCTCACCAGATATGGCTCAGTGTGCCGTTACCCTGCTACTCCCAGCTCAGCCAGACACCGTTCACGTCTCTGAGTATGTAATAACAATTAACTCTTGGATAATTTTAATGGTGCCATTTTCCTAAAATATCTCCTGAACGGCGTTAACTCCGTATTGCAAGAAATTTAGAGTCTATACTTGTAGGTACTGGACGCGCAGCTCAAGCGTGACTGTAAAATTCCCGCTTCCTGATCAGTAAGAAAATCGTCAAATAACTGAGTCGCTGGTAGAGTCGCGACCCATTTTTTTCCAAATCGGGATAAAGATGTGTAGTGTCTGTAGTGTAAATGAGGTAATTCTTCTTATCTCTATATTGGAATACGTGTATATAATACTCTGGAGGACAGAGGGCATGATTACGTGATAATTACGTGGCCTTTTAGAGGCTTGTCACTTGTGACACGCGCACGATCATTTCATATAAACAAATAATAAGATCAAAAGACCAAATCTAAGGATGCATCATAGAAGTGTAGAAATGCGTGAGAATAGGTACCATTGAATACAGGGCCGGATCTACGAAATCTGACGCCCTGTGCAGGAGGTACCGATGGCGCCCCCCCCCCCCCATAACATTTTTATTTTGATTAAAAATTCGTTCACCCCAATTTTTTTATTTAATTATATTTTTTTTTACACTAATTTATCAAATAAAATCAATACATATAAAGGGTGTAACTTTTCCAAGTGACCTGGCGGTAGCTCTCACACTTGTTTTTTTTCAAAGAGAGAATCTTCTCTTTAATTCTACGTTTTAGATTCTGCGAGCCTGAAAGTTTTTTTTAATAAATCCACAGTACTTTTATAACCTCTAACAACCAATAGAAATTTAGTTATAAATTTAAAAATCTAATAATATAACCTCAAATTTGTACCTTGCATTTCCATTTCCCCTGTGTTCTTTGTTGAGCGAACAAACACCATACAAACACTTGAAACACTAAACACTGACGTATGGTATCAACGGCTTACGAAAGACGCTTACACTGACACCGTAAAATTTAATAACAAATCTAATAGAAATTAATTATACATTTAACGAACTTCAAATAATACGTCAAATCAATGATGAAACTGTCAACAGGTTGCAACCTGCAAATCCTGCAAACAGTGCGATGTTTTTGTTAATGGAATTTACTGAAGATTTCATAAGAAAATGGTCTTTAACTACCTTCTCCTAGAGACTTAAATCGTACAAAATAAAACAATAGCGAGCGTACGCTAACTAAAATTGTCAGCATTTTAAAAGGCGAAAGTCGGTTTGTTTGTTCACTAGAACAAAAATACGGCGCTGTGATTGGTTATTGAATTTGAATCGCACCTATTCGTCGTAAAAGACGGTAAAAGATATATGGAAAAATAGATCTTACGTTTAAACTAAATATATGGAATTTGTAAAAAAATTCTGTAACTGGACTATAAATTCGTAAGCCGTTGATACCAACCTGATGCGTGCGCAGTCTGTTTCTTTGGAAAGTGTTGCTAGAGCGTAATAATTATTTCGTACTATGGGTAATTTTTAAACGATTCAGGGAATATTATAACAAAATTTTAATACAATATTTATTTTCTCACGGCGCCCCTTCAGAATTGGCGCCAGGTTTTTGCACGTTTTTGAACGTATGGCAGATCCGGCGCTGATCGAATATCTGTGATATGTTTATCATATAAGATAAATAAACAACCTTTCTTAAGCGTTTCGAAGATTCGATAAGTCAGAGTTATTGTAATTAACTTTCATGTGGTATCATTCGTTATTATTTGTATTTATTTGGTTGAATCACCGTTCAGTTGAGCGATGGTATCAATGGCGTAGCTAGGATTTTGTTAAGGGGGAGGGGGGGAGGCGTAGACAAACCAAGAATATATCTAAGGTAAATGCTGCACGAGCAACGGGAGAGGTTAAGTTAAAAATGAAAAACAAAATATCCATCAGTTAATTTATTTTACAAAAAAGTAGTCGACGAGGTTCTTAACAAAACCATTTTAACACCTCAGATTCAATCGTATCCTTAGTTTTTTGTAACATGATTCGGTGTACACTGATCATACACAGGGCGTTCAAACGGTTTTCAGTCATCGTTGATCTCAGCCATGTTTTAACACGACGCATTGTAGAAAAGGACCTCTCTATGTTACTTGTAGTGCAAGGTTGTGCCAAGGAAATAAGTATTGCTTTTTTTGTTGCGGGAAAGAAAATGTTCGCCTCCTTTAACACTTCAGTAAAATCTAGTTTTTCGAGATCTTCTCTGGTCATACCCTTGTTCTGCCATTTTTTATACCATAGTTCGGCTTCTTGATTAAAATTAACTAACTTGTGGGGAAATTGCGGGGAATTTGCTACTTTGTTCTTCCCAATTTGGGGAATTTGAATATTTACTGCGGGTATTTTAGAACACGAGCATTGGCAACCCTGCAGCTTAGACATCAGCCCATAGAAAAAGCAATTGCACGCCATAGACAATCAGATAAAGAGAGCCATAGATAAATCTGACAGACGATTACTCTATGGAATCGTTTCCATATCCACAAAAAATACAGAATCGCTCTTCTGCGATTGAGTTTCTCTGTTGCAAAAACCGAACTCGCGCGCGGCAACTATCTAACAGCTGGACGGAAAGTAGACATATAAGTACAATGTACATATAAGTAGATACTGTCATTTTATAACTTACAACACCTTTTCGTTTCTGACAAATTACTATTTGTATGTAAGCGGCATTTTTGCTCGTTTGCTTGCCATGAGAAAATATTGACTTTGAGATAAGGATGTCAGTTGCCAACCCTGTGTAGTGTGAAGTGTGTAGGATCTATGAAGTCCTCTTTAGTAAGATGGGTAGGAAATTAATGTACTATGTTCCTTCCACCGACAACTCCATTGCAAGTAATCCTTCTTTTTACATGGGTCGTTTGTCGAAAGAGAGAGAGGTCAATACTGCTTACTTTACTATGGGGATACCAGCGTTATCAGCAGTCATTCTCCACACTCTGCACCCGGCTTCGCACAAGATTTTGTAAAAATGAGTTCTTATTGAACAATAAAAAATAATATGCAACAGAATACGTATCTAGGTTAAGCGAATTAAAAAAAAAAAGTAAAAGTGTGGCTATTTTTTAATATTATGCCACACGATTGGATCTATTTTAAAAGGATCTATTATAAACTTGCTGGTTCCCGGCGTGCGTAGCTATGCCATTTAATAAAAAAATTGTTTATCCCTGCGTGTCCTTTCCTATTCGTCCCGTTCCCCTTCCGCCTCCCCTTCCTCTCACGCGTCCCCTTCCCCTCTCGCTTTCCCACTCGCACCCCCCCTCCCGAGTTCCCCTCTCCCCTCCGAGTTCCCCACCACCCTCACGGGTTCACAGGATACATTCAGTCCCGGTACATTAAGTATTCAAACAGCTCGCAAGCCACCTATTGCAATTTTTTAATACAAATTTCATAATGTCAGAGCTCACCAGTAATTTTATACAAACCATGTCCTGACAAAAACGAACACAACAAAAAAAGAATTATCAAATTTTGTGCAGTCGTTCGGAAGTTATGCGCGTACATCCATATCGGCGATTCATTTTTATTTATATAGATAGATAGATAGATAGATAGATAGATAGATAGAAGATAGATAGATAGATAGATAAATAAAAATATGGCGTCTTGTCTTAGTTTTGAGTGTTAAATGGATAATTCAAAAAAATTCAGAAAATCGTGAAAATAGTTGCGGTGACCTATGAATTCCTAAAAAAAAATTATGATGCTTTTATTATTTTTTTTATATGAATACCGAACAAGAGTCCCAACTGCTCCCTGACGTCTGGAGCCTGTGAGTCCATGGCATTCCCATTTGGGGTATGTTGCAGTGGCGGCTCGTGACTTTTGGGTGTGCTAGGGTGCTAATATTAAAAAAATGGCATCATGGATGAATTTTTTTTTTTTTCAAAAATCAGTGTTTTGTATGAAGATTTTTCAGGAAATTGGTGCGGCACACCGCCAAAGTGAAACTTTCTGAAATTTTTCATACAAAAAACTGATTTTCAAAAAAAAAAAAAATTTTTTTTCGGCTACAACAACATCAATGATGCCATTTTTTTTAAATATCAGCACTCTAGCACACCCAAAAGTCACGAGCCGCCACTGGTATGTTGTGAGGCTGAAGGTAGTGGGGAGGGTAAGGTGATGGGGAAGAGGAAGGTGGGGAAGTACCTGACTATTCAGATCTGGACACCAAACACGACTAACGCCATTTCAAGCAACGTTTCAAATCTGAATGGTGGTCGTATCTGAGAATATCTTCAACTCTGAAGGCTAAAGCTATCCTTTTACGAACTTTTGCGCGAAATGCAAATCCAGGCAAATAAATGGTAAAAAAATAAATAAATTGAAGTCAGGGATAACGTAGCAGATATCCAATTGGTTTTCTACATTACTGTATTATTATTTTACTAGCGAACTCTCACCGCCGCCAATTTCTTCTTATAAAAACGCCACATGTAACTGAAAGATACATTACAAATTACAACGGAACTCTCAGCGACCGAGCAGCATACTAATTTCAAACGTCTACAAAATTATATTTCAAGAATAACAATAGGTTTTATGAGGTAAGTAAGTAGGAACATGTACATAGGTACCTTATCTTTTATAATTTAAGGAAAACTGGGTAAAAATAACAATGTATCCGAAAACCATAGATAAATGTAATATATTCAAACTTACCAACGTTTAATTTACATAGAAACGTCGCATAAATTCCAGCAAACAAGACTTACGCCCAATAAAGCACTTTCGAGTGTAATTTAACCAAAATTTATTATAACATTTTGCGTAGAAGCTTTCTAAATACATATTATTCAGTTTTTAATGGCAGGTGGAAATTTTGATATGGAATATTAAATTAAAAAGCCATACATAAAAATTGTTTGTGTGCCCAAGAACAGTTGGTTATTTAAATACCTACATCTTATCGATCGTCCAGTTGATTGCAGTGGTGTCCAAAAAATTTTAATTTGCGTGGATTATGCAGATATATATATGGAGGCGTCTACTAATATCTACAGGAATTCCAAAACCTGACCAAATCGGACTAAAATCCATGAGAACCAAAGTGAGGACGAATATCTACAGCTCAAAATGCTAACTAATATCTATGAGAACCAAAGTGAGGACGGATATCTACAGCTCAAACTGCTGACTAATATCTATGAGAACCAAAGTGTGGACGAATATCTACAGCCCTGGCAGAGGTTGGATTTGCAATTATGTATAGCGTGTTGGAATAACGTAATATTTCATATGCAGTTTAAAAAACTTAATTTATGTATGTATGTATGTAAAAATCCCTAATATCGGACTATTGGATACATTTAGCTGATTATTAAGGATTTGGGTTTTTGTTTTAACAGCTTTCTTTATTTCGAGTGCTTCTAAATTATTTAGTCTGTTACCATGACCATTTCTATGTCAGTTAGGTTAGGTTAGGTTAGTTTTTACGTAATTGAAGTAATTTATGCTTTTCCGTACAACCTCTTGCTCAGCTGCCCTCTGTAGTTATTAGTCCAACCTACGCTCCATAGCTATTGCCTAGTCACCACTGGGACCGTCATAGATATTCGTCCGACCTTAGCTCTATAGATATTAGTCCTCACTCTGAAGTTCATAGATATTAGTGCAACATATGAGCTGTAGATATTCGTCCGACATACATGCTGTAGATATTAGTATCTGGAGTCATATGTATAATAGTGTACCATAAGTGGGCAATACTCTATACTCTATGGGCTCGGGGTCACATGGTCTCGTTTCCGAGATGTGCCGAAGTTAACCGACGATAGATGAGCAGGTAATCGTCTGACAACATTATTTCTGAAGACTTTCCTGCGAAGCAAAATGTCTGACATTAAATTTGTACAAAATCGGCATTATAATACTACATTTTGTCTGTTCGACAATGCGGCTGGGCGAATTTACCGAGAAAAGGTGCACAGCCATAATTCACAAAGTAACCCAACCACAAAGAAATCCTTAAATACGAGACAGAAAGGCTCAAAATGCCGTGGCAAAAAAAAAACCACCGATCGTAAAAATATGTTCAACAAAGGGCGCGTGTTCACGGAACAAATTTGCACCGAAAAGGTGAACACACAAAGAATCTATAACCTAGTACAGTAAAGAAATCTATGTATTTCTTATGATTAGAGCCTTTTTGTATATTCTATCTGAGCTGTCACTTTTACTTGTAGCCATGTGGATGGACCGTAAGGCGAAATGTAAACGTTCCCATACACGCGTAAGTCGAGTAAACATTGACACCAATACATTGAAGATTGTGAGGAATGTAAACTTACGCATACACGCAATGCCTGACCTTACAATACGATCCATAATAATACACGCGGAGGTGTGTGGGTATAACTACGCGAGGTGTATACAAACTTCAGAATGAGAAAGTTGTCGAGAAACGGCGGTGTGCGAATTCTTTTTTAATATTTAAATCAGCGAAATAACAAAGATGGCGGAAACAAGGTTTTATTTTGATGGAAATGTACTATATAAAAGCGTTAGTAACTTCAGCTTATTAGTTTTCGATATTTCAAAAAATGATGAAAGTAAGAGCTTTCAAAGTGAACTTAATAAAATATGGGTACTTGTGTCTCGTGACGTCACACATTAGGGAACGTACCCATACTACGTGACACTTTTAGGGGGGGGGGGGGTCTTCAAAAGGTCACGCTCCATACAAATGAGCGGCGGGTTCCTTAGGATTTTGGTCACCGGGGGGGGGGGGGGGGTTAAAAATTGCAAAAAGTTGGTCACGTAGTTTGGGTACGTTCCCTTAGGTATAATTCATAATTCGAATGTGCTACTGCATCACATGTACCGGCCGCAAGTAGCAACATTTTGGCGGTTTGTATCATCTTTGACACTATTCGGAATTTTCCAAAAATTCTAAAATTTCTGCCATCAACATCTAATTAATAAATATGTAAATGACACGAAATTTCATTGTAAGAGACAACCTTATTGCGGACGAATATGAACTATACAGCTTTCAGTCAAAATTAAATCAGGTTGAAGTAGGTTTCTACGAAATAAAGTTTCTTTTCAGTCTGCACTATGTTGGTAGTATAATATTAACATGAATCGATATTAACTTTAAGTTTATATTCTCTCTCTCTCTGGTTTCAATCCTGGGATTGGTTTGCAGCAATTTCCTCTGTTCTTCTCTTCCATTCTTCCCTGTCTTGTGCGGCTCTTTTGAAGTCTGCATATGATGAGCAGCGCACGTCCACCAGCAGGTCCTCCAGGTACTCTTGGCGTGGGCGTCCCCTAGAGTTTGTCCCCTCGGTCGTACCCTCCATTATGGCATGTAAGCCTTCTTGTCGTATTACATGGCCGATCCATCTTGCACGCCTTTCGGACAAAGTCCTGAGCAGGTGCCTTCCCCCTTAAGATTCTTTGGAGAACCTCCTCAGTTTATATCACAATTTGAAATTAGGTATAATAACGTTATCCAATGTTTACAGCTATATAGATAACTGTGCCCTACACCAGTAAGCAGAATTCAAACACAAAATTTCTTATTGTAGTGACTTGTAATCGGCCACTTACCTTACCATATCATTTTAGGTTAATCATATTAGTTTGAGATCTGGAATTTTTGCTGGGTAATCATTCAAAGGATTGTATTTTATTTGCGGGAGTGCAATACGTACCTAAGTACCTACCTATCTATTGCAGGTTTTAGTTTATTAATTTTTTACAGAATTTTGTTTATCGCATCCTTAGTTATCATTATCAATCAAAGTTGGTTCCAATCCTCAGTTATTTTCCAAAATCAATTATTATTGTTGACTGAGCCTAGCCAAGTCCTGATTCAACTCGAACATTTGGCATTTCATCTGTCTGTATTTTTTTATTGTTAAGTTCCGGTTCCGGTTTAGAAATGGTGGCCGTTTTTAATGGTTCAGTTAAGATTGTTTTTTGAAGCGTCGTGAAATCGTCGTGTTTATTAATTACGTAGGTAGGTATTAAGTGACCTTCTTAAAAATCTTATGATTTCAGAGATATTTTGATTTCGATTTAAAATAAGAGAAAAATAGAAACACGTTGTTTTGGCGCGAGGTCTAGTAGGTACTAATTAAATCCGTTAAAGTGGCAGAAAACCCTTAACAGGAAACAAATATCAACGTTGAACTAAATTAATGCAAAATAAATAAACGTGAACTGATAATGGTTTACGACCCCCGCTAAGAACTACATTGAATAAGTTTATACAAAACACCCACGCACACATAGATAGTGTAATAACAGCTGACGAGCGCA
Source organism: Limnephilus marmoratus (assembly GCA_917880885.1). Classification (NCBI taxonomy): domain Eukaryota; kingdom Metazoa; phylum Arthropoda; class Insecta; order Trichoptera; family Limnephilidae; genus Limnephilus; species Limnephilus marmoratus. The sequence continues at coordinate 9,544,946 of OU862924.1, forward strand.
GTCCGAACCACGCTACGACAAACGTACCTGTGACGTCTACCAAAACGTAAATAAAGAGCGGTTTGTCCGGGCAAGCAGATCTCCGCAGTACTACACGGCAAGCAAAATTCGCCACGACATAAGAAAAGCTAAATTTGTATTTTTATAAATATGTGAATGTTTAAACCTTTTGATTTAAGCCTGCAAAACTGGTTCTAGTTTGCTCGGTGACCTGCTTGGAGGTGTGTGCGCATGTGCGTGACGTACTTTTCTTCTCATCCGGGATTCGACAAGCAAGAAATTCCTTACAGCTGTAAAAAGATGCTGCAAAAAGGAGAAAAATCCAAACTCAAATAACGGGCCCTTTTGAAAGAAGGGGTAAATTGTGTCACTTTTGCTTAGGTGCCGCTCTTTGCTGTAATTTAGTTTTTGGGGGTAGAAGCTTTTTTGTAACCTCTTGAAAGATAATATTATAAAGTTTACCAGGGCCGTAGTGTTTTAGAGCGTTTGGAACAAGAGGGAATCGCGCGCGCCGGAGGTAAATACCAGGCAGAGTTGAGGCCGTTGGGTGTTCTATCTCCCTAGCGAAACTTTTAGCCCTCGGAGAGCTTAAAAAACATCTCGTGGATGAGACACATATTTATCGCTTCGAAAACCGAAATTTTACGATACTCTACCTCAATTTTTTCAGCACTAAATGAAAAAGAACACGCAAGTTTGAAATTACTAATGTTATATTAAATTTGTGGCTGCCCTGTTATAGACTTATGTGCTATTAGAGAGACAGAAATAGTAAATATACACGAGTCTTGATTATAAAATATTATATAAACAGAAACACACATTAATTATTTACTTATCTAACATAAGATATTGCCACTATTCATAAACAATACTATAAAGTAGGTTATCGACCCGCATTATTTACGTTCGAAAACAACCAGCCCCTTCTTTGTAGTTGTCAGTAAAATTAATGCTATCCAAATTAATCCTCACTTCCCAACTAAAGAATGTTTATTGTCGAACTATTAAGGCCAAGTGTAATCATTTATTAATTTTAAATAATGATAATATTATTACGCAAATCGATAAATATAAAGTTTTTAATATGAAAAATATTTTTTTTTAATTTTTAAAATTTACATAGGCTTAGCATTTATCAAAACCAAATCAGAAATAAGACCTTATTCTGACCGTTTTTTCGTAAACTTTACAAAATATTTTTAACTGCTGAATATCCTCAAAGTATACCTTTAGGGGTTTTATTTAAAACCTCGAAAAAAAATTTAAAATAAATAGATAAATAATTTTTTAGTTTAATTTTTTCATAAACACCAATTTTCGTGTTTTTTTAAACGCTGAATACAAAACTTTAAATTCGTTTATTTACCAAAACGTTACGAGATATTGTTGGTATTATATTTCTCCATTTTTTAAAGACAATTTTATAATTTTAATCTTCAAATTAAGAATGAAAAACAGGTTTTTTAATTACTAGCAAAAGCCCTCTGTCGTGTGGCGCCCATTTATCTTTCTCTACATGGTACAATTTTGAACTAAAACCCTTTTTCAAAATTTTTCAAAAGATGGCAGTAATCAATCACGGTGAGAATCTAAGATATTTTATTACATTTATTTTTGGAAACGATGATACTTATATATTATCATCTATCTACCTATGCCCGGTGGGTAAGAACTTGGCTATTCAGATCCGGTCACCCAACACGGCTGACGCCATTTCAAGCAACGTTACGATTCTTTTTTTAAATATATTTCTTATCTATTTTTTTAAATAGATAGCACTAATAATCTAAACGAAATTATTTAAAAATGATATATTGTGGAATAACACAAATTAATCGCAAAAATGTTGATAGGTACTTGCGCACGCCGGAATTTTAACTCGCGACCTCCGGATTCGTCTCCTCCTCCCCACTACCTTCAGCCTCACAACATACCCCGAAGAGGAAGGTGGGTAAGTACCTGGCTATTCAGATCCGGTCACCCAACACGGCTAAAGCCATTTCGCGCAACGTTCCGATTTATTTATTTTAAATATAAAATATGTAGTTACCTATTTTCAACTTTTGAAGGTTCTTCCTACCAATGTTTTATATCATTAAAAAAGAAGATAGCACTAATAATCTAAACGAAATTATTTAAAAATAATATATTGTGGAATAATACAAATAAATCGCATAAAATGTTGATAGGTAGGTACTTGCGCACGCCGGAATTTTAACTCGTGACCTCCGGATTCGTAGCCAACGACCGTAACCGTTCAACCACCGAGGTCTGGAATATCGATACGCTTTCAAATGTTCTAGTATTATTATTATTCGTGATTACGGTTGCTTACCCTTGGTCGGAAGTCTGCCACGTGTAGAGTGTACACATGTATACTTGTATGCAATACGTCTCAATGGAAACATCAAATGTTTTTATGGTCGTTTTTTATTAACATCGGTAAGTTGTACAGTAGCATCATAACATGACAGTTTTTCTCTAAAACGATGTTCGTAAAATCTTTTGAATTTTTTTTCTTTATTATAATAATTTTGATAATAATTTTTTTTTTGAATTAGACAATTCACCCTAAAAAGGGTGCTTTGTGGTGATAATAATAATTTTGTTTTATGTAATAGTAATATTATATTTCATTACAATATAATATTATTATGCGAACCTTACGTGTGAATATTTTCGTGATTTACACTTTTCGTTTATGTTTTCTTCTACTTTTATTTCAATAAATAAATATATATATAATTAAAACAGTATATATATATATAATTAAAAATATATATATAATTAACACACACTAAACTATATTATAATGACAACGGTTGGTGGTGAATGCGTTACCTCACCTATATTTGCATGTGTGTGTGTGAATTAACGTTGACAACGGCTGCGGTTAAATATTTTGGTAATAAACATAGCAAGTGATACAACCAACGATAGTTAAAATACATTTTTATTAATAATTAAATTTATTACATAGCATAAATACAATTTATCCTAAGGTAAATTTATTTTTATATTTTAGACACTGTAAGATTATCGGTATGATTATTCTGTGAACCGTCATTCATATTTGTTTTATTTTAGGGAAATCAATAGTTACATTATACGAGTACATTTAAAATGAAAAGTATTCACAAAAAGCCACAACTTATTCATATATTTCCTCATCAAACAGTAATAAGTGAAGGGTAATTATTAATTATTACGTATGTTTTAATAAATAGCAGATACCTATTTTGTGATGTGACATAATAATTTTAAATTATCATCTACATAGAAAAATTTCAGATAATAAAGGTAAGAGCAGCAACAGAAGTACAAGTTATACGAACAAGTAAGAAGAAGGATACTGAGTGCTAGTTAGTTAGAATCATGAAAGGATATTCTTATAAACCCGAGCTAGTTATAGGATTATCTCAACCGGTTTATAAAGGACAATCCGCAATACAATACATTACGGTTTATTTCCAAAATAATAATAACAGACATGATTTATTAATTTAAGTACCTATATACTTATTAATTTATAAAAAGGTACAAACAATTACAAAAATCTAATCAGACAAATGATAAAATTATGTCATATTTAAAATAGAAACGTTATAGATAGTATTAAAAAGCAATGTTATAGATAGTATATCTATATCATAATATTCAGTAGTAGTAGTCTATACATAACAATTCAAAAAATATTAATAAAAATCATCCTAAAAAAGCCCTATTACTATCCAACTATAAATATTTTTCAAGATTTCCCGGTTCCCCCACTTACAAAAATTTATGACAAAATTGCACTATTTCAAAGATTACAAATTATTACAAATACATAAAGATTTCTTTAGTAAAAATAATTTACCACAATTAAATATAAGCAAAAGAATAATATCTGTTGGAGGATTTACCGTGCCACTAGTGCGAACCACAATAGCACAGCATCACTATACATTCAAGGGTATAAAATTATTTAATAAATTACCCCTTGATATACGATCGGAAGAAAGCTACGAAAAATATTAAAAAAAAAATTAAAATATTCTACTACCACCTCATAAATTTAACTTATTGTATATTATATTTAGAAATATGTACCTATTGCATATTTAGAAATATATTTTTGCCTTATCAATACTTCAAATCATTTATTAACTAAACTATATTTTTATTACTTTTATGTGTATTTTCTCATAAAATCACTAATATTTTTTGTTAAATTACTAATATTTTTTGTTTTAATTTAAACAAATGTTTTTTTTTATTTGTGATCTCCTAAACCAGGGGTGGGGAACCTACGGCCCGCGGGCCGCATGCGGCCCGCGAGGCCTTTTGGTGCGGCCCGCGGGCACTTTTGGTGCTGCCAGCTGAAAGAACCACAAAAAAATGCACAGAACGGGATGGTTTTTTTCATGGTGTTACAGATGCATTTTTAAGACGTTATTACAAAATCACGGAAAAATATGGAAGCTCACGATCACGTGACAATAGCACCTCTCACCCGCACATTTCGGAGCGACCGAGTCCCGTGCCACTTTAGGCCACTGCGCAGAAAAGTCTCACAGTGAACTGTGATGTAAATCTATCGGTCTTTACTTTTCTGCGCGGCGGCCTGAAGTGGCGCGGGACTCGGTCGCTCCGAAGTGTGCGTGTGGGAGATGCTTATGGTATGATTTGGGCATGGTGTTTTACCATTTGAGAATAATTGGGCATGGTGTTTGACCATTCATAAACGATAATAAATCAGTAGGTAGAGAATTTCTGTCCTTGACACATAACGAAAGAATTCGACGGAAACATAAAATGTTATCATGATCCGTTGTTAGTTTTTTACGGTTTTTTGTAGGTTTTAAAAGACATTTTAAAATAGATGAATTATAGAAAAGAAAGTTAAGTAGACAGATTTTTTTAAAGTTTCTTGATATGTAATAGCTTTACCTACGATAAAAAGTTATAAATGTACATACCTACTCCTATTTTTATTTTTGTTTGTGATTTTTCAAATAGGTTCATACACCCATTGTCCTAGTACAATCCTTGTTTGTATGTACCTACATTATGTTTAAACCTTTTTTTTTAAATTTGAATCAATCACATATGTTGGTAAATTAGAGTTAAATTTATTTACATTTTCTCCTAATTTTATTTGCTTTGGTGTAATAAAAATAGTGATGAACGGGACGTAGTAGGTAGTTACTCTCATTATCGTCCTGGTGTAAGACCACCAAACACAATTATTGAAACTTTACTTGAAATAGTTTTAGCCGTGTTCGGTTACCAGAACTAAGTCACTAAATCTTAACAGACGGATTGCAATCTTTAGAGCACAGGCGTCGGGTGGGAATGCTATCCTTGTTCTACCGGTATTACAATGGAAGATGCTCCGAGGAACTAGCATCATTGATCCCTTCGGCACCGGTGCATTGTCGGGAAACACGCCTAACGCGTGCCCAACATTTGTACACGGTTGACATTTGTCACATGAGAACGGGTCGTTTCTTCGACTCGTTCTTGTGTTCAACAGCTCGGCTGTGGAATGATTTGCCGGCCTCTGTGTTTCCCCCTTCCTACAACATGGGTCTCTTCAAGACCAATGTTCATTCCTTCCTCTCCTCAAAAAGACCCTCCACACAGCATCCCAGATGACATAGGCCCTGAGGGAAATTATTTTCCTCAGGGCCTCCTGTGTGGAGTTAATGTAAAAAAAAAAAAGGTACTTCCCCGCCTTCCTTTTTCCCAACTCCTTCCCTTCCCCGCTACCTTCAGCCTCACAACATACCCCAATTACCAAACACCCAACATACCAAAATATACAACTATTATAATGACTTCAGCCATGCTTCAGGTAGTTTTTTTCTGAAAACCTCGCCTAGTGGACACGTGCGTGCATGGCACCCCTAGCCGGCCGTATTCCGAACAGCGACCAGATGCGACATTTTGAAATAAATTCACATAATATATATTTTTCTAGTGGCATCTTTCGGATTTTAACGAAACTTTTTGAAAACAAAATAATCTCAAAATGAATGATAGAGACCGTTTTGTCCGCCAGATTGCTCTGATGCTATTTTGTACAAATATTATACCTATTCCTCATCGCGTTAAGAGCGTTTAACCAGCCAGCGGACGAAAATCCACATTTCGTCGAAAGTTGTTCTTACGATCGTGCAGGGCGGTTACAATGAGAAAGATTAATTATTCTCCGTACCAGCTTTTTAAAATTATAACTCAATATCGAATTTATTTCAATCCAAATTAGCTTTAATTTATACCTTCATCCAAAAATGCTGAAAGGCGTGATGATAAAACTATTAAAATAGTGTACTTTTTGTAGTTATTTTTTGATTATAAGTATTTATCATTTTTCAATAATGTCTAAATTTAATAAGAATGTTAAAAAAATCTGAAATATATTAGTTTGTAAGTGCGCAAATAAATACACATATGGACCAATTTTCGTCAAGAAACACATGTACGTACATATTTTTTAATGATTTTATTGAAACTAAAATTAAAATTCTAATACATAACTCTGCTAGATAATGTATTGATTTATTTTACTGCATGATTACATTATTTGAAATGGGTGTGGTATAATACAAAAACTTTTTTGAAAATTTAACAAATCTGCCAACGACCTATGGAATAACCTTATTATACTAAAAATTAAAAAAAAATCTAAAAAATTATTACATACGAATGCTAGATAAAAGAACAATCTTTCGAAATCCATTTATAATTTTTTGTGGAGAAGAGTCAATACGTTTAAAAACTTTTTTGAAAATGACGTTTTTCCGGCTTTCTCTGGTAATGCCCTCTTAAGAGAGGGCCATAACTTTTAGAATCTTTTACAATAGCAGCTTTCACCTACGAACACGTCATCCCTTTTTTTCTGTCCTAACAATAGAACACATCGATACAAACTTATCAATACCCCAAAAAGTTTTTTTTTCGTTTTTCTTTTTTTAACTTCATTAGAGTGATACTGATACACTGCATGTATGTTTTAAACATTACAAACAGTTGTTGTGCGACTAATGTAATATTTATTTTAAATGTTTATGCATCACCGACAAATAGCAAGCCTGATTTTATTTATGTGTCAACAATACAAAATATTTTGTTAATAAATTACATAGAAACATCAATATTATTGAGCTGAAATACTTTTCGAATGTTCGTTATCAACAATTACTGTTATTATTTCGACATTGCACAGTTACAGACCTTTTATGGGTAAAACTTTGTTGACTTTAGGAGTTTCTTGAACCTAACCTAAAATAATTATTGAACCTACCTTATAATAAAAGTACATATATATATTATCTACAATATTTCAATAACATTTTTACGCATTATCGAACGTGGTTTTAGAGGTATTTGGAAATGATTGAGCCTTTCCTGGTAATTTATACTATCTAACGATAGCCATTATTGCTATTATTGGCAATCATAATAATAATAAAAATCTAGCAAAGAAATTGAGCAAAAAGTAGATAGGTAAGTAGTCTACGTTAAAAAAGGCTCGGTAGACTCGTTCATCTGTTACAATAATAATCTATGCACAAAAACATGTGTGGAGGAAATTACATAAAATATAATAAATAATCTCGTCGGAAAAAATATTTTTAAGCTGTAATTCCACCTGATCTATGGGTGATTGTGATCAATTAAATTTCATAGAACGAACCGTTCGAAAAACAATTTTTAGGCCTTCACACTTTTTCTATTCTATTTCGTTCACACTTGCTCTAGTTCAATTTGATTCCACATTGGGTTTCTATTTCTACGGGGCGTTCTATGGCATCGAAAGCTTATTCTTACATACCTATCTATTTCATAGATTCTATTAAATAGATCATAGAATAGACGACGTGAAACCGCTGTTAAGCGTCGATGACACAGGGCGAGTTTACAAGCTACTATCTACTAAGGGAACGTACCCATACTACGTGACACGTTTAGGGGGGGGGGTCTTCAAAATGTCACGCTCCATACAAATGAGTGGCGGGTTGCTTAGGATTTTGGTCACCGGGGGGGGGGGGGGGGTTAAAAATTGCAAAAAGTTGGTCACGTAGTATGGGTACGTTCCCTAAGTTTAAAAGCGGGTAAATCGGTGAGTGAGATTGTCATGATGACACTGATGATGTAGGATATTGAGGTCGCTGCTAGCGCCAGTAACAAGAATAACAACGCCTGCGTGAACTAATTCTTCAGATGTTTGACAGTCGAAATCGGCTGTTTCTCGGAAGCCATGTTGGAAACATAAATAAACCAATCACGAGCAAGCGGAGCAAGGGTGTAGGCGAGTAAAGTTGACGACCTTTCAACTTTTTTTCGTAGATTGTCAACTATCTGCTAGTTAGCAAGAAACACGATGACACTAGGCGAGTTTACTAACAGATAGTGAATTTCCCAGATAGTAGCTTGTAAACTCGCCCTGCGTCATCGACGCTTTTGGGAACTATTCAGAATGCAAAAAATGTTTTTAGTTCATACATGTTTTAACATTTTTTGAATTTCAGTAGCGAGGTATGAACTAATATTAATCAGTTCTTTTTCTACCCTTTTTCCGAGATCATAGAAAAACTCATTTCGCAGATAGGTCGTTGCACTAATATTTAAAAAAAAAAGTCTTGCGTTGAGTGAAAATAGGAAAAAAACAGAATGTTTGAAAGTTTGTTATCTAGCAATACTGAAATAACACTTGCTACCCTTATAAACAAACATAAAAACATAAAAAATAACACAAACAAACCATTATTTATTATGCCTAATAAAAATACGATTTGGAAAGCTTGTACAGCGAAAGAAAACTCAATTACTCGAATAACCTAAAAAACTTTGAAAATATGAATACCTTTTAAACTATGCTAAAGTCATTATTAGTACGTATATAATAACGCAATAAAACTCATATAGAACGTGACACCATAAAAAACTGTTCACGTTTTAGTTTTCTGTGTGGTAACATTACCACTGAAAATTTCCCAACGCAAACTCTGTCGTGCAAATAATTGAAAAGAAACCAACGAAAGGGCAAAACATCATAATTATTTAATGCTGGCGACATTATTAATTTATTTCAGGTAGATAATGGAAAATAAATAGACATTAGGTACTCTACAATCCGGGGAAACAAAACAACAATAATTACCTACATATCCTAAAGATCCTTTTACCACCTTTTTTCCAGATCACAGAAAAAGTGATTTTGAACTGAGGTGGGTTCACGTATTATTTAAGTGAAATTTTATTCACCCATAATATAGGTATGTATTGTGGAGTTCTATAGCAGACAGCTTTACATATCGCCCCAACATAATCAAAAGCTGGTAAACTCCTAAAAATAAACATTAAAATGACAGTTCTTTTCCCACACTTTTTTCGAGATCACAGAAAAACTCATTTCGCAGATGGGTCGTTGTAAATTTGAATTCGGAATTTCATTATTTCGTGTATTGCACCGTGCACACAGCTCACAGGCGTGCGGGCTGCGCCACACGGAGCGGAACGTACCGCCTGGCCCGCCGCAATAAAAACTGAACATTCAATAAGGAATCGGGATCAATACTCCGGCCGCGCTGAGCAGGAGGTACTAGGTACCCACGCAGGCAGGGCTTCTTGCAGTTTTCGACCGAACCAACGTGGGACGTGTAAACCGTTCTACGCATAATATTATTAGGGATTCGGTTTAATAATGCAGGTAGGAAATCACCTCAGAGAAGTAGGCACCTTGGTATCTTCCTACATAAATAAATAAAAACAGTTTTTATGGGGTGGGTAGGACGAATGACCCACCCAACCCATTGAATTCCGAATATGTTTTTTTTATTATCTATGATTAATGATGATTGGTTTAATAATTAGTTGCCAGAGCTAGAAAAATATTATAATGAATTTGAGGATGGCTGACGGTTTCTGCATTACATTTTTAAAGATAGCATTTGTCAATATGAAAATGAAGGAAATATAATTATGCGTATAAGCTGCTTCCCGGCATGCGTTGCTATGCCTCCCCTTCCTCTCCCGCGTCCCCTTCCCCACTCGCGTTCCCACTCCGCCTCCTCCTTTCTTCCCTCTCCCCACTCCACCCCCCTCCTGAGTTCCTCTCTCCCAATTAGGTTCCCCTCACCCCTCTCGAGTTCCCCTCCCCCCCTCCCGAGAACACCCTACCCGAGTTTCCCTCCTCCCTCCCGCATTCCATACATAATCCCGGTACATTCAGTTTTCAAACAGCTCGCGTGCCACCTATTGCAATTTTTTCATACAAATTTCATAATGCCAGAGCTCACCAGTAGTTTTATACAAACCTTGTCCTGACAATAACGAACACAAGAAAAAATAATTATCCTATTTGACGCAGTCATTCGGAAGTCATGCGCGTACATACATTTCGTATTTAAGAATAAGAATAGAAGATAGATAGATAGATAGAAGATAGAAGAAGAAGATAGATAGATATAGAAGATAGATATAAACAAAATAGTAATGCAAATATATAAGGAAATTGGGATCAAAATTTATAAGAGTTTGTAACAAATTGGGGGGAAAGCAATTATTTTATTCGTCCCTTTTATACCTAGGACTACAATACCATTTTAGGGTGCAAAAAGGTTAGGTAGAATCACGGTGGCATCTTTCTCCATATTTAGAGACCACGAATAAAAATAAAGAAGGTCGTTACGTATCTAACCTTGACCTTGCTGGCAACATTTAATAATGAAAGCACAATACAGGTTGTAGCCATTTCCTTGTGTTGGTGAAGTTGTATTTTTTTCCCATCAATCATTGAACATAATATTATTATTGTTAGGCGGGTAGGTACCTATCTGATTTTTGCTCTTACTGTGGTACCTACTTACCACTATCTAGATATGGTATATAGTATTATACATGTAGTTTCAACATCCTTCAAAAGATGTCCCTTAGAATAATAATGCACTAACGGTTACGGAAATATCCGATGATACACGATAGATAGCTGGGCTCCAGCAGTGGCGGGTTCTCTACTTTCAAAATTATTTCCAACGTCGAACGGAACGGACGTCTGGTCCAGTTAAATATTCATTGTAAACCTTACGATCTTATCTTATCTATACTTATCTTACCGCTAACCCTGTACAAATCGCAAGTGCGCCCCACGGTTGAATTTGGCAGCCACCTCTGGTCTGGAGCTCCAAAATATCTAAAAAACCCTTGACTCTGTGCAGAAACGGGCGGTCCGTTTGATAGATTCTCCCATCTTAACAGACGGGCTGCAATCTTTAGAGCACAGGCGTCAGGTGGGAATGCTGTCCTTGTTCTACCGGTATTACAATGAAAGATGCTCCGAGGAACTAGCGTCATTGATCCCCTCGGCACCGTTGCATAGTCGGGAAACACGCCAAACCCGCGCCCAACATTTGTATACGGTTGACATTAGTCACATGAGAACGGGTCGTTTCTAAGACTCGTTCTTGAGTTCAACGGTTCGGCTGTGGAACGACTTACCGGCCTCTATGTTTCCTTCCCCCTACAACATGGGTCTCTTTAAGACCCGTGTTCACTCCTTCCTTTCCTCAAAAAGACCCTTCACACAGCATCTTCAAAGATGACATAGGCCCTTAGGGAAGTTATTTTCTTATAAGTGTGGAATTAATGTAAAAAAAAAAACTTACATATTGAGATATATCCTACAAGTGACCAGAAAAGGTCAACATTTTGTTGTCACTACAGGTTTTTCTGCATTTTAAATAATTTGGTTGTGTTTACGACTAATTTGAGTATTGCACAAGAAGAGGGTACACGTTTACGTATAACTGCGTACTCAAAGTAAATTTCGATTTTTCTGAGATGTCTGACTAATTAACTGGACGATCGCTATTATGTAAGAAAACAATCATTATTGTTAGATAGGTCAGTGGTGTAGTAAAAACGGTTCCACGCCAACTAAGAAACAAGTTAACTCAACACCTTTTTGAAAAGTCATTAAAAGCCATGGAAAAAATAATTTTAAAATAGCCCATAACCCTAACCTAACTTAACCTATTTATCCAATTTTTAATATATTTTTTTCATCACTTTTAAAGACTTTTCAAAGGATGTTCTGAGTTAATTTCATTCTGATTTGTCCAGTAAGCACTAATAACACGTTTGCTCCGGGAAAAAGCCCCTTGCTCTACTGCCCCAAGAGTTCTACTCCGGGCTCCGCTCCAAAGACCCGCAGAATGTAACGTTATCAAGTTTTTTCAACTCACTAGAATTTACTAACAGTTATTACGAGTAGCTAAGCCAGCTAGGTATTTTTTATGATTCATAATAAATATGAACCAATAAAACCCAACATAATGTATTTATTCCTTTTATGGTTGCGGCAGATATCCGCACTATCGATTCAAGGGACTACTTACTTTTGATAATCAGAATCTATGGTCAACTTATAGAACGAAAGTTGAAGACCATTCAACTTTGGGTTTCAATTCCACAGACAAACCTGCTCTTATCTATTTCATATATTCTATGTAATAGATCAAGTGTGATCCCGGCTTCAGGTAAACCACAAAGAAAAAATAATTGAGGAGAAAATGACAATGTATCGATGATCCAATAAGATCACTCCTTTTGTTTGATAATTATTTAAATATAATCGCTGAAAAATGAAATTGGAAAACCGCAATTTAAACATTCAAGAAGCTTAAACCTTAATGGTATTTTTTTACAATAGCTCCACACAGGAGGCCCTGAGGAAATCTATTTCCCTCGGGGCATCTGTCGTCTTTGGGGATGCTATGTGGAGGGTTTTTTTAGGAAAAGGAAGGAGAGAAAGTTCTGGAAAGGAAAAAGGTTTGAGGGATGGGTAGAAATCTGAAGGAGAGTTTGTCCAGGAGTGACAGACGTATGAATCCTCCCACTGTGGTGTAAGGCGACGGGTCGAGAGTCCGACTAGAGAAATCAAAAAATCTCCCTCAACCGCTCTCACCCGATCCGGCCCGCCACGCAGTAGGTGGGCAAACCCATAAGTTGGACAAACCCCATGAACCCCAGGGTTCCATACCAATTCAGAATGAAAACAACTCAGAAACACCTCAGAAACCGGTAACCCTAACCTAACTTAACCTATTTAACCATTTTTTTAATATATTTTATCATCACTCTTAATGACTTTTCTGGGGTGGTTCTGAGTTGGTTTCATTCTGAGTTGGCCGGACACTGAACCCCGGCACCCCTGTTAAGAAACGAAACGTAGCGAACTACTTGGGGTGATCTATGGCAGGGGTGTTGATTACCGAATAAATGGTTCCTAGGGCGGCGGTACCCACACCCGCCCCCCCAAATTGTAATACGTATTAATTTATTAAAAGTATACACTCCATTCTTCTAATTGTATTTAATTTTAAAAGTAGTTTTTTTAAATTGCGAACTTTTGGTCAGAATGAGAAAAGATATATCCGCATCTTTGAAAAGACTTTATCTATGGAATTTTTTAAATAACTCTTCTGACCATCGAATATCTGACGAATGATTTCACTGCAGATTGGCACATTTATCACAAGGCTTTGTTTTTTAAATCCGAATACAGAAAGCGTTGCGGAAATTTTCTCAATTAAAGCTAATAAAAAGGAAAAACGATGCGTACAAAGTACAAACCATGGGAATTTAACGGACCGATGGACATTATTTCAAAGTAATCAATCAATTATTGGGGTCGTTTCTTTAATTATTTTTCTTCGCTTCTACCTAATATAATTTGATTTGCCTCGGTCAAAAGCTATATACAGTTTGTCAAATAAAAATAGAAAACATAGGAGGGCGCCACTGTTGTTAAAATGGCAATATTAAAAATATAATCATGGTGGTAATCTAAAGCTGTGTAACCTATATTTTTATTAAAAATTAAAAAGGCATAAAAGTTAAAAATATTTTTTTTCATTCCACTGATCTCAAAATTAGAATTGCATATAGGTATATTACTATTATTATATCTTTGCAATTTTGTGTTAACATAATGAAGAATAATGATATTGTAATAAAATATAAAGCACACTTTAGAAATTGCTCACATTTATTTGAGACATAATCTAAAGCGTTGTCCAAGCTTTAGATCATGTCTCTAATTTTAGATTTGAATATATTTAACTCATTCAGATCTAAAAGTAGTGTAACTAAACTCACCATAAATGATTCTTCCTTTCTACCTACTGTTAAATTCAAATTTTTGATAAATTAAATGAAATCACTCTGTAGAACCCAATGTAATCAAATTTATGTCATTAAGCATGTAACTTAACTACAGTGCTTCTTCGATTTTGTTTTTTAAGAACAAAAAAATGTATTTTTAAATATTTATAAAGTGTTCTGTTTTTTCAGTGTCATTGCACTTTAAAAGAATATTTGACAGGTAAATTGGTGTTGCCAGCCTATAAATTTTGAAGTTCCATTTTTTTATATTTTCTACTCTTATTTGACAGACTCTTAAATACATTTCTTTTATATGGTGATGCTTTTTGATAATGAATTTGGTATTACAAATGCGCTGGTACATTCTATTTAGAAAAAATATGACTAACTAAAAAAAACGATTTTATACTTATATAAATCTCACCCCATGAACCCGTGACGCAATCACAGCAGAACAATAAAGTACAGCTGTTCGATGTACAAATAACAAGAAAAACGGAAAAAAAAACTAAAAATTAATAATTTTCGCGAGATTGAAAATGTTTGCTTCGAACATTTGTTTACGTAGGTATATTGTTTGTGAAGTTAAATGATTTTTAATTTGCAAAAATTGTAATAATTGCATTTTATTATTGGATGTGCCCATTGAAACAGAGGTGACTGGTGAACTATTTTGCCCCACGACCGCGACGTAGAAGCGAGCACAAATGCAATAATAACATGATTTCTGCATATAAATAACGTCTTTGTGTGCAGCAAATTGCACGTTATTATGCTGGGCAGGACTGCAATAAATCCCAACCAGCCTTACAGATCATAAATATGCCCTACAAAGTACTCATCCTTTATGCTTTACGGTTGCAAATCCACCAATTATACCTGCAATCAGGTTCATGTCGTGTTACCTGTTATAGGCAGGCCGCTGATAGCTCCGTGGAAGCCTCTCACTCTTTCTTATGCTGGGCTTGTAACAGAAAGAAAGGTGACTACGAATAGTTCTTGCCTTATCTTGTATGGGACCTAGTAGAGATTATTTCTCGTAAGAACGGGACTGTCTGGATTCACCTTGGATGTACGTCGTAAAGGTTTTATTCCTTTCCGATACAAACGACGCCGAGTTGGATACGGGAGGCCAGGAGCGCAGAAACTGGTGAAGGTGGAAGTACTGGAATGATGTTATTGCCGATTCACAGTACTATCGACGACCTATCGTACTATCGTTCGACGACCTCCGTAGTCCAGTGGCTAAGACTCTTGACTCACATTCCGGAGGTCGCGGGTTCGAACCCGGCATGCGCAAATAAATTTTATTTGATTAATTTGTGTTATTTCACAATTAATTCATTTAAAATAATATATAGTATATTTGCGGCATGTTCCAGAGTGGAAGATACTATTAGTATCGCCCTGGTGTAAGACCACCATTCAGAATTGAAACGTTGCTTGAAAATGGCTTTAGCCGTGTTTAGTGACCAGATCTGAATAGCCAGGTACTTCCCAACCTTCCTCTTCCCCACCTCCTTCCCCTCCCCACTACCTTCAGCCTCACAACATACCCCAATTGGGGATGCCATAGTCTCACTGGCTCCAGACGGGAGCAGTTGAGATTCTTGTGCGGTATTCACTGTAAAAAAAAAAAAAAAAAAAAAACTATAGTGGCTGTTTTACGAGCCAGAATCCAGATTGTAACATGTAGCGAGGCTTGCTCGGAGGTATTACAAAAATGTTATTACAAATTGATGTATATTGTAGTATGTACCTAAATACATGTGTAGGTACGTATGCACCGTTGTATACAATGAAATTAAAATATATTTTAACATAACTTCGCTTTCAAGTTTTTAGCAGTGTTTTGGTGAAATATTTTCTAAAGGGAGCTTTACAAAGGAAGAAAAGGACTTCAAAAATAGTTAAAATTAGTGACCTGTCAGGTAACTATGTTTCTGTATCTATTTGTAAATATTAAAATTAGATAGAGCTTAAGAATTCATAATAAATTGTAAAGCGCCCTTGAGGTGATATGTCACAAAAACGGCGCTTTATCCAATTATTATTATTATTATAACTTTGAAAGATGTAGCCTTATTACCTAATGCCAACAATACGCGATCAGCCCGATTCCAATTAGAGAACGTTGATATAAGTCAATGTGTCCAGGAGTGACGAACGTATGAATCCATCCCTCCCACTGCGGTGCAAGGCGATGTTCCGAGAGAGCCCTGCTGGAGAGGTCAAAAGGTCTCCCTCCACCAATCTCTTCCGATCCACGCAGTTTCCATTCGTGTGGAAAACGTTTTTTTTTTAAATGATTTTCGGCTATGTAAATATCTTTTTTTCGAACCCATAAAATTATGTCCCGTCTTTCCGGTTTATAAAAAATTGCTTCAATTTTCAAAAAATCGCCAGGGTTTCAAAAATACAATTAAAAAAAATACGGAATGCCTTAGAATATTTGCCTAAACCGGAAAAAATGTAAAAAATGTGAAGCAAGTGGCCTATTAACATGAAAGTAATGTTTTTTTCATGTCATATTAGAGTTAGCTATTTCATATATTTTTATGTATTTCAAGATTACCGGTATGTTTGTGTAGGCGCATAATTTCCCGAAGCTGGTGAAAACGGGACGTCTGGTAACATTAGTTATACATTAATATATATCACAAATTGAGAAGATTACAAATTTAAAAGATATGGGGACAGTTTCACAATTTTGTAACATGCGTCAAAAGATAGTTGCTGTTGAGTCGCTCTGTTTATTGGCATATTCTGATAGGCAGAAGTGTAAACATCTTTCAAATACGTTGCAATGTTATGGGATAAGATATTACAATCTGGTATGGGGGAAAACAAGCTTAGGACCCGGACGTTTGTTACAAGTAATTGATGAACGCAAATAAAGCACACACAGTTTACAATGCTACTACTAGTGATAAGGCGTAGATATGACACACACCATCACTCCCCGTGTTTGTATTTATTTCACGTATAGGTGATTAGTGATTAATTGACTAATGATCGTAGCTATTCCAGGCACACGCACTCTCGGAACCGTTCCATTCTTTAAAATATCACCAAGTCATTGTGCATTGACTTTTTTCTTATCAGTCACGTAAGAACTTTTATCCTTAAATGAGACTTTACTGTGTTAATCTTTCTAATATATTAAATTCATTGCCTGCGCGGGCGGCGTGGATTTGAGTTGTATACAAATCTACAGTTTTACTCGAGAGTTTGATAACATTTTGCACACTTGAACTTCAAAACAATGAGAACGTCACTGTCTACAGAAATTTCGAAAAACCACCCCACGCCCATTTCTTACACCTTAAAACAGTATATTGCTACTTTTTGATGAACTTTTCACACCTGACGTTCAAAAACTGCACCTGAGTTAGCTGCAGGCTGCGGTGTTAGTGATAAAACTGTTTTAATCCACTTGAAGCAAATTGGAAAGGTGAAAAAGCTTGAAAGGTGGGTACCTCACGAATTGAGTGAAGCAAATCAACAAACGCGCGTCAGAACGCTAGACCATACACTGCACAACAGACGGCTACCAAATTAGAGGAGCTTCAATTGGAATGTCTAAGACATCCACCGTACTCTCCGGATCTTGCCCCAACAGATTACCATTTTTTTCGAAATTTGGATAACTTCTTGCAAGGGAAAAAATTCAACTCCGATGGGGCAGTCCAAACTGCCTTCAAAGATTTTATTGATTCCCGTCCGAATGGTTTTGTTAGTAAAGGGATCGATGAACTACCTATGAGATGGCAAAAGTGCATAGATAGCAATGGTACATACTTTGATTAAATAAATATATTATATTAAAAAAAAATCGACTTTATGTTCCTCCCATACAAAACGCCAATTTCATATGTAAGGAACTAATATTTTACAGATGTTTGTAATAGTATGGCGGCTAATACGTCTAATACTTACGAGTTATATATTATCAATTCATATCTATACAAAATGTGGATGTGTTCCGGTGTGGCTTTGTTTTATATAAAAATCTACAGATTTATACTTAGGTCGAAGATATTTTGCATACTTGAACTTTGCATACAAAACATGAGAAAGATAACTATCGGTGGTTCAGCTAATATAATAATATTATAAAAAGGAATTATGGTGATGCACAAATTGTTCTAAGGTTTATAATAAGGTTTGGTAAACGAGTATTTCAAATGTCATCACTATTTCAAACGTGTATTGCAGAAATGAGTACGCCTCTACCCGCTGTCGAGTTCTTGAAATGATCAACTAAACGTTGATGTGTGTAAAAAGTAATCTTCTTTCTTAGATTATGATCGACTCGTCTGTTACGGAGAAGTTCACCAGTCCTTCTATATAGATCAATTCAAAGACTGCTTGTAGATTCTCAAATGCCAGGGCCCCATGCCCCATGCCCCATGGAGACGAACGGTAAGACGACTTCTGCTTTTTCTGTCCTGCGCTTACGGAACCGTCACATAAAAATATATATATGGCCGGCCGCAGGACAAGGAAGGCTTGTTGCGGGACTACAAGCGAAGTAGCGCAACGCTTCGGAATTTAGCGATGGGTTTAATTATTGCAATTGAGATGATGTGATTATCTTGTCAACATCTGGAAGAAATACGAGAATCAGTAGAGTCGATTGCACATTTATAGCCCTATTACAAAACGCCGTGCATATTTTATACAATTGGTAAACAACCGCGTATGAGAACTGACGAAAAATAATGGTAAATACATTGAATTGTACGAATATAATAGTGAATGGTCATTAGAACAAAAATTATGAACTAAAACGAGGACATGACATGATACAAACATGACACGTACATCAAATATCGATTCAAAACTCTAATTTTACCGGGAAACTGATGTGCAATGTTATCCGATCTACAGACACATTTTTAATTGAATGAAATAAAACAATAACTTTGTTTTTTAACCACGATTTATTTAATTTTTATAATACCGACCGGTTTCGCTTTAGTCAAGCATCTTCAGGGTATAAAATTAAACTGATCAAAAATACACATAGTGTGAGCTTATAGATACATAGATAAAGAAAGAGACAAAACATAATACAAAGGAACAGTGAAGGAGACGGGTGATATGAATTACCATATTACATATTATAGGGTTTTTACTAGTTTATGGGGAATATCCCTAATATCACTTTAATCACCTTAATCACTCTATCGCTTAATCACCTATTCAAATGACGATTTGTCCCTGAATATATAATATGGTAATTCAATAAATATCACCCGTCTCTTTCACTTTTCCTTTGTATTATGTTTTGTCTCTTTCTTTATCTGTATATAAGCTCACACTATGTGTATTTTTGATCAGTTTAATTTTATACCCTGAAGATGCTTGACTAAGCGAAACCGGTCGGTATTATAAAAATTAAATAAATCGTGGTTAAAAAACAAAGTTTTTGTTTTATTTCATTCAATATGTCAAACCACAATGTGACTGCTTTCTATCAAAATACATTTTTTATTAGTAATATTTCGAAAAATAAAATCTACAGTATTTACTCAATGTGCAACAAAAACACCGTTTAAAGATTGTGATAACTTTTTTTTATAGGGCTGTTAGACAACTGGGACAATTATTATTACAGGACAGCTGAACAATAATTATCACAAGAGGACGGATTGTTTTACAGAAATTAAAATGTAACATTGTCATCAAATTGCCTTTCAACAATTTTTTTTACAGTTGAATGGTGTGCCGATTCTAAGCTTTTTTCGGCTTTTGAACGAATTGGGATCAGCAGAAGAGGGTAACTATGTTTTTTTTTACATGAGCTCCACACAGGAGGCCCTGAGGAAAATAATTTTCCTCAGGGCCTATGTCATCTTTGGGGATGCTGTGTGGAGGGTTTTTTTTAAGGAAAGGAAGGAGAGGAGAGATCTGGGAAGGAAAGGGGTTTAAGGGGTGGGTAGGAATCTGGGGTTCAGTGTGTCTTGGTCATCCTCCTCCAAGACCTAGACAAACCTCACCCCATTAACCCGGGCACCCCTGCTAAATCACCAAACGTAGCGAACCACTTGGGGTGACCTATGGCAGAGGTGTTGGTTATCCAATAAAGGTTCCCGGGGCGGCGGTACCCATTCCCGCCTCCCAAATTGTAATATGCTTGTCAGCATATTACAATTTGATGAAAAGCTGAAACGCACCTTTCAAATAAAATAAAAAAACGGGTGTGCGACCACACGACTGAAGAAAAACTTCACTAACTTATATTTCCCTCTCAATTTCCGTTCGCCTCGCCCGTCCGTTCGCCTCGCCCAATCACACTTTTCATAACGCTCTCGTCACGCATTCACCAGCTTACTCCCCAAGTCAAGCGTGCGTAAAGAAGTTTTCCTTCAAAAATATCTGAACGGCTATTTGACGAAAATGTTACATTTGAATTTCTGTGACAAAATGTACCTAGGCCTTAAAAAGTGGCTTATTAATGCTCAAATCTCAAAAGCTCTGCTTTCAACAATCAAAATGAAGAATGAATAAGTTAAAAGCACACAATAGTTAGATGATCGAACTATTGTGTTACAAATTTTCAATCTACTATGCCGTTTACATCAAAGTTGCTGATAATTATTTTAGATAGAGTTGACCTGTCAACATGAGCTACGACCTGACAGAAGCAATTTATGGTACATAATATGGCTTTAAAAATAACCCCGCTGAATGTGTCACATACATTCCCTTTGTTGTTATTTTGTGCCAACTACACTGGGCTTGATTAATTCCACTCGTTTGTTATCCCTTGATTGATGTAAACACGAATTATTTCACGCTAATCTCTTTAATCAGTTACAAGTTTTTGCTTTTTGGAATAATCTGGAAAATACGTGGAGCGAATTATACGAGTCTCCAGTTCCGACATTAATATCCAACATAAAATGTATAATTAGCTTTATATGGCAATTGACGACTTTGGGTCGTATGTTTAATGTACCTACCCATTATATTTTCCAACCTTACCTGAATATTATACAAGGGCTGTCCGTAAAATAAGGTCTGCAAGGTGCTGCGATCGCGAGGAACGATTTTACGCGCAATCCTGCAATACTGGCGTGTAGCTTGGTTTCCTCTTGACAAATCCCCACCACGTTGCACCCTTTGTGATGTTTAGTCTCGGCGTGGTATCCATTCGCGATGGAGGTTCCGCTTGCCGCACCCGCCAGGTGTGAGTTACGCTCTGTAATTCGTTTTTAAACTTTGCTTCGGCAAATCTGAATTACGCCACTGGGATTGTTCCTTTGTCTCTGGTGTCATGTAGTGTATCCAGGTCTCGTCCCCAGTCACAATTGAGTCCAAGAATTCTTCGCCATCGATGTCGTATCACTCAAGGAATTCGCGGGCTGCTGTTGTTTGTGATCTTCGGTGAGCATTTTGGGTCCCACCTTGGGCAGACTTTGTGGTCTTCCAAATGTTCTGTCAAAAGCTTGTCAATAGTGGTCTTACTGACATCAGGGATCATTTCACAGAGCTCCCGAACCGTCACCCGTCGATCTTCAGTCATTGTTTTTTTCACTTTGGCAATTTTTTCATCTGAAATCGATGGCCGTCCGGCACGCTTTCAAATTTTCTGCACTTCTGCAATATTCTGGGGTTTTGTTAATTGCACAAAAAACTAATTATAGAGCGTAATTCACACCTGGCGGGTGCGGCGAGCGGAAGCTCCATTACGAACGGCTGCCACACCGAGACTAAGTATCGCAAAGAATGCAGTGTGGTGGAGATTTGGCGTAGGGAAACCAGGCTACACACCAGTGTTACCGGATCTCGCTTAAAATCGTTCCTCGCGACCGCAGCTCCTTGGACACCATACTTTACGAACAGCCCGCATATTTACGGTTGTGATTTGTGATAACAGTTCCGTAATGGCAGATAATCTGGAAAACTCGAAGCAGATGGCGCTAGTGTGTTGGATATCATTTGCATGGTGTGATAGCTACATGATTCGGTTTAAAATATTGTTTTCCTACGAACGGATGAATCTATGCACACTTTTAACAGTATAAGATGAGAAATAAGTTTTACTGTTCTTTAGGATTTGGCTTGCGATAGAATAACAACTTTCAGACGATTTTCTGAACTAAAGTGTTGAACAGTGAGGTTAACTTAAGTTTTTAAATAGTGTTTATTTATGTTGATATCGGTGTTAAAATAGCTACTTGTTCAAATTAGACTATACTCACGATTACAACAGATTCCAGAGGCATTACGTAGTCTGATAAAATAAAATATTTATTGCAAATGCGTGAATTATATACAGGTTTATATTGACGTGTTTTTAAGGCACAAGCCACATTTTTCATAACTGTTAATCACTTAAAAACCCATGTCCAGGGGTTTTCGAGGGGAATAAATGCATAATAAACACTGAGACGTTTTAATTACTTTTATTATTAAACTTGTAAAAAAAACTTTCGTCATTGCACACGAATAATGGCTAATGATATCCAACTACACTAGCGCCAACGGCTGGATCGAGTGTTTCAATATCTGATATTAAAAGATGCTACATTCTGTAAGTTACACATTTCAAATAAATAATTATATTAATTAACTAACTGGTCCCGGCATGCGTTGCTATGCCATTTAATAAAGAAATTGTTTCTCCCCGAGTGTCCTTTCCCATTCGTCCCGTTCCCAGTCCGCCTCCCCTTTTTTCTACCGTTCCCACTCCGTCACCTCCACCTTCCCTCTCCCCACTTCACGTCCCCCCTCCCTTCCCGCGAACCCCCCTCCCGAGTTCCCCTCCCCCCTCCCTGGTTCCCCTCCCCCATCTCTCCGTCCCGCTTTCCATAGCAATAGCCGCTTCTTCGCGTGCCACCAATAGCAATTTTTTTATACAAATTTCATAATGCCAGAGCTCACCGAAAGTTTTATAAAAACCTTGTCCTGACAATAAAGAACACACAAAAAAAATAATTATCCAATTTGGTGCAGTCGTTCGACAGTTATGCGCTTAGCAACACATTCAGCGATTCATTTTTATATTATAGATAAAAACAATTTTAGTACCTACTTTTTGCAGTCTGATATGATTTATACTTATAAAAAAGTTTATTGAACTTAAATAATTTTATGCATTATGCAGGAATTCAATTTCATTACATAGTATGTTTAATTATTAATTTTTATATTATTTGGGTACAGATCTACGTATTCAATTTTTTTGACCATTTTATTTATTTATTTATTTATTGTGAAAAACAGTTAACATATATATCCAATTACATTTCACAATTTTTTGTTAATAGTGTAATACATTAATTATATAGGTACATTAATAATGACAGGTGCTAAAGAATACCTTTATTTCGCTCTTGAAATGATTGTAGTTCGATTGAAAAATGTCAATTTCAGAAGATAGGTTTAATAGTGAGGTCATTCTCCCCAGAGGCATAACCATTGGTAGGTTGGTCCTGCCTCTAGGAAAAGTAAAAAGTCTGTGTTGCCTTGCTCTGGTGAAGTTATCGGGGACATAAAGTGAAATCCTTTCCAGGACAACAGGAT
This sequence comes from Limnephilus marmoratus, assembly GCA_917880885.1. Lineage (NCBI taxonomy): Eukaryota > Metazoa > Arthropoda > Insecta > Trichoptera > Limnephilidae > Limnephilus > Limnephilus marmoratus. The sequence continues at coordinate 9,568,640 of OU862924.1, forward strand.
TACAAATGTGCCCGTTTAGCAGCTTGTGTGCTACTAGTACCATTGCAATTTTTCTCCTAACGTCGAGACGATTTAGTCCCAGCATTCCCGCGAGAAAATCAGAGGGATACAACAAAGGGTAGTACCCAAACTCTCGCATGTACAGGTACCGCATGAGCTTTTTTTGCACCTTTTCAACATCATTTGCGTTTAGGGCATCTTCGGGTCCCCACATTACTGATCCACTTTCGAGAATGCTGCGAACCAGAGTGAAGTAGAGCATTTTTATGACTGCTGTGTTGGGAAAAGGTTTTGCGTTGCAGATTACAAAGCCTAGCATTCGCATCGCAGAGTTGCACACCGAATCGATATGAGAACGGAATGTCAGGCGTGTGTCAAAAGTGATTCCTAAATCCCTCATTTGTGAAATATGTTTTAACGAGGTACCAGACATTTTGTAGTTATAATATAGAGTACTCCTAGCCCTTGTATAGCACATAATTGTACACTTTCCGCTGTTAAAATAGAGTTTATTCAGATTACAATATTATAATCTTAGTTATTAATATCCTAATATTAAGAGTGCCATTTTTGAAAAATGTGTCCCAAAGCTAGGTAACATCTTTAAATATACGTTACCTAGTTAAATTTCGTTTTTTAAAAAACGTCTCATAAGACGAGCCATCATGAAATTAATAAAGAAGACTTGGATTTACATATGTAAAGATGTCAGGATAGTTAGTTATATTATGATAAAAATTAATGATAAATAATATCTTAATAGGCAAGAAAATATTATGCAATGCCAAAGAATGTTATTTATTGAGAAAATTGTTGTGTAAGAATTATCGTATCTTACGTCAAACATAGCTCGCCATTTTTGTTCCTATCCTGGAGCTATGAGGATGTTATAATAACCAAAGTAGGCGCAAGCCCATATTACAGTGGACGAATAAAAATGACATAAACTACCTATAAAAGGACTTATTCTCACGATCGCAGGTGGTAAGAATCACAAAGTAAAAGCACCATAAAACGATTATTCCATATTATCAAATGCCATTTCCGTGTTGTATTAGGCAACGATTAACGCTAAATCACTATTTTAGATTAATCTTTACCACGAATCGGTTTGCAATATAAATACAAAAAAAAATCCTTTGAATAAATTGACATTTTTCCTACCGTTTCCCTTGAATAGAATTAAAATAAATTTGTTAATTACTTTATGAAAAATATAAGCGTAAAATATCAAAAAATGTATTTTTTCATTAGAAATGCACGAACGCACGTAACAAACATATTTATAAAAATATAATTTTATGGCTATAATTATCTTTGACAGTTTCCATCGGTTAACTTTTTTCTTATAAAATTATTCGCCAAATAAATAAAAAATATAAAATCGTGACCGCCAGACCCAAGTATTTTTTGTATTTTTACTGTTGAGTGCAATTTCAAATGGGACACAAAAATAAACAAAACTTGTAAACAGCTGAGGGCGATAGTGGGTAGGCTGTACAAACTGAAGTGTTTCGTTCCGGTGAATATTTTAAAAATTATTTGCTTATCACTGACTCAGCATATAAGTCCGAATATAAGAGGAAAGTGGAACATGAACATAACACTAGGTTCATAAAAAAATGAAGGAATGCTTGTTCCAAAATATAACAATAACAACGGACGGCGAAACCTGGAATATAATGTGCCAAAATATTTAACATGTTATCTAGTAATATAAAAAAATGCGATTCTAAGATATATGATGAAAATATGGTTACTAAATAGAGATGTTTTATATTGAGTCTTCGTGTTAAATGTGACAATCTGTATAGTTATAATAATAATATTATGTATGTGTAATTAAATTGTAATTGAAGATTAAGGGCCCGCAACCCGGATTTGTACCGATTTATTACATATTTCCCTTAAACACGGTAAGTTTTAAAGCTCTTAAAAAATATATGTTATTCTTGAAGATAATATCTAGACTTTGCCCGCGCCGAAACGCAAATTACATAAAATTCCCTCGATAGAGCTCCAAAAATTATTATTAACACGTTTGTTTCAGTTATTTTACAAGTTATGTGTATGAAAAAATTCACAATGTTTCTTTAAATGCTGTTTAAGATAATGCCCGCGAGATTTTTGCTATGTTTTAAACGAGTCGTGTTTTATTAAACATTTTCGCATCGATTTTGTCGCTGTAAATGTTAGCGCTCTCCTCTAACATTCGTAATTTCGTATCTCTCCATCTTCTTCTTTTCGGGCCCGGTTGCAGAGCCTTAATATCCTGTTGACAAACTGCTTAGTTGCGGTTCATCGGGATTGTACTTAGAAAAAAACAATAAAAAAGAAATTTTAAAAAATCTCTTTGTCAAACGATATTTACGCCTATTACCAATACTCATGGGTTGATATAAGTAGGGCTGCCATCCGTCCGGGTTTCCCCGGATTTGTCCTAGTTTAGAGGGCGTCCGGGGAGCGTCCGGGCGGGGTTTCATTTGATGTCCGGGTTTAAAACAAAAAAATTAAAGTCGTAAAATTTAAAGTCAAACTTATATACGTTTGCCCTGAAACCTGTCGGCTTTAAACAAATATAAAAGTGGTTCAAACAAAGTAACATTGTTTCATTTATCGTTTATTAAAATTAAATTCAATTTCCAAGAACACAGCTGCATTGATTTTTACAAATTCCTTTTAAAAAGGGAAGATATTCTAAAAGCTATCGGAAAGAGTGATAAATACAAAAAAAAATTGAAAATTAAAAAAGGCGAGAGGCTGAGGAATAAGCTTTAAAAACTAGCTTTAATAATATACTTTTGAGTCTGGCTGAGGAATAAGCTTTAATAACTAGCTTTAATAATATACTTTTGAGCCCAATAATTTCTTTTCATTTTTGTAGTTAAAGTTACGATTGTTTTTATTACGTAAAAGAAATTTACAATATGGCTGTTGATTAAAACTTTAAGGTGATATAAATGAGTACAGTTTTTGGTTATTTTATGCTAAAAAAAATAATAATGTAACTTACATTACAGAAAGTCTAAACTTTAAAAAGGTTCAGTTTTTTTGCTTAAGATTTAAGAAGACTGAATTTAGTTCCATATTATGTTAAGAGATATTTTGTTGTTTAAATGGCTGCTGATAAAAATTTAAAGATAAAATTATTATTGAGTTAAAGAGTTACCTCAAAAATTGTAAGACTGAATATAAAAATGGTCTCAGTACGTTAAAGATTTTTGTTTAAAAATTTAATTGAATTTTGTTAGGCTTAATATTTTAATGAGGTTTTGTTTTCATAATAGAGTATATTAATAATTTGTGTTTTATTTTAAGAATAAAAAAAACTAACTGATTATTCCTGTGTGGAGTTAATGTTAAAAAAATACAATTTGTAACAAACTGTAATAAGATTCTGTTTTGTTAGGTACTTTTATAATGATGATAAAAGATGACTAAATTTAATTTGAAAAAAAATAAAAAGGTGATTTATGACATTTTCAACTATATTTTAGTACACTGACTATTGTTTAAAAAAAACCTGTTGGCATGTCCGGGTTCTGGGCTCTAAAATCCGGGGTTTTCACGCGTCTTGTCCTGGTTACCAAATTTAAGATTATAAGGCACAGTAAGAATGCTTACATTTTTGGCTTGTGGCTTCTTCGGTTCATCTGTTGCCTGCAGGAGGCATTGACGATATTCCGGCATTCTTGTACAGAGTCATAAATATGTACCTATGTAATTAAAAAAAATATATTTTTTATAGCTCCATAGAAGCGGCAGCACGCTATAGCAAACTCCGCTCCACGAGGTGAGGAATATAAATGAAGTTTATTAATACCGGTGCCCTTTGTGACTGATTAATTGAAATTCAATTGACGACTGCGTTCCCGGTTCGTGTCTAGTATGTTTTACTACAATTCATTTTACCGCAGATAGTACCTACAGATGGCGCTTACAATTATTCATACAAAAAGTACAGTTATCACGTAATAAATTTAATTTCAGTAGGACGTAAGCGACAACATACGCAGAAAAAGACTTAATAATAATATTTGGATGATTGGACAGTGCCGTTTTTGTGAAAAATCACCTCTAGGGCGCTGTACAAACTTATAATACATTTCTACAATCTTACTTCTAACTACAAACTAGACAATCCACTACAACAACTTATGGTTAAAAATTGCATCCACTGGTTCATCGATCACCGATACGAAATGTGCAATGATTTGACCAATGAACGCGATGCTGCTGTAAAAATGTACTGTACAGGCAGAAAATATATACACGATCATACCTACCTGGAAGGTCACTAGATAGATAGAAGGTCACTAGACTATACTGTTTTTGTATAGCATGTAGCAAATAGCCAATGACGTTATATAAAATAAATAGACTTGCCATAGTCTCACAAACTCAAGATACTCGTATAATGTGGCAATTAATCAAAACTCTTTTGTTTTCAGCGATTTTCAATAATTTCTTAATTCAAAAGTTATTCGTGTATGATAAATATAGACGCTTAAAAGAATATGTGCATATGAACGAAACAAAAGATAGAACGCGGGCGGCATTTTCGTATTCAAAATTCAAAAGTTCCGTCGAATACTGTCTCAAGGCCCACTAAAGTAGGAGGCCTGGGCACCAGTCGAATTTTGAGGTGTCAAATAGCTATAATGAACAACGATAGTTTGCAAATGGCGTTGATTGTTATTGTATTTGTTGTTTCTGCTGATCTGTATGTTGTTTTACCGCAGGCAAGTAAATAAAGAATCATTAGATTATTATTATAAAAAGTAAATTTTACTTAGCGACGGCATGGCATCGACTTTGTAATTTGGCTGTTGCGCATCCAGACCTGTACTTTAGTAGGCCTTGAGTTCTCTAATGACGCATAAAATCTTTGGGCGGAAAGCAATTGTATTATTTTTATAATCGATAATAATAAGTAATTTGCATGTATTTACAAATGAAATGTTATTCCTTCGCTTTTACGACTGTTTACCGTGTAATGGAAACATTTTCTCATCACCCAGGAGGGAATTTTGGCGCTTTTTAATGCAATTTACTTACTAGTAGGACACGACCTTACTCGACGCGTGGCAGTTTAGTACTAAAGTACTAGAAATCGAGTACTCTACAATTGTCTTGTTGTTGGCTTCCCATTTTGAGATTTCTACCCCGCGTCTAAAGTATGTAACGTCTTTGCAAATAGCAAGGTATTTAGCGAATTAAAATAGAAACTAAAATTTTGAGATGGATAGAAAAAAATATTTATATTGGGAGAGTTCTTAGGGAATCACTTTAATTTTTTTTCAATTTAGATCTTCGGTTAAGTTTAGATTTTCTGATAAGTTTGATAAATATACGTAAAGCCATGATTACATTGAGCAAGTTTACAAACTACTAAGCTACTAGTCGGCGAATTCAATATCTGCTAGTAAACTCCTTCAGTGTAAAATCTGTTAGCTAGTAATATGATTATACTGTGCGAGTTCACTAGCAGATAGTGAATTTGCCAGCTAGTAGTAGCTTGTAAACTCGTTAAATGTAATCGAAGCTTGAGATAAATGTTTTTTACGCTAGCGTGCAGGGCCAATAAAACTTAAAGAATCCGTTGAACTTGTACGAAATAATCGTAGTTATAATTTGAGTATTTCACGGCCAAACTCACCATTTTAGTTCCCGTGTTATCCTGCCAAGCTGTTATTTGCCTTTTCTATGTACATTGTACAACGTACATTAAATGCATACTTGCAGGAATTTGTGTTTAAAACGATCTAAATTCAAGTATGTGAAAGTAAATATGTAAAAATCACAGAAATCTGACAGGAGATAACGTCTGTTATCGAATACCGATCCCACAAAAGATATAGAATTACTCGGCTGACCGCTGACTCGTATGTCATCCTTAGGGATGCTGTGTGTAGGATATTTTTAGAGAAAGGAAGGAGAGGAAGTTCTGGAAAGGAAAAAGGTATGAGAAATCTGGGAGTCGATGTATCCAGGTGTGATTGAGTCCGGTTGGAGAGATCTAGATTAAGTCTTCATCAAATAGTCAATATGGGCAAACGCATTCACCGCCAAGACCTAGACAAATCTCATCCAATGAACACGGACACCTTGCTTAATCACCAAACTTAGCGAACCACCTGGGGTGACCTACGGCAGGGGTGTTGGTTATCCAACATTTAACAAAATGTAAGTTGTTGGATAACGTGATAAAATGTAAATGGATAATATTATGTCTTTAAAACTAATATTAAAAATATTAGGCAAGCTTAGAAAACAAACGGGAGAGTCCTTGTAAATAAAGGTGTGACTTAGTAAACGCCATTACATAAAAAAATATAATTTCCATAGAATGACGTCGTGTTCAAATATTGGATGTTGGCTTCCACTACTACTTTGGTCACGGACAGGAAAAGCATGGTCGTAAAAAGAGAATGACAGAATTATCAATGAACTAAACTGTATATCACACAAACTGTATTTTACCGGTGATCTAATCAACGCATGCAAAGTTACAATACGGATAACACACACACCTACTGGCCACAAACTAGGATCAGATAAGGATATCACTTAGTTTTAGGACTCGATACTACAAAATCATTTGCGATTATAACTTTAGTAATTTAGAAAGCGTAAGAAAGAGGGGCAGCATTATATGTTTTATGGATTCATACGTCCGCCACTCCTTTACCCACTAACCCCCAGATTCCTACCCACCCCTCATAACTTTTTCCTTCCCAGAACTACGTATCCTTCCATTCCATAAAAATACCCTCCACACAGCATCCCCTAAAATGACATGGAAATTATTTTCCTCGGGGCATCCTGTGTGGAGCTAATGTAATGTATCATACTTGTCACAATATTGCTGGAGCTCTTTCGAAATATGAGATTTCGTTCCATAAAAAGAATTTTCTTCATAATTTTTTTTCGTGAATTTTTCCGATGTTTTAATAGCTATTCTGCTCTTCGGGGCGGAGACAAATCCAACAAATCAATCATAAAAATCGGTCCAGCCGTTCTTGAGTTATAAATGGTGTAACTAACCCGACGTTGTTTTATATATTAAGATTTTCAATTGGGTTTCTTCAAATTTTTTTGGTTTATTTATGATTTTAAGTTATTCGAACGGGAAAACCTTAAAAAAGAAATGCACCAAGCATTATCTTTAACGGTTTGACTTTCGTAGGGACTGTGAAAACCTATAAAAAGACTTGATAATTTCAACATTAGGATGAGCTGCCGTCAGTTTTGTCATCAGATTTGCGGAAATTAATTTCTTATCCATGGGTAGAGCATGTCAATTTTGGTTTATTGTACTTAAATATTTTTATAAATTTCACTTTAAATGACAATGTGACTCTCAAACTCGTGTGGAGGTATACCCAATCACATTTGGTACATATCCCTAATATCTACACTGGCGACGTCTCCGACTGCAAGGTTTGACGAAATCTTCAACAATCTTAACATCAAGTCAATTAAACATGTATATTCTAAAACTATACTCATTTACATTCAGAGCGTTTAACCAGCCAGCGGCCACAATTCCACATTTCGTCGAAAGTTAGAATATCGATCTGCATTTTATTGATTTTTTTTTTTTTTTTTTTTTTTTTTTAATAATAATATATCGTTATTGAGAGAAATTTGCAAGATTATAACTAAAAAATACATATTCAGTGTTGTGTTTACAGTGGTTTAAAATTACATACAAAAGAAACACAAGTACAAAAGGATATCAACAGAAAAAATATATAAATATCAACAGTAGATAAATGAAAAATAGAAAATAGTTATAAATTTTGGTTTTTCAGTAATCTGCCTCACTAGGCTAGCCTGTGTTGAGGCAGTAATTTTTAAATCAATTTATAAGACTTATAGACATACCTACACTTTTATTAAAAAAAGTAATCACATAATAGATTTGTTACATTAATAATAATTTTAAATAAAAGCAACCAATACATTGCTTGTATATTTCCACTGTATAATACCAAATCATTAATAATTTCGAATTTGGGTGAGTGCACCGATAAAGGCCCTATCATTATTTTTGATCCAAATTTTTATGTTTTTTTTGAAAATTTTTTGGGAATCACATTTTTTTATTCTATCTGTAAGAATGTTGTAAAGTCTTGTTGCAAGGTATCTGAAATTTCGTTGACCAAAAGTAGTATGCGTTTTGGGGATTCGTAGTAAGTCTTTGTCATTATTTCGAGTACAGCGAGTATTTAATTTTTTTTCATAGTATTTATGTATATTTGTGTATAGATGAGTAAGGATTGTTTTTGCATATATCTGCCGAACGTCAAACACATTCATAATATTGAAGATTAAGTTCGAGTCTGTAATTAGAGGTAGTCTAAGAATCAATTTTATAATAGTTTTCTGTGCCTTTATGATTGGGTCTAGTGCTGATGCAGTACCGCCTCCCCATGCAATGATACCATACTCAATAATAGATTGACAGATTCGTATTGGTTGTACCATTACGATGGTGTATCTGAACACCAAGTAGGAGAGGAACATCTTAATAAAATACACTCATTCCATAAATGTTTATCGATAATAATAAAAAAATCTAACGGTTAAAACCTACTGCTCATTGGATACTGAATGGATGAAATAATTTCGATATCCTAATATTATGCATGTGCGAAGAAAACTTGACATCATATTAGAGACGAAATTCTTGAATGGAGAATTACGAATTCGGGTCAGTTTCACAGAAATTAAAATGTTTCAAATGGCCGTTCAGCGGAATTTTGTTTTTTGACATTTGAAAGGAACCTACCCATTAAACTGGATGCGTTTATATCTATTAAATTGTAAAAAGCTGACACGCTTAACAAGTTAAATCTAGGGAAGAAACATCCACATGCGAGCTGCTGGCGGACGTAGCCTCATCTTGTGTCGAATTCTTGAATTAGAAACCGAATTATAGCAGTAGCTTTGTGTGAAATTTCACGTAGACAGATGTTATTTGAGGCGCGGCCGTTAAGCGTGTCGTCCGACATGCACTCGTGGCTGGGTTCTGATATTCAAACACGCAGACGCTAACGTTATAATATACTCCGATGTTTCAAAAAATAAATAATAACCTTTTTTTACTTTCCCACGCAATTATCTCGCTAAGTAATGTTAAACTTACAGGAGTTGCCTTATTTCTTACATATCTCAATTAAACATTTGAAGTTTTTAAGCTCTTAAAAAAATATATGTCATTTTTTAAGATAATATCTAGACGCGTTCCACACCGAAACGCAAATTATATAAAATTCCCTCGATGGAAAAAAATCGCAAAGTATAAAAGTTTGCTCCGAAAATTATTATAAACACATTTGTTTCACTTATTTTATAAGTTATAGTTGTGAAAAAATTCACAATGTTTCTTTAAATGACACTTAAGATACGTTCCACGAAATTTTTGCTCTATTTTAAACGAGACGTGTTTTATTAAACATTTCCCAATTTTCGCATCGATTTTGACGCTTTAAATGTTAGCGCTCTCCTCTAACATTCGTAATTTCATATCTCTCTATCTTCTTCTTTTTGAGCCCCTTTAGGCTCTTCCGCTGATCGCAATTTGTTCAAATACTAAAACGGATTTAGAATCGGCATTTAACGGGAACCTTTCAACTGTAAAAAAAAAACAAAATGAGCGCTGAATGGCCGTTTGATGACCAAGTTACATTTGAATTTATCCGAAATAACTAGGCCTTAAAAGACGACACCATCCTAAAATATATTCAGAACCTTATCGACGTAAGTAAAGAAGCCGTGTATACAAATTGCGACTCGCGACCCGTGTATTGAACGGACCCACTGTCGAATTTGCCCCATCAAAGACAAGAAGACAAATAATGTGGTAATCTTAACGACGTAAGTGAAGAAAGCGTGTAAACAAATAAGCGGCACGTCGTATTGGACGGACGTACGGTCGAATTCACCCTAGCAGGCCTGGAGATTCGACCTTTCCGCCGGGTTCATTTTAATTAATTCTGAAGAGCGTGTTACTAATATTTAAGATGTTTCTAAATGAATATCTCCAGAAGTTATTAATTCATCGTCCAGAAAAATAAAATCAGGTACTCACCCATAACTTTAGTTGTATAACGTATTACAATTTTTTAAAGGCGTTGTATGTTTAAAAAATGATGGCGGCGTACCGTTTTTATTAATCCAAAACATAAATAATTCAATTACGAATTAGCCGAAATAAATTTAAATGTGAGACTCGAGCACACCCTCGATAAATATGGTTATGTTTCGCTTTTTTTATTTATTTTTTTATTTCTTTATCTATAAAAAAGTATACGAACATTGGGTTTTTTTGATGCCTGTCTCACTAGGATATGCCTGTGTCGAGACAGGCGTACAAGTACATAAATGAATATTGTAGTTATAAGAGTATTTAAGTAGTGTTTAACATTCAATCAACAATCTAAGCATGAATCGCAAAGAAATCGATAATGCAATTCTTTTACCCTAATGTAAATATTTTTTCCAACGATTTTCATATTTTAATTTACAATTTATACTTTCTAAATACCTTAAAATGATTTTTTTTACATTTATTTAATTGTTGTTTTGCCTTGCTCGCATCCGGGAAAGAAATATATAACAAGAAGAGTGACATTTTAAAACACGATGTTTGTATGAAAATAGAAGTTAAAGTATGTCACGAAAGAAACCAGACTACCTCTCGGAGCCTCTTCTCGATTCTTCTTCAAATATCTCCACATAAATAGACAAGTTTTATATTCTAAATTTAGTGCACCCATAAAGTTATCCATTCAATGTAGAATATACGCTGAGCGGCTTCGGCCATTAAGCAATAAACAGCCGTATATTATACAATTTGACCGGGAGCACAATAACTTCTACAAAAGGAATTGAACAGACGTGTCCCAATGGAGACGCAATCAAAATCACATCTGGATTTATAGATATTTATGGGTTTCAATGAAAATCTACGGCGCCACGTCATGTACGAATACAAGGAGAGGTAGGCAAAGTGTGCGCCCAATTTGACAAGTGGCCACTCGAGATTTTACTCAGAATACGAGTTAGTCACGGGTAAATGGTATGAGCACTGGGAACTAGAGAGAACGCGAGGAATTTGGCAATCGGATGTGTGCAAAAAGACCTCTTAGTCACGACGAATAATATTTATAAATTTGTGTGTTCGGTTTCTTGATTACTTGTTGAGTCACATGATTCTTGACGAACAGTGTGTAGACAAAATGCATAAACGTATACAAAATACATACTCATAAGCAAAACTAACGCATCGGATGAAAATCTTTATATTGCTGGAACAAAAATACGAAAAGGTACAGAGTATTGTTTAATTGGGCTGCAATGTAAATGATCGATGGGATCCTTCGGTTGAAATCAAATGTTCGCATTGAGCAGGCGCGTGCAACCTTTATCCGCATGAAAAAGATGTTCTGCAGTCATGATCTCAACCTTGGGTTACGAATGCGAATGGTCAGATGCTACGTGTTTTCGATATTATTTTGTGGAATAGAAGCATGGACGCTTACTGAAGAACTAATTAGGGAACGTACCCATACTACGTGACACGTTTAGGGGGGGGGGGGGTCTTCCAAATGTCACGCTCCATACAAATGAGCGGCGGGTTGCTTAGGATTTTGGTCACCGGGGGGGGGGGGGGTTAAAAATTGCAAAAAGTTGGTCACGTAGTATGGGTACGTTCTCTTAGGCGATTTGAGGCATTCGAGATGTGGATCTATAGAAGAATACTTAAAATAAGCTGGATGGATAGCGTTACGAATGAAGATGTCATGGTTCGGATGCATAAAGAAAAAGAAGTTATTAAAACTATAAAAATCCGAAAACTTCAATATCTGTGATGAGACATCCAGAGAATTATGAGATGTTGCATCTCATAATGCAGGGAAAGATTGCCGGAAGACGGGGCCCTGGAAGAAGGACCTCATGGCTGAAAAACCTGAGACAGTGGTTTGGCCAGTCTACCGTAGAGCTGTTCCGGGCCGCAAGAAACAAAGTACGCATAGCCAACGTCCGTTGAACGGACAGGGCACAAGCAGAAGAAGAAGTGCGGAGAATTGTAGAGAAATGTAGAGGTTTACTAGCACCAGCGCCCTTGAGGTGATTTTCACAAAAACGGCGTTTTATAAATCATCCAAACATTATAATTATTATTTTTTCTTCCAACTTTTCATGTCAAATAATAGAGAATTCCACAACTATGAATAAAGGTAAAAATGTGCGGAAGATTGAAAGTTTATATCTCTGATTTGGGGCGGGTTTTGATCGCCCCGGGAACCATTTATTGGATAACCAACAACTACGTCATAGGTTTTAAGATTTTCACAGCCAAAAGTAGTTTCGTTATTTATTTTTGGGGGGTTATGCCGTGTTGCGCTACCTCCTTCTTTAGCCAACGTTTCTATCGGAATCTACCGGATCTGCCCTGATGATGGACACTGCAACGCTGGCTAAAGAAGGAGGTAGCGCAACAAGGCATAATACCCCAAAAACAAATAACGAAACTAAGTCTTAAGTCACCCCAAATGGTGCGCTACGTTGGTGACTTAGCAGGGGTGCCCGTGTTCACGGGATGAGGTTAGGATCTTGTTGGTGGATGCATTTTCCTACCAGCCACGTGACGTGCCGGATAGGGAGAGACTGGTTGAGGGGGACCATATAACCCCTCTGAAGAAGGACTCTCTCGAAACACCACCTTGCACCCTAGTGGGAGCGATCGATTCATAGGTTCGTCACTCCTGGATACATTGACTCCCAGATTCCTACCTACCCCCATACCTTTTTCCTTCCTAGAACTTCAGAGCGTTTAACCAGCAAGCGGCCGAAAATCCACATTTCGTCGAAAGATGTTCTTACGATCGTGCAGGGCGGTTCCAATGAGAAAGATTAATTATTCTCCGTACCGACCTTTTAAAATTATTAACTCATTATCGATTTTATTTCATTCTAAATTTGCTTAAATTTATACCTACATCCAAAAATGCTAAAAGGCGTGATGATAAAACTATTAAAATTATGTACTTTTTGTAATTATTGTTTGATCATAAGCGTATCATGTTTCAATAATGTCTAAGCAAATTAAGAATGCAAAAAAAACTTAAATTTATTAATTTGTAAGACCGTAAATAGATAGACAAAATAGAGAAATTTTCCTCATAAATACGTGCTCGGATATATTTTTTAATGATTTTATTTGAACTAAAATGAAAATTTTGAAACATGCGTTTACTAGATAACCTATTGATTTACAATAATGTATGATTACATGATATATGAAAGATGTCTTGTAAAATGAGATTTTTCGCTTGAAAATTTAACTAATCTGCCAACGACCTATGGTATAACCTTATTATACTAAAAATAAACATTTTTTCTCAAAATTTAAAACATGCGTTTACTAGATAAAATAACGATCTTTCGAAATCAATGTATATTTTTTTGTGGAAAAGAGTCAATACGTCTAAAATCTGATTTAAAAATGACATATTTCTGTTTTTCTCTGGTAAGGGAACGTACCCATACTACGTGACACTTTTAGGGGGGGGGGGGGGTCTTCAAAAGGTCACGCTCCATACAAATGAGCGGCGGGTTCCTTAGGATTTTGGTCACCGGGGGGGGGGGGGGGGGTTAAAAATTGCAAAAAGTTGGTCACGTAGTTTGGGTACGTTCCCTTATACCCTCTTCATATCTCCTTCCTTTCATCAAAATACCCTCCTCACAGTATCGCCAAAGATGACGTGGGCCGGAGGCGTCTACTAATATCAACAGGAAGTCCAAAAACTGAAAAAATCGGAATAATATCTACGAGAACCAAAGTGTTGACGAATATCTACAGCTCAAACCGTTGACTAATATCTATGAGAACCAAAGTGTTGACGAATATCTACAGCTCAACCTGCTGACAAATATCTATGGGAACCAAAGTGTTGACGAATATCTACAGCACTGGCAGAGGTTAGATTTGCAATTATGTATAGCATATTGGAATAACGTAATATTGCGTATGCAGTTTAAAAAACTTAATTTATGTAAGTATGTATGTAAAAATCCCTACTATCTGACTATTGGACACATTTAGCTGATTAGTCCAACCTACTCTCTGTAGATATTAGTTCAACCTACGCTCTGTAGATATTTTAGTCAACACTGGGACTGTCATAGATATTCGTCCGACCTTAGCTCTGTAGATATTAGTCAACACTCTGAAGTTCGTAGATATTAGTTCAACATATGAGCTGTAGATATTCGTCCGACATAATAAAGGCTATAGATATTAGTATCTGGAGACCGTGGGCCCATAGGGGAATTATTTTCCTCGGTGCCTGCTGTCAAAAATCTGATCAAAGTACTAAAAAGTATAATTTTGTCATTTTCATTGATTATTATTGATTTAAAAAACGATCTAAAACCATTCTGAAACGGTTCAACTGGCTACAATGTTTCAATTTCAAGCTGTTTCAGGGGAAGAGATTCTAAAAATAATCAATTCTCTTAAAAACACTTCTTCTGCCGGGGTTGATGGAATCACAACTAAGATTTTGAAAACACTGTCTACGGAAATTACATTGCCCCTAGAATACCTAATTAACCTTAGTATCAGTCAAGGACACTTCTCCTCAAACCTGAAACAAGGTATTGTTATTCCCATACATAAAACAGGTAACAAGACAGACATAAACAATTACAGACCAATAACTCTACTGACCAGCCTATCCAAAGTTTTTGAAAAAATTATCAATGCTCAGTTAGTAAAATTTCTAGACAGCCATAAACTACTCTCAGCAAATCAATACGGGTTTCAAGAAAGCAAGAGTACCGCAGACGCTATGGCCGCCGTAACTGACTTTATTGTAAAAAACCTTGACAAAAGCAAAAAATGTATATCAATTTTTTTAGACCTTTCTAAAGCCTTTGATACAATATCACACAATAAATTAATAAACAAACTTCAAATAATCGGTATTACAGGCAACGAACTTAACTTTTTTAAGAGCTACCTTGATGAACGCAAGCAAAAAGTGAAAATAATGAACACACTTAGCAATCAGCGCTCAACTAACTATGGTATACCACAAGGTAGCATATTAGGACCGTCTTTGTTCCTTTTATATATCAACGACTTATGTAACATTAACATCCAGGGAAAAATAGTTAGTTTTGCCGATGATACTGTTTTACTGTTCGAAGCTGACACTTGGCTAGCTGTCTACAATAAAGCAGAAACTGAAATAAACATCGTAAAAAAGTGGTTAGATACAAATACACTCACATTGAACACCGAGAAAACTAAATATGTCACATCAAGCATAAATATAACAGGTCAACCTCATGATGATGCCTCTATTAGGATACACACATGTATGAATTCCGATGAATCTTGTCAGTGTCCGTACATTGAGCGCACTACACAGATGAAGTATCTCGGCCTCACAATTGATCCATATCTCAAATGGAATTTTCACACTCAAATAATTGCAAACAAAATAAGAAAAACCATGCACTTTTTCAGAACGATACGAAACTTTCTAGACCTGCAACACTTGAAAATGATTTATTTTGCAGTCTGTCAATCTGTTATTGAGTATGGTATCATAGCATGGGGAGGCGGTACTGCATCAGCACTAGATCCAATCATAAAGGCACAAAAAACGATTATAAAAATAATTCTTAGACTACCCCTAATTACGGACTCGAACTTTATCTTTAATACTATGAATGTGTTTGACGTTCGTCAGATATATGCAAAAACAATCCTCACTCATTTATACACAAACTTACATAAATACTATGAAAAAAGACTAGTTTCTCGCTGTACTCGAAACAATAACAAAGATTTACTACAAATTCCCATAACTCATACTACTTTTGGTCAACGAAGCTTCAGATACCTTGCAACAAGACTTTACAACATTCTTCCAATTAGTGTAAAAAAATGTGATTCACAAAAAAATTTCAAAAAAAACATAAAAATTTGGATAAAAAATAATGATAGAGCATTTACGGGTGCACTCACCCAAATTCGAAATTAGCAATCTACTGTGTGATTAGTGATTACATTCTAATATAAGTGTAGGTATGTTCACAGCATTATAAATTGATGTAAAATAACTGCCTCAACACAGGCTAGCCTAGTGAGGCAGGTTACGAGAAACTTAAATGTATAATTACAAATCTCTACTCTCTAAGTACCTACTGTTTATATGTATATTGTTTTTTGTTATTAATTTTTGTACTAATGTTACTTTTAAAATATTGTAAGATGTACTTTTTTTTCTTGTAATTATAAATCTTTAATTTTTGTTTAATAAAGATATTTATTATTATTATTATTATAATGTCGTTATGAAGTAGAAAAGTTTTTCATTTTGTGTTATTGCTCCCAATTCCTAACACAACAAATTAATCTGCTGCATAAAGCGTTGTTCATAATAACACAATAATTCAATTAGTAACGTTTCATAAAAATAATATTAATGCAGTTTTTTCAACATTTACAGTTAAAAAATAAACTTGGGTTATTTGTGTTTTAGTGTTTGGCTGGCCTTCCACAATACTTATTACTTATTATTTAGGAAACTTATAACTTATAACATGGCTGATATTTGATATTTGAACTTAAATTCGCATAATTTCAAAAATGCTATTTACAATAATTAGTAACCGACCGAAGGTTCGGTTTCGATAAGTTTCGGCAAAAAAATCTAGTTTCGGCATCAGTTTCGGTTTCGGCAGAAAATCTGCCGAAGCCGAAACTTTTTTAGACGTGTTAAAAATCGATTTTTTACTGTTATTTGGCTTAATTCTTACACTCATTCAGATAGTTAACACATGTTAAATTAAAAAAAAAAAAAAAACAATAATTGACGTAGTTATGTGAAAAAATAATATTTTTTATGTTACTTCTATAAAACAACAAAATTTATAAAAAAAAACAAAACATGTTAACTACTTCTTGGAACACCTCGTTCGGCTGACTTTGGTTGAGTTCGTGGCTCGTATGTCACCCGCCATCATCTGACGTCCTTGACAAATGTTTGTTCCAAGAAGAAGTTAATATATTTTGTTATTTTTTATAAATTTTGTTTGTTTTATAGAAGTAATATAAAAAAAAATATTTTTTCACATATTTCAATTATTGTTTTCTTTTTATTTAATTTAACACTGGTGTTAATTGTCTGAATAAGTGTAAAAAAAATAAGCTAAATAACAGTAATAGATTTTTAACATGTCTAAAAAAATTTCGGTTTCGGCCGAAACTGTAACAGACACCGAAGATTCGGTTTCGGTGGAAAGTCCTGTTTCGGTCGAACACTAATAATAATATCTAGTTTTTTAAACAAGAGTGTTCGTTATTCACGAAAAATCAAATAAGATTAAGAAATATTCCATTTGTTTGTATTTTATTGTAACGTGAATATATTTCGACCTTCTGACAAAATATGTCCGAAGCCTAAAGAAGGGTTAAATACACACTCAAAATCTGTTCAAATAAACATTCAAAATTGTGGAAATTTTTTGTGAGAAAAATGTGACTGCTATTGCAAAGAAAACAATATAATTTCCTGGACTACTTGAGACTTCAGACTTCACAAAATTGGGATTCCAGTTACCCAAATAAATGCCAAATCATTCGCGAAATATTAGTTGATTATTATACAGTCGGCTGATTTTCTCACGATGACTGGCTGTGTAACTGTGTGGTGTGGTGTATGCTCTGTGTGTTTTCTCTCCCTTAATCTTCAAACTGGTTGGTGTTGAATAATTATTGCAATCGCCGCACAGCGCTCCAGACTCTCAGCACAATGGCCGCGTATGAATGACATTTCGCAGAGATTCCGTTCCTGTATAGAACGAATTATTGTAATTCGATTCGAGAATCAAGGTGCGTGATGTGGGGTGCAAAAACCTACTAGGGGAGGAGAAATCGATCGATCAAAAAATGCAAAGTTATCCGATATGCGTAATAAATTAGTAGGTACTCGTAATATCTAAACTTGAACGGAATTCCTAGAGATTTTTTTTAAAACAGAAAAATGATTTAAAATTCGATATAGAGCAAATTTCCTAGAAGTTCTGTGGTTGTTGTGCTTTTTCACTGGTCATAGATTGTTCAAAGGCTGAAACTGACCCAGAATAGGCGTTTAAATCGGATCTTTCAAATGTCAAGAAAACAAAATTGCACTGTTTTGCCCATTTGAAGACAACTTTAATGAAAACAATCGGCTGATCAACTTGCTCACCAAAGATCGGTCACGGAAAGCGTTCATCCTCTGCAGTAATCCGCAGAAGCCAATCACAATGGTCGATGCGCAGAAACTGATTTTGGTGGGATGCTGGATTGGTGGGTCAAACGGAAGACAATCACCAATCACCGTCCTAGATTCCGGAAGCATTTATAAGAGTTTGCTGAAGACACAAACATGCTATATAACCACACTAAAACGGCTCTAATGGTCATAAGACATGGACAAGGACCAAAAAATATTCCTCCAGCTACCCTGAACGGTGTGAATCTGCAGTTGACTGAAGGAACTAAATACCTTGGACACGTAATCACCAATAATCTGATGGACGATAATGACGTCGATAGGCAAAGAAGAGCTCTCAGTGTAAAAGCAAACATGATCAGCAGAAGATCAGCCTTTGCTGTACCGCTGTAAAAAGGACGCTCTTCCTTTCTTTCTGCGCAACGCTGTATACGTGCGAACTCTGGGCAAACTACAAGAAGAGTAGTATAGAAAGACTCCGGGTTCAGTACAACAACGCCTTCCGCATAATGTTTGGTCTCCCCAGATATTGCAGCGCTTTCCAGATGTTCACGGAGGGGTGAGTTCCCGGCTATGCAGCCCTTATTAGATCCAGGGTGGCAGGAATGAGGGAAAGGATATGCAGCTCGGGTAATATCCTAGTCATGGAAGCCCGCCTCAGTCCAGCATCCAGCATTGATACACACTGGCTCCTAATGTGGTCACAGAATTCCAAAAGCCGAAAATGATTACTATCTTCTTATTTTCTTTTACTATTACCTTTGTTTCATGCATTTATAATCATATTTACCTGCTTTTCTTATTTATTTTTTCTCTTTAAATATTATGTATTATAAACCTTATGGAATGTGTGGGATTGCACTATTCTCCCCACATACCGGAATAAATAAAGTGTATTGTGCGGTAAAGTGCATTCTTTAGTTTGCCAAGTCTAGCTAATTCCCAAGATGAAGGTTAAGAAGTTGACTCAGTGATCCAGGAACAGAGGTCCAGGAAGAGTGGTCCAGTGGATCGGGCCGTGGGAAGTCCGAAAGGAAAAGTTAGGCGAGGAAGGCGTGCAATCAATGCGGGAGCGGCCGAAACCGGATATGACGAGGATAAATATCACGGAACGCAGACAGCAGACCTGCGGTTAGCTGACCATTGAGTTACAAATGCAAAGACTGGACTTTCCTGCATATTTTTAGCTGCTCGTGGCGGTAACCAAACAACTCAGAATGAAATCAACTCAGAAAATCCTTTGAAAAGTCATTAAAAGTGACGAAAAAAAAATTAAACCAGCTGGTTCCCGGCATGCGTTGCTATGCAATTTAGTAAAGAAATTGTTTCTCACTACGTGTCCTTTCCCATTCGTCCCGTTCCCCTTCCTCTCCCGCGTTCCCTTCCCCTATAGCGTTCTCACTCCGCGTCCACCTTCCCTCTCCCCATTCCACTCCCCCCCCCCCTCCCGAGTTCCCTTCCCCCCTACCGGGTTCCCCCCCCTCGTGCTAGCTCCCTAACGGAGTTCCCCTCCCCCCTCCACCCTCACTCATTCCATACATTCAGTCCCTGTACATTCATTTTTCAAGAAGGTCACGTGCCACCTTTTGCAATTTTTTTACACAAATTTCATAATGCCAGTTATATGTATAAACCTTGTCCTGACAATAACGAAAACAAAAAAAAGAATTATCCAATTTAGTGCAGTCATTCGGAAATTATGCGCGTACATAGATACATTTCGGCGATTCATTTTTATTTATTTAGAAGATAGAAGAAGAAGATAGAAGATAAAAGAAGAAGATAGATAGGTTATGTTATGTTATATGGGCTATTTGAAAAATATTTTTTTCTTTGTTTTTAATGACTTGAAAGAGGTGTTGAGTTGAGTTGATTCTGAGTTTGCATGGAACCGCTCGAGACATCACCTAACCTAACCTGTATCGTAAATAGTGATGAAAATATTACGATTCAGAATGCAATTTTATATATTATTGTGATGAATCTACATACGAGTACATACCCCTTTCATCAAGTAATGCTGAAAATCTTCTTTCACCGAGTAGAAATATTTGAACTTTTCTTACCTGTAACAAAAAAAAACAGCAAATTAATATAACTTAATTCAAAAAATAAAAATGGCATTATTACATATTGTTATATTTATTATATTATATATTACATAGTATAAAATGAAGTCGATCAAAATGTATGTGCGCGTTAATCTTTTAAACTACGCAACGGATTTTCATACGGTTTTCACCAATAGATAGAGTGATTGAAGAGGAATGTTTATATGTAAATTATATTAGAGAAAAACCGAGAAATTCAAAGAAAACATATTTTTGTGCGATTTAAAACGGCTGGCGGGCCGTACTATAGTCACTTTTGAAATTCGTTCTACGGAAGAAATTGGAAAATAGATGTCCTAGAGTTAGTAGTTATTTGATTTTCCCTTTTCAAATATCCAGTGTTGCATTGCAAGCATTTTATAATTAGTGGCGAGAGTTAATTATAGTAGAGAAAAGCCGAGAAATTCAATTCAGGCAGCGGGCAGCGGGCAGCTGGCAAGCGGGTGGTGTAGATTTTATGAAGTTTGGGTAATGGTGTTGTGTTTCGTTAGCCACAGCAACGTGTGGCCGGGTCTGCTAGTTGAGTATAAAAATAAACAATTGAACACTTTTCTGTATGCTTACTTCATAAAATCTTACAACTATAAAAAATACCCAACCTATATAAAATACCAACTATAAATAAAATTTGGGAATGCCATAGTCTCACTTTCTCCAGATGGGAGAAGTTGCTGTATTCATGTAAAAAAAAAAAACAAAAAAACGCCTGAGTTCCTAGACTGGCTCGCAGATCTAAATGTCCCCCTCTGACCCCCCACCATATGAAAGGGGAAGAATTTATTTGGTCAAAACAACAGGTCATCGAGTTCTAAATCCGGTCGTGCAAAAAATTGCCAAGTGCTACTCTAGTATACCTTTTACCACCGGTTGTGAGTGAATGGACTGAGGATAACGATAAGGATGAATGACAAACCAGTGGCATTGGTACAAAGTACAACAATCGGTACTTAGTAGACGCATTGCTTTGTCTTTCCCACGCTTTTATCATTTTTATTTAAATACTGAAATAGTAATATTTTTTTATTATTTTATACGCGGCCGACACCTTTTGCTATTTATTTATTTTACTTCCAGAGGGATCGTACATAAACATAGGAAGTATAAACAAGAGAAATAATATTGAATACGAGAAAGAAATTTGATTACGAGAAATATGAGAAAGAAACAATAAAAATAAAATTAGGATAGGTACAATAAACTAAAGTTAATATAATACTGTGATCAGATAGCTTTTTAGACATCTCACTCGCTGCTTGAACCTTCCGTGGGGCGTGCGCGTCGCTGAGGTTAGGTGTCACCAGTTTTGAGATATAACGACCGCATGAGTCAAAAAGCGTAATATTGATACGTTCCGAAGCTGTTTTGATTGATTTTTATGTAACTATGTGTTATTATTAAATATAATATATCTTAATTATTAAGTACATTAGTCAAAATGGCTGATTATTATCAGTAAGAAATAAGTGATTTGAGAAAAATAAAAATATTCCTAAGTTTTGTTGATTATCGAAGACGTTTCGCGTTTCGTTTTTTTTTATATAACAAATAAATACATATTTGTAAAAAGCATTAACTTTGTGGCTCGCCATAATTCACAGTTAAGAGCGTTTAACCAGCCAGCGGACGAAAATCCACATTTCGTCGAAAGTTGTTCTTCCGATCGTGCAGGGCGGTTACAATGAGAAAGATTAATTATTCTCCGGACCAGCTTTTTTAAATTATAACTCAATATCGAATTTATTTCAATCCAAATTAGCTTTAATTTATACCTTCATCCAAAAATGCTGAAAGGCGTTATGATAAAACTATTAAAATAGTGTACTTTTTGTAGTTATTTTTTGATTATAAGTATTTATCATTTTACAATAATGTCTAAATTTAATAAGAATGTTAAAAAAATCTGAAATATATTAGTTTGTAAGTGCGCAAATAAATACACAAATGGACCAATTTTCGTCAAGAAACACATGTACGTACATATTTTTTAAAGATTTTATTGAAACTAAAATTAAAATTCTAATACATAACTCTGCTAGATAATGTATTGATTTATTTTACTGCATGATTACATTATTTGAAATGGGTGTGGTATAATACAAAAACTTTTTTGAAAATTGAACAAATCTGCCAACGACCTATGGAATAACCTTATTATAATAAAAAATTTAAAAAAATCTAAAAATTTATTACATACGAATGCTAGATAAAAGAACAATCTTTCGAAATCCATTTATAATTTTTTGTGGAAAAGAGTCAATACGTCTAAAAACTTTCTCTGGTAATGCCCTCTTAAAATATTCTCCTGACGAGGGAAGGGTGCTTCTGAAACCGGTAGAGTGTTTATAAAATAAAAGTGGTCTACACATATTTATGTGTTTTTATTGTAAATAAATATATGTTCACAAATTGTTGTATTTCTTATGTCATTTATTTGTAAAAATATAATACCGATTGGTTTATTCAAATCAAATAACGAAATAAAATATTACAGCTAGTTAAAACTCATGCTTCAATTTTACGTTTGATTATCTTTACCGTATATCAAAATATGATTAATGATTATCTTTCTAGGGTTAAGTAAGAAAGTTCAATCATTTGACTATGCTACGACTAAATAAATTAAATAGTACTTAAGGTATTGTTAGGTACGCTAAATTAGTTAGAGTAAAAAATTTTCATAACGTTTCTTCAATGTTCTTTTTGTCATGGAACAGCCTTTTGTATCATATAAAAAAGAAATCATATTAAGTCAACAAAACTGGAAAAACTGTTGGCCTTCCGAATGACTTCCGAATGTTGTGATTGTGTGATTCAGCTGTCACTCAGGCCTAATGCACTCTAGATCGCTCTGCTGAGTATGAGTATAAAGCAAGTATGCATCGGTTTGACCATAAAGAACAAGATTGCAGACCGTGCGACCAGAGTGTCATTTAACTGTACACCAGAACCAGTTGTCGTTCGGTTGTTGGTTGTTTATTGTGGCAACAGATTCTGATGACATAGGTTATGCCAACGGAAGCGTGTAAAAACTGAGAGTTGTCCAAGTTGTCCAAATTGTAGGTAAGTTTATAAGGGTAATAAGTAATAACTAATAACAATAACAATTGAGAAAATTATTGAAAATATTTCAAGTACAGATATTGTGTCTTATCTGGACGATATTAGTTCCTAGCAAGACAGATTGTCTGAAGGAACCAAAGTGCTTCAGTTGCCAAGGCGTTGGGTATTATTCTGTAATATGATTTTTTTCTTTAATTTAGGGATCTACCTATTGTATATTTTACTAGCGAATTCCCGGCATGCGTTGCAATGCCATTTAAATAAAGGAATGTTCGCTTGACGCCTTCCCCTCCACCTTCCCCAAAAATCCGTCCTGCGAACCCCCTCCCCCCTTCCTCTCCCAACCACCCGCGTACCCCTTGTCATGTTCTTCGCCTTCCCCCTCTGCCCCTCCCAGATATCCCTCCCACTCCCGCCTTCCTGCTGCTACGTGAAATCCACTCATTTTTCAAACATATTGCAAAATTTTTATACAAATTCTCATTATGTATTACTTTTAACTCGTTTGTAACAAACTTTAGCAAAAGATTTACTTATTTTATAATATAATTTTTGGTAATTCTTGCTTCGTGTATATGAAGTTATCTATAGGGTAAACTTTCAGGATTACTGGACAAGCTTTATATGAATATTTTGTAGAAAAAAAACGAGTGTGCTTTATACCACACGACTGAAGTAAAACTTCACTAACTTATAAAGAACATATGACTTTGGGGTGACTTATGACTATCGGGTGACCTATGACCCTGGGGTGACCTACGACCTTGGGGTGACCTATGACCTTGGGGTGACATATGACATTGAGGTGACATATGACTATCGGGTGACCTACGACCATGGGGTGACCTACGACCGTGGGGTGACCTATGACCTTAAGGTGACATATGACCTTGGGGTGACCTATGGCATTGGGGTGACATATGACATTGACGTGACATATGATATTGGGGTGACCTACGACCCTGGGGTGATCTTCGACCGTGGGGTGACCTACGACCTTGGGGTGACCTATGACCTTGGGGTGACCTATGGCATTCCTTGTGCGTGTACGAAACGTAACTCTCTATCTTTCTATCTTCACTAACGTATATATCCCTCTTAACTTCAAGCGTGCATAAAGGCCCGACCGTTCGCCTCGCCCGATCACCGTTCGCATCGATTACCGTTCGCATCGATCACGTTCGCATCGATTACCGTTCGCGTAACACTTGTCACCAGCTTACTCCCCAAGTCAGGCGTGCGTAAAGGCACGACCTTTCGCCTCGCCCGATCACCGTTCGCAACGATCACCGTTCGCATCGATTACCGTTCGCATCACACTTTTACGTAACGCATTCACCAGCTTTCCCCCAAGTCGAGCGTGCGTAAAGAAGTTTTACTTCAAAAACCCTTTGATTCATCTTAATTACTATGAAAGACAACTATTTGAATTGGGGCGCCGTAAAATACTGCATTTAACATTTTTCAATTAAGTACGTAAAATTAAAATTTGCTTTTGTCGTATGGGATGACTGCGGACAGCCTTTTAAATTTTGAATGTAGTGTTGTCTTTTACGGTAATAACGGTGAATCAAAAGGTTTTTTCTAAATATTATTCGTAGCGTTCTTTACCCGCCATTCCGAAAGTTTACCATATAATGTAATTATATGTAAATGGTAAGCAAATTTTCAATAATACATAAATATGGAGAGGTTATAGCGGATCTATAAGCTACGCGGAATATCAATAATTATGAATAACTTGTAAGGAATTCGCGGTGATTGTGAATGAAATAAATTATATATTTAACAGTAGCGATAACAATTATTTATTGTAATTGTAATCACGGAATACAATACATTACATGGAATACAAGCGTAAATCTTGCTTCAAATAGATAAAACATATATTATTCAAATGTCACAAGTAGATACATTTATAATGCACACTTAATTTATGCTGTACAAACGAAGAAATTTATATTTAAATAACTTAATTAATATACAAGTGTTGGATAAATTTAGATTCTCAGCGTCATTAGATTACAAAACCGCAAATGAAATGCAAAACAATTAAAAAAGACAGCAATTTAGTTGATTTGTAAGACAAAATATCTATCCTATCTTCTGCGTTTATCTAATTTATTAAAATTGAGTGACAGAAGAACTGTTTTCAATCTAGTATTTTTATTTAAAATCTTGCATAATAAAATTAACAGCCCTGAAGGGAGGCGTCTACTAATATCTACAGGAATTCCAAAAACTGAAAAAATCGAACTAACATCTGTGAGAACCAAAGTGTTGACGAATATCTACAGCTCAAACTGTTGACTAATATCTATGAGAACCAAAGTGTTGACGAATATCTACAGCTCAAACTGCTGACTAATTTAAATATCTATGAGAACCAAAGTGTGGACGAATATCTATAGCACTGGCAGAGGTTGGATTTGCAATTATGTACAGCATATTGGAATAACGTAATATTGCGTATGCAGTTTAAAAAACTTAATTTATGTAAGTATGTATGTAAAACCCCTAATATCGGACTATTGGACACATTTAGCTGATTAGTCCAACCTACGCTCTGTAAATATTAGTCAACACTGGGACCGTCATAGATATTCGTCCGACCTTAGCTCTGTAGATATTAGTCAACACTCTGAAGTTCGTAGATATTAGTTCAACATATGAGCTGTAGATATTCGTCCGACATACAGGCTGTAGATATTAGTATCTGGAGTCCCCTGAAGTCTTGGCGCTCATAAATTTTAATGTGCAAGCCAGAAACACAAGGTCAGTACTACTGTTTTATTGTGGCAATACTACGACCATGTCCCATTACAATATACCACTACACAGAATTCAAAACTTAGGCAATATGTTTTCGCACATAGATGTATGGAATGTGTCGCTGATAAAATATAAGTATGAAATAATATATCATTTATCTATCTTCTTTAAGATAAGTTATTTACATGTATTATACACAAATGTATTTTTTCATTTTAACAATATTGTAATATTTAAATATCGTAGCATTTATTTTCGTTTTGTTATCTGAATATCTACATATGTCTTTCTCAACTATTTCTTTCTGTTTTGCAAACTCACTAGAGCTGTATTTTCCATGTTGTTGCTGTACACTGTTATATTATGTAAAAATCTTCTATAATATAAAAATGAATCCCTGAATGTGTTGCTAAGCGCATAACTTTCGAACGACTGCACCAAATTTGATAATTCTTTTTTTTGTGTGTTCGTTATTGTCAGGACAAGGTTTTTATAAAACTTCCGGTTATCTGTGGCATTATGAAATTTGTATAAAAATTGCTATTGGTGGCACGCGAGGTTTGAAAACTGTATGGAAAGCGGAGGGAGGGAGAGATGGGGGAGGGGGGGGGGGCGGAGGGGGGAAGGAGGGAGAGGGGAAGGGGGGAGGCGGGAAGGGGGGAGGCGGGAAGGGGGGAAGGGGGGAAGGGAGGAAGGGGGGGAAGTGGGGAAGGGGGAGTAATTTAGGGAGGGCAGGTGGAAGAGGCGGAGTGGGAACGGGACGAATAGGAAAGGACACGCAGGGAGAAACAATTTCTTTATTAAATGGCATAGCAACGCATGCCGGGACCAGCTAGTTATAAATAAATAAAACATGATAAATTCTAGCACCTACATCAAACAGTTACACAAACAAATAATATTAATCTAAAAGTTGATAATCTGCACTAAATTTTGAATTATGCTGCAAATGAACCAAGCAAACGTTCTAGGAAGTCAGTCAACAGTCAATACCATTGTAGACAATATTATGATTGTGAAATTTCTCGTCAGCGGTAAAACCACGCTTTCCGAGTGAATGCATAAAAAGGTGGCACCGTCAGATGTAAAGCTAAAAGGCGGTTGCCACAAACACGACTCGCGAACTTTGTTCCCACTAAACGGTGCGAGATCGGGCGTGAGTCACAGCCGTCACCTGGGGGGCAAAGGGGGTAAAGGAGACAGGGGAGACCGGTGGGATTATGGGAGGTAACAGGAGTGAGGAGGAGGTCATGAAGATGAAGAAACTCGGAGGGAGTGAGATAGATGCTCAGAGGAAAAGCTAATGTGTTTTTCGCAGTACAAACTGACGGCCGGCGTAGTCCAGTGGTAAGGTTCTTGACTGGCACTCCGAAGGTCGCGGGATCGAATCAATTATTTCACAATTATTCATTTAAAAATAATATAGTATATTTGCTGCACGTTCCAGAGTGGAAGATACTCTCAGTATCGCCCTGGTGTGAGACCACCATTCAGAATTGAAACGTTGCTTGAAATGGCTTTAGCCGTGTTTGGTGACCAGATCTGAATAGCCAGGTACTTCCTCGCCTCCTCTTCCCTATCTCCTTCCTCTCCCCACTACCACCAGCCTCACAACATACCCCAATTGGGGATGCCATAGTCTCACTGGCTCCAGACGGGAGCAGTTGGGTCTCTTGTGCGGTATTCATGTTAAAAAAAAAAAAAAACTATTCACTGATAAAGAAATTGATAATAATAGAGAACTCCAGTCCATTTATTTTTAATGAATAAATGACCTTCTAACATGAATAACTGCATTTTTATTTTTAGAGTAAGTTTAAATAGTTAAAATAATTGTCAAAGTTTTAATTTTTCAAGACCCCCCGAAAACCACCGTATGTATGGTGAATCGTGTGACGTCATCACTCCTGAAAAATTAGTATAGGATCGGGAAATCAGCTGATCTACTGCCGCCATTTTGAAGTCCGTTGTTCGAAGTATTCTCCCTAGAAATAGCATTACTATTTTTATT
This sequence comes from Limnephilus marmoratus, assembly GCA_917880885.1. NCBI lineage: Eukaryota > Metazoa > Arthropoda > Insecta > Trichoptera > Limnephilidae > Limnephilus > Limnephilus marmoratus. The sequence goes on from OU862924.1 coordinate 9,596,902, forward strand.
GTGCAGTAGTTTTTGAAAATAGTCAATAATAGAGATAAACTAATAAGAGATACCTTTATTTTTGAAACATTATTTAGGCCTAAATAATGTTTCAATAAACACAACAACTAAATCTATATAAAAAGTATGTAGATAAACTAACAAATTAATACGATGGCTTGTGTCATATCATACATTCCCTTACAATGACTTTATGGTGACGTCACGACACGTCGAACAATGACGTCACCTCGACGGCGTGTTTTTAGGACTCGATTAAAAATGGACTTTTTAATAATTTTTTAAAAACTCTGCGTTTAATATTATTAAATAAAACTTATATATTCAGAAGCAGCGTTAATTGGTCTATATCATAGGTTCCCAACGTGGGCGATAACGCCCCCTTGGGGGCGTTTCAGATCTTCAGGGGGGCGGTAGAAGGCAAAGAGGAAATTGGGGGGCGTTTCAGACTTTCAGGGGGGCGGTAGGAGACCCAGAGAAACCCATAGCTAGTTTACTAGCACATATCGAAGAAGTCAAAGACATGCTAAAAGAATACGAACTGCACATGGTGATGATGAGCGAAACCTGTATTACCGAAGAAATTAACCAAAATGAAACAACATTTCAGGGCTATTCGACAATTAGATGCGACTTATTTAGCAGGCATACAGGTAAAGTTATCACATTAATTCTATAATGTATGTGTGTGAGTGTGTGAACAATATCTCTTACAAAGTCACAACAAATGCGGTACTAGATAAAAATAATACCTGGATACCTACTGGCTATTGAAGGATTTTAAGTTGGGAGCCTATGCAGCTATTTATCATTCCCCAAATCAAAATGATACAAAATTCTTAGATTTTTTTGAAGAATGGTGTCGTTAGTAAATAAATTCTAGAGACTTGAAAATCATCTGTGGAAATTTTAATATTCAATACAAAAAGCACAAGATTACAAATCCTCATAAATTGCATAGGTAGGAAGCAACTTGTCAAAAATTATACAAGAATATGAAAAAACTCTAAAACCATGATTGATTTGGTAATTTCAAAAGACTTTTACGCGGAAGTTTTACTGCGGAAGAATTCAAAATCAATCTGATCACGGAACAATTATTACAAAAATTAGATATAATAGTCTGAAGCACTTATAGTATCAAATGAAAATCCACTAATAGCAATTCAAGAATTACAAACCGACTTCGATGAACTGCTAAAATGGGCACATGATGTAGGATTAGTTATAAATGTAAAAAAAACAAAATGCATGTATATCAGATCACCAAGCTTGAAAATATGGAATATTCCGAATCTAACCGCACACAACCTTGAATGCATCCATAGGAAAATAACAATAAATTGCCATTGTGAAAAAATAGACTTTGTCAAGGAGTATACTTACCTGGGATTAAAAGTAGATAACACATTTAAATGGGATAAGCAAGTTACTAAAATATGTAACCAGTTAAGAGCTCTAACGAACAATTTCTATAAATTAAAATTTGTTTTGCCTCATAGCACACTCAAACTAGTGTATTTTTCTTTGGTGGAATCTATTCTCAGATATGGAATTCGAAGCTGGGGTAATACAAGCATGACTTATATTAAGTACATACAAAATTTGCAAACCTCTATTATAAAACAAATTGTAACACCAAATATATATAGACAAAGACACAATGTGCAACTCTTATATTGTGCTGAGGGCCTGCTCTCAATAAAGGGTATATATTGGTTCCTTACCATTAAGGATAACTGGGGAGATAATACTTACAAAAGACCACTGGTGCATAGTCACAGCACACGTTTCACAGAAAAAAAGGCCTAAAAATACCTAAAATATCCAATAAGTATGGAAGCCGAACGCTGGAGTACTGTGTACCAGTGATTTTTAATAAGCTCAAAAATAATTTAATTTTAGAGGAAAATGAGAATTTAAGCACGAAAACTGTAAAAATGGGGCTAATAAATGAAAAATCCATCTGTAAAAAAAAAAAATTACAAAGAAAAAAAAAAGATTGATGATGGCAGTTATTTTCTTCTTAAATATTTGTACCTCTTTCTTAAATGACAACAAATCTGCTAAATATTTGTTATGTATTATGTTATATACGTTATGTATTGGTTGTTATGTTATTGTATTATCCGATTGGTTGTTATGCTATTTTTTATTACATTTCCTTTAAATATTTGTAATCTTAAATCTTCTTACAGAGGTCTTCAATTTCCTTTACAATTTTGAAATTACACATATTATTTTTTTACCATAACGAGTGTATATTGAGGTAGAACCTGCAGATAAGCAGCCATGTGGCAGCTTCGCGGGACTACCGATAAAATTGTTTAAATTATATATTTGTATATACTATGTTTTTGATGGAAAAAAAAAAAAAAGAAGCCTCAGGGAACACGAAGTATAATATATATACAGGAATAAAAAGAACTATAATAACGGCATTACAAAACAAAAAGTGGATCTGCGATAATCAAGGAAATTTAGACAGAAAAGCCGATGAACTAATAAGACACCTGAAAACAGTAGTAAATGAACTAATGCCTACAACGAATATATCTTCTTATATATAAAAATGAATCGCTAAAAGTGTTGCTAAGCGCAAATCTCGAGATCAGCTGAACCAATTTCGCTAATTCTTTTTTTAGAATATTTCTTGAAGTACGAGGATGGTTCTTACGGAGAGAAAAATTAAGAAAATTGCGCAGAAAATTGGATAATTTCAGAAAACCTATTACTTACCTAAACGACTATCGCACGTTTGACAGTACGCGTATTTGAGAACACATTTTGCAAAACGATGATTGTTAAATAAAATTATATTTTTGAAAATCTTTAAGTTGATAAATTTATTTAAAGTAGGTACTCCCCTAATAGTTTGAATCGAATCAAGAATTTTAGATATTTTAAATAGTTACCTATGTTAGGTACCAAATTTAATATACATGAAAAATGTAAATTTGAATAAAAAATGTAAAAGGTGGCACGCGGGCTGTTTAAAAACTGAATGTACTGGGATTGAATATATGGAACGCGGGAGGAGGGTTGGCGGGACGAGGGAGCGGTAAAGGGAAGAGGGAAGGCGGGGAAGGTGGAAGGCGAAGGAGAGAGGGGGGAAGGGAACCTGGGAGGGGGAGGAGAACCTAGAAGGGGGGAGGACAACTCGGGAGAAGGGTTTGCGGGACGGGGGAAGGGTGGGGGGGGAGTGGAGTGGGGAGAGGGAAGGTGGAGGTGACGGAGTGGGAACGCGAGAGGGGAAGAGGATGCAGGAGAAGAAGGGGAGGCGGAAGGGAAACGGGACGAATGGAAAAGGACACTCAGGGAGAAACAATTTCTTTATTAAATGGCATAGCAACGCATGCCGGGACCAGCTAGTATTTATATATTAAATTAATTCCCATTTCCCTTGGTCACGCCTTCATTTCACTTTTTTTAAAGTTTCCCAATATTTTGTAGAAGGATCTAACGGAAAGAAAATCTAAGAAAATTGCGCAGAATATTGGATAATTTCTGAAAATTTAACGACTTTTTTAACTTCACACGTTTGACAGTTCGCGCGTTTGACGAAATTGAATTGTGTTTTTGAACGTTTTTTTTTGTAAAAAAGAATTATCTATGGATTATTTAAATTATAGATATTTTTAATAGATACCTACGATAGGTACCAAATTTGATTGATTGTTCTTATAATATATAAAAATGAATATTTGTTTTGAATGAAAAGCGAAAATTTGAATAAAAAAATTGTAATAGGAGGCACGCAAACTGTTTGAAAACTGAATGTACTGGGACTGTTATATGGAACGCGGTAGGGGGATTGGCGGGACGGAGAAGTGGAAGAGGGGAGGGGGTAGGCGGGGAAGGTGGAAGGGAACGCGGGAGGGGAAGGAAATGCGGGAGGGGAACAGGGAAACAATTTATTTCTTTAAAAATAGTATATCAAAGCATGCCGGGAACCAGCTAGTAGTATATTAAAAGATACAAATAAATAGTATACCTACGAAATCTTATAAAGAAATCTTAAAAGCTTATAAAGCCTGTAAAATACAATTTCCAGAAGAAAGGTGGGAAACCTGTAAGAAACTTAAAAGCATGAATAGGTACAGAAATAAAACATACCAAAAATTCGTATTCGAGGCTAAAAATTATTACCTCTCAAAGAGATTCAAGAAAAATGTGGACTACACTTAAAGAAATTATAAGTGGCAAACAGAGGGAAAACATTAAGGAAGTTCGGTTCCCGATGGAGTTGAAGATGATAAAACTAAAATAGCCACATTTAATACTAAGTGTCGAAAACATAAATAAGAGTATTTCATTATTCACAGATCATCGGAAAGAAGAGAGAATAATAATATTTTCAGGTAACAGTGAGTATTTAATGAAAAATTTTAATACGATGACGCAAAAATCATCGACGTCTGGAATTACTATAGGCATAATTAAATTTAAGTAGTTGCACTAATAAATTAATCTGTGTTAAAGGAAATTTTTCCGCAGTCGTGGAAAACTTCCATAATAACACCCGTGCCCAAAATAATAAATGCTAAAAATTTCGAAGACCTCAGAAAAATAAATGGATAACCTAAATATGAACAAATACTAGAATCCATAGTTAAAGAACAGATGAGAAAATTTATTGAAAAAAAATAACATTCTTGTAAAACAGCAGGGTTTAGAAACAAATATTCATAATGGAAAACCAGTATGGATCAGAAGAAAATCACAATAGTAGTGTTCTTGGATTTTAGACGTGTTTAAACGATAGACAGAGAAATACTAATAATAAAATTAAAAATAGAAAACAAAGAAACAAAATTGGAGATGCTATATCTGAAGAAAACAAGTAATACTCGGAGTTCCTCAAGGATCTGTCTTGGGACCGCTCCTATTTATTAAGTATATATATTAATTATATAGTGAAGTGCCTAAAGTACTGTTCTAACAAACTTTTGCAGATAACACACTTTTATATATTAATATCGAAGATGCATTATCAAAAAAAGCTTTTTTTTTCAAAAAATACTTCTATATTATATATTAAAGTTTTTTTTCTTCGAATAAACTGAAAATAAATGTAACTAAAAGTAAATTCATGGTATTAGAGAAGAAACTCAACGAAATTACTACCCTTAATATAGAAAATCAAAATATTGAAGCAGTAGAAGAAATTAAATACTCACGACTCATAATCTATAACAAATTAAAACTAAACACTAACTTTGAAATATTATATTAAAAAATTGCAGATAAGGTTAATTTCTTAAATAGGATAAAGGGAAAGTAAGAGGTCAAAACACGGAAATTGGTCTACAATACCAATGTAGCGTGTCACGTGAATTACTGCACAAGTGTAATCTTTCTGAGCAATAAAACTCAAGTAAAAAGAATGAAAATAATTCAGAACGGTTCCATGCCAACTCAGAATTTAACTCAGAAACACCTGAGAAAGGTCATTAAAAGCTCTGAAAAATAATTTTAAAATTGCCGGTAACCCTAACCTAACTAAACCAATATTTTTTTATCATCACTCTTAATGACCTTTATGAGGTGCTTCTGAGTTGGTTTCATTCTGAGTTGGCCGGTCACCAAATAAAATATAAAATAAAAAAATTTAAAAAACGCATCTTGCCCCATCCCATCTCACCCCCCCCCCCCCCTGCCCCCGTTGTGGTAAATATAATCGTGACAACAATTGCTGTTTCAGATTTACGAGCTGGGGGGCGCTAGAAAAAAATATATTCTCAAAGTGGGCGGTGGGCAAAAAAAGGTTGGGAACCTATGGTCTATATGAACATATTTTTTTAAAGCCAGAATATTTTTCACTGGAGTTCCTTATTGTTAATTATTATCTGATAGTATTATTATGCTAAAGTCTAATAGACCGGGAGGGGAGATAGGTTAACCCTACGTCATCGACTACACGGATGAAACTACTTTTAAGTGATAATGGGCATCTAGAAAACCTTAAAAAAGCTGGTCTGCCGGTGCGTCTCTTGGCAGGAGCCGCGCAGTCTTGGAAATAGTCAGCGATTTTTTTGGTCTAAATTACGTCATCGACTACATGAACGGGAATGGTCTCATATGATAAAGGTCGATTAGAAAATGAGAAAAAAGCAGGTCTGCCAACCGGCAGCCTGGCAAGTTCGGAGGCAGCCGGCGTCAAAGTGGGGAAAAAAATGGTCGATTTTACGTCATCGACTACACGAATGAAACCAATGAATAACTATAGTCCAGATCATTCCATATAAGAATTTCGCGGTCTGCCGACCAGCAGCCTGGCAAATTTTTGTGTACGATTTTTTTAAGTTTTTTTTTTTTTTAAATTTTTCGTTTATCTTTATTATTATTTTTATTTCACTATATTTTAAAAAACTTTGAATGACATATTTTAAAAAAATAATCGAAAAGTATAAAAAAAAATAATTTAAGAGTTCCCAGTGTACCCATACGTCAGGCGAGCCTTTAGACGCCAAACCACTTACGAAACCTGCCGCGGTGCCCCTCACTGCTGTCGCGTGTTAATATTTTTGTACAAATTTATAATAATAATAGTCCTTTTAAGATTGCCTAATAGTAAATAGTAGTTGGAAGTTCGAACAACCAACCCACCGTCGCCGTAAGAGCTGCGTTCGTCCGAAAAACGACGGAAATTTCCGAACTCCGTCCGTTTCATATCGGTTTCGCTTGCCCTGCTGCATCGATTACATCGAATACAAGATCGGAACTAACGAAAACCTGTAGTCCAAATCATCCCATTTATGACTTCTTTCATTTGCCGACCAGCAGCCTCTCAGTTTTTTGTGTACGATCTTTTAAAGTTTTAAATTTTTTTTAAATTAAATTTTATTTCTTTTCAATATCTTTATTATTATTTTTATTTGAATATGTTTTTAAAAACTTAGAATGCAAGATTTTAAACAAAATAAGTTGTAATCATAAAAAAAAAATTTGAGTGTTCCGAGTGTACCCATCGGACGGGAGAGCCTTTCGACGTGGAACAACTTACTGGAAACTGGCCGCGGAGCCCTTCGCCGTCAACGCGTGCCCATATTATTAAACCAATTTATAATAATGTAAGTCTTTTTAAGATAACCTAATAGTCCACAGTGGTTGAAAGTTCGAAGAACCACCGCACCGTCACCATAAGAGCTGCGTTCGTACGAAAAACGATGGAAATTTCCGAACCCCGTCCGTTTCATATCGGTTTCGCTTGCCCTGCTGCATCGATTACATCGAATACAAGATCGAAACTAACGAAAACCTGTAGTCTATATTATTCCATTTATGAATTCCTTGGTCTACCGACCAGCAGCCTGGCTGTTTTTGTGTAGGATCTTTTTAATTTTTTTTTTTTTTAATTAAAAAAAAATATTTTCAATATCTTTATTATCATTTTTATTTGAATATGGTTTTAAAAACTTAGAATGCAAGATTTTAAATGAAATAAGTTGTAATCATAAAAAAATAATTTTTGAGTGTTCCGAGTGTACCCATCGGACGGGAGAGCCTTTCGACGCGAAAGAGCTTACTGGAAACTGGCCACGGAGTTCTTCGCCGCCAACGCGTGCCCATATTATTAAACAAATTTATCATAATAATAGTCTTTTTAAGATAACCTAATAGTCTATGGTGGTTGGAAGATTGAACAATCACCGCACCGTTGCCATAAGAGCTGCGTTCGTCCGAAAAACGACTGAAATTTCCGAACCCCGTCCATTTCATATCGGTTTCGCTTACCCTGTTGCACCGATTACTTCGAATTCAAGATCGAAACTAACGAAAAACTGTAGTCTAGACAATTGTATTCATGACTTCCTTGGTCTGCCGACCAGCAGCCTGGCAGTTTTTTACGTACGATTTCTAAAGTTTATTTAATTTTATTAAAATTATTTTCATTGTATTTATTATTATTTTTATTTCAATATCGTTTTAAAAAATTGGAATGCCAGATTAAATAAAAATAAGCGGCAATGATAAAAAAATTTATTTAAGTGTTTCGAGTCTACCAACCAGGCTATAATATGGGCACGCAATGGCAGCGAAGGGCTCCGCGGCCAATTTCCAGTAAGTTGTTTCGCGTCGAAAGGCTCTCCCGTCCGATGGGTACAATCAGAACACTCAAAATTTATTTTTTTATGATTACAACTTATTTTATTTAAAATCTCGCATTCTAAGATTTTAAAACTATATTCAAATAAAAATAATAATAAAGATATTAAAAATATATTTATTTTAATTAAAAAAATAATTAAAACTTTAAAAGATCGTACACAAAAAACTGACAGGCTGCTGGTCGGCAGACGAAAGAAGTCATAAATGAGATGATTTAGACTACAGGTTTTCGTTAGTTCCGATCTTGTAATCGATGTAATCGATGCAGCAGGGCAAGCGAAACCGATATGAAACGGAAGGGGTTCGGAAATTTCCGTCGTTTTTCGTACGAACGCAGCTCTTATGGCAACGGTGCGGTGATTGTTCGAACTTCCAACCACCATTGACTATTAGATTATCTTAAAAAGACTATTATTATGATAAATTTGTTTAATAATATGGGCACGCGTTGGCGGCGAAGGACTCCTTGGCCAGTTTCCAGTAAGTTGTTTCGCGTCGAAAGGCTCTCCCGTCCGATGGGTACACTCGGAACACTCAAAATTTATTTTTTTATGATTACAACTTATTTTATTTAAAATCTCGCATTCTAATATTTTAAAACTATATTCAAATAAAAATAATAATAAAAATATTAAAAATATATTTTTTTTTAATTAAAAATTTATTTAAATTTTAAAAGATCGTACATAAAAAACTGACAGGCTGCTGGTCGGCAGACGAAAGAAGTCATAAATGAGATGATTTAGACTATAGGTTTTCGTTAGTTCCGATCTTGTAATCGATGTAATCGATGCAGCAGGGCAAGCGAAACCGATATGAAACGGACGGGGTTCGGAAATTTCCGTCGTTTTTCGTACGAACGCAGCTCTTATGGTGACGGTGCGGTGGTTCTTCGAACTTTCAACCACTGTGGACTATTAGGTTATCTTAAAAAGACTTACATTATTATAAATTGGTTTAATAATATGGGCACGCGTTGACGGCGAAGGGCTCCGCGGCCAGTTTCCAGTAAGTTGTTCCACGTCGAAAGGCTCTCCCGTCCGATGGGTACACTCGGAACACTCAAAATTTTTTTTTTATGATTACATCTTATTTTGTTTAAAATCTTGCATTCTAAGTTTTTAAAAACATATTCAAATAAAAAATAATAAAGATATTGAAAAGAAATAAAATTTAATTAAAAAAAAATTTAAAACTTTAAAAGATCGTACACAAAAACTGAGAGGCTGCTGGTCGGCAAATGAAAGAAGTCATAAATGGGATGATTTGGACTACAGGTTTTCGTTAGTTCCGATCTTGTATTCGATGTAATCGATGCAGCAGGGCAAGCGAAACCGATATGAAACGGACGGAGTTCGGAAATTTCCGTCGTTCTTCGGACGAACGCAGCTCTTACGGCGACGGTGGGTTGGTTGTTCGAACTTCCAACTACTATTTACTATTAGGCAATCTTAAAAGGACTATTATTATTATAAATTTGTACAAAAATATTAACACGCGACAGCAGTGAGGGGCACCGCGGCAGGTTTCGTAAGTGGTTTGGCGTCTAAAGGCTCGCCTGACGTATGGGTACACTGGGAACTCTTAAATTATTTTTTTTTATATTTTTCGATTATTTTTTTAAAATATGTCATTCAAAGTTTTTTAAAATATAGTGAAATAAAAATAATAATAAAGATAAACGAAAAATTAAAAAAAAAAAAAAAAAACTTAAAAAAAATCGTACACAAAAATTTGCCAGGCTGCTGGTCGGCAGACCGCGAAATTCTTATATGGAATGATCTGGACTATAGTTATTCATTGGTTTCATTCGTGTAGTCGATGACGTAAAATCGACCAATTTTTTCCCCACTTTGACGCCGGCTGCCTCCGAACTTGCCAGGCTGCCGGTTGGCAGACCTGCTTTTTTCTCATTTTCTAATCGACCTTTATCATATGAGACCATTCCCGTTCGTGTAGTCGATGACGTAATTTAGACCAAAAAAATCGCTGACTATTTCCATGACTGCGCGGCTCCTGCCAAGAGGCGCACCGGCAGACCAGCTTTTTTAAGGTTTTCTAGATGCCCATTATCACTTAAAAGTAGTTTCATCCATGTAGTCGATGACGTAGGGTTTACCTATCTCCCCTCCCGGTCTATAAAGTAAGTAAAGTCTTATTATGCAGTAAGGCTAAAGTCATGGTGTTTGAAAAAGAGAGTACGAAAACACTGTGCAATATAGTTGTGAATTATGAATACTTGGAGCAGATGGATGAGTTTGTGTACCTGGGTAGTATGTTTACGAGGGATGGGAAGGCTGATAGAGAAATTGAAAGAAGGGTAAATGCAGGTAACTCCATTAATGGAGGACTAAATGCCGTTGGCGCTAATAAAAAACTGTCAAAAGAAGCGAAGCTAGCAGTCCACAATGATGTAAGGCAGTGAGGCATGGAACTGGCAGAGGAAGGATGAAAGTAAACTGAATGCTGTTGAAATGAGATCCCTGTGGCGAATGTGTGGTAAAACCATGTATGATCGTGTGAGAAATGTGGATATCCGCAAAGAAGGATATAAGCATAATGAGTAAGATTAAGAAATGGAACCTCAGGTGGTTTGGGCATGTAGAGCGAATGAAAGAAGAAATTGTGTGAGAAGAATATATGACGCAAATGTGAATGGAAGAAGAAGTCGGGGGCGCCCGAGGAAGACATGGCACGATCAAGTGAATCAGATTCTTGAGTCCGGCCATGTCAAAAGTCAGGATAATAGAAGAGTTGTTTGGCGGTCTGTCCTCTCTGCCTACCCCTGCAGAGAAACGGCGTGATGGTTAGGTAGTTATGTCCATACAGTTTCGGATTGTTGTAAACGGAAGTGGCACCATCTGTTTTTGATATTTTGATACATTGGTCGAATTCAGGTCGGCAGCGGGTCTAATCTGCTGGTTTATCTGACCACCTTTGTAGCCTAATGGTATCTACGCATTTTGCTTTGAACCTGAAGGTTTCGCGTTTTACTCCCGTCACAATTATGTCGGTATGATTTAAATCTGAATCTTAGGAGACAAAAAACGATTATTTTAAATCGACTGATGTGTAATTTTCCAATTTTTTACACCTCTATTTGTAAGTTATTTCACGGTAAAGGTAAATGGCGCACGGATCAAATTTCGACTCCCAATCAGAAGAAAATTTCATTGATTTCTTCTCAATGCATAATTCATGGCTAAATTTCACTTTTGGCGTAACTAAATGGAGATATAAAGGCCGCAACAGGCTGCAACTAAAAAAAGTCGTTGATTTTATCAAATTACACATCTTTTTGTCGTTAGATGCAAAGCCATTTAGTTTTATAATCTTTTGGGAAACGGAGAAAAGTATAGGTAGATACTGAAATATTTCTATTTCTTCCTTTTTTAATGTTACATTTTGATTTTAATTCAAGAAACGCAGCTTCACATGATAAATTTGAGCCACTTCGTGTATTCGTTTCAAGTAACGTGAGATTTTGCTGGACCCCCCCCCCCCCCTTGGAGGTCACGTAATTAATGTATGCCGCCATAGCTCAGTGGTCAGAGCATCCGACCGGCAATCAGAAGGACACGGGTTCAAGTCCCGTTGGCGGCAAGTATCTTTTCTCGGAAGATTTTTCAATGTAAATGAGTGTTTCAGGCTGACAATTATTGCTTATAATAATTGTTACTATTTATTATACGTTTATTGTCCGGACAAAACGTTGCTAAGTAATTGTTTGACGTGCGCTGTCATTTTGTTATTTGTTTAGGTTACTATGGAGATTCCTTTGATAGTAAAAATTCAAATATGTATAAAATAGGTAGGTACTAATAATAATAATAATAAATAATATTTGGCTGATTTATAAAGCGCCGTTTTCATGAAAAATCATCTCAAGGGCGCTGTACATATAATAAGCATACAATAAAATAAAATGAATACGATAGGCTTACAACTAGGATTCAAACTTATAACTAGGAACCTACATTTAAGACTTATATGTAGCTAGTGACTTACAACTAAGACTTATTACTACTGACTTAAAACTGGTGACATACAAATATTTGCAACCGTGACTTAAAATTAGAGATTTACAATTAAAATAGGTATTTACATACAACAATAAATATTTTTAGTTTTGCCAGGTATCTAATATTACCAAGTGATCAACAAAACTCTACAGATATAGGTACAGACAGAGAAAGAGAGTCGAAGCAGTTTGAGGATATTATATATACATGTATACATACATAGATATTTTATTCTACACATTTTACAAATTATTTTATACCGTATTTTAATATTAATATTGTTAGCGCCAGAAGAAGAAGGAAGTTCGTACATAATATTACAATTTTATAACACGGTTGTGAAAATGATTGTAATGGGTTAACAGTTTTTAAAGGAAAGCATAGGTATCTTAAATGAATGAATGAATTTAATCGTCGATCTCAACTGCAATAAGATAATTCATCGCTCAACAACAGATTGGATAGCAATGTTTGAATGAAATAGCGAATTTATGGAAATGAGTGTTTAAATAGGTGAGTTTTAAGTTTGGATCTAAATTCTGTTGGACTGGTTATACATCTTAATTCCATAGGAAGTTTATTCCAAGCCTCAGGGCCGGATACTTCGAAAGCACGATCACCAAAGTTAGTGTTCGGATTTCGCTTAGGTTCTTTCAACCTTCCGATTGCAGATGATGTCGCTGATCTAAGAGTTGAATGTCTTAGACCAATATTTTCCGGAATGCACAGTTCAGAGATATAGGGTGGAGCCATTTCGTTGAGAGCTTTAAACACCATCCAGCATAACTTGTATTGGATCCGTTCAGGACACTTCAGCCAGAGAATCTACACATTGACATTACCCAACAGCTATACTAATATTATAAATGCAAAAATGCGCGTGTTTGATTGTTACGTTTTAAAAACAGTGTATTACTCACTGTGCCAATCTCACATCGAATACGGAATTTTAGCTTGGGGTAACACTTATTCTATACTTTTAAAAACAGTGTATTACTCACTGTGCCAATCTCACATCGAATACGGAATTTTAGCTTGGGGTAACACTTATTCTAATGCCCTCGACCCCATCATTAAAGCACAAAAACTAATAATAAAAATAATTCTTAAACTTCCTCTCACTACCAGCACCGATACGATCTTCAATACTTTCAACGTTATGGACATTAAACAGCTCTACGCAAAATCCATCTTACTTTATTTACATAAAAACAACAAAATCCTATACAAACCAACACAAATGATACACAATACCCGAGCCAAAAATAAAGAATTTCTCCAAACTCCCTTTTCTAAAACCACCTTTGGACAAAAACACTTTAAATACATAGCTTGCAAACTACACAATACACTTCCAGCCACGATTAGACTAACTGAATCAATGACCAAATACAAACAAGATATAAAGAAATGGATTAAGTATAAGTATTGGACGTCACACTACTGCTAACATCTGTAAAATAGAGTACAAATAGACAGAATTACCATCTCACGTATGTCCTTACCCTTATTAAAGAACTTAAAATAGTAAAATCCTATATGTATAATATAACTACCTATATAGATTCGAAAGGTTTTACTACTTTATTCATCTCTTCCTTCACCTATATAATGCTCTCTTTATGATATTAACCCTCAATCTTAATCATCTTTCTGTTTGAATTGTATAAATCAGTATGTATCTTACCTTAAATGTTCTTATGTTGTAATTAAATATTCTTTTGTATGATACTCATTTATGTACCTCTACGCCTGTCTCAACACAGGTATACCCTAGTGAGACAGGCATCGAATAATGTAATACAAACATTATTTTTATAGATAAATAAATAAATAAAAATAAATAAAAAATAGGTGGCACGCGAGCTGTTTGAAAAGGAATGTAACGGTATGGAGGGGAGAGGGAGGTGGAGGCGAATATGCGAGCCAAGCCCTGGGCAAAAGCTGGTTATTGAATAAACAACAAAACATATGCCTGTGATGATCCTTGTAAAATGTAAATAACGAAGGAATAATCGTAACAATATAGATGAAATATCGCCAGCAGCACACGGCATTATAGCTTACAGCAGTCCCAGTCAAATTGATCACGGAGCTGGTAGGAGTAAAGATACATATTTGATAGGCCAACTTTCCGGTCCAAACTTTGAACGCGTTGGGTTGTTCGGTACCTATTGGTATTGAGTCAGAACATAATTCAGCCTGAATTTTTCATGCTTATATGTTATTTAAATCGTATACGGCTAGTTTAAATATTGTATTGGCTTAAATCAATATGGTCGGTTGCCAGGTTGCCAGGTTGCCAGGCCCCGGGCAGGGGTCGCCAAGTGCAAAGGCGTGAATTTGTTAGAGAATATTGGATTTTCACGGATTTCTTACATAAGTCTCGATGACATTGAGCGAGTTTACAAGCTACTAGCCGGTGAATTCACTATCTGCTAGTAATCTCGCTAATAATCGTATTGCTAGCTAACTAGCAGATTGTGAACAACCTACGAAAAAAGTTGGGCGTCAACTTTGCTCGCTACTCGTTAGCGTGTACGGCGGATGGCTAGATGGCGGCCTTCGAACAGCTGATTCGTAACTGTCAAGCTACTGCTTGATCTGGATTATTCGTTGTACAATCTGTTAAGTAACGGGCAAATACTCGTTAGCTACTAGCGGTGAGCTAACTGCGAATATCTCAGTTTTCTACAAAATGTCGACAGAATTAGTTCGCGCGGGAGTCATTATTTTAGCTCAGCTTTTCGCTACTGAGAGGGTTACGTTTCGTATATTACTTAAGGGGCAAGAGAGAGAGGTGCGAGCACACATTTTCTTTCTCTCATAGCCAGTTACGTTTCGTATATCTAAGACACCGTGCAGGCCTATTGTCTGTATCACACGGTAGGAGCAAGAGAGAGCAGTGCGCGTGCACATGTTCTTTCTCTCTGCCTATCATATAAATGGAGCTAAAGAAGTTTTTCTTCAGTTGTGTGGTCTAAAGCACACTCGTTTTTTTTATTATTTAAATATTGAACGAGTGCAGCACAAATTTTTACGATTTATTAACTTCAAGTTACATATACCTATTCAACACATTAACTATACATTCTTACTAAATACACTTAATTTGCATTCCCTAGAAAACAGAAGAAAAATAATTGACCTAACTTTTTTGTTTAAAATTATTCACTCCGAATTAGACTGTTGTGAACTCCTGCATCTCATTGACTTTATGGTACCAACCCGAGCGACAAGGCAAAACATAGTATTCGGCAACAATAATTCTGGAACCAACAACTACCTCACACTTGCACCTTTTCCACGATTTCATACACTAGCAAACAAATTCACCTCAAGTATCGATGTATTTAATACAAAGTTACCATTATTTAAGAAACACTTGAACGATATTTGTATGTAGTATATTTTAATCACATAGCACATTGCATATATTTGTGCTTTTTTATATTTATCTACAATATAAAAACCTGTTGCCGTTTTCTTTTCTTTTTTATGTAGGTAAGTACTGTGACATCTGATCTGAGTTGTCTAGAATTGTTTTTATGTAAATTTTGTAAATACACAATGTAGGTATACTATTTTATGCCATCTGCAACTTTAAAAACTTTCTCTTGTATTGTAATGCATTATTTTTACTAAAATGTACCTTTATACCTTCCATTCATGTGATGTTTACTTTTTCAAGTTCGTCGTTTTTATTGTTCAACTTTGTCTCTGTATTATAAACTTATATGTAACAGCCCACCAGGGCGTTGATATATTAATAAATAAATTACATAACTGAATTGTATTTGAGGTGTGTAGATGCAAAGGCAGCAATCTCCAAAATATCGAAAAAAAAGTTATGAATGCAGTTCCATAGAGATTCAAATTGTGCACCTAATAAATGCATTGCTTATTTACAAACTCAACTTATTCCCATCAAAATCCGAGTTTGAAAATGCGTATTAAAAGCAAAGGCAGCAATCTCCATGTTCTTTTCAAAGCAAACGTAGCATTCTCCATTTCGGCCAATCAAATTCATAGGAAGTGTCACGTGACAAGATGGCCGCTCCATACTAAAGTAGCATTTGGTGCTGATTTTTCTATGTGAGTTTTTGATGTTTTGAAGTATGTAAAAGTGTGTTTGGAATAAATATTTTCGATAATTATTGAAGATGGATTGTCACCCGACCCTAACATTATCATAAGACGCCCGCAAACCTATTATTAAGTCAGAAAATTAGAAATGAAATGTTACAAAAATATCATGGAATGTAGCTGTCAGATTTTATTTTGGCTTGGAGGAAAGCATTATAACTCTCAAAAAATTATCTATTAATGATAATCTATTTATTTTTCACTTTTGCACTTTTTATTTAAAAATACCTAGTATCAGTTAGATAATAATGAGAAGTAAGTATTTCCGTTTCCGAAAATGGAAAATAATATATTTTAGTAGCCATTACATTAAAAATCAGACCATTTGACACCTTTTCTTCACGCCATGTTTGATTTTTTGACAGCCTCCGTGGTCCCGAGGTAACACTCACAATCCGAAGGTCGCGGGTTCGAACCCGGCGTGCACAAATAAATTTTATTTGATTAATTTGTGGTATTTCACAATTAATTAACTTTTAATTTTTTTTTTTTTACATGAGCTCCACACAGGAGGCCCTGAGGAAAATAATTTCCGTCAGGGTCTATGTCATCTTTGGGGATGCTGTGTGGAGGGGTTTTGGGGGAAAGGAAGGAGAGGAGAGTTCTGGGAAGGAAAAGGGTTTAAGGGGTGGGTAGGAATCTGGGGTTCAGTGTGTCCTGGTCATCTGCCTCCAGTACCTAGACAAACCTCACCCCATTAACCCGGGCACCCCTGCTAAATCACCAAACATAGCGAACCACTTGGGGTGACCTATGGCAGAGGCATAATATCTTATATACATATAAAAATCTCGTGTCACGGTGTTTGAGGTCGCACTCCTCCGAAACGGCTTTACCGATTTTTATAATTTTTTTTAATGTATGTTTGGTAGATATGAGAATAGGGTTTAAAGTATATTTCTGACCGCTAGGTGATTAGGGTGTCCCTATCCAGAAAAAAATCATTTTTTTAAATGTTTTTTTTTTTTTATTTGGCATCAACAAATACCTATAACCCCAAATTTTAACCCTCCTACCCCCACCCTCCTATTTTTCAAAAGCGATTTTAATATGTTTGTATGAACAAATTTAAACGTCTTTCATATTTCAAACAGAACGAAATTATTTACATTGTTGAATGAAAGATGGCGTTACGTCCGCCTCATCGAACTTACATCCACACATGCGCAAGACATTCACGAGAAGCGTCGCGTCATTTTGATATTTCATTCGGCATCATGTTCTCGCGTGGGCAAACCATCGAGCTTATTTGTGATGGCTAAAGACGGACTGACAAAAAAATTATATACTCAATTGCTCTTCGAAGTCATATTGTTTTTCTTTATTTTATTTGCCTACTTTAGTGGTATTTTTAATTGTGTTTATCGGCGGTCATCAGCTACAGCGTTCCATTCCTCCTTCTGTCATAGATCCCATCCCCACACACTTACAATACATTCGTTATTTTTCATTTAACAACCAAAATATTCATTAGAAATAATTTATATGGCAGAACAGTGTTTGTCGGGTCAGCTAGTGTAGTATATATTTTTTAACATTTTTTTCGGCCTTTGTCATCTTTGGAGATGCTATGTGGAGGGTTTTTTTAAGGAAAGGAAGGAAAGTACTTTCAGCCTCACAACATACCCCAATAATTGGGGATGCCATAGTCTCGCTGGCTCCAGACGGGAGCAGTTGGTGACTCTTGTGCGGTATTCATATAAAAAAATAAATGTTTTGACATAATAATATTAAACAATTTATCAGGCTTCTTTTTTTTTTCCTCATATTACACTCTTTTCTTTCTCAAATTTTTGGTTCACTGTCTGAATTATTAATTATTTAGAATATTATGTATCATCTTTTCTCATATTTTTTGCTCCACGCATAATAACACCTGTTTTCTGGAAAAAAATGTTCAATAATATCTTCAAAAAGTTTATTTTTTGCAATTACCCCTTATTGAGTTATAAAGTATTCCTTGAAGCCAATCAACACAAAACAAAGATGGCGGTTTTTTGGAAAGGTTTGTAGCAAACACAGCAATCTCCAATGTTGTATGTAGCAAAAGCAGCAATCTCCGGATTAAAAAGTTAATTATCTTTTGATAGGCTTGCATTAAAAAAAATCTGATGATGCAAATAATCCATGATATCAAACAGTTATTTAATGTAATTTTTTCAATGTTCTGTGAAATCCCATTTAATGTCTACAAGTTTTTTGCCTTTTTCTCAAAAACACATAAATGGGAGATTGCTGCCTTTGCATCTACACACCTCATTTTAATAATCTCTAGTCTCTAGTGCAGTGATATGATAAAATTCTTTCAGATTATAAGAGAGTCTAAGTTTGATGTTGTAGGTATATTCATATTACAAACAAAAATATCTACTCATAACGCAAATAGCAAACATCTGATCAACAGTAAGATCCGATAATCCATTAATGGCAGATTTCTTTCTACAGATTCAGAATCTCTCCAGGAAATTCCCTCCGGTTAAAATTTGTTTTGCCCTCTGCGAATAGCGCCGCGAGAACCCAACGAACTGAAATCACAAATAACAAGTTTCACACATCAACTATTTTCTGGCGCGCACAAGCTGGAAAATGAGTTCACAGAGAATGCTTTGCTATCAGAGGAGACTCCGCTGCTATAAAAAGTGCGCAGTTTAAAAAGGTAGAAGGAGTATGATTGAAAAGGTGGAAGTTATATTACAGTACCAAAGTGCCTCATTGAACAATGGTCAATTCGAGCAATTTCATTCATTACAACAAAAGATCTGCTCGAGTAACTGGAGCGGTCCAAAACTTGGGTATGCACGTATACATTTTGAAAGTTGATTGGACAATGAAATGTATAACATTGAACGCGCGCTCGTGCGTTACGTGTTCTGTCGCCACCTTACCTAAAGGTGGTAATGACAGTAAAAATAAATAATAACAAAGTAAACAATTCTCAGCGAAACGAGTCGGGCGACGTTGTGGCGGAAGCCTATGGCATATGTAAACTCGACTTCAAAAAGCAACCGAACAGCTTAGGCCAGTGCAAATAGCTCAAAAAAGGGGTTCGCAATTCGCAATCGTAATAATTATTCCGGTAGTTACAATTTGTTTACATGTTTTGAAAACCAGTCCCTCTACAAAATTGGTAGTAGTATCGAAATTGCACAGGAAAAAAGATATTCGCTAAAAACCAAACCAAACCATGCAATTTACATGTTTTGGCAAACTTATACGAATTTTTACGACTTAATATCTCGGTACCCATTGGAGATAGAAGAAAAATGCAAATAAAAAAGTTATAGGAAATTCTACGTTCTACATTTTTGTTGAAGATACTTTAGGCAACGTTTGCACTGGTAAGGAGATATTTTAGAAAAGAAAAAAATTGGCGCGATTTCGAATGGTTTTTTCAAAATGGCGGCGCAGGCACAGGTGCTCCAAATGAAAACTATGATGACGGTATAATTACGATCGCGGATCGCCAATTGCAATGACTGCATCGCCTAATCAATAGAAACGTAGAGATTACGCAATTTCCTGTAAACATTGAATTAAAAAGATCAAAAAGGAGAAAAAATACTTTATGAACAGGGGCTAATAATTATTTTCTAAAGCAGTCACCTTCACGGGGCATGTTTAATGAATGGAAGACGGCTGTGAAACTGTGGACATTTAAATGCTTGAGCACTTGAAAGTCGTTTTCCAGACAAAAGGAAGGAATGAATACATACGAAACAAGTCATGGTCATGTACATTCATGTAACTTGGACATCTCTTCGGCCAAATACGTTCAATACATTACCGTATAGAGGACGGGAAGAAACAATATCAAACGTGGAAAACCAATACTCTACTTTTTTGTTGAAACTGCAATAATACAACACTGTTATAAATGTAAATATGTACCTCACAAGAGTCCAATAGCTCTCTGCTAACTAACAACGCGGTTTAAACCATTTCAAGCCACGTTTCGATTCTGAATGGTGGACTTTTACCAGGGTGACAAGTATACGAATATTCTATACTAAAAGCTACATGGCAAGGATTCAACCCCGCGACCCCCGGATTCGTGGTTGAGGACATCACTCCTGGTGTATTTTAAACCATTAAACAATTGTAGAAAATAATACAAGGAGAGGTAAAAAATATAGTTAAACATCACAAAATATATATATAATAATTTCATAACGATTACAGAATAAAGAAACCACTTATTTTGTTGTCAGTGATACCAACTCCTTAAATAGCCATGAACAAATTATTGGCCCACTTTGTAATAATGTCTGTAGCAGTTTACTTTACTTCAACAAGGGTAACCAGCGTGTTCTACAATTCGAACAGACTCCATTGAACGACAGGTCCAACAAATTGATTGTTACACTTCGTGAAAAAAAGCGTAATATTAGGTGGTTTGTCATAATAACTTGGTAAATTATTTTGCGGTCAATGAAATATCATTTCTTTGACACAATGTGGATTGGCCAAATAATTGGTTGGCAACAAGAGAATAAGCACTGATTTCGTTTTCACAAAGAACAAGGTAAAAACGCACATCAGGAAATACAAATGAGGAAATTAAATCGATGTTTTGTAATGATATTAAAACTTACACATATATTTCCAATAGACATACAGCAAACAGTTTAAAACCCACTTACGGCCCGGTAGTAAGCGTTATAGAAGAAGAAGGCTGGGAGATATGTAAATATGGATGTTAGAGGGAGGGCGCTAGTATTAAAAACGATAATAAATAAGTGAAAATTGTGAAAATGTTTAATCAAACACGACATGTTTAAAGTAGAAAAATATCTCGGGGAAATGTCTTCAACAGCATTTAAAGAAACACTGTGATTTTTTTCATATATATAACTTGTAAGAAAACGTGTGTATAATAATTTGCGGAGCATACTTTGCGATTTTTTCTATCGAGGGAATTTTGTATAATTACCGCTTTTGCGTGACAAATGTACAGATGTTAAAATTTATTTTTTAAGTGTTTTAAAATTGGTAGAAATTTGGGATGCCGAGTCTACAAAATCCATGTCCGTACCGCCTATCTTAAAATTGCTTTTGCCTTCCGAAACACGTTCATTAAATAATTTATTATATACTATCCCTTTCCCGCGGCTTCGCTCGCATGGTATTAGGGGGGTTCCCACACCACCTCCCCCTCCCACCTCCACCTCTCCCCCCTCCAACCACCCCCTCCCCCCTCCCGCATTTATTTGAATTACTCCGCTAATAATTTTAATCGGATAAAGAATTGGAGATATCTTACGAATCGCGCCACCTATCGCAATCTTTTTTGTACAAATTTCATAATGCCAGAGCTCTGAGCTATAGCCTATATGTTATCCTGATATATTATTGTAAAGTTTCATTAAAATCCATTCAGTGGTTTTTGCGTGAAAGAGTAACAAACATACATACATCCATTCAAACTTTCGCCTTTATAATATTAGTAGGATAGTAGTAATTTACCACGTACCTACATCAACTAGTTCAAAATTGGTATTTGCAGCTGTAAGGCAAATCAATTCCAAAACTACATTTTCCATTAGTGGGTTCAAAGCCCCGCGTAGATTCATGATTATCATGGGATTGAACGATTATCAGCCTACCCCATTGCACGGGGTACAAACACGTGGTAGGTACACTGGGTGCAGGGGGGTGCAGACGTAATGCAAAATTCAGACGCCGCTAAACATCGCGTGGGGCAAACAAACCACTCAATAACTGTACATATATGGTCGGTATTATGGAATACTCATTTAACCCACAGTATAGTAATATATTAAAAAGTTAACTTTTTTCAAATTTTATTTTGTATTATTATTATTTTCTTTTATTTATTTTCTTTAATTATGTAAATATTTTTTTCTTTCATCTTGAAATATTTTAATTTAATGTATTATATAAATATGTATAATATGGAACTCGTGGGACTGCACCACCCTCCCCGAGATCTTGAATAAACGAATAAAAAAAAAAATAAAAAAAATTATATACTAAGTTTGAAGATCGTGCTTTCGGAGTATCTGGGCCTAAGGCTTGGAATATACTCCCTCCGGAATTAAGATGCATAACAAGCCCAACAGAGTATAGGTCCAAACCAAAAACCTACCTTTTTGGGCTCTCAAACCCTTAATTTAAATATACCTATCTGAGAGTATCATACTCGTATTGCCTATGATATGTCTTAATCACACTTTTCTTACTGAATTAAAATTACTCGAGTCCTTACACATCAATCTGTCTCTTGACGAATCACATTTAGGAAGACCAAATCCTTATAGATACTACTGCACCACCTACCATTAAATGTTGCTTTTACTTTCCAAAATACACTCATCAAAGAATACATTTCATATTAATATTTAAACATTTTTCTGGATTAAATAAAATGTGTTCACAATTATGTCCTCTGCGTGCGAACTCTATCAAAATTTCTTTAAATGGACAATATACAGTGTTAATTTCAAGCGACCTCCCAGGTAAATATGGTCCAGTTTTCATTAAGTTTTAGGCACCATCGCGTTCATTGGTCAAAATACTGTACATATATTTTCGTATCGGTGATCAATGAACCGGTGTATGTAATTTTAGCCATAAGTTGTTTTTAATTGTTTGTCTAGCTAGATTTTAGAAATGTATTATAAGTTTGTACAGCGCCCTTGAGGTGATTTTTCACAAAAACGACGCTATATAAATCATCCAAGTATTATTATTATTATATCATTAAGAGAAAGTTATAAAAAATACCGTCCTTCATACTCAGTATAGAACAAAAGCCTAGAACTTACCGCCTTTTGCGATTATAGCATTCCTAATAAATTGTACAGCGCCCTTGAGGTGATTTTTCACAAAAACGGCGCTTTATAAATTATTTTTTTTATTCTAAACCGTTCAACTAAACTAGGGTCTAAACCAAAGATATTCAAATACAGAAGAGATATGCTATGGTGTTCGCGCAACTGTCGCCGGACTACGCCCTAACTAGCGTAGTTTTCATACAAAAAGAATTTGTAAATTTCGTTGATTTTTTAAAAATGTGCATTAATATTGGTTAACAATATATTTTCAATAAGGAAAGAATTCGTTCATTTAGTTTAACATTCATTTAGTTTAACAAACATTCATTCGTTCATTTATTTTTTCGTATTATTATTATTATTATCAAAAAAACATTGTCAAAAAGCGCGTTTTGTTTTATTATGCGAAGCTCAGGCACAAATATTAAAATGTTTTTAAGATCATTTTAATTCAAATTCAATTCAATTTCTCACATCAAACAATAAAACCATAACCGAAAAGCGGTTCGTAAGTAGAAGATTTTGAAGTTTTTAGGCGTTTTTATAGGCCTGATACAAAATTTTTTTCCGGGCTTATAAAAAGAGTAACATAAAATTTTCTTTTTTCAAAGGCAAATATGTTTTCTTTTTGCAGTATTTAATTAAAGGATCTAACATATTTCTAAGCGATATAATTTTCAAACCAAAATCAGATTTTGCAATGCTTAGTAAAATTTAACGCTTTATTGTATTGCAGTTTTTTTGCTAATATTTGATGATATCATAATACAAGCTTGTCTTTACAAAACTGCGGATTGGTCGACTTTCGCAATTTCGCACACTGTATAACTATACTAGCACCAAATTCGTTGTAAGTATGGAGAATGCAAGTGACCGAAATGACGGCAGGTTATAGCGGTAGGGGAGAGGTGGCGGGGGTCGGGGGAGAGGTCAGTGTCCTCCACAGCCCTTAACTCGACCACGGGGGAGGCGAGGATTAGAACCATGGGACGGGGGCTAGGAAAGGGGCAGGCCCGGGACGTCAGGCGTTGGGGCTAGTGCACAAGGGAAACATGCCGTATAACTAGTAATGTATTTTTGAAGTAAAACTTCTTTACGCACGCTCGACTTGGGGTAAGCTGGTGAATGCGTTACAAAAAGTGGTGATAAGTTACGAAAAATGTGATGTTACGAAAAGTGTGATGCGAACGGTAATCGATGCCAACGGTGATGGCGAGGCGAACGGTTGGGCGTTCACGCACGCTTGACTTGGGGAGTGATAAGGATAAGGATGGTCACCCCCAAGGTCGTTGGTCATCCTAAGGTCGTAGGTCACCCCAAGGTCGTAGGTCACCCCAAGGTCGTAGGTCACCCCAAGGTCGTAGGTCACCCCAAGTTCGTAGGTCACCCCAAGTTAGTAGGTCACCCCAGGCCACCACATGGTCACATGTCACCCCAACGTCATATGTCACCCCAATGTCAATGTCGTATGTTATTTTATAAGTTAGTGAAGTTTTACTTCAGTCGTGTAGTCTAAAGCACACTCGTTTTTTTGGTATTTAGATTAATCTTGTTACTTTGCTTTAATATTTTGGTGATGTTTTTATGAGGATAATACACGGGTGAATTGTTTTTGGAATATCACCTTAATTCAGCGTTGGCAGTTGCACGGTTTTACCTTATTTGCATGGTTTTTTGGGTCATTCATAGCTTTGACACCTTCATGGGTTTTTTGAAACCGGTTAACAAAAATATGTTCTTTTGAGAGAGAGGAATGTAGTTTTGAACTTCAGAATGGGTTCACAGTGGGTTTATCTTTGTCAATAAATAATATTAATACATTAATATATCATGTAACTTTAATTAGGTATCTATTCTTACGATTGAATATTTATAATAAATAAATTATTGGAATTGTGGGAGAATTTCTTCACCTACAAATTAAACTTCGTAACAGTAAAAAACATTCAATAAAAAAATGATAATTTTTTCAAAAACATAATTTTTGCTATTATTCAAAGAAAAATTCTAAAATGACTGTTTTTTATAAAACATTATAGATAATTTTGTTGTCTTCTTATTTAATTTCTCATTAAGAGCTTACGAAACATATGGTTCTTTATCAAGATAATGTAAAACAAGAATTATTTACCCTTCAAAACATGGAAAAAATTGTTTTTATCCTTCAAATAATGTTTTTTTTTACCCCTGAAATGTGTTTTTAAAAAAAATATTGTTAGGACACGGCATCACTGCCTCAATTGCACATTTATAAAACTTTGTAATAATAATATTTTGCTAATTTACACATTCATGAAAAATCACTTTAATTCGGCCGGCTCTCAGATATAAAATAAGTTTCAAAGTCATTTATACTTCACAGACTTCGAGTAGGTACTATCTTTGGTAAAATCCATCGGTCTTCTTATCTGAAATGCTGGGTATTAATAGCCTTGCCAACAGACGGAAAGCTGTTTGCCGATAATGGCCCACAACCTCTTCAACGGTCACATCAGCGATACAGAGATTTTAGAAAAAAAGACTAACATCCCTGATAACTTTTTATATGCAGAACAAATCTACCATTAGTAATGCTCCTCGGAAGAATTATCGTGCTCATGAACTTACGTTTGATGTCGACGTTTTCCCCGAGAATATTATTATATTCAAAATGCTAGATAATAATTATAATTATAGAAAATACACAGATTTAGGAAATGAGATTAAAAGAATTTGGCATTCTCGGACTATAAAAATATTACCATTTGTTATTTCGGCCACTGACATAATACCTAGGAATCTGATTCAAAATTTAAGCATATTAGATTTGACAAAGAATTTGTATATAAAAATGCAAAAATCAGTAATTTTAAATATATGTAGGATTACAAAAGATTTTTTAAATATTTATATTGAGGGATCAGTAGGATTTATAGGTTCAATTAGAAATGCCACAGAGCCGAACCCTCTGATATGAAAATATCTGGAGTCGGTGAATTATATTCCCATTTGGTCTCTAGTAGGTTGACATGTTGTTCTTGTATTGTTTTGTATTTATAATATCTACTTATATAGTGCAATTGCATAGCGTGGGTTGACTAGATGATCATTTGGGGAAGTGTGTGAAAGGGTTTAGTTTTCCTGTGGGGAAAATTTAACCCGGACATTTAAATCTGGTGCGTAAAAAATGTAATGAGTGTCTTCTAATAATGTTATAGAAATTTGTTATTTGTAATGTCTACTATGTTCTCTCCTGAGACATTCTTAATTTAGCAAGTACTGGAATCTATATTCTCCAGGACTATGGGATATTTTTTGAAGAGGTTCTAAAACACAGTGACGTATCCATAGACATAATATGTAATATTCATATGTCTACGGACGTATCGTAATTTATAATATTAATCGGAGGATATAATGTCATTCCTGGCTGATAGCTAGGTTGATCAACGGAGCTCTTAAACTAATATAACTCCGCATTACCTCCGGCAAAACTCGGCAACGAGACCATGTGACCCGAAGAGCCCATGGACAACTGTGACTTTGGTAACGCGGGCTTTACACAGAGTTTTCGAAATCAAATGAAGACAGTGACCTTCCTCTTGTTTGCATATAAATCAAATCCACACCGCCTGCTTGCCAGCCAGCTCGTCCACCACATACATACATTCTCCTTTATATATTATATATTTCAACCAATTTACACAAAACCTTGATAAATTATACACCTAAACCTTCCTCTTGAATCACTCTATCTATTGGTGAAAACCGCATCAATATCCGTTCAGTAGTTTTTGAGTGCATCGCGAACAGACAAGACAGGCAGACAGATGCGATGGAGGACTTTAATTTATAATATGTAGAGATTACATTATTGGAATTTATTTCTGTAAGTGCACCTGTAAATAAAATAAAATAACCTAGAATGGTTAAATTGTTCATTAAATATGTGTGTATTTAGCTAATATAAATAAGTACCTATTCGTAAATGAAAACATGGAAATCGGTGTGCAAGTGCATTTATGTTAGGTTAATAAACAGATCTGTAATTTTGTTTTTTAATCTTCGAATGAATCTTAGATTTCGTAGTGTGGAGAACCGACAAGAACCTTGAAATTGATGATATTAAGTCAGTACATCCTTACTCAAATAATGTCACATGAATGTATATAACATGTAATGTATGCCATAGGTCATCCTAGGTGGTTTACAACGTTTGTTGATTTAGCAGGGGTGCCCGGGTTCATGGGGTGAGGTTTGTATTGGTCTTGGAGGCGGATGACCAGAACACACTGAACATCAGATTCCTACCCAACCCTTAAACCTATTCCTTCCCAGAACTTTCCTCTCCTTCCTTTTCCTAAAAAAAACCCCCACACAGCATACCCAAAGATGACATAGGGTTTTCCTCAGGGCCTCCTGTGTGGAGCTCATGTAAAAAAAGACATTTTTGTAATAGAAAAAAGCTGCTTGTGCCCAATTCAGCTCTGGTTTAAAACAGGGTTGAACACAGAAAGGGGAGAGAGGCAGCGCTGAAAATTGAATTACCCGAGGCGGCGACGTCACCCCGCTCCTACTCACTCTACTCGCCCTGAAGTCCAACCACACCAGATACTAGGGAAGTAGGTAGTTAGGACCGGACCTAAGAACTACACACAATCACAGATGGCTAGAATTTGTCATCTGTTTTCCGAAACTATTCAAAATGTCACTTGAAACTTGAAAGGGATATAGACAAATATTTTGAAAACACCTCATTCGCATAAAGCGCATTGCTGTTTTGCCATTATCGTTTTGTTTTGACAGTAATTTGTACACGACCGAGCTATTTTTGACTTCGCAGCTAAAGGCTAAACTTTACTGTTCAAATATCATGATATTATTGAATACCTATTAATGTTTTATAATTATTTAAGAAAGGAGCGAATAAACGCTTCATTCCATTCTAAATGTAAGCAAAATATGGCGTGGTTGGGATATATAACTATGAACTATGTGTCCCGGAAAATACTGGTCCGAGGCAGTCAACCCTTAGATCAGAAACTTCATCAGATATAGGCAGACTAATGGAACCTAAACGCAAGCCAAATACTAAATTTGGAGATCGTGCTTTCGGAGTGTCTGGGCCTAAGGCTTGGAATAAACTCCCTCCGGAACTTAGATGCATAACAAGCCCAACAGAATTTAGGTCCAAATTAAAAACCTACCTTTTTGGGCTCTCACGCCCTTAAATAAAAATACCTATTTGAGAATATCATAAAGTTTTGCTTTTGTTTTCAAAATACGCTCATTACGGAATATATTATGTATTATAGTTCCCAAATATGTCCTCTGCGTGCGGACTGTACCTAAATTTGTCTAAATAAACAATAACAGTATTTATATCTAGTGACCTTCCAGGTAGTACGGTCCTGTATATATTTTCTGCCTGTACAGTACATTTTACAGCAGCCGCGTTCATTGGTCAAATGATTGCACAAATAGTTTCGTATCGGTAATCGATGAATTGGTGGATGCAATTTTTAGCCATAAGTTGTTTTAGTAGTTTGTCTAGTTTGTAGTCAGAAGAAATTGTATATATGAAAGAATTGTATAAATGTATTATAAGTTTGTACAGCGCCCTTGCGGTGATTTTTCACAAAAACGACGCTATACAAGTCATCCAAATATTATTATTATTATTATAAGAATAAATACAGAAATATTGGAATTAATCACTGAAAAATTGACCGAGGAAATAGCGTCATTGATCGCGCGCCCAACAAATGTACCTACACGGTTGACATTTGTCACGTGAGAACGGATCGCTTCTTCGATTCGTTCTTGTGTTCAACAGCTCGGCTGTGGAATGATTTGTCGGCCTTTGTGTTTTCTCCTTCCTATAATTTCATAACTTCCTCTCTTCAAAAGACCCTAAACGCAGCATCTCTGATGACATGCGTTGAGGAAAATTATTTTCCTCAGGTCCCCCCGTGTGAAGTTAATGTAAAAAAAACTTCAAATATATACATTAATTTTAAGGTTGCCGCCATCTTAATTAACACTTTCTTGATAAATGCATCCAATTGCTGCATCCTCAAGATTTACATCATCCGGGCAGGGAGGATGGTACGGCACTTCGAGTTATTTTTTAAATTTATTTTTTATACTGCTCAAGGAGAGGAATTGGCTTCGAAGAGCGGTTCAAGCTTCCGGAGGCGCTGATGAGCTGCCCTGATGGTGACGGCTGGAGAGGACTCGAAACGATTGCCTGTAGTCTCCTTCAGGAACTCTTTAATTACATTATACTAAGTTCGCGCCCAACCATTTAAACTTGGAACTGTTTAATACTTTACGAAGTCGAGGTTTTAAAAATGGAATCAAAACTATTAAAATTGGCGGGAGATTTACAATATCCATTTATATAAAAATGAATGAATGTTTGTCTGGTTGCTTACTTGGTTGTTTGTCCTTTGGGTATTTGATCTACGCATGACCGTAATGGTTTCTATAAAACAGTGTTTTTCAACCTGTGGGTCGCGACCCCCTGGGGGGTCGCGAAGCCTCTACAAGGGGGTCGCAGGGGGTCCAAAGTAAAATATTAGTAAATCCGAATTTTAAATAGTTGTCGTCATACAGGTGTTTTTTCTTTGGTTTCGTTTCAGTACTCTCACTACAACTAGAAGTTGACGGTTGTGTTGATCTTTTTATAAATTTATCCATTTTTTATTAATTTTTTATCAAGTCACTTAAATAAATTCAAATACGTGAGTTCAACACAAAACAAACGCGCACATATGACACCGAATCGCCGATTGACAGGGTCACGTTATTCCCGCCGTCCGACGTCCGTCAATCGTCATAGCCCGCGTCGCCCTGTACCTCTGTACCCTTCGACAACCCCGCAACGCTCATTGTGTCTCGCTCTTTAACTCTTTAACCACATTCGTCGGCACGGCGCGGCCTCGCTCGCCTCAATCTTGAGTCGGCATCGGCCCGGCCTGTACGTTGTACGAATGGGCGATAGCTCTACCTACTATTCCTTGGAGACGTTTGGCGAATTAGTTTGACAGCAATTTCCCTAACATGTCCGAAAATTTAGCGGTCTGTCAGAGAGAAATTGTCAGGAATTTTGAAAAATATTAGAAAAAAATTTATAGAATTTTGTGGGCAACGGAATTCACAGGATTACGGATTTCCTGGCAGAATCAAATAGAATGCCAAAACATGATTATACAGGCGAAATTGCCCTGAAAAATTCACAACCTGAAATTCTCTAGCCACCCTCCTGGTGGTTGGTGTACACTGCGCATTCTTTTTTCATTTAATTCAATTTCTCTAGCCAACCCCCCCCCCCCCCCAGGAACCAGGAAAAAGGTTTGAAAAACGCTGCTATAAATAATAGAAACCATTGGTGTAAAAAGCGTTATGAAATTTTTCATTACTATTGATCCTATTACGATGTAACTTTGGGGATTTGACGTGCGCCTGTCCGGGATGGTTCCAATATATAATAGTGAGCTCTGACGTTATGAAATGATTTCCTATACTATTCATCCGATTACGCTGTAACTTTGGGGATTTGACGTGCGCATGCCCGGGATGGTTTCAATATAGAGTGAAAATAATGAGCTCTGACGTTACGAAATGAATTCCTTTACTATTCATACATAGTACACAACTGCTAACCCTGTACAAATCGCAAGTGCGCCCCACGGTTGAATTTGGCAGCCACCTCTGGTCTGGAGCTCCAAAATACCTGAAAAATACCCTCGACTCTTTGCAGAAACGGGCGATACGTTTGATAGATTCTCCCATCTTAACAGACGGATTGCAATCTTTAGAGCACAGGCGTCGGGTGGGAATGCTATCCTTGTTCTACCGGTATTACAATGGAAGATGCTCCGAGGAACTAGCATCATTGATCCCTTCGGCACCGGTGCATAGTCGGGAAACCCGCCAAACGCGTGCCCAACATTTGTACACAGTTGTCATTTGTCACATGAGAACGGGTCGTTTCTTCGACTCGTTCTTGTGTTCAACAGCTCGGCTGTGGAATGATTTGCCGGCCTCTGTGTTTCCTCCTTCCTACAACATGGGTCTCTTCAAGACCAATGTTCATTCCTTCCTCTCCTCAAAAAGACCCTCCACACAGCATCCCAGATGACATAGGCCCTGAGGGAAATTATTTTCCTCAGGGCCTCCTGTGTGGAGTTAATATTAAAAAAAAAATAAAATTCATCCGATTGCAATGCAACTCTGGTGAGTTGTAGTGCGCAAGCACGCGATGGTTTCTACATATACTGGTGAGCTCCGGTGTTATGAAATTTCTAAAAAGAATTTGCAAAAGGTGGCGTGCGAGATGTTTGTAAAATTAGTGTACTTCATATAGTTTAGCAGCAGGGAGAGAAGGAGGGAGGGGAGGAGAGGCGGAATAGGAACGGGAATTTCTCTATTTAAGTGGCGTTGCAACGCATGCCGGTAACTCGCTAGTAATATTATAAAACAAGTTACGTTTTTAGATTTTCACGGCCAATTCGTTCCTATTTTGTTTTTGGGGTGTAATGCCGTGTTGTGCTACTTCCTTCTTTAGCCAACGTTTCGGCAGCGTTACAGTGTCCATCAACAGGGCAGATGTGTGATGCCTATTTACATGTCTCTCCATCCTTTTCTTTTTTAAGGCGCGCCTTAAGCTTTAGAAATTTCTTTCTTCTTCTTTTTTGAGAAAAGGATGGAGTGTTTTTTTTTTTTTCTTTTTTTTATGTTTTTTTATGTATTTTTTTTTTACATGAGCTCCACACAGGAGGCCCTGAGGAAAATAATTTCCCTCAGGGCCTATGTCATATTTGGGGATGCTGTGTGGAGTGTTTCTTTTAAGGAAAGGAAGGAGAGGAGAGTTCTGGGAAGGAAAAGGGAATAGGGGGTGGGTAGGAATCTGGGGTTCAGTACGTCCTGGTCGTCCGAGACAAACCTCACCCCATGAACCCGGGCACCCCTGCTAAATCACCAAACGTAGCGAACCACTTGGGGTGACCTATGTCAGAGGTGTTGGTTATCCAATAAAGGTTCCTGGGGCGGCGGTACCCATTCCTGCCTCCCAAATTGTGAATTCTGGGTATTGAAGCGCTTCCTGATAAAGGATGGAGGAAAACCAAATGCCGGCAAATCATTCTACCCGGTTTCACCCGAGTTTTTTTTCTTATGTGAACGATTGAAAAGTATCGTGGTTCGATAAAAAAAACTTTTGTGTAAATTTCATGATTGTAACAGATTTGTACCGTAAAGTTTAAAAATATTTTGAAAATTGCTTAATATCGTTGGAAACAATACATTTATAGTAACTTAGGGTTAGATAAGAGATTTGCTCGTGCTAAAAAAACATAAAAAACACGTGTACTCACAAAAAATAAGTTTTTAATTTATATTCAACAATGCATTTTCGGGTTTTCTAAAAGCTGTAACTGTAGTATGAAATAAACCATTGTGCCTGGTACCCTGGTAGAACGAATCAAGGATAAAAACTAGATTAAAGGCGAGTTTGTGACGGGGCTGACGCAAGAAAAATAAACACGCGCGAGTACAAAATCAAAGGTTTCCTAAGAAAATATTGCTACAGCTTCGTGTGGGGGGGTCCTTTTACCCCCCCAGTCGAATAATAATATTAAGCTACCCATCTCGGATAGGGCTGCGTTTGTCAAAGTTGTTTATTAACACTCCCAGGCCCAGTCGCTCGCTTCACAGATTTCAAATGGTCATTTAGCGCCATTTTTTAACCTTTGAAAGCTCTATACGCCGATATATGTGGAGCGTTTCAGCTTTCTACCAAATTGTAATAAGTTGACAAGTTTAACCCGTCTGCTTGTTTAGGAATAAATACATCCCAAAACACGTAATCGCGTTATACTTTCATAAGACCAAAAACGTCCAGAGCGACCTTACATTTTAAAAGCCATATATCTCTCTTCCTCTCGTGCAAACATATGTATTTTTTCTTTTAACCAGAAAGAGAACGAAATATTGTTTGCTTCTTATTGTCTTTGAAATATGAAAGCAATCTTCCATAGATATTTTACAATTTCGATCCAAAGTGACGGTTTGTGCATTTACGCGCGAAACCGAGGCTTCTGGATTGTGAGGTGCGAATATATTGAACCAAGCAGACGGATTAACATCATGATAGTTGTCCTCTTCTGCCGATCACAAATTGGTCAAAAACTAAAACGGACTTATGTAGAATCGGCATTTAAATCGGGAAGCAATTATGTAAAAAACTAATGGCGCAGTAGGATAAAATACACCGATATGTAATAGGATCTTCAGATGATTTTCACAAAAACGGCGCTCTACAAATTATACAATTATTATAAGTAAGTGTGCAGGAGAAAAAAGGTGTTCTATATTAGGTAGCAAAAAATACATCGAACGGTGAGTTACAACTTTTTCCATATATGTATATTTCAAAGACACCGCAAATATTTGCAATTCACAATAAAGTAATTTCCGTCATGAGTTACAGAACTTAAAAATATCGACAAATCATGTAAAAAGTCATATTGTTCGTTCCACATTTTTCAAAATGTTAAAAAAGAAAATTTGTTGAAAAGCTCTGACAAAATTTTGGACTTAATAACGGGCGAAACCGGGTAGTAAAACTAGTAAAATAAGATGTATAATAAATTTATCATTTTCATCGTCTAACGTTTTGTGTAAAAAAAATGTTTTCTTCACAATAATCCATTCAATTCTGAATAATAATTAAATCCAATAGATTTCAATTGAAATTCCACACCCCACGGATCTCGGATCGCTCGGCCTGTTTGGCTGATAGGCGAAAAATGATGCCGGCGCAGAGCCAGATGTCCGCACTAGTTGGAGAAGGTGCCTAGTACCTACCCTCGCGGGGGATTACCATATTTAATTCGGACACATTTAAATATTACCCCCAACCCCTTCTGCGCTCCGGGATTCCTGATACTATTCTATCTCAGAAATAATAAAATACAAACGTTTTAATTAAGTACATATGCGCGGTTTTAATGACCTCTTTTTTAAATATTTCACCTCTTTTTGCTTTCTGTTCTCCCGATACTTTTGGAAGTAAAATTTCTTTACGCACGCTTGAATTGGGGAGTAAGCTGGTGAATGCGTGACGAGAGCGTTACGAAAAGCGAGGCGAACGGTAGTTGAGAGGGAGATAGATATAAGTTAGTGAAGGTAGAAAGAGATAGAGTTACGTTTCGTATATTACTGTAGGGGCAAGAGAGAGAGATGCGAGCACACATTTTCTTTCTCTCTTTCTCTTATAGCCAGTTACGTTTCGCATATCTAAGACACAGTGCAGACCTATTGTCTGTATCACACTTGTAACAGACGTGTCAGCGCCTTTACAAGAACTGTAAAATAGGGGACCGGTCTCGTGCACGCCTTCCCGTGGTACACGCTGATGATGATTGTAGTAGCTGGCTGGCCTCCCTACATCCAGTGGTATAGGTCCTGGATGCGCCTAGTTTCTGCCTGAGCGGTGCCTTGGCAGTGCCCCGAGTCAGGGCCGACTGCAGCGGTAGGCACCGGGTTCTCGTTCAGGCAGAACTTCGGCAGGAGGCAGCAGCTGGCAGCAGGTCGCAGACTTCCAGAGGTAGGTAGAAAGGACCACTTGTAGAGTAGATAAAAGACGAGTTTGTTGAACACGAAGAACACTCATGATTTATTTTTGAAAATGCGCCGTCTTTTATACCCGATTTCGGGATAAAAACCGGTCACGTGGTACAAATTTTGGGGTGGGGGGTTTGACCTCGCCCATAAGTTGAATTATTTGAATCTTTATCTTAGCGTGCCCTTCTTAATATTGTTCATTATGCTCACATCTACATTGCACTTTTTCGAATCTCCGCTTTCATACTCTTTATCGCTGTACAAACTAATCTGTGCGGTACCTATATAAGAGGCGTCGCTGCTGCAGAAAATAAATTGGACATAGTTCAATGTCACAACATGTCTTTTGGCCGCCTGCAAAGATAAGTTCATAAATTTAAACGCTAGTGCTGTTCTAGAGGTTGGCGATACCCTGTCATAGTGAGCAACGTACTTTGACTTCGCTGTAATAAAAGGGGTGCATATTTCCATGAGATCACGCTATATAAATGCTGAAGATTTCATAAATTTATGACAGACATTCTGTTTTTCTCCCCCGCGGGGAAGAGTGAAATGGAATATGGCCGCCAAAAAGTTTATATTGCCAAATTAATACTGCAATACGCATTTTAAATTGAATTACCAAAAAATATTTTTCACGGAAAATGAATTTGGTTGCCAAAACAACCAAGAGGTTCATATGAAAATATGTGCGCCATAATAGAGAATTCCAGTTCAATTTTTTTAATTGTTTTTATTAATAATAACTAATGACCTTCTAACTTAAATAACTGCATTTTTAATTTTATTTTTAGAGTTAGTTTTAATAGTTAAAATAATCGTCAAAATTTTAATTTTTCAAGACCCCCCGAAAACCACCGATATGGTGAATCGTGTGACGTTATCACTCCTGAAAAATTACTATAGGATCGAGGAATCAGCTGATCAACTACCGCCATTTTGAATTCCGTTGTTCGAAGTATTCTCCCTAGAAGAAGCATTACTATTTTTTTGTGCAGTAGTTTTTGAATATTTTCAATAATAGAGATAAACTAATAAGAGATTCCTTTATTTTTTAAACATTATTTAGGCCTAAATAATATTTCAATAAACACAACAACTAAATCTCCATAAACAGTGTGTAAATAAATGAATAAATTAATACAATGGCTTGTGTCACATCATACATTCCCATACAATGACTTTACGGTGACGTTCACGACACGTCGAACAGTGACGTCACCACTAAAATTTCAATAATGCCAACTTGACGGCGTATTTTTACGGCCTGATCAAAAATGGACTTTTTAATAATTTTTTAAAAACTCTGCGTTTAATATTATTAAATAAAACTTATATATTCAGAATCAGCATTTATTGGTCTATATGAATATATTTTTTAAAGCCATAATATTTTTCACTGGAGTTCCTTATTGTGAATTTTTCTGATAAAATCAATCTTCTTCTTCTAAAAGCCTCTCCCATCGGAGAACCGCGATCAATAGAACAATCTGCATCCTGCAGGCTGTTGTCTGAATCAACCATTTTTTATCTACTCGAATTTTTTTTCAAAGCACCCTTTAAAATTGCTGTATATTTATATAAAGGAGTAAGTGTGGCGGGAATCAGGCATTTGCTAGATTTTTATACAAACCTACAATTTTATTCCGAGACTGATGAAATTTTGCTCACTTGATCTTCAAAACAAGATGAAGAGAATTGTCTGTTATTAGATTTCGAAAACTACCACCCCTTTTTCCACCACTTAAACCAGAATTTTGATACTTCGTGATGAAATTTGACACACTTGACATTCAAAATAAGAGGAAAATTACTGTTTACATCTGATTTTGAGAGCACCTTCAGCTAGTTTTAGAATATTCACTTATCATGAACAAATTAAAGGCAGACATTTTTTTTATTGTTAAAAGAAATATAATACTTCGCTTTCTTAACATAAGTACGGAGCATATATATTATCTTAAGTTTAAATAGTTTTTTTTAAGGTTTTCATATTCTTTTCCGTTTTTAGGTTATTTGGAAGGAGATTATATATGTGAACTCTCCGTGGCCAATACTTTTCTTGCCTCTTTCAGTCATGACAGTATTTGTGTACAATTTATTGTGTTGTCTAGTATAATGTTCGTGTACTTGTGATGTTTTTATAAATGTTGTGTTTGTGTGTATAAGTCCATTTTGTATTTTGTAGATTAAAAGGCATATGTTATACTTATTCGTACAATGTTATAATTTTCAGAAGGTTCATTTCCTAGTATAGTTTTTTTATGGAATATTAAGAAGGTACCTAAAGAGAACCTTGCGGTATTCTCTTCTTTAATACCAAAAAATCCAAGGTTACTATTATCCATGCAAAATTCTCTAAATCACAGGTTAATACTAATTTACTTTTAAATTCACCGTGTCTCCGTTGATAAAGAAACGGTAAAATACTAGAAGATTATAATATTATTATATTATATTATATTATAATAAATATGTCTTGCCAATATCGACGAATTTAAAAACAACAACCGTAGTAGGCGAGTTTAAAATCCAACCATAGAAAATGGCTGTAAACATAATTACCCACGAATGCCTCAGATGCATGGGTAATTCGATCAGCTGTCAAAATCAGCCGGCATTTCCCTCCATCCATTCCATAGACGTAGAGATCCAAATGGGAAATTGCGCTAGGAAAGTTCAGGGAGAGGGAGCCATAGCCATAGACTCGAGTACGGAGGAACGTTTGAGAGCTCTGTTCGGCGTCATTTTTCAGGCGTCGGGTTGCGGGCGGTATCGATCGAGGCCCCCCAGGAATACATTACGCCATTACGGGTCCCCTTCTCCACATTTCATTTATATTACGGCCGCCCGACCAATAGCGAGGGCCCCATGTGATTAATAAAATAGTGAGCGAGCGGGCGCCGGAGATATAAGTGTCGCCCGCGCGGTGCAAGCGAGCGGCAAGCAGCGGCAAGCTAGCGAGCTCCCTGCATTGCGCGCCCGGGAAATCCGCCTAAAACGTTCTCACATTTTAGGTTAGGTTTTCTCTAATGCTATAACGCGCTTTTTATGGTTTTTAAACAACTGGATTACTAACAGAATCAATTTTTCAACAAGGTAGAAAAGGAAAATGGCAGGATTTTCCGAGGTTGAAGACTACCTCAGTCACAGAAATGACAGGGACATTTTTACATGAAACCATATTATTTTCCGAGCGAAAATTCGTCGATATTGGCAAGACATTTATAATATCATAATAATATTATAATCTTCTAGTATCTTACCGTTACTTTATCAACGGAGGCACGGTGAATTCAAAAGTAAATAAGTATTAACCTGTGATTTAAAGAATTTTAGATGTTAAGATATTCGTAACCTTGGATATTTTTGGTATTAAAGAAGAGAATACCGCAAGGTTCTCTTTTGGTACCTTCTTAATAAGGGATTTTATAATGAAATGAAAATATCGACGTTTCTACACATCCATTTATTCTATGAATTACAAAAAACCTAGAAAAAAGATTTCTCCTTTGCCCGCTAAAATTTAGAACAAAATATGAATACAAAAATATAGGTTATGTGCCTATTCCGAATAAAGGTGCAGCTACCGTTGGATATTAAAATAAATAAGTGTTATTGTCGTAGAACTGGTTTATTCAAAGTATTAGTGGATTATAGACAATGATGACCTTTTTAAAGACGGTCGCATACAGAGGAGGCTAATGGGAGCTAAAAAGTCAATTAATACCTGAGATCTTAGCAAGGTGGGGAGGTGATTTAACAACCTGATTTAGATGAAGGTACATAAAAGGTATCTCTGATAATAAACGAGCCTGTAGAAAGAATCATTTTTATTTTTATTATTTAAGTTTATTTAGGAAACATGGAATTACATATAAAATCATTTTACATTTAATACTGGATATAATGTAAACAAGTTAAGTTCCATTTATAATACTTTTTTTATATTTACAGATGAAAAAGCAAGTATTATTACAAGTTATAAGGGTCGACCGCGATCTCGGTCTCTGCATTCTCGGCTACAAATTCTACCGAGAACTCTGTCTCGGTTCTCGGCGAAAAATCGCCGAGATTCTCGGCCATAACCGAGACCGTTGTAAGTAGGTACGGTATGGGATAATAGGATTCAAATCTACTGCAAAGAAATGCAAATATTTTTGAGTATTGCCATTCGCACCATATCAAGTACTTAGGCCTGCAGCAAAAAAGTTTTATCAGCACCGCCTACTAGCGTAGCAAGTGAACAGCTCTTTAGCAGAGCTGATCAATTATAAGACATGAGGCGACACTCTTTGAAGGGTGAAAATGCAGAAAAATTAGTTTTCATGTGCTACACAATCATGTTGTTTAATTTTGATTATTAAAACTATTTAAAACAAATAATTATTACATTCTTAAATATATCAAAAAATTAAAAAATTAATAATAAGCAAAAATAGCACATTTTCATTTTTTTTCTCAATTTATCTATTCTCGGTCTCGGCCGAGATTTTAATTTATTCTCGGTCTCGGTCTCGGCCGAGAACGAAAAACCTGTTTCGGTCGACCCTTATGATATTACATAAGTATAATAAATTATCATTAAAAAAAAACAATACAGAAATGGTAGTTTTGATTAAAGTACATTGTAAAGGTTAATTTGATTTTAGAAGTTTTAAGGTACAGTGGAAAATATTAGGGCATTGTAAGATTTGCAGATACGTCCGAGCAAAAAGTTTTAGGCGTATTTTGATTTGTTTATAAATATACATATATATAAATAAAATAATAAATTCGATCTGGTATTGCGTTCAGGGCAACGAAATGCAATCCTTTATAATAGGGCTGGTGAGTCAATAAGGCACAATTTTATACAGAAACAGTACGTTAGGGCTCTGCAACCGGGCTGGAAAAGAAGAAGATGGAGAGATACGAAATTACGAAAGTTAGAGGAAAGCGCAAACATTTACAGCGACAAAATCAATGCGAAAATGTTTAATAAAACACGACTCGTTTAAAATAGAGCAAAAATCTCGCGGGCATTATCTTAAACAGCATTTAAAGAAACACTGTGAATTTCTTCATACAAATAACTTGTAAAATAACTGAAACAAACGTGTTTATAATAATTTTTTGAGCATACTTTGCGATTTTTTTCTATGGAGGGAATTTTATATAATTTGCGTTTCAGCGCGGGCAATGTCTAGATATTGTCTTCAAGAATAACATACATTTTTAAGAGCTTTAAAACTAACCGTGTTTAAGGGAAATATGTAAGAAATCGGTAGAAATTCGGGTTGCGGGCCCTTAAACTCCGTTTGTAAACAGCAATAGGGAGTTACACTGATTTTTTCAAAACGATGCAGGCATTTCAATTTTTTTGTTTGAATTTATTTTAACATTTTTTTTCGTTAATAGTTTATTTCGGATTGGATTTGAGCCCCGCGGAAGACATAAAATCGTTTATATAATTTTTCTACCCGGTTTCATATTAATTTCGTATCCCCAATATTTTATAAAGTAACCTTTCAAAGCTACACAGTTCATGGTGGAGATTAAAAATTAATATTCTAAACGCCGACGAATTGAATAAACTTTTATTTGTAGGAAACCAACATCTAAATTCGAAAAGTAATTATGAACACTAAGCAACGATTACAAACGGGCTCACTCGGGACAGTACGTCACTGAACGGCTCGAGTTGGGCTCAATGGGGCAACCGAATGGAAAGACTAACGTAGGTACTTCTAGCGTTCATTATTTCACTGGTTTTTATCGCATTTGGATAATAGTGTGAAATAATTATTGTTTATTTGACGGGCGGTTCAGTGCCATGATACACTTATCGGGGCAGAAAAAGTACTATTAGCTTGTTTTCACGATAATATAACATTATCAGACATATTATGTGTGACGTATGATGTGTACCTGACTTATTAAACATTTTATTAATCTAATTATATGATAATTTTATCCACAGATTAAAGCTTTTCTCGCCATTTTTATTTACATGTTGTGTACCTATTGATTGTGTTGAATTAGATTTTTTAATTTTTAATTAAATGAAGACAATATAAGCGAAACTCAATCGAAAAACTGGAAACAAAAAAATCAGAAAAATATATTGACACCTCTGGGACTCGAACCCAGGACCTCTTGCTTTCCGGGCAAACGCGCTAACCACTGCGCCACGGTGTCGATATCAAATTCGGTCATTTTTAACTAGATCATACTTCGACTAAGAACCACCCAAATTATCTTCATTTTCTTTTAACGCATATATTATTGGTTACTATCATTATGTATGATTGCAAGATTCAAACCCGAACTAAATGCTCTCTAGATAGTGTCTGGATGAATATTTATCCATTTTATTTAATATGCCACATCTATTGACTTTTCTGCAAGTCTAGGATGAATATTTTATTTTTATTTTAACTTTATGAGTAAAACCTCAAACCTCGGGCTTGAATCTTGCAATCATACATTCTGGGTGTTGTATAATACAAAATCTTTTTTTGAAAATTTAACAAATCTGGCAACGACCTATGGTATAAACTTATTATACTAAAAGTAAATATTTTTTTTCTCAAAATTTATAACATGCGTTTACCAGATAAAAGAACAATCTTTCGAAATCAATTTTTAATTTTATGTGGAAAAGAGTCAATACGTCTAAAATCTGATTTAAAAATGACATATTTCTGGTTTTGTCTGGTTGTACCCACTAAAACGAAATACCGTTTATAAAACTCACAAAAAAATACTTTGATTCAAAACAAAGAATAAAGCTGAAAAACCGTATCCAAAAATAGGTCTTTAGAACTTTCAACATGCCTCTGATTACATCTTGATTGAAAAACAGTGAATAAAAAAAGCTTTCAGCTTCACAAGTAGCTGAATAAGTCCACATTTCGGTAACATTTGTCCCTCGCTGCATTGGTGCATTTCTGTCTGAGGGGGTCGCCGGCCGGTACAGTGGGACTCAGGGGAGGGGAGCGAGTGCAGTTCGAATTACTAAAGACCCTAAAGAGCGAGTGGGGCATGTGTAATAAGCAGCCCCGGGAGGTGTAAGTGCAGGCCACAGAGCAGCTAATAGGGCATCTAGCACTGCTAGAAACTGCTGCCATTATGTCACATTGGACCGTAAAGCTGGGCTGCGTTATGGTCCTCCGGCGGAGGTTAGAGTCTTTCATGGTTGTCTCCAAAGCATGAAGACAAAATCCAATGCATATAAATGAATGTATGTTTGTTATTATGTTGTAATTACGCGTTGCTAAACCATTCATCCGATTGCGATGAAACTTTGGGAATTTGATGGGCGCATGCCCGGGATGGTCTCTGCATATAATATTGAGCTCGAAATTTTTTTGTACTGTTCATCCTATTGCGATGGAACTTTGGGGATTTGGTGTACGCTTGCCCGGGATGGTTTGTATATATAATAATGAGCTCTGACGTTATGAAATTTTCCTGTACTATTCATCCTATTGCGACGAAACTTTGGGGATTTGATGTACGCTTGCCCGGGATGGTTTGTTTGTTTTTTTTTTTTATTTTTTTTTATTTATTAATTATTGAGTTAGTTTATACTACATGAATATAAACTAATAAGCACAATGTAACATTTCATTTGATAAATTTAAACATTTTTACAGTAAGCATAACATTTCTTTTTAAATACGTTCATTCTTTCTTCATTCTTCATACTTTCAGGCATTTCATCATACATCTTTAGTCCTCTGTACATTAGGCTGTTCTGTGATTTTGATTTCTTCATTTGTATACAAATAGTGAGCTCTGACGTAATGAAATTTTCCTGTACTATTCATCCTATAGCGACGAAACTTTGGGGATTTGATGTGTGCTTGCCCGGGATGGTTTGTATATATAATAGTGAGCTCTGGCCTTATGATTTTTTTTCCTATACTGTTTATTCGATTGCGATGAAACTTTGGTGGGTTATTTTTATCACCTTTTCTCTCTCCATAATTTGAAATGACGGAAAAATACATCCTTGAACGGTGAAAGCCAGAGACATTTGAAAATAAAATTCTTGTAATTTCAGAAAATCGGATGTCGGGAAGTGGCTTAATTCCACATCCAAGATTTCACTTCTTTCAATCAAGCAAAAAACAGTGAAATTCAAATAGCTGCATTTAAAAATTGTGTTCTTTTGTGACTATAAACAAGAACTAAATACAACAAGAAGAACAAGTATCATTGGTTTTACTTTCCAGAACGCCTCTTAATATGTTAGGTAAATATGCTGCTAAACATACCTACATACAAACGATTTTCGCACTAA
Source organism: Limnephilus marmoratus (assembly GCA_917880885.1). Lineage (NCBI taxonomy): Eukaryota > Metazoa > Arthropoda > Insecta > Trichoptera > Limnephilidae > Limnephilus > Limnephilus marmoratus. The sequence continues at coordinate 9,639,876 of OU862924.1, forward strand.
GAAAATGTAAATTCGTTGAACATAGGTTTTTCTTATCTCATTCTACCAAGAACCAAAGAACCATTGTGGTAAATAAATGTTAAAAAATAAGCAATCTTATGGAATCAGCTATTTTCAGTCTGAATTCTCTTGGCAGAATTCCTATATTTCTGACAGAAGCAGAATTATTATAAATTTTATGAATACACTCAACATGAAGTCTGTTAATAATAAATCATTTGTAGCCCAGACATCAATGGAGTATAATATAACTAAATCTTCCAGAGCCAAAACGTCTGTCGGACACAAACGGGGTTATTTAATTTGAACGAATTCAAAAGGAGCCATCTGCAAAACAAAGAATACGAAATATTTTATAGGCGAAACGCTAAATATTGATCCAGGAATCGATTTTATGTACAGACGCTTCAATAAAAAACTTACACAAAAAACGAAAGGGATGGAACTGGGATAAAATGGGTAACATCAGAAAACAACTCCAAAAATCGTTAGAAGGCTATTGAATTGGCGTTTTTACTCGGTGGCTTGTTTTTCTTTCATATTGGTTTTACTATACAGATGTTTCTTTAGTACCTACGCAAAGCCGGTGCAATGGCAAGGGTTGGTGAGGGGGGTAGGATTGCGGTAAGTACTCCTGAAGGGGGGGAGCAGGTAGACCAAAGTAAACACACATGTCTCACACAAATGTGTGGGAGACTGCAAACCGAAAAGTAGCCGCTAAAACGAAGACACTGCCGAAAAACGTCAAATCGTTATCATGAATCAATAAAATTGTTTCAATATTATTTGGTATTGTGTCTGTGTCGTGCCAGAGTTTATGATTGTGTTCTTGGAAATTTGGGATATATTATAAAAGGCATTACATGCAAATAATAATACTGACTAACAGTTAAAAACCCTCTCCGCAGGTTTTTGCTGCTAGGCCCTGCAGGCGGCTTTTCGTTCGCTTCGCCCGGTTAGTGTTTTACCATTTTATAAATCCGTTATTTTGTGACCACTTTAAAAATACGATAGGAACAGGTTCCAAGAATAGCTCGTTCCTCGGATCCACTGTGATCCAGTGATAGGTAGTCACCGGGACAGGCAATGACGTCATAAGTAATATATTTGACGGCCGGCGTAGTCCAGTGGTAAAGTTCTTGACTGGCACTCCGAAGGTCGCGGGATCGAATCCCGGCGTGGCAAATAAATTTTATTTGATTAATTTGTGTTATTTCACAATTATTCATTTAAAAAAAAAATAATATAGTATATTTGCTGCACGTTCCAGAGTGGAAGATACTCTCAGTATCGCCCTGGTGTGAGACCAACATTTAGAATTGAAACGTTGCTTGAAATGGCTTTAGCCGTGTTTGGTGACCAGATCTGAATAGCCAGGTACTTCCTCACCTTCCTCTTCCCTATCTCCTTTCCCTCCCCACTACCGTCAGCCTCACAACATACCCCAATTGGGGATGCCATAGTCCCACTGGCTCCAGACGGGAGCAGTTGGGACTCTTGTGCGGTATTCATGTAAAAAAAAAATATATATAAAGCCGTGTGATGCTATTATTCATAACCATATATTTTACCTTCAATCTTTCCATATCGGTATATAGATACTCAAATAAACAAAATCGTAGTACTTATACCTAGGAGGGGCACGTCGAATTAATTCGAACCCGAATTACAACGGTAGCTTTGTTTGAAATTTCACGTACTCAGATGTTTACATGGTGCGGCGTGTACGGCGCAGCGGCAGGCATGCACTCGAATACGGGTTCTTAAATTCAACCACGCAGACACAAGCCTATTAATAATAATACATACTGATGTTTTTGAATGAATTTCAGTGGTACGAGGAATTGGGATAAGCTCCCCCGGCAAAATAAATTTGAAACTGTGGAAATAAGGCGATATTTTACAATAATCGCTTTACATAAATTATTATGGCTTACCTAGTAATTTCCACAATGGGCTAAGAATAAACCCGATAAACAGACCTAGCAAAATGTTTGACACACGGTCGAGGGCAAGCAAAAGATACCTTTAATTCGCTCCGATCTGAATTTTTAACTTACCCAGGTCAATTTCTGTGATGAATTACGTCTATTGAAAGCACGACTTTTGCACCCACGCTCAGATTGGACTGGTTAGAGACAGAGGATCCGCTGAGGTCGCAACTTCTAACTAACTAACTAACTAACTAACCATCACGCCGTTTCCCCGCAGGGGTAGGCAGAGAGGACGGACCGCCAAACATCCCGGTCTTGGCACACATTCCTTGCCTCGTTTACATTCATACAACGTCTCATACATTCTCTTCTATTATTCTGACTCTTGACATGGCCCGACTCAAGTATCTGATTCACTTGGTCGTGCCATGTCTTTCTTGGGCGTCCTCGACTTCTTCTACCATTCACATTTGCTTCATATATTCTCCTTACACTCCTTTCCTCGTTCATTCGCTCTACATGCCCAAACCATCGGAGCGTTCCTTTCTTGATCTTACTCATCACGCTTACATCAGCCTTGCATTCTTTGCGGATTTCCACATTTCTCACACGATCATACATGGTTTTACCACACATACGCCTCAGGGATCTCATTTCTACAGCGTTCAGTCTACTTTCATCCTTCCTCTGCCAGTTCCATGCCTCACTGCCATACATCAGGGTAGGTACCAGTACTCCATTATGGACGGCCAGTTTCGCGTCTTTGGACAGTTTTTTGTTGCTGCCAACGGCGTTCAGTCCTCCATTAATAGAGTTACCTGCATTCACCCTTCTTTCAATATCTCTATCAGCCTTCCCATCTCTCGTAAACATACTTCCCAAATAAACAAACTCATCCACCTGCTCCAAGTATTCATCATTCACAACTATATTGCATACTGTTTTCGTACTCTCTCTTTCAAACACCATGACTTTAGACTTACTTACATTCATCATTAACTCATTCTTCATGCATACTTCGTTCATTCTTGACACGAGAGACTGTAGATCTTCCATACTGTTAGATATCAGCACCGCATCATCAGCATACAACAGGCAACATACTTCTAGATTACTCAATTTCGCACCCAATCCCATCTCTTTCAATTCTTGCATACAATTATCCATATATAGATTGAATAACCACGGCGACATTACGCAGCCTTGTTTAACACCTTTTGTGATGTCAAACCACCCCGTAAAATCGCCGTAATTATTATCGCCGTAAAATTAACTTCTAATTAAACCAATTAGAAGCAGGCAGGTGATACCACCATGACAAATGGAAATGCAGAGTCCAATTACAACATTAACGCTTCTATGCGAAACTCAAGTTAATCATTTGAAAAATTTTAAACGTTTCTAAGCGTTGCTGATTTTACTAATACAGTCTCCAGTGTTTAGGATGAACGAAGTATGTATGAAGAAGTCTAAAGTCATGGTGTTTGAAAGAGAGAGTACAAAAACAGTGTGCGATATATATTCCGAATGATGAATACTTAGAGTACGTGGATGAGTTTGTGTATCTGGGTAGTATGTTTACTAGAGATGGGAAGGCTGATAGAGATGTTAAAAGAAGGGTAAATGGCGGTAACTCCAATAATGGAGGACTGAATGCCGTTGGCGCTAATAAAAAAACTGTCAAAAGAAGCGAAGCTAACAGTCCACAATGGAGTCCTGGTACCTACCCTGATGTATGGAACTGGTAGAGGAAGGATGAAAGTAAACTGAATGCTGTTGAAATGAGATCCCTAAGGCGTACGCGTGGTAAAGCCATGTATGATCGTGTAAGAAATGAAGATATCCGCAAAGTATGTAAGGCTGATGTAAGCATAATGAGTAAGATTAAGAAAGGGACCATCAGATGGTTTGGGCACGTAGAGCGAATGAACGAAGAAAGTAGTGTAAAAAGAATATACGACGCAAATGTGAATGGTAGAAGAAGTCGGGGACGCCCGAGGAAGACATGGCACGATCAATTGAATCAGATCCTTGAGACGAGCCACATCAAAAGTCAGAATAATAGAAGAGTATGTATGAAACGTTGTATGAATGTGAGTGAGGCAAAGAGTATGTGCCAAGACAGAGTTGTTTGGCGGTCCGTCCTCTCTGCCGACCCCTGCGGGTAAACGGCGTGATGGTTAGTTAGTTAGTCGGATTTAATTTATCGAGGGCGCTAATATTTTTTTCATAACAAGGAACGGCAATTTTTTGCTGATTGTCCTTGATATCAAGGCGCGGTGTGCCCGCTCAAAAAGAAGAAGATGGAGAGATATTTAAATGTGAATGTTAGAGAGAAAGAGCGCTAATATTATAAACGATAATATTTAAGCGAAAATTGTGAAAATGTTTAATAAAACACGACTTGTTTAAAATAGACCAAAAATCTCGTGGGGAATGTCTAACATAGCATTTAAAGAAACACAATGAATTGTTTCATACATATAACTAATAAAAAAACTGAAAAATTGTGTTTATAATAATTTTTAAAAAAATATGTTCATACAGACCAATAAACGCTGATTCTGAATATATAACTTTTATTTCATAATATTAAACGCAGAGTTTTTAAAAAATTATTAAAAAGTCCATTTTTAAACCTCTCCTCGAAACACAGTGTCAAGTTGGCATTACTGAAATGGTGAATCGTGACGTCACGCGTCACACTCACCCACTATCACGGTGATCGCGTGTATTGTATTGTCAGTATTATTGTATTGACATTTGAATATGCAATTCAACATTTCGTGTTTTTGGTTTATTTTCATACTGTTTATAGAGATTTAGATAAATAATAGTTATTGTGTTTGTTGAAACATAATTTAGGCCCTCAACAATTTACGAAAAGGGCTATATTTGCGGACAATCTGGAATAAATTTTGCCTATTTGAGGTTAAAGTCGACACAAAATACGATGTCATGTATTTGCAATGAAAGAGATGATTTGTTTTTATATTGCACTTTGATTAAATACAGTAGCGGTGAAATGTGGACATTTTACCAATGTTTTTCTATATTAACAGCAGTTAATCTTGAATAAAAAACGAATTATCACACCGAAATGTCATAGTATTCATTGGCCATCATTCCACCATTTTAAAACAGGGATGAACTGCCCAAAAAAAATATTTCCCTATATTTTGAAGTGAAATTTCCCTAGATTTTCACATTTACGCAATTACCTACGTAGCCACCTTTTTGTGTAACACTAATCCTGTTATATGTTAATTAATATGATTGATTAATTGGAAAGATATCGGAACTTGGTAAATATACTAATAATACTGTGCTTTTCCAAATAAAACACTCTTTGCTACGTGAAGTAATAATTTAAAAGTACGAATACACTCACCACTGAATTAGAAACTGAATTCCAAAAAAAAAAAAAACACTTTGCAAAATAAAAATCAACCGCAATCACCGAAAAAACGGAACTTAAAACATAAATAATTTTTTTTTTCAGAGGTCCCATTTATCTTTTTAGATACATAGGGAACGTACCCATACTACGTGACAAACTTTTTGCACTTTTTAACCCCCCCCCCCCCCCCCACCGTGACCAAAAACCTAAGCAACCCACCGCTCATTTGTACCAAGCGTGGTATTTTGAAGACCCCCCCCCCCCCCCCGAACGTGTCACGTAGTATGGGTACGTTCTCTAATATCATTTTGAGTTGTCAGTGTTAAAAATAACATTGCATGTAAGTACATGAACAATAATTAAGATTCATAGGAATCCCAACAAATATATATACGTTTATATATATATATATACATCCCGCTATCATTGCTGCGTCTTCTAATGGTCCACTTTCATTCAATCCTGCGTCCGACCGTCATTCTGCGTCCGGTATACGGACGCAGGATTGAACACATGTAATTTCAAGTTTTCCCCACTCCTGTACCCTCATACAGTCCAAAAACGAAAATAAGCCAGACGCGGTATTGGTACCTAAATCAACTGAAATATGCTTTTTTAGTTCAGTGCTTTGTCACCGAGCGGCGAGCCGCGGCGCTGCAGTAGACTAGCGTATATTTTTAGCAAAATATACGTTTTTATTGGCTTTTATTGACTCGCGTATCGCAACTCCTACATTTGGCAACATCGCTTTTTAACAGCGTTTCTTCTGTTCTCTGCGAAAACAAAGCAATCATACTTAAATATCGCACATTGCTACGTAAGATTACATTGAAATTCAGCTACATTACCTATTCAAAATTGGCGCCAAATATGATTCCAATAAGGATGGATCTTTGTCAAACGTGTGTAATTAATATTTCAATTTCACCAAGACAATGTTGCTACAATATCGTCGTTGTTTACTCATTAAATAATAGTTTTTTTGCTGATATTGAATTTGCCAAAGATGCATTTTTTTTAAAGTAATGATTTTACTTCTTACTCGCAAAGTGAATTGAAATTCATTGTTAAACTAATATTCAATCACAGCATCCATGCATATATCTAAAAATAAAGACGAAATTGCCTAAACTAATTTACTAGAAGTGGAATTTTTCTTTTGGTTTCGTTTAGTTCTTCTGACTTTTCAATTTCAATTTGAGAGGCAGACATGGGTACCGCCTCCCCGGAAACCATTTATTGGATAACCAACACTTTTGCCGTAGGTCACCCCAAGTGATTCGTTACATTTGGTGACTTAGCAGGGGTGCCCGAGTTTATGGGGTAAGGTTTGCCCGGGTCTTGGCGTTGAATGCTTCTGCCCACCATGTGCATGGCAGGCCGGAACGGGAGAGAATGGTTGAGGGAACCATTCTCTCTGACTTCTGACTTCTTTAGCCGTTTTTTCTCGGAACATCGCCTTGCACCGAAGGGGAGGGATGGACTCATACATCCGTCACTCCTGGACACACTAACCCCCAGATTAATCTACCCAACCTTCATTCGCTTTTCTTGCCCAGAACTTCCTTTCCTAAAAAGACCCTCCACACGCATCCCCAAAAATGTCAGCGCTAATGTAAAATGCATATTACTAAACTGAAAATGTCCAGATCTTCAGAGACTACAATTGCACATTTATGAAAAAGCCGGAGGAAAATTAAAAAAAAAAAAATACCAAGAATTTGGCGATATTAACCAACAAAAAAATATAGATGACTATTTTTTGTAGTGTAGTAAGTAATCAGATGGATCGGAAAGAAGAGATGTCCTGGTTCTAATTAGTTTAGACGAGCAAAAAAACAGAAATTACTTTAAAGTAATGAATTGCGGCCTCCATGGTCTAGAGGTCGCGGTTTCAAATCCCGGAGTGCGCAAGTAACATTTTATTTATAAATTAAACAATATAACTTCGTTAGAACAACTAATATATTTTATTAACGCCGACCGGTTTCGGAACGACCGTTTCTTCCTCATGGCAAACATATAATGACTTGACAATTACAAAACAGTGGGATGATACAATGTATTATTACTAAGGGTGGGGGCGTGTTTTGTGTTATTTCATAATGTATGAATTCATTAAAAATAATATGTAGTATCTACTTATTTGCAGCTTGTTCTAGAGTAGTAAATATGCCCGAGGAAGACACGGCGTGATCATGTTAAACAAATTCTTGAGTCAGGCCAAGCCAAAAGTCAGAAAAACAGAAGAGCGATTATGAATGTGAATTGTAAATGAGTACCTAGTTGTTTGGCGGTCTCTGTCTACTCCTGCGAGGAAACGTTAGGAGGCTTGATGGTTAGTTAGTTATTGCTTAACACTATTTATTTATTAGCGACGGCATGTTATTTTATTTATTTACTTTTACCGTTTTATGCTTTCCCTTTTTTGTGTTTTCCTTTTTTCGTCCTAAAAGAATATAATGCATATTTTTGTTTTAACGTCCATAAAAGAACCATAAAATTGTTTCTCCCGTGACGAGAATGCATTAGTTAACTATAATTTGAAAAGATACCTACTGTCAAACATGATAGATTTGATAAGCATTTATGTAATTCTATGTTGATTTTAATGACATTAGAAAATACTCATAATTACTGTGGATTAAAGATATTTTGTTTACTTAATGATTATATTAAAAAAATTCAACACGTGGCTGATAAATAAAAAAGACTAGCATAACCAATTTGCGTATAAACGCTTTTTTATGTAAATTCCTCACAAGAGCCTCAGCTTCTCCCGTCTGGAGCCAGTGAGACTATGGCATCCCTGATTTGGGGTATGTTGTGAGGATAAAGCTAGTGGGGAGGGGAAGGAGATGGTGAATAGAAAGGTGGGCTTGCTTTACCTGGCTTTTCAGATCTAGTCACCAAACACGGCTAAAGCCATTTCAATTAATTTATTTTGAATGGTGGTCTTACACAAGGGCGATACTGAGAGTATTTTCCACTCTGGAACGTGCCGCAAATATACTAGATATATTTTATTGTTAAGGAATTAATTGTGAAATAACACAAATTCGTAAAATAAAATTTATTTGCCCACGCCCGGATTGATCCCGCTACCTTTATTGCGAGTCAAGAGCTTTACCCCCAGACCACGCCGTTGTCGCTACTTACTTTACTTATTTACTTTATTTAAAATAAAATATAAACATGCATTTTTCCTCATCTTTTATTAATTTTTTTTCATTAACTCCACACAGGAGGCCCTGAGGAAAATAATTTCCCTCTAATTGTCATCTGGGATGCTGTGTGGAGGGTCTTTTCGAGGAGAGGAAGGAATGAATATTTGTCTTGAACAGACCCGTGTTGTAAGAAGGAGAAACACAGAGGCCGGCAAATCATTCCATAGCCGAGCTGTTGAACACAAAAACGAGTCGAAGAAGCGACTCGTTCTCGTGTGACAAATGTCAATCGTGTACAAATGTAGGGCACGCGTTTGGCGTGTTTCCCGACTATGCACCGGTGCCGAAAGGGTCAATTATGCAAATCCTTCGAAGCAACTTCCATTGTAATACCGGTAGAACAAGGATAGCATTCCCACCCGACGCCTGTGCTCTAAAGATTGCAACCGGAGAATCTATCAAACGGACCGCCCGTTTTTGCCCAGAGTCGGGGGTATTTTTCAGGTATTTTGGAGCTTCAGACCAGAGGTGGCTGCCAAATTCAACCGTGGGGCACACATGTGATTTGTACAGGTTTAGCAGTTGTATACTATTAAAGTATCTGCGGGCCCTGTAAAGTAACGCCCAGTTTTTGAGAGGTTTTATACCCTTTTAACATTTTTATAAGCTTTTATGCCTTTTTTATGATAAAAAAAAATCATTTGGGTTCCTACATTGAAAAATTTTTTTGAGATTTTATACAATGTTAATTTAATTTTATGTAACTAATTCAATTTTGTACATCTTTAAGCAAAAGCAAAATAATGCCAATCTTATTGTGACACGAGAATTCCATGAATGTAATGGTTTGACTGTTGAATGTTCAATGACTCATAGAAAAATAAACAATAAAAATGAAATAACTTGATTAAGATAAATAATTATCACATAATGTGCATCAATTGTGGTTCGGAAAGAATTTAGAACGATTTACGAGGCAGTTTGTTTATATGGATACGTATGAACACTTGAGATGTAGGTTAAGTTATGAATGCATCAGCTGTCCCGAGGACGCTTATCACATAATAGTCGAACATTTTATTTATTGTGGCTTGGACTTTTTTGTTTCAAGTTACGATTAGTCGACGCCGATAAAAATGATATGGTGTTTTGGTGTTTTCTTCACATGTATGACCAGCAGAGCAGTACATTCGACCGGTCCATGGCCGAGTTTGGATCCCACTCAGGACTTGTATGTTCAGTTCATCTGTGGCTAAATCCTCCATCTCCACACAAGCAACAATTTCTGCTTACTATTTTTCGTTTCATCGATTTTCAAATCACAACGGTCCTAAAGAAGTTTTTACTTTAAAAATCGTAATGTGAGAGAGAGCTTTGACCCAAATTAAAAAGAGAAGGTTATCTTTATATTGATATTGCGCACTTAATATCGTATTTTATTATGCTAGTGCACTGCACTATAATTTGCAAAGGGACAATACTTTGCCTAATAATATCTATTAGAGGCGGGTATGGGTACCGCCGCCCAGGGAATCATTTATTGGATAACCAACACCTCTGCCATAGGTCACCCTAAGTGGTTCGCTACGTTTGGTGACTTGGTAGGGGTGCCTGGGTTCATGGGGTGAGGTTTATCCGAGTTTTGGTAGCGGATGCGCCTGCCCACCAGCTGCATGGCAGGCCGGATCGCGAGAGAATGGTTGAGGGAGTTCTTTTAACTTCTCCAGCCGTACTCTCTGGGAATACCACGTTACACCGCAGTGGGAGGCATGGATTCATACGTCCGGCATTCCTGGACACACTAAACCCCGATTCCTACTCATCCCTAATACCCTTTTCATTTCCAAAACTTCCACTCCTTCCTTTCCCTAAAAAGACCCTCCATACAACATCTCCAAAGATGACATAGGCCCTGATGGAATTCTTTTTTCCTCAGAGCCTTCTGTATGGAGCTAATGTAAAAAAGTAAGATATTTTCAAATATTGTCTGGTTATTCGTAACCAGGGAATGTTTGTCTTTCTTAAAATTAAAAAAAATATCCTTACCTATGTTTTTATTTTTAACTTTATGAGCCCTCAAATTATAACATTTAAATATGAATATGTTGATATTTCGATCAACATATTAAAATCTTCGATCAACATACCATGTTGATCGAAAAATCCTCAAAGATGTAACGGAAAATCCTCAAACATGTAAAAAATAATTCAATGAATAAAGAAAACTTTTATAAAATATATATTTAAATGAAGAAAATATTAGCGAAACTCATTCGAAAATCTGGAAACAGAAAAATCAGAAAAAGATATTGGCAATATCGTATAATACGAGTAGGTAAAGTATATTTTCGGCACGTTCCAGAGCGGAAGATACTCTCAGTATCGCCCTGGTATAACGTTGCTTGCAATTTATAATATGTTCAATGAAAGAAAAAAAAACTATTGGTACATTACATTTATTCAAGAAAATGGGCAAAATATGTATAATAACTGAGAGTGATGGTTTTGGATTACCCATGTTGTCGCTTGTATCATAAATCATTCTGGAATTCAGCTATATTTCATACAATCCATATTTAATAACTTAACTTATATATTATTATGTACTTTTTAATTTGCTTATTGTTATAGTATTTACTTATTATTATCTACTTCTTTCGTATCATAATTTATTTACTGTACTTTATAATTGTTTATTAGTATTTACTCATAATTATTATGTAGGTACTTAATTTACTTATGTTTATTTACTTATTATTTTATATACTTTTTATTTAATAAATTGTTTATTATTGTTTACTCATAATTATATTAGATATTATCTACTTAATTTATTTATGATTATTTACTTAATTGTTATTATTTTTAATATACATAATTGTTTATTATTATTTACCTGATATTATTTAGCTCTTGTTGTTATTTACCAATCTTAATTTTCTGCTAATAATTAAATGCTACTGTGGTATGGTCACCCTATAAATGCATTTGGTAAGCCACAACTAACCACAAAATAACCTTGTATTTTAGTTTAAAGTATAATATTATTGTTGCCAACGATGAGCATACTGCCCAGCTATAATCAAATTATTAATAATCCATGACTGAATAATGGTTCTCAGTGCTTTTTTTGTAGGTTTATAATTATATTTTCATTAAGTTCATATGTATGTTTTTTTGTTTAAATTACATTGTAAAACTGCGTATCTCGATACAGGAATGCCCTAGTGAGATATGTAGCGTATGTTTTTCATGTATTTCTTCCTATTTTTCAATAAATAAATAAATAAATGGCTTTAGCGTGTTTGGTGACCAGATCAGAATAGCCAGGTACTTTCCCACCTTCCTCTTTCCCATCTCCTTCCCATCCTCACTACCTTCAGCCTCACAGCATACTCCAATTGGAGATGCCATAGTCTCACTGGACCAGACGGGAGTAGTTTGAGACTCTTGCGCGGTGCTCATGTAAAAAAAAGTGAAATCACTTCCATATTGCAGGTCACGATTCCTTTAAATTTTCTAGATTCTCCTTGTACCAATTCTCAGCATCTCCTTTCGTTCGTTGTACAATAAAAATACATTTACTTTATATTTTAAATACTGTTTTAGCCTTCCAATCTTTAAAACATTTTTGGAATTTCGGAAAGGTTCCCATTTCCAAATTTACTCCCTTCTATACCCTACCGTTACTATGTCACCTTTGCAATCCCTCCCTCTGCCATCCCTCGTCCTCCATCCCTTACCCTCACCCTCTCATGTGTGTCCTTTCCTATGCGCCCTCGTTACACTCTCGCGACCCTCACCCCTCTTGCGTTCCTTTCCACCTTCCCATCTTCCCTGCTTTCTCCCCTTCCGCGAACTCGTCTCTGGTTGATATTCCCAATCCCAAATTTCCCCTTCCCCTTCCCCTCCCTCCATCACTCCTTGAAGCGAAACTAAATGAAAAACATACATTTCAAACAACTCGCACGCCACTAATTGTAATTTTTTTTTACAAATTTCATAATGCCAGAGCTCACTATTATATATAGAAAAATTCACGGATGTGCGCATAACAACTCACCAAAGTTTCATCGCTATCGTATGAATGCCAAATGAAATAATTTCATAGCGCTAGAGCTCACCAAGAAACCATCGCGGGCATGCGCACGACAAATCTCCAAATTATCATCGTAATCGTATGAATGCGTTAGGTACATAAACATTCGTTTTTAAATAAAGATTATTTTTACATTAGCCAGGGGGGGCAGGAGAAATTTCCACAGGAAGCCCTGAGGTAGGTGTCCAGGAGTGATGGACGTATGAATCCAATCTTCCCACTGCGTTGCATTGCGATTATGGCTGGAGAGAATAAAAGACCACCCTCAACCAGTCTCTCTCGATTATACCCACCACGCAGCAGGTGGGCAGACGCATCGGTCACCAAAACCTGGATAAACCTCACCCCATGAACCCGGTTACCCCTGCTAAGTCAACAAACGTAGCGAACCCCTTGGGGTGACAGCATTTATATGATTAGCATTAATATAATTATAATTTAATTCTTCATTCATTATTAAAATAATTTTCCTCAGGGCCTATGCTATCTTTGGCGATGCTGTTTGGAGAGACTTTTTAGGTGAAGAAAGAGAGGAAGTTCTGGGAAAGAAAGGGATACCAGGGGTGGGTAAGAATCTAGGGGAGTGTGTCCAGAAGTGAGGGACGTATGAATCCATCCCTCCCACTGCGGTGCAAGGTGATGTTCCGAGAGAGTACGGCTGGAGAATCAACCAACCAATCCCTCAACCATTCTCTCCCGATCCGGCCTGTTATGCAGCTGGTGGGTAGACGCACCCGCCGCCAAGAACCAGATAAACCCCACCACATGAGCATAGAATATTATAGGGCACCCCTGCTAAGTTACCAAACGTAGCGAACCACTTGGGGTGACCTATGGCAGAGGTCTTAATGGCAAGATTATCCAAATGGGTTCCCAGGGCAACGGTACCATACCCGCCTCCCAAATTGAATCTTTTGGAAGACTACGGTTTCTTTTTAAATAATAGGTCGCTAAATATACCTACTGATTATCGTGTTGTAGTAATAAAGTCCTTATATGGTAATCACTGTCGTGATGCGGAATCAAAATGGGGAGAAGAGAACGCATATAAAGGTCCCAGCAATACAGATCTAGTCACTAAAAATAACTAATCGCACTTCAAGCAACGTTTTAATTTGGAATGATAAGTCTCAAAAAAATCCCATACCAATTTAATAAATATTACGTGCGCATCGCCGCCGGGTTGATTAGAGTCCGCAACATATTGGCCAGTCGTATTGGCACTTTCATATTCTATTAATAACTTTACAGTCGTCCAACCAAAAACTTGAACAAATAAGCGGCAACGTCGCAAGACGTTGGTTTGTCGTCAACATGAAAATGAATATATAATTGGACGCTACATTGTGGACCAAATTGAAGAAAATATACGCAGGATGCCTCACTGCATTGAATATGAAAGGAGTTCGGATTGGTGGAACTTTGAAGGGCGTTTTTTTCGTTTTGTATATTTTTAAAATCATTATTTTCAAAAATATAAATACCTAGCTACAATCAAACACTTAAAAGCTAGTATATACTTAAGTTAAAACTATGTAAAATTAAGTCCTTCAGATAGACGCAGTAATGTCGATCTGATGAAAGGACGCAGAAATGATAGCGGGATGTATATATATATATATATAATATATATATATATATATATAATACCAGTAATATTGTCATATGTAATAAAAATTTTGCCAGAGTTCGAAATTTCCCTAGATTTTGTCCTGATTTCCCTTATCCCTAAAAAATATTTTTCTCCCCTAGATCTAGGGAAATTTCCCTCGACATAACATCACTGATTCAATATGACAACTTGAAGGTAAATAAACTATCGGTGGGTGAAGACCATATCACCATATTAACAATCTACCATAGATATGGTGCTTTTCTGATGGTCTAGAAAAATTAAAACTTTGACAATTATTTTAACTATTAAAACTAACTATAAAAATAAAAATAAAAATGCAGTTATTTAAGTTTGAAGGTCTTTATTCATTAAAAAAAATAAAAAAAATTGGTCTGGAGTTCTCTATTAGCGTTTCGGCTTGGGGATTGTATAGATATTATCTTCATGAATAACATATATTTTTTAAGAGCTTTAAAACTTAAAAGGTGTCCCCAATAAAAGTTTTTTTTAATTTTACACGGCTGATAATTAATCGTTTATTAAAAAAAAATGTTGTTTATGAGTTAGGTAAAAGTTAAAACATATTTCTTGGTAAGGGGGTAAGTATTTAAGGAAAATGTGTAATAAATCGCGGATATCGAAGGACCTTGTATGTGTTTTGAAATATGAGTCGTTCAATTTCTATACCCGCTCTATCAACTTTCACTGATTCGGAGAAAACCGCAAAAAACTGGCACAAAAATAAAAAATGCAAGACACTCATTTCAAAAAAAAAAAAAGCAAATTTCATAACGCCAGAGCTCAGAAGTATATCTACAATATAGAAACTCTCGCCGATGTGCGCACACTCATTACAGTTTCATCGCAAGCTCACTATTAAGAACATAAACCATCGCGGGCATGTGCACAACAAATCACCAAAGTTTCATCAAAATCGGATGACGGTTTAGGAACAAACGTACGGCGTAAGGGACAAACAAAAAATATTCATTTTTATATTATTAAGATGAATATGATTTATAAAACCTGGTTTATAAAGGATCTATTGCGTTTGGTGATTTAGCAGGGGTGCCTGGGTTCATGGGGGGAGGTTTGTCTAGGTCTTGGAGGGGGATGACCAGGACACACTGAACCCCAGATTCCTACCCACCCCTTAAACCCCTTTCCTTCCCGGAACTCCTCTCCTTCCTTTCCCTAGGCCCTGAAGGCAATTATTTTCCTCAGGGCCTCCTGTTTGGAACTCATGTAAAAAAAATGGTTTCAATATTCCCGAATCACAAAATTAAACGTACTTGTAACGGTAAAATTTATGATAATGGATTTCAAAGAACATCTTAGCCTGAAATAGGAAAATTCAGTTTGGCTAAACGCAATCGGGCCGTTCGGAAATTGGTCCAAATTCGATGCTTTGCGCCCTTCACCCCCGCGGGCTTAATCTGTTTCTGAAAATCCGTCTCCCTCCAGAACCGCCATCAGCCGTCAGAGGCTATAACCGCAATCTACCAACTACCAACCGTCTGGCAAATAATCGTCCGAGCGTACAGGGCCAAACTGACAACGGGCGTCTACTAAAAGTCGACATATTTGTCGTATTAATGGTGACCGGCCAACTCAGAAAGGTCATAATAAGTGATGATAAAAAAATTGGTTCAATAGGTTACGTTAGGTTAGGGTTAATGGCTATTTGAAAATTATTTTTTTCCTAGCTTTTAATGAATTTTTAAAGAGGTGTTGAGTTGACTTGATTCTGAGTTGGCATGGAACCCCTCGTGTCATTTCATAATATGTAAAACACAGAGAGTTACAATTAATATTTAATTTATGGTGAGCATTCGAAAATTACCTTCCTCATTATTTCAAAACCTCGTTTGAATGAAACGATTACTTGAAATATTAATATCAAACAGTATTAATAGCCTACGATCTGCGTGTGGTTGAATTCCAGGACCCGACTTCCATAGCGTGTCCGACGTCACGCCTTGTACGCCGCGCTACAAATAACATCTGTGTTCGTGAAATTTCAAGCAAAGCTACCGTTGTAATTCGGGTTTTAGTTCAAGAATTTGCCAAAATATGTCGCTATTTCCGTAAACAGCTCGTATATGGACGTATATTACCAAGGTATAAGTACTAGGATTTATAGGCGGTTATAGGCTATATGCAATATAAGAGTATATGGAGGCGTCTACTTATATCTACAGGAATTCCAAAAACTGAAAAAATCGAACTAATATCTATGAGAATCAAAGTGTTGACGAATATCTACAGCTCAAACTGTCTATGAGAATCAAAGTGTTGACGAATATCTACAGCTCAAACTGTTGATTAATATCTATGGGAACCAAAGTGTTGACGAATATCTACAGCACTGGCAGAGGTTGGATTTGCAATTATGTATAGCATATTGGAATACCGTAATATTGCGTATGCAATTTAAAAAACTTAATTTATGTAAGGATGTATGTAAAAATCCCTAATATCGGACTATTGGACACATTTAGCTGATTAGTCCAACCTACGCTCTGTAGATATTAGTTCAACCTACGCTCTGTAGATATTAGTCAACATTCTGAAGGTCGTAGATATTAGTTCAACATATGAGCTGTAGATATTCGTCCGACATACAGGCTGTAGATATTAGTATCTGGAGTCAAGTATATTACATAATATTATGGCGTCATTGCGTGTTTCGGTTACTTTGTCACGGTTACTTTGTCTCGGTGACTAGCTGTCACTGGATCACAGTGGACCAAGGAACTGGCTATTTTTGGAACCATTTCCTACTCAAACTGGGTGAAGCCGAACTAAAAGCCGCCCGCAGGGCCTAGCAGCAAAAACAGACAAGACAATTGACACATGTATTTTTTTAATGTTCCAAGACAATAATTTTGCTCCTGTTTTCCTAATCCGCGCCTGTGGGTTTCTCGAAACTGAGGAAAAACTGAAATAATCGACCACAGTTTGTTCTTATCCACATCCACCATTCCACTATTCCACTCAGCCAATATCCACATTGACGAGGCGTGGCGGGCGGGTTAAAATGACCCGTAAGGTTGTAATTAACGTAGATAAATCTTGCTTAATAGCGGGTTCAACTACCTAAAATAAGACGGCTCATTCTAAGTATCGTGTGTGCTCACTGCTCTTGTCTTCGGCCCGTCGCGCCAGTCAACCCAAGTCTTAGATAAATAATACTATTATTATTATAATCATTTTCTGCCATTTCTTACATTTTACTAGTCAACTGCGGTGATAATGGGTAACATCGTTGATGTGGACAATTACAGTCAAACCCTCTTGCTTTCCGGCTGCGCCAATTGCAATCACTCCGTCAAAGTACTGATAATGGCTTTTTAGTGACTAATAATGGGAGGCGTCTACTAATATCTACAGGAATTCCAAAAACTGAAAAAATCGAACTAATATCTATGAGATGGAAACTGTTGACGAATATCTATGAGAACCAAAGTGTTGACGAATATCTATAGCACTGGCAGAGGTTGGATTTGCAATTATGTATAGCATATTGGAATAACGTAATATTGCGTATGCAGTTTAAAAAACTTAATTTATGTATGTAAAAATTCCTAATATCGGACTATTGGACACATTTAGCTGATTAATCCAACCTACGCTCTGTAGATATTAG
The DNA here is from genome assembly GCA_917880885.1 of Limnephilus marmoratus. Taxonomy (NCBI): domain Eukaryota; kingdom Metazoa; phylum Arthropoda; class Insecta; order Trichoptera; family Limnephilidae; genus Limnephilus; species Limnephilus marmoratus. The sequence goes on from OU862924.1 coordinate 9,657,740, forward strand.
TTCAACCTACGCTCTGTAGATATTAGTCAACACTCTGAAGTTCGTAGATATTAGTTCAACATATGAGCTTTAGATATTCGTCCGACATACAGGCTGTAGATATTAGTATCTGGAGTCCTAATAATGTACTTGATGACTAACCATCACGCCGTTTCTCCGCAGGGGTAGGCAGAGAGGACTGACCACCAAACAATTCGATCTTGGCACACACTCCTTGCCTCGTTCACATTCGTACATTGTTTCATACATGCCCTTCTATTATTCTGACACTTGATATGACCCGACTCAAGTATCTGATTCACTTGATCGTGGCGTGTCTTCGTCGGGCGTCCTCGACTTCTTCTACTGTACACATTTGCGTCATATATTCTCCTTACTCTCCTTTCCACGTTCATCGCTCTACATACCTAAACCATCTGAGCATCCCTTTGTAATCTTACTCGTTACGCTTACATCTGCCTTCCATTCTTGGCGAATCTCCACATTTCTCACACGATCACACATGGTTTTACCACACATACGCCTCAGGGATCTCATTTCTGCAGCATTCAGTCTAATTTCATCCTTTCTCTGCCAGCTCCATGCCTCACTGCCATACATCATGGTAGGTACCAGTACTCCATTATGGATGGCTGGACAGTTTATGATGAGATGTGGATTGAAACTCGGTGGCAGGTGTTTGGTATAATTACTATTGGTCGCATTATTACAAGAAAGAAGGCTGGATATGAAAGGAAGAGACAACCTGTGGTACGCTTATATTACATAAACATATAAAGCGGTCTCTTTGTCCCTTTCAAACATTTAGACGTACGTTTCGAACAATATTATTACGTTAGCGTCTGCGTGGTTGAATTTCAGAACCCAGCCACGAGTACATGTCGGACGCCACGCTTAACGCCCGCGCCTCAAATACCATCTGTGTACGTGGAATTTCACACAAAGCTGTTATAATTCGGTTTTAAATTCAAGAATTCGACACAAGATATCACTACTTCCGTCAGCAACTCGCTTATGGATGTTTCCCCCTTAGGTATAAGTGTTACCGATTTATATACTTTAAGTATCCTTCCGGATTTGGAAAGATTGACGTCAATACTTGACGAAATGTTATAAAATATATCATACAACGTCATTGCATGACTCGGTTGCGTTGTCACGGTTACTTTACTTTGTCACTGTTACTTTGTCTCGGTGAGTCGCCGACGGTGACCAGCTGTCACTGGATATATATTTTTTTTACATGAGCTCCACACAGGAGGCCCTGAGGAAAATAAATTCCCTCAGGGCCTATGTCATCTTTGGGGATGCTGTGTGGAGGGTTTTTTAAGGAAAGGAAGGAGAGGAGAGTTCTGGGAAGGAAAAGGGTTTAAGGGGTGGGTAGGAATCTGGGGTTCAGTATGTCCTGGTCATCCGCCTCCAAGACCTAGACAAACCTCACCCCATGAACCCGGGCACCCCTGCTAAATCACCAAACGTAGCGAACTACTTGGGGTGAACTATGGCAGAGGTGTTGGTTATCCAATAAAGGTCCCGGGGCGGCGGCACCCATTCCCGCCTCCCAAAATCACAGTGGATCCGAGGAATTGGATATTTTAGGAACCAGTTCCTATTTCCTATCGGATTTATAAAATGGTCACAAACACTCAAACCAGGCGAAGCCGAACGAAAAGCCGCCCGCAGGGCCTAGCAGCAAAAACCTGCGGAGCGGGTTTTTAATTGCTAGTCATTATAAATGGGCTACCGCTGATAGCTGCGTTACAACCGCGCTCTATCTTTTAAAGGGAATTTAATTGTAATTGTTAAGAGCGTTTAACCAGTCAGCGGACGAAAATCCACATTTCGTCGAAAGTTGTTCTTCCGATCGTGCAGGGCGGTTACAATGAGAAAGATTGATTATTCTCCGTACCAGATTTTTTAAATTATAACTCAATATCGAATTTATTTCAATCCAAATTAGCTTTAATTTATACCTTCATCCAAAAATGCTGAAAGGCGTGATGATAAAACTATTAAAATAGTGTACTTTTTGTAGTTATTTTTTGATTATAAGTATTTATCCTTTTTCAATAATGTCTAAATTTAATAAGAATGTTAAAAAAATCTGAAATATGTTAGTTTGTAAGTGCGCAAATAAATACACAAATGGACCAATTTTCGTCAAGAAACACATGTACGTACATATTTTTTAATGATTTTATTGAAACTAAAATTAAAATTCTGATACATAACTTTGCTAGATAATGTATTGATTTATTTTACTGCATGATTACATTATTTGAAATGGGTGTGGTATAATACAAAAACTTTTTTGAAAATTTAACAAATCTGCCAACGACCTATGGGATAACGTTATTATACTAAAAATTTAAAAAAATTCTAAAAATTTATTACATAACTATGCTAGATAAAAGAACAATCTTTCGAAATCCATTTATAATTTTTTGTGGAAAAGAGTCAATAGGTCTAAAAACTTTTTTGAAAATGACGTATTTCCGGCTTTCTCTGGTAATGCCCTCTTAAGGGAAGAAAATTGATGATATGAAGGATAATTCAAAATCAAGAAGTTGCATTGAAAATTAAAATTGCTTTCAGCGTTTCCTAGCCATGCTCTTCGTATTTCCTCATATCATACGAGTAGTTTTACATCCTTCGAGCAGTTAGGAATCTTGTGCGGAACCTATCACATAAAAGTGAAAGAACCCCAAAAAGAGAGGCAGGTGGGAAAGTGAACACTGAAAACTAAACACGTGTTTTATTTCTAACATAAAACAGCCCTTTCGTATTTATTTCAGACAACATAAACATACAAATAATGCAAATGCACTTCGCTTTTGATGTCACCTGATATCGCAGGCAGCAAAGCACGTCCCTTCAACCACAAATATTACGGCTTTATTCCTCTCTCGACATAACAAAAACATGCGGGGCATTTCTGACTATGATATACAGCAGCTGTTTGTACCGACTACGGACTTGTTCGGAGTTCATCAGCCTAATAAAAAAAATAAAGTAAGCCTCATAAACCATGGAAAAATGCATTCATATCTTTTCCATATTTAAAAAACTTCTGTTGACATCAGCAGTTGACGCGTTGACGGACAGCTCAGTTGGCTTGTCTAACACAATGGCGGGAGCGTATATTATATTGTGAAGTGCTTTGCCATAATTTATGCAATAAATCTTGATATTTAGGCCGTTTTGGGGAAAGTAACACACAAAGGCAGGTATCCCTAATGTTTTATTTCGTCTTTCTTTTAGTTTTATGCCTATATTACACCTGTGCTTGGAGAAATGGCGTGGCGGTAATAAAATGGTCGGCCAGTAACGAGGTGCGAAGTCTATGTTCCTATTTGTAGAGGGTTTTGGAAATAAAAAGTACCTAAACATGCACAGAATTAGAGTAGGTACATATTGAATAATATTTGAAAAACCCAAAATATCGGTAATTTAGGTTTTAATTTATTAAATTTATTGTTATCAACCACAATTATTAGTACGCAAATAGGAGATGAAACTTTATTATTTTCGGCTGTATTTGAAGTTTTTTTTAAAAGAAAAATGAATCGACGAAATGTATATGTACGCGCATAAATTCCGAATGACTGCACCAAATTGGATAATTCTTTTGAGCTTGGTGAGCTCTGGTATTACGAAATTTGTTTAAAAAAAATTTCAATGTAACGGGACTGATGTATGGAATGCGGAGGGGGTAGGGGAACTCGGGTAAGGGGTTCGCGGGAGAAGGGTGGTAGGGGGAGGGGAACTCGGGTAAGCGGTTCGCGGAGGGGAGGGGACCCGGGAGAGGTGAGGGGAATCTGTGAGGGCGGAGGGGACACGGGAGAGGAAAGAGAGGCGAAAGGGGAACGGGACGATTGGGAAAGGACACGCAGGGAGAAACAATTTCTTTATTAAATGGCATAGCAACGCATGCCGGGAACAAGCTGGAATATGATATAAGTAACTGGAATTCCAAATGACACATAAAACTCTATGATGAAGTTACATTACTTTCGGGTGTAGGTACTTGATGTTTTTTTCCATACAATTAAAGAGTGCTGTCGATTAAACATAATTATTTCAAATATATCTAAAATAATCTCTTATCGATGTTAGTTTTATCAAAATTCGTAATCAATTGCTGTTTCTGCCTCCTACGAGGTACCGCATTAGTGAGATTATTACGTGCTGTGTGTTTTTCTAAATTTCTGGTAAGTATAATATAAGTAATAAGTTTGTACAGCGCCCTTGAGGTGATTTTTCACAAAAACGGCGCTATACAAGTCATCCAAATATTATTATACTACCTTTATGCATTTGAAACATAAAGGAGTGTTTCTTAAAATAAAACAAGAGAGATAAAATCATGTAATACCGGGTTACCTTTTGGCCTACAGTAAAGCAAGGAGCGTTTATACATAATATTATTAAGTTCCAGTGGCTGTGAGAAATGCGACTGCACTAGAATACTAAACAGCCGGAAAGCATCAATCCGTACTGAAGTGGTATCTTTATCTCGACTCCAAATACAACCTCACATCCAGATGCAGTCCCGTGCTCTGACCTCCCTAAAGCTACATACTACCAGGCGTGAGCATGGAGTTGAGATATTATAATGTGTTTTAGCTCGACCTGTGAAGTGGTTCCTTATCTTTAGTCGAAATACAACCTCACGCTCAGATGCAGTATCATGTCCTGAACATCCTAAAGTTTTATTTTACAAGGCTTGGGCACAGAGTTGAGATATTAAAATGATTTCTAGCTCGTCCTAACCTTTTAGAGCACATGACTTGATATTATGAGAAATATCTTATCAAAGCAAAAAAATACATATTCCATGTGGTCTGCATGTGTGAGTATTGGAATTGTACATTAAAAACGTGTTTGACATTATTGAGGTAGACTCTGAAATCGAACTGCTTTAAAGGCTGCAAGGATTAAAAGATTAAATAATAACGGATTTCAGAGTGAAACTTGAAACCAATCTCTTTACAAAGTCTTTTCCAAAAATGGATAATAGATTTATTGCAAAACTAATTTTCATAGCTAGGCTGTCACCGTTTTTATCTAAATACACCTATTTACGATAATGGAAATTTGAAATAATGTAAATGTAAATGTAAAGGACAATTAAACAAACAAAAAAATCTCTTTCAATCTGTGTTGTCGAAATGTTTCTAGGAAAATAAGTGCGTCTTTCACGACGTGCATTTTAAGATGATTTATAAAAAATAAAACTTAATTAAATACCGTCAAAGAAATTATCAAAAAATGTAAAAAGTATTTAAAGATCAGAAAGATCCATTCAATGTTATTTTACAAAAAAAAAAAATCATAATTATAGGTCTACAAAACAGGAGACGGATTTTTTGAAAAAATAAAAAAAACATTCTTTTTGCTCTCCTGAACATTTCTGTCCTTCGACAATATTCATATTATATTTTGCATGTGTGTGCTATTCTTGATTTAATATTTGTTATTTCTAAAATCCGAAATTTCGCACAGCCCACTTCTGTAAATGTAAATTATGTCTCTTTTATATCGACCAATTGTTATTAATTATTATTTATCATATATCCATGTATTTTAGGGCAATTTAAACTATAGTTTAAGTTTTGTATAGCGTCCTAGAGGAGATATTTCATAAATAAGTAGTAGTAGGTAACCAATGTACTTTTTGAAACTACAGTTTTTTAACAGTTTTTCAAAAATTCGTAGGTAGCTTGCACGTTAGCCTACATTGTGAAATCATGCTAATGTCAAATAAAATGGTATTAAGCTAAGTTTAGTCGGAAATTGTAAAAAAAAATAAATAATATTATTTAGTCACAAGTCACAAACAAACAAGTGACATCTATTTTATTAATTTGATAATAAGAACAACGAATGAATAGTGTGGTGTTTGTTAATTTAGATGACAACGAAATATTATATTGTTTAGTCTGTCTGTGAAGTTCTCTGGTCTGCTGTAAGTTTTTAAATGTCATTGGTCTGATGCGGTCTGATGGCGATATGCAAATCATCACAGCTCACCATTCTAGAGTATTCAGTAACATACTAAAAAATAATAATGTTATAAAAATTGTGCAACAAAAGTCACCAGAATGATTATTCACTCTCTGGGTTAGGTTAGGTTACTTTATTATTACCATTATTTGAGCGATGACTGTTCCACCGATGGCTTTAGTCACTCTTTGATAATTTTTGCATACACAAGACCAGGCGTGAGAATTGGGGCTCTGACGTCCATTTCCGAGAATTTTAATTAGATATTTCGGTAATAAAATAATTAATCCTATATGTACATATGAATTCTACGTGTCAAATAAAATGCCACTAGGAGAGCAAAATGTGGTGATTTTGTATAAATTGAAATAGAATAAGTACGGAGAATATATGACGCAAATGTGAATGGTAGAAGAAGTCGGGGACGCCCGAGAAAGACATGGCACGACCAAGTGAATCAGATACTTGAGTCGGGCCATGTCAAGAGTCAGAATAATAGAAGAGTATGAGACGATGTATGAATGTGAACGAGACAAGGAGTGTGTGCCAAGACCTAGTTGTTTGGCGGTCGGTGCTCTCTGCCGACTCCAGATACTAATATCTACAGCCTGTATGTCGGACGAGTATCTACAGCTCATATGTTGAACTAATATCTACGAACTTCAGAGTGTTGACTAATATCTACAGAGCTAAGGTCGGACGAATATCTATGACGGTCTCAGAGTTGACTAATATCTACAGAGCGTAGGTTGGACTAATCAGCTAAATGTGTCCAATAGTCCGAAATTAGGGATTTTTGCATATATACTTACATAAATTAAGTTTTTTAAACTGCATACGCAATATTACGTTATTCCAATATGCTATACATAATTGCAAATCCAACCTCCGCCAGTGCTGTAGATATTCGTCAACACTTTGGTTTTCATAGATATTAGTCAGCAATTTGAGCTGTACATATTCGTCAACATTTTTTTCTCGTAGATATTAGTCAACAGTTTGAGTTGTAGATATTCGTCAACACTTTGGTTCTCATAGATATTAGTTCGATTTTTTCAGTTTTTGGAAATCCTGTAGATATTAGTAGACGCCTCCCTCTCTGCCTACCCCTGTGGCGAAACGGCGTGAAGGTTTTTTTAGAAATAGAATTCTTCTGCGAGCATTTTAACATGGAATAACTTTTGAAATAATATTTTAGTTTGTAATATTTTAAAACATTTATGAATGACCTTTACAAAAGCTTACAAATAATAATTTTTAACATTTTTACGTAATTAGTTATTTACAATAGCGCGGGCAGTGAAAGTGAAAGGTTTTTGACTTTATGGATTCTACAACTCGGTCTTGGCACACATTCCTTGCCTCGTTCACATGCATACATCGTCTCATACATGTTCTTCTATTATTCTGACTCTTGAAATGGCACGACTCAAGAATCTGATTTACTTGGCGTGCCATGTCTTTCTCGGGCGTCCACGACTTCTTCTACCATTCAAATTAGCCTCATATATTCTCCTTTCACTCCTTTCCTCGTTCATTCGCTCCACATGCCCAAACCATCTGAGCGTCCCTTTCTTAATCTTAGTCATTACGCTTAAATCAGCCTTGCATTCTTCACGGATCTCCACATTTCTGACTCGATCGTACATAGTTTTACCACACATTCGCCTCAGGGATCTCATCTCAACAGCATTCAGTTTACTTTCATCCTTCCTCTGCCATATATCAGGGTAGGTACCAAGACTCCATTATTGACTGCTAGCTTCGCTTCTTTTGACAGTTTTTTATTAGCACCAACGGCATTCAGTTCTCCATTAATGGCGTTACCTACATTTACCCTTCTTTCAATATCTCTATCAGCCTTACCATCTCTCGTAAACATACTACCCAGATACACAAACTCATCCACCTGCTCCAAGTATTCATCAATCACAACTATACTGCACGCTGTTTTCGTACTCTCTCTTTCAAACACCATGACTTTAGACTTGGGAAACAATGTAAGTTTTTAAAATCACAATTGAAATTAGGTTGTAAAAATGAACTTTTGGGATTTTTATCGGAAGTCGGCCATCTTCTTGAGTTCGGATTAATAGTAGTTGAGTGCGGTAGTCGACAGTCTGCACCAGGCCTTTAGATACCATTCCACGGTGCCTGCTGCCCTATGTAACTTGCAGCAGGTAGACGTTTTTTGTTCTCCTGCCCCTCCCCCCCCCCAGCCTAGGAGGGGGCGGATAATCGAGGTGCAGCAAACAAAAAACGCATACACACGACTGCCTAATAAGGGTGGGCAAAATGAGGGCACGAGCAAAAAAAAAAGTAAGATGTACTCTTTACATTCAAACTTGATACAAATGATCCGTCCCTTTTCAGTTTTGTTCGCGCTAGACGCAATTTTTGAAGAGTTTGGGAAGGAACTATGCAATAAGAACGCAGGACCGTGGAAGTGAAAAAAGAATACGCTACGAGTACAAGAAAAGGTCCTGAAAAACAACAGTTAAAAATACAGTTTGAAGACACAGAATAAAAAGGTTTGCAACATCCACAAAAGAAAATGTTAAAACAACATGAAGTAACACAGCATTTTTACTCGGAAATTGAATTTAAATCGTGTTTTGTGGTGTTTATAATATGCACGGTTCGTACAAAAGCTCTTGAAAGATCTCAGAACGGTTTTAAAGTAGTTTTTCAATAAGGCGATATTCGATTTGTATAGAATGTCTGCTCAACTGCTGAAAAGCCAGCAGCCAACAGGGCGTTCTGTAAACTGAAACCAGACCGAGATTATGAGATTTTGGAACTGAATACCAAATGCACCAAAGAAATTATTGAATGTGCACCAACCAGCAAACTGAAATTTAGAGTTTTGTAATCATCTGTGGAGATAATACAAAGGATAAAGGGTTTCGTTTGAAACAAGCCTTACCTAGTATAACTGGAGTATAAACATAACGAGGTTCGGGTTATAAACCCATAAGTTTAGCATATTATTAGACTTGACAAAATGATCGAAATGTTGGGGTAGGACTTCAAGGACGAGAATTTGAACGCGACGACCGATTTCGCCGTTTCCCCGCAGGGGTAGGCAGAGAGGACGGCCCGCCAAATAACTCGATCTTGGCACACTCTTTGCCCCTTTCGTCTCATACATGCTCTTCTGTTATTCTGACTCTTAGCATGGCCCGTCTCCAGTATCTGATTCACTTAGTCGTGCCAAGTCTTTCTCGGGCGTCCCTGACTTCTTCTACCATTCACATTTGCGTCATATATTCTGCTTACACGCCTTTCCTCGTTCATTCGCTCTGCATGCCCAAACCATCAAACATCTTACCTCCAGTAAATTATCTTTAATCTATTTAATTGACGACCTCCGTAGTCCAGTGGGTAAGACTCTTGACTCACAATCCGGAGGTCGCGGGTTCGACCGCGGCATGCGCAAATATATTTTATTTGATTAATTTGTGTTATTTCACAATTAATTCATTTAAAATAATAATAGTAGGTATATTTGCGGCATGTTCCAGAGTGGAAGATACTATTAGTATCGCCCTGGTGTAAGACCACCATTCAGAATTGAAACGTTGCTTGAAATGGCTTTAGCCGTGTTTGGTGATCAGATCTGAATAGCCAGGTACTATCCCCACCTTCCTCTTCCCTATCGCCTTCCCCTCCCCACTACCTTCAGCCTCACAACATACCCCAATTGGGGATGCCATAGTCCCACTGGCTCCAGACGGGAGCAGTTGGGACTCTTGTGCGGTATATACGTCGAGTGCAAATCTGCAGCACATACTGCACATGCACCTAAATAACATGTTTAAAAAAATCAATTAATTTTTAATGCGCAAACACCAATTTCTGGCAGCCGAACGCATCTAAAACCGTCGGTTATAAACTCTTCAGAATATTTGGCAAACCATCCTGGGCCGTAGTTATTAGACCACGAGCTTTTCAGATTCAGATGTGTCTTTACACAGACTGGCTGAGATTTGGGATGGGATATCGCCTGGACCTCCAACAACAATGGCTACAGGGAAGATTTGTGATCTGTTTCGTAGAGAACCTTTTTAATAAAAGGTGTTTTTGTTACATATTATTACTATTGGCCAACGAGATGTTATTTCTACAAATATCCTAGTTTGCAGAGCGGTGCGTTTTGAAAGCTGCATTATCAGTTAGAAATCTAAGCAATGCACGAGATTCCTAACATATTAATGTGAGCATTGAACACTTCATGTAAATGTTGCGTGGAATGGCTTTGGTTTGCATTTTTATTTGATGTGTTTGAAAACTATTTTAATAGCCCATTGAACGAATACATAATTGATAAACCAGTACTCTCAATTGAGGCAATGCGGGATTCCACGAGTTCTTTCAGGAAAACATATTCGCCTGCTTTGATAATAAACATTTGAAATGAATCAAATTATTATTAGTTACTAGATGGTTCCCGGCGTGCGATGTTTTGCCATTTAATAAAGAAATTGTTTCTCCCTGCGTGTACTTTCCCATTCGTCCCATTCCCCTTCCTGTCCCACGTCTCCTTCCCCTCTCGCGTTCCCACTTCGCCTTCTCCACCTTCCCTCTTCCCACTCCACTCCTCCCATTCCCCCGTCCCGCGAACCTCCCTCCCGAGTTCCTCTCCCCCTCCCGCATTCCATACATTCAATTTTCAAACAGCTCGCGTGCCACCTATTGCATTTTTTTATACAAATTTCATAATGCCAGAGCTCACCAGTCCTGACAATAACGAACATAAAAAAGACATTGCTTTGAATATTTTTTTAGATTAGCTCTACTCAGGAGATCGTGAGGAAAAATATCCTTCAGAAAATAAGTCTTTTTGTATATGAAGGGTTTTGTGGAGGGTCTCTAAGAAAAGTAAGTTCTGGAAAAAAAAAAGTTATGAGGATGCGAAGGAATTTGGGGGTCAGTATGTCCAGGAGTGACGGACCTATGAATCCATCACTTCCACTGCGGTCCAAGGAGATGGGTCGAGAGAATCCGACTGGAGAGATCTACGTAAGGTCCCCCTCAACCGGTCCATCTCGATCCGGCCCGCAACGCAGTAGGTGAACAAACGCATTTGCCGCCAAGACCTAGACAAATCTCATCCCATGAACCCAGACAAAATTACCAAAAGCATTAAATTTGTAGTACCGCACAAAAATCCTGAAAATTTTCATTCAAAATATACACGTAATCACAGATCACAATTTCACTCTAAACAAAAAAAAATCATATTGACTGAATATTTCTACAAAATATTAGTAAAATGCTAAAGGCGGAATAATTCAGTTGGTAGTAAATTAGATGAAGTAATGAAATGAAGGAAGGCGGGTATTTAATATTACGACAGATAATACGTGGGAGGATCTATTCAAGAAATGAAAATATTCTAGTAAATATCTACACACGATTATTCTGATAAAGCTACTCATTCGACAATTTCTATGAATTTACTACGAAGGATTTAGAGTACTATGAAAATAAAAAGTAAACACCACCAAATCAATTAATTATAATGCAGAAAAACTTGTACTTAATTAAACGAAATGTTGATGTTTTCTGGGTCACTAGTAGAATATTTCAAAATGTCGTATTAATGTACCGGACCGTTAGGTCTTCCGGTGTTATTTTATAGCATATATATTTAATATTAGCTGGTTCCCGGCATGCGTTGCTATGCCATTTAATAAATAAATTGTTTCTCCCTGCGTGTCCTTTCCCATTCGTCCCCTTCCTCTCCCACGTTCTTTTCCCCCTCCCGCGAACCCTTTACCCGAGTTCCTCTCCCCCCTCCGCCTCCCCGCAATCCATAATTCAGTCCCGGTACATTCAGTTTTCAAACAGCTCTCGTGCCACCTATTGTATTTTTTTACACAACTTTCATAATGCCGGAGCTCACCAGTAGTTTTATACAAACCTTGTTCTGACAATAACGAAAACAAAAAAAAGAAAATTCGATTTGGTGCAGTCATTCGGAAGTTATGCGCGTACATCATACATTTTTATACAAATTTCATAATGCCAGAGCTCACCAGTAGTTTTTTACAAACCTTGTCCTGATAATAACGAACACACAAAAAAAGAATTATCCAATTTGGTGCAGTCATTCGGAAGTTAGTTGGTACTTAGTTGGTAGTTGGTAGCTTGTACTATACATCAGCGTTTCCCAAAAGGTGTTCCGCGGAACCCTGGGGTTCCGTAGAAGCATCACAAGGGTTCCGCGTTCCGTCCGGATTGTTGCAAGGATCATTGCAAGGAAGAAACACAATTACTTTTACAGCAAACGACAAAATCTCTTCTCTTAGAAAGAAACTTGTCTTCTGGATAGAATGTGTTGAACAGAAACAGTACCAATTTTTTTCTCTTTTAAACGAGTTTCTGGAAAAAAAAGAGTTGCAAGTAACCTCAGATATTGAAAAATGCATTTACGGACATTTGATGGCCCTCAAGAAATCTCTGGAAGAGTATTTATCTGAAAAAAACCTGCAGTACATTGACTGGGTACAGAATCCATTCTTAGTTCACAGGAAACGTACAGCAACAGAGTACGAGACTTTGATAGATATCAAATGTTCTTCTTCCTTACAACAAAAGTTTAATTCAGAAAAAACTAATCTGGATGATTATTTCCTTTTGGGGTATTATGCCGTGTTGCGCTACCTCCTCCTTTAGCCAACGTTTCGGACAGCGTTACAGTGTCCATCATCAGGGCAGATGTGTGATGATGGACACTGTAACGCTGTCCGAAACGTTGGCTAAAGGAGGAGGTAGCGCAACACGGCATAATACCCCAAAAGGAAATAACCATAAAATTTTTGGCCGTGAAAATCTAAAATCATATCTAATCTGGATGAGTTTTGGATTGGACTTAAAAACGAATATCCAGAAATCGTCGAGAAGGCTATCACAGTTTTGTTACCGTTTGTGACAACTTACCGGTGTGTAACTGATTTTTCGGCTTATGCTTACACAAAAAACAAATACAGAAACAGACTGGATGCATGCAGATCTTCGTATTCAGCTGTCTGACACAAAGCCTGATATCAATGCTATTTTAATAAAAAAATTAAAAAGATATCACTCTTCACATTAATGTAAGTTTTACACGGTGACCCGACAATCCGTCCTGCTACAATTCATCCGGCGACAGTTCATCCTGCGACAGTTCATCCGGCCGACAGTTCATCCTGCCGACAGTTCATCCTGCCGACAGTTCATCCCGCCGACAATTCATCCGGCGACAATTCATCCTGCCTGATCATTTAGAAGATTTTTATTAAGTAAGTATGCAAAGAGGATATACGGCCGTACAACCAAAATCGATATACTTATATCTGAAGGCATCTTGAGTGGAAATCCGCTGTAAAAATATTTTACTAACAATAATTTCGACTCTCCGAAGAAGCATGCGTGAATATCAAAATACGACGTACTTATACGTGCAGTCGGCTTAGCAAAGAACGGTAAAGATTCCTACTTGCATCTAATATAACTTTTTTATCTGAAATTAACACCATCTTTTTAGGGTGAATTGACTGATTTAAAAAAAAAAACACAAGAGTCCCAACCGCCTCGAGCCAGTGAGTGCCAATGGCATCCCCAATTTTGGTATGGTGTGATGCTGAAGGTAGTGGTGAGGGGAAGGAGATGTGGAAAACGTATCTTCCTGGCTATTCAGATCTAGTCACCAAACACGGCTAGGCTAGGTTAGGTTAGGTCAGGTCAGGTCAGGTTAGGTTAGGTTAGGTTGTACGGCCGTATATCCTCTTTGCATACTTACTTGAAGAAAAAATCTTCTAAATGATCAGGCAGGATGAATTGTCGCCGGACGAATTGTCGGCAGGATGAACTGTCGGCAGGATGAACTGTCGGCAGGATGAACTGTCGGCAGGATGAACTGTCGGCAGGATGAACTGTCGCAGGATGAACTGTCGCCGGATGAATTGTCGCAGGATGAACTGTCATGGAACCGTTTTACACAAAACTTTAGATCTTTCTTTTCAAGGTAAACATGAAAGTATTCAAACTACGAGTTTATCTTTTTCTTATAAAAATAGGGTTCCGCCTAGAAAAGTATGATTGATAAGGGTTCCGGGGCGAAAAAAAATTGGGAAACGCTGCTATACATTATACCCTAAAATATGTCGATCATAACGAATATGGGCGGTTATCCAGTGAGCTCTTCGCTGGTTACAGGGGTAAGTAAATTGTGAAACATTTGTAAAAGCGTCTTAACTAAATACGGCAACAAAATATTCGTTTGTGAAAAGTGGCGAACTTTACTTTGCCGTATTTGGACTACGCAAATATGTTAATAACGTGGCGAGCAATTCGCGCTCCCATGTAAAAAGGTCTATCCATTCAAAAGCACATTTTAAGAACTAAATGGTGATATTATAACGCGAGATGCCTATGCCTAATCGCAGTCATCTTTCCCCTCTTCGTCCCCCCATAGTTTGGTTTTACCCCTCATCTGTATCTTCTCGTCTATTAAATTTGGATGTCTATGTTTGTACCTTTATTTATTAAAAAAATAACAAATGTTCTGTACAAAATTCTTAGTACGGATACGGGAACTTTTAGATTATTAATCACCTTGATAATATTACGAATGCATAAACAAGTGAGTCTTCATTGATAAGTAAATCGGAAAATTGTAAGAGGTTACATACCAGTAAGCCGATTTCTTGTAAATATTGTTTTACTGATAACTTCTATTACTTACAATAATCTAAATTTGGTTTTCTAGTGGCGATTCGTAGGTTTCATTTAGTAATATTAATTTCAATTTGGGAGGCGTTTGCATTTATTGGACAACCAACACCTCTGCCATAGGTCACCCAAAGTGGTTCGCTTGGTGCCCGACTTCAAGGGGTGAGTAGGGATGCAAGGTTTTTAAAAATATCGATATATATCGAATTAAGTCGATATTGATATATCGGTCTAGTAGGCTGATATATCGATATTTCTTCTTTTTTTAAAAGCTTATAGAAATCCAGTGTGGTTTAGTTATATCAAACGTTTATCGATTATATATGTATATAATTTTTTATACTTTTATCACATAAATTGGATAGGTATATAAAATGTGTTTTTTTTCATAAATTTATTTAAAAAAAAATAATTCTAGTATTTTGTACCAGCTATCGAACTTAAAAATAGTAACCTTGACAGTCTGCTTATTTTTAGCCGGTTTTTGCTTTAAATTATAGTGGTTCTCGCCTTTAAAAAAAGACGTTCAGAAAGAACAACTGTTGCCACAATTGGTAGATGACTTATTGCCACTGATTGGGTTATACACCTTGCATCTCTTGCCATGTTTCAACAATGTTTACTTTTAGAGTATTTACAGGAGTAGGCTCGTCGTCACCGTCAGTTTTTTCTTTCCTTTTTTTATCCCATTTTGTGGGTATTTTAATTCGGGAGGATTTTTCGATATTATACCATCGATATCGATAAATATCGATATTTTTAGGGGTCGATATATCGATATTTATCGGTTTTCTGATATATCGTTGCATCCCTAGGGGTGAGGTTTCATCGTATATTGGCGGTGGATGCGTATGCCGATCAACTGTGTCACCGGCCGAATCGGGAGAGACTAGTTAAGGGAGATCTTTTGACTTCTCCAGCACGACGCTTTCGAAATATCGTCTTAAACCGGAGTGGGAGGAATGGATTCACACGTCTCACTCCTGGACACACTGACCCCAGATTCCTACCCACCCCTTTTCCTTTCCAGAACTTCCTTTCCTAAAGAGACCCTCTACATACATATAATTATTTTCCTCAGGGCCTCCTGTGTGGAGCTAATGTAAAATTTAAAATTAAATAAATACTATATTTTTGAATGTAGCTATTACTTTGTGGTTATCCATTATAGAATAATGAAATAATTTTACTTTGTATAAACCACTTATTTGATGTGCAAATCCGACCGGTTTCGGAACAAACGTTCCTTCGTCAGGGAAAGCTTATACTATAAACTTATAGTATAAGCTTTCCCTGACGAAGGAACGTTTGTTCCGAAACCGGTCGGATTTGCACATCAAATAAGTGGTTTATACAAAGTAAAATTATTTCATTATTCTAAATAAATACTGTTAGAATGATGGGAAAACGATATTTTCACATTACCAAACAAGCCTTGGTATTTTAATGAAAAACTTGATAAAACTGTGGTTCTTTCATAAAAATAACTAAAATATATTAATGATATTTGAATGGTGCTGGTGACCCCTGAACTCCGAGAAGGTATGCCGCCATTAGCTTCCTTATTTGCATCTATATTTAAATAAAACCAATATAAGCTGTTTGACACAAATACGTGGCAATGAGATGCCGAATACGGGACAACAGGTTTTGACTCAGAATTCACATAACCAGAACCTCTTTCTATTTCGTTCTCCCTACTCTTAACATGACCAAACGCAGAAAAGCGTTATCACTTATTATCACATTTCAAATGTCGAGAGCAGGAACTAAGAAGCATTGCATAGAATAATGATAATCAAATAACACAAAACTGGTTCAATTTTTATAGGAAAAACTCTCTTTTTATAAATTTTGAAGGTTATTCCCCATCAACGTAATATATCAGTGAAGAAGAAGATAATAATAATAATCTAAACGAAAATATGAAAGAGAACAGGACATTGGAGTTAGAGGTTATCCACCACTCACACGCCCTGGTTTAAGTAACAGATGGTTACTCCTTCAAGTCTCTCGCAAGATTATAATTTTTGTTTGTTAAACGAAGCTACTTTTATTTATGTTGAACGAATCTCGACCTCCAGTGTCCTTGCATACATTGTTAGTAAGCAGTGTGCTAGTGCTTAACAGGAAAACAAAATGCAAACAATAGTTCCATATAAATAAAATCGGTTATATTTATCCGTGACGCTCGCTATCCAGGTTACAAACCAATTCTTAGAACGATTGTTTCCAATAAAAAGGGTAGTTGCCTATGATATGGAAAATAAATTAGTTTAATATTGTTAATTCTAAAATTTTAAATATGAGATTGGCTATTATGACGGTTTTACAGTAGGGCGCAATGGCGTAATTGGTAAACGCACGTCCCGGATAGACTAAAGGTTCTGGGTTCGAGTCCCAGTTGCGACCATAATCTTTTTCTGTGTCTTGTTCTCTTTCATATTTTCGTTTAGATTATAATTATTATCTTCTTCTTCAATGATATAACACAAAACTACCTATGCACATCTTGTGTTATTGAAGTGAAAACTGTTTTTAATAATCGTTGAAAAATTCGAAAGCAAATTAGGCTTACTCATGTTTTAAAAGCATTCCCACAATATACATGGATAAAATTAAAAGGGTTCTAAATTCTAGAAAAAAATCATTCAGATGAAAAAAGCTAACCAATCAATGCTTAAGGCTCTGCAACCGGGCTCGAAAAGAAGAGACGGAGAGATATGAAATTACGAATGTTAGAGGAGAGCGCTAACATTTACAGCGACAAAATCGATGCGAAAATGTTTAATACAACACGACTCGTTTAAAATAGAGCAAAAATCTCGCGGGCATTGTCTTAAACAGCATTTAAAGAAACACTGTGAATTTTTTCATACATATAACTTGTAAAATAACTGAAACAAACGTGTTTATGATAATTTTTGGAGCATCCTTGCGGTTTTTTTCTATCGAGAGAATTTTACATAATTTGCGTTTCGGCGCGGGCAATGTCTAGATATTATCTTCAAGAATAACATATATATTTTTAAGAGCTTTAAAACTTACCGTGTTTAAGGGAGATATGTAAGAAATCGGTAGAAATTCGGGTTGCGGGCCCTTAAACAAAGTTTAAAAACACGGTTGAATCTACTCACGCAAACAAATGCAGACAAAGTTGAATTTTCAACATAGAAGTCGTGCTAAGTAAACGCAACCACAAGAATAACAATTTTTGGCAAAATGAAGAAAAGTACGATAATTACTAAATTAACTAATAAAAATTTGGCATGGTTAATGTTTTAAGGGTTTTAAAAGTAAGTAGCGTGTCGGGATGAATGGGATGTTCGTTTTAGCAGATTGCACGTTGCATGCTGCACGCTGCACCACATCATGCAAGCATGCATCTCAGCTCCTCTTCTCCTGTGGGATGCTGGGTGATGGGTAATGATCTTCTCCTGGATGATGGCGTGGGAAGCGCCAATTATTAACATACCCGGGTCGACGACCTATTCATCTCTACACTTTTACCATTTTACCTGGTTCGAGAACTAATCGCCTGGATCCCGGATTAGTCGGTCTTCCGGAACAGAATGGATCCACATTTTAAAACAAAGGGGTTTTAGTCGAGACAGGTCAAAGGCATGAACTCAATGTCTGCTAGCTATGGACATAATCGAGATATTCATTTCGAAACGATCGATTATTTTCAACGAAACATATCGAAATTTCGTAAAAATATTATCATTATAATTTGGCCCAAATTGACTTAATCCATTTAGATATGGTGCGAATTAGGGGGCACACACAACCGAGCCGATCCATGTCATTTCTAGTTTGATCTATGTCACCATCGAGTTAACAACTTTGAATCTTTGAACTAAAATCGTACACAGGTACACAAAATAGGTTATTTATGTCACAATTTTTTGTATTTCTTGGGCACTGACTATGTAACAATTTCTAGACATTTTTGTTTTGAAGATTTTTAATTTTCAATGTAAATTTGTAATAATTAATTAATACATTTTTGTACTTTTATAGAATTTTTAAGTTAGTTTTAAGTTTGCTCGTTAATGATACGGGCGTGTCGAAACCGGTCGCAAAAAAATTAAAATTAAAGTAACAAATGTACATTGAAAATTAAAACTCTTCAAAACAAAAATATTTATTTCACCACTAATCAACAAAATTTAAATTAAGTAGATATTAAAAAATATAAAAAACGAGTGTGCTTAGAGCCACACGACTGAAGTAAAACTTCACTAACTTAATCTCCCTCTCAACTTCCGTTCGCCTCGCCCGATCACACTTTTCATAAGGCTCTCGTCTCGCATTCACCAGTTTACTCCCCAAGTCAAGCGTGCGTAAAGGCCCGACCGTTTGCCTCGCCCGATCACACTTTTCGTAACGCTATCGCCACGCATTCACCAGCTTACTCCTCAAGTCAAGCGTGCGTAAAGAAGTTTTATTTTAATAATATCATCAAAGAGAGATGATATCATGAGGAGGTCGTATTTATGACAGAATCCATATTGAAGGGATTTTGGCTCGGGGATCTGGGACGCCGAGACATCGTCGCAGGGATCTGTGACACGGCGGAGTTGAGACATGGTTCGTTGGATGACTCCAGATACTAATATCTACAGCCTGTATGTCTGACGAATATCTACAGCTCATATGTTGAACTAATATCTACGAACTCCAGAGTGTTGATTAATATCTACAGAGCTTAGTTTGAACTAATATCTACAGAGCATAGGTTGGACTAATCAGCTAAATGTGTCCAATAGTCCGATATTAGGGATTTTTACATACATACTTACATAAATTAAGTTTTTTAAACTGCATACGCAATATTACGTTATTCCAATATGCTATACACAATTGCAAATCCAACCTCTGCCAGTGCTGTAGATATTCGTCAACACTTTGGTTCTCATAGATATTAATCAATAGTTTGAGCTGTAGATATTCGTCAACACTTTGATTCTCATAGATATTAGTTCGATTTTTTCAGTTTTTGGAATTCCTGTAGATATTAGTAGACGCCTCCCGTTGGATCGGCTCGGTAGATTTTGTAAACGCCAAATATAAAGCGGATCGTTCAAGGAAATCTTCAAACCTAGGCCCTAAGAGCTGTCATATAATGTATATGTACTTAGCATTGTTGAATCCGAACGAAACAATCGATCATTACAAACATAAAAAATTTCGACTAAAAAGTGTTTCGATTATTTCCATGTATCATTAGATATTATTGATGGATCTTGATAAATAAATAACAAATCAATTAGCAGAAGATAATATAACATAAGAATGAAACCGCTTTTTTCTGAATTTAAAAAAAAATATCTTATGTAACAGTTGAAAATGTGATTATTTTTTATTTCGAATGACATTGAACATATCGAAAGACATCGATTCTCGAAAACTACGGTTTATCAATTCGGCTGTTGTGATTAGACAGCTGATTTTTTCAAATCGGAAACGGAGCTAATCTGTACGATTTAATGTAAGTAGATTTTACGGCTATATAAATCTCGCGATAAGCACTCAGTTCTTGTCGCGCATATTTTGATAAAAATAAACTAATATTTAGCCCATTTACATTTCGCAATATGTATTTATTTTATTTTATTATTATTGTACAACAGAATAATTCCAATTACAGTACAATTTAGTTACCCTATCAGCATTTAGGCAAGTGACTCTTCAATAATGTTTTTAAGGCATATAAAGAACAGTCACTTACATCCAAATGGTTTGCAATTTCATTTAACAGCACCACTCCCCTCGTCATGCTATGCTTTGCCAAGACGTCTGTTCTGCCGTTCGGTACTTTAAATAAGTCATGATGTCGACTTCGGCTGTAGTGGTCTGGTACATATAAATCATAGCATCCCAAGAGAAATGGGCTATTGATGAAATTGTTCCAAATTTTGAAAGACAGAATAGCAAGACTTGCTCTCCTTCTAGTTTCTAGAAGGAAACAAAAAATATATGTAGGTACATATATTATAATAAGAAGATGAAGTGTAGGTTTATTCGTATTTAAAAGTATTCAAAGAAAGCCAGACAAGCAGGATGGAGTCGGAGATTCATAGGAAGACAAGGCATAAACAATTTTTTTTTTTATTGTAATGTGATATGAGTTTGTAATGTGATATGTGATGTGAATATGAGTTTTATTTGTACATTATATATTTTACAAAATATTATATTTAATACGTTTTTAGATTTTCACGGCCAAAAGTATTTTCGTTATTTGTTTTTGGGGTGTTATGCCGTGTTGCGCTACCTCCTTCTTAAGCCGACGTTTCGGATAGCGTTGCAGTGTCCATCATCAGGGTAGATGATCACATCTATAACTTCCATAGCCCCGTTGATTTGGATTACGGATGAAACGGAAATGACGATTACTGAACCTGCGACGCATAAACTGCGCTCTCTGGCCGCTTTGATTATGATGTCACTTTTAAAGGCTCCTATTGGTTGAGATATAGAAATTATGCTAGGTCTGCGCTCATTGGTCGCTTTGATCATGACCTCACTTTTCAAATATTGGTTGAGATTGTTTTGGTAAAGTTTCGCTTCTACCGCGTGTAAACTGCACTCGATTTTTTTTTAAATTGTTCAATATTATTTATTTTCAGCGCAATTCAGAAGGGGGTTATTAAAGCCTGGTAAATATAATGGATTTGCATTTGGTTGTTTTAAAATTAGGTGTAATAAATTGATTTCCATATATCGTTATATTCTTTGTTATTTTTTGTCTATACATTTTCATAATGGAAGCTTGTTATATATGTCATTTGGTACTGGAAACAATTTTAACAAATTAATCGAATACTTCAGTCAGAATAACTTAAGTGTATGAACGAGAACGCAGCAAGTGTATCAAAAGAGAGTTGTGTGTCGGACTATCTTCTCTATTGCTCTCTATGTACCCCTAAGCGGGGAAATGGCATGATGGTTATTTAGTTACTCGTATCAACAAACCGTATTAATACGCCTGAATCTGCGTGGTTGAATTCCAGAACCTGACTTCCATTGCATCTCCGACGCCACGCCTTATGCGCCGCTTATTATTATTTTTAATAACATCTGTGTTCGCGAAATTTCGAGCAAAGCTAGTGTTGTAATTCGGGGTTTTAATTCAAGAATCTGCCAAAAGATGTCGCTACTTCGAGTACTACTACTACTTAGCCCTAGGTATAAGTACTATAAGTACTACGATTTATAGGCGGCTATATGTAATATATATTACATATCGCGTCATTGCGTGTCTCGGTTACTATGTCACGGTTACTTTGTCTAGGTGACTAGCTGTCACTGGATCACAAGTGGATCCGAGGAACTGGCTATTTTTGGAACCAGTTCCTATCGGATTTATAAAATGGTCACCAACACTCAAACTGGGCGAAGCCGAACTAAAAGCCGCCCGCAGGGCCCAGCAGCAATAACTACTAGTTTCGATTAATACGTAATCGGGGTGTTTTAGAAAACATTTTAATGCATCTTATTACAGATGCTAAACAGTGCGAGCTTGATAAATAACAAGCAAAATGGACGCCTTACCTACCGAATGAAAGACTAAATTGCCAGATAAACGCACTAAATTTACATACGATTAAGCATTACTTTGGTTAGAACAGTCTAACCAAAGACCACTCAAAGTTATTATAATAAAGTATTTTTACTCGGAGTTAATTCCAGTTGCCTTTAATCTTCTGACGATTTGAAGGCAATCTTCCGGACAAATAGATTAGAAGGAAATTGTTGTTTTGGTCCATAGAGCCGGAATAAGGATGAACGTCAAATTCTCTAATAACACGGCCTGGAAATAATGGACCGCAGACTGGAACCCAACCAAACCATAGACAAAGGCAACTAAATTACTAAATTGTAGCGCGGTCATTATTATATTTAAACATCGATTTGGGGAAATTAACAAAGGCCGGCGACGCCATAGCATCGTCAACCGAAGTGATGTTAAAAATATATTCTCCCAAAGTTGGGTTGGATTGAAAATAAAAGTCCACGACTTATGTAGGTTGGGTTAAAAATACAACACCAACTTACAAGTTACAGAGCTAAAAATAAATGCTTTGGTTTATTGATTTCAACCAAGTATCTGACATTTTTATCGTCTTGTTCCTCATTATTGTTATTAGATATCGACAATAGGGACATATGGATTATTTGCGAATGTATTGCAATAATAGAGCAATATTGAATGCCCACCATAAATCAAATATTATTTACACGTGTTCGTGTTTTATATATTAAATATGCTATAAAATATTACCGGGGAGCATAACGGTCCGGTACATTAGTATGACATTTTGAAATTTCCTACTAGTGACCCAAAAACATCATATTTTTGAAGTAAAACTTCTTTATGCATGCTTGACTTGGAGTATGCTGGTGAAGGCGTGACAAGAGCGTTACGAAAAGCGAGGCAAACGGTAGTTGAGAGGGAAATATAAGTTATTGAAGATAGAAAGAGAGAGAGTTACGTTTCGTATATAAGTTAGCCTCACAGAAACTGGGCGTACTGTACGTACAGGGCCCGCAGATACTTTAATAGTACACAACTGCTAACCCTGTACAAATCACAAGTGCGCCCACGGTTGACTTTGGCAGCCACCTCTGGTCTGGAGCTCCAAAATACCTGAAAAATACCCTCGACTCTGTACAGAAACGGGCGGTCCGTTTGATAGATTCTCCCATCTTAACAGACGGATTGCAATCTTTAGAGCACAGGCGTCGGGTGGGAATGCTATCCTTGTTCTACCGGTATTACAATGGAAGATGCTCCGAGGAACTAGCATCATTGATCCCTTCGACACCGGTGCATGGTCGGGAAACACGCCAAACGCGTGCCCAACATTTGTACACGGTTGACATTTTCCACATGAGAACGGGTCGTTTGTTCGACTCGTTCTTATATTCAACAGCTCGGCTGTGGAATGATTTGCCGGCCTCTGTGTTTCCTCCTTCCTACAACATGGGTCTCTTCAAGACCAATGTTCATTCCTTCCTCTCCTCAAAAAGACCCTCCACACAGCATCCCAGATGACATAGGCCCTGAGGGAAATTATTTTCCTCAGGGCCTCCTGCGTGGAGTTGCAAAACTGTAGGGGCAAAAGAGAGAGGTGCGAGCATACATTTTCTTTCTCTCGTAGCCAGTTATGTTTCGTATATCTAAGACACAGTGCAGGCCTGTTGTCTGTATCACACTGTAGGAGTAAGAGAGTGCAGTGCGCGCGCACATTTTCTTTTTCTCTTCCTATCATATAGATGGAGCTTAAGAAGTTTTACTTCAGTCGTGTGATCTAAAGCACACTCGTTTTTTTGTTTGTTTAATTCTCTAAAGTTTGTCTGCATTATAACTGCAAAATCAACTCAAATTTCGATTTTTCGGAGATATCTGACTAATCAACTACAGGATCGACGTATGTATGTAAGTATGCATATTGCATACCTGAATCTTTTTGATCGTTAAAGAATTTTTGAGCTTTTATGGTCCAAACGGGAGGCCCTGAGGAAAAGAATTTCAGGTCATTTTTGGGGGTGCTATGGGGAGGGTCTTTTGAAGAGGGGAAGAATGTCGGAGAGATGAAACACAGAGGTAGAAGAAACAACCAGTTACTGAACTCAAGAACGAATCGTAAAATCCACTTGTTCTCATGTGAGAAATGTCAACCGTTTACAAATCTTGGGCGAGCGTTTGGAACGCTAACTAACTAACGCTAACCCTAACTCTCCTAAGAACTGGGTTCGAAAGGTCCCAAAAAACCTGTTTACTGTTTTGTCGACTAATTTAGGCATATATTTTTAGTGCATAATAAATGCATGCATATTTCGTCACTTGATGGTGCATAAATCTTCTTCTTCTATTTATCTTCTATCTATTTAAATAAAAATGAATCGCCGAAATGTATGTACGCGCATAACTTCCGAACCACTGCACCAAATTAGATAATTATTTTTTTTTGGTTGTGTTCGTTATTGTCAGGACAAGGTTTCTATAGAACTGCTGGTGACCTCTGGCATTATGAAATTTGTATAAAAAAATTGCAATAGGTGGCACGCGAGCTGTTTGAAAACTGAATGTGCCGGGAACGAATGTATGGAATGTGGGAGGGGGGTGGGGAACTCAGGTAGGGGGTTCGGAGAAGGGGAAACAGGGAGGTTGGGGGGAACTCGGGAGGGGGGTTCGCGGTGTTTGGGGGTTCAGAACGGGACGAATGGGAAAGGACACGCAGGGAGAAACAATTTCTTTATTAAATGGCATAACAACGCATGCCGGGTAACAGCTAGTGCGTAATAATATTCTGTCTGTTATGCCGGCGATCAAGTGACCACTTCTTTGAAGACTTTGCTCACACATTTGGTCACATATTGTTGTATCTGCCAGATATGTGTTCAAAGATTTGTACACTTCTTTGAGCTCACAGTTTTAAAATAGACTTCACATAACATGGACGACGATTTGGTAGACACAGTTAGTTGTTTCGATGTTATTTCGATTTTTATGCCCTTTACATTTCGGACCCCATATATCTGGCTCTCCTTGCATCAACTCTATAAACTCAAAAAGGCTCTCATTATTCCACTCCATCGTTAGTTCGTTTGGTTGTTTACGCACGCAGTGTGGCAGGCACACAAACATTTGGACTTTGATCCCTTTGATGTGCGCTAAAACACCGATACTGAACAGCAAAACGCACATAAGTGATCAAATATGTGACAACAGTGTCAAATGCCCGTGCCACACATGTGAACACTTATTTGATCACTTCTTTGAATTCGTGTCTGGGGCCAGGAATTAGACCGCTAATTTGACGATACGTTACATGTGGAAGACATTATTATCAATTTATAACTGTATCAGCAAAAAAATGTATAACACAAGGAATAATTCTTAATATTAAATAATCTCAAATCATATCATCAGTCATTACTCATTATCAAAGAGTGGATTTTGGTCGGATTTACGTCATTTCTTTTAACGCTACTCTAAACATCGCACCCAGTATTACTTAAAAAGCTTTAAAGTTATCTAGATTAATTTATTTTATATCTACTATCTTATGATAGATGGTTCTAGACTCTAGACCTAGTTGTTTCGCACAAATTTACGCCTGATAAACTCATCAAGTGGCTATTCAGCGCCATTTTTTTTTACATTTTAAAGGTCCCCGACAAGACCGGGGAGTAAGCGCTTAAAAAGAAGAAGAGGAGATATATATAAATAAGAATGTTAGATGGAGCGCGCTAATATTAAAAACGACTATATATGCGAAAACTGTGAAAATGTTTAATACGTTTAATAAATGTTTAATATTCGTTTAAAATATCGTAAATATCATTTTCCTTAAAAAGACCCTCCACACTAGGGATGTTGAAAGTGAAAAAAATCGATATATCGATATTTATTAAAATATCAATATCGACGTCGATATATCGAGGAAAAAATATCGATGTATCGAAATATCGGCCAAATTTTCAAAAGATTTAGCGTTTTTAAAATAATAGTGAATTCAGCTCAATATTATCAATTTTTATATACAATGTGCATTATTTTCATGTACAAAAATCTCAATAAAAATGAAGATATTTTTATCAGTATTTATTTGTATTAGATAAAAATTACAAAAATATCAAAACTAAAAAGCTATCTTCTAACTTAGGGAACGTACCCATACTACGTGACCAACTTTTTGCAATTTTTAACCCCCCCCCCCCCCCCCCCGGTGACCAAAATCCTAAGCAACCCGCCGCTCATTTGTATGGAGCGTGACATTTTGAAGACCCCCCCCCCCCCCCCCCCTAAACGTGTCACGTAGTATGGGTACGTTCCCTTATATGTAAACTGAGACGCATACAGAGTTTGTATGCGTCTCAGTAACATTCTACAGCGTTTTAAGAGGAATATAAACGCTAGAAATATGCAAAATTTTAAAATCGAGCGTCTTTTTGCACAAAGCTAGTAAGCGAAAAAGTGGTTTTTATTTATTTTGTGCATAATTATATAAGAACGAAAAAAAGTTAGAACATAGATAAAGTAAAAAATAGTCTTAGCCGTAAAGGGGTATTTTTTAAAAATCGTTACTTACATTACTTCATAGTTAAGTCATGAGAAAACATTTTTTTTATTGGTTTACGCTTATATTTTTGGTTACGTAAATAATAATTTTATTGTAATTCCAATACATAGATAAAGTAGTTAAAGCTTCAATTTATCCGTAACCTATTTTTTGATGTTCATACTGTAAGCCGATTCGTCGTAAAGATTAATCAAAATAGTATCTAAATAGGATTTCACGTATATATTCATCTTAATCTGTCAAAAAGGACTTCGTATTTGGAACAAAACACATAGGAGTGGCTTAGAAAAAAATGGCGAATAATAACATACATTTCTATGTATGTACTTACACATATGATATAGTATTAGTGATTACAAATACTAATTGCAAAGACAATAGATTTGTAAGCTATTAATAGTTAAAATTTCAACCACCAGATGTCATGAACCAATACAGTTACTTTTTTCCGTTCATTCCTATACGGTTTTCGATTCTAATGACTTTAGTTACATAAATAAATAAAAAAATCTTATTTGATACCATTTTCGATATTGGATATTTTGTATCGATATATCGGATCAAAATATATCGGCTAAAAATATCGATGTATTGAATTAAAAATATGGATACATCGATATATCACTACCTTTTCAACAAGAGGGAAATTATTCACTCATTTGTACCAAGCGTGACATTTTGAAGACCCCCCCTTCCCCTCTAAACGTGTCACGTAGTATGGGTACGTTCCCTTAGGGGTCGCCCATTAATCACGTGAGGCTCGAAAGGGGGGGGGGGGGGGTTCCGAAAAAATCACGAAATATCACGACGGGGGGGGGGGGTATAATGAGAAATCACGTGTATTTATTTTCTTGATAATATTCTGAAAATTTCAAAATACTTTGTACTAAAAAAATACACGTTATTTTGGGGGGGGGGGGGTAGTCTAAAACCTCACCACATATCACCGGGGGGGGGGTTAAAAAGTTGCTAGTCAAGGGATGCGCCGCATCCACCAACTGAAATATCTTCACACAAAAAGTATATACCTACCTACATTGTAAAAAAAATAGTGTTTATAATAATTGTCGGAGCGGGTCTTGGCGGCAGATGCGTCTGCCCGCCTACTGCGTGGTGGACCGGATCGGATGAGACTTGTTGAGGGAGACCTTTTGATTTCTCCAGCAGGACTCTCTTGACCAATCGCCTTGCACCGCAGTGGGAGGAATGGATCCCCAGATTCCTACCCACCCCTCATAGGCACCTTTTTCCTTTCCAGAATTTTATCTCCTTCCCCTCCACACAGCATCTCCAAAGATGACACAGGCCTCGAGGGAAATTGTTTTCCTCAGAGAATCCTGTGTGGAGCTGTTGTAAAAAAACTTATTTTACAGAAATCTCGGACTGAAAAGATCTAAAGCTGTTCACCTAAATGTGCGTTATCGAATCGATGGAGTCAATTCTACAAGAGAGTTGATATGTACGAGTAAGCAAAGATAATATAATAATATGATACGAGTCACAAGAGTGATAGTAAAATAAGTATTACGTAGGCATAAAAAAGGATAATTCCTATTATAAACATGTGCATAAATTATTGTATTGAACGTTCTGTTATTCTAAGGATTAAAAAAGAATTGTCAATAAATAAAAAGGCTGAAAGAGAGTGGATAGTTCGGATTCCCCGCCTTGATCGGCAGCCATTATCCATATTGCAGAATTGGAATAATATAATATAAGAGTAAGTATAGATTAAGTTATGCAAGGCATCAGTGGGGTAGCAGCGGTATGCCATATGGGCACGTCCCCAGTACCTGCCCCTGCCCCACACTGCCAGGACATAAATAAACATAAATACATTTTAATTTGCCCCTGGCTGTTGAAAAATATCTATAAGATCCTTGTATACCAGTCCCAGCAGAATTCGTACGCACGTCATCGACCATCATCATTTTCATTCTCGCGCCTTGTATCAAAGTAAAAGAAACCGAAGATACAATTCATTCAACGTTCTACTGACGAATGTCGTCGAGAATATCCAGAATGTCGAGCGAAATTTGTCAACGCAAATCAAAGCATTGATTTTTTTGGTGTAAGCCTAAATGACTTTCGGCAGTCGATACGCAATCTGATTTTTTAAAGTATTTTTAAATCCATCTTCAAGCTACTTGTAGTTATCTTCTATATGTACTTTTATACTATACATATGTATTTTGTCAATGCTCTTCGTCTATATGTAGGTACTCTCTTTTCATTGCCATCTCTCTTTTTTTTATTCGTGTTATTGTTATATTGTTAATGGACTATTTGTCCGTAAATAAATAAATAAATAAATACTAGAACGATGATGTCGCGTACCATTTCTCGCTGGGAGTAGTTTAATTATATTTATAACTTCAGCAGTTTTAGAATTTAATTAGGTTCTTATCAAAAACCAAATTCCGAAATTAGCTACAATAATTGTGCAGAAATAATGTATTAACAAAACCAACACTAGGTAGGTACCTACCTACATAAAATTTCAAATGAATTCCTTTATTATGATTTTCTCAGTTACAATTCGTTTTGTACACGAATTGTAATGAAAATGTGGTTAAATTAGATTTCCACAGTTATGACAAATGCTTATATTTATGAATAATGTGACGCAAGTACTTTCTGTGGTTATAAGCGTAGGCACAGCAGAACATTTTAATATAAACATTTAAAATTAAAATACTTGGCAATAAAGAGTTCGTATACCCGTGAAACCGCTATTAAATAATTACCTACCCAGGCCAAACTTTCGACATGAAAGTCGGTACCTAATTTAAGTGATATTACCATCAACTTTAATGTAACTTTGATAATGTTTACAGCTAGGTTCGCAGTGAATTATATTATAACTATAACCAATTCAAGACGATAGCAGGTCGATATTATACTATTTTATCACGTTTGCATAGTGATTTCGTCCGTAAAACATTCATTAATCGGAGAACGTGGATAATAAGCTCGTTAAATAAAATATCATGCGAACGATTGTGCAAAATATTAGCAGATCGCACGGAGATTTGTTTGGCACAGATAAAATTAGAAAAAGATTTAAATTAATAAAATTATTCCATTCCCTTCTATGACATACATAGATAAAATTAATAAAAAATTCGAAATTTATTATTCCATTCGCATTCAAATTTAAAACTATAAATTAAAAAGTAATGTCGGGCGGCAAACGAGGGAATGGGGAACGAGGGGCTAGAACGGCTTGGTGCTAGGCCGAAGGGATGGTGCAGCGTATAAGAAATGCATACAGCCCCCCATGAAATAATGAGTATTCGCCCTCAGCGCGTGGGATTGATCGAGCGGTGGATGCGCAGTGGTCCACAGCGCACAGCACACTCATTGATGACATTACCAATTAATCATCCCGCCGTACTGAATCGATTCCTTTCGATTCCAGCTCCTCCTGCCGATCTGACACTAAACCACACCAATAGAGACGTTCTTACTCAAAACCATATTTCAATGATCTTACATTACGGTCAAGTAATTCCTGAATGGGTTTTGAATATTTTAATTGAAATAAATGCAATACGGCTGAAAAAACATGCCAAACAAATAAAGTAAAGTTCAAAGAAATAGATATAACTAGTTTCTTGTAGTTCGATTTGTGTTATTCGATACAAAATTACGCAAGTAATCTAGATCTCTAACGTAGATTATCAAGTTCAAAGTAAATAGGATAAGACTTTTTGGATTAGGTATCTACCTCTGCCACAGGAAATGAACGAATTTTCCGTGAACGCTTAATTTTCTCGGAATCGTTAAATTAACAACAAAATCCTTTGTCGTTGAGGTCTACCACGATGTGGTGCACTTGGTAAAGTTTTAATTAACGAGAACAGAAGATCAGCAAATACGCCGAGCTTTGTTTGGTCACACCGACAAAAGTAAAGGCACGGCGAATGCTTACAAAATTAAAGAAAACAACGCGAATTGTTCAACACCATTCAATCCGAGTAGTTTTACATCCTCTGTATTTTCGTTGCTCCAGAATAATCGGTAATCGATTCGAGGAGAATTAATGAACGAGGACAATAGGAGAATTGGAAAGGTTGGCTGGTTGATTGATTGGAAGTTTGAATTAGTTTTCCGGGGACTTACCAACTTGGAGGACGCTGTCTACGCAGCCAGACTCGAGCAATTTGAGTCCCTTGCAGAACGACAAGTTCTGCTGCTCGCCCGTGGAGGACGAGGGTACCCTGGAGAGGGAGGAGTACATGCAGATGTCCCTCTCGTTGCGGGGGAAGGACCAGTAGATGATCCTCCGCTGCACGGGCTCGGGGATCCGGTCATACCGCTCCTCGATCCGTTGGAAGGGGATATTCTCGGCCACAATCTTGGCCGTAATGTCCAGCAGGGTGTCGGGTGTCATCTTGGACTGCCCGACCAGGGGCGGCACTGAAGCACTATTAATATGGCCGCACGATACTCGGTAAACGGGGAATATTGTGTAATCAGCACAGAGGTCCCCTCGGGGACAGCAATACGCGGACATGGCGTACGGCGCGCGCGGCGGCCCGCGGAAGACTGGCTGTGGCCGGAGCGCGGGGGGCCCAGAGCGGGGGGGGCCGAGCCCTGCCTCCCGCCCCCTCGCCCAACCTTCTTCACCCTCACCCCGCCCCGCTCAAGGGTCGGGAGGGCAATTATTAAGCCTCCACCTAGCGGCACGCCTCGATGCGGTGGGGAAAGAGGCTCGAACGCACAACGCACAAACATTCAGCGGGTTTCTAAATTTTCATGATCGTAAAGAAGATCTGGGATTGTTTCAGACTCAATTTGAATAAACTACTTCAACACAACTTTATCTAAGAATAAAATTAGTAAATAATTATTATTCCCTAAATAATATGTTTAGTTTTGCCTACGCAACATTTCAATCCCAATCTGCTGATTTTTTTACAGTTTATTTTTTATTTTATTAAGAATAGTCAATAAGTATGTACTCGTTTATCCGCTATTCCCCTGCAGCCATCAGTGCAGTGGGGTAGGGGGGCACTAAACAGCTGATGGCTGTGCGACAGAGACGCACATAGAACCATACGAAAGTCTTGGACTGAATATTTCAAACAAATGGCTCTTTGAATATTAGACGGAATCTTTCAGAGGTTTCGAGTGTAAGAAGAATTAATTTTGTGTACGTAGTATTTCGTCCCCTCATATTTAGGCGTTGAGATTGAAAATCATGTAAATACTTTATTTTGAATATTTTTACAATTATTGGTACTTAATAAACGATTGCTACAAAATATTAGGGTCTTTTAGGATCGATGCCTACACTTACTACATTTTTTTTTAAATAACACTTTAATTCAACTCGATGATAAAAACAAAATCATAATTCACAACGGGGGAATGGAAAATACTGCTTTTAAAATTACAATTATTATTACGTGAAATTAAAATATCCTTGTAGTTAATTTTACCTTCCTCTAATTCTTTTCATTTCACCTTCTTTCATTTCTATTGGATAGTGGATAGTGTGGTCACACCCCCTTCCTCAATTTCGATTTCATGAAAAATAAAAACATTCCAACCTAGGCAAAGAAAATGAGGGGGGGGGTTGGCTGAAGAATTTCAGACATACGCTATTTTCGCCTATAAAAAGACCGTCAGACACAAAATTCTCCCGTTTTGGGGCACTCCACGGGGAGCCATAGAGCCAGTAGCGTAGCGAGGGGGGGGGGACCGCCCCGGGTGCCACCCGAAGGGGGGTGCCACTCGACCAAGATATTGCATATACGTAACCAAGATATTGCATACACATGAACACGGTCTGTTATTATATTTTCGTAAGGCGGAATAGGCTATATTCTGGAATATATACGCCCCTCACAGGATGGACCAATTTTTATGAATTCGAAAGTCAACTTTCATAGGGGGGGGGGTGACAATACGCCCCGGGGGTGGGGGGGGGGGTGACTTCCGCCCCGGGTGCCACCCATGCCACTGCATATAGCTACGAAAATATAGATAACAGACCGTGTTCAATGTTTTTTTTCCACGGTCGGGTGTCACAGCGTAGCTCCCCGTAGAGTGCCCCAAAACGGGAGAATTTTGTGTCTGACGGTCTTTTTATAGGCAAAAATAGCCTATGTCTGAAATTCTCTAGGTACCCCACCCTCCCCCCCATTTTCTACACATTTGCCTAGGTTGTAATGTTTTTTTTATTTTTTATGAACTCGAAATTGGGGGAGGGGGGGGTGACACCACGGTATCCGCCCAGGTGCCACTCATGCTAGCTACGCCACTGGCCGTAGGTATAAACAATCGATAAACTTATATCTGCAGGCGTCTTGAGTGGAAATCCGATAAACAAATTAGGGAGGTATTGTTACCACCAATATTATATATTATATGTATTTGTTTTTTTTTGTATATTATATGTATTGGTTTATTATTAAAAAAATATTTTTTAATATTTCTTAAGCGGTATTTTTTTGCGGATTTCCAATCAAGATGCCTGCATACATAAGTATATCGACTTTCGTTGTACGGCCGTGTATCCTCTTTGCATACCTACTTGAAAAAAATAATCTTTAAGGGGATCATTTGTCCGAGGGATCATTTGGCAGAGGGCGTGTCCGGCGGGTCAATGGTCCGGGGGAGCATCTGTCGGCGGGCCAACTGTTGGCGGGGGAATTGTCGCCGGATCAATTGTCGGGTCGCCTTTATAAATACATCAATGTGATTTTTGTGATTGGCTAGAATACAAGTATTTCTTACAATATTCACCCGAACTGAAATATTGGAAAAGTATATTTACTAGTATCCGACCGAAACAAGACTTTCTACCGAAACCGAAAACAAATCTTCTGTATCTGTCTCAGTTTCGGCTGAAACCGAAACCTTTTTAGACATGTTAAAAATCTATTGTTTCCTGAAATTTAACCTATTTTTTATAGACAGTTAAATGAATTAAAAAACAATAATTGAAGTAGGTACGTGAAAAATAATATAGGTACTTTTTAATGTGCTACTACTATAAAACAAACAAAATTAATAAAAATTAACAAAACATGTTAACTACTTCTTGGAACAAAATTTGTCAATAATCAACACTTACATTATAAAGGAAGCAAGGCCGTAGCCAGAAAAAAAATTCGGGGGGGGGGGGGTTTGTTTGGTGGAAGAGTGTTTATAAAAATACTTTAAGTTTTTAAAAATATTTTTTTAATAAAAGAAATTAAATGGTGTTACTTATCAATCATAATTACAAAACAATTATAATTACAAAATTAAATTTAGTCTTCTAGCTTTCTTTGCAGCGAACAAATCAATTACCTCCTCGGTGTTAATGTCAATTTCGGGAGGGGGGGATCAATCCCCATTGATCCCCCCCCTGGGTACGGCCTTGAAAGGAGGGATCTCATTAATTGAGTATTTTAATTTTAATTGCGTTTGCGATCTCAGCTGATGATGGCGGGTGACACACGAAGTCAGCCGAAAGACGCGCGATAATTCACGAACGCAGAGTTTCGGTGCGACCGAAGGTTCGGCAGATTTTATGCCGAAACCGAAACTGATGCCGAAATTTGATTTTTAAACCGAAACCGAACCTTCGGTCGGTCACTAATATTTACTATACTTATATTATAATATTTTCTTAAAATATTGTGTGCTGGGGATCCTGCCTAAAGACTAATATGGAACGACTCCAGATACTAATATCTACAGCCTGTATGTCGAACGAATATCTACGAACTTCAGAGTGTTAACTAATATCTACAGATCGTAGGTTGAACTAATATCTACAGAGCGTAGGATGGATTAATCAGCTAAATGTGTCCAATAGTCCGAAATTAGGGATTTTTACACACATACTTACATAAATTAAGTTATTTAAACTGCATACGCAATATTACGTTATTCCAATATGCTATACATAATTGCAAATCCAACCTCTGCCAGTGCTGTAGATATTCGTCAACACTTTGGTTCTCATAGATATTCGTCAACAGTTTGAGCTGTAGATATTAGTCAACACTTTCCTTCTCATAGATAGTTCGATTTTTTCAGTTTTTGGAATTCCTGTAGATATTAGTAGACGCCTCCATATGGAACAACTTAATATTGCTGAAAAACTGATTCGGGAAGTTATGTCCAATTACTTATAAAAAATGTAATGTCATAATGCAAAACAGCTGTACATCTCACAAACGCTTTGCAGATTTTTTTAATAATATTAATATTGCGGAAAGAACTCGGTAAATTCGTTCTATTCAAATTGGCTCTGATCTGAAATCTGTGGCAATTGAAACGAAATCTTTCTTTCACCAAAGATTTTTTTTGGATCAGGCACCACTTGTGTTTAATGGTCTGCCAAAACATATTAGTCATATATTTAATTACTGAATAAGACAATGCTGTTAATAAAAACATCGTGTTCTTCTAAAAAGAAGGATAAATTATTAATTTGTGTTAGCCAAGGATTGGCAATATTTTTTTCTTCATCTCAGTATAATATATTGTATATGTACATATATTTTTAACTTTGTTCTTTTTAAATTAATAGAATTTTTAGTGATTCATGTCATTTTTAATAGCGTAATATTTCTTCTCCACATCTCTACATTTTATAAATTAAAGTCCTCCGTGTCGTCTGTCTATCTGTCTGTTCGCGATAAACTCAAAAACTACTCAACGGATTTTCATGCGGTTTTCACCGATAGATAGAGTGATTCGTGGGGAAGGTTTAGGTGTATAATTTGTTAAGGTTATGTGTAAATTGGTTGAAAAATAACGATAATTGTTAGAATCGTCAGAAAAAGTCAAGCCGTCTAGGATCTTTCATCGAAAACAAAACAATGCATGGTGGGATATTCCTCTTTTATAGATCTACAAAAAAGTCCGCGATGGCATATATATAACTTTTTCGGATAGCTTACTATCTTCCCTTCTCTATATCTGTCTACATATTATTAATAAAAGTCCCCAGCGTCGTCTGTCTTTCTGCCTGTTCGCGATATCTATCTTTTACGGAGAGCTTACCATACCCATTCTGTCAAAAAAATGGTCACGTACAATGCGGTAATTTGGAAAGTTATTTAGACTGATACAGTATTATTCCTTATCAATTTAAATACGTTAGTTACCTCAAGCATTTCATGCACATTATTATAATCTTTCGCACCATCTCTCCGTATTATAAATAAAAGTCCTCCGCGGCGTCTGTCTGTCTCTTCGCGATGAACTCAAAGATGGTGGTGGTTATAATGGTTGGATAACCATCCAGTAGATAGCGTTGTGTTTAATTAGCCAGCGCAACGCGTGGCCGGGTTAGCTAGAGCTAATTATAATTGAATTCCGGCACAATTCATTATATTATACTTTATAATATAATGAATTAGTTTCCTTCATATTAGTAGATACGGTAGGTACCTATTATTTTTAAAATACATTGATGTGACAAATTATTTTTTTATGTTATTTTAATTTTTTTATAAAATTATGACCACGACACAGGCGAGTCCTAGATAGATTGAAAAATTAAATGTAAACAATAATACCACGTGAAGAAACAATAGGCCACTTGCATCAAATTTTTTAAAATTTTTTTCCGGTTTAGGCAAATATTCTAAGACATTCTGTTTTTTTTTTTTTTTTTTTAATCGTATTTTTGAAACCCTGGGGATTTTTTGAAAATTTCAATCCGATAAATCAGACCATTTTTTATAAACCGGAAAGACGGGACATAATTTTACAGGTGTGAAAAAACGATAATTACATAGCCGAAAATCATTTAAAAAAAAAATAACGTTTTCCACACGAATGGCACAGGAGAATAACGAGGCATACCAAAAATATTACATCTCATAAATATTTTTTTCCTTGATCCATCTTATTGACCATAAATCATTATAATGAACAGCGTCTGTATTACTTAATTCAATGTAATATACTTGTACTTGTAACTTATAATAATAATAAGAATATTACAAAATTTAATTTTGTTAAAATCAGCACCATAATCATTATACCTCTAAAACACGTACCGACATCATCTGCTCGTTCTGAAGAGAACCCCGTAGATCATTAAAAGTACGGGGTTCTCTTCAGAGCATCTGTCAAAAAGTGAAACCAAATGATAAGTTCGCAGAGAACAAACAATAAATCTAGTGAACGAATTCAAAAATTCGCCTGAAATCAAAGTGATGCCATATAAAAAAATAAATCAGTGTGGAATTTAAAAAAAATAATAGGAACATTTTCGGAGACGGGACATTTTCATGTAGTAAAGTCACGAGCCTAAATAATGGATTTATTTATTTAAAAATAACAAGAACTGTACATTTCTAAACAATTTTACTAACATTTTCTTAATCTTAGTAAAAAGATCTATCCACATGATTTTTTCCAAGTCGTTATGAAATCCATGCAAGTGGCCTATTAAAAATGTTACATAATTTATTTGTTCTTGTAAAGTATTCAATGTAAAACCAAAAGGTTTAAGGAGAACGGTTACGCTGCCTTTTTCTTACAAAACTTGAATTTTGTGTTTTAAATTATAAATTGCAGGCCATTTAAAAAATCAAATTTTCATAATTTTTGAGACAACTTTGGCAATTATTTGCGAGTTATTGACGACTATTTAAAGAAAAATTTGGCTTCATTGCCGTACGAATGTAATAAAAATTATTAAAACGCATTTTGATGCTCGTGAATTTATATTACAAATTTCCAATTACGTTGGAATTCAAACTTGTTAAATACGTTTTCTTTATTTATTTTTGGGGTGTTCTGCCGTGTTGAGCTACCTCCTTTTTTAGCAAACCCTTCGGATAGCTTTGTAACGTCCATCATCAGGGCAGATATGTGTTGGACGCTGTTTGACCTGATGGTTACGCTGTCCGAAAAGTTGGCTAAAGAAGGAGGTAGCTCAACACAGCTTAACACCCTAAAAATAAATAACGGTAATAATTTTGGCCGTGATAATCTAAGAACTTGTTAAATACGAAGTAAAATTTTACCCAATAAACGCTGTTTTTACAATATAAAATTTTTTTAAATTATATTTAAACGGCAGAGAAAACTATTTAAATAATTAGGAACAAGACCTCCTCTTTTCTGATAAGGGGCATACATTAATTACGTGAGCTCAAAAGGGGGGGGGATCAAGCAAAATCTCACGTTACTTGAAAAGAATATATGAAGTGGTCCAAATTTATCTCACCACGGAGGGGTGGAGAGGGGGTGGGGGAAGGAGGGGGGGGGGGAGGGAGGGGGGTCTAGATTGGAAGAAAAACTGCTAACTTAATTAATGTATACCCCCTAAGGTGTAAACGACCTTTGTTATAATATTTTGTAAAATACATATGTATCTATGAAACTCATATTTTTTTATAATGCAATAAAAAATACATAATTAACTTACAGGAAATGTCAAATTTGCCACCAAAATCATGAAAAATTGAATTCTTTAATGGCATATATTTTATAATTTTCAAAATAAATACGTAAATTAGAATATATCCGTACTAGATTTTGCATGTCCATCGATATTTTTTTTTATTGATTTTGGTTAAATTTTTGGCCCCAAATTCAAATTTAAGTTTTGTTTGAAAAAAGCCGCCAGCGTTCTTCTTAATAATACTCAAAATCTTGAAACAAAAATGGACGCGAAAAATATATATAGTCTTTTTATTATTTAAGCCATTTGGCGTAACTTTCGTCCAAATGTATAATAAGTGTGGCATTGAAGTAGGAAGGATGGTGATTGCGTTCCAAATGCCTAGCGGTAGAGCGAGCTGGCTACACATTCTTACCATCCCAACACAACGAGCCAGAAGGAGACAAGCGTAGTTTTCTGTTCCCTTATCGCGTTAACCATTACGTATGTATTATGAACTTGGTCAGCCATAAACAGCTGATACTTAAACGAGCAATTTACTTAGAAAGGACGGAGGCGAGATGCTTGCAGACATTGCTCCCGATAGGTCATAAAACTCTATCACACTATTATAATTTATTTTTATTTTAGTACTACGGATATTGTAAATTTTTAATCATAATAAAGATTTGAATCAACGAGAAGACCACGTAAACTCATAACAGAAAACAACTTATATATGTACAGTACTAAAATTCTGTATACGTAAGCGATTTATTTAGTATTAATTTTAATCTGAACGACCATTAAGGACCTTTAACCAGCCAGCGGCCGAGAATCCAAATTTCGTCGAAAGATGTTCTTACGATCGTACAGGACGGTTTTAATGAGAAAGATTCATTATTCTCCGTACCAGCTTTTTAAAATTATATATCAATATCGATTTTATTTCATTCCAAATTTTCTTTAATGTATACCTACATCCAAAAATGCTGAAAGGCGTGATGATAAAACCATTAAAATGATGTACTTTTTGTGATTATTTTTTGATCATAAGAATTTACAATTTTTCAATAATGTCTAAGTAAAATAAGAACTTAAAAAAAATCTTAAATATATTACGAGTTTTGTAAGTAGTTTGTTAGACCGTAAATAAATAGACAAACTGAAGTATTTTCGTCACAACAAGCGCGCGGATCTTTTTTAATGATTTTTATTTGCACTAAAATTAAAATTCTGAAACATTGCTTTCCCAGATAACTTATTGATTTATTTTACTGCATATGATTTGAATTTAACCAATCTGTCAACGACCTATGCAACCTTATAAATAAACCTAAAAATAAACATTTTTTTCACAAAATTTACGTATACTTGGTCGAAGCTTTTACTAGATAAAAAACAATCTTTTGAAATCAATTTATAATTTTTAATTTAATTAATAATTTTGAATAATTTAATTTATATTTTTAATTTTGAAATCAGAATCAAAGAACATTTAAGGTGTCTTAATAATAATAAATTTTCTGAGTCCGCTAACCATATTATTGAAAATAACCATAGTTTTGAAAAAAATACGGGGATAAATATTCTTCATATTAATCATAAAGGAAAACGCTTAGATAGCTTAGAAGCCTTGGAAATAAAAAAAAATCCCTTAAAAATAATGAATTTATTATCAACAAACAAAAATATTGTCTTACAGCCCAATCATTGTTATGTTCCACTACCCACCCACTCTTCATTAATAGCTAGCGACGGCTCCACCCCTACCATAATATTACACTGTTCCCATTCACTATTTTGTAACTGTCAAATCAGTATACGTTTGCCCTGAAGAAGGAACGGTTGTTCTGAAACCGGTCGGCTTTACTCAAATATATAAGTGGTTCAAAACTTTGTTTCATTTATTTATAATTTTACTAAGAACACTTCTTCGGAAAGGTTTTCACTTTGTGATGGCATTATTTATTTTTCTTAATCTATCGGTGGTTCCCAATAAAACCCATCGAACATCATTAAAACCCCAAACAAAAAATGTTAATTCTTTTTCAGGCATATTTTTTATCGTGTTTTTGAAAAAATGGCGATTTTTTGAAATTTCAATTCGCGAAATCGGACAATTTTTTTGTAAACCGGAAGGACTTGACATTATTTTATAAGGACAAAAATTCATAAGATTGATTGATTGGTTATTCTGACAAAAAAAAGTTCTACATTTTCTACTGAAAAAATCTTTTCAATATTCAATACAATAGGTTAGGTTCGATTTAGTACCTGATAGGTTAAATAAACTAGGCTTGCCCAAAGACATGCGTATTTTATTACACCAAAAAGTATAATGCTCTCTATAAGACTACAGAAATTGAATGTAAAAATATATCCTCCTACAGCAAATATATATAAAAATATAATAAAGTCTTGGATAAACCTTTGACACAAACATTGGTTAGGTGCGAATAGTTGAAAATGGTTATAAATGTATTTTTTTAAGTGAATAGGTCACAAGAGTCCCAACTGCTCCCGACTGGCGCCAGGGAGCAATATGACAACCCAATTGGGGTATGTTGTGAAGCCGAAGGTAAGTAGGGAACAGTGGCGGCTCGTGACTTTTGGGTGTGCTAGGGTACTAATATTAAAAAAATGGCATCATGGAGGTATTTCGTATGAAGATTTTTCAGGAAATCGCTGCGGCACACCGCCAAACTGAAACTTCCTGAAATTTTTCATGCAAAAAACTGATTTTCAAAAAAAAAAAAAATTTTTTTTCGGCTACAACAACATTATTAATACCATTTTTTTTTAAATATCAGCACTCTAGCACTCCCAAAAGTCACGAGCCGCCACTGGTAGGGAGGGGAAAGAGATGGGGAAGAGGAAGATGGGGAAGTGCCTGGCTACTCAGATCCAGTCACTGGACACCGCTAAAGCCATTTCAAGTAACTTTTCAATTCTGAATGGTGGTCTTACACCATAGTGATACTGAGAGTATCTTTCACTCCGGAACGTGCCGCAAATATACCTTATATTATACTAGCAGACCCGGCCACACGTTGCTGTGGCTAACGAAACCTTTATAACCAACGCCATCTGTTAAATCAAATCCACACCGCCCGTTTGTCAGCCCGTTTCCCGCTGCCCGCTGCCCGCTGCCGCTTGGCCAGATATATTATGTATTTTAACCAATTTACCCAAAACCTTGACAAATCGTATACATAAAAAAACTTTCTCATGAAACACTCTATCTACGGGTGAAAACTGCATGAAAATCCGTAGCGTAGTTTAAAAGATCTAAGCGCATATACAGCGTGAGCGACTTCATTTTATACTCCGTAAAGATTTTCAAGGTTAAATTGTGAAAACAAATAAAATTTATTTGCTCATGCCGGGATTTGAACCTGCGATCTCCGGTTCGCTAGTCGAGAGTCTGGCCCCACGAGTATGGAGGCCATTTATGGCCTAAAATTAATTATTTATCGATTCGATACTAGCATGCTCGTAAGACATTCTAAGAGCGCACCCCTTTCCACCCTTATATATGGTAGAATGCTCACGAATCAACCGGATACAAGCAATGTTACTGTCTTACATGCCGCTAAGTAACAATAACTCAATAGAAGCAAGGCATGACCACAAATGCTCAAAAATAAGCACGTTTGTGAGCGTGCTTAAAACGAGCAAACTCTTTAATTGCACGCATTTGGTTGTATATGGCATGCTGGTTTTAAACATACTCAAGAGTATGGATCAACATATATTTAGTATTCAACCAAGCAGGTTCTTGGCCAAAATGGAAACTGCGTAATTTATTTTTTTTACATGAATACCGCACAAGAGTCCCAACTGCTCCCGTCTGGAGCCAGAGGGACTATGGCATCCCCAATTGGGGTATGTTGTGAGGCTGAAAGTAGTGGGGAGGGGAAGGAGATAGGGAAGAGAAAGGTGGGGAAGTACCTGGCTATTCATATCTGGTCACTATGGCAGAAGCCATTTCAAGCAACGTTTCAATTGTGAATGGTGGTCTTACACCAGGGCGATACTGAGAGTATCTTCCACTCTGGAACGTGCCGCAAATATACTATGTATTATTTTAAATGAATAAATTGTGAAATAACACAAATTAATCAATTATCAATTTGGGAGGCGGGAATGGGTACCGCCGCCCCGGGAACCTTTATTGGATAACCAACACCTATGCCATAGGTCACCCCAAGTGGTTCGCTACGTTTGGTGATTTAGCAGGGGTGCCCGGGTTCATGGGGTGAGGTTTGTCTAGGTCTTGGAGGTGGATGACCAGAACATACTGAACCCCAGATTCCTACCCACCCCTTAAACCCTTTTCCTTCCCAGAACTCTCCTCTCCTTCCTTTCCTTAAAAAAAACCCTCCACACAGCATCCTCAAAGATGACAGAAGATAGGCCCTGAAGGAAATTATTTTCCTCAGGCCTCCTGTGTGGAGCTCATGTAAATAAAAAATCAAATAAAATTTATTTACGTCGGGATTCGATCCCGCGACCTTCCGAGTGCGAGTCAAGAGCCTTACCACTGGACTACGCCGGTTTGTTAGTAGATATGCAAAAGATGATGTCAACGGTTATGAAAATGATTTACGCATGCCTCGTCAGAAATTTGATGCGCTACTCTCTAGAAATAATTATTTATCGAATCGATACTGGCATGCTTATTAGCAAACGCGTCTCGCGTAGCAATGCTCACAAATCAACCCCTTGCTTTTCTCAATTTGGGAGGCGATAATGCCGCCCCGGGAACCACTCATTGGGTAACCAACACCTCTGCTAAAATCACTCCAAGAGGTTCGCTTTTGGCGACTTCGCAGGGATGCTCGGTCGGATGTCTGCCCAGAAACTACGTATGGAGACTTGTTGAAGGCGACCTTTTGACCTCTCTTTCGGAACATCGCCTTGCACTGCAGGGAAGGGATGGATTTATACAACACTCCTGGACACACTGACCCACTGATTCCTACCCACCTCTCATACACCTTTTCTTCCCAGCACTCTCCTACCTTTAATAAAAAGACCCTCCACACAGCATCCCCAGATGACGTAGGCCATGAGGGGAATTATTTTCATCAGTGCCTTCTGTGTGGAGCTAATGTGTTAAAAAAATGCTCAGATGAGCTTGCTTAATACTAGAAATGTAACGAAAACATGCCACTTAGTAGCATACATAATATTCTTAAAAAGTAAGTATGTAATATATTTGAATTACATTTTTTTTTAATTTGTTTCATGTTCAAATATTTTAATACCACTCTTCCACGGAAGCATTATCTTGTGAGGAGTGTATTAAGGGTCGCCCGAGACAGGTTTTTCGTTCTCGGCCGAGACCGAGACCGAGAATAAATTAAAACCTCGGCGAGACAGAGAGCCGAGACCGAGAATAGATAAATTGAGAAAAAAAAATGAAAATGCGCTGTTTTTGCATAATATAGTATATTTAAGAATGTAATAATAATTTGTTTTAAATAGTTTTTAATCAAAATTGAACAACATGATGTTATAGCACCTTAAAAGCAATTTTTCTGTGTTTTCACCCTTCAAAGAGTGTCGCCTCATGTCTTATACTTGATCAGCTCTGCTAAAGAGTGCGTACTAGTAGGCTGTGCTGATAAA
Organism: Limnephilus marmoratus; assembly: GCA_917880885.1. Taxonomy (NCBI): domain Eukaryota; kingdom Metazoa; phylum Arthropoda; class Insecta; order Trichoptera; family Limnephilidae; genus Limnephilus; species Limnephilus marmoratus. The sequence continues at coordinate 9,701,552 of OU862924.1, forward strand.
AACTTTTTTGCTGCAGGCCTAAGTATTTGATATGGTGCGAATACCAATACTCAATAATATTTGCATTTCTTTGCAGTAGATTTGAATCCCATTATCCCACACCGTGCCTACTTACAACCAGTGGCGGCTCGTGACTTTTTGGTGTGCTAGAGTGCTGATATTAAAAAAATGGCATTATTGATGTTGTAGCCGAAAAATTATTATTTTTTTTTTTGAAAATCAGTTTTTTGTATGAAAAATTTCAGGTTAGTTTCAGTTTGGTGGTGCGTCGCACCGATTTCCTGAAAAATCTTCATACAAAACACCGATTTTTGAAAAAAAAAAAATATATATTTTTCGCATACGACAACATCCATGATGTCATTTTTTTAATATTAGCACCCTAGCACAACCAAAAGTCACGAGCCGCCACTGCTTACAACGGTCTCGGGTATGGTCGAGAATCTCGGCGATTTTTAATCGAGACAGAGTTCTCGGTAGAATTTGTAGCCGAGAATGCCGAGACCGAGACCGAGACCGATATCTCGGTCGACCCCTAGAGTATTTTATAAAGTAACTAGCAGACCCGGCCACACGTTGCTTCGGCTAACGAAACACAACGCCATTACCTAACCTTTATAAAATTCACACCACCCGCTTGCCAGCTGCCCGCTGCCTGAATTGAATATTTGAATTTTTCGGCTTTTCTCTACTATAATAAGCATGTATTATACATATAAACCTTCCCTTGAATCACTCCATCTATTGGTGAAAACCGCATGAAAATCTGTTTCGTAGTTTAAAAGATCTATGCGCACACACATTTTGAGCGACTTTATTTTATACTATGTAATGTAATTCGAGCGATCGCCACTAATTATACAATGCTTGCAATGCAACACTGGATATTTGAAAAGGGAAAATCAAATACCTACTTACTCTAGGACATCTATTTTCCATTTTCATCCGTAGAACGAATTTCAAAAGTGACTATAGTACGGCCCGCCAGCCGTTTTAAATCACTCAAAAATATGTTTTTTTTTAATTTCTCGGCTTTACTCTAATATAATTTACATGTATTATACATATAAACATTCCGCTTCAATCACTCTATCTATTGGTGAAAACCGTATGAAAATCCGTTGCGTAGTTTAAAAGATTAACGCGCACATACATTTTGAGCGATTTCATTTTATACTTTGTAATGATAATGATAATGATGATGATGATGATTAATAATACTATGGTTACACACATGTAGGTACTATATGTATAATATATGCTATATTAAGTAAATTACTAGTAACCGACCGAAGGTTCGGTTTCGGTTTCGGCAAGTTTCGGCAAAAAAATCTAGTTTCGGCATTAGTTTCGGTTTCGGCATAAAATCTGCCGAACCTTCGGCCGCACCGAAGCTCTGTGTTCGTGAATTATCGCGCATCTATTCGGCTGACTTCGAGCGAGTTCCTGACTCGTGCGTCACATATTATATATAGCATGACGGCATGTTATAGATATCAAAAAAATAATTCATTATTTTTTCGCATACTTCAATTATGGTTTTTTGTTTTATTTTTTTTTCATTTAACACGTGTAATAAGAACTTTGTTATTGTAAACGCAATTAAAATTAAAATAATCAATTAATGAGGTCCTTCCTTTATAATGTAAGTGTTGATTATTGAAAAAATTATGTTCCATGAAGTAGTTAACATGTTTTGTTAATTTTTATAATTTTCGTTTGTTTTTTTATCATTAATATAAAAAAAATATATACAATTTTTTCACATACTTCAACAATCGTTTTTTATTTCATTTAACACGCTTTAACTGTCTGTATAAGTGTAAAAAAAAAACCAAATTTCAGTAAACAATAGATTTTTAACATGTCTAAAAAAGTTTCGTTTTCGGTGAAACTGAGACAGATACCGAAGATTCGGTTTCGGTTTTGGTAGAAAATCCTGTTGCGGTCGGACACTATAAATTACAGTACGAAAGTAGAAAACAATATATTGTAAGTTGTTAGGTGTCATGTATTTGAAAGTATTTTACTACTAGCAAATTGCTATACTAAAATACTGTAGTTAGTAGTTAATAACAACATAAAAATTAGCTTATTTGAAGAATGGAATTGCTCAATAATAGCATGCTTTCGTGTTGCAGATGAACATGTCTGTCTGTAGCATTAGTATTAGGTACAAAGAGACCGGTAGGATTGGGAGGTTCTTCCTGGAGGTTTTCCTGACTCTCGGGAATCTCCAGGAATTGTACCGCCGATGGCGGTAGTAGAAATCAGCTTAATGCTTTATGCTGGTGTATCATATCTCGTAAGTACGTCATTCCGAAATCATGAAAAATTACCGACTTTTATTTATTCAAAGGCAAACAAGACACGGCAGACACGATGACATGTATGAAACAATAATGCCACCACGACTCCACCGCTTTCCAGTCTATACAGATTTATAAATGAAGGTAAATAATTGACCACCCTTTATTACATGTTTGCCCCCGTAACGCCCCCGTGCTTAATGCATTATTTGTGACACGGATCGATGCCAAAAATACCTGGAAAGTACCGATAAAACAACACTAAACATGCTATCACTCATCAATTAAAAAAACACTTTAACATTTTTCCTAACGTAAGTTTTAAATAAGTAATATGATGTTGAAGTAACCCGACATCCAGAGGCACGAAAGGTTTCCTATAAAAGTTACGTTCTGTTAGAAAAAAAATTGTATTTTTCAAGTCGCCAAGAGTTACGGTTATTTCTTTAGATTTCGTTTTGGGTGAATTTATCTATTTAACTTTCCAAATGGCTCTTTATAATAAAAAAGAAAATTATTTCCAAACACCACAAAAAAAACAACTCTACACCGAACCCGTGTTTGGCACCAACAACTATCTTCTAGAGAAGAACTTGACTTCTTTAGCCCTTTTCGGATTGTGGCCGTTTCAGTCCCCAAAGTTTTTGAAAAATCAGAAATTACGAACATGCCATTACATTTTCGGTTTATCCCTGTACTGCGCTTTCTTCATATTCCTCATTACGGAGTACGTAGAGCTGTTCAACGTCTGGGGAAACTTGGAAGATATGACTACAAATATGTCTGTATCTTGTCTTTACACCGTGGGTATCATGAAGATTTACTCCCTTTTCGGGAAGAGAAAAACGTACAAAGATTTGATATTTGGCGTATCAAGGATAGAAACCAATATAGCTCTCCACCAAAGCGAAGAAACCAAATTCATAATGGCAGGTTATGTTCGTCGATCAAGAAGAGTTACCTACTTCTTCTGGACTCTAACCAGCTGCACCATATTAGTATTCTTTGTGATTCCACTAGTAGAATACCAGTTCTCTTCAACGTACCACAAGGTTTATGATAACGGCACGGAATACTGGTCTTACGTTAGACCCATGATATTCAGTTCTTGGTTTCCATTCGATAAATATGCTACTGTCAACTATTTCTTGGCTTATTTTTATCAGGTCTTGATGGGGACTGTGGGAGCGGCTTATCAGGCTATTTGGGATACTTTCATCGTCTCTATGATGATACATTCCATCGGACAACTCCAGATTCTTCAGTACACTATTGAAAATATAACAAATGTTGATGTTAAACGAAATGAGTCGGAATTTGTTAATAGTCCCAGGAAAAAATTCAAGAAGCAGGAAGATGATTTGCGGAAACTAGAAGATTTAAAGCACGTCCGATTTATAGATTGTATTAATCACCACCGGTACATTTTGAAGTATGTATCTAATCACAGAACTCTGTTTTAGTGATTACATTTGTTAGGTCCTATTGAAATAACCATGGCAGTTAAATGAATACATACTTCCACTTCCACTTCCACTTCCAATAATTTTGTTTAACTATTTTTGTTGTTTTTTGGGAAGGTGTGCCGAATAAAAATGTATCCATCTATTCGGCATAGGCCACACATTTGCCCTGGTTACGAGCACTGAAAGACTATCTGAAACGTTTGACAAGATGGAAATGCAAACCTCGTGAAATAATATTTTTTTCGTGAGCTTAAAAAAACTGTTTTTTGTTTTTGATTGAATATGGTGATCAAATTAGGATTATTGCTGAATTTCTAGAAAAAAAGAGTTTTCTTTGAAAGTGGATGCCTACTTGTGAAAATATATTTTTTTATATTATTTACCTTCTTTTACCATCTTTGCACAATAATAATTTGATTTGTTCTAGATACTCCCATGACCTGAACGCAATAATCAGTCCCATCATGATGCTTTACTTCTTTGTATGTTCGCTCATGCTTTGCGCTATTGGATTCCAAGCATCACTGGTAAGCGCGATAATATTATAAATATTATGGTTTGCATAAAAAATCCCAAAGAATATTTATAATTTATAACGTTATAAAAGTAAAAACAATTAAAGTTTCGACGATATCATAATAATATAAACCTATACGAACCAGACAACTTTTCAATATGGACAAAAAATCACTGAGGGTGCTAGTATCGCAAGAGACAACAAAATTGCATGTATCATACCTGTACCCTCAGTGAATTTCTGTTGGGAGTGAAAAACACCGATAGATGCAGGAAATGTGAAAAGGATGAAGAGACTCACGTCACATTTGTTGGTAAAAATGCTCAGATAACTGGGAAAACACATTGCGCAGCTGGGAGACATAACCGCACACCCAATGACAACCCTGGTGAAATTATCAAAGGGACCGGAATACTGTTAAAGGAATGAAGTAAAATGGGAGATAGCATAATGGGCCCGTGGCCTGAGTGCTCACGATAACTATCCGTACAGTTACCGGATCTGCCCTGATGATGGACACTGCAACGATGTCCGAAACGTTGGCTAAAGAAGGAGGTAGCGCAACACGGCATAACACCCCAAAAACAAATAACGAAAAATAAAATAATATGTATATCGATTTCGTTTTCTTTACTTTATTTTACCGTTAATTGGGGATGTTCCACCAACTTCCTTTAACCATCCAAATTTTTCCAATATATCATTTTCGCAAGTACCAGCATGATACTAATTACACAACGCCAAGATTGAAATAAAATATTAATGTTTTTTTGTTTATACTCGTAGTATGGATTCAGCATTCGCCTGTGTTTTATGTTGGAGTACTTGTGCGCCATGATGATTCAACTCTTCCTCTTCTATTGGCACGGAAATGAAGTTATACACGAGGTGAAATTAATAAAATATATTAACAATAATAACTAATAACAAAGCACCATTATAAAAATAAAACACCAAAATACCATAAATATAGGTTTCCTCGAGGATCAACCGTTGGACCAGAATTATTGTTGGTATTTGACAATTGATTTATTTCATTTTTAGAGCAGCAAGGTCCTGGAGTCTACCTACAGCTGTGACTGGTACAGCCAGAGTCAGAGATTTAAGAAGAATTTGTGGATTATGAGAGAGGGGATGAGAAAGCCAATCAAGTACACTGTTGGTATATTCTATTCCATGTCCTTGCCAACATTCCTCGCGGTAAGTATTTTGGATTTTTTTAGTATTTGGTAACTGACTACACGTACATAACAGGTAGGTACATACTTACTACAACTAGCTAAGGGAACGTACCCATAATACGTGACCAACTTTTTGCAATTTTTAACCCCATCCCCGGGACTAAAAACCTAAGCCCCCCGCCGCTCATTTGTACCAAGCGTGGTATTTTGAAGAACCCCCCCTCCTGAACGGGTCACGAGGTATGGGTACATTCCCTAACTCCGAAATCAGCGTTTTCGAGGAACCAGCTAAAAGCATTTAAATTATTACCTCGTCTACCAATGGTACAAACAGGAAAGTCGTTACTCATTTGAATTTGTTTTTTATATTGGTAACTTTTTATTTTGTAAAAAACGGTGACGTTTAATTCTATTATAATTTGACTCTAGTTACAACAAGTGTTTTTCCATGTTTCAATTGGGCAACTAGACTTAGCTGGTTGTAGAACTAAAATTTGTTGAATTGCTTAAGTTGCTTTGGTTGCATTTTTCTACGTAACAACGTAAATAAATATATAAAAAAAATATTATCCATTTTCTTATTTCAAAAATTTAAATATTATCGTTCCCTACGCATCAATACACGATTCAACAATACTTATCAGTATAAGGGGGTATTTCACCATCTTCCGCGTAGATTATCCACATGATAAGGTATATTTTCGATTAATTAAACACTTTTATTTAAAAAGTCTCAGTTTACGATTCTGTTCTTGAACCCAGTAGCGTAGCGAGGGGGGGGCGGAGGGGGCGGACCGCCCCGGGTGCCACCCGAGGAGGGGGTGACACTCGAACGTGGAGACAAAACTTATGAAAGTGCGAAATTGCCGTAAAAAATATTTTACACGTTAACACTGACTGTTATTTTGCTCTATGACTTGGTTTGTCGGGGATTCCCGAAAAATGTTTTTTTTTGTTACTAGCTCAGTCGGGGATTTCCCTGAAATATTCCTTATGTCATTCTAATTTCGTTCGTATATTGTGATTAACATAGACTCGTGAGTGCATTGTTATCTATGGACTGACGTGAATTAGTGAAGAAATTATTATAGTGTTAGCGTGTTTATTAGTGCTGAAAGACCAGTTTGAAAAACAAGGTAGGTAGGTACAAGCACATGAATAGTTACAGTCGGGACAAGAAAAAGGTTTTTCATCACTGTGAGTTAGCAAGTGCCGTTTTAGTTATTTTTTTCGAGAATAAGAATAGTTGCAGTCAGTACAAGAAATAGGTTTTTTTCCACTGTCGGTAAACGGGTGATTTTTAGATTTCTCTTCATAGTACATGAATAGTTGCAGTTGGAACATGAAAAAGGTTTTTCTCCGCACTGAGTCAGCAACTGACTCCTTATGTATCCCTTTTGAGAACACGAATAGTTACAATCAGGACATGAAAAAGGTTTTTCTCTTCTGTGAATCGTACTGCGGATTTTTAAATCTTCCCTTTGTATTACTGCAGTCGGGACATGAAAAAGGTTTTTGTCCAGAATGGAGAGTCATGTGAATTTTTAGATATCGTTTAGGTAGCGCGTGAATAGTTACAGTCGGGACAAGAAAAAGGTTTTTCATCACTGTGAGTTAGCAAGTGCCGTCTTAGTTATTTTTTTCGAGAATAAGAATAGTTGCAGTCAGGACACGAAATAGGTTTTTTTCCACTGTCAGTAAACGTGTGATTTTTAGATTTCTCTTCATAGTAAATGAATAGTTGCAGTTGGAACATGAAAAAGGTTTTTCTCCACACTGAGTCAGCAACTGACTTCTTATTTTGAGAACACGAATAGTTACAATCAGGACATGAAAAAGGTTTTTCTCTTCTGTGAATCATACTGTGGACTTTTAAATCTTCGTTTTGAGGACTTGTATAACTGCATTCAGATCATGAAAAAGGTTTTACTCCACTCTTAGTAAGCTTATGAATCATAGTGGAGTAAAGTGTTGCTTCATATGGAAACCTTTGTAAAATCACTTTCTTCAGAGCCTCCTCAGTGTAGCTAATGTAAAACGAAATATGTGTTGTAAAACCATGTAGGTGTATTAAAGGTAAGACAGTATTAAATTGTGGAGATCCGGAAGGAATTAAAAGCCGATAAAAATAATAATATTTTCTCAATTTGTTTATGAATTACAATTTAAAACAATAAAATAAACAATATACGCATGGACCTATTGCGAGTTTAAAATCTCTTTTTTATTTTACCGCAAACGCGATTAAAACAAGAAAAATGTATTTAAGCGACTCTCCAGTACTTTGTGCAATTTAATTGCGACTTTTAGGTAAAAATAGTCACTTCGGTGTTACGTAACGTTTAGGGGGAGGGAGGTGCAGAAAAATGTTACTGCGCGTTGCATGGGGAGAGAGGGTCAAAAATTTTCAAAAATTGCGTTACGTTATACTTGAACACCCCCTTTACTATTTCACGATTGAAATTTTATCGTTCCACTCTGAACACAAAACTGGTTTTAACCTAAGTATTGGTTATTATGTTTTCATGACAGCGAAT